>CM051401.1:13674472-15081472 GCA_028052125.1 Melia azedarach | reverse complement strand
GGGCGAAAATATAATTATAAATTCATAGTTTCGATGCTTCAAAGTTATATTAACAATCAGATGTTGTAACAATAATAAAAAAAAAAAATCATTGGAAATACATTGTTTAAAAGGGTTAATATTAATGTAATCTGAAAATATTCCTAAATTAGTACATCAGATCATATTGTTTCAATTCTAACAATTTAGTCCCTACCTTACCTCCGTACACAAACCGGGGACGAAATTGTAAATATTTGACAAATTTATATTAAATTATTGTTGAAGACTAATTCCTAATAGCATTTTTGACTAGTGGGGAACAACAATGAAAATTTTGCAATGTAAATTTTGGTTTGTTAAATTTGTTTAGAGTGATTTATTTCCGAATATAATAGCATTTAGTTGCGAAAAAATTGACAGTCAAAAATAGCACAAAATATAATAATTTTGTTTAACTAAATTTTTTTTAAAGTACACTAAAAATAAAAAAGTGATAAAAATAATCACGATAGTTTATAAGATTCCATAGCTAAAACTTATAAGTTCTCACACAATATTTTTATTAAATTTTATTTTAATAAAAAAAATAAATATATCGTGAATAAAAAATATTGATCATTTAAAAAAGAATAAAGTTGAGAAAGAGAAAAAGAAAGATTGAAGAAAAAAAAAGTCTAATTGAGTGTGTATATATACTTTATATTATATCTAATAAATATAATTTCACCTATAACAAATTAATTTTTTACTTAAAAATATTAATTATTATATTATTTTTTATAAATTAGATCAGATTTTGGAATTGGTAATACAATTCCAAAATCCAATCTACTATGAACAAATTCAAGATTTTTCAATCCAATTTGATCTATTAATCCATCAAATCCATTAAAAATCAAATTAAATAAGATCAGATTAAGTGAATTGTACATTCATATTGGATTATGAACTCCTATAGTAAAATGTCTTTATGTCATAATCATAGATACAATTTGTCATTATGCAAAATATGTACTCAAATATTTTGATAGTCCAACACTTTTTGATAAGTACAAAAGTGAGATAATTTTAGTAGTATATAGAGTTTAGTTTAAAAATATTTAGAGAAGAAATATGCATCACACGTTTATCAATTATTAAAAAGATGATTATCATATAAATATTTCAATATGACATTAACAGTCAATAGTTGTCTATAATTCATACAATAATTAAGCATTTCTAATTTTAAGTGTCATGAATATTTTGTTTAATTATCTGAAATATCAAAGTTGTAAATATTCTAAAAACAAACGTATAAAAAGTATATTAAATAAGCAAACAAATTAAATATCAAAGATTAATTACAATTTATTTATATTATAATGCATATCATATTATATTTAGTTATATCAAGTATACATACTAATATCCGATATTAGAAGTAACATAAATAAATATAAACTTTTATACAAAATACTTAAGATAAACATACATTTAAAAAGATAATTTATTGTATAAACTTGTCTAGAAGAATATCTATAATTAATGAATGTCTACAATTTAAATAAATTTATACAATAAATGATATTAAATCTGTACATATTCTAAGTACACTAATTTTCTTATTCTTTTTAAAATTATATTTAATTAAAATCAGTAAAATAAGACAATAATATAATATTTTATTCTAGTTTAGATGACATCTAACATAAGTCAACAATAATATTATTTTTCTTTGGAAATATTTGAAATATTTTCGATGACATGCGACTCTAATATGCAACCACAAGTTTCAAAATTGTTAACACAATAGAAAACAGCAATTTATGGTCGTCCAAAATAGCATTGGCGTCAAAATTGTTTCCTAAT
This sequence comes from Melia azedarach, assembly GCA_028052125.1. Lineage (NCBI taxonomy): Eukaryota > Viridiplantae > Streptophyta > Magnoliopsida > Sapindales > Meliaceae > Melia > Melia azedarach. Next base: position 15,079,639 of record CM051401.1, on the reverse strand, counting down.
TATTTATATGATTTTGATTTCAATTTTGACCATATATATCTAATATCTTGTTAAAATTAATATTTTATTTTTTATTGTAATTTATCATAGTTGAGAAAGTTTATGGGCGCCATTGTTTCAACTTCGACTATCTTTAATATCCCGTTAAAAATGTTTTTTTTTTCAACAATAATGTAAAGTGGTTAGAAGTATTATATTTTTTCAATAACGTTAATAAAACAATAAAAATAGTCATATTTTTTTTATGGAAAATTATAATTGTTATAAAAGTTATTGATGCTAATATTTATCGCAAAAATATTTTTATTTTAATTGCATTAATGTCAATTTTGACCATATATATCTAATATCTTTTTGAAAATTTTAATTTTTATTGTAATTTATTATAGTCGAGAAAGCTTGTGGATACTATTGTTTTTAGCAATTTTTTTTATATCAATTTAACTTCAACTTAGACTATCTTTAATATACCGTAAAAATGTTATATCTTTTCAACAATGAAGTAAAGTGGTAGGAAATATGATGTTTTTTCAATAATGTTAATAAAACAATAAAAAATAGTCATATTTTTTTACAAAAGTTATCGATGCTAATATTTACTGCAAAAATATTTTTATGTTAACTGCATTAATTTTGACTTATTTCGGTGGTCATTTAGTTATAAAAAATATATAATTTTTTTTCTTTTGTGAATATTTCTTTTTCAATAACTTCATTTTTTTCGTCTTAAATGGTATTACTAGTGTTGCAGTAGTAGCTAATAAGAAACTTAAACTGGTACTTATAGTGATAGGGTGTGTTTGGCTGACTGTTAATGATGCATTCAAAACACAAGTATTTTGAATTATTTAATTATTAATAAAAATAATAATATATAATTACATAATAACATACAAAATTTATAAAAATAATAATATATAATTACTGTAATAAAATTTATTTTCTGCAATCTATTACAGTCCAACAGTTCAACTATTACAACACAATGTTGTCTCTGTGTTGACAAATGCACCCTCAAAGTCAAATTAAGGGTTCATATGAAATAAAAAAAAAAAAAAGAAAATGTCAAATTTGAGGTTTATTTAAAGAAATAAAAATGAAAAAGTCAAATTTGAATGCAATTTATTTACATGATTTAATATTGCATTGATTGTGTAAGGTGATATTGGGTGATATATAAGGTCTATATATACTTGATTCACTTAACTAACAAAATTTCATAAGATCATAAGAAAAGAAATGGGTGCAGTGCCTGAGGTAAGAATAAGCTCTTGTGACAAACTCATGCCGATAATTGGCATGGGAACCGGAATATATATTCAATCCAAAGAAAATGATAAAGAAATAATGAAGGCTGCGTTCATAGAAGCAATCAAAGTTGGTTATCGCCACTTTGATACTTCTTCTGATTACCCATCAGAGCAACCTCTGGGTGAAGCAATTATGGAAGCTTTGCATCTTGGTCTGATAAAATCTAGGGACGAACTCTTCATAACAACCAAGCTAGGGCCTGTTTTTGCAGATAAAGATCTCGTTTTGCCTGCCATCAAATTGAGTTTAAGGTATCTTGCAAGTTGCAATATATACTAATTAAAATTTATTATTATTATTTTTAACTACGATTAATTAATTAACAAGATAATTTTACTTAATTATTAATCAATTGTTGCATGTAGGAAACTTCAATTGGAATACCTTGATTTGTACCTAATACACGTGCCAATAAAGTTAGGCGAGGAGGCAGCTGTTCAATGGCCTAATATTGCAAAGGATATGATATCTCCCATTGATATAAAGGGAGTTTGGGAAGGAATGGAAGAATGTAAGAATCTCGGTCTCACCAAGGCCATTGGTGTTAGTAATTTCCCACGTTCGAAGCTCGAGGAGCTTCTATCGGTCGCCAAAATTCCTCCTGCCGTTAATCAAGTATGATTATTGCAAATAATTGTATTTTAAAGTACAATATTGACAATAATTTCAATTATAATTGATCTTTTTAATTATCCTTTTATATGTTTTCTTTTATAGGTAGAGATGAATCCAACATGGCAGCAGAAGAAACTGAGGGAGTTTTGTAAGGAAAAGAGTATTCATGTTACAGCTTATTCTCCTTTAGGCGCATATAAAGATGTTTGGGGACATAAATCAATTATGGAGAGTAATGTGCTTGAAGAAATTGCCAAAGCTAAACGAAAAACTAAAGCTCAGGTTCCAAACCCATTTTTCTTTCATGATAAGATTCTCTTAATTAATAATCAATTTCTTAATTAATTAAATTATCGTTCAATTGATTAATTGGTGAAATTTTTTGCAGATTGCATTAAGATGGGTGTATGAGCAAGGGGTGAGTATTGTGCCAAAGAGCCTCAACAAAGACAGAATGAAAGAAAACCTTCAAATATTTGATTGGTGTTTGACTGAAGAGGAAGTAAAAAGGATCAATCAGCTTCCTCAACAAAAGGCAGTTTATTTTGCCAAAACAATAGCTGCAGGAAATTCCTTTGATTTCATTGATCAGCTTGATGCAGAGTTATAAACAAACAATATTGCCAAAATGTTTTTCTTAATTTCCTTCATTATTCGTATAATAATTGGCTACTTTCAGTTTGAGGAGTGTCTTATAAATCTACACTCATTTGAGGTCTTACGTAAAAAATAAAGAAAACCTCCAACTTCGTCTCATTTTGTATTGATAATCACACCCCATTTTTCTAATTATTTTTTTAATATGTGAAAGTTAATCATTTTCAACCTTTTTCTAGAAAGAAAATGAACAACGATAAAGTGATTAGGCGAGGCAATAAGTTCATTAAAGGGCGCATTACCCAGCGCGCAAGAGAAAAATTGCGTTCAACATAAAGAGATAATAGAAACAAAAGGGGAAATTGCCCAATACCCCGTTAGGTTTTCAAATTTAACCTCTTATTAAGTGTAAAGTTTTATATTATAAATATAAAATAACACAAATAAAAAATTCAAGTTTCATACTCTATAAAGAGTGGAATTCTCTCATTATTTATGGGTAAATTTTCCTTTATACGAGAGTAAAAATCTCACTTTTGTATAAGTAGAGTTTTTATATACATCGTAATAACATTTACTTAAATTCTTAGTGGAGAATCGTATATATAATATATAATAGTTTAAACAAAAAATTTCTAAAACTTTTATAGCCCAACAACGCAATATTCTTTGGTATACATTGTAATAGTATTTATTAATAATGCATTTGGTATAAAAAATGTTTTTATACTAGGTTTAGGAAATTTTTTATATGGACTAGACTAAATAAAAAATAAAAATAGTATAAAACAATAAGGCCAAACTTAATGTACACCTTATCACAAGACAAGCGTGGTTTGTTACTTTTTAAAAACTTTTTTTGTAAAAAATTATTTTTTAAAATCTCATACACTTAATACAATTATTGATTGTTGCCATCGACCATTGAAAAGCCATTGATTTTGTCACTGACCATTGTTTAGGTCATCATAGGTATTATCAGAATCATTGTTAATGTTTTATGCAATTGTACCATCACAATTACTGTTTAAGAAAATGTTCACCATATATTTGAAGTGTAATTTTTAGATACAAAAATTCAGCTTTAAATTTACGAGGGGCAGTTGCTCAAAAGTTTATGATAATGATACCATTGCGTAGAATGCTTGACAAGAATGTCAATAATATTGATGATGACTTAAACAAATAATAGTTGTGTTGGGTTGAGTTTTTTCCTTTATAAAGATGGCCCAAATTTCTCTTCAATAATGATTAAGCCTAATTAGTCTAAGGATATTTTTAATCATTTTTCGAGTAAGGTTTAGTTTCTTATTTTTGTTGAAATATATATATGTGTAAAGGAAAAGAGAGCATGTACTCTTCACAGCTTTAGAGAAGCGGGTACTGTTTATGAGAGAGAGGCAGAATAGTAAATCCTGAACAGCTTTAATCAAGTGGTCGATCGGAGGTCGATTTGTGGTCCGATTGAGCTGAAATTTTATCAGCAGCTTCACAACTTAGAGGACTAAATTTCGAATGGTGTAAATAAAATTTGGAGCACTCTTTCTTCAGATTTCGTGAATGGTAGTTAAACCACCAACTTGGTGATGTTTTTCTTAAACTCTCCCTAATTTCTTTGTAGAACTTGAATGTTTGCCAAAATTGTGTGATCTTAAGATTGTTATAATGTGTACCTCTAGTTTTAATTAGAGAGAACTTATGTATTCTCATTGTTTGATTATAGTAAAAATTTTGGTTGGACTACGGTCCCGTGGTTTTTCCTCCTCACATTAAAGAGGTTTTCTACGTTAAAAATTGATTGTGTTGTGGTGATTCTATTGTTGTCCAAGAATTAAATTTGTGCTCAAGATTGTTGCTCTATTTGTTTGTTTTCTATTAGGTTCACGCAAGAGGGGATAAGTTAATTATTGTGCTTTCAGATTATTTGTGTTAGTTTATCCCAACAAGTTGATGGTGGCGACGAAGAACAAGCAACTATCCTTTTTGACGATTGACACAAGTAATTTTGAATTATGAATTATTAATTTTGATATTGTCACCTAATATTAACTAGTAAATTTATTTAATGGTGAAAAAATTCTTATTTTTTCTCTTTTTTCTTTTTCTTATATACTTATTAATTTCTTAGGTTATTTGAAATATTAATCTTAGTAGGATTTTAATTAGAGTTAATTAAAAATTTCTGCATGCTTTTATCCTTTAATGGGTCAAGTAAAATAATTAAGGAAATATTTTTAGCAGGTCTGGCCTTTATGAAAGAGTATTTAGGCTTATTTTATTATCATTTTATGTTTTTTTGGGAGTATGCTTAGGCGTTGGCCAGGTAGTCCCATGAAAAATCTGTCTAACAAAAAATTAGGAGATAAGTCTAACAATTAATAAAAATAATAATTTATGATTACACAATGACAAAATAACTTTTATACAATTAATATTTTAAAGTACAATAAGATGTCAAAATAATACTGTAATAAATTTTATTCAATATAATATATTACAATTTAATATAGTTCAATCTTTACAATTCATTATATATAAGGATGGAAATGAAGCAGGATGGGGGTGTGGAGGGACTTCTCATTACCTACCCCATTTTCCAATAAAATATAATGGGGAGGGGATAAAGAATCCTCATATGGGGAATTCATTCCCCATCCCGACTTATTTTTTATCTTTTATATATTAAATACTAGTTAAAAATGTCATCAATATATTACGGTGTTGTTCATAGAAAATGATTATATTAAAAGTACAAACTTGACTACTTGATAAGATAAAAATAATTATGAATTTAAATATTTTTACTTAAATATTATCTATCTATATATATATACCTTATTATAATATTTTATTACATATGTGAGTGTGCATGCGTGTGTGTGGAACAGGGTGGGGAGTACTAAACCATTCCCCACCTAATTAATAATATAAAAGTTAATTTGCTCCTATTTCCTGCCATATTTGCATCATATTATTTTAATTTTACATTATTTGGGACGGATTCTCGTAGAATCCCATACTCAAAAGATTTTGCCATCCTTAATTATATAGTGTCTAATTGTTGACAAACACACTGATAAAATCAAATTAGATGTATCTTAAAAGAAAAAGGTCAAATTTGAGGTTTAATTAAAAGAAATAAAAATAACAATTTCAAATTTATTATAATTTATTTATATGATTTAATATTGCATGGATTTCGTAAAGTGATATTGGGTGATGTATAAGGTTTATATATACTTATTTTACTTAACTAACAAAATTTCATAAAATCCTAGGAAAAAAGATGGGTGCAGTTCCTGAGGTAAGAATCAGCTCTTGTGACAAATTCATGCCCATAATTGGCATGGGAACCGCAGTATCTATTCTTTCCAAAGAAAATGATAAAGAAACAATGAAAGCTGCATTCATAGAAGCAATCAGAGTTGGTTATCGCCACTTTGATACTTCCTCTATTTACCAATCCGAGCAACCTTTAGGTGAAGCAATTATGGAAGCTTTGCGTCTTGGTTTGATAAAATCTAGAGATGAACTCTTCATAACTTCTAAGCTAGGGCCTGCTTTTGCAGATAAAGATCTTGTTTTGCCTGCCATCAAATTGAGTTTAAGGTATCTTTGCAATTTTCTATACTAATTAAAATTTATTATTAACTCTTTTAGCTAACAATTAATTAATTGAAGCATATTTAATTAACAAGATTGTTTTGCTTAATTATTAATTAATTGTTGCGTGTAGGAAACTTCAATTGGAATACCTTGATTTGTATTAGACCTAATACATGTGCCAGTAAAACAAAGCCAGGAGGAAGATGTTCAAAGGTCTAATATTGCAAAAGATATGATATCTCCCATTGATATAAAAGGAGTTTGGGAAGGAATGGAAGAATGTAAGAATCTCGGTCTCACCAAGGCCATTGGTGTTAGTAATTTCCCACGTTCGAAGCTCGAGGAGCTTCTATCGGTCGCCAAAATTCCTCCTGCCGTTAATCAAGTATAATTCTTACAAATGTGATCATTGAATTAATTGTATTTTAAAGTACAATGTTGACAATATTTTCAATTATTTATAATTGATCTTTTTAATTGATAATTCTTTTATATATTTTCTTTAATAGGTAGAGATGAATCCAACGTGACATCAGAAGAAACTGAGGGAGTTTTGCAAGGAAAAAGGTATTCATGTTACAGCTTATTCTCCTTTAGGCGCGTATAAAGATATGTGGGGACATAAATCAATTATGGAGAGTAATGTGCTTGAAGAAATTCCCAAAGCTAAAGGAAAAACTACAGCTCAGGTTCCAACCCATTTGTCTTCATGATAAGATCCTCTTCATTAATAATCAATTTCTTAATTAATTAAAATATCGTTTAATTAATTAATTGGTGAAAATTTTTGCAGATCGCATTAAGATGGGTTTATGAGAAAGGAGCAAGTGCTGTGCCAAAGAGTCTCAACAAAGAGAGGATGAAGGAAAACCTTCAAATATTGGTTGGTGCTTGACTGAGGAGGAATTAAACAAGATCGATCGGCATCCTCAGCAAAAGGCAAGTTTATTTTGCCAAAACAATGGCTGCAGGACAGTCCCTTGATTTCATTCACGAGCTTGATGCAGAGTTATAAACAAAAAATATTGCAAAATATTTTTATTAATTTCCACCATTATGACGTATAACAATTGGCTGCTTTCAGTTTAAAGGATGTCTTATAAACTTACACTCATTTGAGGTATCACAAAAAATAAAGAAAACCCCAACTTCGTCTTATTTTATATTGATAATCAAAACCCATTTTCCTCATTTATCATTAAAGGGTGTATTAACCAGCGCGCAAGAGAAAAATTGTGTCCAAACATAAAGAGATACCCCATCAGGTTTAACATATTATTTTTAAGTTCCATATTATAAATGTAAAATTACACAAATAAAAAAAATTCAAGTCCTATACTTTACAAAGAGTGAAGTTTTCTCATTATTTCTAGGTAGATTTCACTCTATATCTGAGGTTAAAAATGTCCACATTGTATGAACTCGGTCATGCATCAAACTAATGAAAGAATCCTTATAAGTTGCAAGTCGATATCGCATGAAGAGAAGAACAATAAAAATAATCTTGATTACAACCTTGATGACCTAAATAAGAATAACAATGATAAAGTAAAATAGACTTATGTTAATAAATGAGTGTGTTTGATAGTACAATGGTTGACATCTAATCCTTTTAGAGAAGAAACTCAACCACACATCATTTTCCGAACCAAATGTACAATTAACGAGCAAGTATGTGATGTCATTATTGGTACGGGGCAGTGATGAGAATTTTGTATCTAAAACTATAGTTGATAGGCTGCAATTGACAGCACGACATTCTTTTTCATATTATACTGCTGATTTAATAACATTGAGAAGGTTAAAGCAACTATTTCTAAATTTTGTTTGATAATATCTTTAAATTATTGTAAGAATGAAAAACATTTTATTAAAATTATAGTTTAAAATACAAAAAAGTAAAATCATATTTGGTATTGTTTCTTAAAATGAATAAAATAATATTTTGAGAAAAAATTATAATTAATTTTAAAAGCATATTTCTAAAAGTGATGAAAAGTTTTAAAATCATAACCAAACAACCTTATTAAGAATATAATGCTCATTAGATAAGGTGTGATAAAATTTTAGTCTTTAAATATTGATTTCGAGAGAGACAAACGAGTAATTTAGGATAATTAACTAACAACATGGATTTTAAATTATAACAACGTCAATTGAAGAAATGGATGCGACCAAATACGATAAATCATTAGTCCTAGACATTTCCATTAATTGAATTTTTAAAGTATTTTGCTTAATTATTAATTTTAATTTTTTCAACCAAAATTATTTCGATTTTTTTAGATAAATTCGTACGTTAATTACCTTCGGTTATTATAGGATTAACATTCCTCGTGGGATCGACATCCTCTTATAATTTTATTACTTGATTGCGACACGTACACTTGCGTTCGTTAATTTTATACGTAACAGCATATTTTGGAGATTTTGAGAAAATAAATTATTTAATATTGTTAAAATTTCTAAAATAGAGTATTTAACTTTTACAATTAATAGTAAAAAATTATATCTTAAATATTTTTACAAATAAATTAAAAATTACACATTGTAAATTTTAACTATTTATGACAATAAATATTATATTGTAAAAATTATAATAATTAATATTTTAAAAAATTTAATGATTTTGATAATATTATTATACATAATTTATATATAATTAATATTGTAAAAAAATTGACATCAAAATTTAGGAGAAAAATAATTAATTGATAATTTTTTTAATAATTTAAAATAATAATATAAAGATAATTACTCCCTATTAAATTTCCACCTACATAAAAATATCCAAAAATCCCCCCTGTGATTTACTAGACTAGTTACAAAAAATAGTAAAACACTTAACTTGGCCTAGTGGTTGAACACTTAACTTGAGCTTTGCACTTTTATCTTGGAGTGCAAAGCTCAAGCCACGATAATGCTAATGTATTTTAAAATTTTATGTCCAGCGATTTGGTCCAATTCGGTCTAATTCTAATCGAACCAGTAAGGGTAAATTAAAAAATTCATTAAAAATTAACAAAAAAAAATGTAACGGTAGGTGAGGTTAAATAAGTTGGAATATAATAAGGGGGTAATTGTCACTTTCTCTATGGGGATTAATTTTTTCTTATTACCTGTCCTATTCCTTATTACATTATGTCAATTTTATCTCATTTGAAACATCATCCCGTGTAGCCCTAAGGCTCCAAATCCAAGAAAATTTTTACCATCCCTTCTAAAAATCATTAGATTATCAATCAAAATTTTTAACTAATAGTTTCATTCTCAATTTTCAAAAAATAAATAAAAGTTGTGTTTTAAAAACAATACTAAACAAGGTCTTTGACTCTAAGGTTTTCTTAAATATTTTTTAAATAACTTTTTACTTCAATTAATTTACTTGTTTCATCTAAGTTACTTCAAACAAATAATCATAATTTATTTAAAATAGAGAATTTCAATATGATTTGGAGTACATGTATACTAATTTTGAATTATATTTTTCAAAACTAACAACTTGATTTTTGATTTGCAGAAGGCACAAAAGATTCGGATTATATATAGAAGCATAGTTTTTTCATTTTTAGTTTTTTCTTGAACAATTTCTTAATTTTGGTTCAATGGGTTCATTTTTTTCATCTTTTCTATTTTCATCCTCTATTACTTCTAGAGATAAATATGATGTCTTCCTTAGTTTTGAAAAGGAGGATACAGGTGTTAACTTCACTAGCCATCTCCATTATGCTCTATGTCAAAAGGAAATTAAAACTTTCACCTATGACAACCTTGAAAAAGGAAATGAAATTTTATCGGAACTTTTTAAAGTTATTGAAAAATCAAAGATTTCAATAATTATTTTTTCAAAAAATTATGCTTCTTCGGAACAGTGCTTGGATGAACTTGTAAAGATCATGGAATGCAAGAGAAAAAAAAGCCAAATTGTAATCCCAGTTTACTACCACGTAGATGTTAAGGACGTACAATATCAAACAGGGAGTTTTAAGGATGCTTTTGTTAATCATGAAAAACGTTTTAAACATACAAACAAATTGAAGAAGTGGAAGGATGCTTTGACAGAAGTATCTAATCTACATGGATGGGATTCGTCAAGCATTAGGTAAGTATACTATATCCATTTTTTTTTTTGTTTTGCTTTTAAATATATGACAAAATAAAGAATATTATATAAATCTATACTCGTTTCTACACTCATGTAATTAATGTTTATATTTTGTAGACCTGATTCTCAACTTGTAGATAAAATTGCGAAAGACATTTCAGAGAAGTTGAAAGACAAAAAGGCAGTCTCAAGCTATTTCGCAGGCCCAACTCAAATAAATTCGGGCACCGAACAAGTAAATCATCACTATACAAGATTCAATTATCAAATACTCAGACTACACAATTTTGAAACATGGATGGTACAAGAACAATCACCGTTAAAAATTATAAGCATATACACATTCAATCATGTTCACTTTATTGAGAGTCTCTAATAAGAAAAGTTTTCATCCTTCTCAATATTATCAACAATTTAATTAAGAGAACTAAGATAAATAATGAAGGTTACATTATGCTTATATTTTTAGATTTTGGTTTGTCTTGTGTTTATTTATTTATTTATTCAAATAGTAGTGAATAATTGGTCTATTTCTTGTACGCGGGTTATAATTATTGTGATATGTTATTTAGGTTTTCTTAAAGTATATTATATTTGTAATTACAAAATTTTTATGCCTCTAGGATTTCAATATCAATTTTAAATGCAATATGAAATAACAATATTATAGCTTTTACCGTGTTCACAACTAAGGACATAGTTTATCTCTTTGAAACAAACAGATTATTATCCCCTTTTGAAATGATAAAAAATAAAAATCTTATAAAAGTATTGAAATTTCACCATCATATTATTAGTATGAGGTACAGAGGTACTAAGATAGACGTAAATGTAATTATACCATATTTTAATAAATCAAACAGTCGATCGGAGTTTTTAATAAGCGAGTAGATATCCTACTATATATATCTAAATTTTTTTAAAAAATATTATAATTATCACATATAAATTGTTAATAAAATTCAGACCTAATATTAGTTGTAATTATAAATAATATTAAAAAAAACTCTTTTCACTTTTACTTGTACTTTGACTGCAATACAATGGAACCTCTGAATTTCTTGGTAAAAGAAAAAATATCAACAAAATTCAAACAGGTCCGTTGTTTAAGACATTTTCAAGGATAAAGTAAAATATCATTTAAAAAGTTGTTCATTTTAAAAAAATTATATATCTTTTTGTTTTCATTTGATAATTGAGTTCACTTCAATTGTTTTTTGAAACTCTATTATATAAAAATTAATATGATAGGAAATATTATTACCCTAACACTATTTTATCAATCAATAATACAATGTAAATATAATATAATATAGTACAATATGATATAATAATTTCTTCCAAACTCGTGCTCTTTTCTCTTTTAAAAAATAAATTCTTTTACAAATTTGAATGGAAGAGAATCATATCAATTTATAGTATAAACATTTTGTTTGTATGATTTATTAAATTTTGTTTTTTGTAAGTATTAATTGATTGAAGTGATAAAATATTAGACATACGGAATAACTATCTAACAACCAAAGCATCACATGCCTTTTAGTATTTTATAATATTATTGTCCCTAAATTTTATAAAATAATAAATAAAAGTATATTTTAATAAGGGATATTGTAATATATCCCCTTAGTTTTTATGAAAAAAGCAAACATCTCTTTAAGTTTTTAAAGAATGTTAGATATTCCCTTAACTTTTCAGAAAATAGGAAGATATCCTTGTGAACTTAAACTTTCATTAGTTTGACCAGTTATAATATTATCATTTTAATACCTAAACTTTACTAAATTAAAAAACTTAAATATACTTTATTTATTATTAATATATTTAGGACTAAAATATTAAACTTAAACAAATTTATTTTATTTTATATTTTTAAAAATGTTAGAAATAAAAATATTAACAATTAATTTAGATAAAATTATATATTATAATGCTACTAACCTTATTTTTTCTAACTTTTTTAGCATTTATTACAAATTAAGACATGAATTTTTTAGTGTTTACATAAATTGGGTAAATCTACATAAGTATTTTATGATAAAAGAGAATAATAAATTATAATAAGTGAATTAAAATTATTATTGTGTCAATAAAAGTAATATAAATTTTGAATAAATAATATTTTTATTTCTAAATTTTTAAAAATAATTAAATAAGATATTTTTTTATATTTAACATTTTAACCCCAAAGATATTAGAAATAAGGATTAGATAGCTAATAGTGAGTAAAATGTATTCAGTTTTATTAATTTAGTAAAATTTAGGTATTAAAATAATAATATTTTAATAGGTCAAACTAATAGAAACTTAGGTTTAAGGGGTATCGTTTTATTTTCTCAAAAATTAAGGAGATATTTAACATTCTCTAAAAATTTAGGGGATATTTATTCTTTTCCTAAAAAATAAAAGGTATATTACAATATCCCTTCTAATAATTAATAAATTAATTTTTCGATTTTTATTTTTTTTCCTGTTTCACATAATTTTCTACCGTTGTTAAGGTCGAAATTATTAAAATTGAATAAATTATATTTTTTTTTTCGGTTTAAAATTTGGAATAAAACTTTCAACAGTCATGTAAATAATTTGACTGCCTCGCTCATTGAAAAGAGTAATATTTTTTGCCACATTTTTTCTATTGGCATTAATAATTGAATTTGCTTCAAACATTCTTTTAGTTCCATTAATTATAAGATAATATTTTTTAGTATTACACATTATTTAATTAATCAATAATAATCCTTTTGAAAACAAAATATTTTTGTATTCACCAAATAAACGATATCATGACGTATTTAAATTATAAATTATAAATAATATTTATAAATATTGTAACAACAGATTAAAAGATATAAATTTTATTGTCACACTAAGACAATTACTCAATAGCAGCCAATTCTTTAACAAATTTATTTTATTTTGTAATAAGCTTTGGATACAAGAATCATATCTTAAAAATCAGCAATTAATTTAATTTATTTCTAAATAGTCTCTGAGTTGTTCTGGTTGGTGCGTTGCTGATGTGGCATATGATTATTTGCTAATAGTTTATCACATCACATGTACGTGTGAGAGTGCCAGGCTGTTGGTTTTTTGGTAATTATCATTAGAATTAAATTTCATTTTACTCATATTAATTTTGATAATTTTTAACACGGTTCTAAATTTTTTAAAAGTTATCATCCATCTCCATATCGTTAAGGTTAAAACGCTCTTATTTCTTCTCTTCCTTTTCCTTTCTCCTTTTTTTTTCCCAATCTTCGTCTAAAAGTGTTATGAGGATTTACACGATCAAAATTTAAGATTGTACAGATTTGATTTAGAAAATTAAATTTATAGTTATTAAAGATAATTTTTTGAATTAATAAGATTAATTTAATTGGTGTTGATGTCTTAAGCTTACTTAAAATTTCTATTTTATGAAAAAAAAAGAATAAGAATGAAAAAAAAATGAGATCGAAGAAAAGAAAAGGGTACCTAAAAAATTATTAAATTAAGACTTTTTTAATTTGTTTTTATTCTTACCGTAATTCTTATCAAGTGAAACTTCAGTTCATGAATTAGTAACAATGCTACAAAAGTTTTTATATTGGGGCTAATACATTGAACAGAATGGATCAATTTGATGTGGTTTCCATGATTTTACAGCTTTCTGATATTTTACAACATCATATATATAGAAGTATTTTTTTCTTTGGTTTTTTTAATAAATTGATTTATGTAATTGTCATATAGGCCCCAATAGGTGAGTCTGTGATGTATGCTTTTTAAATAAACCCATTTTGTGGCTTCTCCTCCTCGTGGTTGTCTTTAATTTCTTCCACAAATTATTTCTGAAAATCGGAGGCAGCTGAGCTGAGTGAGAGTCAGAAATGGCTGCCGACGGGAAAGAAACCAAAGTTTCAGCAGCCCTGAATTGCATCGATCTCTCAAACCCAGATACCAAACAATCTGCTGCTTTGCTCAAAGAGGTGATCAACATCTCTCTTTATATATTTGAATGCCTATATATATATTCCATGAATTACATGAAGTTCACCCGCTTTTTGCTCTTTCTTTGTGGCACTAAAGAGTGAGAGGGAGCAGAAATATAATTAATACACTATAATTAACGCTTATATTATATTCAATCTCAATTATCAAAAATATATAAATTTAACGATTTATAAATGAGAGTATATATATATATATATATATAATTACCTATCATTCTTTATTAAAATATTATATATCAAAAAATAAATAATTAAGAATAATAAATTTATATATGCAGCTATGTTCATGAAACAAGTAATGTATTGACATAATTTTTTTTAATTATTATTTATTTTTCGACAGAGCATTTATAGTTAATATTGGTGACATGCTGGAAAGGCTCAGCAATTGTGTTTTCAGGTAATTTACTTTTAAGATGAATTAATTCTGAATTATTCAATATATATATATATATAATTTGGTAGCTCTACAATTTAAAAGAAATTTTGGTGGTGCTTGTTTTCATAGATCAACACTGCACAGAGTTGTTGCTGACCAGGAGAGATATTCTGTAAGAGTAAAAATTAACAATGAGAAATATTTTTTAAAGTAAATAATAATGAGAAATACATATAATAGTATATAATTAATTTTATATACTTTTTCCTTGTACAGATTGCATTCTTTTTATCCCCAAGTCATGATGGTATTATTGAGTGTTTACCAACTTGCAAATCTGAAGAGAACCCTGCCAAGTAAGGATCTAATTGATATAAATTTTCAAATTTGTACTATTTTTAAATTTATTTAATTATTAATTGCAGTTCAAATTAAAGGCAATTTAATCTTTTTTTTTTAATTTTATTTACTTTTGTCAGGTTTCCTCCAATCAAATGCCGAGAATTATTGTGCTCTCGCTTTACGAAGAGCTTCCAGCAAAACTGAAGCTTTGATTTATAATTGGTGTCAATTTTCTATTAAGTAAAAATAAAATCTCCAAACTGAGATAATCTTCTATGAATTTTCGATTTATTTGCATTTATTTTAATGAATAACAAATTGCTGTATTTTTATTTAATTTTAAGAACCATTTTATCTAAAAAATTAAATTTAAAAGTTTGAGTGGCTTAACTATGAGGGCGAAAATATAATTATAAATTCATAGTTTCGATGCTTCAAAGTTATATTAACAATCAGCTGTTGTAACAATAAAAAAAAAAAAAATCATTGGAAATACATTATTTAAAAGGGTTAATATTAATGTAATCTGAAAATATTCCTAAATTAGTACATCAGATCATATTGTTTCAATTCTAACAATTTAGTCCCTATCTTACCTCCGTACACAAACCGGGGACGAAATTGTAAATATTTGACAAATTTATATTAATTTATTATTGAAGACTAATTCCTAATAGCATTTTTGACTAGTGGGGAACAACAATGAAAATTTCGCAATGTAAATTTTGGTTTGTTAAATTTGTTTAGAGTGATTTATTTCCGAAAATAATAGCATTTAGTTGCAAAAAAATTGAAAGTCAAAAATAGCCCAAAATATAATAATTTTGTTTAACTAAATTTTTTTTAAAGTACACTAAAAATAAAAAAGTGATAAAAATAATCACGATAGTTTATAAGATTGCATAGCTAAAACCTATAAGTTCTCACACAATATTTTTATTAAATTTTATTTTAATAAAAAAATAAATATATCGTGAATAAAAAATATTGATCATCTAAAAAAGAATAAAGTTGATAAAGAGAAAAAGAAAGATTGAAGAAAAAAAAAGTCTAATTGAGTGTGTATATATACTTTATATTATATCTAATAAATATAATTTCACCTATAACAAATTAATTTTTTACTTAAAAATATTAATTATTATATTATTTTTTATAAATTGGATCAAATTTTGGAATTGATAATACAATTCCAAAATCCAATCTACTATGAACAAATTCAAGATTTTTCAATCCAATTTGATCTATTAATCCATCAAATCCATTAAAAATCAAATTAAATAAGATCAGATTTAGTGAATTGTACATTCATATTGGATTATGAACTCCTATAGTAAAATGTCTTTATGTCATAATCATAGATACAATTTGTCATTATGCAAAATATGTACTCAAATATTTTGATAGTCCAACACTTTTTGATAAGTACAAAAGTGAGATAATTTTAGTAGTATATAGAGTTTAGTTTAAAAATATTTAGAGAAGAAATATGCACCACACGTTTATCAATTATTAAAAAGATGATTATCATATAAATATTTCAATATGACATTAACAGTCAATAGTTGTCTATAATTCATACAATAATTAAGCATTTCTAATTTTAAGTGTCATGAATATTTTGTTTAATTATCTGAAATATCAAAGTTGTAAATATTCTAAAAACAAACGTATAAAAAGTATATTAAATAAGCAAACGAATTAAATATCAAAGATTAATTACAATTTATTTATATTATAATGCATATCATATTATATTTAGTTATATCAAGTATACATACTAATATCCGATATTAGAAGTAACATAAATAAATATAAACTTTTATACAAAATACTTAAGATAAAAATACATTTAAAAAGATAATTTATTGTATAAACTTGTCTAGAAGAATATCTATAATTAATGAATGTCTACAATTTAAATAAATTTATACAATAAATGATATTAAATCTGTACATATTCTAAGTACACTAATTTTCTTATTCTTTTTAAAATTATATTTAATTAAAATCAGTAAAATAAGACAATAATATAATATTTTATTCTAGTTTAGATGACATCTAACATAAGTCAACAATAATATTATTTTTCTTTGAAAATATTTGAAATATTTTCGATGACATGCGACTCTAATATGCACCCACAAGTTTCAAAATTGTTAACACAATAAAAAACAGCAATTTATGATCGTCCAAAATAGCATTGGCGTCAAAATTGTTTCCTAATTATTTATATGATATTGATATCAATTTCAACCATATATATCTAATATCTTGTTAAGATTAATATTTTATTTTTTATTGTAATTTATCATAGTCGAGAAAGTTTATGGGCGCCATTGTTTCCCGCAATTTTTTTTATATCATTTTAACTTCAACTTTGACTATCATTAATATCCCGTTAAAAATGTTATTTTTTTCAACAATGACGTAAAGTGGTTAGAAGTATTATATTTTTTCAATAACGTTAATAAAACAATAAAAAAAATAGTCATATTTTTTTATGAAAAATTATAATTATTACAAAAGTTATTGATGCTAATATTTACCGCAAAAATATTTTTATTTTAACTGCATTAATGTCAATTTTGACCATATATATCTAATATCTTGTTGAAAATTAAAATTTTTATTTTTATTGTAATTTATCATGGTCGAGAAAGCTTGTGCATGCCATTGTTTTCAGCAATTTTTTTTTATATCATTTTAACTTCAACTTCGACTATCTTTAATATCCCGTAAAAATGTTATATTTTTTCAACAATGAAGTAAAGTGATCGGAAATATTATGTTTTTTCAATAATGTTAATAAAAGAATAAAAAATAGTCATATTTTTTACAAAAGTTATCGATGCTAATATTTATTGCAAAAATATTTTTATGTTAACTGCATTAATTTTGACTTATTTTGGTGGTCGTTTAGTTATAAAAAATACATAATATTTTTTCTTTTGTGAATATTTCTTTTTCAATAACTTCATTTTTGGTCTTAAATGGTATTACTAGTGTTGCAGTAGAAGCTAATAAGAAACTTAAATTGGTACTTATAGTGATAGGGTGTGTTTGGCTGACTGTTAATGATGCATTCAAAACACAAGTATTTTGAATTATTTAATTATTAGTAAAAATAATAATATATAATTACATAATAACATACAAAATTTATCAAAATAATAATATATAAGTACTGTAATAAATTTTATTTTCTGCAATCTATTACAGTCCAACAGTTCAACTATTACAACCTAATGTTGTCTCTGTGTTGACAAATGCACCCTCAAAGTCAAATTAAGGGTTCATATGAAATAAAAAAAAAAAATGTCAAATTTGAGGTTTATTTAAAGAAATAAAAATGAAAAAGTCAAATTTGAATGCAATTTATTTACATGATTTAATATTGCATTGATTGTGTTAGGTGATATATAAAGTCTATATATACTTGATTCACTTAACTAACAAAATTTCATAAGATCATAAGAAAAGAAATGGGTGCAGTGCCTGAGGTAAGAATAAGCTCTTGTGACAAACTCATGCCGATAATTGGCATGGGAACCGGAATATATATTCAATCCAAAGAAAATGATAAAGAAGTAATGAAGGCTGCGTTCATTGAAGCAATCAAAGTTGGTTATCGCCACTTTGATACTTCTTCTGATTACCCATCAGAGCAACCTCTGGGTGAAGTAATTATGGAAGCTTTACGTCTTGGTCTGATAAAATCTAGGGACGAACTCTTCATAACTACCAAGCTAGGGCCTGTTTATGCAGATAAAGATCTTGTTTTGCCTGCCATCAAAATGAGTTTAAGGTATCTTGCAAGTTGCAATATGTACTAATTAAAATTTATTATTATTATTTTTAACTACGATTAATTAATTAACAAGATAATTTTGCTTAATTATTAATCAATTATTGCATGTAGGAAACTTCAATTGGAATACCTTGATTTGTACCTAATACACGTGCCAATAAAGTTAGGCGAGGAGGCAGCTGTTCAATGGCCTAATATTGCAAAGGATATGATATCTCCCATTGATATAAAGGGAGTCTGGGAAGGAATGGAAGAATGTAAGAATCTCGGTCTCACCAAGGCCATTGGTGTTAGTAATTTCCCACGTTCGATGCTCGAGGAGCTTTTATCGGTCGCCAAAATTCCTCCTGCCGTTAATCAAGTATGATTATTACAAATGTGATGATTAAATTAATTGTATTTTAAAGTACAATATTAACAATAATTTCAATTATAATTGATCTTTCTAATTATCCTTTTATATGTTTTCTTTTATAGGTAGAGATGAATCCAACATGGCAGCAGAAGAAGCTAAGGGAGTTTTGTAAGGAAAAGGATATTCATGTTACAGCTTATTCTCCTTTGGGCGCATATAAAGAAATGTGGGGACATAAATCAATTATGGAGAGTAATGTGCTTGAAGAAATTGCCAAAGCTAAAGGAAAAACTAAAGCTCAGGTTCCAACCCATTTGTCTTTCAGGATAAGATCCTCTTGATTAATAATTAATTTCTTAATTAATTAAAATATCGTTCAATTGATTAGTTGGTGAAATTTTTTGCAGATCGCATTAAGATGGGTGTATGAGCAAGGAGCAAGTGCTGTGCCAAAGAGTCTCAACAAAGAGAGGATGAAGGAAAACCTTCAAATATTTGATTGGTGCTTGACTGAGAAGGAATTAAACAAGATCAATCAGCTTCCTCAGCAAAAGGCAGTTTATTTTGCCAAAACAATAGCTGCAGGACATTCCTTTGATTTCATTGATCAGCTTGATGCAGAGTTATAAACAAACAATATTGCCAAAATGTTTTTCTTAATTTCCTTCATTATTCGTATAATAATTGGCTACTTTCAGTTTGAGGAGTGTCTTGTAAGTCTACACTCATTTGAGGTCTTACGTAAAAAATAAAGAAAACCTCCAACTTCGTCTCATTTTATATTGATAATCACACCCCATTTTTCTAATTATTTTTTTAATATGTGAAAGTTAATCATTTTCAACATTTTTCTAGAAAGAAAATGAACAACGATAAAGTGATTAGGCGAGGCAATAAGCTCATTAAAGAGCGCATTACCCAGTGCGCAAGAGAAAAATTGCGTCCAACGTAAAGAGATAATAGAAACAAAAGGGGAAATTGCCCAATACCCCATCAGGTTTTCAAATTTAACATCTTATTAAGTATAAAGTTTTATATTATAAATATAAAATTACACAAATAAAAAATTCAAATCTCATACTCTACAAAGAGTGGAATTCTCTCATTATTTCTGGGTAAATTTCCCTCTATATGAGAGTAAAAATCTCACTTTTGTACGAGTAGAGTTTTTATATATATCGTAATAACATTTACTTAAATTCTTAGTAGAGAATCATACATATAATATATAATAGTTTAAACAAAAAATTTCTAAGAATTTTATAGCCCAACAACGTAATATTCTTTTGTATACATCGTAATAGTATTTATTAATGACGCATTCGGTATGAAAAATATTTTTATACTAGGTTTAGGAAACTTTTTATATGGACTAGACTGGATAAAAAATAAAAATAATATAAAACAATAAGGCCAAACTTGATGTACACCCTATCACAAGACAAGCGTGGTTTGTTACTTTTAAAATTTTTTTTTTGTAAAAAATTATTTTTTAAAATCTCATTCACTTAATCCAATTATTGATTATTGCCATCGACCATTAAAAAGCCATTGATCGTTGCCACCGATCATTGTTTAGGTCATCATAGGTATCATCAGAATCATTGTTAATGTTCTATGCAATTGTACATCACCATTACTGTTTAAGAAAATGTTCACCATATATATGAAGTGTAATTTTTAGATACAAAAATTCAGTTCAAATTTACGATAGGCAGCTACTCAAAAGTTTATGATAATAATATCATTGCGTAGAATGCTTGACAAGAATGCCAATAATATTGATGATGACCTAAACAAATAATAGTTGACAATGGCGATGAAGGACAGGCAACTACACTTTTTGATGATTGACACAAGTAATTTTAAATTATTAATTATTAATTTTGATATCGTTACCTAATATTAACCAGTAAATTTATTTAATGGTGAAAAAATTCTTATTTTTACTCTTTTTTCTTTTTCTTATATACTTATTAATTTATTAAGTTATTTGAAATATTAATCTTAGTAGAATTTTAATTAGAGTTAATTAAAAATTTGTGCATGCTTTTATCCTTTAATAGGTCAAGTAAAATAATTAAGGAAATATTTTTATCAGGTTTGGCCTTTATGAAAGAATATTTAGGCTTATTTTATTATCATTTTATGTTTTTCTGGGAGTATGCTTAGGTGTTGGCCAGGTAGTCCCATGAAAAATCTGTCTAACAAAAAATTAGGAGATAGGTCTAACAATTAATAAAAATAATAATTTATGATTACACAATGACAAAATAACTTTTATACAATTGATATTTTAAAGTACAATAAGATGTCAAAATAGTAATGTAATAAATTTTATTCAATATAATATATTACAATTTAATATAGTTCAATCTTTACAATTCATTATATATAAGGATAGAAATGGAGCAGGATGGGGGTGTGGAGGGGCTTCTCATTACCTACCCCATTTTCCAATAAAATATAATGGGGAGGGGATAAAGAATTCTCATATGGGGAATGAATTCCCCATCCCGACTTATTTTTTATCTTTTATATATTAAATACTAGTTAAAAATGTCATCAATATATTATGGTATTGTTCATATAAAATGATTATATTAAAAGTACAAACTTGACTACTTGATAAGATAAAAATAATTATGAATTATAAATATTTTTACTTAAATATTATCTATCTATATATATATATATATATACCTTATTATAATATTTTATTATATATGTGAGTGTGCATGCGTGTGTGTGGAATAGGGTAGCGAGTACTAAACCGTTCCCCACCTAATTAATAATATAAAAATTAATTTGCATCATATTATTTTAATTTTACATTATTTGGGACAGATTCCCTTAAAACCCCATAGTCATAAAAGATTTTGTCATTCTTAATTATATAGTCTCTAGGTGTTGACAAACACACTGATAAAGTCAAATTAGATGTATCTTAAAAGAAAAAGGTCAAATTTGAGGTTTAATTAAAAGGAATAAAAATAAAAATTTCAAATTTATTATAATTTATTTATATGATTTAATATTGCATGGATTTCGTAAAGTGATATTGGGTGATGTATAAGGTTTATATATACTTATTTTACTTAACTAACAAAATTTCATAAAATCATAGGAAAAAAGATGGGTGCAGTTCCTGAGGTAAGAATTAGCTCTTGTGACAAATTCATGCCCATAATTGGCATGGGAACCGCAGTATCTATTCTTTCCAAAGAAAATGATAAAGAAACAATGAAAGCTGCATTCATAGAAGCAATCAGAGTTGGTTATCGCCACTTTGATACTTCCTCTATTTACCAATCCGAGCAACCTTTAGGTGAAGCAATTATGGAAGCTTTGCGTCTTGGTTTGATAAAATCTAGAGATGAACTCTTCATAACTTCTAAGCTAGGGCCTGCTTTTGCAGATAAAGATCTTGTTTTGCCTGCCATCAAATTGAGTTTAAGGTATCTTTGCAATTTGCTATACTAATTAAAATTTATTATTAACTCTTTTAGCTAACAATTAATTAATTGAAGCATATTTAATTAACAAGATTGTTTTGCTTAATTATTAATTAATTGTTGCATGTAGGAAACTTCAATTGGAATACCTTGATTTGTACCTAATACATGTGCCAGTAAAACAAAGCCAGGAGGAAGATAATCAAAGGTCTAATATTGCAAAAGATATGATATCTCCCATTGATATAAAGGGAGTTTGGGAAGGAATGGAAGAATGTAAGAATCTCGGTCTCACCAAGGCCATTGGTGTTAGTAATTTCCCACGTTCGAAGCTCGAGGAGCTTCTATCGGTCGCCAAAATTCCTCCTGCCGTTAATCAAGTATAATTATTGCAAATGTGATAATTGAATTAATTGTATTTTAAAGTACAATGTTGACAATAATTTCAATTATAATTGATATTTCTAATTATCCTTTTATATATTTTCTTTAATAGGTAGAGATGAATCCAACGTGGCACCAGAAGAAACTGAGGGAGTTTTGCAAGGAAAAAGGTATTCATGTTACAGCTTATTCTCCTTTAGGCGCGTATAAAGATATGTGGGGACATAAATCAATTATGGAGAGTAATGTGCTTGAAGAAATTGCCAAAGCTAAAGGAAAAACTAAAGCTCAGGTTCCAACCCATTTGTCTTTCATGATAAGATCCTCTTGATTAATAATTAATTTCTTAATTAATTAAAATATCGTTCAATTGATTAATTGGTGAAATTTTTTGCAGATCGCATTAAGATGGGTGTATGAGCAAGGAGGAAGTGCTGTGCCAAAGAGTCTCAACAAAGAGAGGATGAAGGAAAACCTTCAAATATTTGATTGGTGCTTGACTGAGGAGGAATTAAACAAGATCGATCGGCATCCTCAGCAAAAGGCAGTTTATTTTGCCAAAACAATGGCTGCAGGACCGTCCCTTGATTTCATTCACGAGCTTGATGCAGAGTTATAAACAAAAAATATTGCAAAATATTTTTATTAATTTCCACCATTATGTCGTATAACAATTGGTTGCTTTCAGTTTAAAGGGTGTCTTATAAACTTACACTCATTTGAGGTATCACAAAAAATAAAGAAAACCCCCAACTTCGTCTCGTTTTATATTGATAATCAAAACCCATTTTCTTCATTTTTCATTAAAGGGCGTATTAACCAGGGCGCAAGAGAAAAATTGTGTCCAAACATAAAGAGATACCCCATCAGGTTTAACATCTTATTTTTAAGTTCCATATTATAAATATAAAATTACACAAATAAAAAAAATTCAAGTCCTATACTTTACAAAGAGTGAAGTTTTCTCATTATTTCTAGGTAGATTTCACTCTATATCTGAGGTTAAAAATGTCCACATTGTATGAACTCGGTCATGCATCAAACTAATGAAAGAATCCTTATAAGTTGTAAGTCGATATCGCATGAAGAGAAGAACAATAAAAATAATCTTGATTACAACCTTGATGACCTAAATAAGAATAACAATGATTAAGTAAAATAGACTTATGTTAATAAATGAGTGTGTTTGATAGTACAATGGTTAACATCTAATCCTTTTAGAGAAGAAACTCAACCACACATCATTTTCCGAACCAAATGTACAATTAATGAGCAAGTATGTGATGTCATTATTGGTACAGGGCAGTTATGAGAATTTTGCATCTAAAACTATAGTTGATAGGCTGCAATTGACAGTACGACATTCTTTTTCATATTATACTGCTGATTTAATAATATTGAGAAGGTTAAAGCAACTAAGCAATGTCATATTCCTATCTCTATTAGAATGTTTTATAAAGACATGACTCATTGTAATGTTATCAACATGGATGTTTGTCATCTCTTACTTGGAAGACTTTGGTAGTTTGATTTGAATATAATTCATAATGGGAGGAACAACATGTACACATTCTGCAAGAATAATATCAAGATTGTTATGGCTCCTATGAAGTATGAAAGCACTCAACAGATAAACTTAAATCTCCTATAATAAAAGGACAATCTTTTCTCATAATAGCACAAGAAATACATATGAAGGCAAATAAAAGGAAGACATGCCTAGCGCATCATAGTAGAAAGACTTTGTCGAAGGACATGACAATCTCTTACAAGTTTCATCCACCAAATAGCTTTTTAGTTGATTGAAAACTCAAGAACAAGTTTATTTTAAAGGAATGAGAACTGATGTGGTAAAAAAATAGAACTCTACTACTTCTAGGATTATAATAATTAGCAATTCTTATTTTGATTGTTTTGTTTAGATATGATTGTTTTTATTAATTCATAACATGGGATTACAACAGATTCCCTCCTAAAGTTTAGGCAAATAAGTGGATACCTCCTAATATTTGTTGAAAAACAGATGCCCCCCCTTGAGGTTTGAAAAAATAGTCAGATACCCTCTTGAAATTAACTTCATGTCTTTAAAATGACTTTTTTATCCTCACACATTAAAAAAAATACAAACTAATCATTTTACCCTACTACTAATATTAATATATGTTTATCAAAATAACATTATAATTTTAAAATAATAAAATAATAAAATAATAATTATATGCTTAACTTATTTTTTTCAAAATACAATCTTATAATTTTATCATAAACTATTATTTAATTAAAATATTTTTATTTGGTAATTTTATTATCTTTATTTAATTAAAATAATCTTAATTTTATCATAAATATTTTTTCTCATTACATTAACAATATATTTTTACAAATCTAATATTTTTATTTTGATCAATTTGATCATTTTCTTATAAGATTATGTTTAATTTTATCTTTTTCTTAGATTTACAAAATAAAATTATCAAAATAAAATAAAATGAGAAAATGATAAATGTATCAAAATAAAATTATTAGATTTGCAAAATATATTATTAATACAATGAGAAGTATTTTTTTTATATCAATACTTATAAATATAATTAGTTTATATTTTTTTAAATATGTGAGGGTAAAATAATTATTTTGAGAATATGAAATTAAATCTAGAAGGATATCAGTTTATTTCCTCAAATCATTGGGGGCATATGTTTTTCAGTAAATATGAGAGAGTATATACTTATTTGTCTAAATCTCAAGGGGAATTTGTCATAATCCCTTCATAACATAGTTAAATTCCTTATTCATAAAAAATCTATATTCACTTAGAATTAGAATTAGTATAAGTAAATTCTTTTCTCATAATAGCATAGGAAATACTTATGAAGGCAAATAAAAGGAAGACAAATCCAGCTCAACATGGTAGAAAGGCTTCATCGAAGGACATGGCAATCTCTTACAAGTTTCATCCACCAAATAGCTTTTAGTTGATGCAAAACTCAAGAACAAGTTTCTTTTTAAAGGAAGGAGAACCGATATACGTAAGAAAAAAAATAGAACTCTACTAATTTTAGGATTATAATAATTATGAATTCTTGTTTTGTTATGATTCTTATTTTGATTGTTTAGTTTAAATATGGTTATCCTATTCGAGTGTCTCTCTCAAGATCAATTGAATTTACTTCACATTTACGCCTTTACTATATCTCTATGTAAACACGAAATAAACAAAAATGCATTACAAGCAGTAGTAATCACTAAATTTACTACACATATCATATCATATACATCTCTGTTTAATATGTTATTTGAGGTATTTATCACACGATCTAAATGTAATAAATATTTCTCAATATTCATCAGTCTATGAATCAATTAATTAATAGCCAGTTAAATAATTGCATATGCTCACGATAAACAAGCAATAAGGATGTTAATCAAGAATAACATAAAAGTCAGAACATCGATGTTTTCAAAAGATTAAACTATTGCCTTAGGTATTAAATTTAGCAACTCATAAAAAAAAATTCACAACCAAACATCTTGGGTTCAATCATCAACAACATACTTAACTATTCACAAATAGCTAAATTTAATAGAATGAGATAGGTTGAGAAAGAGAGAAAAACTATCTTGGAGAGCCTTCAAAACCACGGCTTCTTCCGAGGTTTGAAAATATTACAAACTGGTCCTTGCAACTTTGCACTTTAGTTTTCGAATGTCTTGTATTTTGGTCCTTAAATCTCTTACATTTTAGTTCCCGAATATCTTATTTTTTGAGCCGAATTTACCTTGGATGGCTAATTATCTCATTTTTTGCACAATACAACCTAAACAACATCAAATAACAATGAGTCTTGAGGATTAAATAAACAAATTAAGTCTAAAAGTGAATGATAAGTCGTGTTTTAAGCACTTATCAAATTCCTTATCCCAACTTATTTTTTGCTTTTCTATATTAAATATTAGTTAAAAATGTCATTAATATATTATGGTATTATTCATATAAAATGATTATATTAAAAATATAAACTTGACTACTTAATAGGATAAAAATAATTATAAATTATAA
Organism: Melia azedarach; assembly: GCA_028052125.1. Lineage (NCBI taxonomy): Eukaryota > Viridiplantae > Streptophyta > Magnoliopsida > Sapindales > Meliaceae > Melia > Melia azedarach. The sequence continues at coordinate 15,052,624 of CM051401.1, read as the reverse complement.
ATTTTTTTACTTAAATATTGTCTGCATATATATATATATATATATATATATATATATATAAGTAACATATTATAATATTATATTATATATATATGTGTGTGTACGTAAAATAAGGCATAAAGTACTAAATCATTCCCCACCCGATTAATAATATGATAATTATTCTCCTCACATTCCTTACTCTATTTCCTATCAAATCATTTTAAGTTTACACTATTTAGGATGGATTTTCGTGGGACCTCAAACTCATGAAAGATTTTTCCATCCCTAATTATATAGTCCTTAGGTGTTGATAAAAACACACCGATAAAGTTGATAAGTGCATAAAACATGCGCTAATAATTTATTTTTAGACTTTAATTGTTTGTTTAATCCTCAAGTTTCTTTTGAATTTGATGTATTTTTGTTGTTTTGTAATGATAGATTCAACTTTCTAAAGTGAATTAGGCTAAAAAGGGATTAATTCGGCTCGAAAAGGAAGAAACTGAAGCATGAGAATAGCGTGGACCAAAATGCAACAAAATGAGAACTAAAACGAAGAATTATCACAATTAAGGATGAATGTGAAATACGCAAGAGAAAGGGGGTTCAATCAATTTTTGCCAGATTTTCTAGCTTTGTGGGCAGTAGGTGGTGCGCGATCACGTGCCTTGCTGCGAGACCGCAGGGCATTTTGTCTATCACAAATGGTTAATTTTTGGGACTTTAAAAGGCAAGAGAAGGAAAGAAATAGGTTGGTCATTTTCTTGGGATAGATTTGGGAAGGAAAAAGGGAGAGAAAGAAGAAGAGAAGAAGAAGAGATTGGAAGAAGAATTTGGGAGAAACATCAAGTTCGAATTTGGATTAAAAGCTCTCCTATTCTAGTTTATTTTTTTTCCTTTATTTCAATTTATTGTTGTGAATTGAACTATGCTATCAATTGTTGAATTTATGATTTGTGAATTTGGTAACTACTCAATGTGTGGCTAAACCCATTTTCTAGGTCAATAATTTAATCTATTTGAAGTATCCATTTCTAAGATTGTGTTGTTCAATTGATTTGAGATTGTGTGTTGAATGTTTATTATGATAATTAATACTTTTAGATATTTAGTCATTATTTGAATGAATTGTAGATTGATGGAATTTGAGAAATGAGCATCATATCTAGACGATGTGGTAAACATTGTAAATTGCATGTTAGATAGAGATATACTAATATGGTTTGCGTAGTTTGATTAGAAATTATTACCATTCGTAATGCATTTCCGTTTAATTAATTTCATATAGAGATATAGTGAAGTTTTAGAAACGAAATAGATTCGAGTGATCTCGAGAGAGACAATCGAATAAATTAGGATAATTAACTAGCAACACGTGTTTTAAATTAGAACAACGTCAATTAAAGAAGTGGATGCGACCAAATACAATAAATCATTAGCCCTAAACATTTTCATTACTTGAATTCTTAAAGTGTTTTGCTTAATAGTTAGTTTCAATTTCCTAAATAAAAAATTATTTTGATTTCTTTAGATAAATTCATAAATTAATTACCTTCGGTAGTTATAGGATTAACATTTCTCATAGGATCGACATCCACTTATCACTTGATTACTTGTTTGCAACACGTGCACTTACGTTCGTTTATTTTATACACAACAAGATAAAGTCAAATTAGATGTATCTTAAAATAAAAAAGAAAAAGAAAAATGTCAAATTTGAGGTTTAGTTAAAAGAAATAAAAATGATAATTTCAAAAAAAAATTATTTTATTTATATGATTTAATATTGCATGGATATTGTAAAGTGATATTGGGCAATATATAAGGTCTATATACACTTGTTTCACTTAGCTAATAAAATTTCATAAAATCATAGGAAAAAAGATGGGACAAATCCATGCCCATAATTGGCATGAGAACCGGAGTATCTATTCTTTCCAAAGGAAACGATAAAGAAATTATGAAGGCTGTGTTCATAGAAGCAATCAGAGTTAGTTTTCGCCACTTTGACACTTCCTCTATTTACCCATCAGAGCAACCTCTAGGTGAAGCAATTATGGAAGCTTTAAGTCTTGGTCTAATAAAATCTAGGGATGAACTCTTCATAACTTTCAAGCTAGGGCCTGCTTTTGCAGATAAAGATCTTGGTTTGGTTACCATCAAATTGAGTTTAAGGTATCTTTTCAAGTTGCAATACTAATTAAAAAATTTATTATTAATTCTTTTGGCTAACAATTAATTTACTTGAAGCTTATTTAATTAACAAGATTATTTTACTTAATTATTAATTAACTGTTGCTTAAAAAATAAAGAAAACTTCCAACTTTTGTCTCATTTTATATTAATAATCACAACCCATTTTTCTAATTTTTCATTACAGGGCGCATTAACCCACTCGCAAGAGAAAAATTGTATCCAAACATAAAAACACGCTAAAATTGCCTGACACCCCGTCAAGTTTTCAAATTTAACATCTTATTTTTAAGTTTCATATTATAAATATAAAATTACACAAATAAAAAATTCAAGTCCCATACTATATAAACAGTTAAATTCTCTCATTATTTCTGGATAGATTTCGCTCTATATTTGAGGGTAAAAATGTTCACATTGTATGAACATGGTCATGCATCAAACTAATGAAAGAATTCTAATCAGTTGCAAGTCGATATAGCAACCCATGAAGGGAAGAACAATCAAAATAATCCTGATTACAACCTTGATGACCTAAATAAGATACCAACGATCAAGTAGAATGGATTTATACCAATAAATGAGTGTGTTTGATAGTATAAAGGTTAACATCTAGTCCCTTTAGAGAAGCAACTCAACCACACATCATGTTCCGAATCAAATTACAATTAACGAGAAAGTATGTGATGTCATTATTTATGTGGGGCAGTTATGAGAATTTTGGGCCTAAAACCATGGTTGATAGACTACAATTGACAACAAAACATTCTTTTTCATATTATACTGCTTGGTTTAATAGTATTAAGAAGGTTAAAGCAACTAAGCAATGTCATATTCCTATCTCCATCAGAAAGTTTTATAGAGATGTGATTTATTGTAATGTTAAAAACATGGATGTTTGTCATCCCTCACTTGGAGGACTTTGGTAGTTTGATTTGAATACAATTCATAATGTGAGGAACAACATGTATACATTCTACAAGAATAATATCAAGATTGTTCTAGCTCCTATAAAGCATGAAAACACTCAATAGATAAACTTAAATCTCCTACAATAAAAGAAAATTCTTTTCTCATAATAGCACAGGAAATACTTATGAAGGTAAATAAAAGGAAGAAAAAACCAGCTCAACATGGTAGAAAGGCTTCATCAAAGGACATGGCAATCTCTTGCAAGTTTAATCCACCAAATAGCTTTTAGTTGATGCAAAACTCGAGAACAAGTTTAATTTTAAAGGAAGGAGAACTGATATACGTAAGTAAAAAAATAGAATTCTACTAATTCTAGAATTATAATAATTATGGATTCTTATTTTGTTATGATTCTTATTTTGATTGTTTAGTTTAAATATGATTGTGCTTATTAATTCATAGCATAGTTAAATTTCTTATAAAGAATCTTTATTCACTTAGAATTAGAATTAGTATAAGTAAATATTATTATTCGTTAGTTTTATTCAAGCAATTAATAATATTTTCTTCAACTCTTCTCTTTCTAGTTTATTTATTTCTCTTGTAAAGCATTTATTTTTGAATATCTAAAATATACGACACTGTGTCACTGAGGAAAAGAATATACAACTGTATACACACACAAATTAATTAGTAGAATTTATTGATCTTATTTTATTTCAACAAACTAACAGTAACTTTTGCAATCGAAAAATCTTATTTTATTTCATCACTTCATAAATCTCGCCCATATTGCATTTAATTATATCATGGTCTTATTCGTAGATCCAAATTTTACACCAAAATCAAAGTTTTGTGTGGTCTGATATGTTTTGATCATCACCACGTTTCTTGTAAACATTTGCTATAAATTTTTCACATTTGATTGGAGGATACCTGACAAAAATATCGGATACAATAATTAACTTATTAAATAAATCACAAGCAACATAATTTATTAGGATTCATCTAACGAAAAAAAAAGGCTAATCAATAGTTATCGCAGAATTCAAACTCCAAGAACAAATTGTTAATATTTTGTAGTACGTATTGTAAGAACTACTTATCATTTTATCTGTCACAAAAAAATTTGTTAAAGCTGAAACTTGAGGAGTGACCTCTCGCATGTATTTTACTTTATAATTAAAATTGATTCTCAAAAGACTCAAATATGTGTAATTTTATATTCTTATTTTTATTTATTTAAAAAGTAAGACTTACTTCATCCTCACTCAGAATTTTTTGGGTTTGTTTTTTTCATAAAAATTAAAGTTTCCTAACTCCAATAAATCAACGACTTACTTGGGAGGATTTTCTGCCGACTTGCAACTTGGAATGCACTCAATGGTACCCTCCAGACTGGGACTTACAAAACACGCAAGCTGACCAAGAAAGTAAGGTCAATTACCAAGGCATACAATACAAATTAATTAACTAACTAGAGGCACGTGCAAATAATATATATATATATATATTATAATATGAGATTCAACATTAAAAATATTTAATTTAATTTTGTTGTTATATGAAATAAAATAATAAAGAAACAGAGAGTTTAAATTTTAACAGTCTTACGCTGTATCTCTCTTCGCGAAACAAGACTCTGTGTTTTGTGGACCTAACCGACAAAAATTGTCAGATATATAACGCGTAAAACATCTAAATTTCTTTATGATTAATTTTTACTTAAAAAATTTTGAAATCATCGCGTTTGAAGTAATTAGGGAATTACCTGAAAAGACCATTGCTCATCCACTGCAACATGTCACCAATATTTATCACAAATGCTCTGTAAAAAGTAATCGAAATTCATTCATAATTAATCAATTAACTTTGTTGACGCAATTAATACTGTTCAAAATTTAATTTTCACCGATTTCGAACTCACCCTTTTAGTGGAAGTACATTTTCCCATACTCGAGGATTAGCATCTATATTTTTACATATCTGCCATAGATATAATTGCAAGTATGTATAGAGATGTTTTGATCTTTTAATTAAAGAAAAGATAGCAGCATTGAATTAAATTGATTTTCTAAATCCATACTTGAAGACCGGGGACGTCGTTTGTTGCCAAGATGGTAATTATAAAAATGTCACTGTGAGCCAGAGTTCCAAGTGTATATTTGTTTGAAGCACCATATTGAACTGATCATCAACATACAGGAAAAGTTTATCAGAATGTGCTACACTACCCTACTATGACTCTCAAGAAACACAATCTATGTATATTAAGATCTATATATTGAGAATAGTTGACCACCATAATGATTAAAGTTGTAGTATGAAAGAGCATTCCCCAGTAAATTCGGTTGATCAAAGAAATCTTCGTTGACATCAAGAGCAACGGCTATTATCCTTGCAACTGCTTTTCCCAAATTTCTGAAATATATTTTTAAAACGAAGTTAATTAATATGTCATATCGATCACATATCATATATGTATATCTCACTGAGATATGTATTAAGAACTTACATCATCTCTTGTTGATATTTCAGCATCGTCTCTTTCCATGCAGGCAAAACATCTACAACACAAACATTAAGAAAAATATGTTGTCTCTATAGCAAAAAGAATTATAAAGAAAAAGAAGTAATAAATTACCAGCCGAAGGCCAGGGATTTGGACCACCAAAAGGTTTTTGTGCATCCTGATCAGATCCAGGTAGTTCATGAATCATACGGAATATTTCTCCATGAGCTTCAATTCGACAAATAATTAAATTAGTTAATATTAGGAGTTCCATAAAGATTATATGTAAGAATCTGAAACAATAAAAAAATATAATTTTGAAAACAGATACTAACATCTTTGATTAGTTTCTTGATCAAAATACAGATTTTTTGCATAGCCTGGGGAGTTTTTACAGGCGACTTTCATTTTTTCATTCTCTGGCAACGCAAAGAACTTCTTGGCTTGGGAGAAGACCTCATTCATAAATTCCTCACTTATTCCATGATTTATTACGTAGAAAAATCCTGAATCTGCGCATGCCTGAATATGAAAAATTGAAGTTAATTAACAGATTATCACTATTCATATAAAAATTAGTTATTGAATTAAATATTAAAATATACCTGTTTGAGCAAAGCGGCCGATTGGTGGATATCAGGATTTGAGAGATCTATGGAATTGAGGACTGCAGTATGATTTGCCATTTTTATCTGTAAAAGAAATTAACACCTTAATTACCCTTCAAATTCTTACTCTACTCCACGCCACCCTCTTGCATGTGCCACTTTCTCCTTACAACTAATAATTATAGAATACAATATATATGTATGTATATATATATATATATATACAAAACGTAGTGCTAACAATTTCTTTAAAATATAAAAACTTATGACATATAGTAATTACAAGATTTTAGATAATAGAAGAATAACATGTATGAAAAATACAAAAAAATAAAAATAATAAAATTTAACAAATTTTGACAAAAATACCTACTTCTTGGGGTAGTTGGATTATTCTACTAGTATTAAAATGAGAAAAATTCCAGGATGTAGATATAAAATATAAATATTCACAAACTTAATTAGACTAATTTATAATATTTGCAAAAGTAATAAATAGAACTGTAATATATTTCTAAAAGAAATTTATCAGGAAATTACAATCTAAGAAGAGGACTCTGTCTCTGTTCTTTGCTCTATTTTGCTGAGAATAATTGAATTGAAGCCAAAAAATTTAGCATTTTTTTTTATAGCTGATTGAAGGCTTGATTGATTAGAAAAAATCTTCTCTCCTTATCGCTAAATATCTATTTTATTTATTATGGCGTAGCAATTATGACTGCACTTTTCTCTTTAAGGGCGAGTTCCACATTTTAAGCAAGACATGAATTCACTCCCTTTACGTGACCAGCAAGCGAAAGGCTTATTTGATGGCAATTGACACTGCATTTTAACATCCACATATTTGTCAAAACATTAGAACATTAAAATAATAATAACTGTACAACTAAATAATCTTTTAACAATAATTAAATTGACTAGGAAGTTAACTATTATATTATTGGTTGTTTTTTTACTTTTCAAGAATAGAGAATCTTTTATTCTAGTCGCTTCAAAATAATAATATGAGATATTTTCAATTAAATACTTTAAATTTATCTGTATTTCATTATAATACAAAAGTTATTCTAACGTTACACTATAATACAAAAATATGAAAATATTTTGTTGAACTACAAAATTCTAATGTTCATCTAAAATTTTTTAACAATGCAAGGAAAAAGTCGCCATTACTTTTATAATGATTTAACAACATTTATTAAGATAAATCACGTATTTATGACGATACAAATAAAAGACAAATAAGAATGTGACACGTGACTTATAAAAGATAATGTAATCCTAACAACAAATAAAAATATGATATATAACAGATAATCTTAAATAAAATTAACTAAACCACTTCATGATCGTCACGTGTCCTAAGATTTTGACTTATTTAAAAAAAAAAGTGAAATTTTTTTTTTATAATTGATCTTTTTAATTGATAATTCTTTTATATGATTTCTTTAATAGGTAGAGATGAATCCAACATAGCAGCAGAAGAAACTGAGGGAGTTTTGTAAGGAAAAGGGTATTCATGTTACAGCTTATTCTCGTTTGGGCGAATATAAAGATATGTGGGGACATAAATCAATTATGGAGAGTAATGTGCTTGAAGAAATTGCTAAAACTAAAGGAAAAACTACAGCTCCGGTTCCAACCCATTTGTCTTCATGATATGATCATCTTAATTAATAATCAATTTCTTAATTAATTAAAATATCGTTTAATTGATTAATTGGTGAAAACTTTGGCAAATTGTATGAAGATAGGTGTATGAGCAAGGAGCAAGTGTTGTGCCAAAGAGTCTCAACAAAGAGAGTAGGTAGGAAAACCTTCAAATATTTGATTGGTGCTTGACTGAGGAGGAATTAAACAGGATTGATCGGTATCCTCAGCAAAAGGCAGTTCATTTTTGCCAAAATAATGGCTGCATGACAGTCTCTTGATTTCATTTATGAGCTTGATGCAGAGTTATAAATAAACAATATTGGCAAAATATTTTTCTTAATTTCCTTCATTATATCGTGTAATAATTGGCTACTTTCAGTTTAAAGGATGTTTTATAAATCTACATTCATTTGAGGTGTTACTTAAAAAGTAAAAAAAACCTGCAACTTCGTCTCATTTTATATTAATAAACACAACCCATTTTCCCAATTTTTTATTAAAGGGCGCATTAATCCTCGCACAAGAGAAAAATTGTGTCCAAACACAAAGAGATACTAGAAACAAAAGAAGAAATTGCCCGACACCCTATAAGATTTTCAAATTTAACATCTTATTTTTAAGTTTCATATTATAAATATAAATTTACACAAATAAATAAATTCAAGTTCCATACTCTACAAAGAGTGAAATTCTTTCACTATTTTTGGGTAGATTTCGCTCTATATCTGAGGCTAAAAATTTTCACATTGTATGGAAGAATCCTAATCAGTTCCAAGTCAATATAGCAACCTATGAATAGAAGAACAATTAAGATAATCCTGATTACAACCTTGATGACCTAAATAAGAATAACAATGATTAAGTAGAATGGACTTATGCCAATAAATAAGTGTGTTTTATAGTACAATGGTTGACATCTAATCCTTTTAAAGAAGAAACTCAGCCAGACATCATTTTTTGAACCAAATGTACAATTAACGAGAAGGTACGTGATGTCATTGTTGATGCGGGGCAGTTATGAGAATTTTGTGTTTAAAACCATGGTTGATAGGTTGGAATTGACAACACAACATTCTTTTTCATATTATACTACTTGGTATAATAGTATTGAGAAGGTTAAACAACTAAGCACTGCCATATTCTTATTTTCATTAGAAAGTTTTATAAAGACATGATTCATTGTAATGTTATCAACATGGATGTTTGTCATCTCTTACTTGGAAGACTTTGGTAGTTTGATTTGAACACAATTCATAATGGGAGGAACAACATGTACACATTTTACAAGAATAATATCAAGATTGTTCTTGCTCCAATGAAGTATGAAACCACTCAACGGATAAACTCAAGTCTCTTAAAATAAAAGGACAATCTTTTCTCATAATAGCACAGGGAATACATATGAAGGCAAATAAGAGGAAGACAGACCTAGCTCATCATGGTAGAAAGGCTTTGTCGAAGGACATGACAATCTCTTACAAGTTTCATCCACCAAATAGCTTTTTAGTTGATCGAAAACTCAAGAACAAGTTTATTTTTAAAAGAATGAGAACTGATGTGGTAAAAAAATAGAACTCTACTATTTTTAGGATTGTAATAATTAGGAATTCTTATTTTGATTGTTTTGTTTAGATATGATTGTTTTTATAAATTCATAACGTAGTTAAATTTTTATTGATAAGGAATCTTTATTCACTTAGAATTAGAATTAGTATAAATATTATTATTCCTTTAAATACAAAAGTTGGCGAAGTCATTTCTAATGGGGTTTGGCAGATTCCAGACAATTTCTTTGATTTGTTTCCCCAATTACAGAGCTCTATTCTGAACATAATTCTTCCACGGGATCCTTGTGAGGACAGACTAATTTGAAGAAATTCTTGTAATGGAAATCTCACGCTTAAAGAGAGCTATAACTCTCTTAGGGTTCATAGTAATGTGAAAACTTGCTGCAGCATGCTTTGGAAAGAGTTCATAAAAAAATTACATAATTTATCTATAATATATAAATATTCACAAACTTAATTAGACTAATGTAATATATTTCTAGAAATAATAAATAACTGTAATATATTTCCAACAGGGGTACCAAAATGAAATTTATCAGGAAATTACAATCAAAGAAGAGGCCTCTGTTCCTTGCCCTGACATTTTATCGCTGAGTATCATTGAAGTCACAAAATTCAACGTCATTTTTCTTTTTTAATTTGATAGCTGATTGAATGAAGGCTTGATTGATTAGAAAAAGTCTCCTCTCTTTATGCCACCTGGAATATTTAATCACCAAGTATCACCAACTATCGCTTTTTCACCACAACCGCAGCCGCCCCTAACAGTTAGCTCCATTAGTGTTCACTTTGCAGCTGTCTCACAAGCTTTTGAAATAACATTACGACAAGTCCGTGATGTTCAAGCCAACACTGACAAATGAAAAAATGACAACATAATAGAGAATCTTTAGATAAAATAAACTACGGCACTGATTGGTCACCACATATTCTAAATTTTGAGCCATTTTGACCGTCCAAAGGGGAATAAATTATCTCCATTATCTTTATCTTCTTCCCACCACTTAGGATTTCGTTCTGTCCCTCCAACTCGTTTTCTTTCCTGCAATTTTCTCTCAAAATGTCAAAGAGAAAAGTTAATTCTACCCATATTTATTTATCCAAAAGTGCTAACTCGACAGGGATGGGGATCTCCATCCCCGGGCACCGACCCAATTTGGCCTAACCAAATGTGATCATCGAATTAATTGTATTTCAAAGTACAATGTTGAGAGAAGTTTCAATTATAATTAATTATTCTTTTATATATTTTCTTTTATAGATAGAGATGAATCCAACGTGGCAGCAGAAGAAATTGAGGAAGTTTTGTAAGGGAAAGGGTATTCACGTCACAGCCTATGCTCCTTTGGGTGCATATAAAGATGTGTGGGGACAGAAATTAATTATGGAGAATAAAGTGCTTGAAAAAGTTTCCAAAGTTCAAGCAATTTTTCTATTATCCTTTTTACCCCGCGAGCAAGAGAAAAATTGCTTCCAAACATAAAGAGATAATAGAAATAAATACCCGGTTAGGTTTCAAAATTTTACATCTTATATTAAAGAGTTTTTGTAAGAATAGTCAAATTGATAAGATTATAAAGTTATTTGATAAAAAATTAAAAAAATATGATTAACACTATAGGATTTGTAAAAATAATGTGTAAGAAAATCGGTCGTTTTGTATATTAGAATTTAAGATTTAGATAAATATGACATATAAATAAAAATTAATTAAATTGTTATTAATTAAATTCTTAATCTGAATAAATATTAAATAAATATAAATTAAAATTATCAACTTAAATTATCGTTAATTAAATTTTTAATTTCAATAAATATTAAATAAATGTAAACTAAAATTGTTAAATTAAATTATCATTAATTAAATTTCTAATTTTGAATAAATATCAATTAAAATTGTTGTTAATTAAAATTTTAATAATTTTAAACATTAAATAGATTAAAATTGAATTTCTTAAATTTTACTTTAAAGTAAACAAATGTATTATAGTCATTTCAGTAAAAATAAATGGTCAATTAATGATTTATGGGCGGTAAGTGTGTTTTTTTTCAAATCTTCCATTTAAATGTTAAAGTCTCAAATCTCAGGAGAGGTATGTGTTAAAACCCCATAGATTTTTATATACATCATAACAGTATTTACTTAAATTCTTAGTAGATTTTTGATATATAATATTATCAATAAATTATATATATATATATTATATAATAGTTAAAAAAAACCTTTTCTAGGAATTTTATATCCCAACAATGTAATATCCTTTAGTATACATCCTAACAGTATTTATCAATGACACATTTGGTACAAAAAAATATTTTTATACTAGAATTTGGGGAGCTTTTATATTAACTAGAGTGGATAAAAAATAGAAATAATACAAAACAATAAGGCCAAACCTTACGTACACCCTTTCACAAGTCAAGCGTGGTCTATAACTTTTGTCAAATTTTGTTTTTGTAAAACATTATTTTTTAAAATATCATACACTTAACCCAATTGTTAATTGTCACCGCTGACCATGGCGAAGCTGTTGATTGTTGCCACCGACCATTGTTTAGGTTATCATAACTATTATTAGAATCATTGTTAAATACTTTATGCAATTGTACCATCACCAATATTGTTTAAGAAAATATTCACCGTATATTCTGAAGTGTAATTTTTAGATACAAAAGTTCATCATCAAATTTATGACAGGCAGTTATTCAAAAGCTAATGATAATGATATCATTGCGTAGAAAGCTTGAGAAATTTTTTAATAATATTGATGATGACCTAAACAAATAATAGTTGACGACAGCAACGAAGGAGAGACAACAACACTTTTTGATGATTGACATAAGTAATTTTGAATTTTGAATTATTAATTTTGATATCAAAATTTGTCACTTAATATTAACTAGTAAATTTACTTAATAAAAGAATTCTCATTTTTTTCTCTTTTTTCTTTTTCTCATATACTTATTAATTCCTTAAGTTATTTGAAATATTAATACTAGTAGGATTTTAATTAAAGTTAATTAAAAATTTGTGCATGCTTTTATCTTTTAATGGATCAAGTAAAATAATTAAGAAAATTTCCTTATCGAATTTGGCCTTTGTAGAAGAATATTTAGGCTTACTCTATTATCATTTTATGTTTTTCTTGGGAGTATGCTTAGGCCAATTAAGAAGTGGCTAGGTGAGTCCCATAAAAAATTTGTCTAGCAAAAACTCGGGAGATAGGTCCACAATTAATAAAAATAATAATTTATAATTACACAATGGCAAAATAACTTTTATATAGTTGATATGTTAAAATATAAATAGGATATCAAAATAGTAATGTAATAAATTTTATCCAATGTAATATATTACAATTCAATATAGTTCAATCACTACGATTTATTATATATATGGATGGAAATGGAGCAGGATAGGGGTGTGGAGGGGCTTCCCATTACCCACCTCATTCCCCAATAAAATTTAATGAGGAGGGTATAGAGAATCCCCATATGGGAAATGAATTTATTGGTAATTTTGACGAACGCATGTGCACCTTGTTGCAAAATAAATAATACAGTGTAAGTAGAGTATTAATCCCACTATGAGTATTTATCAATTAAGTATCGAAGATAGTCTTTCCTAAATTTATTTGTAGACCTTATCATGATTTGACAAAAAAATTAAAAGAAAGTAAAATAACTGCTAAATAATTGATATCTTTATTTTTACTACGTAATTATGCTTAAATTATTCATCATTAAGCAGCGTACTTAGCGTTATTTAGTCTGATTTAAGTAATTATTTTATTTTTTAAGCATTTTAATTTTATTTTATAGGTGTTGAATTATTTTAACATGAAAAATATGAAAACGAAGTATAAAAGCACGTTCGCTAGCCATCCGTGAAAATCACAAAATTTTATTCTTGGGAACTAAAATGCAAGCAAATGAGAACTAAAATATAAATACATCAAAATAAAGACTCAAATTCAAAATAATTAAAAGTAAAGAGGTCTAACTGAAATTTGCCATTCGCTTTCCTTTGTTGGCAGAATCAATGGCGCAACCGCGCCATGCATTTTACAGATTGGGAGCAACTATAGCACATCCATATCATTCCTTCTCTCACTTTCATGCCCTCACGCTGTTTTTGACGCCCTAACGCTTACTAGACTCGATTTAGACGTTTTCTAGGCTTAAATCTGAGCCCTAGGATCATATTTGAATGGCTTAATTTTGGATGGAATTAGGTTTTATATGTTTTTGGGGTTAGAGAGAAAAGAACACTTTTGGAAAGGGTTTGGCTTGCAAGAAAAGAAAATGAGAGAAAAATGAGAGAGAGAGAGAGAGAGAGAGAGAGCGAGCGGGGAGGGGGGGGGGAGGGGGAGATGGGATTGGAAGAATTTGGAAAGCTTTAAGTTTGAATTTCTGAAGATTAAAGCTCTACTAATATAGTTTTATCTCTTTCCCTTATTTAATTTCTTGTCTTAAATTGAACAATATTGTAATTTTTGATATTATGTTATTAATTATTGAATTCTTGAGTTTTGGATTTGAACTCTATTTAATGAGTGGTTAGACTTGGCAATGATTTAATCTATTTGAATCATCAAATTTTTGATATTGTGTTGTTCATTTGATTTAATATTTAGTGTTGAGCATCAATCGTGATGATTAAAGCTTTTAAATATTTTGCCAGTATTTAAATAATTTATGGATTAATAAGAACTAAGAAGTGAATATATATCTAGATCATGTGATAGATACCGTAAATTATAAATTAGACAGAGATATATTAATATGGTTTGCATAGTTTAATTAAAAATTATCATTAATCGTAATGCACTTCTATTTAATTAAATTTACATAGAGATATAGTAAATTATTAGGTGTGAAGTAGGTTCGGTTGATCTCGAGAGAGACTGTAAAATAAATTAGGATAGTTAACTAGCAACACGGGTATTAAATCAGAACAACGTCAATTGAAGAATTGAGTGTAATCAAATATAATAAAATTATTAACCATAAATCTTTCCATTAGTTGAATCTTTCAATTAATTTACTTAATAGTCAATTTTAGTCTATTTTAATTTCGTAATCAAAGTTATTTTGATTCTTTAGATAAATTTATAATTTAATCACCATCAGTAATTATTGGATTAATATTCCTCGTGAGACCAACATCCTCGTATCACTGTATTACTTGCTTGTGACAACATGCACTTACGTTCATAATTTATGCAACATTAATAAACAAAGTGAAAAAGATATTCCAATGAGAATATTATCTAGGGCTAATGATTTAATTCAATTTACCAACACCTACTTCTTCAAATTGTGTTATTCCGATTAATACCTATATTACTAGTATGACTACTTTATCCTCTTCGACTGTCTCTCTCAAGATCAATCAAATTTACTTCACATTTACGCCTTTACTATATCTTTATGTAAACACGAAATAAACAAAAATGTATTACAAGCAGTAATAATAACTAAATTTACTACACAGATCATATCAATACATCTCTGTTTAATATACTATTTGAGGTGTTTATCACACGATCTAAATGCAATAAATATTTCTCAATATTCATCGGTCTATGAATCAATTAATTAATAGCCAGTTAAATAATTGCATTATGCTCATGATAAACAAGCAACAAGGATATTAATCAAGAATAACATAAAAGTCATAACATCGATGTTTTCAAAAGATTGAACTATTGCCTTAGGTATTAAATTTAACAAACTCATAAAAAAAATTCACAACCAAACATCTTGGGTTCAATCATCAACAACATACTTAATTATTCACAAATAGCTAAATTTAATAGAATGAGATAGGTTGAGAAAGAGAAAAAAACTATCTTGGAGAGCTTTCTTCAAAACCACGGCTTCTTCTGAGGTTTGAAAACCTTACAAACTGGTTCCTGTGGCTTTGCACTTTAGTTCTCGAATGTCTTGTATTTTGGTCCTTAAATCTCTTACATTCTAATCCCCGAACATCTTATTTTTCGAGCCGAATTTACTTGGATGGCCAATTATCTCATTTTTCGTATAATACAACCTAAACACATCAAATAACAGTGAATCTTGAGGATTAAATAAACAAATCAAGTCTAAAAATGAATGATAAGTCGTGTTTTACGCACTTATCAGATTCCTTATCCTAACTTATTTTTTGCTTTTCTATATTAAATATTAGTTAAAAATGTCATTAATATATTATGGTATTATTCATATAGAATGATTATATTAAAAATATAAACTTGACTACTTAATAGGATAAAAATAATTATGAATTATAAATTCTTTTACTTAAATATTGTCTGCATATATATATATAAGTAACATATTATAATATTATATTATATATATGTGTGTATGTGAAATAAGGGATAAAGTACTAAATTGTTCCCACCCGATTAATAATATGATGATTAATCTCCTCACATTCCCTACTCTATTTCCTATCATATCATTTTAAGGTTACGTTATTTAGGATGGATTTTCTTGGGACCTCAAACTCATGAAAGATTTTGCCATTCCTAATTATATAGTCCTTAGGTGTTGACAAAATCACACCCATAAAATCAAATTAGATGTATCTTAAAATAAAAAAGAAAAAGAAAAACGTCAAATTTAAGGTTTAGTTAAAAGAAATAAAAATGATAATTTCAAATTTATTGTATTTTATTTGTATGATTTAATACTGTATGGATATTGTAAAGTGATATTGAACAAATTTCTTTTTAAAGGAAGGAGAACTGGTATACGTAAGGAAAAAAAATAGAACTCTACTAATTCTAGAATTATAATAATTATGAATTCTTATTTTCTTATGATTCTCATTTTGATTGTTTAGTTTAAATATGATTGTGGTTATTAATTCATAGCATAGTTAAATTTCTTATAAAGAATCTTTATTCACTTAGAATTAGAATTAGTATAAGTAAATATTATTATTCGTTAGTTTTATTCAAGCAATTAATGATATTTTCTTCAACTCTTCTCTTTGTAGTTTATTTATTTTTCGTGGAGAGCATTTATTTTTGAATATCTAAAATATACGACAATGTGTCACTGAGGAAAAAAATATACAACTGTACACACACTGATTAATTAGTAGATTTGTTGATCTTATTTTATTTCATCACTTCATAAATCTCGCCCATATTGCATTTAATTATATCATGGTCTTATTCGTAGATCCAAATTTTACACCAAAATCAAAGTTTTGTGTGGTCTGATATGTTTTGATCATCACCACGTTTCTTGTAAACATTTGCTATAAATTCTTCACATTTGATTGGAGGATACCTGACAAAAATATCGGATACAATAATTAACTTATTAAATAAATCACAAGCAACATAATTTATTAGGATTCATCTAACGAAAAAAAAAGGCTAATCAATAGTTATCGCAGAATTCAAACTCCAAGAACAAATTGTTAATATTTTGTAGTACGTATTGTAAGAACTACTTATCATTTTATCTGTCACAAAAAAATTTGTTAAAGCTGAAACTTGAGGAGTGACCTCTCGCATGTATTTTACTTTATAATTAAAATTGATTCTCAAAAGACTCAAATATGTGTAATTTTATATTCTTATTTTTATTTATTTAAAAAGTAAGACTTACTTCATCCTCACTCAGAATTTTTTGGGTTTGTTTTTTTCATAAAAATTAAAGTTTCCTAACTCCAATAAATCAACGACTTACTTGGGAGGATTTTCTGCCGACTTGCAACTTGGAATGCACTCAATGGTACCCTCCAGACTGGGACTTACAAAACACGCAAGCTGACCAAGAAAGTAAGGTCAATTACCAAGGCATACAATACAAATTAATTAACTAACTAGAGGCACGTGCAAATAATATATATATATATATATTATAATATGAGATTCAACATTAAAAATATTTAATTTAATTTTGTTGTTATATGAAATAAAATAATAAAGAAACAGAGAGTTTAAATTTTAACAGTCTTACGCTGTATCTCTCTTCGCGAAACAAGACTCTGTGTTTTGTGGACCTAACCGACAAAAATTGTCAGATATATAACGCGTAAAACATCTAAATTTCTTTATGATTAATTTTTACTTAAAAAATTTTGAAATCATCGCGTTTGAAGTAATTAGGGAATTACCTGAAAAGACCATTGCTCATCCACTGCAACATGTCACCAATATTTATCACAAATGCTCTGTAAAAAGTAATCGAAATTCATTCATAATTAATCAATTAACTTTGTTGACGCAATTAATACTGTTCAAAATTTAATTTTCACCGATTTCGAACTCACCCTTTTAGTGGAAGTACATTTTCCCATACTCGAGGATTAGCATCTATATTTTTACATATCTGCCATAGATATAATTGCAAGTATGTATAGAGATGTTTTGATCTTTTAATTAAAGAAAAGATAGCAGCATTGAATTAAATTGATTTTCTAAATCCATACTTGAAGACCGGGGACGTCGTTTGTTGCCAAGATGGTAATTATAAAAATGTCACTGTGAGCCAGAGTTCCAAGTGTATATTTGTTTGAAGCACCATATTGAACTGATCATCAACATACAGGAAAAGTTTATCAGAATGTGCTACACTACCCTACTATGACTCTCAAGAAACACAATCTATGTATATTAAGATCTATATATTGAGAATAGTTGACCACCATAATGATTAAAGTTGTAGTATGAAAGAGCATTCCCCAGTAAATTCGGTTGATCAAAGAAATCTTCGTTGACATCAAGAGCAACGGCTATTATCCTTGCAACTGCTTTTCCCAAATTTCTGAAATATATTTTTAAAACGAAGTTAATTAATATGTCATATCGATCACATATCATATATGTATATCTCACTGAGATATGTATTAAGAACTTACATCATCTCTTGTTGATATTTCAGCATCGTCTCTTTCCATGCAGGCAAAACATCTACAACACAAACATTAAGAAAAATATGTTGTCTCTATAGCAAAAAGAATTATAAAGAAAAAGAAGTAATAAATTACCAGCCGAAGGCCAGGGATTTGGACCACCAAAAGGTTTTTGTGCATCCTGATCAGATCCAGGTAGTTCATGAATCATACGGAATATTTCTCCATGAGCTTCAATTCGACAAATAATTAAATTAGTTAATATTAGGAGTTCCATAAAGATTATATGTAAGAATCTGAAACAATAAAAAAATATAATTTTGAAAACAGATACTAACATCTTTGATTAGTTTCTTGATCAAAATACAGATTTTTTGCATAGCCTGGGGAGTTTTTACAGGCGACTTTCATTTTTTCATTCTCTGGCAACGCAAAGAACTTCTTGGCTTGGGAGAAGACCTCATTCATAAATTCCTCACTTATTCCATGCTTTATTACGTAGAAAAATCCTGAATCTGCGCATGCCTGAATATGAAAAATTGAAGTTAATTAACTGATTATCACTATTCATATAAAAATTAATTATTGAATTATTAACATATACCTTTTTGAGCAAAGCGGCCGATTGACGGATATCATGATTTGAGAGATCGATGGTATTGAGGACTGCAGCATGATCTTCCATTTCTTCAATGTCTTACTCTTCAGGCTACCAAAGACATATATTTATATCTATTCCACTCCACGACGCCCTCTCGCATCATGTTCCCACTTTCTCCTTACAACTAATAAGGGATATTATTAGTTTCTTTCCCTAAGGTAGGGCATATTATCACTTAGATAGTCAAGATTAAAAAATATACAAACACCTCCCATCTCAAATAATTATCTATTAATATAGTTAACAGAAGTAAGTAAAATCATAAAAATGTCCTTGGAATACATAAGAAACTAAACTGAATGTTGATAAGAAGAGAAAATCTAATGAGTAATAATTCAACCCACTAGAGATATTGTTGATTTTGAACAGAGGGCCCGTTATGATTTTGTTTTAGAGTTTTTTAACCCAAAACACGTCTATTGAGGGTTGGAGCATGCTAACTTATATACCCTACATCTCTCCCCTACTTTATTCATATGGAATTTGACTAAAGTATCAGAACTGAATGTCGATGAGAGGTGAGAGGAAATCCAATGAAGTGCAAACGAGGGAATAAGATGAGATTGACAACAAACTTGCGGAGATTAGAGTTGAGTTGATCAAGGAAGCAAAGCAACAAGACACCCCACTCATGGTGGTAGCAATGACGTGATTCAAATCTCCAATTGAATTTATCTAAGGAGAAAATGTTAGGCTAAATAAAACTTGTAAATAATTTTTAACACATATGAAGTCATTAGCAGAGCACCAGAACAGTACATATAACCCCCTCAAAATTTAGGATCCACAAGTTTTCAAATCTCTCATATCTTTATAATAGTTAACAATTAATTTATCAGCAAGTATAAGAAATTTTCAAAGAGATAATAGCTATCCAGGTGGATTTCCAACCAAAACATCCAAGAATTTACAAGTGGGACAACTAATTGAAATTTTTTTTAATATGAAATCTTCTAACAAACAAATGTCCTCCTTTATGTTATGTCAATTAACAGTGTGAATGGTATATGGGAGGTAGGTGTTTGTCTTTTTTTTTTTTGTTTTAATCTTGACCATTTTAATGATAGTATAAGATATCTTAGGAGAAGAAATAGATAATATCCCTAACTAATAATTAAAATACATAATATATCTTCAAAACATAAAAACTTATGATATCTAGTAATTATAAGATTTTAGATAATAGCATAATAACATATATGTAAAAATATAAAAAAATACCATATTCAAACAAAGTTCGATAAAAATTAATACCTATTTTTTTGGATATTCGGATTATTTTCCTAGTATTAAAATGAAAAAAATTACAGGATTTATCCATAATATATAAATATTCACAAACTTAATTAGACTAATTTAAAAATTTATAGAAACAACAATAACTGTAATAAATTTCTAATAGAGGTACCAAAATGAAATGTATCAGGAAATTACAGTCAAAGAAGAGGCCTCCGTTCCTTGCCCTTCGACATTTTCTCGCTGAGTATCATTGAAGCCACAAAATTCAACGTTATTTTCTTTTTTTATTTGACAGCTGATTGAATAGATAAAGTCTCCTCTCTTTATGACACCTGGAATATTTAATCACCAGGTATCAATTTTTGAAAAGGAGTTGTCTATCGCTTTTGCACCACAACCACAGCCGGCCCCCAACAGCTAGCTCCATTAATGGCCACTTTACAGCTGTCTCACAAGCTTGTGAAATTACAGTACAACAAGTTCGCGATGTTCAAGCCAACACTGACAAATAAAAATAAGACAACATAATAGAGAATCTCAGATAAAATAAAGAGAAATCGACAGATGGCCCTCAATTATAAAAAAAGACAGATGTTCCTTAATGTTTCGGAAATAACAGATATCTCTATGATGTTTTAAAAAATGACACATATCTCTAGTTTGCCGTTATTTTACCGTTAATTTTTAAGGACAATTTAGTAAATTAGAAAATTAACTCTTTTTGTAGCCACCCATCCGCTCCCTTACCCACCCAATCAAATATCCCCCGCTCCCTCTCTCTCCCTCCCTTCGCCTTTCTTTCTTTCTCTCTCTTCTTTTCTTAGTAATAAAGAAAATAACAATAAAAGAGATAAAAAGGAGAATGAAATGATTTGAAAAAAATCTATGGTAAAAAAATAGATAGCGAAAAAAAATAGAAAGTAAAAGAGAAAGAGAGAGAAAAAAGAAGATGAAGAGGAGATGAAAATTAGTGAAATGATCGAGTTGTTTCTTTAATATTACTAACAAATTAACGGTAAGTTAACATACGCGAGATATATATCATTTTTTAAAACGTTAAGAAAATATTTGTTATTTTTAAAATATTAAAGAGATATCTGTTCTTTTTTTTATAATTGAGAGATATTTTTAAGACATTTTTTTTTAATAAAAAATAGAGGCACAGTTTGACAAATAAAATACAACATCAAAACAGAAAGATAAGATAAATTGCGGTAGTATTTGACACCACATATTCTTAAATTTTGATCCATTTGAAAGAAGTCAAAAGCTTAGGGTAGTATAGTATTGACTCACCAAATTTAAGTTAGCATATTCTAATGGTTGGGCCGGAGAATTTACTTATTATTAATTTGTGTACAAATTTAAGAGTGCTTGTGGACGCCATTCGGCCTGAATTGAACCATAATTGACCCAAAACAAATAGAAAATATTTGGGTTGGTTGATTGATGGTACTGTAATCAATTCGAAAAATAAATTAGAAATAAAAATGAAGTCTTGTATTCTGTCTTACAGGTTGCTCGCAGAATAGTTTAACGAAATTCTGGATTCAAGATTATTTGAAGGTTGGAGAAGTGAAACAAAGTGATTCTTTAACTGACAGACAACGTCTATTCACCATATCATAAGATTTATTACCAACTTATTTTTAGTCTAATTTCAGACCATATTAACCAACCATCTAGAAACAAAAATTTAATATGGCTCAACTGGTCACGTAAGGATACCTAAATCAATCTCTGAACCTAATGCGATTGAGTGAAATTCTCACATCAATAATTAATTAATACAAAGACTTTTAGAATTAGACAATATTTTAATTAACAAGATACATATTTAAATATATATAAGAGCAAAGTGAGATAACTAAGGAAAATTACAACAATAACAACTATGTTTAGTTAAATATTGAATATATACCCTTGAGACAAGTCTATTTTAGGTCGACTAAGGGAAATTACAATAGTACCCAGCTACACTTAGTCAAACATTGAATATACTCAGTAAGAGACAAGTCTAGTTTAGGTCGACTAAGGAAAATTACTACAGTACCCATCTACATTTAGTCAAACATTGAATATATTCGTTGTGATACAAATCTAGTTTAGGTTGATTAAGGGAACTTTAAACAGTACCCAGTTGCATTTAATTAAACATTGAATATAGTTTTTATGAGACAGATTTAGTTTGGTATACTTAAAAAATTATAATTAGTACCAGCTACGTTTGGTGGCATTGAATACATGTGAGTGAGACAAATCTAGTTTAGGTGGATCGTGGGCCGTAGAGTCGCCACTTTCAACCTCTTGGAATCTTCTTCACAGCAAACAGCCCAGCGCCACGAATTGTTGCTGGGTTGACAGCTGATAACTCTAAATATAAAAATCTCTCAAATAATTAATTAAACATCATGAAATGCCTTCAAATATATATATTTTTAATCTCTTAGGCGACTACTATTAGAGATGGTACAAGCATCTTTTATTATTATTTTTAACTGTATACTTATTTAGACCTAACCGTCTTATTCAAACATGGCGACTTCAAAATAATCATAATATATTTCAAATATGTCTCTAATATATTAATTAACTTATTGATAATTCGTCTCGATTGGAAATAACCTTCTTGATGCATGCATGCATGGTGTGTGTGTGTGTATATATATGAGCGGTTGCAATTAACTCACTCAAAGCAAACTAAACATGGAGTCCTATATCATTTCCAAAGAAATCATTAAACCATCTTCTCCAACTCCTCACCACCTAAAAACCTATAAGCTATCTCTTATAGATCAATTAAGTCTAGATAATTGTTACGGATTTCTTCTCTTTTACCCCAAAGTGGACAAAAATATTTCTGATCACCTCAAAAAATCTCTCTCAAAAGCATTAACCATATTCTACCCTTTTGCAGGAAGAGTCCAAGATGATTTTCTTATTGATTGTGATGATTCTGGCGTCTCTTTTGTTGAAGCCCATGTAGCCATTAATATGTCTGAGGTACTTAGAAAACCAGAGATGAATATCCTGGAAATATTGCTGCCATGCAATCCGAATAAAATGGTAAGTACTACTCGGGTCAATTTTGCTTTTCAACTCAATTACTTTGATTGCGGTGGGGCGGCAATTTGTGTTTCTTTGAGACATGTTATAGCTGATGGATCAGCATTAGCAAATTTTTTAAAAACCTGGGCTGCAATTGCTCGTGGTTCCAGTGTTGATAACATCAAAGATGTGATATTTGATTGCGCGTCAATTTTCCCTCCAAATGAGTTGGCAACAAACGTCATGAGGAATACTAACGAAAAACGTCGGTCCATAAATTGCATAACAAAAAGATTTACGTTTGATGGTACCAAGATTGCTGCTTTAAGAGAAAAAATCAAAAGCAAATATAAACTTTATTGTCCAACACGCTTTGAAATTGTGACTGCTCTTATTTGGGGTGCTCTAATTTCTATGGCTAGACAAAGTGGTGATGCTGCTTCTCCTTTAATGGTAATTCCTCTAAATGTACGAAAGCGAATGAATCCACCAATCCCACAACAGTGTATTGGAAATGTAATTTATTGGGTTGCAGGAAATTGGTTGGACAATGAGGAAATTGATTATAGCAGTTTAGCAAACAAAATTCACCAACTTGTAGAGATGGTGAATGACGACGACGTGAGAAAATATTATAATGGTGATGGTTTAGCAAATCAGTTAAGTAAAGAAAGTGAAGAATTCATAAACGATGCTACTAAACTAAATGTGTTTAGTGTCAGTAGTTTGTGTGGACTTCCATTTTATGAAGCTGATTTTGGATGGGGAAAGCCAACGTGGGCAAGCATTTACTTAAAGACTAATAATGTTGCGAGTCTCGTAGACAGTTCGGATGGTAAGGGAGTAGAAGCTTGGGTGGGATTGTCCAAAAAAGATATGGCAAAATTTGAACGGGATCTTGGTATCCTTACTTGCTCTTCTTTCGATCCAATTGCAATACATGCTCAATCTAAATTATAACTTGTAAAATTATATTTCATAATTTGTTTATCTTTTTGTAATCTTCTTCTTTTAATTTGAATGATCCTTACATTATAAGAGCTAAATATATCAATATGTAATATTCATCTTTCAAGGCAAATTACCAACCAAAAACATAAAAGAAACTCATAATTCATCTACTCCACACTGTTGTCACGATTAGTGTTATAGTCAAAAATACATGTTCTATCAACCTCCATATTGTAGAAACGTAAAGTGTTAATACAAGACAATTAACACTATAAATCAAGTTAGGTTATTCTATCACCTTTTTGTTCCAACATAACTAAGAAATAGAAGACAATTTAAAATTTTGAATGTCGTAGTATGCACATCAGTCTCTTATCTTCTAGTTGTCTCTTCAAACCATATATGTTACTACCAAAAAAAAAAAAAAACCACAACGATTTTTATCCTTTTAGGTGATGTTGCCAATCACTTTTACTTTTTGTACTTTCAAAATTAAGTAAAAATAAACTCAAAAATTAAAAATGTTGTATCTCTACTATAATTTAAAAGCAAATTAGCTGAAATATTTGCTCGCTAAACACCTCTCTCTCTCTCTCTTTCTTTTTCTTTTTGACCCATATAAATTAATCTGAACATAAAAGAAAATAAATCATATAAGATATGTGACAGACAACCATATAACGTTACCAAACCAGTTTGTATAAATAGAATTTATGTAAAAGTTTATATTTCTCATGTTTAGGCAGTTGCCAACTACTCTTTAGAAAGAGTTCTCATGTTTAACCCCTACCAAAATAATACTATCTCTTCTCGGTGTAAAATTTCAGGCCATCACAGTAGAACTAATATAAGCAACAGTTTCAATAGTCGCATCAACTAATAAGCTCAGGAATCACAAGAAAATAAAAACAAGATGATGAATGCAAATGATCATCTCCAACAACTGTAAAATACGAAAATTCTGAAAATGGACTCAGAAACACAAATGTCAATGTCATATCACATTACACACTAACATATCAAATTACGACATTACATGAAATATCTCCTCAAGATGTTTGCTAAGACACAATACAAATATTTACCAACAGTCTTTTCTTTTTATTTTTTATTTCTTATTTTTTAACGAATTAAAGATATTTAACCACCACTTATGGGAGGTATAATTGCCAATTCATCTTTTTCTTCAACAATCACTGATTCATTTGTGTATTCCTCATTTAAAGCAAGAACCATACATTCACGAATCTCTTCCAAGTTTGGAAACCTTGAAATAAGTTTGTTCAAGCAATCCTGAGTGGTACTACCATATGACACCTCTAGGAGCATATCTGTCAAGCCAGTTAGATCTCGAGCTCTGGCAAAGAACAATACCCTTATTTGAACAGATGATTCCTTCTCTGCAGATTTACAATCTACAGTCCTGGCTTTAGTTTCTCTTTCTATAATATCCATGGTAGAAACAGGACATGTATCAATGGGAATCGAACATCTTGCTGCAATAATAAAAAAACTATCTCGATTTGAATATATAATAAACATTTAAAGGACAAAGTTAACTGCCAGAATGAAATTAAACAGAGCAAGAATCAGCTGATTTTTCATGTGTGACCAGTGTGGATCAAGAAGTCATTTCTAAATTTAAAAAAATTACCCAATATCAACACTACAAAATAAAGGGATTCAACTTCTTCGTGTTGAGCTTCACTCTTATTTTCACAATGGTTCAATCCTTAGATGAGCAAATAATTTCCAAACTGAAAAAATCTGCCCAAATCCTCAAAGATAAAATCTTCTTAATAAACTAGAATCCATGTTATTAAATCCTCACAAGACATAGCAAGAAAGATATGCCTCTGCTTTATAATCATAATATCTCTGACAAGAAGATGACATGTTTTATTAACATATAGAACTAAATCAAACAAATATGACAAAGTACGCCATAAATAAGGAAAAAAACTAAATGATCTTTCACTTCCATTTATGCCAAGCAACTCTGATGTTCAGGAGCAGGAAAACGACATAATTTAATGTTATAGTCAGAGCATTATCCATGTAAACTTCCTAGAAACAAATCAGAACGCCACCTATGCAATGTCTGTCTCTCAATAGAGTTCAAACACATACCAAGCAAGCCAAAACAACCCAAAAATCCCCCCCTTGTTTGACCATTAGAAATCATATTATGATTTTCCGTTTACAGTTTGCTCCAACAAAAAACTCTTCTTCATTGAAAAAAAAACATAATCATTCTATTCCCGGAAATCGCTACAAAGATTCAATGAGCCAAGATGCCCAATTAGAGAACAGCCACAACTTCACCATGTTTTGCCATAACACTCTTAATTAAAAGGAAAAGAAGAAAATTTATTCTCTTTCCCAGCTCCAATTGAAGCAATTAACTATGAAACAACCTTGTATAATAACGAATCAAAACATAGAATAATTCTAATATGTTGAAAGATCAATTACAGAGAAGCAAAAAGAAGTGGGTGTCAGTTGTCCGGCAATATAAATGAAAATTTTGCGCTTTCAATCAACAGAATCAGAACCATGCATCTACTATAATACATCCTCAGAAATTTGAGCTTAATTAATGAACAGTTGATGAACTTCTTCAAACATATTTGGTAGAAACTATACAATAAGATCTAGATTAAATAAAATTAAATAAACCACAAAGAAAATCGTTCTAAGAAATTACGAATTCCATATAATCGACTTCAAACAAAAACCCAATTAAGCAATGAAAAACATAGTTACCGTAAACGGAGAGGCAAGATCCTGAGGCTGCGTGACTGAGGGCGGCCTGTGGGAGTGTAAGAGGAAGAAGGGATAAAAATTGAAGTGGAAGGTTGCGGAAGGTGGGATAAAGCAAGGGAGAATAATAATCAGATCCTATATTATTATATTATTAATTAAAAGGATATGGTGTATCTATTTATACGAAATAAGTCCCTACTTTTGTCCATCAGTACTTAAAAATTTAACTAAATTACTTCTGTAATAATGAATTTTAACAACTGCATTTTAATTTAATATTAAAGGGTTTTTTAATTATTTTAATAATAACTAAAGATTTATATGATTTAAAGGAATAAATTACGAGCCAAATGTTATTATTATCTAAATAACTTAATTAAATGTGCCTTACCGTAAAATGACATGATAGGAACATAATAGTCGGCGGTGATGGTTCAGCAGCAGCAAAGACGGAGGAGGGTATTGCTAAAATTTTTAAATTTATATTTGTTGATGTGGAAAATATTTTTTATATGAGACAATAACATATACGTCCATTAATAGTCCTTAACAATGTAATACTCAAATGACAATTTTTCATCAAAATAGAGGATATAAAGTAACATACTACGACTTTTTTTGAATATTTTATAATTAATAGAATTTATTAGACTATTAAACCAAACCTCAAATTAATAACAATTTAATAATTTTGCTTAATATTATTTTATTATTTTATATTGTTCAACAGATTCCCTATTTTTATCTAAGCAAAAAATATTTACAAAGATGAAAGAAGAATAACTTAACTTGTAACGTCTCTTAAAAAGGAAAAAGAAAAAGAATAATGAATCTTGCTGTAAATTTCTTTATTTATGATTCCATATTTTTGAACTCGCTTACTAAGATTTCCACTAACATGTAGAATCATTTTCCACAAAAGCATTTGCATGAGGTGGACGGCAATGGAGAACCACAGAGACAAGCATTTCCCAGAAACGCACTAGCAGGAAATTTGGAAGCCGGAATCTGACCACACAGATTATTGTAACTCACGTTCAATTCTGCAAGCCCTGATATTCCCTTGGGCAATTTCCCAAAAACCAAATTCCTCGACAAATCCAAGACCTTCAACGTCTCGACAAGCCTCAGGCTCTCCATGTTAAACTTCAACTTGTTCCTTGAAGCTCGAAATTCTACCAGATAGTCCGTCCGATTCAGCAGCCAAACAGGACTGCCAGATATTTCGTTATCTGACAGATCGATGTAGTCGTAGAAGTAAGTCTCTGCTGGCTTCCAGTAGTTTAAGTTCATTTTGATTCCACATTTCGCCAGCTTGAGAGAGAAAATAATGGGAGATGAAGTGACCCAGTTGGGAATTTGTTGAAGATGAAACTGGTTGTATGACAAATCCAGTGACTCAATTCCTTTAACATTCATGACAGGAAATGGGTCGATGAGAGAATTGTGAGAGAGATTGAGATTGAAAATTTTGGTGAGATTGCTAAAACTCTTTGGCACGGTTCCCGAAAGTCGATTCCAGGAAAGATCCAGGGTGTCTAGCGCTTGAAATTTCCCGAGAAAATCTGGGATTTTTCCTGTTAGGACATTGTGGCCTAGCTCGAGATATTGCAGGTTTGGCGCCAGTGACGCTATTGAAGAAGGAATTGTCCCGGAAAATTTGTTGTATGAAAGTCTGAGAATTACAAGATTTTTAAATGATGAGAAAATATCAGGTAAAGCCCCAGAAAGCTGGTTGTGTTGGAGATTCAGATAAGTCAAGTTTTTGAGTTGGCGAATATTGTCAGGTACAGTTCCGGTTAGGAGATTTTGGCCGAGATTAAGCTGAGTTAACTGAGTCAACTCACTGACTGAACTCGGTATTGGCCCAGTGAACCGGTTCCCAGCTACACTCAAAGCTTCGAGCTGGGTTAGCTTGCCAATATTTGCAGGTAATTGACCAGAAAGCTTGTTGTTTTCGATGTAAACATATTTCAAATGGGGTAAGCCGAATATAAAGTCCGGAAACGTACCCGAGATGTTTCCGAGATTTTGAAGGTAAATACCGTCGAGATGTTTGACCCTCGCAAGGCTCGGTGAGATTACGCCTGCCAAAAAACTGTTGGGTTTTTCGTGTTGCCCGAGAAGAGAAAGGCTTGTGACCCGGTTGTTGGCCAAGCAAGTTACCCCCGCCCAACTGCAGCATTCCGTACCCGGTTTCCATGAGCTAAGCATGGCGGACGGGTCTTGGGTTATACCCGATTTGAAGCCCAAAAGGCCCGATTCATCGTCCACGTGGCAGGCGGCGGATGCGAATTTGAAGTGAGAGAGAGAGAGGGAGAGGAAAAGGAGAGAAAGAAGACGAAGCGGAAAGGAGAAGCTCATTTTGGCTTGGTGTTCTCTCTGAGAAATGAAAATGTAAAATGGATAAGAAATTTGTTTGCTATTAATGGCCTTTTACAGGATTCTGCGATCTTTCAAGATCCACACCGTAAAGTTTGACTTGACCAATCCATATTCAACGAAGGCTGTTTGAACTCGAAGTAGGACAGGCAATCTTTACTATGCCCCTATTGCTTCAAACCATCCATTATGACATTAGTGTCTCTAAATTTTCGTTTCTTATCAAACAAGTCCTTGGAAATGGACGATTATATGCGAGGACTGAGTAGTACTAATGATACTTGGGTCCTTATTGTTTTAAAGTTATATAAATAAGAATAAAAGTCATGTAATTTATCTAATTAAAGAGTTCAATGTTATTGCCCAAGATGGGGTTCTCGATGATTTTGAGATAGGCCCGTCAAGTTTGATCAAGATGGATCGGATAAATGTTGACTACTATCCTTATCTTTCGTTAACTTTCTAAGGTCAAAAAGTAAACAAATAACAATACAAAACTTTCATATCTTACCAACTTTATTGATAAAATCGTATGTATAAATATTTTAAGCAACCTCTGAGATGAATTTTATTATAATAATATTTTTTTTGTCTGTATAAATAATTTAAATAATTTATTAAATTAAATACATATCTAATATTTTGTAAAAAAAATTTAAAAAATTCTCCTAGGGTGATTTTGATATTATAATAAAATTTATTTAAAAAAAAGGTTTAGAGAAAGAGATCTATGAATAAATAAATAAATGAATTATCCTTATCCTCTTTTTTATATCATTATTTGAATCAGTTATTCGTATTTTTTCATTTTTTTTATTAAAATATTTGTCACACAAGATTTGAAGTAAAATTTTTGCATTTCTCGATACAAGACCTTTTTCTTGTATCAGATGTAAGATGTGATGTAAAGATGTTTTATGATAAGTGTTCTTATGATAATAAATATAATAGGTCGTGCTCAAAATTTAATATGCATTCATGTAAAATAACTATTTTATCATTATATATTTAAAAAATATATTAATTAAATTATTTTAACTCAGTTATTAGTACATAATGATCAATATACTCTTATAATTTATTTTTAATAATTATGTATTCAATATTTTTGATAATTAATCTCTAAATTATTATTAATATTTTATATAATTTCATTATTGTTATATTAACTAATAACGCAATCAAATAAAATAAATTTTAAATAATCTTTGGATTATATTATTTATATTTTGAGAATTTTTACAATAAATAAATATTTTATATTGAATATTTGAAATTTATATATCAAAAATATTATAAATAATATATTGATGAAATTCAAATAGTAGTTTAGATTTATTTTAATTATTTGTATAATTTATAAGTTTGAGAATATTTATATAATTTATTCATAATTGTATTAATTTATAAATAAAATAACTTAAATAATTTATGTAATTTATAGCTAAATATTATTAATTTATAAATAAAATAATTTATATTTTATAATCAAATATTTTTAAAAAATATTGAATATTATTTATATAATAATAATAAAATTATTTGAAATATTAATAATCATTTAAAGAGTAGTTATAAAAAAATAAATTATAAGGGTATATTAGTTATTATATATTAATAATTAGATTAAAATGATAAATTAATATGTCTTCTAAATATATAAGAATAAAATAATCATTTTGTATGAATGCATAGTAATTTTATGAGAATATTTGCCGTTTGTCAATAGTACAGAGGGGTATTTACCATTTTTAACATATTAAGATATATTTGCTGTTTCCCAATATCTCAATGGTATCTATCAATTTTTCTATAAATTAAAAGTAAAACATTTATCTTTTAAAAAGCAAGGGAATCAAAGTATAAACAAATCTATTTCACAGGTTTAAGTTATAAATATTCTCTATTAAATTATTATTATTATTTTTATGTAGATTGGTGAAAATTTTAAACGAGCTATGTAGAGTGATAAAAATTTATTGAAAAACAAATATCTAATTAAGAGGTATTTGTTCACTAATTTATATATAAAAACTCGTTAAAAATGTCTAAATATAATTAAGTTAAATTTTTTTAATAACAAATTATCAAAATAAATTAAATATTTTATTTGTTCATACCTTTAATTTATTATTTAATATTTATACATGTTAATAAATTAATTTAAGATTTTTTAGGGCATATATTTCAACGTATCCATTTTAGATTTTTTATTTTTATAAAAATAAACAATTTAAAATTTATATTTAGATAGTTAAGATAAAAAAATAAATATATTAATTAAATTTAGATTTCAGTCAAATTCAAATTTCAACCATTTTAAAAATTTAGATAAAAAAAAATTAACTATGAAAGAAAGATTTATTATGTAATACAATATTCATGGACCAAAAACTCTTTTATTGCATTAAAAATACCCCAAAAGAGGACATAACATAATAGATAGGTTTAGTAAAGGAACAAAAAAAGGGAAGAGGACATAACAATTACGGAAGAGGTTACTCAAAACAAAGGGATATTATCACTTTTCTCTCATGAGTTATACGTTTTATCACTTAGAGAAAAAGAATAGATATTATATCACTTACTTTCTTTACAGTTATATTTGACCGTTAGTTGACTATTAAGTATAAAGGTAAATACGTAAAATATTATTATATTTATTATTTTGTGTAAAGAAAAAAATTTTACTTTCCTAAATCCTTACTTAATGAAAGAGAAGTTGAAAAGAATTTATTTTTTTAATCAATTTTATTAACTATATGTATCTCTATATTTCATTTGAAAAATATTTATTAAAAAAATATACTTCAAATCAAATTTTCTATTTTTGTACCTTTTATTTTATTATATGATTATTTTATTTAGTTTGTATATTTTTTATTTTTCTAATAAATTCTATTAGCTATATATATCTTCGTGTTTCATTTGGAGAATATTTATTAAAAAAATATACTTCAAATTAAGTTTTTAATTTTTGTATCTTTTATTTTATTATATGATTATTTTATTTAGTTTGTATATATTAATTAACACACAAAAATTAAAAACAGATATTAAAAAATATATTTTAATGAAAAATAAATAATTAAGGGTATTTTAGTGAATTCATTATTTGAAGTTAATTAATTAACACCATAAGGGAGGTATGTGATACAATATTTATTCTTTCTCTCTAAGTGATACAAACTCAAACCTCAGGAGAGGAATGTGTTAATATTCCCTCAAACAAAATCTCATTTGATTACACGTTCAAATGTCACTTGAAGAAATTTTATTAGACCATGATGATAAAACGAAAATCTACTTGGGAATCGAAAATTTTCATTTATTTTGTTCTCACGTACAAACTCGTAGCAAAATTCTACCTTATACCTTCTTTACCAGAGTACTAGCAGACTTTGGTTCAGCCAATCGTGACAATATTCGGCCCAAGCGATCAGAAACATACTGTCCAGTTCTAATTGTAGGATACCTGACAAAAATATTATTAAGCACAATTATTAAAATAATAAGATATACTAATCAAATATTCATCATGATTTAGTTACTTACTTCGGAGGATTTTCTGCTGAGATGCAATTTGGCAAACACTTAATAATATAATCAGTATTTGGGGACACAAAAATTGCAGTCTGGTCAATTAATAAGGAAATTAATCATTGAAGGCAAATTAGAAAATTATTTTTAAAAAAGAAAAAGAAAAGAATTTAGGTTTTAATTAGCCTTACAGAGTATCTCTCTTGGTCAACTATGACTTTGTGCAGCATGGACCTATATAATTTCAAACTCAAAGAAGAAACGGTGATTAGATTCAGGGCGATATAGAAAATAATAAAAAGCTAAAATACAATGAAATGTTTTTTAATTAATGTCTAATGTATTAATATCTTAAGCATTAGACCCTTGCCCACTGGCTCTCTTAATTAATGTCTAGCTTGCTTTACAATTATCACTAATCTTCAAATCACTTCTTAAGAATGAATAATAGATTTAAAAAAAAATTATTCAATTGATCAGTAATGAAGTTACCTGAAAATACCATTGGTGAGCATTTCCAACATGTCGCCAACAATCACTATATATGCTCTATAGAAATAATTTAATTAATTTAAAAAAATCAATCTCAATAATTCAATTTAAAAATTAGTAGAAAAAATAATAAATAATTATCACGTGTCCATTAACATGCAGATAATTAGTTATCAAATTGCTAAACTCACCCTTTTACTGGTGCTACAGCTTCCCATACTTGAGATTCAGCATTTTTTTCCCTGCAAATCTGTGATAATTATAAATAAATTTTCTTTTTTGTAAAATACGTGAAACATAGCAATTAATTATATAGATTAAAAAAAAAACGAATTGATTGATTGAATTTTTCGTACTTGAAGACCCCATATATCATCTGTTGCCAAGAGTGTGAACAGACTCAGGTCACAATGAGGTGGAGCTCCAACTAAATCCCCTTCATGATCTAAATATAGAGGAAAACAAGTACGTAGAGAACATTGTGATATCTACAATAATATTGCTAGAATTTGGAGTTAATGAAAATTAAACATTGTGATATCTTTAGACTTAACTTCCATAATGTTGTATATTGGTGTAGCTTGCATCACCGCCAATTAATTCTGGTTGATCGAAGAAATCCTCATTGAGATCAAGAGCAACAGCCATTATTCTCCCAATTTTTCTTGCCGCATTTCTGTAAGTATAAAGATAACTAAATAACTACAACAGTCTTTCAAGTCATGGAATTTTTCTAATAATATATTGTTGGAGATTTTTAAAAATAGATTGGATGATATAAAGAATAACACAAGATATTTCAAGCCAAGGCATGCGTAATGCATTGTCCTTAAGGAAATTCTGCCCCTCTAAGACAATGTCCTGGTGCAAATAGGTTTTGTGGCAGTATTCCCTCCAAGATACAATGGCTTTTAGTTCTATAAGGGTGCACTCTCAAGTATAGAACCCTTTGAACACATTCTCTATTTTTCTCTCTTTTTATAAAGTCAAGATATGACCTTAATTTATAGGTACACATGTACCTTTTCATTAGAACATGTCTTTTTACACACTTTTTCATTAGGACATGTCTTTTCATATACCTTTTCATTTATTAAACCTACAAGTATTTTGAAATATAAGTATATATTATAAAATATACAACATATATAAATATAAATATATATTTTTTAATTCTGGACTGAAAATTTAATAATACATTAAATAAAATTTGTGTAAAATTAATATGTTTTTCAAAAACTTACATTGCCTTCTGATTATATTCCTCCATGGCCTCTCTCCATCCAGGCAAAAGATCTGAACAAAATTACCAAAAGTATATATTTAGAACTAATTAAAACATACTTTTTCGAATACTTCTCAATGATTATCAGTTGCTAATTAACCTAAGACAAGCAAAATTATTCTAATTAATTACCAGCTGGAGGCCACATATTCCGGCCGTGCACAAAGTCATGTGCCTTAGGTTCAAATTCAGATACACCAACACCTATTCGGAATCCCTCCGTCAAATGCACTATTACAAGAAGAAAAGAAAAAACATTAGAATTCATTGTTCATCAAGTAAAAGAAAAAGAAAAAAAAATCAAATTACCTTTTTGCTTAGACTTATCGTCAATAAAAGAATGAGTAGTTGATTGGTAACCTCGAAGTGGTGTGTTGCTTAGAAGCTTCATTTTCTCTTCCATTGGCAAATAAAAAAACCTCTTGAATTGGGCAAATGTTCCGTCCAAGAATTCCTGACTTATCCCATGATTTATTACAAGGAAGCAGCTGGATTCCATGAATGCCTTAACCAGGTAAAAAGTAAAAACAATAATAATTAACAGAGGCCAGCTTCTGACTGAATTGAATTAATGCACGACAGATTAAAATTTCACCTTTCTGAGTAAAGCAGCAGATTCATGGATATCAGGGTTAGAAAGATCGATGCATTGCAGGTTGTGCACTTTGATTTCTTCACCATTTGCAGTGATCACATGATCCACCATTGTTAACTTTTAATTTCAGGATCAAAATTTATTTATTTATTTATTTTTGTTAGGAGGAAAGGCGATGGAGAGACGACGTAGACACTACAATCTATTTATACTATAATCAAACCAACAATATCGGCATAAATTGCACAATGATTTATTTATCAAGCCCCAGGTCTGAAACCAACAGCATAAAAGCATATTAAAGGCTTGGTCGTTTATAACTACAGCAGTGTAATTTGAAAATAAATTCAGCGATGACTTTTACGTAATTTTAAAAATAAAATTAAAACAGTTAGATAAATAACAATTTTTACTCCCCTTTTTTGTTTTAAACATTTGAATTTGATATCACATGATTCTACGGAGAGACAAGGCAGACACACGGTTCTATTTAAACTAACATCAAACCAATAATGTCAACATAAATTGCACAATAATTTATTCTTTGTTTAAAACCAATAACATATATTAAAAGCTTTCCATTTATGACTAGAGCAGTATATTTTGGAAGAAAAATATAAATTGAACATGTGACAGTATGTAAATCCACAAAATAATAGTTGGCACTTTTTGAAACAGTCTTCTGGTAGAAGAACCTTTTTGACTATGCATCTCAAATAAGATGGGATCTCTACTCAGACAATGACGAAAAGTCCATATAGGAGTTCTATATTGATAAGTGCATAAAACGCGTGCTAATAATTAACTTTTAGACCTTAATTATTTATTTAATCTTCAAGTTTCATTTATATTTAATGTGTTCTTGTTGTATTATATAGAAAACAAGAGAATTGACCATCTAAAGTGAGTTTGGTTAAAAAAAAAAGATTAATTTGGCTTGAAAAGGAAGTCATTTGAGACCAAAATGCAAGAGATGCACAGTTTAAAATATATAAATATCGAAATAAAGAGGCCATATTCACAATAATCAAACATAAGGGGGTCCAATTGATAGTTACTTGACTTGGACAAGGATAAGACAATTATTAGATTGTTGACAATAGACCTTGTCTAACATTTGTACTCTTTTGGAGTCATAACAAGTAGCGAATCATCTTGCGGCACGTGTCCGATAAAAGATAAGATAAGATAAGGGATAAGATAATTGTTGCATATTTTTACGGATGCAAGTGCACATATCGCAAGTAAGTAATATAATGATGAGAGAGTGTCAGTCCCACAAGAAAAATTAATCCGTTAATTATCAAAGATGATTAAGTAATGAGCTTATCTGAAGAAATTGAATTAATATGTTTGAAAAAAATTAAAAATAAGCTAATTTGAACTACTGAGTAATTTAATAGAAAATGCAACTAATGGAGAAATTTATGGCTAATGTTTCATTGTATTTGTTTGTATCCAATATTTTAATTAATATTATTATGATTTAATATTCATGTTGCTAATTAATTATCTTAATTTATTCGATAGTCTTTTTTGAGGTCAATCGAACCTACTTCACATTTAATATTTCATTATATTTCTATGTAAAATTAATTAAATAGAAGTGTATTACGATTAGTAACAATTTTTAATTAAACTGTATAAACTATATTAGTACATTTCTATTTAATATGTAATTTACGACATTTATCACATGGCCTAGATATAATAATCATTTTTCAGTTCATATTAATTCACAAATCATTTAAATATTGGCCAAATATTTAAAAGTATTAATAATCATGATGAACACTCAACATTAAATATCAAATCATACGAATCATACAATCTTAGAAATTTCTAAAAAATTGGATGCTTCAAATAAATTGAATCATTACCCTAAAAAAAATTAAGTTTAGCTACACATTAGATAAAGTTCAAAACCCAATATCAAGAATTTAACAATTAACAACCTAAAAACAATAATTTCACAATTATTCAATTCAAGACAAATTTAAAGATAAGATAAAGAGATAAAACTAGATTAGGAGAGTCATGATCTTTATAAACTTGAACTTGAACTTAGCAAAGGATGAACGGAAAATAGATGGAAGAGCCACTTAACTCCACGTGATCAAACTTGCCTCCTACATTTTCATAAATGAGGTCAAACTTCTGTTATCTCTCCTTTCACTTTGACCGAAATGATTCCTACTGCACCTCTTCAATTATTTTCTTCATCTATTGACATCTCCCTTCTTGGACTTCTCTAAGTTGGAATTTTTATTTTGGCTTGAAAAATCTTAACCAAAATTTATTTGTTTATTTAAATTTATAATATGTATTAAACTGAAATATTATATTTTTAGAGTTAAATTAGATAAATTTTATTTGAAAATTTTTTGTTGCATGATAAATATAAAATCTTATTATTAAAAGGTTATTTTTGTTTGTGAGTCCTTTCCATTGATAATTCTATATTTCAACCAAATATAGGAAAATTTTTCCACCATCCCTTCTTTTCATCATTCCTTTCTGTTTTTTTTCCAATTCTTTTTCATTTTCAAACCAAATATAAAAAAATTTTGTTAAAGAGACCAAGTCATATAATCCAGTGTAATCTCATTTTTGCTAACAATATGAGATATGATAATTTTCTTCCCTTTTAGATCTTGAGAGGCCAATATAAGGACACTTATCATAGAATATCTACATATCAAGTTGCAAGCCTGCTCTAATAATAAATATAACAAGCCGTGCTTAAAATCGAGCACTTATAGATGAGTTTTGAGTTGTAAGATTTGAAAATAAATCCATGATGTGTTATGTGTTCGTACTATATAATATTTACTTTGTTTCGAATTCAGACTATTATCTTTTTATTATTTGTTTTAGGGTCACAATCTGGTTCAATTGGGTTCCAGACCTTTTGGCTGCACTTGGCTTTTATAAAGTTCAAGTTGCTTAATTTTGCTATGTAATAATGTTAGGTGAATAATTAATTGGAGTATTGATAACACAACAGTGGTAAAACAGTACAGCTACAAAAGCACCTAAACAAGATTGCAAGAACTATTTTTAATCCCTTTATGACGTCGGTTTAATTCTTCTTAATTAATAAGGATTCTTTCCTTTAGCAGAGATCTATAGTAGAATTGATATGATCAATCATGAGTAAAGCACTTTCTTATTTTGGTTTAGAAGAAGTTAATCCATGAGTTTTTATATTTATTTATTTGTAATTTTAAATGAATGTGATTTTTTTTAACAAATCACTAGTCTCTATAATTGCCACTCACAAGTCACAACATCCCATCATTTCTAGTTACATAACTTTGTGACTATCGTACGTACGTATTTTGGATATTGGCTTTTTTCATATTGCTCGATTGTTAATAAGATTTACGACACACGACATTTATATTGGTTACTATATTCAACAATTTTTTTTT
This sequence comes from Melia azedarach, assembly GCA_028052125.1. NCBI lineage: Eukaryota > Viridiplantae > Streptophyta > Magnoliopsida > Sapindales > Meliaceae > Melia > Melia azedarach. The sequence continues at coordinate 15,013,922 of CM051401.1, read as the reverse complement.
TGCAATTATTCTCGATGGAGTGCTTCCTCCAGTAGTACTTGATATAAATTCATTGAGAGATCTCACCTTTAAAAATAGAATTAGAAAGGAAACGTCTTCGTAACTTTGTATACCTATTTATGAATAGAGTCAGACTTGAAAATTTAGTTAAGTTGAAGAAGTTAAATTTTAAAGATTTACGTTTTAAAGAACTCAGTTAATCAAAATAATATTTTTATTAAAGTAGTTTCAAATGTCACTTGAAGAAATTTTATTACATAAAACGTAAATCTACTTGGGAATCCCATTTTTTTGTTTATTTTGTTCTCATGTACGAACTTCGTAGCCAAATTCAGCCTTTTACTTCCTTTTCCACAGTACTAGCTGCCATTTGGACCAAGCGATTGTAAATATATTGTCCAGTTCTGATTGTAGGATACCTGACAAAAATATTATTAAGCACAGTTACTAAAATAATAAGATTTACGAACCAAATATTAATGAATCAAATATTTATCATGATTTAATTACTTACTTGGGAGGATTTTCTTCTGAGATGCAAGTTGGCAGGCACTTAATAATATAATCATGATGTGGGCACATAAATGCTGCACTCTGGTCAATGAATAATAAAATTTATAAGCGTTAAAAGAAAAATTAGAAAATGAAATAAAAGAAAGAAAAGAATTTGTGTTTTGGTTAGTCTTACAGAGTATCTCTCATGATCAACTACGACTCTGTGCAATATCGACCTATATAATTTCATATTCAAAGAAGAAATGGATTAGACAGAGGGCACGCGCTATATAAAATAAGAAAAAACTGCAAACGATTAAACGTTTTCAATGTTTCAAGCAAACATTTCAAATATTAAATGAAATGATACATTGAGAGTTCATATCTTAGTTTAAACTCTATGTTGACTCTATCTAATATTAATAACTTTTAGTATTAAAAAATTTGGTTGTTCATGGGTCTCTCCTACCAAGAGTAGACCCTTGGCCAACTCTCTTTCTTACTTAATGTTTAGCTTTGTTTACAATTATCATTAATCTTCAAATCACTTTTTAACAATTAATAATGGACATTTTTTTAATATTAAAGTGTAATAACTATACTTAAAAAGTTTTAGAATTCAGTTGATCAGTATGGTGTTACCTGAAAAGACCATTGGTGAGAATTTCCAACATGTCGCCGACATTGACTATAAATGCTCTACAGAAATAATTTAATTAATTTAAATAAATGAATCTCAACAACTCAATTTAAAAATTAGTACAAAAATAATAAATAATTATCACGTGTCTATTAATATTCTGATAATTGGTTATCTAATTGTTAAACTCACCCTTTTAGCGGTGCTATAGCTTCCCATACTAGAGATTCAGTATTTTTTTCTCTGCATATCTGTGATAATTATATATAAATATTTTTGTGAAATACATAAAAAAGTGCAACTAATTATATAGATTTAAAAAAAAACCAAATTGATTAATTGAATTTTTCGTACTTGGAGACCCCATATATCATCTGTTGCCAAGAGTGTAATCAGATTCAAGTCACAATGAGGTGGAGATCCAACTACATCGTTTGATAATTCCGCTCCATAACCTAAATATAGAGGAAAACAAGTACATCGAGAACGTAAGGAACTTGAGTTATAAATAGGGAAAATGACTTTTACCCTTTCAAGTTTGAGATAAGTGCTCTTTACTTCCCCGAGGTTTAAAAAATATGTCGTTACTCTCATCCGTTAATTTGACTAATGTTAACTTAGTAATTTTAAAGGTAAAATTATTTTTTGATTTATGTATACATTACTGTAATGGTGGTATCTTGTTATTAGGCAATTTTACAACCGGATTTAATGTTGACTTAGTTCTAAATTGAATTTTTAGATATTAAAAATTTAATTTCAGATTTACAACAAATAATTGCTCAAATAACAATAATGACAGCACCATTGTTTAAAGTATTCAACAAAAATTCTAATAGATATGGTAATGAGATATTTTTGATATGGTAAGGATAAGGGGCACTTGCCTCAAATCTGAAGGGGCATAGGGCATTTTTCTGTCATAAATTCTACGATAATGATGCTAGAATTTGGAATGAAAATTAAACATTGTGAGTTTCGATTAAACCTCCATAATGAAACATATTGTTGTAGTTTGCGTTAGCACTGCCAATTAATTCTGGTTGATCGAAGAAATCCTCACTGAGATTAAGAGCAACCGCTATTATTTTCCCAATTCTTCTTCCTACATTTCTGTAAATATAAAAGTAAACGAATAACTACTACAGTCTTTTAAGTCAAACAATTACTGTAAATCATCAGAGCCGTTTTCCCATTCAGGGCTGAAATTTTAATAAAATATTAGATAAAATTTGTGTAAAGTTAATATATATAGAAAAACTTACGTTGCCTCCTGTTGATATTTGTGCATGGCCTCTCTAAATCCGGGCAAAAGATCTAAACAAAATTACCAGAAGTATTTATTGACAACTAACTAAAATATAATTAATTCTCAAGAAATTATCAGTTGCTAATTAACCCAAGAAAAGAAAAGAAAAATTATTTCAATTAATTACCAGCTGGAGGCCAGATATTTTGGCCCTGCAAAAAGTCCTGCGCCGTAGGGTCATCTTCAGACACATCAATACCTATATGGAATGTCTCCGCCAAACCCACTATTATATGAAAAAAAAAAGAAAGAAAGAAAGTTAGAATTAATTGTTCATCAATTAAAAGACAGAAAGAAAAAAAAATCAAATTACCTTTCAGCTTAGTCTTATCGTCAATATAAGAGCGATTAGGGGGTCCATAACCTCGAAGTGGTTTGTCACATACAAGCTTCATTTTCTCTTCAATTGGCAAATCAAGAAACCTCTTGAATTGGGAAAATGTCTCATCCATGAATTCTTGACTTATCCCATGATTTATCACGTAGAAAATGCCGGATTCCATGCACGCCTAAACCGCGAGAAAACTAAAATGTTAATATATAATTTTACAGAGGCCAGCTTTTGACTGAATTAATTACTGAACGACAGATAACAATTTCACCTTTCTGAGTAAAGCAGCAGATTCATGGATATTCGGGTTGGAAAGATCGATGCGTTCCAGGTCGTACACTTTGATTTCTTCACCATTTGCAGTCAGATGATCCGTCATTGTTAGCTTTTAATTTCAGGATGACAATCTTTTCTTTTGTTATGGGAAAAGGTATGGGGAGACAACCCAAACACGATGGTCTATTTATTCTAACATCAAACAAAAAATATCTACCTAAATAACAATATCTTGCACAATAATTTATTTAAGACGCATTCGGTCTAAAACCGACAACACAAAAGCATATTAAAAAATTGGCCGTTTATTACTGGAGCATTCTAATTTGAAAATAAGTTCACTGATGATTTGTAGTTAGTTTTAAAATAAAATTAAAACAGTGTTGGATAAACAGCAACTTTTATGAGAATTCAATCACTTTTTTCTTTAAATTAACATTTGACATAACATGATTCTCTGTCAAAGTGATTGTAGTTCTAAAATTACAACAATTCAATTCTAAACATAATCTAAAAGGTATATATTTTATTTAAGTAGCTTTAATATTAACTAGAAACCTAATTATTATCAGTGAAGATACTATTTCAACATTATATAAGTGAAATAGTAAGAGTAGAGAGAGATTTGACCCGTGGTTCTAGCCGATCTGAAAAACGATCGAGATGCCTAGGAAAATAAGGCATGATTCTATGCAATCAATTTCATTCTAAATCTCATCAAATAATAACCATCTCCATTAAAGTTGTAGAAAGTAAAAAATAGAAGAGAAAGTTGATCACAAGCCTTTGACTCGGAACACGAATTCAAATGGAAACGAAATTAATGGGGGTTAATTTGTGATTATTTTTTATAATAAAATATTAATGTGACATTGGCAATATTTTTGTCCACGTTATCACTCGATGCATTTCCAATGCATAGAGGATTATTCTAGTAATAATATAAAATTTCCCTTAATAGAAAATAAGTTATTTATATATTTTTTAACAAAAGAAAAATTAGTAAGTGAAATTCTAATAGCGACAGGACAAACTATCGTTTTCTCTAGCTATAAATTAGAAATATTCCTGAAACAATAAAGTTAAAAGTTGTTACGGTAGCTATTTCAGTTGTAGAATTTTAATATCATTTAAGTATAAATTATAAAATTGTTTTCAAATTCAAGAACTTACAGCACTTTTGTATTGATATTTCAGTACCGTCTCTTTCCATCCGGACAAAAGTTTTAAAAGATAGACAGAACTAAAAATACTTAAAATTAAGTCAAGATAACAAACATATATTAAAAAATTAACTCATATTAATCTAAACGATTCTTACAAGTTTATGAGCAGCTAAACATCAATTGTTGAATCATATCAGTAATTTTTTTTAGGTAAATTGAGCCTAACCCTTTAGGAGAACCATGATACATGATGATTAAAAGGAACGAAAAATTAATAAAAACGATAAAAAGGAAGACCATTTGCGTCATAACAAAGTAAACCTCTGCATAGAATGGGGAAGGTCAGTCCACCAATGTAAAAAAGCGCAATGGATACTAGCATTAGCGAGAGTGTCCGCAACCATGTTTGTTTCCCTAAACGTATGTGAACAGCAAAAATCCATTTTCGAAATTAAGATCTTGCAGTTTAATCAACGATTTTGTAGATTCCAAGGAGGGAAAGGAGAATCACTCATCAAAAGGTAAATGGTCGATAATGAATCACTTTCTAACCAAAGCTTTCCCCAGCCACGTGCAAATGGCAACTCAATGGCTAGTATGACTCCCATAATTTCAGAATAATAAGCTGTTTGATGCCCAAGGGCTAAACCATAGCCACCCAAAAAGGCACCATCGCAATCATACCAGTAATTAATTAATTGATTTATTGTAGAAAAATCCATGATTCTTGCAAGCCCGAGGAAAAAAAAAAGTTAAACATATCACAATCAGTCGTTTTAATATTGAGTTTTCACCAAATCATTGGTATTAACTCCCTCAGTTTTGATTAGTTTATTATTCATTGTTTTTTTAATAAGTGTGGCAATTATGACTATATTCGAGTAATGTTTATTTTTAACTATATGATTAAAATTTGAATTTGATTGAAATTTAAATTTCGTTGATATATTTATTTTTATAAAAATAAAAAATCTAAAATTGGTATTTTAATATATATGCTCTAAAAAATTTAAAACTAATATGTTAGGTTGTTGACATGTATAAATATTAAGTAATAAAATGAAGGTATTATTAACAAATAAAAGATTTAATTCATTCAATTATTTAGTTATTTATATTTAAATTAAAATTAATTTTTAACTTGATTACATTTAGAAATTTTTAATAAACTTTTAGCCATAAGTAAAAAAATATATCTTAAACATCTCAACAAGATTACTTAAATAAAAAAAGTAAACAGCCTGTTAATTATCATAAATTTGTCAAATTACGACAATATTAAAATAAATAACAAGTAAATCATATCTAGTACCAAAGATAAAATAAATATTTTATTGTGTGGAATTTAAAATCAATTATAATCTTATCATGCAGATGCCTTTTTCTTGACATTTATTTTTGTGTTGACTTAGGTCTTTGTTGATGTGAAAAAATCATGCAGATCCTCGTTGATGTGGAGAACTAGGTGATCTGGTGTTCTAGTTGATGGTCAACATTCAGTCAACACCTTTAACTCAGCGGTTCATACCTGCCCGACCAAGATCCAGCCATGAGAAGGTCTTGAAATGTTGCCCTGTGTTTTACCAAGACTCCGACCAAGCCAAAACACAACCTTTTACTCTAGATCCTAGTTGAGCTCGAACCCTTGTCAGATAATCCTACATGCTGCAAAAAACACAGTTAAAAAGGGTTATACCGGATGGTTTCCAACAAACACACTCTGATGCTCAAATCAATACCTTAGGGAGTGTGTTTATACTTGAAAAATGTGCTTTCTTCTATGGTTTAAGAGACAGGGCACAAGGAAAGCTAAAGTGGAGGAATACAACCAAAACCAACATGAAGGAGACCAAAATGGGGTAAAAAGGCATATCTAACTCTTCAATGAGGACAAAGAACTCAACTACCACCATAAAATCTATCAATCAAAGATGAATAGTAAAATGTTTAAGATTGTTGGAGAACCTATAGCTAAAACAAAGTTGGTTTCTTGCTTTCCAGAGAGAGTGATAAGATCTTACTTCTAGAGAGAGAATAATGAGCTTAAAAGTTCCTTAAACATGGAGAAAAGTGCAAATATATACCATGCATTTTTTAGCCTATAATTGGTTGGAGAATGTTACCCTAATCTATTTCTCTTTCATCTTCCCCTGTATTCATACATTTGAATTCTTAGTTTGTAGCTAAACTTACGATACGTGGCAAGTTGGGACACCAAGACTAGCAAGAATATCCCCATCACGCCCGAAAATGAGTAGGACAAAAATTTGCAGAGAAATAAATATGATCATGATTGTTTAAACTAGCTATTGAATTTGGGGCCGAATGCTTCCAAAGAGAAGTGTTCCTGAATTTCATGACGAAGTACTAAAAAGTATAGCAAGCAATTGTGAGTCAAATGTTGTAAAGTTGGGGAATGAAATCTTTGCTAAATATTGCCTCATAAAGTGAATAAACATCTGAGTAATAGGAATATTTGTATTAAAGTGAGAGTTAAGCCAACACCAAACTTCTCAAGCAAAGGAGCAAGAGGCAAAAATATGATGAAAATCTTCGCTACAAATAGGAGATGGGTAGAGAGAGCACGTGGACACCATTTGTAGCCTGGCCGATCAAAAACCTCATCCATAGGAAACGATTCTAAAAAAGACGTCACAAAAAGATAGAGTCTGGGAGGAATAAAACTTCTTCAAATTTGCTTATACCAAGGTTGAGTCAAATTTTGAATTGGTTATTGATTTTTCTCAAGTGGAGGGAGTTACTTCTTTTTACTGTTTTGAGAGCTGATAAAAAACAAAAAACAAAAAGCTTTTTTGCAGTTGTAGTTTAGAGAAACGATCAGCTTAGCCTTCATGATTAACCAGTGAGTGTGTAATATCTCCATTACTAATAAAACTTGTAAGTTTAGCTCTTTCACACGCGGAAGTGGGCTTCCTAAGTCGAACCATGTAATTCTGTGTTCTTTGTTCTACCATTCTTTCTTCTTTCTTTTCTCTATCTACTGAAAATCTAATTCTTGATTTGCCACTTTCCTGTATTGTATGATAGAGTATGATCATTAAGTAATCTTAGAAGATCTTGTTGAAAACCTCTACATCATTAATCTGCACCTTCCAAAAGCCAAAGTCCACACCATCGAACTTTTTAATTTTCAACTTCCCTTCATCTTCAACCATCGCTCCTACTCAAATCTGCCCTCCTCTGGATTGTTTCTAACTATTTTCATGAACCATGATGCATCATAACATTCTTGTTGACGAATTGGTACCGATGACAAAATTTTACTATTCACATATTTTACTGTTTATGTGAATAATATCTTCGCAGAAAACTAACAAAAAGTTAATTTGTTACCATCAAAGCTCTAATACTAGTTATTGAGAAAAAAATCTAGAAATTTTTCGATTAACTAGATTGGTGATAATGAAAAAATAAAAGCAAAAAAATAATACACAAATTTAACATAATTCTACACAAATTTACCTACGTCTATGAACTACTGCAGATCTTTCACTAAAAGAAGAAAATATTACAAGTGTTTACAACACTTAAAACTCACAACCGTCTCAAAGAAAGATTTCTCTTTTTCTCTCAAACCCAACTCTCTACCTTGTGTTATTTTTAAATGCTAGCAAATTGGGTATTTAATTATAGTAAAGGAAGAGGAATTGTTTGGTCTCTGTTTCCAAAATCCAACCAGCAACTACTAGTCACCCAATTACTAATTTATTAGCCAACCACCAACTACATCCTAACTTTGAAAAGGTTATTTTTTTTTCCAAATACTAAGGGAGTTGATGGATATATATTTCAAGAAAAGCCAACGGGGTAACTGGACTTTTTCCTATACTATGAGATAAAGACCGAATACATATTATTCTGAATGTATAAAATCTGTCACCAATAATAACAATAAAAAGGTTAGAATTACCATCAGGAGGCCAAACATTTGGGAGACCTAAAGGCTTTTCTACGTTCTTCTCAGCAACCCGTATTTCTTGACAGATATTGTATGTCTCCGTTTGAGCTGCGACGATCAAATTCCCAAAACTAAAAATAAAAAGTAGCTCCATCAAGAAAGTATGTATATGTATATGTGTGTGTGTATATAATAAATTGATAAATTGAGGGAAAGAAAAAGAGGTTGCAAAGATATAGTAAATTGAAGCACATATGTCTTTATAAATAGGTATTGATATTCTGGATTAGTTTCTTCATCAACAAAGTGATTTGTGGGAGGTCGTGTGTAGCCTCGGTGTTTATGTACTATGATGTTCATTTTTTCTTTCAATAGCTGGTTGAAAACGCAGCCATAAATTCCTCACTTATTCGTGATTTATTACGTAGAAAATCCCAGAATCCATGCACACCTGAATAAAAAAGAAAAAAATAAATGAAGTTAATTATGTTAAATGCATACATGCATGCCTTATTTACATAAAATTTTGGAATTAATTATTGAGTATATAATATACTTGTTTGATCAAAGATGCAGAATAATGGATATATGGATTTGAGAGATTGATGCAATTGAGGACTAATGATCCTCCAGTCCGATCTGCCATCTTTGATTTATAATGAAGCATTTTAGCTTCCAATTTCTTAAGGAGAACAATTTGTAAAAGAAAGGCTGTCGGGAGTTAGATAAGACAAATGGAGTATTTATACCACATTAAAGCAATGACTGCTACTTACGTAATTATAGTACACAACAATTTAATAAAAAGAATGCAAGCCGCCAACTGGAAGTTATAAAGTGATTGATATTGAGTTTGAACGAATCATTAAGTTTCACTCGTTTATCAATAATCCAATATTCATTTAATAATAGTGTAGCAATTGAGACTGCCTTTAATCATCATAGATTTGTCAATTATAACAACATCAAGATAAATAACGTATAAAATAAATTATGCGTAATACTATATAAACAACAAATATCCTATTGTATGGCAATTAAGGCTGCAATACAATCATATTATGAAGATATTTTTACAAGACATATCTACTATTTGACAATTAAGTTTTTGCTGCAATGCAATCATATTACACAAACACTGCTATAATAAATATTTTACCGTGTGACAATTAAGACTGTATTGTATTTTTGTGACAGCTCAAATGTATACATATTTTACGATATGACAACTAAGGTGGTGTTTATTTTTTCTGTATGATATATGAATATAATTCATATTTAAATTTGATTCAAATTTGAATATGATAATATATTTGATTTTTTTACTTTAAAAGTCTGAATATAAATATTCAATTATTTATTTTTATAAAAATAAAAAATTTAAAATTGATATTTTGACATATATACCCTAAAATTCTTAAACTAATATATTATATTGTTGACATAAATAAATGTTAAATAATCAAGTAAAGATATTCTTGATAAATAAAATATTTAAATTATTCAGACATTTATTCATTAAGATTTAAGTTAAATTTTTAACTTAAGTATTTTAATATGTTTTTAACAAATATTCGAACGTAAGTTAAAAAATGACTTTTAAATATCTAAATAATTATATTCAAACTTTAGTTAGAAAAACAAACAGGCCCTTAAACTGTATTTGTGCATTACTTAAATCCATATATACTGCAAGCATAAGAATTGTTATTATATATTTTAATATGCCATAGTTAAAATTATGTTGCAATTATAAGAAATGTTACTGTTATATATATAGGGCAAGATCGATGGCCTTTTTTTACATAAAATATTATATCAATTAGTAATTCTTAAATTAAGAGTACTTGGATGGTGTGAATTAAATGAAATAAAATATAATAATACTTTTATATTCATTAATTAAGGTCTATTATATATTTTAATATTTTCTTTTTTCTCTTTCTTATCATATAATTTGTATAATCTCTCTTTTACTTCTCTATTTTTTATTACATCTCCTCTCTGCTCATTATTTTATTTTAATTATTATTTATAAATTAAAATACTAAAAAATTTAAATAAAAATTATTTTTAATTATCACTTACAAATTAAAAAATTTAAAAAGCTTAAATAAAAATTATATTAATTAATTTATCTAAAAAACTTGGCAAAATTTGAAAACTATCATAACATACAAATATCCAAACTATAAAGATTATTTAATTCATGAGTTTTTAACTTACAAATGATAATAAAAATTAAAAAATATTTGAGTATTTTAATTATCACTTTAAATTAAAAAAATTAAATAAAAAATTATATTTAATATCTAAAAATACTTATGAATGCTTTAAAAATTATCATAATATATAAATATTCATGAAAAGATTATTAAATTGATGAGTCGTTTAATTTATAAATAATAATTAAAATTAAAAAAATATTCAAGGAGAGAGAAGATGTAATTAAAAAAAAAGGTAAAGTAGAAGAGAGATTAATAAATTAGTGGTTGAAAAGGAGAAGAAAAAAGACATAAAAAGTCCTATTGAATAAGTTTATAAGAATTTTATATTTATTATATGCAATCCTTACCTTTCATATACACTTAATCCAAGGGTGGTATTTTGATATAACATTTTGTTTAAAAAAGGGTGGTATTTTGATATAACATTTTGTTTAAAAAAAGAGCTACTGATCCTATCCCTATATATAAATATTATTTTGTAGTAATTAAGACTGCATTGTCATCATCGCAAACATTATTATAATACATAATTTACTTTGTAGTAATTGAGATAACATCGTATTAATCTTTCACAAATGTTATTATATTACGTATTGAATGGCAATTAACTTTGTATTACAATCAACGAAGACGTTATAATACATTTTTCGTTGTGTGGCAATTAAGATTGAATTATAATCATTATATGCAATATTATAATATATAATTTACTTGTTGCAATTATGACTGCATTGTAATCATCATAATTAAATATTGTTATAATACATAATTACTTTGGAGCAATTGTCATAGAAATGTTTGGCAAACCTATTACAAACTTTCGAGGTCCTCGCTATGGGGATGGGATCTAAGAGCGTAAAAATGTACTTTCAAGATATATATATATATATATATATATATATATTTTCTTTTGTTGATATATTATAGAAATATACACAGCATTAAATAGCTCAAATGCACTTGCTTAATACGTTGTGTACTTTTATTAAGATGTAAATAATTGGGTCAAAGATGATCTTCGGAGGGAGTGATTGAAATTAAAGTAAAAAATAGAGATCCAAAAAAGATAAATATAACATGAATTTCCTCAATTCTGTTTCAATTTTTGACGCTGAGATATGAAGAAAGCGCTTTCAAATTCCTTTTGCATCATAAATAACTGAAATTCTATTAAAAGTAAAAAATTAGTCACTTGACAAACCAAACCCTGCTGCACAATTTAGATAACTCAAGTCAGGTAAAAAATTTCCTTTTCGTACTCCTCATCTGTTCTTTTCCAAAAGTTTCTGACTAATGAGTGCATATAACTATAAAATTCTGCCTGGATAATTTTTTGGTTTGATTTGTAACTCTTTCCAAAGTTTCTGCATATAATGGTAAGCATAGTGCCAGATCCCGTATCGAACGATCTTGTTACCTTTTCGAAAGTCCAAAAATTTTACAATTGGGCCAAACTACTTTAATGTCTTATAACCTAAGATACGATTCCTCTTTAATTTGCACGCCATATACAATCTCTTATTATTTTTGTGACATTAACAATATATTGTGTTGTTGATTTGTGGTAACTATTGATGTTAGTAGAAATTGATTTATTGACCTTAGTTGTATATTTTCTTAATCTACTGGTTGCCAAACCATGCTAGGATTTGGAGAAGATTATGGAGCAATACAATATCTTTACATTGCCTCACTTAGATGGACTATATGTATGATTGAAATTTAAAATTTCTGCTAAGGCTTTATTGTTTCTTTAGGGGGTTTAAAATGTTTTTTGCAATAAAGACTTCTAAGAAGTCTATAATGGATTTCAAAAAAGGTAAATAATTTAAAACTATAATATAAGCTTTAGTTAGTATTATAGTCAATAAACTTATTCTGAGGTAATTTCTAGTGTTCCTTGCAACCTGACAATATTGAATGTGGATATTTTGTTATGAAATTTATGCAAAACATTGTGAAGGATATTAACATGCTCAAGCTAATATAAGTTTGAAATGCATAATTTGTTTCATACTTTTACGATTGAAAACTGAAGATTTTATTATGGGATCGTCAGCATAACTGATATTTTGTATATAGTGTTGTAGTTGAAGAATATCAATAAATATATTGAGGATGATATTACAAACTTTTTTTTATGTGAATGGGCTTCACATGCTGCAAACATGAGTACCAGCCATCTGGAAAAGTTAATTAAGTTGCATGATCTTTTCTTTAAGTTGAAATTAAAATTGGTGAATTCTTGGATTGAGTATTCTTTCTTGTGATTTGGCCAGAGTTAAAATTGGTGGATAGGTATGTGTTGTTGTTGGTTGCTGTTGTTTTTAGTTTTATTGAGATGCTCAGTTGTTGGATATAACTTGAGTTTGAATGTTACATATGGTTAGTTTATGGAATGTTTGTTGGAATAATTTAATTTACTTAGGAGGAATGGCTAGATTGGAAAAAATAAATTGAATTGAAACTTGTCTCATGGAACTAGAACTTATGTTCGTTAGAATTTGTTTATGGATACTTGTATTGAATTGAGGTTTGATTTGCAGGTTTAGATAAATCTGAATATTATATTTATATTTAAAAATAAGTAGATATTATTAAATAATAACAGGAACACAATAGCTGATGCTCTTGCTAATTTGGGCTTAGATTGTAATGACTTGACTTGGTCGTCTCTTCCCCCCTCTAAAATTTACAAAGATCTCATGCTTAATTCATGGGGCATACCCAACTTTCGTTTTATCTAATGGTTGAAGCTATTGTTCTGTTGCTGTGTCTTGCTGGATTCTGTTTGGTGAAATTGTAGTGGTTTTGACGATGTTTTGGATGCTTCTGTTATTGCTGTTTAGCTGCAGCTTCAGCTCTTTAGAAAACAAAAGCTTTTGCTGCTGTTGGACTATTGCTGAAACAACTTCCAAATGTTGTTTGTGTCTTCCCTGCTTGCTGCTATTGGTGCTTCTGCGTTTACTGGGAGCTATTGCATGCTGCTTGTTGTGCTACAGCTGTTATAGATTGGAGGACATATGGCATTCTGTTGGTGCTGATTGCTGCAATGCTTCCTAGTTCTAGTTGCTGCTTTGATGATTAATTTGCTGGTTCTTTGTAGCCTTCTATAGATGAATATTTACTAATACGGTTGGCGGTCATTTTCCTGTACTTGATGCCTAACTGTTGCTGGTTTTGCTGGTATTATGCTGCTGTGTGAAGTTTCGTTCCACTAAAAATGCAGCTTTCTGTAGTTGTAGTTTCTTGCCATTGTGTTTGGCAATTTTTGGTCAGTATTCTTATTTGTTCCATTAGTCTTTGGACTGCTCTCGTACTCCTTTCTTCTATTTTATTAATATATTATTCTACTTTATATAAAAAAATAATAACGGGAACAGTATCATTAAATATATAAAATTATGTTCGTATTTTTAATTCAAAAAATTTATTGATACAACATTTTAGCAAATATTGTAAATTTTTTTACAATTTTGATTTTGCAAAAATGTCGATGCTTTTGGATACAATAGAGTCAAGAATCTCATATATTTATTTAATATTAGTACTATCTTGATAAAACAAAGTCAAATACCTCAGATATCAATTTAGTATTAGTACTATTAGTATTATCCTAGTACAAAAGTTTCAATAACAAATTGATACTAATTTAGTATTTATATAATCCTGATGTAAGAGTCTCAATAATATATTAACATTTTGGAATCAGTAACTTTTGATACATTTCCTCAGTGAGTAAATTTAGTGATACAAAATTTAGAGTCAAAATTTATTGATTGAGGTAATCTAAATGCCAAGAACTAGTGTCAGTAAAAGTTTTCATTGATACTAATTGGGTCAGTAATAGCCAAATTTGTGGTAGTGAATATGTATTACAATAATATGGATGGTGATTAGATTGCAGTCTTAATTGCCACATATTAGAATATTGACTCTGAACATTGGCTATGATAATTACAGTGTAGCTTTAGTTGTCAAACAAAGAATATGCAGTCTTGATTGTCACACAGTTAATTATGAAAGGCGTCTCTGTAACTACAACAAATTTATTTATACGTTATTTATCTCAATGTTGTCATAATTGACAAGTCCGTGATGATTAAAGGCGGTCTCATTTGTTACACTATTAACAAATTAGTGAATACTAACATTATTGATAAATGAGTTAGACTTGACGCGAGTGATTTGTTGGATTTCCATATCAATTGTCGAATAATTTCGATTTCAAGGATTACATTTTTTTTATTAAATTATTGTGTAATTAAATTATGCAACTATTGGAGGTTGCTTCGATGAGTATAAATTCGCCCTTTGGCTTATCTAACTCTCAACAGCCTTTCTCTAATAAATTTGAAGCTTGGTGCGCAGTTATAAAAATGGCAGATCAAAATGAAGCATCAGCAGTTCTCAATTGCATCGATCTCTCAAATCCTGATATACATCATTCTGCTTCTTTAATCAAACAGGTATATAGTATAGTTAATTAAGATAAAATTTATTATGTTAATAAAGCTTGCATATATACACACACTTTGAATTTAACACAACTGAATAATGATCTGTTAAGTGTTAACTAATTTTTCATGTATTCAGGCGTGCATGGATTCTGGATTTTTCTACGTAATAAATCACGGAATAAGCAAGGAATTTATGGCTGAGGTTTTCGTCCAAAGCAAGAAGTTTTTTACGTTGCCAATGGAGGAAAAAATGAAGCTCATGGTCGAAACATATCGAGGCTACAAACTACCTTTGAAAAATCAGTTTATTGATCAAGAAACTAATCAACAAGGTTACTGATTGTTTTAGCAAAAAAATAACATATGTGCTTCAAATTTATTATTTTTCAGATGCCAAGTCAAATGTTTTTTTTTTCCTTTTTGGAAATTGATCATCCCAGCTCATGGAGAGGCATACGCTTTGATTAAAGAATCACCTGATGCCGATAAAATTGCAGACAAGCCTCTACTTGGACCAAATGTTTGGCCTCCGGCTGGTAATTAGCTAGTATAAGTACACTAATTCTTTGAAGAAATATTATGCATTAATTTCTGTATAATATATTTACGTTATCTCACTAACCTTTTAAATATTTTTGATGCTTGTCCCTTTAGATGTTTTTCCTGGATGGAAAGAGACGATGCTGAAATATCAACAAGAAGTATTGTATGTTCAGAAATCAAAAGGAAGATTTGATAATTTATATTTATATGTTTTCCAAAATGCTATGAGTAACTGTTTCCAATTTTTATGATTTTCAGAAATGTAGGAAGAGCAGTTTCAAGACTAATAGCCATTGCTCTTGATCTCAATGTTGATTTCTTCGATCAACCAGAATTTCTTGGCAATGCTCTGCCATACGTCTCCTTTAATCATTACGGAGGTTAAATTTAAATATCCCAAAGTCGTATTTTAGAATTCTATGCCGTACAATTATCGAATTTGTATAAATAATTTTTTATATTTTCTTGTATATTCAATTAATTAGTCGAAGGTGCTGATCCCTCGAAGGAATATATACTTGGAACTCCAGCTCATAGTGACCCTTCTCTAATAACGCTTTTGGCAACAGACGACATTCCGGGTCTTCAAGTATGGAAATTCAATCTGTTACATACATTATCGATCTATATGTAGCACTTGCCTTCTTTTTTCGTTTTTTTTTTTAATTATACTAAAACATCAATGCATAATTACGGCAGATATGTAGAGATGTACATGCTAATCCTCGAATATGGAAGTACGTGTCACCACTAAAAGGGTGAGTTGACAAAGAGATTGTTGAGTTGAATTTTTTTTGTGCATTCTCTAATAAAATTACTTTCGCAGAGCATTTATAGTGAATATCGGCGATATGCTGGAAAGGATGAGCAATCGTGTTTTCAGGTGACAATTATAAAGAAATCTATGTGTTTGGGTTTTTTTACATCAATTTGAAATTTCTGATAAACAAAATCTTGAGGATGCACTCTACCTAGAGAATTGATTGAAAGCATTAATTCTTGGAACTTCATCCTCTCCCTTCGATTTAAAATTATAATTTAAAGCTATACAACTTCATAAATAACACTCTCTCTGTCCAATTTCATTTGGATTTATATGCTCTCTTCATTTGAACCCAGGTCTACGATGCACAGAGTCCTATTTCGCCAAGACAGATACACTGTACGTGGGGCTAATTAATTAAAACTTAAATTCTCTCATTGCGCTCTTCAGTAACACGTAATTTTCCTTTTTACTCGGACAGATTGCATTTTTTGTGTATCCAAGTCATGATGCTATTATTGAGTGCTTTCCAAGTTGCAAGTCAGAAGAAAATCCTCCCAAGTAAGTTGCTCCCCGCATTTAGTGTTTGATTAATTAAATATTATGACTCCTATATAATTAATTATTGTGCTCAATATTTTGGTCAGATATCCTCCGATCAAGAGCGAAGAGCTTTTGAGCCTTATCTTTCGGAAAGTTGCTGCTGGTCGAACCCCAAGAGACATCACAGAAGATTAATCACCTGCTGAACTAGTTAATCAAGATCAAATTTGTGTGTTATCTTATAATAAAATGCTTTGACTGATTACGCAAGAGCCTTCTTCAACATCATGTTTGGGGCCTTCCTTGTTATCGTTTGTCCGTCAGTCTCGCCCCAATTATTTACTATTGATCATAAATGCATTAAGGAATTTTCAATTCTCTCTAAATTTTTTATAATAATTGTTAGACGTTATTGCATTTTTTATTTTCATTTTAACGGATCCTTAATATCACGGTTGATAAAAAAATGATGGCGTAAAAAATAAATATATATAAGATATATATACATAAAAGGTGAAATTTTTAAATGAATTTTTAAGAATTATTCTTATTCAAGGAATTGTATTCTCAAATGGTCTTTTCACTGTTATTTTTCCTTCTAATATAACAAAAAAGTCAATGAAAGATAATGATAATAACCAACATTCGTCCGATAAAGATAATCATTAAATCCTATGACAAACAAATAAATGAAATATTTTTTCTGTGGAAAATAATTCAAACAATTTATTGAAATAAATAAATACGTAATATTTTATAAAATTATCAAAAAAAATTTAAAAAACTTATCGTACGGATATTTATACAGATTGAGCCATGAGACTACATTATAAAATTTATAAAAAATTCATTTATTTACTTGTTGGGATTTTTTGAATTTATATTAATATTTATTGTTTGTACAAATAATTAAATTTATAAAATAAGAATTTGGACTATGGTTGGATATACCTCCCCTCCCGGTTATGATAAGCTAGGGATTTTTGAAGATCTTAGAGGAAATTCTGTAGTGTTATTGAAGAATACCTCCGAGGATCTAGAGATTGGCGATCAATTAAGAAAGTGAAGGTGTTTTACGGTAAACAAAAACATTTGCCGATCTTCATTTGCCGATGGAGTCGAAAAAATATTTCAATGGAAGAACAAAAAATCTGGTTTCAAAGAACGAGTGTAGCCAGGCCTCTCCCTTTATTTAATGAATGAATGAATTGTCCCTCTCCCCATTTGTCTCAATTACCCTCTTTTTTCTATTTTTCTATTATGTCTGTCCGCGTGTCTCAATTACCTTCTATTCATCCTTTGCCAAGTGTCCCTCACTGATGTACAACCTATCGCTGATATTCTCATAAGTGAGGCGCACTTCTATTATCTCTTCTGTTTTTTTTTAACTGAACGATTCTACTCACCTTCGTAGAGTCCGTTTGGAATTACTCTTGAGAGAGAGAAAAATGATTTTAAACTGTCAGAAATCATTTTAGGTATTTCGTAAATTTTTTTTAAAATCACTTTTAATAAAATTACCATCCTACGATAGATTTTGAGAAATAGAAAAAGAATTGTTTTTAAAATCTGATTTTGAAAAGTAATTTTATTTTTAAGTATAATATTAAATATATTCATTTAAAATTAAAAAAATTCAAAATTAACTTTACAAATAATTTTTAAATTTTAACTTTGATTGATAAATAAATTTGTTAAAATCAAAATTTTTTCTTTTCATTACTTTTTTACTTTTATTTTTAGTTATTATATATATATATATTTTTCTATAAATTATTTTAAGTAAGCATTATATTATATTAGGTTATATTATATTATATTATATTAAATACTTAAAGCAATTTTTATTTATTACTCTTCATTATATACATTTTAGTCATTTGTATTGCTATAATATTTTTAACAATAAATTTACTAAATATTAAAATAATTTTTTTTAAAGCTGATTATTTCTACTGTAAAATAAAAACAGATATTTTTAAAATTCACAGCTAGCCCTTAATCATTTTATTATTATTTAGATTCTCCCTTTTTGGACTTTCTCTAAGTTAAGCTTTTTATTTTGGACTTAAAAAATATCAACTAAATATTTTTCTATTTATTTAAATTTATAATAGATAAATTGTGTTAAATTAAAATATTAGATATTTTTAGGGTTAAATTAAATTATTTGAAACTTTTTGTTGCATGATAAATACAAAATCTTTTATTAAAGGGATCATAATATTTTTCCTTAAAAAGAAGGATTATAATATTTGTTATTCCATTCCATTTGATAATTTTATATTTCAACCATAGGAAACTTTTTGTACCCTCCTTTTCATCTTTCCTTTCTTTTTCTAATTCCTTTTCATTTTTCAAACAAAATAAAATAAGTTTTTGTCAAAGAGACCCAAGTGTTATAATTAGTGTAGTCTCACTTTTGATAGCCATATGAGATGTGATAATTTCTTTCTCTTTTAGACCCCACGTCCTTTCGTTGAGGGAGTGTTTAAAAAGACACTTATCATAGAACATCCATATTTATCATAGAACATGTGTTATATACCCAAAATATATAATATCTCCTCAGTTTGAAGCCCGAACTGTTACTTTTTTATTATTTGGTTTAGGGTGACCGTGATCTGTTCAATTGGGTTACAGGCCTTTGGGCTACACATGGGTTTTTATAAATTTCAATTTGCTTTTGTTGTATAATAATGTTAGGTGAATAATTAACTGGAGTTTGTAGCATAAAAGTAAATAATAGACTAAGACAACTATTAAAATATAGTAAAGCCCATTTTGTGGGCATGTGAAGAGTTGGCTTCCCAACTCTGGTGCACCTTTAAGTTACTGGAGATTCCTTTAAACAATAAACAGGGGGGTTGGCATGTGATGCAAGTTGGCCAAATAGGCCAATTTGCTAAAATTTCCTTTGTTCTCTGCGCAGTATGAGATTAAGTAATACTTTTTTAGTATATTGAGACAGTTGTAAACTTTTGCGAGATAGTTAAATTCTTCTGATATTGTCCCTTGAATGTTTTCCTTAAGGGTTTTATCAAGTAAACATTATGTTTCTATTCTGTACTATCTTATTTATTACTGTGATATTGTTGGAAAGCCCAACTATTTACATAATAATTATTGTTTATTATATTGTGATATTATTGGGAGGCTTAGCTACCTATATAATAATTATTTTATTTTTATGTTCTATATTGAAAGATCAATACAGGGTCCGTCAAATTTCCTAACAACAACTATAAGAACAAATCAACAAGATGGCAACAACTATTTTTTAATCTCTTTATGCCGCGGCCTTTAATTCTTCTTAATAAGGATTCTTTCCTTTCGCAGGTCAATGGAAAGATTGATACGGAAGGAGAAATCTATTAGAAAGGAGAGAGAGAGAATCGTTGACATGATCAATTATGTTTAAAACACATTCTTAATTTGGTTTAGGAGAAGCTAGCCCATGAGTTTATATCTTAATTAAATGAAACTGAATTTTTTTTAACAATTCACTACCCTCTACATGACTTTGTTGCTATCGTATTGTGGATATTGGCTTTTTCATATCGCTTGATTGTTTATAAGGTTTACCACACAACACATCTGTATTGGTACCATATTCAACATATTGTGTTTGGGTTGCTTCCTCTAGTAGCAGCTGATATGAATTCATGGGAAGATTCACCTTTAAAAATTGAATTAGAAAGGAAGGGTCTTCATAAGTTTGTATACCTGTTTATGAATAGAGTCAGATTTGAAAATAGAGGTTAAAATTATGGGGATCAAAGTATAAACAAATATATTTCACATGTTTAAATTATAAATATTCTTATTAAATTAATTTTTTTGTGTAGATTTAATTGTTGGTCCATGGAACTTGCTGTAACTCTGCCCTTTATATATTCGTATTTATCTTTGTAGCCTATATAAACTATAAAATTTTGTAATAACAATTATATTAGATGACAAAAATACAATGAGTTACTAAGAATTTAATTAAAGCATGCAAGTCATTAACAATATCCAAGTTCTTTTTGGCCAAATTACTGCTTTTGCAAATTGTGAAAGAATATTTTTTCTTCGATGAACTTTTTAGAATGATGAAAATTTATTAAAAAACAAACAACTAATTAAGAAAATTTATTTTGTTCTACAACATTTAAAAACCAAAACATCTTTAATACATTAAAAATTCACGTGTCGAATGGTGATTGCTTGATCATTGACGTAGGTCTGGTATTGCTTTCGATGGGCTTTGATACCGCTGGGCCTCTTGATCCAAATCGAGCTTTCACACACTTTTATGCGTTGCAAGGAATAATGCCTACTACGTTCTTTGGATTGCACTTGGTGGTCCGAGAGTCGTAATATTGCAACTTTAGGAGATTGGTTTGGAATCGAACAAAGGGATCTACTACTATCACCTATCGTTGCTTCTGCACTTAAAAAATACTTAGGAAAGCACAAATACCAATTATGAGTCAACAGTATGTGTGGAAGTAAGCTAGTCTAGGTCAGTATGAATGCAAAGGAATATAGTTTCAATGGAGAATCTCAATTATGAAAGAATCATATCAATATTGGAATAATTCATCTGCGACGGTATTCAATAGGACTGATTGCAATCGACGAACTAAGATTATGGATAAAGTAACTTTGGTAGGTAAAATAATCAGTTTAACAACTAGTTGATGCAAGAAAGATGATAGAACAATTGAGTAATGCTTAGGGTTGACTCTAGCCCAATTATTTGTCGAAAGGTAAGCCTAGAATCATGTGTTACTGCGAAGAGAGAAGGCGCTCTTTGAGGGTATGATTCTAGGCTGATGAGAGTTTGGCCTTGATGATGTGTCTAAATAACCTTGATGTTGGGTTTATATATTGTGTGATGCAAGGTTATAATAGAAATAAGACTAGCTCATGTTATCTTATTTTAATGCAAGTTAAACTACTTAAAGATAAGACTTTAGTTAGAATTTAAATTAGCGTAATTTAATCTTATTTGAAACAGGTGTCCAAGAATTTATACTTGTAATAAAATATCTATTCTAATTACTCAGAATAAGACACTTATCTTAGCTAATTATAATTAAAAGAGAAATTTAAATATTTGATAATGAAATACCTTAAATAATTTTACTTGCAATAAAATATCTTTTATTAGTACAAAATTAGAACAAAATACTTATTTTAATTAATGTTAGATTAATTAAAATAAGGTTGAGTTAAAAGCGAGTATAAATTTTGCACTTTAAAAAGAGAAATTTTTTGAATTTTTTTTTATTCCATATGCATTAATTTAATCATATAATTGATTCTTTGGATCTAACTTAAAAGAAATTATCATAACAAAAGAGGTTACTCAATCAAAATATTATTTTGATTATGCCTTCAAATGTCACTTGAATAAATTTTACTGCACCATAATAATAAAACATAAATTATCTGGGAATCCCAAATTTTCATTTATTTTGTTCTCACGTATAAGCTTTGCAATAAAAGTCAACTTTATGCTTTCTTTTACACTGTACCCGCAGATTACTGGTTAAAACGATTGTAAAGGTATTGTCCAGTTCTGACTGTAGGATACCTGATAAAAATATTATTAAGCAAAATTACTAAAGTAATAAGATATATTAATCAAATATATATCATGATTTGATTACTTACTTCGGAGGATTTTCATTTGAGGTACAAGTTGGTAGGCACTTAATAATATAATCATGATTTGGGCATATAAAAGTTGCAGCCTAGTCAATGAATAAGGAAATGAATCATTAATGGCAAATTAGAAAATGGAAAAATGAAAAGAATTTGAGCTTTAATTAGTCTTACAGAGTATCTCTCCTGGTTAACTACGACGACTTTGTGCAATATCGATCTATATAATACGAAATTAAAAAAAGAAATAGATTAGATTGCGTGTGATACATAAAATAATAACAAACTAAAAACAATTACACGTCTTCAATGTTTCAAGAAAACATTTTAACGATTAAATGAAATGATCCATTGAGAATTCATTTCTTAATTTAAGTCAAATGTTTCAACTCTATGTTGATTCTGTCTAATATTTATTATATCTCAAGTATTAAAAAATTTGGTTGTTCATGGGGACTCTCCCACCAGGATTAGACCCTTGGCCAACTCTCTTTCTTAATTAATGTTTAGCTTTATTTTAAATTATCATTAATCTTCAAATCACCTTTTAACAATGAATAATAGATTTTTTTTAATATTAAGTATAAAACTATGTTTAAAAGTTTTAAAATTAAATTGATCAATATGATGTTACCTGAAAATACCATTGGTGAGCATTTCCAACATGTCGCCGACATTCACTATATATGCTCTACAAAAATAATTGAATTAATTAAGAAAAATGAATCTCAATAATTCAATTTAAGAATGGGTACAAAAATAATAAATACTTAAAACTTGTCTATTAATATTCTGATAATTAGTTATCTAATTGTCAAACTCACCCTTTTACTGGTGCAATAGCTTCCCATACTTGAGATTTAGCATTTTCTTCTTTGCAAATCTGTGATCATTATATATATATTTTTAGTAAAATGCATAAAAAAAAGAGCAATCAGTTATATAGATAAAAACAAAAAAAAGAAAAAGAAAGTCAAATTGATTGGTTGAAATTTTCGTACTTGAAGACCCCAGATATCATCTGTTGCCAGGAGTGTAATCAGATTCATGTCACGATGAGGTGGAGCTCCAGCTACATCCTTTAACACATGCGCCTCATGAACTAAATATAGAGCAAACAAATTAAGTGCATAGAGAACATATGTAACGTGAGTTATAAATTCTACAATAATGCTGCTACAATTTGGAATGAAAGTTAAACATTGTGATCTTTGGCTTTAACCTCCGTAATGTATTATATTGGTGTAGTTTGCGTTAGAACTGCAGCCAATTAATTCTGGTTGATCGAAGAAATCCTCATGGAGATCAAGAGCAACCGCTATTATTCTCCCAATTTTTCTCGCTACATTTCTGTAAATATAAAAGTAAACAAATAACTATTACAGTTTTTAAGTCTTGGAATTTTTCTAATAATATACGAATGTAAATCATCAAATCATTTTCCAATTCTGAACTGAAAATTTAATAAAATATTAAATAAAATTTGTGTAAAATATATATATATATATTTCAAAAACTTACGTTGCCTCCTGATGATATTTTTCCATGGCCTCTCTCCATTCAGGCAAAAGATCTAGAGAAAATTACCAAAAGTGTATATATTTAGAACTTCAAACAATTCTAAAAAACTATCAGTTGGTAATTAACTCAAGAAAAGAAAAATTATTCTAATTAATTACCAGCCGGTGGCCAGACATTTGGGCCATAGAGAAAGTCATGTGCATGAGGGTCGTCTTCAGATACATCCACACCTATATGGAATATCTCCCCAAAATCCACTATTATATGAAAAACAGAAAAAAAAATTAGGATTGCTCATCAAGTAAAAGAAAAAGAAAGAAAAAAAATCAAATTACCTTTTTGTTTATTATTATCATCAATAAAAGCCTCATTAGATGGTCTGTAACCTCGAAGATTGTTGTTCCATACAAGCTTCATTTTCTCTTCCATTGGCAAATCAAAAAACCTCTTGAATTGGGCAAATGTCTCATCCATGAATTCCTGACTCATCCCATGATTTATTACGTAGAAAATGCCGGATTCCATGCACGCCTTAAGCACGTGGAAAGTATAATGTTAACAATTAAAAGCTCAAAATTTTACAGAGGCCAGCTTTTGACAGTATAATTTACTGCGCGAAGGATAAGAAATTCACCTTTCTTAGTAAAGCAGCAGATTCATGCATATCAGGGTTGGAAAGATCGATGCATTGCAGGTTGTGGACTTTGATTTCTTTACCATTTGCAGTCAGATGATCCGCCATTGTTAGCTTTTAATTTCGGGATGACAATTTTTCCTTTTGTTACAAGAAAAGGCTCTGGATAGACAACCCAGACACGAGGATCTATTTAAACTAACATTAAACCACAATATCGACATAAATTGCATGCACCATAATTTTATTTGTCAAGCACCCGGTCTAAAACCAACAACATAAAAGCATAATAAAAAAATATTGGCCGTTTATTACTGGAGCATGCTTGTTTGGAAATAAATTCACCGATGATCTGTACTTCATTTTAAAACAAAATTAAGTGTTTAATAAATAAATTTTTTTTATTAGAATTCATTCAGTTTTTTTTATTAACATTTGACTTAACATGATTTTATGTCATATTGACTGTGGTTCTAAAATTACAACAAATTCAATTTTAAACACATTCTAAAAGCATATGTTTTATTTAAGTAGCTTTAATATCACGTGAAACCTAATTATTATCGATGAAGATGCTATTCAACATTATATATGTGAAATAGTAAGAGTACAGAGAAATTCCGTGGTCCTAACCGTCCAGAAAAACGAGATGCCTAGGAAAATAGGTTAAATTGGGATAAGGCATGATCCTATGCAATCAATCTCATTGTAAATCTCATCAAATAACAATCATTTCCATTAAACTTGTAGAAAGTAAAAATAGAAGAGAAAGTTCATCACAAGCCGTTGGTTTTCCTTAGCGTTGTAGGTTAGATTTGGGGAGTTGAATTCAAATGGAAAACAAATCAACGGGCAATTTGTGATTAATAGATACGGATGGTAAAATTTTCATGGGTTTAGGACCCATGAAAATTTACATCAAATAAGATAAAATTATAATAATATGATAAAAAATGAGATGAGATTAGTTTGTATATTGTTAATGGAGTGAAAAATGGTATAATACTCGCCATCCCATCCCATTTAATATATATATATATATATATATATATATAAACAATATTTAATTAAATTTTTTTAATAATTCATAATTTTTTTATGATAATTAAGTTTATATTTGCAGTATAACTATTATATATAAATAATACCATAATATATTAATAATTAGAACGGTCTTTTGTCTTGTGATGATTAATCTGTCAAACAAATAACAATTAAGGAAAGCTGATTTTCACGGAAAAAATTCTTCATTCTTAAATTAAATAATGTTATTTTAATGGTTATGAATAAGTAAAATTGGAACAGTATTTTAACAGAGTTTTAAAAAATCTCATACCTATCTGTTTAATTTACCTTTGTTTATATTTATCTTGCTATAGGAATGGTCAAATTCTCTTTCGTAGCCGAAATCCCTCAATTAGACTTTATGGTTACCCTGATTCTCCTAGTAGTTATGATTTTGTCTGTTACATGTTAATTTCATGGTTGCTGCTAGCGTTTATCTTAACGGTTGCTCTTATTAGAACAAAATATATAAAATAATCTCTTCATTTAGAAAATGATCTAAGGTCAATTAAGGTCAAGGGTTAAGTAAGGTTAAACGAAATTCACCCAGAAAGTGAATACAAGGACCTGATCAAGTGGAGGAGGTCTTAATTGAACTTGCGAGTCAACTAGCATGAGCTGATAATAAAGAAAAAAACTAATAAGTGAAATTATAATAGGGAGAAAATTATCGTTTTTCCTCCCTAAAAATAATAAAAATTAAAAGTTGTCACTATAGCTATTCAAGTTGTAGAATTTCAATATCATTTTGTTTTCAAATTTCAAGAACTTCCAACAGTTCTTTTTGATATTTTAGTACCGTCTTATTTAGATAAAAGTTCCAAAAGACAGACAAAATTAAAAGTATTTAAAATTTAGTGAGATAACAAATATATATTAAAAAAATAATGCATACTGATTTAAACAATTCTTACGAGTTCTTGAGCAGCTAAACGTCAATTGTTGAAGCATTCCAATAATTAATTTATTGATTTATTATAGAAAAATCCATGATCCGTGCATGCCTAAAAATATTAAAAAAAAAAAAAAAGAAAAGTTAACATATCAGAATCGATTGTTTTAAATTCAAGGTGCGTATATATGCATGCTTTATTTACATAAAATTTGATATTAAGTAATCGTAGTGTACCTCTTTGATTAGAGAAGCAGAGTGGTGGATGTCGAGATTTGATCTTAAGTAATTGCAATTGAGGATTGCTGATTTTTAATTTGATTTTCCACGTTTTATCTGTAATGAAGAACTTTAGGTTCCAATTCTCGAGGATGACAATTTATGAAAGAAAGGTTGTGGACAGTTAGATAAGCCAAAGGATGTATGTACTTTGGCTTCCAATGAAGCACTTTACATTCCAATTTATTAATATTGAGTTTAACCAAATCATTGGTATTAGGTCTCCTCAATTTACATTAGTTTAGTAGTCATTGATTTTTTTATATGTGTAGCAATTAAGACTAATAAAAAATTTGTCAAATTATGACAAGATTAAAATAAGTAATGAGCAAATAATATCTAGTAAAATAAATATTTTATTGTTTAGAACTTAATACTTCAGTACTTTTCAATTTTGTCATGAAAATGTCATTTTTTTTATATTTATTTTTGTCTCAAGTCCCCCTCGAGAATAATTGACATATTTTAAGACTTAAAAGAGTCGTGACATATTTAATATGTGTCAAGAGGTGGTTACACATTGTATCAAAAATTGTTGTTCTTAGACATTTATTCTTTGTAAATTTATGACTTTTTTTTTATATTAGTCACCATTATATATATATATATAGCTCTTCTCCGTAAATTTATGACTTCTTTATATTAGTCACTGTTATTCTTATTTGAAAAATTTTCCAAAATAACTCTACGAGGTAGCAACAATCCCAATCCCAAGCTCTGGACAAGATGCCAATAACGCTAATCTCTCTTACTCTCTCGCTGCTTGCTTCAATCTCGACAAGACCCAGGTCGAGAAAATCTTGGAAAAGAGCATAACTTCGTCGAGGAATAATTTTTGTTTGAGGATTAATATTAACATAAACAACTACTTGCAAAAATTTTTTTATCAACCTAACCCAACATCTATATTTTGAACAATTTTACCCTTACTAACCACATTCAATTCTTTTCACATTTTAACACCTTTAATCTGTCCTTTTTTACTAACTTTTCTCTCCCAAAACCTTCTCCATAAGAAACTGATTCTAAAAATGATGTCACATAAGGGTAAATAATTATGGAGGAATAAAACTTCTCCAAAGTTGCTTATACCAAGGTTGAGTCAAATTAGGAGCTTTAAGGTACATATAGTTATCTAGCAAAGAGAACTCTTCCTAGGAGAGCCACTCCAACCAACCTATCACTAGAACAATAGGCGGTAAGAACAATCTTGGAAAAAGAATTTTCTATTTTAGCAAACTCGTCCAGAATTTGACGAGGAATATTCGAAGCCCTGGCTTTAATAACATCTTCCACTCGACTACACAAATCGACTTCGGCTACATATCTTTGCCATTAAGAGGCCCGAGCCAGTTATCAAACTATCCATCTGAGAATTAATGAAGAAACCATAAATTAATGTTTAAGTCGTCCTCAACTATCCATCTGGAGCCGAACAACGATTCTCGTCAATAGAACAAATACTCGACGAAAGGGACGAGTTCTGAAAAAGATTTTTTCCCATGAAAATCATAACGACCCAGAAAATAGTATGAGCACTAAGTAGCCTTACGACAAATATCCCAAAAAGTTTTCTGTAGACAAGCACGATCAAGGAAATATAGAAACTTTTTTTTCCTAATAATATATTGATTGAGTATTAACTATGTTAATCCTCAAAATATATCAAAAAATTACGTAGTATGCAAAAGGTGTCGCAATTACATAGTGACTACATCTACAAATACAATAAAAATTATACAATATTAAAGTATATTTCGGGTTAGTTTGGGATTGTTGTAGACTCGAATAATTTGTTTCTGCTATATTTTAAAAATAATCAACTTTAAAGATAATCAATTTAGTGTTTTTTAAATTTTATATTCAAAAGTATTATGAATTTTTCTTTTAAATAACCCTCAGAAACAGCTGAGAGAATGCATTGGGTTAAGAAAAAAAAAATCAACAGCTTAAAAAAGAGGGGGACATAATGATCTTACTCAGCAAAACAAAAATCCCAAAGCAAAATTGAGGTAGAAAACAGAAAGATCGGGAACAAAATTGTCATCATAAAGTCTCTTATGATACACATAGTTGTCATAAACACTTCCACTATATCCACAATCAAGCATGAAATTATAAAAGCATTTATACCATTATCTAGGAGACCATACAAGGATTTCTTATAAAGACAAACTTAGTCTTGTTTATTTGAAGAGATGAAATCCTCTAGTTGACTCATGTAAATCTGTTCCTCTAATGTGCCATGCAAAAATATTGTTTTGACATCTAACTGCTTAAAATGAAGATTATAAATAACAATCAAAGCTGACAGCACTTTAATAGAATTGTATTTCACAACTGGAGAAAACATTTCATTAAATTTAATTCCTTCTTTCTATGTATAATCCTTTGCTACAAGACGTGCTTTGTATTTAAGAATTTTTGCTTCTAGTATCTCTTCTTTTTTTATGTAGACCTATTTAGATCCTATTACTCATTGTCCCTTAGGCATTTCCTATGTTTGATTCTTCTATAAAGATTTTATCTCCTCGATCAAAGTATCCATCCACTATTTTACTTCTAGACAATATAACGCTTAGGTGATCGAATCTGTTGCCTTGGCCTTCTAGTGGTAATACTATCGGGAGTTATGATAAACCCCTTTCACTCATGTACTCAAGTCTTATATGCCACAATTTAATATTATTCATATCATTACTCTTGATGGTTACTAAAGCTATACCTTGAACAATAGTTCCTTGCAAAATGTATAAATTACCACGTACGCTACTCATTATGTACACCATTAAGCTTTTTACAATCTTTAAAATTTCGTTGTCTCCATGAAATCTAAATCCCTTCAAATTTAAGGTACTAAAGGAAATAAGCTTCTTTTTCAATCATAGAACATGCCAACACTCTAATATTTTGACTACACCATTAAACATTTTAATTTACAGAGTTCTAATTCCATCTGCCTTAAGATACGATCATCACTAAGATACACTTTGCCACTCATTACAGAGTAAATGACAAACCAATCTCTATGAAAACACATGTGAAATAAGGCACCCGAATCCATAATCCGTTGGTCTTTGATTGAAGAACTTGTGATTAGAACTTAGTTTATAGATAAATCTCACTCTGATACTAATTTGTTATAAAAAAATCAAGCAAATAAGCAAATAGAAGACAAACACAAGCACAAACAACACCAAATTTACGTGAAAAATCTCTGAGAATTTCAGAAGAAAAACCTTGAGTAAGAGAAGCGAATTTTCACTCAAAATGAAGAAGAAGAACAATACATTTTTTGCCTAAAACCCACAAATATATACTCATGAATTTTGGGTCGAGTTTTGGACTAATGTCGAATTGGGTCAGGCTCATATTGTGAAAACAAAACTTATATAATATACTTACATATATACACATATACAATACTGTAAATGAACGGGGGCATTGCCCAATATACTATATCGGTTATTAAATATGGGCTGTAAGTTCTGCATAAAGCATCTACTTTATTATATCCATCTTTTTCTTTAGCTTTGTATTTGCAGGAAGCAGAGTTTTTATTGATTTGCAGTTGACCATTTTGAATTTTTTGAGTAGGTCTTCGGTGTATCTTTTCTATAACATAAAGATACTTGATTTTCTTTATTTATTTCAATTCCAAGAGAATAATGCATTAAATTAAAATTAATCTTTTCAAATGTTTTCATCATGTCTGCCTTAATTAATATTTGCATCATTTATTCACTATTTTTTGTATAGACAAGATCATCTATATATAAAAAGACAATGAGTATGTTATGACTTTTAAGTTTTTGTGTACAACGAGTATGTTATAACCTTGAGTTTTTGTATACAGAATTGGCTTGCTTTTACTCTTTTTGAATTCTTGATTTGTGAAGTATTCATCAATTCTATTATAACAAGCATATGAAGCTTGTTTTAATCTGTACAAAGCCTTTTTTAATATGAGAACCTTATCTTCATTACCTGCAACCAACAAATCCTAAAGGTTGTTCTACATACTTCTTCTTCAAGGTACCCATTTAGAAATGCACACTTCACATCAAGTTGATAGATATTCCATTTTCTTTGAGAAGCTAGCGTAACAAGAATTCTAATGGTGTCTAGACAAGCAATAGGAGCAATGAGTTTCATTGCAATTGACTCAAAGTTATTGTGAGTAACTTCTAAAAATATATTTAAATGAAAATGGCAAGACTAATAATATCCTTTTGGACTTAAAAAATGATAAAAAATTTCATCAACTAATTTGATTTAATCTAATGACAGATATGATTGACACTGTTATAATCATGATGTTTAATTTTCATTAAGATATTTAATCCCTCAATAATAAAGGGCAAGTCACACAGAATTGAGAAAAAAAGATAATAAAAAAGGCCCCAAAGGCTCTTCCGAGTCTCGCTCTTACAATCTTATTATATATATATATATATATATATATATATATATATATATATATATATATATATATATATATTTTTAAGCAACCTCTACGAGGAATTTTATTATAATATAGGATACATTTCCTGATATTGACTGATTCAACAGGTGATCAATATTTTGTGACGTCTATTACTGGTACTCTACCGTTACGAAGTTCCCCAAAAATAAAGCTCATCAGTTCTTTGCTTTCGATCGGAGGAAACCTGACCAAATTTTAATTAGCCATGAGTAATAACATTAATTAATCGATCAAACACTTAATGCACGGAATAACTTACTTGGCAGGATTTTCTGCTGACTTGCAACTTGGAAGGCACTCAAGAATAGCATCACGACTTGGAAACAAAAAATATGGAATCTGTTACAAGTAAAAAGCAGGCAAAATGCTTATGAATTAATGATTATGTGTATATATATATATATATATATATATATGTATGTATGTATATGTATGTATGTATTGTGTGGTGTGTGCTATAAGCTATATATTTGAAGTACATGAGAAAAAATTATAAGTTATATATAATTATCTTACACTGTATCTGTCTTGGCGATGTTGGACTCTGTGTACTGGAGACCTGGGATGAAATTCAGATCGAGAAAAAGATTAGACAGAGAGTGTTATTTGTAACAATATATATTGCTTCAAATTGAAGGGAGATGATGATGTTTCAAGAAATGCCTTCTATTAGTTCTCCTCATAGCATATCTTCAAGAGTTTGTTTATCAGAAATTTTAAATTGATCTAAAAGACTCTAGAATTCCCTACATCAGCAGTTACTTCCATTTTCAATTCACGTTTTTACAGCACAGATTTTGTTTAACCTTTCTGCAAACCTGTATTCAAATTTCCTGCAAATTAACTTTATTAAAAATCCTGTAATGATCTTTCTAGCTCATTACATACTTGAAAACGCAATTGGTCATCCTTTCCAGCATATCCCCCACACTGACTATAAATGCTCTGCAAAAGTAATTTTATTAGAGAATTCACGTCAAAAATTCAATAGAAGAATTACTATATATATATATATATATATATATATGTTCATCATCATATATAGTTCTGTCCAAATTGGCACCCAGAACACAAGACTTTCTCATACTTATTAACTCACCCTTTTAGTGGTGCTACGTTTGTCCATATTCGAGGCTTAGTGTTTACATCTTTACATATCTGCCATAATTTTATATATAGATGTTTCAGTGAACTTCAAATATATTCATAAAATAATAGATTGATTTTTTCATACTTGAAGACCCGGAAGCCCGTCCGATGCCAAAACTGTAATTAGACAAGGGTCCGTATGAGTTGGAGTTCCGAGTATAGGTTCCTTTGTGGGATCCACACCTCCAACTAAATTTGCAAGAAAGTAAAGTGATTTATACAAATTAAATTCGACAATTGTAGTGCACATAGAATTCTAAAATAGAATTTTGTGATCTTTAAAATTAACCTTTGTAATGATTTATGACGATGTATGACAGAGCGTTGCCAAGAAATTGTGGTTGATCGAAGAAATCAACATTAAGATCAAGGGCAACGGCTATTATCCTTGAAACTGCCCTTCCCACATCTCTGAAAATAATAACATTTAGAAACACCTTACCATTGTCTTTTCTTGTAGCATTTTAAAAGATATATAAGCATAAATTATTAATTAAATATATCATGCTCTGTTTTCAAAACATACAATACTTCCTGTACGTATTTGAGCATGAGCTCTTTCCATCCAGGCAGAGTATCTATAAGACAGAAAAAAGCATTTAAAGAGTTAGCAAGATACCAAAAGTTATACAGCATTGATTAATCCATAATTCTTCACAATTCTCGTAATATTATCAGCTGCTGAAGCTCGTCAACTATTGATTTATTCGAGCTAATTAATCAAAATATAACATTCTTAAAATGGCCATTTATCCCCTAGTATTTCTAAAATATCCATTTATCTCCTTGAGGTTATAACTTTAACGGTGTAGGTTACTTTCGTGAGTGCAATTACCATTTTATCCTTATGCTATTTTTGATATGATACATTATTCTCGATTATGCCACGGCGTAGAAGGCAGATAGAGAACTGAAGAACTGGGAAGGTGAAAAAATGATAAAGTTAATTAATAAATACTTGCCTAAGGTTTTAAAAAAATTAGTAGATTAAATGCTTGGTTAATATTATATCAATGTATCTCTTTGACCTTCGTTCACTTTGGTGGTTGACTGTCAGGGGTATTTGAAAATATGACCACATTTTTTATCTAGATTTTATTTATCAAACTCCCAGGGACCTATTAATAAATTAATCGAAATCATATCCCCAGTGATTATCATGTCAATTAATTTATTTCATATTAAAATTTTAAAAAACAAAAATATTGAGTTCAGTTACATAATTACCCTCACAAAATTCACATGCACTGTTAAAGTTATAAGGTAACTGGACTTTTCCCTTTCCCGATATTATGAGATAAAAGTGGATAAATATTTATTATTCTGTATGAGTAAAATCTGTCCCTAATAATAATAATGATAATAAGAAGATTACAATTACCATTAGGAGGCCAAATATTTGGGACGCCCAAAGGCTTTTCTATGATCTTCTCACCATTCTGAACTTCTTGAACAATATTGTATCCCTCCGTTTGAGCTGCGACAATCAAATTCCCAAAATTTAAAAGAAAATGAAAAGAAAAAGTAGATCCAAACTTCCAATAAGAAAAGTGCATATATATATATATATATATATATATATATGTATCACTAACATTCTAGATTGGTTTCTTGATCGACAAACTGATTTTTCTTAGGTACAGTGTAGCCTCGGTTTTTATGGATCATGAGCTTCATTTTTTCTTTCAATGGCAACGAGAAAAACTTCTTGCATTGGGCGAAAACCTCAGCCATTAATTCCTCACTTATTCCGTGATTTATTACGTAGAAAATCCCAGAATCCATGCATGCCTGAAAAAAGAAAAAGGAAAAAAAAAGCCAAGTTAACAGATTACTATTCACTTGCGTTAAATTCATATATATTTATATATGCATGCCTTATTTGCATAAAATTTTTATACTAATTATTATTGATTATAGAAGATACCTGTTTGATCAAAGAAACGGATTGGTGGATATCAGGATTTGAGAGATCGATGCAATCAAGGACTAATGATCCTTCAATCTGTTCTGCCATTTTTATCTGTAACGAAGCACTTTAGCTTCCAATTTCCTAAAGCTGACAATTTATGAAAGAAAGGCTGTGGAGAGTTAGATAAGCCAAATGTGTATTTATACTACGTCAAAGCAAAAACTAATAATTAAATAATTGAAAGTATACAATAATTTATTAAAAAGAATGTGGCCTCGAACTCAAAGTTATTATTCGTTGATTTATTAATAGTATAGCAATAGAGACTGTACTTCAATCATCATATTCATTAATTCCATAGTAGTGTAGCAACCGATATCGAATATAACAACATCAAGATAACTAACGTATAAAATAAATCATATATAATACTAGAGAAATGATCGTAGGCCAATTTTAAAATTTAATTAATTTAGAATCTTTTATTCTTACAAATATAATCCGTTATTTAGTTCTTAGTTATCTTATTTAGGTAAGAGTTATTTTTTTTATTTAAATTAATTTGTAACAGATTTTCTCTATTATATATAAAGAGTTCTATATTATTGTTTAAATAATCTTTCATTTAATAAAATATTTCCTTTTAATTTTATTAGTCATGGGATTATTATCTTGACACTTATATTTCGAACAATTAAAGTTAGAACGATGTTTAATCTCGTCCGTTAGAACGTTTATCTAACTTAGTACGTTGAAATATTGAACAAGATTAGACGTTCAATAAGGTATTTCTATCCTACCCGCTATCTTGCCTGTATCAGAAACAATAAGTATTCTATTGTGTGGCAATTAAGACTGCAGTACAATCATATTATAAAGATATTGTTACAATACAAATATAATATTTGACATTTAAAATTTTGTTAAAATACAATCATATTACATAAATACTGCTATAATAAATATTAATTCTATCGAGTAACAATTAAGACTGTATCGCATTTCTATTCATCATAGATATCGTAAAATACATATTCTTCTATGACAACTAAAACTGTATTTCTGCAATTATCACAAACATTATTGTAATATATATTTTACGTTGTAGCAATTAAGGTTGCATTGCGTGTGATCATCACAAACAGTATTATAATACATATTTTACTTTGTAGTAATTAAGATTGCACTGTATTAACCTTTCACAAACATTATCATTATACCGAAGCTATTGTATGGGAATTAAGTTTGCATTACAATTTTCGAAGACGTTATAGTAAATTTTATGTTGTGTGACAGTTGAAATTGTATTGCAATCACAAATATTATTTTAATACATATTTTACTTGTTTCAATTAAGAATGCTCTGTAATCATCATAAATATTGTTACAATACATAATTTACTTTGTACCAATTAAGATTGCATTGTTATTGTTGCAAAATTGCTTGGCAAACCTATTGCAAACTTTAGGATTCTTCATTATGGAGATGGAATCTAAGAGTGTAAAAATTGTACTTTTCAAAATTAATTATTTAGTTATTAATTTTTTTTTGCTTTTGTTGATATATTATGGAAATAAAAATAAAAATTTTATTACCAATTTGACACTGTTATACGTACAATTGATATCACTTACATCTTTGATTTTTTTTTTCGTTTAGTACAAAATATATTTCTTGCGCAGTTGTATTAACACCTAAATAATTAGGTCAAACATGGTGTTCGGAGGTTATGATTGAAATTAAAGTAAAAAATAGACATATCCAAAAAAATAATTAATTTTATTTCAGACTTTTACGTTGAGATATGAAGAAAACACCTTCACGTTTCTTTCGCATATTAAATATCTGAAATTTAATTAAAAGCCAATAATTAGTGACTTGACAAGCCCAACATTGCTCTACAATTTGTTTAACTCACATCGAAAATTTTCCTTTGTTCTCCTTGTCTGTTCTTTTCCAAAAAATGTCAACTAATGAGGGCATATAACAATAAATTTCTTTTTTCAAAATAAATACATAAAAAATAAATGTATTTCTATATTTAATTTCTTCTATTATATTAAAATTATTTGTGCTTTAGTAGAGAAGAAAAATAATAAGAAGAAAAACAATAAGTAATGATAAACAGATTATCAAATGTATATGCACTGATTAGGTGAGATAGTGACACTTTAGCTAATATGGGCCTTCAGAGTCAATACTTCTGCTGGTGGGATCGACCTCCTACTCAGATTGCTTCTTAATTCATTATCTAAGAATGCAAATGGCTTTCCTGCCTATCGTTTTTGCTGATACTCATCTAGCGGATTATGCTTGCCGCTGCTGTATTGGATGGTTTGACATACTGGTTTGTTGCTTTGCTTTGGTTTATGCGGCTGCTGGGTTCAGCAGGTTTAACATTGTTGTTTTTGCTGTTGTGTTGCAACACATTTCGTTTGCTGCTATATTTGGAAGACTGATGCTGATATGCTGGCAAGATGCTGGCTGTTCTGACTTAAAATTTCTTTTTAACATGATAGTCATAATCAAAAAAATAAAATTTTATAATTTTTAAAATAAATAAAATAATAATAAAATTAATCTTTTAATTTTGTTTAGTATCTAGATAATTTATCATGTGTAAATCATCAAAATTTAGATAAATTTTTATTCAAAGAATAATTTATGATAATTTATTTAATATTTGATATAAAAATATATTTATATTGACTAACACATATGAAGAATAATATATTTAAAAAAATTATATTAATTAATTATAGATATAAATCAATCTATATAAATTGATATGATAATGTTATATCATATCTCTACATATTCTACATTTTCATAAATTATTTTAGTTTGAAATATTTTTTTAGTTGTGAAATTCATTCTTTTAATTTAAAATATTATTTTTTTTTAGTTTTGATGCTCATTATTGTTTTAAATTATAAAAAAATTAATGACATAAGAACCCCTAAAATTTGACCCATTAACCTGATTAATATATTGAATTTTTTAATATATTATAAAATAAATAAACGTATATTTTAATTATAATATATTAATAAATATTTAGTTATTAATATATTATAAAATAAAATATATTATTACTTTAATATTTATTTTCAATTAGTAGTTAAAAATGTCCATAAAGGCTCAATTTATTAAAAACATAACAATTATATTTTTATTTAACGGTAATTAGCTAAAAAAATTAATAGTAGCTAAAAAAATAAAATATTAAATGTATAATTTATTTTATTTATTTTTTAATACCAATGTAATATTGAATTGTTAATGTATTATAAATTTTTATAATTATATTATAGTACAATAGTTATGATTATATATAATTATAAGTATTGTATTACAATATATTTTATTTATAAATTAATATTTATTTATGAATTTTAAATATTGTGCTATAAAATATTATTGTTTTATTTATTTTAAAAATTGTAAAATTGACCATTCAATTTATATTCAAAAGATAATTTATAAATTAGTTATTAATGTGTTGTAAAATAAAATGTATTATTATTTTAATATTTATCATCAATTATGAGTTGAAAATAACTTTTTTAATTACTATTATATAAGGGTATAATTGTAATTTTTAATAAATTAGAATTTTTGTAAATATTTTTTAAAATATTAAGACTATTTAAATTAATAGACGAAATTTTAGGAACTCGTGTATTATTATACTTAACTCTATTAACTAATAGAAAGGAAATTCAGGTTATTATGAAAACAATAAGGGGTTATTAGGGTATTAAGTCAAACAACAGAAGGGAAGCATTCTCTCTTTAGTATATATTAAATATTAACTTTTTTTTTAAGTAAACCTCTTCAAGGTTAATTTTATTGGAAAAAAAAAGAAAGAAACCAAACTACAAACACTGGGGCTTATAATGAGCCCTACCTTTTAGACAAACCATCGAACAAGAAGAAGAAAAGAAAAACTTACAAAATTCTATAACAAAGAAAGCCACTTGCATCATGGGAGATAAGACTACCGATAGAAGGAGGATATGAGGGCCACTAGTAGGCTGAATCGCAACTAAGACCCATGTTTGCCAATGATTAGCTATAGAGTTAGTTTCCCTGAAAGTTAGTCCTTCAATGTATCCTTTTGTGCTTTAGTCAAAATGACGATGACAAGATTATCTCTAGGTTTATTATAATTTTTTCCATGACCTCCAACACATCTTGTGTTCCCAGGATTGCCCTTATTTTTATGCTGCAATTATCATAATTGGAATAATGTGATACGGTCATTTGCTATAGCTTTCTAACAATATTTCAAATAGTAATATGAAAACTTATATATGTAAAAATATACACCAGAAAAAGAAAGATTGAAGAGGTCACAACGGTTCCATTTAAAACCCAAATTTCTTAGATAATTTTGGTCTTTTTGACATAATTTTCTAAATATGCACGTAATCACACAATATAACATCATCGTTACTAAAGCAAGCTTTAAGACCACTTTGTTGAAAATAAAATTTTTGCAATGACTCAAAACACTCAAATTCATTTATTTATCACACAAAGTTACAAGAAATAAGCAATATTATTAAATACTTGAACAAAAACTAAAACTTTTATTTCTAATTTAATTATAAAATCTTAAAAGGAGAAGGGTACTTATACTTAAAGCAAATCATTTTAAACTATTGATCTTGGTCGTTACACCAACCACATTGACCAATATCAACCATTAATCTTAGTTTTCATCTAGCATACTAATTTTTACCGTACCTAGTACACCAATCTTTATTATGTCTAACAATAGAAATTTCTAATTAACTAATTTAATTTAACTTTAGACAATTTAATATTCTAAATTAAGTTTACAATTCAATATATAAATGATTGCAAAAGCACAACTGGAGCTTGTTTCTTTCTTGGAAATTACTTGGTGTCATGGCACAAAAAAAATTAAAATTCAATTTCGACTTTATCCATTGCTAAGGTTGAATATATTACTTCAGGAAGTTGTTGCGCTCGATTCTTTCAATGAAACAAATGCTTGGCATTGTACAAGATATCATAAAAATATATTTTGATAATTCTAGGATAATAAATATTTCTAAGATTCTTGTGTAACATTCTAGGATTATGTATAGATATTAGGCATCACTTCATTAGAGTTTGGCTAAGAATAAAACAATTAGAACATGTTGAAACCGAGAAAGAGTTAGCAAATATTTTTATCGAACCTTTTGATGCAATCATATTTTCCTCTTTGGGCATAGCACTTGGCATATGTATCTTTTAAATCATGTTGTGTTTGGTGTGTAAATGGGTGTCATGGTACCCATTATTGTCTAGACTTAATTTTTTTTTTATTTCACATGAGAATATTATTATTTATGCTTGAAATTAATACTTTGCACCATGACCTAAAATAAATGAATTTTAAACTGAATTTTATGCACTATTTTTTATTTCATTCATTCTAATAACAATTCAGTATCTTTAACTAATGTATACCCTTTGGAACCTAATAATACTAGCAAGTAAAATGATTGTACAATCATAATGTTAAATAAGTTTATTAATATAATTCGAATACTATATAATGTAAGATTTTACATGAATATTATGTATAAGCATTTGTCGGAGTGGTAAGGGTATTGATACATTTCATGTTGTTCTTAGGTTTGAATCCTAAAAATTTGGTTTAAACCATTGGTTTAATAGATTCGTGCTTAAATTATTTAAATGAAGAATTGGAACAAATGGTGATGCGATATTAGGCCCAAAAGCAGCCATTATTCTCCAAATTTGTAGGCTTGAGAAATTTAAGCTTTTAACACTAGAGCTTCTCTAGGTTTTCTAAAATCTCACTTTTCTTTTGACAATCAAATGAGATGTTCTCATAGCTTCGGATTGAATGTGCATTATCCCAAAATGGATGGCAGTTTCAAGCTCCAAAAACTAGATGTTCTCAACCGTGCTCGTCTCCTCAAGTTCCTTTGGGAGATTATAAATTGCACTCCTATTTGCTCTCATTTTCTCAAAGCCCATTATTCTATTATAACAAGCACGTAGAGTTTGTTTTAATCTGTACGAAGCCCTTTTTAATCTGAGAATCTTTTCTTCATTACCTGCAACCACAAATCCTTAAGGTTGTCCTACATATACTTCTTCGACAAGGTACCCATATAGGAATGCAGACTTCACATCAAGTTGATAGATAACCCATTTTCTTTTAGCAGCTAGCGCAACAAGACTCTAATTGTGTCTAGGCATGCAGTAGGAGCAAAAGCTTATGTTGTAGTTG
Organism: Melia azedarach; assembly: GCA_028052125.1. Lineage (NCBI taxonomy): Eukaryota > Viridiplantae > Streptophyta > Magnoliopsida > Sapindales > Meliaceae > Melia > Melia azedarach. The sequence goes on along the minus strand of CM051401.1, from coordinate 14,973,375 downwards.
ACTCGAGATTGTTATGAGTAACTTAGAAATATATTTAAATGAAAATATCAAGACTAATAATATCCTTTTGGCTTAAAAAGTGATAAAAATTTCATCTACTAATTTGATTTAATCCAATGACAGAGATGATTGGCACTGTCATATGTATACGCATTGTCTCATTTATATTTTTAACATCATAATGTTTTCCATTAAAAGCCCTCAATAATAAAGGGCAAAGCACACTTCTTTGGCTTACATCGGAAAAAGGAAGAAGGATAAACCACACAGAACTGAGAAAAAAAGATAATAAGAAAGGCCCCCAAAGGCTCTTCCGAGTCTCATTCTTACAGTCTTATTTTATCTTTATATATGTATAGGACACATTTCACTCTTACAATCTTATTAAGCAACCTCTACGAGGAATTTTATTATAATATAGGACACATTTTCTGATATTGGCTGATTCAGTAGGTGATCAATATTTTTTGACTTCTACTATTACTGGTACCCGACCGTTACTAAGTTCCCCAAAAATAATGCTCAACACTTCTTTGCTTTCGATCGGAGGAAACCTGACCAAATATTAATTAGCCATCAGTAATAACATTAATTAATCGATCAAACACTTACTGCATGAAATAACTTACTTGGCAGGATTTTCTGCTGACTTGCAACTTGGAATGCACTTAAGAATAGCATCACGACTTGGAAACAAAAAATACGGAATCTGTTCCAAGTAAAAAGATAAATTACGAAGGAAAAATGCTTATAAATTAATGAGCATATATATATGGTGTGGTGTGTGCTATATATCTGAAGTACACGAGAAAAAATTATCTTACACTGTATCTGTCTTGGCGATGTTGGACTCTGTGTACTGGAGACCTAAGATGAAATTCAGACCGAGAAAAAGATTAGACAGAAAGTCTTATTTGTAACAATATCTATTGCTTTAAATTGAAGGGAGGTGACGATGTTTCAAGAAATGCCTTCTATTAGTTCTGCTCATAGCGTATCTTCAAGAGTTTGTTTATCAGAAATTTTAAATTGATCAAAAAGACTCTAGATTTTCCAACAACTGCAGTTACTTCAATTTTCAAATCACGTTTTTATAGCACAAATATTGTTTAACCTTACTGCAAACCTATATTCAAATTTCCTGCAAATTAACTTGTTAAAAATCCTGTAATCATCTTGCTATCTCATTACATACTTGAAAACGCAATTGGTCATCCTTTCCAGCATATCCCCCACACTGACTATAAATGCTCTGCAACAGTAATTTTATTAGAGAATTCACGTCAAAATTTCAATAGAAGAACAAAAGACTGATTGGCACCCAGAACAAAAGACTTTCTCATACTTATTAACTCACCCTTTTAGTGGTGCTACGTTTGTCCATATTCGAGGCTTAGTGTTTACATCTTTACAGATCTGCCATAATTTTATATATAGATGTTTCAGTGAACTTGAAGTATATATACATCAAATAATAGATTGATTTTTTCATACTTGAAGACCCGGAAGCCCGTCCGATGCCAAAATCGTAATTAGACAAGGGTCCGTATGAGTTGGAGTTCCAAGTATAGGTTCCTTTGTGGGATCCACACCTCCAACTAAATTTACAAGAAAATATACATAGCGATTTATACAAATTAAATTCGACAATTGTACTGCACATAGAATTCTAAAATAGAATTTTGTGATTTTAAAATTAACCTTTGTAATGATTTAAGTTCATGTATGACAGAGCGTTGCCAAGAAATTGTGGTTGATCGAAGAAATCAACATTAAGATCAAGGGCAACAGCTATTACTCTTGAAACTGCCCTTCCCACATCTCTGAAAATAATAACATTTAGAAACACATACCATTGTCTTTCCTTGCAGCATTTTAAAAGATATATGAGCATAAACTATTAACTAAATATATCAAGCTCTGGTTTCAAAAACATACAATACTTCTTGTAAATATTTTATCATGATCTCTTTCCATCCAGGCAGAGTATCTGTAAGACACAAAGAAAAAACTTAAAAGTTAGCGAGATACCAAAAGTTATATAACATTGATTAATTGATAATTCTTCAAACAATTGTAATATTATCAGCTAGTAAAACTCGTCAACTGTTGAGTTATTTGAGCTAATTAATTAATATACTGCTATTATATATGTTGTCGTGTGCTGGTGATGTTATGGAGAAAAAGACCATTTGCCCCCTGCTTTTTGTTGAAATGGCCATTTACCCCCTAGTATTTCTAAAATATCCATTTACCTCCTTGAGATTATTACTTTGCGTACGCCACTTGTGCGAGTGCAATTATCATTTTATCCTTATGCTATCTTTGATACCAGAAAGAGAAAAACACCTCCAAGCTTATTATTGCTAAATTCTTCGAGACCTAGAACATGACCCTAAATGACTAAACTCTATATTTTCAAATTAATTTATTGTAATGTTAGATTTTCAGAGTTTGGTCATTATGTTACGGCGTATGAAACAGACGGAGAACTGAAGAATTGGGAAGGTAAAAAAATAATATAATTAATTAATGAATAGTTGCCTAAGGTTTTAAAAAATTTATTAGATTAATGCTTGGTCAATATTATAAATGTGTGTTTTTGACCTTCAATCACTTTTGTTGACTGTCAGGGGTATTTGTAAATATGACGACAGGTTTCAACTAGATATTATTTCTCAAAATCTCAGGGACCTATTAGGTAATTATTCGAAATCATATGACCAGAGCTTTGAAGTCGACCTTGCGCCCGAAAGTAGGTTTCTGTTTTCTAATTTCTGAAATTATCATGTCAATTAATTTATTATATATTAAAATTTTAAAAAACAAAAATATGGAGTTTAGTTACATAATTACCCTCACAAAATACATGCACTGTTAAAGTTTTAAGGTAACTGCACTTTTTCCAATATTATGAGATAAAAGTGGATAAATATTTATTATTCTATATGAATAAAATCTGTCACTAATAATAATAATAATAAGATTAGAATTACCATTAGAAGGCCAAACATTTGGGACACCCAACGGCTTTTCTAAGATCGTCTCTCCATCCCGTACTTCTTGAATGATACCGTATCCCTCCGCTTGAGCTGCGACAATCGAATTCCCAAAGTTAAAAAAAAGAAAAGAACAGGACAAGTAGATCCAAACTTCCACTAAGAAAAGTGCATATACATATGTGTGTGTGTGTGTGTGTGTGTATAACTTGGGCATCTGACAAATAGTAAAGTGAAGCACATATGTTTTTTTGAGTAGGTACTAACATTCTAAATTAGTTTCTGGATCAACAAACTGATTTTTCTTAGGTACTGTGTAGCCTCGGTTATTATCGATCATGAGCTTCATTTTTTCTTTCAATGGCAACGAAAACAACTTCTTGATTTGGGCGAAAACCTCAGCCATTACTTCCTCCCTTATTCCGTGATTTGTTACGTAGAAAATCCCAGAATCCATGCATGCCTGAAAAAAAAAAAACAAAAGTGAACATATTACTATTCACTAGTGTTAAATTCACATATATTTATATATGCATGCCTTATTTGCATCAAATTTTGACACTAATTATTATTGATTATAAACATACCTTTTTCATCAAGGAAGCAGATTGGTGGATATCAGGATTTGAGAGATCGATGCAATCAAGGACTAATGATCCATCAATCCGTTCTGCCATTTTTATCTGTAACAAAGCACTTTAGCTTCCAATTTCTTAAAGCTGACAATTAACGAAAGAAAGGTTTGGGAGAGTTAGATAAGCTAAATGGTGTATTTATACTACATCAAAGCGACAGCTAATAGTTATATGGTTAAAAGTACACATTAATTTAATGAAATTATTGAATATAGTATTTGACAATTAAGATATTGTTACAACCATGTTACGAAGATCACAGTCCAAATATAGTATTTGACAATTAAGATTTTGTTAAAATGCAATCATATTACATAAGCACTACTTTACTAAATATTAATTGTATTGTGTAACAATTAAGACTGTATTGCATTTCTATTCATGATAGATATCTTGCAATAGATATTCTTCTATATGACAACTAAAACTGTATTTCGTCATTCAAAAGGTTTTATTTTACTATGTGATAGTTAAACTGCACTGCAATTATCACAAACATTATTATAATATATATTTTACTTTGTAGCAATTAAGATTGCATTGCGTGTGATCATCACAAACAGTAGTAATTAAGATTGCACTGTATTAAACTTTCACAAAAGTTGTCATAATACATATGCTACTGTATGGCAATTAAGTTTGCAACAATGCTTTAGGATTCTTCATTATGGAAATGGAATCTAAGAGTGTAAGATTGTGCTTTTCAAAAATCACAAAATTTTATTACCAGTTTGACACTATTATACGTACAATTGATATCACTTTATGATTTTCTTTTTTTTCCTTGGGTCAAATTTCTGATTCCTTAGAGGGAATCATTGGAATCTATATATATAATAGTACAAAATCTCTCTTGTGGAGTTGTATTAACACCTAAATAATTAGGTCAAACATGGCGTTCGGAGGTAATGGTTGAAATTAAAGTAGAAAATAGACATATCCAGAAAAATTAAATAATTTTGTTTCAATTTTCTACACTGAGACACTAAGAAAACACCTTCAAGTTTCGTTCGCATTATAAATATCCGAAATTTAATTAAAAGTAAAAATTAGTGACTTGACAAATCCAACACTGCTCGACAATTTATTTGATCAGTCAAATCGAAAAATTCCATTTTGTATCCTTATCTTTTCCAAAAAGATTCAACTAATGAGTGCATATAACAATAAATTTCTTTTTTCAAAGGGATAATGTGTTTTGTCCTCTTACTTTTAAGAGAAAGGAAAATATTTTTTTAGAATTTTTGTGAGTTCTAAATACTCTCTTCATTTTTTAAAAAATATTGAGATACCTTAAGACATTATTTTATATACTATTTAGACTTAAATTAACTATTTTACTTCCCAATTATTAAAAAACATATAAAATAATTTAATTATTCTTATTTTTTACTTTATAATAGTCAATAGAATTTTATTATAATATTTAAATATTTTTACTTTATAATAACCAATAGAGTTTTATTATAATATTTAAATATTTTTACTTTATAATAACCAATAGAGTTTTATTATAATATTTAAATTTAAAAGTTATAATAATGTTATAATTCTTAATTTTTTTTCTTTAAATTTGTTATTAACTTTTTAATAATACTAATTATACATATTTTTAAAATTGATCATTTTTTTAAAATGATAAATCTAAAAAATTATGTATAATTAATATTGTCGAAACTCATTGTCAATTTTCTATAATACTAATAGTTAAAATATTTATTTTAAAGTTTTTCAATTAATTTCTTACAACTAATTAAAAAAAAATTTATAGCAAATTTTATTTTATAAAAAATTTTACAATTAATGTTGTTAAAATTTACTTATGATTAATGTTATAAAAAATTGACAATTAATAATTTGACTATATTAATTATATATACTTTTTTAAAATAGATTATTTTAATAAAAATATAATTTTAAAAATATATATAATTAATATTGTTAAAAATTAATAATAAATTTAAAGAAAAATAATTAAAAATTAAAATATTATTATAATTTTTAAATTTAAATATTAATATAAAATTAAATTGATTATTACAAAATAAAAATAAAGATAATTGAGTTATTTTATATATTTTTTAATATTTAAATAGTAAAATAGTTAACTTAAGTCTAAATAGTATATAAAATAGTATATCAAGAAGTATCTCAATATCTCCTCAAAAGTGAGGGAGGTATCTAAAATTAACAAAAAATATAGAGGATATTTTTTTTCTTCAAAAAAGTGAAGGAATAAAGCACATTATCCCTTTTTCAAAAGGAAATACATAATTAAATAAATTTCTATATTTAATTTCTTCTATTATGTTAAAATTTGTTCTTTAGTGGAGAAGAAAAATAATAATGTTCCACCCAAGCTGTGACATATGGATATGGATAGAAAGCCATAGCCATAGAATTTTGGTAGAAACTGCAGTAACATAGCCATAGAATTTTGGTAGATACTGCAGTAAAACTTTGTGATCCGCAACAACAAATAGCAATAGAAGCAACAAAAAGATAATAATCCAGCCCCTTGCGATGTGTAAAAATGTTGCAGGAACAATTTTTTTTTTTTTTTTTTTTATAACAATTAAAGCGCTCAAGTAAAAAACAGAGTCAAAACATAATTGAATTATCTACAAAAATTATACCTTTTTGCGGCTGATTTTAAATCACAGCAACAAAACATCAGAAGCAAAACTGAAATAATCCGGCAGACTAACTAGCAACTCCAACAAACCAACAAACAAACTGCAGCAAACGAAAGAAGCTCTAGCGTGAGTATTGCTTTTGGGTCTACTTTCGAGACTAAAGTGCAGGAATTTATTGATCAGAAGAAGAACGTTTTTAAGATGAGCTTGGTTGGAAAATTGAGTTATTTCCTAGGTTTGCAAGTTAAACAGCTTAGAGGATGATAATCACTAAACACATGAGGACGCCTACAGGGAGTAATGCAACATTGTCAAAAAAAAGAAAGTGGTACAAGTGTTGATCCGAGTTTGTATACAGGAGTATATATATATATATATATATATATTTAATAAATTATCTCTAAGAGCAACTCTCGGAGAGAAATAATATTAATAAAAACAAAGTGTAACACAAAAAAAAAAACATAAGCTATTTTTAACAAAGCAGACATTATATTATGCTCAAAAAAGACCGACGAATTTGAAACTAAGCAAGCTTAACCAAAACTATAACAACAGATGGCAAAAAAGTGCAAGCAAGGAATGCAGGCAGCAAAGTGCAGATCTAAGCAAATTGCAGCAGTAATCAGCAACATTCAGCAGCAAGCTGCAGCAGGAAACAGATTAGCGGCAACAGTAGAGCAGCCAAACTAAAGCAGGAAAATCATGCTGCAGCAATGAAAACTTGGTAGCACCCTGCAGCAAGTAACAACAGAGGTCAAGCAAAGAGAACTGGCAGTAAAATGCAATTCTCATAATCAAGCTGCAGCAGTAAAACAGCAACAGAAACTTTGACAACATTAAGAGCAAGCTTTGCAACAAATAACATTAACAAAATCTGAAATTTTGAAGACCTTGGATATCCCTAGAAATTAAAGGAGCTGTACCACGCCAATTGGGGGATGATTCCACCAAGTGAAATCTGCACGATATAGAACAAGATTAGCTGACCTGTCAGCAACCGAGTTTTGTTCCCAGAAGGTACGAGTAAAGCGAACTTGCATTCCATTCATGATTGAGTAACAATATAACTATCAGTGAATCTCCAAGGGACCGAAAGACGACTATTATATAGCAAATGGATAATGAGGCTAGAGTCGCACTCCAACCACTCCAAGTGCCAACCTTTACGAAAGACATTTTCTAACGTAACAATGACAGCCATCAGTTTGTACAGGAGGATGAGTGGGAGCTTATTGTAATTGACAACTAGTTGCTCAGACATAAGCTTTATGTAGGAGTTGGTGTTAAATACCAAGCAAATCCTAAGCAGGCACATTTATCTAAGGACACTAACTCTAATCCTCTTGGTTTTAGCTAGGCGTGGCAATTTTTAACACCATCGGTCAACTCGACATGAACATGACATGAAATTTATGAGTTTGAATTGATTTAGAATAACACGATTAATAAATTGGTCATAATAACATGATAAAATTAATAATTAGGCTGGTCTTAAGTTTAAAGATCTTGAAAAATGTTAACCCGTTTATAACACAATTGAATGTTTGAATTTTAACTCATTTATAATTTAATATATTTAGTTTATATTTTTATTTTTTCAAAATATTTTTTTATGTTTTTTAGTATTTTAAAAATTATTTAATACTATTTAAAATAAATTTTTTTAATACTTGAGTAGGTATATTATAAATATTATAAAATATATATTAAGATATATTAAAGAAAAGTGAAGCGGGTGACATGTTTATTAAAAGGGACGAGTTAGCATTTCAATTATTGACACGATTATTAAATAAGTTATAATAGGATTAGTCTAAAATATGTTATTTTTTTATTTGATATAACACAAATATGATACATTATCGTGAATTACTACCCCTAGTCTAACTAGGCAAGTAATATAGGTGATCACAAGAAGTTGGTGTGTCATGGCACAGAAAAAAATAATATTCAATTTTGACTTTATTCACCACTAAGGTCGAATATATTGCTGCAAGAAGTTGTTGTGCTTGATTGCTTTAGATAAAATAATTGTTTGGCATTCTACAAGATATCTTAAAAATAAATTATGATAATTTTTAGCGTGTATTTTACGCACTTATCAGTCATTCTTTAAATTTGTAGACAAGAGAAATTTAAACCTTTAATAGTAGAGTTTTTCTAACTTTTCTAAAGTCTCACTTATTTGTAACAACCAAACAAGCATACTCTTTCTAGCTTCAAGATTTATCTTTTGCTTTAGTGTGATTGAAAGTGCTCTACAGTTGTGCTTGAAAATTTTTCCTCTCGGGTAATCCTCAAACTTGACCAGAAGTTAGCTCTCATAGCATGGGATGGAAAGTGCATTATCCTAGATGTTCTCAATCGTGCTTGCCTCCTCAAGTTCCTTTGGGAGATTATAAATTACACTCTTATTTGCTCTCCTTTTAAACCTTGTTATTCTCTTTATAACAAGCACAAAAACTTCGTTGGCGTTTGCTTAATTTTAAACCACTGCAATGTTGGATCTACTTGGATAATCGAGAATGTAAGCGAGTGAATTTTTTGGTTTAACAAATGGCTTTCTGTTCCGATTTTGCCGTGTGATTAGCACTTGAATCTTTTCTTTTCTTTTTTTTTCTTTTTTATGAATGAATGAGTCTCAACAAATATTGGCACTTGAATCTGGTAGCTAATGTTTTTGATCTTATCGTAAATGGAAATGGTGTATATCGCATTCCTTGGATCTTTCGAAGTCTTCAGAATTTTATCTCTTTTTTGCTTTTATTCAACAAAGTAACTTTGGTTCTGGATTGGGAATAAATTTAGGGTTAATCTGTACTTATTTTTTTTGTCTTATTTTCTATCACATCCTTCTGATTTACTTCTTTTAGGGTAGATTCCCACAGAGTTCAAAACCCATGAGAAAATTTGCCATCCCTATGTCACTCCAATGATTTCTTTTAAAGGAAATCTGGTAGCTCATGTTCGTAAGCATTTCTTTTAAAGGTAACACTTCTGTCCATTTTTTTTCCCCTCGACCTCACACCTTTTTAACCTAAATTTAATTCAATTTTATATTAAAAAAGAAAAGAAAAACATACTGCATCTAAATCATATATATATATATATAAATATTTCTTAAAATATTTTGTATAGTAATATGAACGCTTGTCTGTGTGAAAATACACACTATAAAAGATAAGATTGGAGGGGTCACTAAAGTCTCACTTAAAACCCAAATTCCATAGGAGATCTGGACATTTTTTTACATAATTTCCTAAATATGCTTGTAATTAAACTAATATAACATCCACATTATTAAGCCGAGCTCGATACTACTTTCTTAAAAATAAAAATTTTATAAGGACTTAAAACATTCAAATTTATTTATTCCTCACACAAACTTATAAAAAATTCTTAAATACTTAAACAAAGACTCGAACTTTTATTTCTAAGTTAATTATAAAATTTTAAGGAGAAAGGTATGTATATTTGAAGTAAATCATTTTGAGCCATTGATCTTGGTTGTGACTAATCTCAACCATTAATCTTAGACTTCATTTAGCACACCGATCTTTATTATGCCTAACAATAAAAATTTCTAATTGACTAATTTAATTTAACTTTGGATAGTTTAATGTTCTAGATTAAGTTCACAATTCAATATATAGATGATTACAATAACACAATTAGAGCTTGTTTCTTTCTTGCAAATTACTTGGTGTCATGGCACAATAAAATGTAAAATTCAATTTTATTCCAGCTTTTTGACGATATAATAAATGAAAATGATTTGGGAAAAAGTGTTAATTAGTAGAGGAGAATCTCTTATTCTTTATTCTCTTATTTCAGCCATAATTAGTTTATTTGTATAAATAAGTTCCTAATGCATTTTAATTTAATATAATACATTATATATAATTTCCTTTACTTTTACAATCTAGATATTATCATGCTTTGCTAAATTTCTCAACAATATTAATGATTGCAATTCAGTCTTAATTGCCACATTTTATAAAATTAATGATTATTTTATACCTTATTTATTATCCGTCAATCTGATGCCATACTGAAACAGGTATATTCTATAATTAAATAGGATCAAATTTTATGTAAATAAAGCATATGTATAGTGAGCTGCTAGCTTCATTTTTCTTTGATATTCAGGCATGCGGGGACACTAGCTTAAAACCTGAATTAATTAAAAGCTTCCATTTATTTTTTTTTATAAAGTTAGATCAAGTTTTAATTTAATATCTAAAACTACAAAGTTTTCTTTTTCTTTTTGGTTATCTTAAAAATATTTTTATTCAAATTCTTATTCTTTAATATCCAATTTATGAATGTTAATAAACGTTGATGAAACATGTTTAAAAATCATAAAAGAATTTAGAATAATATTTTTAAAAGTTTGTATTATTTCATTTTTTTAAATATAATAATTCTATATACATTTTAATTTATCTATGCTAATTATTTAAATAATGTTACTGATTTGATTACAGAGTTCATTCAAGTAACAGTAAATTTAAAAATTAATTGTATATCAAGACATTATTGAAATCAGCCTTTACTTACTTCATATCTGTAACTATGATCTGTAATGATCAGATTCACTGAATCATGTGTTTGTTTACCGTCAGGTTCGGTGTCTCGAAATAATAAAATATATATTTGTTCTCGTCATATTTTTAAATAACATAAAATACGCTGATACAATATCATGCTGTATATTTGTTAAAACATAAAGGCTAAGAATATTGAATACAGTTTTGTCGTTAAAAGAGCGGAGCAGCAACACAGTGGCCCCGTGCAACCACGAGGCATCCACGACAAAGACGTCCGCTAACTCGCACTCCCCACACACACGGCAGCATCTGGCTTGACCTTCCTCGCGCTTTCCTCCTCCCTCGTCACCTTCTGAAAAGCCGCTCATTGACAATTGGTGCCACGTCGACTATTTAAATATTAAAATTAGTAGTAATTAATAAATACTTCACTTTCATTTTCATTCTCAACTGATGGTGTGGCAATAGAATAATGCACAGGTGTTACGGGTGTTCTACTTGGAGTGTCCAACTATGAAATCATTTTGACGTCTAACAGGTTTATTTTACATATACCATTTTGATTTATTTTACATAACAGGTTTAGTTACAGGATTGTTTCGTTGTTGAACTTCGATTGTTTCAATTTCTTCAGAAATTTTTTATAGATAAAAAAAATTTCACGAATCGAGTCAAACTGGGCATGCAACTCTAGCATAGAGTCCGATGATTATTAAAATATCTCATGATTGAGTCAAACTTGGTGTGCTCTGTAGTAAACTTTTCATGATTAAATTAAGGATGGAAGTGAAATAATAACATTGACATCCCTATACTCTTATTGTTTCACATAATGTAGAAATAGTTTCTTAATTAATAATAATAGGTCTCTAGCTAATGTTAAAGCTACTTAAATAAAATATATATCATCTCCAGTGTATGTGAATAAAAAACCATGTGAATAATAATAGAAATTGTTATTTATAAAAATACTTTTTTAACTTTTCTTTTAAAATTAATTAGAAATCAACAAGATCAGTTATAGTCTAATTCTCAAGTTCTATATTTTACATTATGTGAGGGTTAAAATTAAATATTATAGGAGTAATTTTGCTATTCTAATAGAAGTTGGGACCTATTTATTATACAATTATAACATTATATCTTTATTTGTAAAAATGTAAGACTTTAGGAATCCAGATATTATTATCCAGTATTGAAATGTCAGCGCAGTTATTTTCAAATTACAGGTCTAGTCATAAACGGCCAATTTTTTATTATGCTTTTATGTCGTTGGTTTTAGACCGGGTGCTTGACAAATAAAATTATGGTGCATGCAATTTATGTCGATATTGTGGTTTAACGTTAGTTTAAATAGATCCTCGTGTCTGGGTTGTCTATCCACAGCCTTTTCTTATAACAAAAGGAAAAATTGTCATCCCGAAATTAAAAGCTAACAATGGCGGATCATCTGACTGCAAATGGTGAAGAAATCAAAGTGTACAACCTGCAATGCATCGATCTTTCCAACCCTGATATCCATGAATCTGCTGCTTTACTCAGAAAGGTGAAATTCTTATCCGTCGTGCAGTAAATTATTCAGTCAAAAGCTGGCCTCTGTAATTTTTTTTAGTTTCTGTTTAATTATTAACTTTTGACCTTTTGCATGGTTAAGGCGTGCATGGAATCCGGCATTTTCTACGTAATAAATCATGGGATAAGTCAGGAATTCATGGATGAGACATTTGCCCAATTCAAGAGGTTTTTTGATTTGCCAATGGAAGAGAAAATGAAGCTTGTATGGAACAAAAATCTCCGAGGTTACAGACCACCTATTCAGGCTATTATTGATGATAAAACAAAACAAAAAGGTAATTTAATTTAATTTTATTTATCTCCTTTTCTTTTACTTGAAGAACAATTCTAACTTTTTTTTTTCTTTATAATGGTAGATTTTGGGGAGGCATTCCATATAGGTGTTGAGGTATCTGAAGATGACCCTAATACACATGACTTTTTCTATGGCCCAAATGTCTGGCCTCCAGCTGGTAATTCATTAATTAGAGTAATTTTTCTTTTCTTGACTTGGGTTTATTAGCAACAGATAATTTTCTGATAATTATTTGGACAAGTATGTTTTAGGTTCTAAATATATGTCTATACTTTTGGTAATTTTGTTTAGATCGTTTGCCTGGATGGAGAGAGGCCATGGAGAAATATCATCAGGAAGCAACGTAAGTTTTTGAAAAGCAATTTGCTTTATACAAATGTTATTTAATATTTTGTTATTTATTATTTTTTTTTATGTTTACAGAAATCTGGCAAAAAAAATTGGGAGAGTAATAGCAGTTGCTCTTAATCTCAATGAGGATTTCTTCGATCAACCAGAATTAATTGGCAGTGCAAACGCAAACTACACCAACATGTTTCATTATGGAGGTTAGATCTAAAAATTAAAAATTACAATGTTTAATTTTCATTAAATCCAAATTCTGCCAGCATTATTATCGAATTTATAACTCACGTTCCATATGTTCTCTATGTACATGTTTCCTCTATATTTAGTTCATGGAGCAGATTTATTAAAGGACGTAGTTGGAGCTCCACCTCACTGTGACTTGAATCTGATTACACTCTTGGCAACAGATGATATATGGGGTCTTCAAGTACGAAAAATTCAATCAATCAATTTGGCTTCTTTTTTTTATATATCTATATAATTAATTGATATTCTTTTATGTATTTTACGAAAATTTTATATATAATTATCACAGATATGCAGAGAAAAAAATGCTGAATCTCAAATATGGGAAGCTATAACACCAGTAAAAGGGTGAGTTTAGCAATTAGATAACCAATTATTGGAATATTAATAGACACGTGATAATTACTAATTTTTAAATTGAATTGTTGAGATTAATCTTTTTAATTAATTAAATTATTTTTGTAGGGCATATATAGTGAATGTCGGCGACATGTTGGAAATGCTCACCAACGGTATCTTCAGGTAACATCAATCGAATTCTAAGGTTTTTAAATATGCTTTTACAACTTAATATAGAAAACAAATCGACTATTCATTGTCAAGAAACCTAAACGTTAAGTAAGAAAGAGAGTGGGGCATGGGTTTAGTTCTAGTGGGAAAGACCCCCATGAACAACCAAATTTTTTAAAATTTAAAATTTTAATATTAGACAGAGTCAACATAGTGTTGAAGCTTTTGGCTTATATCAATATATGAATTCTCAATGAATCATTTCGTTTAATATTTAAATTTGACGTTTGCTTCAAACATTAAAAACGTTTAATTATTTTCTGTTTGTTATTATTTTATATGCCGCCCTCCATCTAATCCGTGTCTTCTTTGAATTCGAAATTATAGGTCCATATTGCACAGAGTTGTATTCAACCAAGAGAGATACTCTGTAAGACTAATTAAAAAATAAATTCTTTTCTTTTTTGTCATTTTATTCGTCTTTACTGATTAATTAATTTCCTTATTCATTGAACAGACCGGAACTTTTATTTGCCCAAATCATGATTATATTATTAAATGCTTGCCAACTTGCACCTCCGAAGAAAATCCTCCAAAGTAAGTACAAGAAAATCATGATATATATTCGATTCATTAATATTTTATTAATAATCATTGTGCTTAATAATAATTTTTTCATCAGGTATCCTACAATCAGAACTGGACAATATATTTACAATCGCTTCAACCAACTCTCTTCTAGTACTGTGGGAAAGAAAGCATAATGTTCAATTTTGTTTCAAAGCATAATGTTGATTCCCTAGTAATTTACTTTTTATCATCGTGATGGAGTCAGATTGCTTCATGTGAAATTTGAAAATGTAATCAAAATAAGATTTTGATCGAACAACCTCTTTTCTTATTGTAAGTTTTCTTTTTCTTTCCAACCTTCTTCTGTTATGTTATGCCCTCTTTTGGAGGATTTTTAATGTATTAAGGAGCTTTTGGCCGTTGAATGTTGCACTATTGGATAAATCTTTCTTTGTTAATTAGTTAATTATTTTTTAATAGTTTTCATCATTATACAAAGTTTATTGAAAGAAGCTCATTATTAGAGAAATGGTCATTATTAATACCAAATTTTTTATACTTCTGAAAAAGTATCAGACTATCAATAGACGGGGATTCACTGACACTATGCATGAGTATCAAACTTAGCTGAAACTGTGATATGGTAAATCAACGGCATCGTTTTGACACATTTTCACATAATAAAACGAAATTATTTTTAAAAAAATACATTCTTCCTAAAATAGGATATCATATTATGCTTTTTACTCAAAAAAAAAAAACAATTCGACCCAAAGTCACTTTCGCACCCTTAGCCAAAAATTTTCTGATACAACCTCTACTAATCAGAAAGAGATTGGGCCAGCTGACTTAAACACACCCCACGACAAGGACGATCCAGAAGTGGACCAGCCACAACAAAACGGACAGCAGCCCAAAGGAAGACCCAAACGTGAGAAAAGAACACCTGGCTGGGTTAAGGATTTCATTCAGTAAACTATTACCAGCTGGAATACTAGAAAAGATACCATTTAGTTGTTTTGAATAATTGTTGTCTATAACTGAATTCTGTTAGCTCGTGTTGGTGCCTTGCAAGAAAGAGAAAAAAGTATTTTTATAGGAATGGAGTGTAAGGGACAGAGGAGGCTAATGATCAATATTGAATTTTCTTTTTCTCTCTAAATCTTCTTTCCTTTCTTCCTTATTCTGTTTGTTTGGAGTTTACACTCACTCGAAGAGTGCTTTTTTTTTACACTCAGTTCTGTTTGTATCGGAGTTGTATCATTTTCCCTCACGCAAAATTTTCTCCACTAAAACGTATATCAAATGAAACCCTAAGGCTGCTCTTTCTTTCACCTCCCAACAAATTGTGTTCATTAATCCCTAATTCCCGTGCCTACTCACCTCTTGTCCTACCTATAGCTTTTCTTTCTGTTAGTCGTTTAATCAGATTGCTTCAATTTCATCTTAGCGCTTCGCAAGTTGAAGTTCTAGTTTATTGGTTTCATTTCGTTTCGTAAATAATTTATTAGAGATGGTGAACATCGTGGATATTGCTTCAATCAACAGGCATAATAGGCTCGGGCGCAATTACTGCTTCTTTCTTTTTTTTTTGTATTCTTTAAATTTAATTTTCTTTATAAAAAATATCTCAGAAGACTTCCATTTAGGTTTTCCAAGTTCCAGTCACAGTAGTCAAACACTGCTTTCAAAAGGTATAGTACCAAAAGCTCAACAATCTTTTTCCATGTATTTCTGTTTAACTTCTATTTCTATTTAAAATTTTCTAGCGTTCTATTTGATTCCCGGAAAATGTTGGGAAGAAAAATCGGTAGATTTGGGAGTTTAACTTGTTTCTTTATTTTCTCTTGAGTTCCTCGGTAACTAAATGTCAAGATTTCTCAGATTTAAGGTTTTTTTCTTTTCTTTTATAATAGATCTGAATCTTAATTATCGTTTCACTCAATTTATGTACAGTCTTGGAGGTTTGTTCTTTTTCTTTTGTTTTTATTATTTTCATATTTACTCAACTAATATATAACATTTATTCTCATTTTATTTGTCGGTAAAAAGAGGCTTATCTTCTGTAGAAACTTTGAGTACGATGCACTTCAATATGATCTGGAATGACTTTCTAGAAGATATAGGAAAATTAATAGAGTGGATATGAAGTCTGCTAAGCTAGCAAGCTCCGTTTTCTGATCTTCTATTGGCCTTTGTATATGTTATAAATTTGTTGGCTACTTTTACAGATTTCTTGTGGAACGTTAGACTACAAATGTAAAATTTGCTCAAAAATTGTAGGGATTGAATGGATTTCAGGAACACGGAGGATTGAATCATTTGATGTGTTCAACAAGGCATTTTTATCTCAACCGCTATCCTGCCTAAGTCAATTGGTATCAGAGCCTACTTCTAAACTAGACAGTTAAACATAACCACATCTAGAAATACATCCTTTTACCAAAAGAAAAAATGTTCAAAAATAAAATTAGAATCATGATCTATTATGTTAGGCATGATGTATTCCTATTTGATGAAAAATGTAGTCTTAAAATATTTTTGTTTTGGTTGAATGATGTTGAAGAATTCTTTAAAGTTGAGAGTAGCTTTGTTGTTTTTCTTTTTTCCTTGGTACTTGTTTCTATTGTCTTTTTTAATGAATTTGGCCTCCTTTTTGTGAGGTTTTATTTTAAAAAAAAATTCACATCTCAAGATTTACTTGCTGATTTTGACGAAATGAGGCATAGTTGGCCAAATCAATTACGGAAAGTGAATTTAACAATTATATAATTTTGAATTTATTGTCTTTTTAATTCTTTATTATTCTCTATCAATAAAGACTTCTAATATATTTTATAAAAATTGAAAATACAGTTTTTCTGCATTATGAGATTTTTAACCATAATTATATTACTATATTCTATTCTTATAAGTTTGAATCTTCTTTCTCCTATTTTTCTTTAATAATATTTTATTTGACTTGAAAAAAAAAGTTTGAATCTTCTTTTATCGGGAATGTGCAAAAGGAATCATGCTAAAAAAAAGTTATTACAAGAAATGTAAATGGTAGTAGATATCAAGTAAAAAAAGAAAGCAAATAATGGAAATCTTATAGCCTAAATGGGCAGACCAAGACGCTTAGCGAGAATATATCAGGCTTTTAAGGCGAAAAAGCAAAAGTAACATCGCTGAGGAGCTTGGTCTGCCTAGTTGAGCTTCAGGCCAATCTGGATTGAGCAGAGAATTCATCTTCGAATCCACTTCTTTCTATATTTATAAGATTTTGATATGCCTTTCTTTAAAAAATTAATTGCCCGACAACTTTGACAATTTTATTACGTACCTCAAAAAAAAAAACTATATTATTTTCTCTCGACTTGAATTTGACTATTAATATTATATCAACTTTGCAAAATAATAATATAATATATATTTCTTGAATATATATATATATATATATATATATATGTATGTATGTATATATTAAGGTACATTACTTGCTTTTGTATAGGTTTACAAAGGTAGTGTAAATATAAACTGAATATTGTACTAATTATTACATCAAATAAAGAAATAAACCATAAAATGAGATTAATAGTAAAATAGGAAAGATATGATATTATTATAGTAAAATCAAGACAATATCATAATTAATTTTGCTAGATTAAATATCATTAAGAAACTTATTCTATACCATTTAAATAAAATCCAATGTTGTATTACTAAGATTAAAATTAATGAATCGCGTTTTATAAAGTAAAAATGCTCAATTATACATATAACTACTGTTTTTGAACTATGAATTAATAAAAATTTTAATAATTAATTTTTTTTTTGTTGGAAAATCTATTCAATTCACATGCTAAATCGTGATTGGTTGATTGCTTTTGCAGGCCTAATATCACTTTCGGTGAACTTCAACGTAGCTAGGCCTTTGGATCAAAATTGAGCTTTCACACCCTTTTTTTTAGTTTAGGGGGTAAGGCCCACCACATCCCTTAAATCGCACTAGATAATTTGAGAGTCGTGATGTTGTAACCTTAGGAGACTAGCTTGGATTTAAACCGAGGGATCTATTATTGCTACTTATTATCGCTTTTTGTACCTAAAACATATTTAGAAAAAGCACGGAACACAAATTATGAGTTTACGGTGTCCGTGGGAGCAAGCTAGTCTCGATACCAATGCAAATGAACGCAATGGTTTAATGATAAATTATAATTAGACAATATTGAATAGGAGTTTTTTGGAGGCTAAAACAGTTTAAAGCCAGAGGATATAAGAAAGACGACAAAACAATAAAGTATGTTTAAGGTTGACAAGAATGGCAAGTGATCGCCGAAAAGCAAGCCAAAAATCATGAATGTTGTTGTGAGAAAGAAGACGCTCTTTAAAGATGTGATTCTCGGCCAATCAATGTTAGGCCTTGATAGTATGACATGATGATATGGTGTGTTATGGTGGCATCGTTTAATATCCTATGGTGTGTTATGGTGTGATTGTCTAATATCCTCTAACCATAAAATCATATATTCTTTATATAGTTTGAGATTTAGAGTTGTAATAGAATAAGACTAGCTCATGTAATCTCATTCAAATGTAAGCTAAAGTCCCTTAAGTCAAGACTTTATTTAGGAATTACATTTTTGTAATTTAATCCTAGTTAAAAGAGGTGTTTTAAACTCATACTTGTAATAAAATACTCACTGTAATTAATCTTAATTAGAATAAAATACTTATTTTGAGTAATTTTATTTGTAATAAAATATTTATTTTAATTAATTTATATTAATTAAAAATAAGGTTTTTAGACTATAAACTTTTGGGCTTTTAAACTAAAAAAACTTTTGGGCTTTTATTTTATTCATCTACTAGCCTAATCATATAATGAATTATTTAAGCCTAAGTACTCTTCGAGTGGGTTAGGTCTAGGACATTAAATTGGTTTGGGTCAGAATTTGACCTACTTTTACCTTCTATACCACAATCCACAATTTGAGTCTCAAGAAATGATTTAGGTCCACTTGTTCTTTTATATATTATATCTAGTAAAACGATGTAGTTTTGAATTGGGCTCGAGCCCATGGTCAATTTTCGTGTATCAACAAATTTAAATCACAAATTTCTAATTTAATCAAAATTAATGTTGTAATGCATCATATTTTTAGAGTGCCCTTGTAAATAAAAAAGGTACAATTATACTAAACAAATAGACAATAAAAAAATCTACTATAACTAACAAACATAAAGGAGGTTAAAATTTTGAAGCTTGAAAAAATATTGATTAAATTCAAATGGAAAAGCTATCCAATCTGATAACTGATTCATGTATTTGTTCTTGTCAAATTTTGAAACAATATAAAATACGCTGATAAAATCTCATGATAATGAGTTATTTTACATAACATTTTTCTTTATAGGCGGTTCTTTTCTTCCTTTTTTTAATATATTTTTTTATAATTTGGGGTATTATCACATACCTCCCCTGAGGTTTTAAAATATATCACTTAGATGGAAGATTTCATCTTTGTATCACATATCTCTCCTGACGTTTGTGTTGCCTGTTGATTGATCGTTTGCTTTAGGCATAAATTGGTAAAAGCAAACGATGATTTTTTATGGCTTTTGTCTAAAAATAATTAGGGCTTGATTGCCATTATTAGATGCAAAGTGAGAAAGGGAAGATTTAAAATAGCCATTTTCGTCAAAATTCGCACGAAATGCTACCTATTTATACACAATCTAGCTTCTCTCTATCTATATCAGCGATCATGGAAGCTTTGATTGAGGATTGGAGGGAGTTTTTCACGCCACAATATCAAAAAATTGCAAATATACATCAATTGGTAAAGTCTCCTTGTGATTTATCCTTGTATTTATGTTGTATTGCGCGAATAATGGAAAAAAAATCTTATATTTACAAACTAGAAGAGAAAAAACCTCAAATTGACCAGAATGAAGAACAACGATATGAGTGTCAAGTACTTAATAATTTGTTGATGTACATATGTTGAATAGAACGCCGACTTTTGTGAAATATTATGTGTTGGTGATGTTGATGTTGATGAATTTCTTGGTTTGAACAATTTTTTGATGCTGTATTCATGGGTTTTGGTGCTGTAGTGGGTTTCGATTTGGGGGATTTTTATTGAAAGAAAATTATTTGTTGGAGTGTTGATTATTTAGGGAAATTTAGTTCTATAATGTCGTTTTACTAATTGAATTGGTTTCTTGTTGCTAGGTGATATAATATCTGGGGAGGAACGAGAGTTTTTCTGGCAAATACTACTTCCCTTTGTGTTTTATTTGATAATGCATATGTTGGGTTGACAATTCAAAGTGTTTCGCTGATATTGGAATATAACATTTCGAATTTGTTAGACAGATGCTCACTTGGCTAAGTTTAATGGTCAAATTTATGATCTTGTGCTTGTGTGTGTCTCAACTCTGCTTACTTTCTCACCTTATGTAGAAACTATAAAAATAATTAATTAAAAAAATGATGTTAAGTTAGCTGTTAAGCCAGATTAGTTGGCATTTAACACAATAGTTAAGAAGTTTAAGTTAAAAGATGTGTGTGAGTATTTATCTACAGATAGAGAATTTATCGCGCGCGTGTCCATTTGGAGTTTCGCATGTTCTACTCTGAAAGTGGTGTCACTATCAGGTGCTTTATAGCTTTAGCAAAAGGGTTTTAAATTCCTTTTAATCTTCGCATTAAACTTTTTGGTGTTGGCGGCCAATAAAGCATCAAAACACGAGCAAGCTCTGTGGTATTTGGTATGTTTGACTGTTGCTTTTGGTCAAACTCTTTATAATAGATAAAAATATGGAAAAGGTAACGATTTTAGATTAGAAGAAAATAACGTGGGTTTATACAGTCTATCTATAACATATGAACAAGCTAATTGATTTTCAATTAAATCTTTAATAAAAAATCAATTTAGGGACATTATTATTAGTTTACTATAAAGTGTTAGTTGATTAACAGTTAAGGGGTAGTATGTGAAATAAAGATGAAACGTTTTATCAAAATGATACTTTTGGAAACTATAGGGGAGGTATATGATAATATCCTTTTATAATTATAAAGATTAATTTAATTCCAATTTCATGAATTTGGTCAAACTTGGCATGCAACTCTAGCTGTGGGGTAAAATGAAATGATTCAATTAAATGCTGCTATAGATAATGTTGTATTGCTCTTTTTTACCTTTACTCTCTTTCAATAATATATTATTCTTCATTTTAAAAAAAAAGATAATATTGTATTAGTGTTCGCTACATCAATATATAATTTTTTATTAGTTATAATGCATTGAATACGGTCGAGTATAATGCATAAAAGTACTCTTAACATTATTGAAATATCTCATGATTGAGTCAAACTTGGTATGAGATACATTAAACTTTCCGTTAGTAAATTAACTAGGGCATAGAAGTGAGATAATAACATTAAGATCCCTGTACTCTTACTTTTTCACATAATATAGAATTAGCTACTTCATTAATAATAAATAATTATCTAGCTAATATTAAAGCTACTTAAATATAAGCGGCCAATTTTTTAATATGCTTTTATGTTGTTGATATTAGACTGAGTACTTGATAAATAAATTATATATTATGCAATTTATATCGATATTATCTTAGTGTCTGGGTGTTCTCTCCATAGCCTTTTCTTGTAACAAAGGGAAAAATTGTCATCCTGAAATTAAAAGCTAACAATGGCGGATCATCTGACTGCAAATGGTGAAGAAATGGGAGTATATAACCTTCAATGCATCGATCTTTCCAACCCTGATATCCATGAATCTGCTGCTTTACTCAGAAAGGTGAAATTCTTATCTGCCGTGAATTAATTCAGTCAAAAGCTGGCCTCTCTAAAATTTTTGAGCATCTGTTAATTATTAACATTTTACTTTTCACGTGGTTAAGGCGTGCATGGAATCTGGCATTTTCTACGTAATCAATCATGGGATAAGTCAGGAATTCATGGATGAGACATTTGCCCAATTCAAGAGGTTTTTTGATTTGCCAATCGAAGAAAAAATGAAACTTGTGTGGAACAAAAATCTTCGAGGTTACAGACCACCTATTCAGGCTGTTATTGATGATAAGACTAAACAAAAAGGTGAGTTTTCTTTTTCTTGATTTTTCTTTAACTTGAGGAAAAATTCTAATTTTTTTTTCTTTTTTCCTTGCAATCGTAGATTTTTCGGAGGCATTCCATATAGGTGTTGAGGTATCTGAAGATGACCCTAATGCACATGACTTTTTCTATGGCCCAAATCTATGGCCTCCAGCTGGTAATCAATTCATTAATTAATATAATTTTTCTTTTATTTTCTTGGGTTATTTACCAACTGATAATTTTCTGAGAATTGTTTGGACAAGTATGCTTTAGGTTCTAAATACATATATATATTTTTGGTAATTTTTCTCAGACCTTTTGCCTGGATGGAGAAAGGCCATGGAGAAATATCATCAGGAAGCAACGTAAGTTCTTGAAAAACATATTAATTTTACACAAATTTTATTTATTATTTTATTAAGGTTTTGGTCCACAACCAGAAAACAATTTCATGATTTACACTTATAAAATTTAAGACTGTAGTAGTTATTTGTTTACTTTTATATTTACAGAAATGTGGCGAGAAAAATTGGGAGAGTAATAGCAGTTGCTCTTGACCTCAATGAGGATTTCTTCGTTCAACCAGAATTAATTGGCAGTGCAAACGCAAACTACACCAACATGTTTCATTATGGAGGTTAAATCTAAAGATCACAATGTTTAATTTTCATTCCAAACTACGAAAACGCAAACTCTCATTACATATGTCCTCTATGTACTTGTTTTGTTCTATTTAGTTCATGGAGCGAATTTATTAAAGGATGTTGTCGGAACTACACCTCATTGTGACTTGAATCTGTTTACACTCTTGGCAACAGATGATATATGGGGTCTTCAAGTACGAAAAATTCAATCGATCAATTTGGCTTTTTTCTTTTTTATCTATATAATCGATTGCTCTTTTTTCTTTTTTATGTATGCTCTTTTTTCTTTTTTATGTATTTTAATAAAAAAGTTATATATAATTATCACAGATTTGCAGAGAAAAAAATGCTGAATCTCAAGTATGGGAAGCTATAGCACCAGTAAAAGGGTAACTTTAACAATTATATAACCAACTATTGGCATTAATAGACACGTGATAATTATTTATTATTTTTGTGCCAATTTTCAAATTAAAATATTAGTGAAGATTATTATTTTTAATTAATTAATTTTTTTTCAGAGCATATATAGTGAATGTCGGCGACATGTTGGAAATGCTCACCAATGGTATTTTCAGGTAACATCATACCTGATCAGTAGAATTTTAGTATTTATACTTATAGTTTTACAGTTAATACTAAAAAATTTATTATTTATTGTTAAAATGTGACTTGAAGATTAATGATACTTGTAAAGAAAGCTATACATTAATTAAGAAAGAAAGTGGGCCAAGCTATATATTAAACAACCAAATTTTTTTTAAATTAGAGAGAGTCAACATAGAGTTCAAACTTTTGACATAAATCAAGATATAAATTCTCGATGGATGATTTCATTTATTACTTAAAAAGTTTGCTTGAAACATTAAAAATGTTCAATCGTTTTCTGTTTATTATTTTTTTATATATCGCCCTCTATCTAATCCATTTTTTCTTTGAATTTGAACTTATATAGGTCCATATTGCACAGAGTCGTATTTAACCAAGAGAGATACTCTGTAAGACTGACTAAAAAACAAATTCTTTTCTTTTTTTCATTTTCTAATTTGCCTTTACTGATTAATTTCCTTATTCCTTAAACAGACTGGAACTTTTATATGCCCAAATCATGATTATATTATTAAGTGCCTACCAACTTGTACCTCAGAAGAAAATCCTCCGAAGTAAGTAATGAAATCATGATATATATTTGATTCATAAATTTGATTAATATATCTTCTTGCTTTAATAATTAATACAAATAAAAAATATAAATAAATACTACATTTATTACAAATGAAGATAATAAAATTCTCTTTTAATTTTTTTTTATTAAAATTATATTAAATTATTAAAAAAATAAAAGTATATGTATTTTTCATTCTATTGACACAACAATAAATTTAATTTATATATTATAATATATTATTTGTATTTTATTTAAAATTTTTCTTTTTCTATCTAATATTCTATAAATGCTCTTAGCCCATTTCTTTCTCGCAAAATAATTATTTGTATTCTTTTACTTATGGTTAATATTATAAAATTTTAGTTTTTTTTAAGAGTCGAAAGAATGTACAAGAATATCTAAATAAGTTAAGGTAAACCTACGTAAGTATTTTATGATAAAAAATAATAAATTATAATATGTTAATTATATTTATTATTATGTCATCATATTTTTTAAAAAATTTTGTGATTATTACATACTAAATTATTATCAATAAGAAAAAAAGATTGTGAACATTTCAATATACAATTTTGTTGTTAGTATTTTAATTTGAATAAATAATATTTTTATTTCTTGAGAGTATATTACAATATCCCTATTTTAATTATTGTGCTTAATAATATTTTTACCAGGTATCCTACAATGAGAACGGGACAATATATTTACAATCGCTTTAACCAACTGTCTGCTAGTACTGTGGGAAAGAAAGCATAAGGTTGAAATTGGTTACAAAGTTTCTACGTGAGAATAAAATAAATGAAAAATTGAAACTCCCAAGAAATTTATGTTTTATCACTATGGTTGTAAAATTTCAAGTAACTTTTTAATTGTAAGTTTGCTTTTCTTTTTCTTTTTTTTAACTCTAAATGTTATGTCCTCTTTGGCAGGATTTTAAAATGTTATACTACGGGATGAATCTTTCCTTTTTTAATTAGTTATTAATATATTTTCATCACTCTTGAAAGTTTATTTAAGAAAAGCTCTTCTTTCACTAATTGCACAAGAAGTAACTCGGCCAAAAAGGACTTGGTTATGTTGATAAGACTTGCATACTTTATGATAAATTCTAGTGAATCATTGTATTTTTATCATCTAATATAATCATTGTTACAATATTATAGATAGGCTACAAATATAAATATGAATAGATAAAGGGCAGAGTTACCGCAAGTTATGTGGACCAACAAATCTAAAATATTTAATTTAATCGAGAATTTTATAATTTAAAGTTATAAAATAGATTAATTTGTTGATATTTTGATATCTCCTTAATTTTAAAAGACAAATTTATGAATTCCTTTAACAAATTTGACTTCTTTAATTTTACTAGAGAGATGTTGGGGTATTACACCAAACTACAACGTATTGAATATAGTGCCAATGTAAATCTTATTAAAAACACTCACCGATATGAAAAAAGCCAATATCCAAAATACGATATTCATTTAGTCATGTAGCTAGAAATTGATAGCATCCTTGGTAGGTTAATTGTCAATTTTAATTAATCAACTATTATTAAAAGATTTGACAATTGATCTAGTCAACACACCATATATAATTAAAATAATGAAGACATGACATTTTAACACATGATTCGAATTTTCTAATTGGACATGCAAAGAGGTTAAGTTTAAAGAAAAATAATTCACTAAAAAATAAAATAAATATCAATAGACTTATACAAATTAAAGACTCATTCTTTTTTTCTATCGTTGTTAGGATATTCTTAGATAATTTTATTTCGCAAGATCCCTCACTTTTAATGTCATCAAATACTTTTCAATGAACACGACTTTTTCTCTTAAAGAAATTTAAATTCATTTTTCAAAGAATACAATCAAATTATCTTCATAACATTTATGGAATTTAAATCCTTAAATTTATCATAGAAAAATTATAAACAAATAATTTATACTAAATCAAGCATAGAAAAAATTTAATAACTCAAAAAAATAAGAATAAAAATCACACTTACAAGAAGCATCTTTGGACAAGTTTTTCATATATAAAAGTTTAATAAATTTTGAAAAATATTATTTATTTTAAAAAAAATTAAACCTAGTATGAAGAGGATTTTTTTTCCTATTTTTTTAAGGAAATAAATATCCTAAATTTTAGGAAGAACACTTACCTTGCCTAATATTCCAAATTTGTTTTTTCTCTCAGTTGTATAGAATAACAAATTCATGTTTTCTAATTAAATTTTGTCAATCAGCTAACTACAAGATAACTAGAGAACTAACATACATGGAGCTTAACTAAAATAAAATTGTGCAGATTTTTCTGTCACAATTTTTGGTAACATATACTTAATTTGTCATATAATGTCAATAAACATCCTAACAGAATTAATGGGACGCCGTGAGTGGTAATTGTTAAGGGTAGTTAATTGTTAAAAAAAAATCACATTAATTAAAAATACAATTATAAACAGATGTACAAACTGATGGGCTAACTTCTCTTAAACCAAATTAGGAATTATTTTTTAAGCAAGAAAAAAAGACCATATTAAGATTGTGTTTCACCCATGATTGATTGTAGCGATAATTCTTTGTCTTCCTTCCAGTGGATTTGTCCTTCCATATCTACCTTCTTATTGATCTCTGCTAAAGTGAAGAATCTTTATTAAGAAGAATTAAACATAAAAAGATTAAAATTGTTTTTGCAATTTTGTCGAGTTGTTCTTTTATCTGCCTTCCTAATTATCACTGTTGCTATCAATATTGCAGTTAGTTATTCAGCTAATATTATGATATAGCAAAAGCAAATTGAACTTTATAAAAGTCCAAGTGTAGCCAAAAGATCACCTTAAACTAAATAATAAAATGTAAGAGCTGGAGCTTAAAACTACATAGATATTATTCACTCGAAGCACTCAATTCATCACAGGTTATTTTTAGATTTTGCAACCCAAAACATATGTGAACTCGATTTTATGCGTACCCTATTATATTTGATATTAGAGTGGGCTCGTGATCTGATGTATGGATATATATGTGATAAGTGTTATTATGTTGGTCCCCACAAGAGTATACATGTTTCAAAAGAAAGAGAAATTATCACATCCTATATCACTAGTGAGACTGAGACCAAAACAAAGCTATCTTATAAGTTTTGGATTTTCTTGATTGAGTAGAAGCATTTTGAATTGCAAAACTCAAAAATAAATTCGTGACGGATTATATATCTAAAGTGAATAATATTTATTTGATTTTTGACCCAAACTATTACAATGTAATGAAGAAAACTTTGTAAATATATTATTTAGTAATATTTTGATTTTAAAATTTTATGTTTGCATCTATAAAAATATAATTTATTTATTTATACAAATAATGTTTTAAAACAATTAAGATGATCAAATTATTCTTATAGTATTGAATTTCGACATTGTTAGTTAGTATTATGTTATTTAAAATAAAAAGGACATTTAAGTTATTTTTAGAAAAAATTAGGGATTTATTTGACATCAAATATTATAAATAAATCAAATGTTTCTTTGTAAAAAGAACTATTCAGACCAAGGTCCTAATTATTGAGTCAGGTAAAAGTAAACTTTTCTTTCCTCGAGTCAAACGAATGATACCTTGGAAAATTCGTTTATGATCGAGTCACTTAAATGCTGCAATAAAAAATAAAATAAAAAGGAAAATGTTGGATGGCCAAGGAGTTTATTTAAATTTAATCTATAATATTATTTTGGTGGTAAGTGTTAATTAAGTGAAGGCTATTTTCTTATCAACAATTGATGGGCAGATTTTACAAAATTTTAAATTCATCATAAATGTTTAATATAATATTAATAAATTATATATAATATATAATATTCAAAAAATAATAAAAACTCTTGATTAAATTTTTTAATAAAATTAAACTCACAAGTTTAAACTCCTGAAGCTGTCTACATTACAATGACTATAATTTTACAGTTGTTAATTTTTTTATTTTATCTTTTTTATATATCGCTAATTTTCATTAGATGTTTTAGTTGATGTGTCATATTTTTATTCTTTAAAATTTATAGTCCGAAACTTGAAAAAAATTTAAAACATGAGAAAATATAAAAAAAAAAAATGGCTACTCTAAAAGTTTAATAATTTAGATGTAACATGATGTGACCCAATGGGACTTAGATTTTTGAGATTATTTCTTTTTTTTGTTTTCAGTCTTTTCAAATGTGAAACACCAAATTTATCTATTTATTTTTACTTTCAAGTTGGAATATAAGATTATAAAATCAAATTTCAGCTAATATCATATTAAAAAGAAGATTTAAGATAATATTGAGTTTTAATTTGTTTGATATTGTTGACTTCCAATAATATTTTATAAGTTTTTTAATACCAACCGTAAGGCCCGTCATTATATCACTTTGTACTGAGCAATTAATTGATTTTTTAAAAGTTGTCTTTAGTTTGCTGGAGATTCGCTCGTGTCAGATTTGCACCAAAATAATTTCTTAATAGCTTATAGCATCTCATTGTTGAAGATTATTCTTTCAATATATTAATAAGTATCTGTTTGTTGTCTTCTCTTAGGAGAAGCAAATGATCGTATCCAATTTCTACTTTTTAATTTACTAATAATTTGAAGGAATAAATACTGTATTTTACATCTTTTATTACTAACAGGATTATTGTTATTATTATCAAAATACATCAACTCCGTATTATTATTATTACCTTGACTGCTTTCCACCATTATTGAGCTAGAAATCAACACCCTAGAAGTTGCAAAAATCGTTATTAATTAATTAATTAATTAATAGTTTTATGTTATACATGCATTTCTTTAATTAATTAATAGTTTTATGTTATACATGCATTTCTTCTTTCATCAACAAACCTTAAATGAAATAAAAGATCACCCAATTTTCGAACTTCCAAACCAAATTCCATTAATTTAATTAATTAATAGTTTTATGTTCTGAAGTAGAGGCGATTCAATGTTTTCTGCACTTTTTCCCTTTTCATTTCATTTGCACAAATTTCAACAACTATTTTGTCTTTACGACCTTCACTTTGAATATTCACTTCATTTTTTTCAATAATTTCAATATTTTTATTTGGTTTGGATTAATTATAGATTTGTAGTCCAATCCAAACAGAATTGCGTCCACCCTTAATCTTAAATTGTACGTACTATTTTCATTATATATGATCATCTAAATGTCAAATGACGCCACTAATTAATGTTTAAAAATATTATTAATACCAATTTAATATCAATTGCTTGTCAAACATGTAGTGCTATAAATTATTCGATAACTGTAACAAATCAGCATTGGTTATAATTGAGTTTACAAAATCAAGACTAAAGCTAATGGCTCCGTTACACATTACAAAGAGTTGTTGCTAAAGGGTTTAATCAGGAATATAGTATTGACTATAAAGAAATCTTTGGTTAGACTTTTGTTGACTTTGAAAGATTAGAAAAAATTTTACATTGGAAGGAATCAAACACAAAACTACCAAAAAAAAAAAGGAATCGAACACAATGATTTGTAAATTCATATAAACAAATAATATTTAGTTAGCATATATATTTAATTTATATTATTTAAAATAATATTTTAAAATTATTATATAGATAAAAAAGTTGTAATAAAAGATAATTCAAATTTAATAGTTATAACTATTATTATCATTAATAATAATGTAACAATAATTTAATCTTTAATAATTATTTAAAAATAATTTTAAATTATTATATTGATATGAAATAATTTATTTAAATTATAAATTATTTTATATAATATAAAATTCTTCAACACAAAGAATATAATAATCAAATTTTCAAATATCACATACTTAATATTAAAAGGGATAAAATCATAAAAATAAAAAGTATTGTATATAATATTAACAATCATTTAAGTCACTTACAATAAATAATGAGTAATTGTGAGAGAAAGATAGTGGTGGGAGCAACTCATGTCATTTTTAAATTTATGATTTGAATATTTACATAATAATTTAATTTTGCAATGGTCTCTATTAAATTTAATATAAGTATTGAATTTATTAATTTGAATACTTATTTAAAGAATTTACCAAAATTAGCTTCTATTATTATAATTTTTTAATTTATTTGTTAAAAAAATGTATACATCATTAATTTTTAATTTTTCATCAAATCTCATAATATAAAAAAATATTTATTATAAATTTTCAATGATAATAAATTAATTTTTCATATCATCATTTTTCACAGAATAAATATTTTCATACATAAATATTTTATTTTTTCTCAAAATAACTGATAAAAATAAAAAATAATTGATAACAATAATCAATTTAATAATCATTAATTATTATTTATTAATCACAAATAAAAATTAGTAATTTGATATTGTATCCAAAAAAAGAGATAAAAATGATAACTTATTACATTTAGATCATAACTCAATTAAAATTTATAATTATTCACATTGACATATAAAATGAGAAATATATAATATGTTATCAGCCATACTTAGTAATTTGTATAAATATTATTTTATCAATAAATAGTTAAAATATAGTAATTTAATATTATAATGATGAATGAATCAATATAATCATATATTAATACATAAATATTCTAATGTAAATTTTATAATCAAGGAAAATTTTAAATTTCAGTATTAAATTATAATTTTAAATTTCAAAATCAAATTCTAATTTTAAAATTCAAAATCAAATTTCAATTAAATATTTATTGAAACTTTTTAAAATTTAATTTTTATAGGAAAATAATTAATTTGTAGTCAAATTTATTTTATTAGAATTAAAAATTATGATATCAAAATATAATTATTATTCCTTCAAACAATTATAAACAAATCTTGGTAATAAAATTATATTAATAATTATTAAAGATAAAATTATAGTTAGATGATACAATTAGTTTGTATTGATACTAACAATATAGTTTGATTGGTGGTAATGTTGCTAGTTATCTTTTCAAGTCTTGAGTTCGAATCATCGGAATTACAAAATCTTTTCTGTTAAAAGTAAAACCGACCAATTGAAATGAGATGGAGGGGCAGGCTTCTGTGGACTAGCTCAGCCTACGGGCTTGCAACCTTAGCCCAGCCCAGCCAAGCTGTGTCTACACTGTTCAGACCCGTTTGCCACTTTTAAAAATCACCTCTGCTTGAACCAAATGTTACTTTTACCATATCGTACTCAATGATATTATTTGGCTTTGTTGGTTACTCAACGATATAGTGGTTCATCACTTTAGTCCCACTTCTCTTGTATGTGATAATAATAGTACTATTTAAATTATTTATAATAAATTTTTTCATAAATGCACAAAATACATTGAAGTTGATTATCATTTCATTGGTTAGCATATCTCTCGCAACACAATTACTTTTTATTCGATCTCTTCTTCTGTCAACCAACAAATATGTTCACAAAATGCTATCTCTGTAGTCATTTTCGTGATTTGGTATCTAAATTCAAGTTAGCTTGTACTAAGCCATCTTGAGTTTGAGCGGGTTATTAATGATAATTGATTAGCCAAATTAAGGTCGAATTTTACCTTGATTTTGCTCAAGTAATATTATTATATTTTCCTTAATTCCTTACCATGGTTTCTTTTTCTATTTTATATTTTGGTTTATTTGAATAATTGTTAGACATAAATATGTTATATTTATTTTCCTTTTATATTGCTTTGTAAAGTCTATATGAAAGCTACCATTGTATACTACAATTCAAGAAATAATAAACACATTTCTTCATAATTATTGAAGGATGTCCCCTAAATGAAATTCTAGTGGTATGGGACACGCTTGACGTTTTCAGCACATCCCATATTTGACATCCCAAAATTGATAATAGTAGGATTGCAGGAGGTAAGGGTTTGGTAATCATGCATAATATAAAAAAAAAAATTGCGTAGAACATACTCATATTGCTTGATTAATTGATAAGAATTAATCAAAAGCAACTACTATAATCAGAAAAAAGACATTATTTCATTTATTAATTAATTTATTTATTGACAAAGTAACCTCGTCATCAGAGCGAGAGGGAGAGGAAATTTATTAAGAAACAAAACGAAATTAAAAAGAGTCGTGTTCCACCAACTTAAAAGTAAAGTGACAACAGCGACACAGCCAATAAATCGCTCGTATTTATTCTAAGCGAGAGCAAGAGCAACAAGCTACGACGATATGATCTTGGCATGTCAATCAAGCTTCGATCCTGTTAAGCAGTCCACCAGTATAACGAGATCAATTTACAAACTCTCTCAATGTGATTGGAGACTGACCACAAATAACGAAAAGAAAAGTACCAAGTTGAATATTCAATATGCATATATAAATCTATTTTTCAACTTGAATATTGATTTGCTAGGTTAATTAATATTATATATATTATACTTAATTTTTCTATGAATATATTCTTTCCTAATTTAATGCAGGTAATTACCATATTTTGAATTTATTAATGTATATTCTATTTACATTTTTGTCACTCTTGTACCTGTATAAAGGTTAGTCTAGTACTCTATTATTTACTCTCAAATACAGGAATACATTGTTTCACAAATATTTACTTCCTAAACAATGTATAATAAATCTCAATGAAATAAGAATTGTTCAAAATTATTCAAATAATCAAATAACTGAAAGAAGTTATCGGCTTTCAAAAACATTTTTCTTTATAGAAAACCATATCAATCAAACTATTACTGTGACAAATATATAGTGCTGAGGCGGATGACTTACTTGGGAACGGGTAAGGGCTCAATCACACAATCATCACACGGAACTAAGAAAACTTCGATCTGTTGAGGCAAAAAGCAATATTTTAATAAGTGAAATTTAAAGCTACTTTGATCAGCAATATTTTAATGAGTGAAATTTAAAGCTACTTTGATCCATGTAATTGACACATAGCTCAATATGATGTGCACACTAAAAAATAAAATGTAATATATAATAATCATAATGTTGACGATGACGACGAGAACAACAACAACAACAATAATAATATAATAATAATAAATAAATAAATAAACAACGACAATAATAATAGTAATAATAATAAATAAATAAGTCAATAAAATGGGAAAGAATTGTGAGTTTTATTCAATCTTACAGAGCATCCATCTCCACGATAGCCGGCTTTATGAGACATGCACCTAGCATCAAATTAATTCAAAGATGAGAACCCAGTATACAACATATAATGCTCTACAATAATTTAAAATTAAATAATTAACAAATATGGACAGCATAATAAATAGGTATAAAGCTTTCCAGAAATCTAGAATTCAGCCAAGTAGAATCTTATACCTGAAAGTATCATTGCTGAGTCTTTGCAGCAAGTTACCAACATTCACTATCAATGCTCTACAAAATAATTTAATTAAAGAATAAATGTTAACATTCTCAATCAATAATAGTGTAGTTTTAGTTGAAATTTTTATTCTTAACCATGGGCATGTTTATGCACAGATGGCAATGATTTGTTAGAAGTAACTAAGAAGGCGACTTTATCACGGTTTACTCACCTTTTATTTGGTAGGACGTAATCCCACGCTTGAGGTTTAGCATCACTGTCCCTACATACCTGTAATAATTATATATAAACGTTTCGCTAAAATGCATAAAAACACAATACTGGTATAAATAAAGAATTAATATGCGTGCATTGATTGACTGTTCGTACATCAAGTCCCGAGATACCATCTGTTGCCACGAGTGTAAATAGACCAACATCGGTATGACCCACAGCTCCAATGTCTAGCATTGAGGAATCATTTCCGGGATCTAAATATAAAATTAAGAAAAACAAAAATTTATTAGGAGAAAGTTTAGAAGATGAGTTGTATGAATTCTACAGAACAATACTAAAACTCCAAAATGTATATCTGTGATCTTAATTAGATTTAACCTCCGTAATGTAAAACACTGCATAGGCATGCAGTAGTCTCGCCGAGCATTTTGGGTTGATTAAAGTAATCAATGTCGAGACCAAGAGCAAGGGCTACTAATCTCGCGACTACTTTTCCTACATTGCTGAAAAATAATTAAAGGAAAAAAAAAAGAAAATTGTGAGAACAAATTCTTAATATTCTATATTTAATAAAGTCTTACTACAGGAAGTACAGTGCATATGAACTTACAATGCGTCACGTTTATATCTTTCCATAGCCTCTTTCCATCCTGGCAAAACATCTAAACAGTATCCAACAAAAGTATTTAAAAAGTGGTGAGATTTAACAAATTGATATTGATTTCAAAACTTAATGCATATTTGTTATGGGAATTTTCGTTGCCGTTTGTTAGCTTCTTTAAATTAAAGAAAATGAAATTTTTTCTTTTGGTTGTGAATACACACACACATATATATGCTTCATTACCAGTGGGAGGCCAAATATTTGTAGGATCGTGTCCATGTGCTCGAACGCCTATAGTATATGTTTCTATGTAATCTTCAACAATTAAAAGAAAAAAAGATTAGAAGTTGCACCAAGAAAAATATATGATTTATGCATCTGTAAAAGAGTACATTAAATTGACACTTCGCACTGGTGGTTGAATAAATGAAATATAATGCGTACAGTAACTCATTCGCACTGGTGGTTGGTAGCCTCGTTGATTATCGTTAAAGAGAAGTTTCATTCTCTCACTCTCTGGTATTTCGAAAAACTTCTTGCTTTTAGCGAAAGCCTCATCCATGACTTCGTTGCTTATCCCATGATTTATTACGTAAAACATTCCATTCTCCGAGCATGCCTGAACAAGAAAAAATAACCGATTTATCATTAATTTTAATCCAATATAAAGAGATTTTGTTTTTGAATCAAGCTTGAGAAAAATAAATCAATGCTATGAATTTCTGTATTGTAGAAAAAGGAGTTCAAATTTACTTAAGAAGATCAAAATTTTTTATGTTGGGGTTCAGATTTACCTGTTTGATCAAAGCAGCAGATTGTTTGATGTCAGGATCGGAGAGATCGATGCAGTGAAGATTGCGTACTTCAGCTTTTGTATCATCTGCATTCAAATGATCTGCCATGTTTGACGTATCTTTAACTTTAAGCAATTTAACTTTAAGCACCTTAATTAGCTTCTAGCTTCTTAAGGCTGTGAAGAGACAAGCCACAGAGGGCTACCTTTTTATAGTAGCTACGTGAAAGCAACAATTAACTACTTACATAATTAAATTGCACACTAATTTATTAAAGAATGGGACAGTCGAAATTATTAAATAATATACATAACAGGTAGATTCTTTATAGTTTGATAGTAACAATTGATTATTTTATCCTTGATTTATAACTATCGACAACTAGTTTGTCACTCTTTATCACGTAGAGAATATTTAAAAAAATTTACAAGAACACTGTGAACCTTTTTGTGATTTGATTTTTTAAAATAATTTATAAGCTTTGTTTTGTGCAAATTAATTTGCATCCAATCAACTAAAGACAACTTTTGAAAAATAAATTAACTAGTCAACTAAAGACAACTTCAAAATGCACAATCATCAAACTATATATATTAGTTCTCAAATTTGAAAAATTAGCAAATCTCCATCAAATAAACTAATTATTAAATCGTTGTTCATTTGGATACTAACTCCGTCAACTTTAAAAATTAAGTGTGTGTATATATATATATATATATTCACACATATACATATACACACACGTGTATATATTAAACAACAAGGCTTAAAAGGGAGGCAAATATATGAAAGGAAAAATAACAGTAAAATGTCAAATATAGTTAACATATTTGTGTTCTGTCTTTGAACAAAATATATCAAAACGAATTTATTTTTTTCAGTTAATCCTGTGTGGGTTAATTACCTCTTTTTGAGAGTTTTATTCTTGATTATTTAAGACCTACGTTAGAACGACATCTAGTATCACTTCTGCACTGCGTCAAGTGATATTAGAGCTTACCTTTGTACTAGGCGAGTCGATCCTGTGATATAAATTTATTACCCGTAACTACTTAAATCCTATAAATTAGTAGAATTTTGCATTCTATCTTCTGCATCCTCCCAATCCTTCAAACAAACCAAACAATTTAAAGAATCTTCAGATAATCTTGATTTTCGTTCATCTAATACTCTATTTCTTGTACTAAAAGCAGATTCTGATGCTACAGTAGATACAGGAGGAGTTAGTAAATCACGAGCCATAATAGACATCATACGAAAAATCCTTTCATTTATTTTCCATCATTGTAGTTAGAATTTGAAGTATTTTCACCCAACATCAATTTTATTGCTTTTGTTGAAGAAATTGAAGAGTGGGCTTCGTTGGATATAGAAGTTAGAGAGGGAAAGGTCTTATTTTTCGCTCAAGAAGAGATTTTCACACCTATTATTAATTTTTTCTCCGATCTTTGTCCCATTTGAGTTGTATATATGATATGGAAACAAAAAGAAATCATGAAAATCATGCATTATGCTTCTTTTAATTAATTTTCAAAGAAGAATTGTTTGGTAAGTGAAAGACTAATACAGTGGCATTTATGATTTATTTTAATATCACAAAGTAGGAGGGGAACACGCGTAGCCTTCACATTTTCATGAGCCGATATGTTGATGGCTCAAAACCCATGTAGTACATTGATTCACTCGTCTTTTTTTTTTATTGTTGTCTTGATTAAATTATTTATAACATTTGGTTTATTAGAATTATAAGATGTTCTTGATGTTAGTTGTGAGAGTTTTAACTTATGGATAAAAATATTAGCAATGCAGATTGATTTAGAGTTATGAAGGTTTTATTAAGTTTTTGTTGATATAGACATGGAATGTAGAATAGGAAGAGCTTAATTTTGTTGATTTTATTGTGTATATTATTCAAGAAGAGCTGTAAACTATCACATAAATGCTTACGTTATCAAACATATTATTTCCTTGATTAGGGAAAACCTCGACCTAGAGACAAACTGAGTTGGGCACCCTTGCTTTGGTGAGTGGAAATATATATATACACATTTATATAATAATTTTTCTATGTATTCTAGAAATTAAATTGTTGCAAGTAAATCAAGTTTAAATCGTAATCACAATTTCTTCAAAGTTTTGTTAAAAGTAAAATCATATAAACATGTTATCTATTTTTCAAAAAGTTGTGCTATATTGTTTTTACTAGCCTCAGTTCTAAATGTGTTCTACCATTTTTAATAAAATGTTTGCTATGGAATTGGAGGTGCAGGAGACTCAAATTAGATAAATTATTATTAAGCAGAAATTTTATTTTCATTGTTAAATTTCAAAATACTAGTAATAAAGAGAAAAGTATAAGTTCAAATTGTTTACTAGATTGTACCCTTCGAGTATAGAAAAAGATTCAAATATAAATTTATCTTTGAATTTTTTGGATCCATCTGATCAAAATGTGTTTAATGCCTGGTTAAAGTGTTGGTTTTTGTCTATTTTAGACCTTACTTCAAAAAGAAAATCTTTAAGACCCATCTGGGTACACGTAAACGTCTTAGGTCATGTGCTTGGGTGTTTTACCCTTTGGTGGGTTTGCCCTGCACATGCCTATGACGAGATTTTAACCAGCTTTCCTTTCCTTTGCTCTACCTATGTGAGATTTGGGTGTACGACAAGTTTATTCCTCTGAGTACTAAAGGTTGTGAAATGTATGTTTTATTTTGCTATAGATTTATGAGTTAATTTTTATATTGGATGACTTTAAAATGAGATTATATGATTCCTGCATAAAATCTTTAACTCTTCTTTTCTAGTTAAATTTATAATCTTGAGCTAGTTTGGTATGTTCCTTGAAACTACTTGCAAATTCTAGGTAACTTGAAATTGAAATATACACAACTACTATTGAAGGATAACAAAACATTTAACACTAAGAAATAATAAAAAAAATGTTTAAAAGGAGCAATAAATAAATAAATAAATATACATTTACATAGAACTTACTCTTATTGTAAGAGTAGAGTTAAAAATGAATAATTGGAAGGATCAAAATATTTAAAAAGTAAAACTAATTGACTAATATTTTAACAATATTGAATAAACTAAGAGGTAAATAAATAATTTTACGAAATTGTAAGAGATAAATTATATATAAATCTAAAAAATAGTACAAAATAAAATACAATAACATTATGGGGCCTAAGGGGGGCCTGCTGAGGTTCCGCCTTGTCTTATTGCTCGATTAATATATTTATAGGAATTGATTGAAAACGACTAATATGATAAAAAAAATTAATCATACATAATGTAAAAAGAATCTTATTCTTATTTATTTTATTTTATTTTATTTGATAAAGTAACCTCACAATCAGAGCGAGGAATTTTATTATACAAGAAACAAAAGCGAAATTAACAAAAGAGCAACAGCAGCATTAGAGCCAGGAAATCGAATAACTTATTCTAAGCGAGACCACGATCAACAAGCTTTGAGGATATGATGTTTGCATTTTCGATGCTATTAAGCGGTTCACCAGTGGCAACTTCCATAAAGCGAGAGTTCACGAAGTCTCTGAATGTGATTGGAGAGTACCTGAACCAAAAAGGGAAGTAAGTACCAAGTTTATTAATATTCAATATACGTGCATACATTACAGAGAACAAAGCTAAAAGTAACATGCAAACCGCATGTGTATTTTTTCTTTATTCTCTTCGTAATTATTTCAAAATTATATTTCAACTAGAATATTTTTATTGACAATAATAATTTTTGAGCCAACAAATCAAGCTTGATATTGTCTTGATATTGCTTAATACCTTCAGAATTTTGCTACGATTTCTTTCCTTATTTAGTGTATATAATTAGCATATTTTGAATTTATTAGTGTATATTCTATTTACATTTTTGTGGCTCTTGTAAGCCTATATAAAGTCTAATCTTGTACTCTGTTATTCATTCTAAAATACAAGAACATGTTGTTTAACATATTTACTTCTTAAACAAAGTAAAGTAAATTTTAAAAGAAAAGAATTTTCAAAAATAATGTTTTTCTTCAAATAATTAAATAACCAAAGAAGTTATTGGCTTTCAAAAACTTTTTTCTTTAATAAAACCATATTAATCAAACTCTTAATGTGACAAATATGAAATGTTGACGCAGATAACTTACATGGAAGGATTTTCTTTTGACTTTTGACCGGGCAAGCACTCAATAACACAATCATAAGCCGGAATTAAGAAAACTGCGATCTGTTGAAGTAAAACACAATACTTTCGTAAGTAAAATTTAAAGCAACTTTGAGTCTTATAATTCAACCATAGTTGAATAGGACGTTCATACTAAACAATCAAAGAATTGTGAGTTTTAATTAGTCTTACAGAGTATCTGTCTTCACGATGGACGACTCTATGAAATATGGACCTAGAATCAAATCAATTCAGAGATCAGAATACATTGCATAACGAATAATATTCTACAATAATTTAAAATCAAATAAAAATTAACGAACACATAACCGCATATGAAACATGTATAATGCTTAATTTCAGAAATCTAGACTTCAACCAAGTAGAATCTCATACCTGAAGGAATCATTGCTGAGCCTTTGCAGCATGTCACCAACATTCACTATAAATGCTCTACAAAATTTGAGAATGAATGTCAACAACCTCAATGAGTAACAGCGTTGTTTTAGTTGAATTTTTTATCCTTAACCATTGGCACGTCGATACAACTCCATAATACAGTAAGAAAGATTATCAATTGCATGTTGGTTTACACTTTGCTAAGTGTGTACTGTAAGTGAGTGAATCTTCGGTATACACTCTCAGTCTAATAAAATTAAGCATACTTCACTCACCTTTTCTTTGGTAGGATGCATTCCCAAACTTCAGGTTTAGAATACTTGTCCCTACATACCTGCAATAAATATGTATAATAAATCATAAAAAAGTAGTACTTCCATGAATAAAGAATATACATCCGGTTATTAATTGATTGACTGTTTCATACTTCAAGTCCCACGATGTCATCTGTTGCCACGAGCGTAAGTAGACCTGCGTCGGTATGACCCACAGCTCCAAGTTTCTCCTTTGTGGAATCACTTTCTTGATCTAAATATAAAATTAAAAGAAAAAATAAAAATTTATTTGGAGACAATTTGGAACACTGGTTGTATAAATTCTACAGAACAATAAGATGAATTTCTGTGATCTTTAGATTTAACCTCCGTAATGTAAAATAGTGCATATGCTTGCAGTATCCTTGCCGAGCATTTTTTGTTGATTAAAGTAATCAATGTCGAGATTTAGAGCAAGGGCTACTAATTTCATAAGTGTTTTTCCAACATTGCTGAAAAATGATAAGAAAAAAAAAGAATTTTGTGAGAAATTTTTTTTGGTTAATATTCTACATTTAATAAAGTTGTACATATGAACTTACAATGTCTCACGTTGATATCTTTG
Organism: Melia azedarach; assembly: GCA_028052125.1. Taxonomy (NCBI): domain Eukaryota; kingdom Viridiplantae; phylum Streptophyta; class Magnoliopsida; order Sapindales; family Meliaceae; genus Melia; species Melia azedarach. Next base: position 14,932,667 of record CM051401.1, on the reverse strand, counting down.
CATAGCCTCTTTCCATCGTGGCAAAATATCTAAACAATATCCAACAAAAGTATTTAAAAAGTGGTGAGATTTAACAAATTGATATTGATTTCAAAACTTAATGCATATTTGTTATGGGAATTTTCTTGCCGTTTGTTAGTTTCTTTAAATTAAAGTAAATGAATTTTCTTCTGAGTTTTGAATAAATATATCAAAATTCTACTTAATTACCAGTGGGAGGCCAAATATTTGTAGGATCATCTTCATGTGCTCGAACACCCGCAGTATATGATTCTACATAATCTTTGACAATTAAAAAAGCCAAAAAAAAAAAAAAAGATTAGAAGTTGCACCAAGAAAAAGATATGATTTATGCATCTTAAAAGTAGTACATTAAATTGACAAAAAATTAAAAAAGTAAAATAAAAGATAATGTGTGTATGAAAACGGCTACTAACCTTTTTGCACTGGTGGTTGGTAGCCTCGGTGATTTTTATTCCACAGAATTTTCATTTTCTCACTCTCTGGCATTCCGAAAAACTTCTTGCTTTGGGCGAAAGCCTCATCCATGACTTCGTTGCTTATTCCATGATTTATTACGTAAAACATCCCAGTATCCAAGCATGCCTTAATTAAAAAAATGAAAAGGTGATTTATAATTAATTTTAATCCAATATAAAGAGATTTTGTTTTCGAATGAACCTTGAAAAAATAAATCAATTTTATGAATTTCTGTATTGAGGATTATTAAAATTAAATTAGAAAAAGGGGCTGAAATTACTTAAGAAGATCTAATATTTTAATTAATTATGCCGGGGTTCAGGTTTACCTGTTTGATCAAAGCTGCAGATTGATGGATATCAGGATTGGAGAGATCAATGCATTGAAGGTTGCACACTTTAGTTTCTGTACCATTTGCATTCAAATGATCCGCCATGTTTGATGTATCTTTAAGCTCCTTAATAGCTTCCAATTTCTTAAGGCTGTGGAGAGACAAGCCACAAAAGGCTTAAATACTAGCTACATGAAAGCAACAATGAACTAATTACATAATTAAATTACACACTAACTTAAGAAAATTGGACAATCAAATTTATTAGACAATTACACACACACACACTTAAATTCTTTATTGTTATAGGTATATTTTAATAGTGTTATAGTTTGACACACACACACATATACGTAAATGTTATACCTTGATAACGATTGATTATCATGTCGTTAATTCATAACTACCAACACATAGGCTTTCAATCTTTATCACTTGGAGAATATTTAACTAAAACTTTACAAGGGTGCTCTAAGCGATCACGTGACTTTGATTTTTTAAACTAATCTTATGCCTTATTTTATCTACATCAATTTGCATCCAGTCAACTAAAGATAGCTTTTAAAATATAAACTAATAAATATTCAATTAAAGACAACTTTTAAAAAGAAATTAATAAATAATACACGATACGTCGTACCTATATGTATTAAATCCCATATTTGAGAAATAAGCGAATCTCCATCCAGTTTACTAATTATATAATTGCTATTCATTTGATTAATAGTTTGTTTGTTTTTTCAACTTAAGTCTAAATAAAATTATTTAGATATATAAAAATTTATTTTTTTAATTTATATCTGAAAATTTGTCAAAAGTATTCAAACATAATTAAATTCTAAATTTTAATTTAAATATGAATAACCAAATATTTGAATAAATTAAATATTTTATTTATCAATAATATTTTTAATTTATTGTTATATATTAATAATTTAACAAATTAATTTCAAATTTTCTAAAGTATATATGTTAATATATTAATTTTAGATTTTTTATTTTTATGAAAATAAATAATTCAATATTACAAATATATCAATTAGATCATATTTCAGAAATAAAAAACAAATACTACCTAACTCTATCAATTATAAATATTTTACTAGCACGAGTAGAATATATATATATATATATACACGCGATCATGACAAACCCTGTAAAGAGTTATAACTCTCTTTTTAAGTCTTAAAATATTTTTTATTCAATTCAGTTATCGACAACGGTCTGCTTCGCTATTATTTTTTAGAAGGCACAAATATTGATATACAGGACCTAACTCATTATATTAGTAAAAATCTTGTGTAGAATAACTGTAATCTTGAAAAAGCAAATCTCCAAATTTAATTGAGCTAAAACATCTCTAAATATATGTGAAGCTTATTCTACTAAATTTTTAACAAAAGGAAATTATCATCATTTTGAAAGTACAACTTAAATATTTCTTCTCATATGCTTATAAGAGCTTAATTGGGTCTTTGTCACGAGGAATCATTACTGTGCCTAGAATCCTTCATTCTGGTTTTAATCTCTTTCCTTTCTTGACCTCTTTTTTTTTTAACTGATTTCTTCCTCTCACGACAGATTCTTGCCTCTTTAGCCTCTTTCCTTCCTTTTTGAGGGTAGTTTTGTTAGGATTTTTATTAGTATTATATGAGAATAAAATATAATTTTAACAATTTTTAATTTTTAAAATTCTAAATTTTTTTGTAAGACAAAAATTATGTTACAGTGAACATTACAACGTGAAATTTATAAAGTGTCTTATTTAATTAAACATTATGTATTTAGTTTTCTAATTATTTTACAATTAATTGATGGTTAAGTTTAATTAGGATATATGGATTTACAAATATACCACTCAAAGGGAAAGAAAACCCATTAGAATCATAAAGTTTAGGAAGGTAAGAAAATTTATTTTCTTAAGGAAATAAGGAAATAAAAATCCTCTTTGAACTAAGGTTTATGTTTTTATTATAAATATAATAGTAAAGGGAAGATCAAATAACCAAGTTGGTCACCCCGCTTTGCTTTAAAATTTATTTTTTGAATAAAATCTAGCTATACTGCCTTTTTACATTGCTCTAGATGTGCAAGCTCAGATGGTAAAATTATGATATGTTATTCTATTACTATGTTGATGTAACTTTTATGGATATGACACCCTAAGTAATAGTTTAGTAAAAGATTAAGAAAAATATAAGCTTTATATGTATAATTTCTGTTTATAAATGTAGTTGCTGGGTATTGCTGCTTATTGCTCTGCTGCTCCTATGTTGTGTCCCTGCTTGGACTATTTCTTCAACTGTAATACCATGTTTTTATATAGTAAAAGGAAATGATAGATTAGTTTACTTTTCAAATTTTGAAATTAGGATTTTGGTTGAAGTGAATAAGATGGATAATAATTTTGAATTTAAAATTTGGATTAGAATTTATGATTATGATAGATTGGTTTCGTTTGATTTTGAAAGTTGGATTTAAGTTTATCAATTTTTGAATTTGAAAGTCAATTTTTTACTATAAATAGGTGGTAATATCTCATTTCATACTATAAGTTTCACTTTGCAAATTCACTAGACACTCTTTAAAAGTTTCCTCTCTGAGTTCTCCATATTTTTAAGTTTTAGTAGAAGAAGGTTCTAAGAAATTTAGCTAATCCAGGTAAGTCTTTATTATGTGTTATTTTATAGGTTGTCTTAGTAGTACTTATTAAAATCAAGACTTTTTAAGATTATGTTTTAGGAAAAATATTAATATAGGTTTGCTTTTTATAATGATAATGTTATAGGAAAAAGGTGATTTATTGTTGAGCATATAGGAATTACATTGGCTTGTCATTGATTTAAGGTAAGTAGATTTATACATGATTTATTGTAATCAAGTGTTTAAAATTATTGATGGCAATTGTAAGCATGAATTTGATTATAAGAAATGGAATTGTTTCAAGCATTATTTTTGTTAAGTTTGGTTGTTTTTATAAAATGAAATCTGAATTTTTTTTTTTATATCATTTTCTTGGTTTAAAGCAAAATAAACTTAATTTATGTTAATAAGTTTACTAAAGTAAAAACTTTATTTTTTCTCATCTAATTAATGCTTCTTAAACGATACTACTATTTATTTTTCTAAATGCATATTATAGCATACATTGTAGAAAATTATTTTTATTTAAGTTGTTTATTTATTAAACCATAATGTGTGTTATTTTCTTATTAAAACTTTCTTTCTTAAGTAGCTATAAAAATCTATTTTAATCATGTACTAGGGTTTTTTAAAAAATAAATGATATTTAGTTGTATTGTTTCATATTAAGCATTGAATGTATTGCACAAATTGAATATAAGAATTAAGTATTATTAAACTTACTGTACACGAAAAATCATATTTAATAATTAATATTTAGCCCATTGTCTATAGAAACTATTACTGTTATTGTTATCGACTGGCTAGCTAGTTTACTGTATGTGCACTTATTGACTGTTAATAATTGAATTTTCAGAGTACAATTGTACTGTATTATTATAAATGAGACACCGAGATACTGGTGAAGCTATTAGACATGAGATAAATATATTATTAAATGTGTTATTACATATTGTTAAATATTTATACTAAAACAAGTGTTTGATTTATTTTGTTATAATATTTTTGTTCTTTACTTAATGTTTATGTATAAATAAATGTTTTCTAGGTTATTTGTTTACAATTTTGTGTATAAATTTATTTACTGAATAGGCGACTCACCCCTCATCATTAATATTTTGCAGATTAAGGTGGGTATAAAGAATTAATAGACATTTTGAGCTAGACAGTTTTAAAAATTTAATGTTTGATATTTGTAATAAAGAATATTTTGTATTGAGGTTATATCTTGGCTTAAGTTCTAATAAATATTTGTTAAACTTTGAGATTTTATAATGTATTTAAAGGATTTTATTTTATTTGTAATATTAAAGTTAATGTAATTTGAGGATGAGTTACACTCTAATTTTTGTCGGCAACAAAATTTGGGCTGTTACATCTACTGCTATTGCTAAATTTGCTTTCTGCTTTGGGCTTTTGCGTTGTCCAAGAATCCAAATGGCTTCCCTGCATTAGGCTTTTGTTGATTCTCATTATTTGAACTTTTTCAAGTGCTTAGATTTTGCCATAGGGAGGAGCTTTCTTTGGTCCTCTTACGATGATTTGGTATTTGTTTGACTCCTTTATTTTTTAATAATTTTGTCTCTCTTTTGAGGTTTGATTTACAAAAAAAAAAATAATAATTTACTACTTAATTTTCAGTACATAAACTCTTTAATTATTGAAAAAAAATCAAACAGAGATGCATAATATCTTTCTTAATAGTCACCTGATTTCTCAAATTTTCAAATTGATTTATAGAAAAAAATCAAATCAAAGTTTGTCAAATTATTCTAACTATATTTTGAAAAATGTATCCCATATTAACCAAAATAAAATGGTAGGGGAGAAAGAGAGAGAGAGAGAGAGAGAGAGAGAGAGAGAGAGAGAGAGAGAGAGAGTCGTGATAGGACAAAATACTGTATTATTCTGTTGACAAAGTAATTAAGCAAGAAAAGAGAAAGAGTACAAACGCTCTCTTATTCTGTTTTTTTATTAAATGAGAGTACAAAATACTCACTTATTCTGTTGACAAAGTAAGCAAGAAAAGAGAAATAGTACAAACACTTTTATTACATTGCATCAGTCTAAAGATTAAGACCGACATGATATGATTTTTTTCAACATGTAGTCAAGCAGCTTCCATTTGCTTTTGTATTATTTCAGCAGTAACATCCACATAACGAAAGTCCAGAAAGTCTTTAAATTTTTCAGCAGTGTACCTGACAAAAAAGAAAAGTACCATACTTAATTGTGATGTTATGTTATATAATACAACATATATGTTAGAATATGCCTTGAATTAGTTAGTCCCTGTTCAGACGGGATTCTGGGCTAGGGTTATCTGTTTGGGCCTATTTTTTTCTAGGCTTTTCCGCATCTGTCTAGGGAGTACTATATAAACTCTCTAGGTCATAACCTAGCCGCAATCTGTAATTTTTACTCCTCAAGATCAATAAAACTTTTCTCTCCTCTGCCTGTGGACGTAGCTAACACATCGTTAGTGAACCACGTTAAATCTCTGTGTTCTTTATTTGCGTTCTTAATTATCTTTCTTGCTTTCGTTATAACAAACTGGTATCAGAGCTAGATCTGTCTAGGGTTTGAAATTTGGTGAGAAAGATGTCTGGTATGAACGTGAAGATCGACAAATTCACGGGGAGGAATAGTTTCAGTTTATGGCAGATCAAGATGCGAGCCTTGTTGAAACAACAAGGGCTGTGGGCGCCGCTTGCGAGGAAGCTGGCGGATCCAATCACTGCTGAGATGGCCGTTTTGGAGGAGAAGGCACACTCGACGATTATGCTGTGTCTTGCAGACGATATCATTACCGAGGTCGCGGAGGAGGAAACCGCGCAAGGTCTGTGGGTTAAGCTCGAGGGTCTTTATATGACAAAGTCCTTAACCAATAAGTTGCTTCTAAAGCAACGTCTGTTCAGTCTGTGAATGCAGGAAGGTATGCCTCTTCGAGATCACTTAGATCAGTTAAACACAATTTTATTAGAATTGCGTAATATTGATGTTAAAGTTGAAGATGAGGATGCTGCTTTAATTCTGTTAGTATCTTTACCATTGTCGTATGAGAATTTTGTGCAATCGTTTATTGTTGGGAAAGATACTGTGTCTCTGGAGGAGGTTAGATCGTCCCTCCATACTAGAGAGCTGCGCCACAAGGCGACTGGTACAGGTGCAGATAATCAGGCTGCTGGGTTAGTAGCCAGTGGGAGTTATGGACATGGAAATTCAGGGAAGAAGAAATTCAAGAAGCCAGTTTCTAAGGGTCCAAAACCCAATGATGTCTGTAACTACTGTAAAGAGAAGGGACATTGGAAATCTGATTGTCCCAAGAAGAAGAGGCAGCAGGATAAACCGACAGGTACTGCTGCTGTAGCAGATACCAATTCTGAAGAAGATATTGCTCTAGTTGTTGATGAGCACACGGATCACAATGATGTGTGGATTCTGGATTCTGGAGCGTCTTACCATATATGTCCGCGCAGGGAGTGGTTTACAACCTATGAGCAGGTAGATGGAGGCAATATTTCTATGGCTAACAGTTCTGTTTGTAAGGCGGTTGGAATAGGCTCGATTAAATACGAACACATGATGGTAAATTCTGCACATTGAATAATGTTAGGCATGTTCCACTTATGACAAAGAATCTGATATCGTTGAGTATGCTGGATAACAAGGGTTTTAGTTTTCAAGGTGAAGGTGGAGTCTTACATGTCTGCAAGGGTTCGAATGTGGTTTTGAAAGGTGTAAAGCGTGGTACCTTATATTTTCTTTAAGGTTCTACGCTGTCAGGTTCTGTTGCTGTTGCATCCTCGGAGATTGATAAGGACAACATGACCAAGTTATGGCATATGAGGCTTGGTCACATGAGTGCAAGAGGGATGCAAATTCTGTCAAAAGGGGATCTTCTTTGTGGCCACAAGATCAAGGATCTTGAATTCTGTGAACATTGTATTTTCGGGAAGTTACATCGCAGCAAGTTTCCTAAAGCAATACATAGAACAAAAGGCACACTTGATTACATCCATTCTGATTGTTGGGGTCCTTCTCGGGTGGAGTCTTTAGGGAGTCACAGATATTTTGTGTCAATGATTGACGATTTCTCAAGGATGACTTGGGTGTTCATTATGAAGCATAAAAGTGAAGCCTTTAAGAACTTCAGGCAGTGGAAGGCATTAGTGGAGATTTATAGGGATAGAAGCAAAAAAAAAGCTCTTCTTGTCACAGAAGGGATATATTCAGAAGATTTTGTCAAGATTTGGCATGTCTACCGCAAAGCCCATAGATACTCCTAGTGCTGCAAATGCACATCTGTCCGTTGCTTTTGCACCTAAATCTGTTGAGGAGAAGGAGTACATGTCTCGAGTTCCCTATACTAGTGCAGTAGGAAGCTTGATGTATGCGATGGTTTGCACCAGACCTGATCTTGCACAGTCTGTTAGTGTTCTTAGTAGGTTTATGGGTGAACCTAGTAAGGAGCATTGGCAAGCTGTAAAGAGGATTTTTCGGTATCTCAAAGGTACATTTGATGTTGGTCTCATTTACGGAGGTGATACACAGTGTTTGGTGACAGGGTTTTCAGACTCTGATTATGCTGGAGATGTTGACAGTAGAAGATCTATGACTGGTTATGTTTTCACTCTTGGTAGTTCAGTTGTCAGTTGGAAAGCTACTTTGCAGCCTACAGTGACTTTGTCTACTACAGAAGCAGAGTACATGGCATTGACAGAAGCAGCCAAAGAGGGAATCTGGTTGAAAGGATTGGTCAGTGATTTGGGTCTACATCATGATCAAGCTATAGTGTATTGTGACAGTCTCAGTGCAATTTGTTTAACTAAGGACCAAGTTCATCATGAGAGGACTAAGCACATTGATGTAAGGTATCATTTTCTAAGAAGTGAGAAGAGAATTAAGGTGAACAAAGTGGGTACTGCTGATAACCCAGCTGATATGTTCACCAAGCTGGTTCCGCATAGCAAGTTCCAACATTGTTTGGACTTGCTAAATGTTAGGAGTTGTTGATTGCCCTTTAGAGGGCAAAATCTGAGGTAGAGGAGGTTTTTTTTGGTACATCTGGCATTGTGTATGGTGCATCTGGTACATCTGTTATTTGTGAGAGGATTCAAGTCAAGGTGGAGATTTGTTAGAATATGCCTTGAATTAGTTAGTCCCTGTTCAGACGGGATTCTGGGCTAGGGTTATCTGTTTGGGCCTATTTTTTTCTGGGCTTTTCCGCATCTGTCTAGGGAGTACTATATAAACTCTCTAGGTCATAACCTAGCCGCAATCTGTAATTTTTACTCCTCAAGATCAATAAAACTTTTCTCTCCTCTGCCTGTGGACGTAGCTAACACATCGTTAGTGAACCACGTTAAATCTCTGTGTTCTTTATTTGCGTTCTTAATTATCTTTCTTGCTTTCGTTATAACAATATATAACAGGATCCTATGTGTATCTTTAATTTTAAGTATTAAAGTTAACAATGATTCGATTGAGTTTTGAAAAAATAGTCTTAAAAAAGCATACAATATAACGCAGTTTTTTTAATTTCAAAAACCATATTATTCCGATACATATTTGAAATAAAAATTATCAAGGCCGATTACTTACTTGGAAGAATTTTCTTCTGAGTTCGGAGGTAACGAATTCTCAACAAGACAATCATAACTCGGTAATAAGAAAACTCCAATCTGTTCGGGCAGAGATCAAATTAGCAACTTCAACGCATGGTTTATTTTAAAGCAACTATGAACCTTATTGACGCATAGCCTTATATAGTAAACAAGTGATAAATATAATTTATAAACAACAAAGAAGACTGGAAAGAGTTTGAATTTTAATTAGTCTTATGCTCTGTTAATTATGCATATATAAATCAATTTGAACACTTCATAATATTAGATTTCTTTTAGGCTTGATAATATATCATTATGTTTATTTTTATTTTTTTGTGCAATGAAAATTTGAATATATTCATGTAAAGTTGAAATTCTAACATAAAATCTGAAATTGACATAAACTTTAAATTTTGAAACTTGAACATCTAAAATAAAAGTTCAAACATGAAATAAAAATAAATATAATTAACAAAGCACTGGATGTATTCTACTCAATCTTATTTATTTTTTATTATGATATCATTACATAAATTTTATACATTAGAAAATGAAATTTAAAAAAGGTTTATACTAGTATTTTCAGAATTAAAATAAAATAAATTTTATTTAGATTTTTTACTTTGGTATTGGGTTAAAAAATTTTAACTTAATTTATTCATTCAAGCACAATTACTAAATTATTTTTAGTATTAGATTAAAAAATAAACACCATTTAAAAACCTCTAGATTATCTAAAAATTCTAAATGAATTTATTAAAATAGTACTGATATAAAAAAAATTCGGCACTTACACTATATCTCTCCTGGAAATACACCACTCTGTGCAGTACAGGCCTAGAAACAAAATCAAAGATTATGATATATGGAAGCGCTAGAATCTTCTTTGCAATTGAGAGATTGATAACCAATTAAATGTATACAATATAATGTTCTACAAATGCTTAATGTTTATTTAAATTAACAAACAAAAAGCAATTGCACGAATATACTATGATAATAACGATAGAGACGATAATGTTTCAGGATGAAAGTTTAAATGAAATAAACGGGTCAGTGAATTTAAATTTTAAAGTCAAATTCTTACCTAAATGGAACATATCATCAAGTGTTAATTTAATTTATTCATCCAAAAAAATTAGAAGATATAGATTTCTATGCATTTATTACTTTAACTTTTAACAGTGACTTCTATTATTGAAATATATACGTATACATTCTATTGCGAGACAGCAGTTAAATGTGTATAAATCGCTTCAGAAATCGAGAATTTAAGTAAGTAGAATATTACCTGAAAGTATCACCGCTGAGCCTTTCCAGTACTTCACCCACAAAAACTATAAATGCTCTGCAAAAATAATTTAATCAGTTAATTAGAGTATCAAATGAAATGGCAACAATCCCATTCAACAACTACGTTTGATAAATCTTCATATATACTATACTAAGAAAGTAAAATTGAGTATTTATGTCAATGTATTTTTGTAATCTACTAAGTGTGTACGATTAATGAGCGAATCATCATTATTACTCTCAATCTAATGAACTGTAGTGAAATTTTGATTATTTTAAACTGATATGACAAATGAAAAAAATTTATTTGAATGATGTTACGCACCTTTTCTTTGGCAGCACATATTCCCATGATTGGGGTTTAGCTTCTTTGTCCCTACATATCTGCAATAATTATAAATAAACGTTTAATTAAAATACATATAAAAAAAGATAGTACTGCTACGGATTAATTGATTGATTGTTTCATACTTGAATACCCAAGGCATCATCTGTTGCTAACAGTGTAATCAGACTAACGTCGTAATGACCCATACGTCCAAGTTTTTCCTCCGAGGAGTGGTTTTCTTGATCTAGATATACAATAGGGGGAACATTTGGAACGTGAGATATTAGATGAACTCTACGTAAGAATGCTTGGAATTTGAAGTAAATCTTTGTGATATTTAGAGTTTACCCGTGTAATGCATAAGCGAGCATACAGTTGCATTATCGTCGCCGAACATTTGTGGGAGATCAAAGAAATCATCATCGAGACCAAGAGCACGGGCTATTAGTTTTGCAACTCTTCTTCCCACATTGCTGACAACATTAAAAGATTTGTTAATATTATTCTATACTTAATAAAATTTTGGTGTAAAAATAAGTACAATTTGTCTAAACTTACAGAGTCTCGTGTACATATTTTTGTATACTCTCTTTCCATTCTGGCAAAACATCTAAACAACATCCAAGAAAAATGTCATTATACGATACACACACACACCCACACACACAATGCATATAATTATTAATTAATTACCAGCGGAAGGCCAAAGATTGGTAGGATCATCTTCAACTACTCCATCTTTAAGTACTCCAGCGGCTGTAGTATATACCTCTACGTAGCCTTCGACAATACAATTTTTTTTAAAAAAAAAAAAGATTAGGAAATGATATGACTTGTATATCTGATCAAAACAGCTAATTACTAACCTTTCTGCACAGGTGGTTGGTAGCCTCGGTAGTGATTTTCATTCCAGAGAATCTTCATTTTCTCATTCTCTGGCATTGCAAAAAACCTCTTGGTTTGAGCAAAGCCCTCGTCAAATAATTCATCGCTTATTCCATGATTTGTTACGTAAAAGATTCCACTATCCAAGCACACCTGAACAAAAAAATAATTAAAAATGAACGCTGAGATAAATAACTTTTATGAATTTTTTATATTACAGATTAAAATTAGTATTAAATTCATTAACTTGGTTTACCTTTTTTATCAAAGCAGCAGATTGATCGATATCAGGGTTGGAGAGATCGATGCATTCAAGGTTGTACACTTTGATATTTGCACCATTTGCATTAAGATGATCCGCCATGTTTGATGAATCTTTAATTAGCTTCCAATTTCTTAAGACTACGGAGAGACAAGCCAAGAGAGGGCAGTATTTATACTAGCCACATGGAAGCAACAACTAACTATTTTCGTAATCGAGTACACACTAATTTAATAAAAAAAATTAGACAATCCAAGTTATTAAACAATTATGCGTACGTTTAGATTTTTTTTATAGGTATATTTTAGTAGTGTTATAGTTTGACAATAACAATTAATTAACATATAATGTGTGCGTGTGCGCGCGTCTAAATATATATATACTATAGCCATTGCTTTTAGTATTGACGTTAACAAGGGGATACGTATTTGTACAAGCTACATGAAAGCAATAATTAACTACTTACATAAGTAAAACACACTAATTTAATAAGAAAATAAGACAATAAAGTTATTAAACAATTAAAAATACACAATAAGATTCCTTATTGTTATATATATATCTAACAATAATCAGGTTCAAAATTCAAATCTTTACTCCACCTTTCTTAATAATCAGGTTCGTATTCGAAATTCAAATTCCCAACTAACAATGATTTTTGAGCCATATGTATTGGTATGTTTTCTTTTGGCATCGCCCTAGATATAAATATAACAAAATTATGATATGTTATTCTATTACTCCGCTGATGTAACTTTAATGGATATGACATCAGAAGTATTTGTTTAATAAAAGATTAAGAAAAAAATATAAACTTTACATATGTAATTTCAGTTTTTACTTGATTTTCAGTATATATAAACTCCTTAATTATTGAAAAAAAAAACATGCATGGTTAATATCTTTCTTAATATTAACTTGATTTCTCAGGATTTAAGATTAATTATGGAAAAAAATCAAATCAAAGTTTGTCAGATCATTCCAATTATATTTTGAAAAATGTATGTCATTACTATATGAGGAGACATTAACGAAAATAAAATGACATGTATTGTTATATGTACATACGTGTATATATATATATATATATATATATATATATATATATATAGAGAGAGAGAGAGAGAGAGAGAGAGAGAGAGAGAGAGAGAGAGAGAGAGAGAGAGACTGAGAGCTAGAGTCGTGATAGTATGTAAACAATCAATATAATTGGAGTTATTATCCAAATTTACAACGATTATATATTTAGGCAGTGTTTTCTTTTTTTGTATGAAATTTGAATATTACTGACATTTAAATTAAACTGAAATCTAAATCTAAATAATATATATTTTTTATTTTAAATATTTAAATATAAATATTAAATTATTTATTTTTTAAAAAATAAAAAAATCTAAAATTGGGATGTTGATATATATCTCATAGAAAATTTTAAATTAATATATTAAGTTATTGACATATATAAATATTAAATAATAAAAGAAATGCTAGTTTTCGTGCTGCTGACTTTTGGTGTAGCTAGTTGCCTGCTATTGCTCTACCGCAATTTTCTACACTTTGCGAGCTTGTTTCTCCTGTTTTCATGCTACTTCCAGCAATTTAGAGCTAAAATTTGCTGCCAGGTTGTTACTAATTCCTTCGGTAGTTTGGTTTTGCTATTTAGTGACTGCTGCAATGATCTGCAGTTTGCTGTTTGCTGCCTACATCCCTTGCATAGGGTTTCAATTACTTAATTTCTATCCTGCAGTAGTTTTTTATGTATACTTTAGAGCAAAATGCTCTTTGGTTTTTTTTTATTTGTATTACACTCCTTTTAATCAATAATATTTTTCTCTAAGACTTGCTCTTAGAGATCACATTATCAAAAAAATATATATATTTAAATTATTTAGACGTTTACTCATTTAAATTTGAATCAAATTTTTTAAATTAATTATATTTAAATATTTTTAATAAATATTCAAATATAATTTTAAAAAAAAGTTTAGATATCTAAGTAATTATATTTAAACTTTAATTAAAAAAAATAGACCCTTGTTGATTATAGAGATTCACTAATCTTCAAAATCTTGAGGTTAATATATATAATTACAATAACTGTATAGTATTTATTAATTTATTTTCTACAAAGTGGTCATTTGTTGACTGAATGCATATTATTTGCTTAATTTAAGACAAAACAAGGCCTAAGATTAATCAGAGCATTTTTGTAAATTTTAGTTTAATATTCTCGAAAGTATAAAAAGTTACAGGGCTAACTGTTGGGAATTATAATCACTTGCAACGTCAAACTATGACAATATTAAAATATATAAAACTAAAGAGTCTCATCTGTATGTATGTCAAACTATGACTTTATTAAAATATATAAAACTAAAGAGTCCTCATCAGTATGTATGATTATTTAATAATTTTGATTGTCCCATTTTGTATTAATTAAATTATTATGCAGTTTAGTTTTTTTTTTTTTTAAAAGTAAGCCTTTAATAGGCTAATTCATTAAAATAATAGAAGAATACAAACTAACCAGGGCTGTAACAAAACAGATCTGCCAAACCCTTTACCACAAAGACTGTCGTACAGAAAATAAAGATTAAGAAAATCTATAACAGGGGAACCCATTTGCATTGTGGGATAGTAAACTCTGAATCGAAGGTGGAGGAGAAGGCCACCATTGTAAGGTATCGAAGTGTAAACCTAGATTAGCTAGAGCATCTGCAACATCATTAGTTTCTCTAAAGGTGTGAGAGCATCGAAAATATAGTTTTGATACCAAGAGTTTGCAATTCATCCAACGGTTTTGCAAAGGCCAAGGAGGGTGAAGGGAGTCATTCAATAAGAGGTGAATAATTGGGAGACAGTCACTTTCTAGCCATAAATGAAACCATCCCCGTTCATAGGCAATTTCCACAGCTAATATAACAACCATTATCTCAGCGTGGAAAGCAGTTTGGTGGCCAAGTGCAAGTGCAAACCCTCCTAGAAACCGACCACCAGTATCTCGAAATAAGCCACCACATGCTGATAAACCTGGATTACCTTTAGCAAGACCGTCAGTGTTAGCTTTGATCCATCCTGCTGGTGGAGGATGCCAGGAGAGAATCAATGCCTTCGGGGCTTTGCCTAGCTGCCAAGGGATTCCTAAATCTGAAAGAATCGATCTGTCCCTGCCAAATTGCACAAAACCAGGACATATTTTGGCGAAGTATCGAATGTGGGCAAGGATATCTGTTTGTAGATGATGTAAAGAAGGAGCTACATTATCAAAGCGCATGCGATTTCTAGCTTTCCATATAGAGTAAAATACAAAACATGAAGCTGTGAACCAAATGTTGTATAACTGAGGGCTGAAGCACTGTCCATTTATCCATTGCCACAAATCTGTGACTGAAGTAAAGGAAGGAATAGAAGTGAGAAAGAGAGCAAAGAACCATACCCAAACTCGTCTCGCAAAGTGGCAGGAGACAAATAGATGATCGACTGATTCCGAATTAGAAAAGGTTGCACACAAGAAACAGGCCGAAACCATATAGATTCCACGAAATTTAAGAACATCATCCATAGGAATTTTATATTGAAGCATACGCCATGTTAGTAAGGAGAACTTCGGAGGGATAAAACTTTTCCATAATACTGAACACCAATTTTGAGTATTTTGCGGAACTCTAATTGAGTTGTAGCTTTCTTTGAGTGAAAGATCACCATCTATTCAGAGTATCACCCTCCCTAAGATCTCCAAACTAATCCTTGAGAGTAAGCCTTCAAAACTGACTTAAGGCCATTCCATAGGGATGAGCAAGCAAATTTCCTTTTGGGGTCAATGAAAGAGTATCGGGCCTATTATGCAGTTTAGTTATGTAAGTATTAGTTGTTGCTTTGATTTAGTATACGTAGTACCTTGTTGCTTGTCTCTCCATAGCCTTAAGAAATTCGAAGCTAATTAAGGTGCTAAAAATTAAAGATAAATCAAACACGGCAGATCATTTGAAAGCAAATTGTACAAAAATCAAAGTGTGCAATAGAAATTCGGAAGATTAAATAACCAATTAGCCACCCCGCTTTGCTTCATCCTATTAGCAAAAGAAAGTAATCCTAAACATCTAAAATTTAGTAATAGAACTTTTTTTATGCAGTTTAGTACTATGATGTTATGTTTATATATATATATTGCATCGTATTAAAAAACAACTTAATACTTAAACTAACCAAATGAAAGTAACTCCGGTATACTTCATTGATTTAGTTGTATTATTATCGATTTTGATCATGTTAAACTTCTCTAGAGATGCATATGATAATATTATGATACTTTTTTGGATATAATACCCGTTACTACTAGTTTAATAAAAGATTAACAAAAATATAAGCTTTATGTGCAGACAATGAGAGAATTGGCTATCTAAAGTAAAGTAGATTTGAAAATGATAAATTCGGCTTGAAAAGAAAATCGTTTGGGGATTAAAACGCAACAGAATGAGGACTAAAAGGAAATAATATCAAACTAAAAGGCTAACGTCAAAATAATCAAAAGAAAGAGGGTCCAATTGATAATTGCTAAATTTTTTTACCATTCTCGGCGAAGTGCACGGCGGTCCCAAATCATGGCGCGACAACACCTTGCATTCTGCCTTGGTGCATCAAAATGCAAAAAAAGAGTACCAAAATAAAGAAAGTATCAAAACAAAGATAAATAATGATAATTAAAAGTAGAGGGGTGTAATTGAAATTTACCAATTGAATTGCCATACTTGGCGTAATGAGGTGCACGACCGCGCTCTGCATTCTGCCCCAAGGTAGAAGGGGTGGCGCGACCGATAGCTGGGCCATTCATCTTGACTGCGCTGTGGCTCTGCGCCAAATACTGCTGTGTTCAAATTTGCTATTTTTACATGAATTTTGGACCTTAGATTAAGTTTTGATGGCTAGATGTTATTGGAATTGAAGTTTTTATATTTTTGGAAAAGAAAGAAAAGGGAACTTTTGAAAAGGGTTTAATTTTTAGAGAGAGAGAGAGAGATAAGAGGGGAAAGGAGATTTCTAGAGAGAGAAAAGGGAAAATCAACAAGGAGAAGGGGATTTCATCAAGAGATTGGGGATTCTCATCAACCGTGTGGATTCAAGCTCTCCTCATCTAGTTTTTTCTTTTTCTCCTCTTTAATTTAGTGTTGAATTTAACAATATTGTGATTATTGAGATTATGTTATTAATTATTAAATTTTTCATTGTTGGGCTTGAACTCTATTCTATATTGGCTAAAGTTATTTTCTAGGGCAATGATTTAATTTATTTTGAACATTCAATTTCTAATATTATGTTGTTCATTTGATTTGAAATTTAATGTTGAGTATTTATCATAACAATTAATGCTTTTGAATATTTGGTCAATATTTGAATGAATTGTGGATTGATAAAAAGTGAGAAGTGAATATCATATTTAAATTGTGTGATAGATGCTGTAAATTGCATATTAGATAGAGATATACTAATATAGTTTACATAATTTAATTTGAAATTATCATTAATCGCAATACACTTCCATTTAATTAATTTCACATAGGAATATAGTAAAATTTTAAGGGCGAAGTAGGCTTGATTAATCTCGAGAGAAACAATCGAACAAATTAGGATAATTAACTAATAATAATATGCACGTAAAATATGCGCTAATCATTTATTTTTAGACTTTAATTGTTTATTTAATCCTCAAGTTTCATGTGTATTTGATGTATTTTAGTTATTTTATACATAAAATAATAGATTTTGCCATCTAAAGTAAATTTGGTTAAAAAATGATTGATTTGGCTCGAAAAGGATGTCATTTGGGGACCAAAGCACAAGAGATGCACGGGATCGACACCAATGAAACTAGATGATATCTATTCTCATCTTCAAAATGCTTGGAAACTAGAGCATCATTGGCGTCTTACACCTCTGGCTAAAGGTTTCTTTGATATCCATTTCACATACGAGCTTGATACGAGAAAAGCTTGCGGTGGAGGATCTTGTTTTCTGTCTCAAGGCTCTTTCAGACTTTACCAATGGCAACATAATTTTAACCCTTATGCACCAAAAATTCAATCACATGCGCATGTTTGGATTCGGATTTATAGATTAAGTATGGAATATTAGCATCCTCGGATCCTTCTGACTGTTGCTAAAGAGGTGGGCATACCTTTACAAATCGACCAAGCGACTCGGGAAAGGAAATATGGCTATTATGCTTGTATTTTAGTAGAAGTAGATCTCTCTAGTCCATTGCCAGATATTATTACTGTTGAGCTACCTGATTATGGTTTTCCAGTGGATATTCATTATGAAAATCTACCAACCTAATGCACAATTTGTAACCATTTTGGTCATTTGGATAAAAGTTGTCGACTAAACAAAAGCAAACAGGTAGTAGAGGACAAAGTTGTTACAAAGGCACAACCTAAGAAAATCTATCGGACTAAGATTAATCCTTATGTAGCAGATGCAGTACAACCAAATACATCTAATTCTTCTGCAGTGCCCAATATTCTCCCTAAACATCATCCAAGTTCCAATGTCGCTAACTTGTCAAGTGAAGACCCAACGTCGAACGATGAAAATACTATAACTGCTACAATATTGCCCAGTAAGAACTCGTTGACACTTGAGGCTCCCACTTCAGAAGATCAGATTCAAATAGTTGCGGCTGCTTCTAATGACTTGGTAACTGATATAATTGAAAAGATTCCTAATCCTGCTCCTTCTGAATCCAATCACATTTTGTCTGAGGGCTTGAACCTAGTAGTTGAGCTTTCTCAACACAAGCAGTCTGAGTCCGCCTCTACGATTGAAAAGGATTTAATTGTCATTCAAAATCAGATGGTTGAAGTTGAAAATACTGAGGCCAAAAACATAGAGGGTGATACTTCAAAAGATACTGAAGAAATTTTCGAAGATGGTTTTACGGAAATACCTACTAAATCTCAACAAAGACAAAATCGCAGAAAACTTGCTCTAAAAGCTTCTCCAATCCTTACCAGAGGCCGTGGAAAGCTTACTTTTCAATGAAAGTTATGTATTGGAATGTTAGGGGTATTGGCAACTCTACGAGTCAAAGGGAGCTGGCATCTCTTTGTCGTGTTCATCCCCCAGATTATGTTTGCACGCAAAGCCTATGATTCATCTAGATTCAATTCAGATTAATTTCTGGCATTCCAATAATTTGAGTTACTTTAATGGCACTGATACAGGTACGAGACCTCCTAATCTTTGGCTTTTTTATAATTGCAATCTTCCTGCTCCTTCCTTAGTTTCAAGATCTGATCAAGAACTCACAATTCAAGCTAATAAAGAAGGTGTTAGCTACAATATCAGCTTTATTTATGCTTCAACCTCTTATATTACACGGCGTAACCTTTGGTCGACTCTCCAAAATTTTCAATTTTCTGAACCCTGGTTAATTCTTGATGACTTTAATGCTGTTCTCGGAGCACATGAAAAACTAGGGGGCAACCTTCCCTCTAATATCTCTTGCAAGGATTTTGCCTCAATGATTGATAATCTTGGCTTATTCCATATGGATTTCATGGGCCAAACTTTTACATGGTCTTGATAGAGTGTTATACTCTTCAAATTGGTTTGATTCTTGGCCTTTTAGTCAGTATTATGTACTTTCATGTACGGTATCTTATCACAGTCCTCTCGTCGTGTCTTGTCAGCGATTGCTTCCTCAAAGGCCAAAACCTTTTCGATTTCTTACCATGTAGACTCACCATGCAGATTTTCAATCTTTAATCTCTCAGACTTGGAATTCACAATGTTTTAGGGGCTGCCTTATGTATGTTCTAACAAGTAAGTTGAAAATGTTGAAGCCCGTGTTAAAGAACTGGAGTGTTACTACATTTGGCCATGTGGAAAAAATGATTTAAGCTGATTGGGATAAATTAACAGCCATCCAAGCTGATATTTCTACTTTTGGCCCATCAGTCCAACTGCTACAAGAAGCAAAAAAGGTGATTTTGCATTTACAAGATGCTCTGAAGAATCAGTATTTGTTCTGGAAAGACAAAGCTCATGTGAAGTGGTTGACAGAGGGTGACAGAAGCACTAAATTCTTCCATACCCATGCTAAGGTCTGAGCCTCTCATTCAAATTTGTGCCAGCTTATAATTTATAGTGAGATGATTTCTGATCCAAATAGGATTTCCGATTCAGTTATCAACTATTATAAGAATCTTTATGCTGCTACTCTCACAAGTACTGATACTAGCTATTGTAGCTTAATTCCCAGTATTTGTGACTGAAGAGGAAATTTTGTCTCTTATTGCTATGCCTTCAGAAAAAGAAATCACAGCTGTTGTTTTCTCTATAGATCCGACTAGTGCTCCTGGTCCAGATGAATTTTCGGGTTTATTCTACCAAACTTGTTGGGATATAATTCGTTCAGATGTCTGTGGTTTTGTACTTCAATTCTTCGCCTTTGGAAAAATTTATCGCAATTTAAATAGTTCCTTCGTGGCTTTGATTCCAAAAATGGAAGGTGCTAATTCCATTACGCATTTTCGTCCCATTGCAATGGCAAACTTTTGTTTCAAGATCATAACCAAGATCATTGCAGATCGTCTCAATCCGATTGCGAATCGTGTTGTATCTCCACAGCAGTCGACTTTCATTAAAGGTTGTCATATTTCAGATTGTATTGGAATGGTATCTGAGACTATTAATATTTTGGATAAAAAGTCATTTGGCGGGAATGTGGCAATTAAGATAGATATTGTCAAGGCCTTTGATACTATTGATTGGAGCTTTCTTCTGCAGGTTTTACGTTCCTTCGGCTTTCATAATACTCTCATTAATTGGGTGCGTGTGATTCTTGAATCGGCTCATCTCTTTATTCTTATTAATGGTACTCCTAAAGGTTTTTTCCCTTGTAGTAGGGGTGTACGTCAAGGCGATCCACTCTCTCCACTGTTATTTTGCCTTGCTGCAGATGTTCTCAGCAAAGGTATTACTTTCCTAATCCAAGAGGCCAAGGTCAAACCTATATCGTCTCCTCAAGGATGTTCACCAGCTTCTCACGTTCTCTACGCAGATGATGTCATTATTTCTGCCGAAGTGATTCAACTTCATTACATAATCTTCGATAGTTCCTTAATTGTTATGGGCATTTTTCGGGCCAAGTAATCAGTATAAAGAAAAGTCAATTTTTCTTGGGGAAGTTTGCGAGACATAGAGCTGATATAGTACGCTCCATTCTTGGTTTTAATCAAGGGGTTTTGCCTTTTATTTATTTGGGAGTTCCAATTTTTTGAGGTAAGCCGATGAGGTCTCATTTGTAATATCTTGCTGATAAAGTGAAATCAAGGCTAGAAGGTTGGCAGGGCAAACTGCTATCAATGGCTGGTCGGGTATAGTTGGTGCAGATCTCTATACATTCTTTCCTTCTCTATAGTTTTTCCATATACAAGTGGCCTGAATCCTTACTGAAATAACTCTAAATTTGGTGTCGCAATTTTATTTGGACAGGAAATTGTCTCACTCGCAAACCTATTACTGTTGGTTGGTCCAAATTATGTCTTCTTAGAGAAGAAGGAGGTTTGGAGTTACGGAATCTCAAAGTTCTGAACAATGCTTGCCTTCTTTTGGTAGGCTGGAGAGTTCTCACCTTAAAGAACACTTGGAGTGAGTTTATTCGTACTCGGTTTCAATTTAACAGTTCTTCATACTCCAATCGTTACTCTATGTCCTCTATTTGGATTGGGATTAAGGAAGTTCTTTCCAAGATTAAAGATGGATGCCGATGGCTAGTTGGTAATGGTAGTTATTGGTTAAAAAAGCCCATACATGAAATGATAAACATTCCTTTCAATGTTGTTGCTCCCCTTCGTACAAAAGTTTCTGAAGTTATTACAAATTCAAGTTGGTCTATCCCCTCTGTTGTTATCAATAATTTCCCGCATGTTGCCGCTAAAATTCATTCAACAATCCTTCCATGTTATCCAAAAAATGACCGTCTTATTTGGTCTTCTTCTAACACTGGAGTTTTGATGCTACAAGATAGCTATGACTTTTGCCGCCACAAAAGTTCCCCTCTATCATGGCCCTCATTAATTTGGCAGCAATTTATCCCTCCTCGGCTCTCAATTCTACTTTGGAAAATTTTTCACAGAAAATTATCTACTGATGATAATCTTAAAAAAAGCGAGATTACCTTGGTTTCGGTCTGTCAGTTGTGTCCTACACCTAGCATTGAGGAGTCGACGAATCATATTCTTTGTCGCTGTGATTTTGCTAAGTCTCTTTGGGGTTGAATTTTGGGTATTTTCAATACGACACTTCCTTTACACGGTGGTTGGTCGGACTTATGGAATGCAATATCTCAAAAGCATTTCTCATCACAAATTCGAAATCTTTGGTTCGTGGCTTGTTGTAGGGTGGTTGATGCTATATGGAAAGTTCGTAATTCCATTCAATTTGAAAGTGTTTATATCCATATGTCTACTATTCATCTATAGTGCAAGACTCTAATCCAGAACCTTGCAAATGTGTGTCCTGGTAATATTTCCAATAATGCATATATTAATATTTTAACTCGTTTGGATGCCACTCCTTATCTTGGTCGAGCTCCTCATATTCTGGAAGTTTTTTGGAGGCCGCCACCTTTTGGTTGGGTCAAAGTTAACACTAATGGTTTATCTAAACATAATCCTGGTGTTGCTGCTTGTGGAGGATTATTTCGAGATCACTTTGGTTCCTATTTGGGTGGTTTTGCAATGTCTCTTGGCGTTCATTCCTTCTTTTTTGCAAAAATCTTTGCTGTAATATTAGCGGTTGAAGAAGCATGGTCTCGAGGTTGGCATAAATTATGGATGGAAAGTGATTCTCTAGCAGTTATTTCCTACTTTGCCTCAGCCTCATTCCTTCCCCCTTGGCATGTCCATAATAGATGGGCAAATTGTCTTTACATGTTGCAGAATATAGAATGCCACATCACTCATATTTACAGAGAAGGAAATCAAGCAGCTGATTTTTTTAGCAAACAAAGGCCTTAGTTGTAACTCCTACACCTGGTTCAGTACTCCGCCTCAGAACATTCGCAAAAGCCTTAATCTCAACTGTTGAGGTGTGCCTAACTTTAGGTTCTTTTAACCCTCCTTTTGTTGATGGATTCATAATTTATTCTGATTTCAGATAACTAATCTTTCAAAAGAAATGGGCTAATGATCATGATTTAATCTGCTGCTTCCCCTTCTGTTGTGCTTTTCTGTGCTACAACTTATCTTCCAGTTGTTGCTGGTTTTCCTGCTACAAGATGCTAGCGGCTATGCTTTATTGGTGTTTGCAATTTGAATTGCATCTGTTTCTTATAATTTATTCTTCAAGAAAGACAACGGCTTATCTGTAGCTTACTCTACTTACTGCTTCTGTTTACTGTTTACGTAACCTTCTCCTGCTTCTGGTAATGTCATAGCTACTGCTGGAGGACTTCTTTTGCTCCTGCTTCATGGGTTAATTGCTACTATTTGGACTTTGTAACAAAATTTCTGTAGCTTAATGCTGTTTTTGAGCTACAATTTTTGTATTCAAAATCTTAAGGATTGATCTTGTAATCTCCCTTTCCCCCCTTTTCTATTAATAATATATTATTCTGATTTTAAAAAAAAAAAACAAGAGATGCACGGACTAAAATGCAATAGAATGAGAACTAAAATGCAGAACCATCACAATATAGGACACATTTTAAATAAGTAAACGAAAAGGAACCTTATTGATATTTACCATAATTTCTACCTTTCTTGATAGAATGAGGTGCGCGACCGTGTACTACATTCTGCCCAGGTGGACAAAAATGCATCAAAAATAGTATCTAAACGTAATAAAATATCAAAATAAAGGGTCAATGTCTGATTAATCACAAGTAAAAGGACTCAATTGCAATTTGCAAGCCAAATAGATTCTCTGAGCAAAAATTGGTGTGCTACCGCGCGACTGCACAACACTTCCTCCCCCAAATTGGATAAATTTTAGACCTTTAGGGAGAGGAAGAAAGGGACTTTGAAAAATTTTAGGCTTTTAGAGAGAGAGAGATAATAAAGGAAGGAAGAAGGCTAAAGAGAAAAAAGGAAAAGTCAATAAAGAGAAGGAGATTTCATCAAGAGATCTATTTGATTTAATTTATTTGGCTAAACTCATTTTTTAGGACAATGATTTAATATATTTTATGTATCTAATTTCTAATATTGTATTGTTCAATTGATTTGAGACTTAGTATTAAACATTTATAATGAAAACTAATACTTTTGAATATTTGACCAATATTTGAATGAATTGTGAATTTATAGGAATTGAAAAATAAATATCTTATTTAGACTATGTGATAGATACCGTAAATTGCATATTAAATAAAGATATATTAATATGGTTTACGTAGTTTAATTTGAAATTATCATCAATAGTAAACCATATTAATATAAATTTATTAATTAATCACCTTCGGTAATTATATAATTAGCATTTTTCGTGGAATCGACGTCCTTTTATCACTCTATTATTTACTTGTGATACATGTACTTGCGTTCGTAAAAAAAAAGCAACAAATTTTTGGTATTATAAACAAGTTATTATGAAAAGATCAAATTGAGACGTGTAATATATTTTTTAAAATCCATTACATTTCTAAAGATTTAAAATTTATTTTTGGAAAAAGTCAATATTAAATTTTGTCAAATCAGTCCAATTATATTTTAAAAAGATGTATCCCCTTAGTGAATGAGATATATTCATGAGAATGACGTGATATTATATATAAAGAAAGAAATAATAACTCTTTAGTTACATATTTTTTATACTATTTATATATTTTGTTAGATTTAAACATTTTTAACAATTGAGATTGCATCTCACGTGTATATTAATTATGATGCATTAATTAAAGAAATAGATTTAAGAGTTAATGACATTTGAATCCTAAAGTTTAGCTAATTAACATGATTAGTTTTAATATTTTAAAAAATGAGCATAAAAGTCCTAATTTATTAACAAAAACGATTATGTTGATCTTATTTAATAGTAGTTAGGATATTAGTAGATATCTCCTAATGTATGACGAAACAGTAGATATGTCCTGAAGTTTCAAAAGTAATAAATAATCTATTTAGAATATCGAGAAATGATAGATATCTCGTGCAGTTATTGTGCAACTTTATAAAGTAATTATTTTACCCTTTTATATTTGAAAAGCATATAGATTGAATATTTTAATTCTATTACAAATGTATAATGACCAATATATTTTTATGATTTATTTCTTAGAATATTCGGTTATAAATTGTATAAATTATTTTAACTATAAATTAATATAATTATATTATATAAATATTCTAAAAAAAATTAAAATGATTTTCAAAATTCAAGGCAAGTTCAGATAAGAAGATTATGGCCTAAATGTATTAGATTGTGCTCTTAAAAGTTGGATATCGCGTGAATTTGATATGAATAATGAATACCACATTTCATATTGTCACAACGGCACGAGAAGACTTGTTTTACATATAATCATAACCTATAAGATTTTATATAGAATTGTCTTTACATCCTCTCACGGAGAATGTGAATTAAGATTCTTTCTACGAAATAATATATATATATATATATATATATATATATATTTGAAAATATGGAATAAATACCCAATACATATAAAATAATTCCTTGAACTTCAATTGCTTCGAACACACACTCTTATTGAGAAAGAAATGAGAAAGAGTATAAACACTCTGTTATTCTGTTGCGTACGAGTCTAACTTCGATTTTCTCTCATAGTTTACCAGCAGCGACATCCTTATATCGAAGGCTCAGAAAGTCCATAAATTTGATCGGAGAGTACCTGACAAAAATAGAAAAGTACATACTTAATTGTAATGCTACACTTACAAAGTATATATAATGCAATATAAAACGATCATACGTGTATCTTTAATTACAAATATAATACAAAATGTGTATATATATATATATATATATTTATATAAAATAAAATACAACAATTTTTTATTTAGAAAAACATATTATTCCAACACATGCTATGAGAAATAACAATTATCAAGGCGGATGAGTTACTTGGGGGGACTTTCTTCTGAGTTGTGAGTCGGTAAACTTTCAATAACACAATCATAACTCGGTAATGAGAAAACTGCAATCTGTTCGGGCGGATAGCAAATTAGCAACTTTAACGCATGGTTCGTTTTTAAAGCAACTTTGAACCTTGTTGACACATGGCCTTATACAATGTTCCATACTTAACAAGTGATAAATATAATATATCAAGAATAAAGAAAATTGGAACGAGTTTGAATTTTAATGAGTCTTATGCAGTGCTATTTTCTATATAAAATATATGCATATACAAATTATTTGAATAATTCATAATATTAGATTCTTTTTTTTACTCGCTACTTTACATTAAATATATTCTATTTATTTATTTATTTTTAGTGAAAAATTGAAAATATTCTACGTAAAAGTTGAAATTCTTAGATACAGTCTGAAATATAACATAAAATTGTTAATTTTTGAAACTTGAATATCTAATACAAATTATTCAAACATTTAGCATGTACAACATGAAATAAAAATTATATGTAACAATACATTGAATGTATTCTACTTAATTTCGTTCATTTTTTATTATGATATCATTACATAAATTCTATATCTTAAAAAAAATTTAAAAAACTTTTTATACTAGTATTTTCAAAATTATAATAAAATAAACTTATTTAGATTTTTTCACTTTTGCATTGGGTTAAAAAAAATAAACCTAATTTTATTCATTCAAACATAATTACTAAATTATTTATAATATTATATTAAAAATAGCACCATTAAAAAATCTTTAAATATCTAAATATTCAAAAACAATTATATTTAGACTTCAAAAGAAAAAAATTGGGGCACCTACACATTATCTTTCCTCATAATATACCACTCTGTGGCATTATAGACCTACGAACAAAATCAAAGATTATGATACATAATGTTAACATATATAGGTATCTTCTTTTAATTGAGAGACGAATATATGAAACGATAACAAGTTACGCTATAAAATATAATGTATTATAAACACTTAAAATTTATTTAAATGCATGAATATACCATGACAGCAACAATATAGACCATGATATTTTAGTCCAAAATTTTAAATATTGAATGAAATGAATGGATCAAAAAAGTTATAAGTCAAATTCTTATCTAAATGGAATATATCATCAAGTATTTAATTTATTAACCTAAGAAAATTGAAACATCTTGATTTCTATGCATTAATTTTTAGGATTTGGATCTAGTCCCGAATTTTTCTATCCTGGTCTTTCAATGATTCATTGACAAGTAGTATAACTTAAAATAAATGGTTGAAATTGCATTTTAAAAAAATTTACCAATTAACCTCCTCAATCTACTGTATTAAAAAGTGAAGCAATAATTTTAAAATTAATTAGGAAATCTTTTAAAATGCAATCTCGGCCTTTTATTTTGAGTCATGCCACGTGTCTATAAATCCTTAAAAGTCTGATAAAAAATATTAGAACTGGATCCAAATCCTAATTTTTAACAGTAAATACTATTATTAAAGTATTTCTACATTATATTTCGAAAGTGCATTTAAATATGCGTATAAAACGCCTCAAAATCTAGAACTTAAGTACAATATTACCTGAAAGTATCATTGCTGAGCCTTTTTAGCATGTCACCCACATTTACTATAAATGCTCTACAAAATTAATATAATTAGTTAATTGGAGAATGAACGAAATGACAACAATCCCATTCAAGAACTTCGCTTGATAAACCTTCATATATGCTATATTAAGAAAGTATATTTGAGTTGTTATGTCAATGTATTCTCGTAATTTACTGTGTATTGTTAGTTGAGCGAATCGTCAGTATTATTCTCAATCTGATTACAATGAATATTACAAAATAAAATTTAGAGTCTTATTTAATTAAACATCATGGATTTAATCTTCTAGTTATTTTATAATTAGTTGAAGGTTAAGTTTGACTAGAATATATTATTAAATGCTCACATTTTTAATAATATAGCCTCTCTTTTGAGGTTTGATTTACAAAAAATAAAATAAAATTACTACTTGATTTTCAGTACATAAACTCTTTAATTATTGAAAAAAAATCAAACAGAGATGCATAATATATTTCATAATATTCACTGATTTCTCAAAATTTCAAATTGATTTATAGAAAAAATCAAATCAAAGTTTGTCAAATTATTCCAACTATATTTTGAAAAATACTCTCTTATTATGTTGACAAAATGGCAGGGGAGAAAGAGAGAAGAGAGAGAGTCGTGGTAGGACAAAATACTCTCTTATTCTGTTGACAAAGTAAGCAAGAAAGAGAAATTATTCTAACTATATTTTGAAAATAAAATGGTAGGGGAGAGAGAGAGAGAGAGAGAGAGAGAGAGAGAGAGAGAGTCGTGATAGGACAAAATACTGTATTATTCTGTTGACAAAGTAATTAAGCAAGAAAAGAGAAAGAGTACAAAGGCTCTTTATTCTGTTTTTTAATTAAATGAGATTACAAAATACTTATTCTGTTGACAAAGTAAGATAGAAAAGAGAAAGAGTTCGTAACTCTCTTATTACATTGCGTCAGTCTAAAGATTAAGACCGACATGATATGATGTGATTTTTTCGACATGTAGTCAAGCAACTTTCATTTGCTTTTGTATTGTTTCAGCAGTAACATCCGCATAGCGAAAGTCCAGAAAGTCTCTAAATTTTTCAGGAGAGTACCTGACAAAAAAGAAAAATACCATACTTAATTGTGATTTTATATTTACAAAGCATAGATAATACAACATATATAACAGGATCCTATGTGTATCTTTAATTGTAAGTATTAAAGTTAACAATGATTCGATTGAGTTGTGAAAAAAAAAATTGTTTTAAAAAAGCATACATAATACAATATAACAATTTTTTTTTTAATTTCAAAAACCATATTATTCCGATACATATTTGAAATAAAAATTATCAAGGCCGATTACTTACTTGGAAGAATTTTCTTCTGAGTTCGGAGCTAATAAACTCTCAATAATACAATCATAACTCGGTAATAAGAAAACTCCAATCTGTTCGAGCAGAGATCAAATTAGCAACTATAATGCATGGTTTATTTTTAAAGCAACTATGAACCTTATTGACGCATAGCCTTATATAGTAAACAAGTGATAAATATAATATACAAACTATAAAGAAGAGTGGCAAGAGTTTGAATTTTAATTAGTCGTCTGCAGTGTTAATTTTTTATATAAAATATACGCATATATAAATCAATTTTCACACTTAATAATATTAGATTTCTTTTAGACATACTAATATCATTACGTCTATTGTTACTTTGTTGTGCAATGAAAATTTGGATATATTCATGTAAAGTTGGAGTTCTAAGATAAAATCTGAAATTTTGACATAAACTTTAAATTTTGAAACTTGAACATCTAAAATAAAAGTTCAAACATTTAGAATGTAAAACATGGAATTAAAATATATATAATTAACAATGGATTGGATGTATTCTACTCAATCTCATTTATTTTTTATTATGATATCATTACATAAATTTTATACATTAGAAAATGAAATTTAAAAGAGGTTTATACTAGTATTTTCAGAATTAAAATTAAATAAATTTAATTTAGATTCTTTACTTTGGTATTGGGTTAACATAATTAATTCATTCAAACACAATTACTAAACTATTTTTAGTATTAGATTAAAAAATAAACACCACTAAAAACCTTTAGATTATCTAAATATTCTAAATGAATTATATTTGAACTTTAGAAAAAAAAATTCGGCACTTACACAATATCTCTCCTGGAAATATACCACTTTGTGCAGTACAGACCTAGAAACAAAATAAAGATTATGATATATAGTGTTAATAATATATATATATATATATATATATATATATATATATATATATATATATATATAGCGCTAGAATCTTCTTTCCAATTGATATAGGAAATAATAACAAATTAAATGTATGCAATATAATGTTCTACAGACGCTTAAAATTTATTTAAATTAACAAACAAAAAGCAATTGCACAATTATACCATGAAAATAACAAACAAAAGGCGATAATGTTTCAGGATGAAATTTTAAATGAAATAAACGGGTCAGTGAATTTAAATTTTAAAGTCAAACTCTTACCTAAATGGAACATATCATCAAGTGTTTAATTTATTCATCTAAAAACATTTAGAAGATATCGATTTCTATGCATTTTATTACTTTAACTTTTAACAGTGACTACTATTATTAAATATATACGTATACATTCTATTGCGAGACAGCAGTTAAATGTGTATAAAACGCTTCAGAAATCGAGAATTTAAGTAAGAAGAATATTACCTGAAAGTATCACCGCTGAGCCTTTCCAGCATGTCACCCACAAATACTGTAAATGCTCTGCAATAATAATTTAATTAATTAATTAGAGAATGAAATGAAATGGCAACAATCCCATTCAACAACTACTTTTGGTAAATCTCCATATATACTATACTACGAAAGTATAATTGAGTATTTATTCAAATGTATTTGTGTAATCTACTAAGTCGGTACAATTAATGAGGAATCATCATTATACTCTCAACCTAATGAACTATACGCACCTTTTCTTTGGCAGCACATATTCCCATGATTGGGGTTTAGCTTCTTTGTCCCTACATATCTGCAATAATTATAAATAAACGTTTAACTAAAATACATACAAGAAAGATAGTACTACTATAAATTAATTGATTGATTGTTTCATACTTGAAGACCCAAGGCATCATCTGTTGCTAACAGTGTAATCAGACCAACGTCGCAATGACCCATACGTCCAAGTTTTTCCTCCGAGGAGCCGTTTTCTTGATCTAGATATACAATACAAGAATAAAATAATACAATAGAGGGAACATTTGGAACGTGAGATATTAGATGAATTCTACGTAAGAATGCTTGGAATTTGAAATAAATCTTTGTGAGATTTAGATTTTACCTGTGTAATGGAAAAGAGAGCATACAGTTGTATTATCGTCGCCGAACATTTGTGGGAGATCAAAGAAATCGTCATCGAGACCAAGAGCACGGGCTATTAGTTTTGCAACTCTTCTTCCCACATTGCTGACAATATTAAAAGATTTGTCAATATTATTATATATTTAATAAAATATTGGTATAAAAATAAGTACAATTTGTCTACGCTTACAGAGTCTCGTGTTCATATTTTTGTATACTCTCTTTCCATCCTGGCAAAACATCTAAACAACATCCAAGAAAAATATTATATATATATAGACACACACACACACACACAGAGAATGCATATGATTATTAATTAATTACCAGCGGAAGGCCAAAGATTGGTGGGATCATCTTTAACTACTCCATCATCTTTAAGTACTCCAGCGCCTGCAGTATATGCCTCTACGTAGCCTTCGACAATACAATTTAAAATAAAAAGATTAGAAAATGATATGACTTGTGCATCTGATCAAAACAGCTAATTACTAACCTTTCTGCACAGGGGGTTGGTAGCCTCGGTGATTTTCATTCCAGAGAATCTTCATTTTCTCATTCTCTGGCATTGCAAAAAACCTCTTGGTTTGAGCAAAGCCCTCGTCAAATAATTCGTCGCTTATTCCATGATTTATTACGTAAAAGATTCCACTATCCAAGCACGCCTGAACATAAAAATAATTAAAAATGAACGTTGAGATAAATAACTTTATGAATTTTTTATATTACAGATTAAAATTAGTATTAAATTCGTTAACTTGGTTTACCTTTTTTATCAAAGCAACAGATTGATCGATATCAGGATTTGAGAGATCGATGCATTCAAGGTTGTACACTTTGATATTTGCACCATTTGCATTCAGATGATCCGCCATGTTTGATGAATCTTTAATTAGCTTCCAATTTCTTAAGACTATGGAAAGAGAAGCCACAAGGGGCTTCGTATTTATACTAGCCACATGAAAGCAACAATTAACTATTTTCATAATTAAAGTACACACTAATTTAATAAGAAAATAAGACAATCCAAGTTATTAAACAATCATACATACATTTAGATTTTTATTTTTATAGGCATATTTTAATAGTGTTATAGTTTGACAATAACAATTAATTAACATGTAATGTGTGTGTGCGTGTGTGTGTGTATATATATATATATATATATATATATATATATATATATATACTATAGCCATTGCTTTTAGTATAGAGGTTAACAAGGGGATACATATTTGTACAAGCTACATGAAAGCAATAACTAACTACTTACATTATTAAAACACACTAATTTAATAAGAAAATAAGACAATAAAGTTATTAAACAATTATACATGCACAATAAGATTCCTTATTGTTATATATATATATATAGAGAGAGAGAGAGAGAAAGAGAGAGAGAGAGAGAGAGATGGGCACCCTCATTTTTTTTTTATATCTACGGCTTTTCTTTTTTGACTTAAGCCTAAATAATTTTATTAAAATATGTAACAATTATTTATTTTCAAACTTATATATGAAATTTTGTTAAAAAAATCTGAATGCAATTAAATTAAAAAATTTAAATTTAAATTTAAATAATCAGATATCTGAATAAATTTAATATTTTATTTATCAATAATATCCTTAATTATTTTATTATTTAACATTTTTATATACGTCAACAATTTAACATGTCAGTTTCAAAATTTTTAAGACATAAATATTAATATACTAATTATAAAATTTTTAATTTTATAAAAACAAATAATTTAAAATTTATATTAAGACATTTAAAATAAACAAATATATCAATCAGATTCATGTTTATGTTAAATTCAGACTTGAGACAAAAAAAACACTACCTTATAATTACATTCATTTGTAGATAATTGAATTAATGCGCTTTCAATAATTGAGATTAAATATGACAGATATATTAATTATAGTGTATTAATTATACATTAATTATATATATAATATAAGATTTTTATACTCTATGTAAACAATTTATGTTCATTTATATATATATATATATATATATATATATATATATATGATTTGGAAGATCAAAAGAAAAATATTGGCTCTTTTACCACGTTAGAAATATAATTTATTTTATTAATGATATAATACGTTATATAACCACTAAATCCTAATTCTACAAAATTAGGAAAACTAATTCAATGAAAACTAGTGAACTTAAGAAAACTCATATGAATATAAATTAGGAAACTAAACTAGTAAAGTTAATACTAGTTTAATAAAAAATATTTTTAATAAGACTAAACCAAATGGAAAACATTTATTGTATTCTAATAGTACAAAAATCAATGTATACAATAACAAGGGGGGAGATCAAATAAGTAATTTGGTTACTCCACTTTGCATGTCATCGTATTATATAATTTTTTATGCATAGTTTGGTACTATAATATTATCTTCCAATATATATTGTATGATATTGAGAAAAAGCCTAACTTAAAGTAATAAAAAAAAAAGGTAACCCTAGTATTTATTATAAATTAACATGTTTCATTGATAATAAGTTATTTTGTTATAGATTTTCATCATGTTAAAGTTGATTCAGAATTTATTACTTGGATAAAATCTTCTTTATTCCATCTCTCTTAATAAGCAAATTCGTATTCGAAATTCAAATTCCCAACTAACATTGGGACCCATTTGGTGCATATAAAAGCTTTTTAGCCATATCTATAGGTATGTTTTCTTTTGACATTGTTCTAGATATAAATATAAGGGATATTATTACATTTCTCCCCAGAGGTTTGAGTTTGTATTACTTAGAGAGAAAGAATAGAGATTGTATCACTTACCTCCCTTATGGTTATATTTTACCGTTAAGTGTAAGGGTAAGTATGTAAAATATTATTATTTAATATTTATTATTTTATCTAAAAAATAAAATTTTACTTTTCTAAATCCTTAGTTAATGAAAGAGAAGTTGAAAAAAATTTATTTATTTTCGATTTTTTAATCAATTTTATTAACTATATGTATCTCCGTATTTTATTTGAAAAATACTTATTTTATTCTATTCTATAATTACTAAAAAAATTATATTTCAAATTAAATTTTTAATTTTCGTATATTTTATTCTGTTATATAATTATTTTATTTAGTTTGTAAATTTAAATTAATTAACACATATAAAAGTCAAAAATAGATATTAAAAAAATATATTTTAATAAAAAATAAATAATTAAGGGTATTTTAGTAAATTTATTATTTAAAATTAGTTGACTAACACTATAGGGGAGGTATGTGATACAATCTCTATTCTTTCTTTTTAAGTGATACAAACTCAAATCTCAGGGGAGGAATGTGATAATATCTCTATAAATATAATAAAATTATGATATGCTATTCTATTTACTCCGCTCATGTAACTTTTTTGGATATGACATCAGAAGTACTAGTTTAATAAAAGACTAAGAAAAAATATAAGCTTTACTTGATTTTCAGTATATATAAACTCCTTAATTATTGAAAAAAAAAACATACATGCTTAATATCTTTCTTAATATTCAGTGGATTTCTCAAGATTTAAAATTGATTTATGGAAAGAATCAAATCAAAGTTTGTCAGATCGTTCCAATTATATTTTGAAGAATGTATCCCATTACTATATAAGGAAACATTAACAAAAATAAAATGACATGTACGGTGATATATATGTATATATATATATATATAGAGAGAGAGAGAGAGAGAGAGAAAGAGAGAGAGAGAGAGAGAGAGAGAGAGAGAGAGAGAGAGAGAGTGAGTGGTGATAGTATGTAAACAATCAATATAGTTGATGGAGTTACTATCCAAATTTACAACAATTATATATTTAGACAGTATTTTTTTTTTCTATTTGAAATTTGAATATAAAAAATATATATTTTTTACTTTAAATATTTAATTATAAATATTAAATTGTCTATTTTTTAAAAAAAATGAAATTAGTATGTTGATATATGTCTTAAAAAATCTTAAACTAATATATTAAGTTGTTGACATGTATAAATATTAAATAATAAATTAAAGATATTATTGACAAATAAAATATTTAAATTATTTATACTTTTTTTATTTAAATTTAAGTCAAATTTTTTAAATTAATTATATTGAGATATTTTTAACAAATATTTAGACATAAATTAAAAATAAAAGCTTTTAAACATTTAAATAATTATATTTAGATTTTAACAAAAAAAAAAATAGACCCCTAGTTGATTAGATATAAATTCACTAATCTTCCAAATCTTGAGGCTAATATATATAGTTACAATAACTGTATAGTATTTATTAATTTATTTTCTAAAAGTGGTCGTTCGTTGACTGGATGCATATTATTTGATTAATTTAAGACAAAACAAGGTCTAAGATTAATCGCTCAGAGCATTTTTGTAAATTTTTAGTTTAATATTCTCGAAAGTGATAAAAAGTTACAGGGGTAACTATTGGTAATTATAATCACTCGCAATGTCAAACTATAACAATATTAAAATATATAAAACTAAAGAGTCCTCATCTGTATGTATGATTATTTAATAATTTTGATTGTCCGATTTTCTATTAATTAAATTATTATGTAGTTTAGTTATGGAAGTATTAGTTGTTGCTTTGATTTAGTATACGTAGCACCTTGTTGCTTGTCTCTCCACAGCCTTGAGAAATTCAAAGCCAATTAAGGTGCTACGAATTAAAGATCAATCAGAGGCGGCAGATGATTTGAAAGCAAACTGTACAAAAATCAAAGTGTGCAATAGAAAATAGGAAGATTAAATAACCAATTAGCTACCCCGCTTTGCTTTATAAATCCTGCTTCATCCTATTAGCAAAAAAAAGTAATCCTAAACATCTAAAATTTAGTTGTAGAATTTTTTTATGCACAGTTTAGTACTATAATGTTATGTTTAAATATATGTTGTATCATACTAAAAAATAACTTAATATATGTATTATTAAGAATACTAAAAAACAATTTCATTGATTTAGTATGTATTATTATCGATCTTGATCATGTTAAACTTCTCTAGACATGCATATGATAATATTATGATATGTTTTTTTGGATATAACACCCGAAGTAATAAATTATTAATAAAAGTATAAGCTTTATATATGTAATTTTAAGTATTTGATTTTCGTATTATAAACAAGTTATTATGAAAAAGAATCAAATTGAGACATGTAATATATGTTTTAAAATGCACTATATTTCTGAATATTTAAAATTTATTTATGAAAAAAAGTCAAAATTAAAGTTTGTCAAATCATTGCAATTATATTTTAAAAAGATGTCTCCCCTTATTGAATGAGGTATATTCATGAGAATGACATGATTATTTAATTACACATTTTCTTATACTATTTATACATTTTATTAGATTTAGACACTTTAACAATTGATATTACATCTCACATGTATATTAACTATGATGCATGACAAAAACGATTATATTGATAGATTATATTAATCTTATTTAATAGTAATTATTAGGATATTGATAGATATCTCTTGATGTATGATAAAACGGTAGATATTTCCTTAAGTTTCAAAAACAGCAAATACCCCATTTAAGATATTGAAAATGACAAATATCTCTTAAAGTTACTTTGCAACTATGTAAAATAATCATTTTGTCCTTGTATATTTAGAAAGCATATAAATTAAAAATTTTAATTCTATTACTAATATATAATGACCAATATATCTTTATGATTTATTTCTTAAAATATTTGATTATAAATTTTTTTAACTATAAATTAGTATAAATATGTATAGTTAAACTACACAAATATTCTAAAAAAATTTAGAATGTTTTTGAAACTTTAAGGCAAGTTTAGATGAGAAGAGTATGGCCTAAATGTATTAGATTGTGCTCTTAAAAGTTGGATATCGCATGAATTTGATGTGAACAATGAATACCTTATTTTATATTGTCACAATGGCACGAGAAGACTTGTTTTACATATAATCATAACCTATAAGATTTTATATAAAGTTGTCTTTACATCCTCTCATGGAGAATGTGAATTTAGATTCTTTCTATGCATAATATATACATTTGAAATATGGAATAAATACGACAATATATATATGTATATATAAAATAATTCCTTGAACTTCAATTGCTTCGAGCACACGCTCTTATTCTGTTTTGTCTTTTTCAAACAAAGCAAGGCTAAATCATCCAGAAAGTAAAGTCCATAAATAAACACTCTCTTATTCTGTTGCGTATGAGTCTAACATAGATTAAGACCAACAATGATATGATTTTTACGGCATATAGTCAAGCAACTTCGATTTTCTCTTGTAGTTTACCAGCAGCTACATCCTTATAGCGAAGGCTCAGAAAGTCCATAAATTTGATTGGAGAGTACCTGACAAAAATAGAAAAGTACATACTTAATTGCAATGCTACATTTACAAAGTATACATAATGCAATATAAAACGATCGTACGTGTATCTTTAATTATAGATATAATACAAAATATGCGTGTGTGTATATATATATATATATAAATAAAATACAACAATTTTTTATTTAAAAAAACATATTATTCCAACACATACTATCAGAAATAAAAATTATCAAGGCGGATGACTTACTTGGGAGGATTTTCTTCTGAGTTGTGAGTTGATAAACTCTCAATAATACAATCATAACTCGGTAATAAGAAAACTCCAATCTGTTCGGGGCGGATAGCAAATTAGAAACTTTAACGCATGGTTTGTTTTTAAAGCAACTTTGAACCTTATCGACTGTGTTCTACTCAATCTCTTTTATTTTTTATTATAATATCATTACATAAATTCTATATCATTACAAAAATTTTAAAAAAGTTTTATACTAGTATTTTCAAAATTATAATAAAATAAACTTGTTTACATTTTTTCACTTTTGCATTGGGTTAAAAACTTTAAACCTAATTTTATTCATTCAAAGATAAGTACTAAATTATTTATAATATTATATTAAAAAAGAGGTACCATTCAAAAACCTTTAAAATATCTAAGATTCAAAATGAATTATATTAAACTTCAAAAGAAAAAAATGAGGCACTTACACAGTATCTCTCCTGATAATATACCACTCTGTGCATTATGGACCTAGAAACAAAATAAAAAATTATGATATATAATGTTAACATATCTATATATATATATATACGCAACTATAGTGTCTTCTTTCTAATTGAGAGACTCATATATGAAATGATAACAAGTGACGTGTACAATATATAATGTTCTACAAACACTTAAAATTTATTTAAATTCGCACATGTACAAAAAGCAATTGCACGAATATACCATGACATAACAATAGAGACGATGATATTTTAGGTTAAAATTCTAAATATTAAATGCAATG
Source organism: Melia azedarach (assembly GCA_028052125.1). Taxonomy (NCBI): domain Eukaryota; kingdom Viridiplantae; phylum Streptophyta; class Magnoliopsida; order Sapindales; family Meliaceae; genus Melia; species Melia azedarach. Next base: position 14,894,395 of record CM051401.1, on the reverse strand, counting down.
AATGGATCCAAGAATTTAAATTTCTAAGTCAAATTCTTGCCTAAATGGGACATATCATCGAGTGTTTAATTTATTAATCTAAAAAAATTGAAACATCTAGATTTCTATGCATTAATTTTTAACAGGGACTACTATTATTAAAATATTTATACATTCTATTTCGAAACTGCATTTAAATATGTGTATAAAACGCCTCAAAATCTAGAATTTAAGTACAATATTACCTGAAAGTATCATTGCTGAGCCTTTCTAGCATGTCACCCACATTTACTATAAATGCTCTACAAAAATAATATAATTAGTTAATTGGAGAATGAACGAAATGACAACAATCCCATTCAAGAAGTACGCTTGATAAACCTCCATATATGCTATATTAAGAAAGTATATTCGAGTTGTTATGTCAATGTATTCTCGTAATTTACTGTGTATTGTTAGTTGAGCGAATCGTCAGTATTATTCTCAATCTAATTATGAACTCCAGAGATGATTTGATTATTTTGAAACTGATATGACATGAAAAATATTTATTGCAATGATGCTTTTCACACACCTTTTCATTGGTAGTACATATTCCCATAATTGTGGTTTAGCTTCTTTGTCCCTGCATATCTGCAATGATTATAAATAAACACTTAACTGAAAGAGATATAAAACAGATAGTACTGCTATAGATTAATTGATTGATTGTTTCATACTTGAAGACCTAAGGCATCATCTGTTGCTAAGAGTGTAATGACACCAGCGTCGCAATGAGGCGCAGCTCCAAGTTTTTCCTCCGTGGAGTCGTTTTCTTGATCTGGATACAATACAAGAACAAAATATAATTAATAGGGGGAACATTTGTGACATGAGTTAGATGCGTGGAAATACTTGGAATTTGAACTAAATCATTGTGATCTTTAAATTTAACCTCCGTAATGTAAAATGGTGCATATGCTTGCATTATCCTTGCCAAGCATTTTTGGGTGTTCAAAGAAATCAACGTCGAGACCAAGAGCAAGGGCTATTAGTTTTGCAATTCTTCTTCCAACATTGCTGATAATATTAAAAGATCTGTTAATATTATTTTATATATAGTTAATAAAATTTTGGTACAAAAAGTACAATTTGTCTGAACTTACAATGTCTCTTGCTGATATTTTTGTATCATCTCTTTCCATCCTGGCAAAACCTCTAAACATCATCCAAGAAAGATATTTAGAAGTTAGTGAGGTTTAACAAATATTTATAATAATTCAAAATTTAATGCATATAATCGATTACCAGCGGCAGGCCAAAGATTGGTAGGATCATCTTCAAGTTTTCCAGCGCTGGTAGTATATGCCTCTACGTAACCTTTGACAATAAAATTTAAAATTAAAAATGATTAGAAGTTGCATTAAGAAAATGATATGGCTTTTTTTTTCATCTGAAAACATCTAGTTACTAACTTTTTTGCACAGGTGGTTGGTAGCCTCGGTGATTTTTGTTCCAGACCACCTTCATTTTCTCATTCTCTGGTATTGCAAAAAACCTCTTGTTTTGAGCAAAAGCCTCGTCAAATAATTCGTTGCTTATTCCATGATTTATTACGTAAAAGAGTCCCGTATCCAGGCATGCCTGGGCCAGAAATTAATAAATAAAAATGAACGTTTAGAAAAACAACTCTTATGAATTTTTTACACAAAATAATAGATTAAGATTAGTGTTAAATTCATTAACTTGGTTTACCTTTTTGATCAAAGCAACGGATTGATCGATATCAGAATTGGAGAGATCGACGCATTCAAGGTTGCACACTTTGATTTTTGTACCATTTACATTCACATGATCCCCCATGTTTGATGAATCTTTAACGGTAAGCACCTTAAGTAGCTGGAGAGACAAATCACAAGGGGCTACCTACTTATACTAGCTACTTGAAAGCGACAATTAATTACTTACATGATTAAATGAACACAATGATTTAATAAGAAAATCAGACAATCGAAGTTATTAAACAATTGATTCTTTATATATATATTAATACTGATACAGTTTGACTATAACAATTGATTTATATATATACATATATAGTGTTATAGTTTGACAGTATCAATTGATTATGATATCACTACTTTATAACTACCAATAGCTAGCTAGCCTGTCACTCTTTATCACGTAGAAAGTATTTCGTTAAATTGCATCCAGTCAACTAAAGGTAACTTTAAAAACATAAATTAACAAATAAATTAAAAAATTAATTAACCACCAAATTGGGAAAATTAGCAAATCTCCACCCAAGAAACAATCTGCAGATATATAATTGCCATTTATTTGGATGCTAACTCCAATCACGCACATGAAAATTGTATTTCCCATGAAAAATTTATGAAACTTCAGTTTAAATGTTTAATTCATCTTTCAACTGTGTAATTTTTCTCGAGATGCTATAAAGTATTAAATCAAGATTTAATGAAAAAGTACAAAATCTTTATGTTATCAATCGTTAAAGACTATTTGCAGATTTAAATTATTGTGTATCATTCATCTTTCATTCAATGATATCAATGAGTATGTGCAGTGGCGGAGCCCTTCAGAGCATGAGGGGGCCATGGCCCCAGCCCCAGGCCCCACGAAATTTTTTAATAAATTATTAATTTTTTTATAATTTAAAAAAATTTTAAAGTATAATATTTTTAAATTAAAATTAATTTATTCACATTTTTATATTTTTAATTATTTATTTTTAAATTATATAATGATAAATTAGTTAAATATTGTTTTTTCTAATTTCAAATAATAATCCCACTTATTTATTAATACTTTACATATAAAAATAATTTCTTTAAAGAATTATTTATTTTGTTTTGTTTTCTATATAATTGAAATTTTTTTCATGTAGAAAAATTATATAATTTTGAAAACTTTTTTCTTATAGAAAAACTATGTATTTAAAATTTAAAATTTAAAATCCGCTCATAATGAATTGGATTGTGAATTCATAATATCAATCCTATATAATCTAATTTAATTAACTAAAATAAGATAATAATATTATTTTTATTATGTTAAATTATAAAATATTTATTAAAAATTTAATAATTTTTATTTTATAATAAATAACCCCTAATTAAGGATTTAATTATTAAATGTATATAATATTTAATAAAATATATTATTTTTAATATTTTAAGGATTTCTATGATAATAACCAAATCAAATTATCCTAATCTAAGTCTTCCAAATCTAATTTCGAGAGGTTTTCTTTTCTCTACCCAGAATGTCGCTGCCTTCGTGTTTAATAGAATCAAATTATGGATTCTTAGGATTTTGTATAACAACACAATTAAAATTTTAATCATATAACTTCACTTTGATCAGGTATTTTTTCTATTAATTAAATAAAATCTTGACTAATATGAATTTTTGCGTCAATTAAGTTTGATTGATCCTTATTTATTTCTGTGTTGCTTGATCCTTGTCATAAAGAACGACTTTTTAAATATTGCTTTTCTATATTATTTGATGAAAATAAAGCTAATGAGTTAATTGTTAAATTGAGAAATACTTTGAATAGCTTGTATAATTATAACAAATTGTTTTACTCTGATCATGTGTTAATAATGGATAAGGTGCATGATGGATATGAGATAAAAGTTGATACTTATGAGATTGATGCAAAGAAATTATTTGAAAGTGGCTATAAGAAACTTGTAAAAAAGTTTGATGGTGAATAATGCAAAACTGAAATGCATCGTTATTTAATTGAGTCATTTGAGAATACAGAAAATATAGATTTTGATATACTTAATTAGTGAAAAACTAATTCTTCAAAATATAGCATCTTGTCATGTATTGTTCAAAATATTTTAGCAATATCTATTTCTACTGTGGCATCTGAATCAACATTTAGCACAGAGGTCGCATTCTTGATCTATGTTCATTATCTATAAGGACAGTGGAGACACTCATTTACACACAAAATTAGTTGCGTTCAACACAAATAAATCTTTGTGAAGCAGTGGATGAGATTGAACATATTGAATCAGGTATATACTAAATAGAACAAATTATATACATTTATTATTAAGCTTTTTTTCTTAAATCATTTACTCTAAATTATCTCTTTTTATTTCTTTCAGAAATTTTAAGTGATGAGAAGATTACATTTAATGATGTTTAATACTTTAAGATATGATTGTAAGTAATTGTATTTATTTATTTTTTTATTAGACTTATTAATTATTTATATATTTATTTTGTTGTTTATTTTAGAATGAATATATAAGATATTTGGTTGGAAGTTTAAATAAATCAATATATTATTTTAATGAGTTTTTTAAAATCCTTAAAGGCTAATAATGGAAACCTCTTGGTCTCTTTTTTACGTCTTCAACTTAGTTGTGTACATGAGGCAGCTTTTATTGCCGCACCAATAATTTCATCTATTTTATAAAATTTTATTTGCATAAAAGAACCAATGTTGACCTTTTCAAAGTTTGCAGGAGGATGGATACCAATAACTTGGATATTAAAATTTGAAATTTAATCTTTGTATAATAAGCCTTCGGCCCGATTGTAAACTGAAGTCACGCCTTGGGCCCGAACAGTCAAAAACTATTTACCATATTTAAGGTTATTATGTTGCCATCAAAGCCTTTGGCCCGATTGTAAACTGAAGTCAAGCCCACAAAATGCAACAATTTTATAAAATAAAATATATCCATAACAATGTTGCAATAATCTAAATCAGTTGCCGGCCGAAAAGAAATTAATAATTAAGAGAGTGAAAATTATACAATGTCTAATTTTTCTACACCTACCAACTGTTTAAATCTATTGACATTAGAATATACATTAATTCTATATATTTATTAAAAGGCGTGGATTTTAGTAGCTGATTTCACACTGCCCACGAAACGGCGTTGCTTCGATGAAAAGAAAGAGCCAAGCAAGGAGGACCACCCTATGAATAATTGAAGATATTTGTACAAATTGGAAATTGCAGTACAAATTATCCGAAAGGATCTTCTTAAAATCAATAAGTGCTGAATTCGATTTTTGAGGTCCCCCACTTTTATACGATCAAACGTGGTGGATCATACGACAGCAAATGGTAAAGAAAGCTACGTATCAGCAACTCTTAATTGCATCGATCTCTCAAATCCCGGTTTCCACCAATCTGCTTCTTTTATCAAACAGGTGAAACGTTCAAGCTCTTTGACCACTGCTACGGGAAACGTCCAAAGAAAATTGATCAAGCAACTAATATAGAACGTTAGTGAGTATATATAGATTGATATCAAATTTTAAGGAATCTTATATCGACCAACAATCTCTCTCTTTTGTTGTAATATGACTGCAAAAGATAAGCATAATTAGGAGAAAGCTGGTTGTCCAACAAAAATCCTCCGATGCCTAAATAAAAAAAGGTTTTTTAAAAATAAATTAATAAGATAAAATTTTGGCAAAATTTCTGTGTATAATAATAATAGTGTTCATACTTTTCTCCTTTAAGTTTTTACCTTTTAATAATGTTATATATATATATATATATATATATATATATATATATATATATATATATATATATATATATGCAGGACTAGAATCTTCTTTCCAAATGAGAGACTGATATATGAAACAAAACACAATGACATGCATAAAATATAATGTTCCACAAACATTTTAAACTTGTATATCAATAGATATGATAATGTTCTAGGCTAAAATTTTAAATATTAAATGAAATGAATGGGCCAAAGAATTTAAACTTTTAAGTCAAACTATTACTTAAATGGAAATAATCAAGTATTTAATTTATTGATCTAAAAAATTAAAACTTGTTGATTTTCATGCATTTATTACTTTAATTTTTAACAGTGATTATTATTATTATTAAAATACTCACACATTCTACTATGAAACTACATTTAAATGTGTATAAACGCCTCGGAAATCTAGAATTTAAGTACAATATTACCTTAAAGTATCTTTGCAGGCCTTTCCAGCATGACACCTGCTCTACAAAAATAAATAAATAAATAAATATATATATATATATATATTAATGGTGTTATAGTTTGACAGTAACAATTAATTATTATATCATTAATTTATAACTTCCAATAGCCAGCTTTTTATTATTAAAGAATTATACTTACACATTTAGATTCTTTTATATAATAAATCTATATATATATATATATATTTATATATATGTACATATCGTTGGAAAAAGTATTTAACTAAAAGTTTAGAAGAATTCCGTGATTCTAATTTTTTTCAATTAAATTTATGCCTCGTCTGTTCAACGAATTTGCATTCGGCCAACTACAGACAACTTTTAAAATAAACAATTAACAAATAGTACACACTCACCCTAACTATATTAATTAGTCCCCAAATTTGAAAAATTAGAAATCTCAACCCAATAAACGACATAAAAAAACCCGTATTTTTTTTTCATCTTGTTAGACTTTTATTAACATTTTCATGACTACTTTTTATAATTATCTAACGATATAATTTGTACTTTAATATATTTGATACGTATTTAATGTAAATTGTCGTTAATTACATAATTAAACATTAATTAATTGCGTGCACATGGAGAGCTTACGTTTTAATTATATTTTTTCACTGGCGGAAATAGAATGAAATAGAATTAAATTAAATTTAACGATTCAAAATTTGCAGAGGCTAAAATAATAAAAATAAAATGTAAAGGATTAAATTAATAAAATTTACCCTTAAATTTCAAAGTTACCACGGAATATGAGGATTGAAAACCAAAACAAGCAATTCTTGTCGTTGAGATGATTATAACAAAAATAAATTAGTATATTGTGGAGCAATTAAGACTAAAAGTTGATGCTATTCGGGCTTAGAATTAAGCCTAACCAAATCTGAAATATTTCAACTGGTTAAACTTAAATAATTGAGCAACTAAAAACTTTGTTAAACTAATTTAGTTCGATTTGGGCAATAGGATTTAGAACTATAATTTGTTGTGATATATGATTAAAATATATACTTTTATACGATGAGTTAAATTTAATTCTTGTTTCGGTGTAGTATAAATAACGCCTTGTTCCCTCCACAACCATTCTTCCATATATCCTTAAGGCTAAGGTGCGATCAAACATGGCGGATCATGCAGCTGCAAATGGTAAAGAAAGCTACGTAACAGCAGCTCTTAATTGCATCGATCTCTCAAATCCCGATATCCACCAATCTGCTGCTCTCATCAAACAGGTGAAGTAAAGACTCTCTCTCTCTCTCTCTCTCTCTCTCTCTCTCTCTCTCAGTCTATCAACATATATACACTTTGAATAAATTTATTTGTTATTCAGGCATGCATGGATTCTGGGATTTTTTACGTAGTAAATCATGGAATAAGCGAGGAACTTATGGCTGAGGTTTTTGCTCAAACCAAGAAGTTCTTTACGTTGCCATGGGAGGAAAAAATGAAGCTCAGGACTGGAAGAAACCGAGGCTACGACACACGTTCGAAGAAAGTTGATCGAGAAACTAATAAAGAACGTCAGTGAAAATAAAAATATATATTTGGTGTCTATTTTTTCTTTCAGATACGTAAATAAAATATTTTTCACCATGGAAGTTCTAAACTTTTTTTTTTTTTGTATTCCGAATCTTTGATTTTCAAGTTAGTGGAGAGCAATTCATGATTGTTGGCGAGATACCATATTCTGATAAGGAGGCAGAAAAGCCTCTGAGGGGTCCAAATATTTGGCCTTCGGCTGGTAACTACCGTAACTTGTTTCTGTTTTGTTTTTTGTTTGACAATTTTCTAACAATATATAATTGTTATCTCACCAACTTCATTTTCAACACTCCATTTTATCTGTGTCGTTTAGATATTTTACCGGGATGGAAAGAGACGATGCTAAAATATCAACAAGCGGTATTGTAAGTTTTGCAACTAGTGATCGATTGTACTCATCTGTTTTTAAAGATAGAAAAAAAGGCTAGAAGTTACAGGCTACAGAAACAGTTTTTAATTTTTAATATTTTCAGAAATGTAGGAACTGCAGTTGCAAGAATAATCGCCGTTGCTCTTGATCTTAAAGTTGATTTCTTCGATCAGCCAGCATTTCTTGGCAACGCTTTACCATACGTCTCCTTAAATCATTATGGAGGTTACATTAAAAATCACAAAATTCTAATTTAGATATTCCTTTCTCGCTAGTACAGTTGCCAAATTTACATGAGTCATTTTAATTCTAAATTTTATTCTTGTATATTTAGCTGAAGATGTTGATCCCTCAAAGGAATATCTACTTGGAACTCCGGCTCACTGTGACCCTCCTATAATAACGCTCTTGGCAACAGACGATGTCCCAGGTCTTCAAGTACGAAATCGTCAATATATTGTGAACGTATAGATCACTACTGTAATTTTTTCATTCTACTGAAATATCTATATATAATTATGGCAGATATGTAAAGATAAACATGCTAAAGCTAAAATATGGCAGAATGTGTCCCCATTGAAAGGGTGAGTTAAATACGAGAACCTAAAATAAGTATTGAGCTAAATTTTTTACATAGATATACATTTTCTAAAAGACAATTACCTTTTTCAGAGCATTTATAGTGAATACTGGCGATACGTTGGAGAGGATGAGCAACTGCGTTTTCAGGTACATGTGGTTGTCTGATGACCCCTGTATTCCCAATAAGTTTCACTTTATTTGTCATTAATTTGCAAGGTATACTCTTTACCATTAAGGTTTCTATTTAATACAAGAAGTTGTACTAACATGTACAAGAAGTTGAGTACAACATTCCTAGTTTTATGTAGTACTCTTTATCTAAATTTTTTTGGCCTTGAATCTGATACCAGGTCTACAATGCACAGAGTCTTGTATCGCCAAGACAGATACACTGTAAGATGAATTAGAATTAAACTCAATCTTTCTCGTTTTCTTCAAATTGTTATTCATATTAAATACTATTCAATATCTCTAAACAGTATTTGAATGAGAGATGAGATTCCAAATGTAATTTGCTACTACGTATTTGATATATCTTCATCTATGTGCGTTTTAATTAATTGCCTTTCACTTTGTAATTTACCTCCTTCGTTGGACAGATTGCTTTCCTGTTGTATCCAAGTAATGATGCTATTATTGAGTGCATTCCAAGTTGCAAGTCAGCAGAAAATCCTCCCAAGTGAGTCATTGCAATTAAAAAAGTTTTCCCTAAACATACATAATTACGTTATATATCCTATTTAATTCTTAATAAAGAAAGAGGAAAAGATATTTCCATTTCATCATCACTACCTGATGAATAATATGTGTGTATAGTATTAACAATTGTACTTAATATTTTCGTCAGGTTTCCTCCAATCAAAAACGAAGAACTTCTGAGTGTTATCACTAGTGCCGTTGCCGCTGGTCGACTAGCAAGAGACGTCACAGATGCTTAGCTTTGGTGAAATATTTTATATAAAAATAAACAGTCTGTTGAATGAATGAAAAAAGCTATTGAGTCAATTAAAGATCAGAATGCATTCTGAATTCTTAAATGATATGATGTACTGAAAAAATGCTTCCATTGAAATAATAAAAAAAAAAGCATAATGTTTGGGGCTTTCTTTAGTATTGCTTTTTTTTTTTCAAGGTCTATCTGCCTTGCCCTTTATTGAGGGTTTTTTTAACTGTTTTGGACGGGATTTTGTTATGAATTAGTGGGTGGTTTATTTCCTATTTTTAAGAAATAATGGGCATGTTCTTTAATGCTCCATTAGTTCAGGAGAAACATGTTTAGTGGTTTTTTGAATATTGCATTTTTTTAGCATTAGTGATGCATATTTTGTCATGGTAATCATGGGTAGTAATGGATAGTTATATATATGATCATGGGTAATTTTCTTTGACTATATAAAGATTGATGTAATTGAATTATGTAATCAAGTAAATTGTGTTTCTTCCTTTGCATTATTCATTTGCCATTATTCTTTCTAAATTTTCTACATTTGGTATCAGAGCCAGGTTGGTAAAAAAGAGAGATAGAGAGTGTTGTAGCAATATTTCTCCTATTATTCACTTTTGTTGCAGTAGCAAATATTTATGACTTCTGACAATTTTGTGTAACCCGCCATTCTGCATTTTGATGGTCATTACGATCATTGGAGTATGTTGATGGAAAACGTTTTACGATCAAAAGAGTATTGGCAAATTATTGAATTGGGTGTAGCCGAACCAGAAGGAGTTATTTTGAAAGCAACGCAAAGGGCAGAAATTGAAACACAAAAGTTGAAGGATTTAAAGGCAAAGAATTATCTTTTCCAAGCAATTGATCGTTCAATCTTGGAAACATATCTTTGCAAGGATACCTCTAAGCAAATATGGGATTCTATAAAGAAGAAATTTCAAGGAACAGCAAGGGCGAAAAGAATGCAACTTTAAGCACTCCGTGGCGAGTGGAGACTTTACGCATGAAGTTAGGTGAATCAGTTTCTGATTATTTTTCAAGAACATTGGCAATTGCCAATAAGATGAGAATCCATGGCGAAAAGCTAGAAGCTGTCACCATAATTGAAAACATTCTTCGATCAATGACGGCAAAATTCAATTTTATCACTTGTTCAATCAAGGAATCTAACGACATTGATGAACTATCAATTGATGAATTACATAGTTCATTGATAGTCCATGAACGAAAATTAAATGCACAAGACAATAAAGAGCAAGCATTGCAAGCAGCAGCTAATTCAAAAGGAGTTGGTCATGGCAAAGGAAACTGGAGAGGCAAGAATGCAAACCACAAATTTGAGGAGAACCAAAAGATGGGAAATCAAAAAAAATGGAAGAGTCGTGATAATCAACATCCAACAGACTCCAAGTCAAAGGCAGACAAATCATATATTGAATGCTTTCGATGTCATAGGTATGGGCATTATCGTTTCTGAATGTTGTACCAATTTAAACAAAGATCGCAGTGAAAGGTCTAACTTTGCAAAGAAATACGAGAGAGAAGAAGAAGCCATTGTGTTGATGGTGTGCCATAAAAAAAAAAAAAACCCACCAAAATTTATGGTATTTGGATACAGGCTGCAGTAACCACATGTGTGGAGATAAAACTGCATTTTCTGATTTAGATGAATCTTTTCGCAATACTGTGAAGTTTGGAGATAATTCTACAATCTTTGTCATGGGAAAAGGGAAGGTAAAAATCCAAACAAAGAATAATTGTAGCCAAGTCATTTCTAATGTTCTTTATGTTCTAGATTTGAAATCAAATCTACTTAGTGTGGGTTAACTTCAAGAGAAGGGGTATTAGATTATTATCAAAGATGAAGTTTGCAGAATTCAAGATTCTAAGCTGGGATTGATTGCAAAAGTTAGCATGACAACAAATCACATGTTTCCTTTGTATCTTCAAAATGCTAGTCATTCTTGCTTCTTAGTAAAATTGAAAGATCCAGCTTGGCTATGGCATGTACGATATGGGCACCTACATTTTGGCAGTTTAAAGACTTTACAGCAAAAGAAAATGGTGTCAAGTCTTCCACAATTTGAATCTCCTTCAGAAATTTGTGAAGATTGTGTTGTTAGCAAACAACACCATGATTGCTTTCCAAAGGCAAATCTTGGAGAGCAAAGAAAATGTTGGAATTGATTCATTCTGATTTATGCCAGCCTATAAGTCCTATGTCTAATGGAGGTAAACGTTACTTTATTACATTCGTTAATGATTATAGTCAGAAGACTTGGGTTCATTTCTTGTAGGAAAAATCAGAAGCTTTTATAGCTTTTAAGAATTTCAAAGCAGTAGCTGAGAAAGAAGTTGGTAGGCCTATTAAAGTTTTTCGTATTGATTGTTGTGGAGAATACAACTCACAAGAATTTGCAAATTTTTGTAAGATGCATGGAATTAAGAGGCTACGTACGGCAGCTTACACGCCTCAACAAAATGGTGTTTGTGAGAGGAAAAATTGCACAATTCTAAATATGGTGCGAAGCCTTTTAAAAGGAAGTAACATTCCAAAAAGTTTTTGGCCTGAAGTAGTAAACTGGAGTATTCAAATTTTGAATAGAAGTTCCACTCTTACTATTCAAAATATAACTCCAGAAAAAGAGTAGAGCGAACGAAGACCAACAGTTGATCATTTCAAAATTTTTGGGTATATTGCTTACGCTCATATTCCAGATGAGAAGAGGAAGAAGCTGAATAAAAAATGGGAAAAACGTATTTTCTTTGGTGTTAATGATCAGTCAAAAGCTTACAGGCTATATAATCCTAACACTAAGAAAATCATTATCAGCCGCGATGTAATTTTTGATGAAGAAAAGACTTGGGCATGGAATGAAGATATTACTATAAGGGAAATTCAAGCAGATTTTGACGATGAAAACAACAAGATAATGCAACAACTTTCAGAAAATGAGCAGCAAGTTCCAGCAGCAGCTCAAAGTTTAATCCCAACAGTTCAACAAAGTCTAGTTGAAACAAATAGACAAGAAGATATTGCAAGCAGCTCACGTCCACTACGCATCAGAAGAAGACCAGCATGGATGCAAGATTATGAAGTACCTGGAGTTGATCAATCTGAAGACCCACTCACATATTTTGCTCTTTTCTCAGGTTGTGATCCTATCAGTTTTAAAGATGCTGTCAAGGAATTAAAATGGCAGAAGGCAATGGATGATGAAATTGCAGCTATTGAAAAATATAACACCTGGGAATTGACGGATCTTTCAAAAAGGCAAAAAACAATTGGTGTCAAGTGGGTTTACAAGATAAAGTTAAAGGAGAACGGTGAAGTTGACAAATATAAGGCGCGACTTGTAGCCAAGGGCTATAAGCAAGAATTTGGAGTTGATTACAAAGAAGTATTTGCTCCTATTGTTAAATATGACACAATCAAACTAGTGATTGCAATGGCAGCACAAAACGCATGGCCTATATTTCAGTTAGATGTGAAATCAGCATTTCTGCACGAAAAATTGCAGGAACAGGTATTTATTGATCAACCTCCTGTCAATATGAAGTTTGGTAATGAACATAAAGTTTATAAGCTGAGAAAGGCTCTATATGGCCTAAAACAAGCACCAAGAGCTTGGTATAGCCGTATAGATGCTTATTTTTTAAAAGAAGGATTTCACAAATGCCCATATGATCACACACTTTATATTAAAATTGCTGACGGACGAAAAATTATTATCGTGTGTTTATATGTAGATGATCTTATTTATACTGGAAATGATAAGGTTATGCTTGAAAGTTTTAAACAGTCTTTGATGATAGAGTTTGATATGTCTGATCTTGGTGTGATGTATTATTTTCTTGGCATTGAAATGGTACAATCTTCTACCGGAATTTTTATTTCTCAAAAGAATATGTGCGAGAAATTTTAGACAGGTTGCTGATGAAGAATTGTAATTCTGTTAGTACTCCAATGGAAACGGGTTTGAAGCTTGTGAAAGATTCAGAAGGAAAGAAAGTTGACAGCACGCTTTATAAGCAGATTGTAGGGAGTTTAATGTATTTAACTGCAACTTGCCAGATATTATGCATGTTGTTCCTCAAATTAGCAGGTACATGAAAAATCCAAAGGAGTTGCATCTTTTAGCTGCCAAAAGAATTTTTAGATACTTATAGAGAACAACTGATTTTGGATTATTTTACAAACGAGGAGAGAAGTCAAATTTAATTGGCTTCACAGATAGCGATTATGCTGGAGATTTTGATGACAGAAAGAGCACTTATGGTTATGTTTTTATGATGGGTTCAGGAGCTGTTTCATGGTCATCAAAGAAGCAAGCTATTGTGACTTTATCAACTACTGAAGCAAAATATATAGCTGCAACATCTTGTGCTTGTCAAGCTATTTGGCTGAGAAAGATTCTTAAAGAACTTGATTTCAAGCAAGAAGGGCCTACTTTAATTTTCTGTGACAATAGCTCAGCAATAAAGCTTTCCAAAAATCCTGTTCTACATGAACGAAGCAAGTATATAGATGTGAGGTATCACTTCTTGCGTAATTTGATAGAGGATAGAGCAATTGATCGTACCTACTGCAAGAGTGAAGACCAAGTTGCTAATATATTTACCAAGCCTCTCAAATTGACAGCATACTTGAAACTTAAGAAGCTCCTTGGTGTTTGCAATTGGAAGAATTCAATTTGAGGGAAGGTGTTTGTTATTTTTCTTTAAACTAATGTTTGAAAACATTCAGTTTAAAGGAGGAAACATTATGAATTAGTGGATGGTTTATTTCCTATTTTTAAGAGATAATGGGCATGTTCTTTAATGCTCTATTATTTTAGGAGAAACATATTTAGTGGTTTTTTGAATATTGCATTTTTTAAACATTAGTGGTGCATATTTTGTCATGGTAATCATGGGTAGTAATGGGTAGTTATAGATATGATCATGGGTAACTTTCTTTGAATATATAAAGATTGATGTAATTGAATTATGTAATCAACTAAATTGTGTTTCTTCCTTTGCATTGTTCACTTGCCATTATTCTTGCTAAATTTTCTACAAATTTTCTATTTGCTTTTGCTTTTTCATGGCCATCATTGGATGTTGTTCCTGTTGATATAATGGGCAAAATTCCTTTTTTATTTTCATTAAACTCAGTAGTAGCAAATCACGTTTCTTGATGTGTGTTTCATGCTCTTTATTATTTCGTAATTAAAGCTTGGCTGAACGATCAAAATTTATAAATTTTAGACATGGGAACTCCATCATGAGGTAGATACTTTTTATAAATTTATAATAAATGAAAAGTTTTTTTTTTCACCTAAATTAAGATTAAAACTACATCTTATAATACTAAACAAAAGGGGGTTTTCATATCTACTTAATACTATTAAAGGGTGCCTCTTTCTCCCATTTGATATTGCTAAGATCATATTTGTTGGTATCTTATGGCAACACTAAAGTCTCGTTAATATAATTAATCCAAACACCATTAAAAATATATATATACATCATGCTGTAATATATTTAGTTTGCGTGCCTCTATTTTGTTAGTTAAATTTTGGTTTTGCTTTTATGGGTATTTTTTTCACAATTCCTTCCAATTTTCTGCGTCGGTTCATCTTCCAACCGATCTAGCTTCAGTTTTGACATTACAGTCGGAGACTTATCTGCGTGCATCCCACGCGCAACTACGAGCAACCACCGACTGCACTAAAAAATAACCATGAGAGCATGCCTCTCATCATATGCGTTTTCGTTTATTTTAATTTTGTTTTGGTTAATATCATTTAATTTCAAATAGTAATCCCACCTATTTATTAATACTTTACATATAAAAATAATTTTTCTTTAAAGAATTATTTATTTTATTTTGTTTTCCATATAAATGAAATTTTTTTCGTGTAGAAAAATTATATAATTTTGAAAACTTTTTCCTTATAGAAAAACTATGTATTTAAAAAACATTTCCTTAAAAAAAAATTTATGACTAGTCTATATATATCATAAACCTCTATAAAATATTCAAAAATATTTTATCTTCTTAATTTTTTGAATTTAACCAAATATATTTAATTTTTATTTCCAACAATTAAAAAATACCTACACTATAAAATGTTATTTTAAAATATCTAATTTTAAATTTTTTGGACAAAAATACCCATGATACTAAAATGATCAAACTTCACTTTGAGTTAGTGTAGCAACTTAAAAGTAATTTTCGGAATTATTATAGCACCTTGAAAGTTATTGTAGCTATTCAAAAGCAAGTCAAAGTGTTTTGTTAATTTTGGATAAAAGAGTATTTTTATCTAAAACAAGAAAAAATGAGCATTTTTTATTAACTTTTTGCCAAGGGCATTTTTTAGTTTTGGGAAAAAAATTGAGTATGTTAGATGTTTTCCTTATTTTTTTTAATTTTCTCTTTTCTTCGAGTTGAGGCAAGAAGAAAAAGTTCTAAAAAAAAATACTAGTATCTTTAAAGTATTTTCATGTATTATTTATAGATTTCTGTAAGTATAACTATAAATTATAATATTGCAATCTTATGATAAATTTATTATGATAATATTATTTTTTTAATATTTATTTAAATTTAAAAGGTATACAAAATTATTATTCGGCCCTCCCCAAATCTTAGATTCTGGCTCCGCCCTTGAGTATGTGAAATATTTGAAGAATTTAATCTTGCTGGTTATTAAAGAAGCTTGACTTGTAAAACATCCTTCGAAAATCCGTACTTTTTTTTTCATTTTATTAGACTTCTACTAACTTTTTCATGACTATTTTTATAATTATCTAACCATATAATTTGTAGTAGTATAACATGTTTGACACCCGTTTAAAGTAAATTGTTGCTAATTATATAATTAAATATTAATTGATTGTGTAAGCATGGGGACGTAGTTTTTATATGCGTAAATTGTTATTAATTACATAATAAAACATTAATTAATCTGGATTTTAAAAGTAGAAAGAGAGTTTTTTTGAAAATAAGGTTTTAAAAAGTAATTCATTATAAATATAATGCTAAATACATTCATTTAACATTATAAAAGCCCAAAAGTAACCCTAAAACAAGTTATTAAATCTCAACTTTAATTAGCAAATGAAATTATTAAAATTAAAATATTTTATTATATTTTATTACTTTTTCAAACAAATATATAATTAAAATTTTTATTTTTTATATATAAATTATTTTAAGATAATAAACCTAAAATTAAATTTTAGTCATCACAATTTACTATATACATATTACAAAAAAAAATTTGTAATGCATGAAACTGTTTTTAAAATTCACAATACATTCAAAAATAAAATTTATTTAAACTGATTTTTTTCGAAGTTAATTATCTTTACAGTACAAAAATATATTTTTTTTTCAAATGCACATCAATCCTAAAGTGACCCTAAAGTTGATGTTGTTTTATCTGAAGTGGGTAGGAGTGTTCAAAATCCAATCTGCGTAATTCGCTTAATCCGATCTGGTCCAATCAGCTTTTAATGGATCAATGGATTTGATTGGATTCGAAAATTTAAAATCCGCTCATCATGGATTGGATTGTGGATTCATAAATCAATCTGACAGAATCCAATCCAATTAGCTAAAATGAGATAATAATTTTATTTTTATTATGTTAAATTATAAAATATTTATCAGAAATTTAATAATTTTTATTTTATAATAAATAACCCCTAATTAAGGATCTAATTGTTAAATATATATGATATTTAATAAAATATATTATTTTTAATATTTTAAGGACTTTTATGATAATAACTAAAATAAATTATCCTAATCTAAGTCTCCCAAATTTGATTTCGAGAGTTTTTTTTTCCCTCTACCATAACATCGCTGCCTTCATGTTCAAAGCTTCAAAATCAAAACTTGGATTCTCAACATACTGTATAATCGATCACAATTAAAATTTTAATCAGGTATTTTTTCTATCAATTAAATAAAATTTTGACTAATATGAATTTTTGTGTCAATTAAGTTTGATTGATCCTTATTTATTTCTGTGTTGCTTGATCCTTGCCACAAGGAACAACTTTTGAAGCATTGCTTTTCTATATTATTTGGTGAAAATAAAGCTAATGAGTTGATTGCTGAAGTGAGAAATACTTTGAATAACTTGTATAATCATTACAAATTGCTTTACTCTGATCATGTGTTAATAATATATTAGGTGCATGATGGACATGAGATAGAAGTTGATACTGATGAGATTGATGCTAAGAAATTATTTGAAAGTGGCTATAAGAAACTTGTAAAAAAGTTTGATGTTGAATGCAAAACTGAAGTGGATCGTTATTTAATGGAGCCATTTAAGAATACAGAAAATATAGATTTTGATATACTTAATTGGTGGAAAACTAATTCTTCAAAATATAGCATCTTGTCACGTATTGCTCGAGATATTTTGGCAATATTTATTTCCACTGTGGCATCTAAATCGACATTTAGCACTAGAGGTCGTATTCTTAATCCATGTTCATTATCTATAAGGACAGTGGAGGCACTCATTTGCACACAAAATTGGTTGTGTTCAACACCAATAAATCTTTGTGAAGCAGTGGATGAAGTTGAACATATTGAGTCAGGTATATACTAAATAGAACAAATTATATACAATTATTATTAAGCTTTTTTTCTTAAATCTTTTACTCTAAATTATCTCTTTTTATTTCTTACAGAAATTTTAGGTGATCAGAATTTTACATTTGATGATGCTTAATACTTTAAGATATGATTGTAAGTAACTGTATTTATTTATTTTTCTATTAGACTTATTAATTATTTATATATTCATTTTGTTGCTTATTTTAGAATGGATATGTAACACCCCGATTTCGGCATTACGAAAGTGGCGTCGAACTAGGGTACTACGAAAAATTTTAAACTTTCAAGACACAATCATTCTTCTAGGGAGGTTATTATTCTTAATCCAGTTTGGAGCATCTTTAATTCTATAAAGAGATTTTGGCAGAATTTCCTCTATAATAATTGTATGCCAAAATATATAAACCTGTAACTTTAAGATTTTATTCTAAACACTCCTAATAATATTCAACACCAACTGCTTTATTTCATTATCTAAAAAAAAACATAACTAATTTTAGGATTTCTAAAATTCAAATACAAACATACAAAAGTGCATCAAAGTCATACACTACAAGCTCCTGTATCTATAATTACATATAGTTTTCAAAGTGGTAAAACTCTTGTTTTCGAGTATCCTTGTCTTCTATATACAACATCTCCAGCATTGCCTAGGAACCTGAAAAGTAGGGGTGAGCTAATGCCCAGTAGATATTTATACATAAAGATAGTTTTAAGAACTTCACAATAAACAAATTTGTACATATATAAAACACCATTCGATTTCAAACGGTAAACTTAACGAAACCCAAAACAACATTTCAATTACAGTATTCACAAAAATAACAAAAACATATTCATTCCATCATTTAAAACAACTTCCACTAATTTTTACTCTTGCGTACTTTACGAGCATTATTCCGAAGGACCGCCGCCCCAAAAACTGGCCAACGTACTTTACGGGCATTATTCCGAGGGACCGTCGCTCCAAACACCGGTGCCATATCATAACAACAACCATGGCCATCACGTTTTCATTTTTCCATTTATTTCACAATATATCCATACAAATAATTCATTTATAAAATCACAACACGTGCTGACACAATTTTCTCACTGTATTTATAAATATGACATTCATATAAAAATTATTCTTCAAATCCGATTTGAAAAAACAATCAATTGGATCAAAACGTAATAATTTAGGAATTTCATAAATATTTATCAAAACATTTAATGTAATAAAACACCCTGCTTTTCAGTTTTAAAACTAAAACCTCCCAAATACATATAAATACCTACCTGAATTTTAAACGATTTTTTCTATACTTCTGTTGACTGTTCGTTCTCCTCTTAATCACTCTCTAGTATCAATTTAGCAATAATAACACGTAATTATTTAATAATTCAAACTTAGTTATCTAAAAATGTATGTACGTAAACATCTGCATATATATATATACTAACAATTATATTTCTACAATTAAATCATCTGAAATCATTTATAATTCTTAAAACAGAAGGCTAATCATCCAAAAATACAGATTTAGAAACGAACCTTTTTTCTTTCTTTCTTTCTTTCTTTCTTTCTTTCCTGCCCGTAGCTTTCAATTGTGAAAGCAAACTCTTTTTTTTTTTTTTTTATAAACATTTAACCACCGCCTCAATATTTAACTAATTTTATATTATAATACTTTATTCTAATTTAATCATTTCACCGACAAACTTATAATAAATTTAATTTCTTAATAACAATTCAATCCTTCATTTATTTTTATTATACTTTTTACCCACAACAAAATTTATATTACTCTAAAATTCAATTCTTTTGAAATTAAGAACATATTTACCCATAGTTAGATAATTTATTTCTAATAAATATATTTACTTTCTGATTTATAAATACATATATACTAATCCATCTTCAGGTATCACAGGATATATAAGTATTTAATTGGAAGTTTAAATAAATTAATATATTATTTTAATGAGTTTTTTTTAAAAAATACAATTAATATTAATATCAAATATTAATTTTTTTAATTTATTTGGATCGGATTAATTTAAAATTTTTTAAATGGATGGAATTCTATCGAACGATGAATTGGATTAGATTGAAAAAATTTTAATCCGCCAAATGGGGGATTGGATATGGATTTGGTTAAATTCGCCCAATCCGATCCGCCAAACACTGGTAATTCCAAACCAACTGAAATATTCCATCTAGTTATACTTTAATTAAATTCAAATTAAATAATCAAGAAACTAAAAATTTTTAAACGTATTTGGGTTCGATTTGAGCCCTAGGATTTAGAACTATTAATTTTGTGATATATGATTATAGTAGATACTTTTATACGATTAGTTAAATTTAAGTCTTGCTTCAGTGTAGTATACCTTGTTCTCTCCACAACCATTCTTCCATAAATCCTTAAAGCTAATTAAGGTGCGATCAAACGTGGCGGATCATATGATTGCAAATGGTAAAAAAAGCTACGTATCAGCAACTCTTAATTGCATCGATCTCTTAAATCCTGGTATCCACCAATATACTTCTTTTATCAAACAAGTGAAACGTTCAAGCTCTTTGGCTACTGATACGGGAAACGTCCAAAGAAAATTGATTAAGCAACTAATATAGAATGTTAGTGAGTATATATATTGATATCAAATTTGTGACAAGATGTCTCTCTCTTTTGTTATAATATGTGACAAGATGTATAAGGTTACTGAGCTGGACCAGATGAATGAGCTGGAAGCCAACTTAGCTGAATTAGTTAAAAACAAATAAAATTGTTTTAGTTTTTCCTAATCAATAACTAATTATGTTAGATAGTTCCTTAATCATCCATCGTACTCTAGAATCTATCATCAGGTCTTCTATAATTAGTTGAAGGTTGATTATTGTAAAGACAAGATACAGAAATAAAGAATTCTCCCTTCAGTTTTGCTTTTCAATTTTCTCTCTGATTTTCTTTTCTTCCAAATACTCGGAATCTTGACTTGGGATCAGAGCCAACAATGGCAAATGCTAATATTTCTTTCTCAAATTTCTCTGGAAATCCAACTTTCTCCTTCGTAGTTCCTACAAAGCTCGATGGATCGATCTATCTTGTGTGGAAATCACAAGTTCTTCCAGCTATTCGAGGAAATAGCTTAGAGAAATTCATTAATGGTGAAAGAGTCTTCTTGAAAGATTTCTACTTGTCGGAAGTAATGATCAAGAAGCTGCGAATTCTGAATTCATGATTTGGAGAAGACAAGATCAACTTCTTCTCGGCTGGTTTCTTTCATCTATGAGTGAAGGAGTCTTGAGCTTGGTCATTGGTTGTAAATCTGCCTTTAAGGTCTGGAAAGCTTTAAAGAAGCAATTCGGCTCGCAGTCAAAAACCAAAGCTCTTCAACTAGGGCTTTAGCTTCAATCAACTAAAAAAGAATCTTTGTCAATAGCTGAGTATTCCTTAAAAATGAAGAACATTGCTGATAATCTTACTGCTGCTGGAACTTTAATAATTGATGAAGATTTTATTCTTTACTTGCTTAGTGGAGTTAGAGCTGAGTATATTCTGTTACAGTTCATATCACTGGAAGATAAGATATTAATGTTCATGATGTGTATTCAATCTTACTAACTCATGAATGTAGACTTGAGCAGCAAAATTTTGTTATTGCAGTTGATGCTCAAGGCAATTATGCTGCAAATTATGCACAAGCCAAACAACACCAAAGAGAAATTAACAATAAAGGGGGACTAAATTACATTGGAAATCAGAGTGGTTTTGTTGGCAACGGAGGACTTAATTTTAGAGGAAAAAGGTATCAAGAAGGTAGAGCTGGTGGTAGAGGCAATACAAAGCCAACATGCCAAATTTGCTTTAAGACTGGATATATTACAGCAGTTTGCTTTCACAGATTCAACCATGACTATATTCCTCAACAGAATAATCAGCAAGGTTATCAACAACAAGTACACCAAGCTTATCAGAGAGCTTACCAACAGACTCCCAATAGGAATCAATTTCAGAATCAGCAAAATAAAGCTGCTTATGTTGGTAATGCTGAAGGAACTGCAGATAAAGGCTGGTATTTAGACAGTGGTACCACTCATCACATTACCAATTATGTGAATAATCTGAGCACTAGGGGAGAGTTTAGAGGTAATGATAAATTGCTTATTAGAAATAGTGTTGGATTGCATATATCACATATTGGTAATGCAACGTTGGTGTTTAGAGGTGCTGTTAAATCTCTATTTACACGTAGTTTACTGCTTAAAAATATACTATGTGTACCTCAGATTACAAAAAATATAATAAGTGTATATAAGTTTACTGCTGATAATGATCTAACAGTTAAGTTCTGTGGTGTTTCTTGCTTTATTAAGGACAAGAAGGGCATTCTGCTGGAAGGTGTGGCAGTGAAGGGGCTATATAGGTTGCATCTCAATTCTTTCAAGTCTTCTCAAGATTTTGGTATCTCTACACATAATGTGCCTAGGTCTATGCTTTCTTTCTTTCTTTCTAATAGTCAATTTGAATTAAATAAAGTGAGTAACAGAACTAGTAGTCAATTGCCTACTATTCTAACTAGTACTCACAACAGTGTTTACAACAACTCTGCTTAAACTGAATCATTTACTGATGTTTAATCTAGTTCAAACTCTTGTAAGATGAATATACTTCATCAACGATTAGGGCATCCTAGCTCAAAAATTCTAAACCTTGTACTTCTTATGTGTAAAAACTCATTTCAATGTAATAAAACTCAGTTGCCTAATTTCTGTAATGCTTGTCAATTAGGAAAAAATCATCGTCTTCTTTTTTTAATTCGACTATTAAGTCTTCAAAACCTTTAGAGCTGGTGTATACTGATCTTTGGAGGCCTTCCTCTGTTGTTTCCTCAGCTGGTTATAGATATTACATAAGTTTTATGGATGATTTCAGTAGATATACATGGATCTTTCCTTTAAAACTTAAGTCAGAAACATTATCTGTTTTCATTCAGTTCAAACTACAAGTTGAGAAACAATTTGAAGCATCTATCAAAGTACTACAATCTGATGTAGGAGGTGAATTTATTGCCTTTGTTCCTTACTTGAAACAAAATGGCATACTTTTTAGATATTCTTACTCACATGCTCATCATCAAAACGGTGTGGTAGAAAAGAAATATAGACATATTGTTGAAATGGGTCTGACCCTGCTTGCCCAAGCTTCCTTACCTTTGAAATTCTGGTGGGATGCTTTTTATACTTCAATGTTTCTTATAAATAGACTTCCAACACCTATTTTACATCGTTTCTCTCCTTATGAGAAGTTGCACCATGTTTAACCAAATTATTCTTTTCTCAAAATCTTTGGTTATGCTTGTTTCCCTTTTCTTAGAGACTATAACAAACATAAATTCAGTTCACTCTTCCAAATGTGTCTTTCTCGAATATAGTCTCATACATAAAGGATATAAATGTCTTCATGCATCTGGCAGAGTATATGTTGCAAGACATGTCATTTTTTATGAATCTTTCTTTCCCTACATCTCCTTTAATCATTTTTTAAGTTCTGTTTCTGCATCACCTCCTACTATTTCATCTGTTATTCCTCCAATTTCTTCTGTTAGTCTTTCTGCCTCTCATAATGATTCCTCTCCTCCTTGTTCTAATAATTTGTCATAAGTAGGTGCTGTCACTTCCTTTCCAGATGTCCTTGAACAGCAACATTTATCATCAGATACTCAACCACACAAAATAAATCATATGGTTCAAAATGTTCATCCGATGATGACTCGTTCCAAAAATGGTATTCACAAGCCTAAAGTCTTCTTACATACTACTGATTTGTCTATCTTGGAGCCTGGATCAGTCAAGGAAGCCTTAGTTGATGATCGATGAAAGACAGCCATGACTGATGAATACTCTGCTCTTCTCATAAACAATACTTGAGATTTAGTTCATTTTTCATCTGCTTACAAGTTACTGATGAATGAGCTTGAAGCCAACTTAGCTAGATTAGTTAAAAACAAATAAAATTATTTTAGTTTTTCCTAATCAATAACTAATTCTATTAGATAGTTCCTTAATCATCCATCGTACTCTAGAATCTATCATCAGGTCTTCTATAATTAGTTGAAGGCTGATTATTGTAAAGACAAGATACAAAAATAAAGAATTCTCCCTTTAGTTTTACTTCTCAAATTTCTTTTTGTTTTTCTTTTCTTCCAAACGCTCTGAATCTTGACTATATAACTGTAAAAGAAAAGTATAATTAGGAGAAAGTTGGTTGTCCAACAAAAATCTTACGACGCCTAAATAAAAGAAGGTTTTTTAAAAAAAAATTAATAAGATAAAATTTTGGCAAATTTTCTGTGTGTAATGATAATAGTGTTCATACTTTTCTCCTTTAAGATTTTACCTTTTAATATCAGTCTCTCATTTGGAAAGAAGATTCTAGTCCTGTATATATATATATATATATATATATGAAACAATAACACAATGACATGTGTAAAATATAATGTTCCACAAACATTTTAAACTTGTTTATCAATAGATATGATAACGTTCTAGGCTAAAATTTTAAATATTAAATGAAATGAATGGGTCAAAGAATTTAAACTTTTAAGTCAAACTATTACTTAAATGAAAATAATCAAGTATTTAATTTATTGATCTAAAAAATTAAAACATGTTGATTTTCATGGATTTATTACTTTAATTTTTAACAGTGATTATTATTATTAAAATATTCACACATTCTATTATGAAACTACATTTAAATGTGTATAAACGCCTCGGAACTCTAGAATTTAAGTATAATATTACCTTAAAGTATCTTTGCAGGCCTTTCCAGCATGACACCTACTCTACCAAAATAATTTAAAGAATTATACACACATTTAGATTATAAATATATATATATATATATATATATATATTAATGGTGTTATAGTTTGACAGTAACAATTAATTATTATATCATTAATTTATAACTTCCAATAGCCAGCTTTTTATTATTAAAGAATTATACTTACACATTTAGATTCTTTTATATAATAAATATATATATATATATATTAATGGTGTTATAGTTTGACACTAACAATTAATTATTATATCATTAATTTTTATATATAAATTTAAATTTAAAAATTATACATATAAATTTAAATTCCTTTATATATATATATATATATGTACATATCGTTGGGAAAAGTATTTAACTAAAAGTTTAGAAGAATTCCGTGATTCTAATTTTTTTCAATTAAATTTATGCCTCGTCTGTGCAAAGAATTTGCATTCGGTCAACTAAAGACAACTTTTAAAATAAAAAATTAACAAATAGTACACAATCACCCTAACTATATTAATTAGTCCCCAAATTTGAAAAATTAGAAATCTCAACCCAATAAACTAGATATATAATTGCTATTGGCTTAACTTGTAAAACGACATAAAAAAACCCGTATTTTTTTTTTCATGACTACTTTTTACCCTTAAATTTCAAAGTTACCACGGAATATGAGGATTGAAAACCAAAACAAGCAATTCTTGTCGTTGAGATGATTATAACAAAAATAAATTAGTATATTGTGGACCAATTAAGACTAAAAGTTGATGCTATTTGGGCTTAGAATTAAGCCTAACCAAATCTGAAATATTTCAACTGGTTAAACTTAAATAATTGAGCAACTAAAAACTTTGTTAAACTAATTTAGTTCGATTTGGGCAATAGGATTTAGAACTATAATTTGTTGTGATATATGATTAAAATATATACTTTTATACGATGAGTTAAATTTAATTCTTGTTTCGGTGTAGTATAAATAACGCCTTGTTCCCTCCACAACCATTCTTCCATATATCCTTAAGGCTAAGGTGCGATCAAACATGGCGGATCATGCAGCTGCAAATGGTAAAGAAAGCTACGTAACAGCAGCTCTTAATTGCATCGATCTCTCAAATCCCGATATCCACCAATCTGCTGCTCTCATCAAACAGGTGAAATAAAGACTCTCTCTCTCTCTCTCTCCCTCTCTCTCTCTCAGTCTATCAACGTATATACACTTTGAATAAATTTATTTGTTATTCAGGCATGCATGGATTCTGGGATTTTTTACGTAATAAATCATGGAATAAGCGAGGAACTTATGGCTGAGGTTTTTGCTCAAACCAAGAAGTTCTTTACGTTGCCATGGGAGGAAAAAATGAAGCTCAGGACTGGAAGAAACCGAGGCTACGACACACGTTCGAAGAAAATTGATTCACAAACTAATAAAGAACGTCAGTTGAAATAAAAATATATATATTTGGTGTCTATTTTTTCTTCAGATACGTAAATAAAATATTTTTCACCATGGAAGTTCTAATCTTTTTTATTTTACAAAATCTTTGATTTTCAAGTTAATGGAGAGCAATTCATGATGGTTCGCGAGTTACCATATTCAGATAAGGAGGCAGAAAATCCTCTGACGGGTCCAAATGTTTGGCCTTCGGCTGGTAACTATTTCTGTTTTGTTTTTTGTTTGACAATTTTCTAACAATATATAATTGTTATCTCACCAACTTCATTTTAAACACTCCATTTTATCTGTGTCGTTTAGATATTTTACCAGGATGGAAAGAGACGATGCTAAAATATCAACAAGCGGTATTGTAAGTTGTGCAACTAGTGATCGATTTGTACTCATCTGTTTTTAAAGATAGAAAAAAAGGCTAGAAGTTACAGGCTACAGAAACAGTTTTTAATTTTTAATATTTTCAGAAATGTAGGAACTGCAGTTGCAAGAATAATCGCCGTTGCTCTTGA
Organism: Melia azedarach; assembly: GCA_028052125.1. Lineage (NCBI taxonomy): Eukaryota > Viridiplantae > Streptophyta > Magnoliopsida > Sapindales > Meliaceae > Melia > Melia azedarach. The sequence continues at coordinate 14,867,560 of CM051401.1, read as the reverse complement.
TCTTAAAGTTGATTTCTTCGATCAGCCAGCATTTCTTGGCAATGCTCTACCATACGTCTCCTTAAATCATTATGGAGGTTACATTAAAAATCACAAAATTCTAATTTAGATGTTCCTTTCTCGCTAGTACAGTTGTCAAATTTACATGAGTCATTTTAATTCTAAATTTTATTCTTGTATATTTAGCTGAAGATGTTGATCCCTCAAAGGAATATCTACTTGGAACTCCGGCTCACTGTGACCCTCCTATAATTACGCTCTTGGCAACAGACGATGTCCCAGGTCTTCAAGTACGAAATCGTCAATATATTGTGAACGTATAGATCACTACTGTAATTTTTTCATTCTACTGAAATATCTATATATAATTATGGCAGATATGTAAAGATAAACATGCTAAAGCTCAAATATGGCAGAATGTGTCCCCATTGAAAGGGTGAGTTAAATACGAGAACCTAAAATAAGTATTGAGCTAGATTTTTGACATAGATATACATTTTCTAAAAGACAATTACCTTTTTCAGAGCATTTATAGTGAATACTGGCAATACGTTGGAGAGGATGAGCAACTGCGTTTTCAGGTACATTTGGTTGTCTGATGACCCTGTAGTCCCAATAAGTTTCACTTTCTTTGTCATTAATTTGCAAGGTATACTCTTTAGCATTAAGGTTTCTATTTAATACAAGAAGTTGTACTAACATGTACAAGAAGTTGAGTACAACATTCCTAGTTTTATGTACTACTCTTTATCTAAATTTTTTTGGCCTTGAATCTGATACCAGGTCTACAATGCACAGAGTCTTGTATCGCCAAGACAGATACACTGTAAGATGAATTAGAATTAAACTCAATCTTTCTCGTTTTCTTCAAATTGTAATTCATATTAAATACTATTCAATATCTCTAAACAGTATTTGAATGAGAGATGAGATTCCAAATGTAATTAGCTACTACGTATGTGATATGTCTTCATCTATATGCGTTTTAATTAATTGCCTTTCACTTTGTAATTTACCTCCTTCGTTGGACAGATTGCTTTCCTGTTGTATCCAAGTAATGATGCTGTTATTGAGTGCATTCCAAGTTGCAAGTCAGCAGAAAATCCTCCCAAGTGAGTCATTGCAATTAAAAAAGTTTTCCCTAAACATACATAATTACGTTATATATCCTATTTAATTCTTAATAAAGAAAGAGGAAAAGATATTTCCATTTCATCATCACTACCTGATGAATAATATATGTGTATAGTATTAACAATTGTACTTAATACTTTCGTCAGGTTTCCTCCAATCAAAAGCGACGAACTTCTGCGTGTTATCGCTAATGACATTGTCGCTGGTCGAGTAACAAGAGACGCCACAGATGCTTAACTTTGGTGAAATATTTTATATAAAAATAAACAGTCTGTTGAATGAATGAAAAAAACTATTGAATCAATTAAAGATCAGAATGCATTCTGAATTCTGAAATGATATGATGTACTAAAAAAATGCTTCCATTGAAATAAAAAAAGCATAATGTTTGGGGCTTTCTTTATTATTGCTTTCTTTTTTTCTTTTTCCAGGTCTATCTGCTTTTCCTTTTTCATGGCCGTCATTGGATTTTGTTCCTGTTGATATAATGGGCAAATTCCATTTTTAATTTATAAAGCTCAGTAGTAGCAAATCGTTTCTTGATGTATGTTTCATGCTCTTTATTATTCGTAATTAAAACTTGGCTGAACAATCAAAGTTTATAAATTTTAGACATGGGGACTCCATCATGAGTTAGATACTTTTTATCACTTATAATAAATGTAAAGTTATTTTTTGCATCTAAATTAAGACTAAAACTACGTATTCTAATACTAAACAGAAGGGGGGTTTTATATCTACTTAATACTATTAAAGGGTGCCTCTTTATCCCATTTGATATTACTAAGATCATATTTGTCGGTATCTTATGGCAACACTAAAGTCTCGTTAATATAATTAATCCAAACACCATTAAAAAATAAATAAAAAATTCATCATGCTGTAATATATTTAGTTTGCGTGCCTCGGTAGGAAAGAGATAACCGGAGTGCACAAGATTCACTTTTCTTGCTGTCATAGGATCGACCTGTAAGCAAGGTAAAGCCAACGGGAACTAAAAAACGAGAGGGTACCGCTTGTGCAGAAGACGTAACGTTTTGTTATTCGCAGGGACAGGGTCTGTTTATTATGGGATTGGGTAGATTTCTAGACGTTGGATTGAAGAATACTTGGAATATTTGGACACGAACCTGCCGCTTCTGTCTCTCTATTTTGTTAGTTAAATTTTGGTTTTGCTTTTATGGGTATTTTTTTTCACAATTCCTTCAAATTTTCTGCTTCGGTTCATCTTCCAACCGATCTAGCTTCAGTTTTGACATTACAGTCGGAGACTTATCTGCGTGCATCCCACGCGCAACTACGAGCAACCACCGACTGCACCAAAAAATAACCACGAGAGCATGCCTCTCATCATATGCATTTTCGTTTATTTTAATTTTGTTTTGGTTAATATCATTTAACTCCCAGTCATTTGGCCTGCATATCCAGCCATCTATCCTCCAACTCCTAATATTATGTCATTCAGCACCTCTTGGATTTTGTCATTTAGCATCTCCTGCATTTTATCCATCAACCCTAAGCAATTTTAGGTTGTTGTTATTTGAGTCCTCCAACATAAATTTTAGGATTGTGACTTTAGGTCCCAAGTAATTACAATTATCTCCTTAATATTATCCATTTTGATCAATTTGACCCCTTTTGATTTCTTAGGCTTATTTCTGAGTCCCTTGTTTTTGAGCTCATATCTAAGTCTCTTGTCAACTGTGTTTTTAATTCCTTCAATGATAGTGGGTACTTTTATGGTCTTACGTTCACATTACCAAATTGCCCTAGACTAATATTAGAGTTGGATTCTCCGATGATAGTGGAAACTCTTATTCTTTATCCTTTTTTGTCTATATAACCACTCGCATGTGAGATGCAGAGAATGCATGGATGTATGTTGTCCATAATGCTCCAGATCCATGAGGATTGGAGAAGAAGTTGTCGCCTTAGTACCTCTCCATCAAGTCGATCTAGTGCTTGGAGCACACCACCTCCGATGGATATTAAGATATTCAAGCTCAAGACTGGTGAAGGGGTTTTGTATTTAGTCAAGGAGAATCAGTGAATAAAAGGCGAGTTAGGGATCGAATGGAGACTAGCGGAGTGGTTCAAGTTTCTGAGTTAGAAATGGTAGTTTGTTGAAGTAAGTGAGTGGGTAGAATTAGTCAACTGAAAAAAAATTTTGATTTGCTAATTGTTGGAAAAGTTGCAGCCAAATAATTCCCTAGCAAGACGATCGACGTCATTTTTTTGTTTTTTATTTAAAAAGTTAAAAAAATTTATTAATAATTGTACTAAAAACCACGTCATTTTACTATTTAATCATATAACATCGTTTTATCTATTGATACTTACATATCACAAAACATTGATACTTGTGTTTAGTATTAGCGAATATTAATACACTTCTATTATTCACGAAACAAATTCTAGTGTTTTAAACTTCGAAAAAAAATGGCCTCATAAAGTAGGTGATAGCAAACCATGTAATAATTGTATGTGCTCTTATTTTATTTTATATTTTCGGTAGTTTGTTAATTGAATTTTAATTAAATTCAGTAAACTAAAAATAAATGTAACATATGCAATTCAAAAAAGACAAAAAATACAGAGAACAGAGAAAAATAGAGTGAAAAATTAGAGAGTGAAATTTCCTACTTTGTGATTTTCCACCACCCAATGAAAAATGATAGAGTAGTCTACTCATGGTTTATATATAGTTGGAATTTGATATAAAGAAGACTTTCGCACACTATTCTCTTTATTTTTACAGTATTGGTGTAAGAGCCAAAAATGTTGCTCCCTGTCTTTGGTCAAATTAAATTCATGAAACTGTTTAATAGATAAAAAAGTCAAAATAATTAATTTCAATTTGAGCGGTTGTAGTACACGTTATATATATATATATATATATATATATTTTAATTATCAACAATTACTAACAATCACAGACATTTCCGACAGAATTTCACTTGATGTGATCAGATTGCACCATTAAACATAAATATTTTTTTGTAGTGTTTGATAAACTTCTGTAAAACGAGAAATTTTATAAAGAAAAGGAAACCACATTGCAAATCAAAGGGAGACTAAAGTAAACCCATCGTAAAGAAGTACTTGCTTTCATAATTTAGCCCTTTTCACAGCCGATTGAGTATAAAAAAGGATTTCAGCGTCTTCTTCAAATTTAGCCATTTCTTCCTTCGGCAGTCCAATCAATGCTTCAACTCCTTCACCGTCGCTGGTCGATTTGAGACTTGCAACCTTATGATTCTCATAAACAAGAGATACCCACGCGGGCTTTCCCCACCCAAAATCAGCTTCATAAAATGGAAGTTTAGAAATATCAGAAATATTAAACACGATACTATTCTCAAGTCCTTCAACTAGGCCACCTCCATGCCTGTCCATCCTATATTGATCAACAACGTTCTTTACAGATTCTCGAAATTTTGCTGCTAAAAGATTATAATTAATTGCCTTATTGTCAATCGGCAATTTTGCAATTGCCACAGTCACCAAACTCCCAAGACATTGCGGTGGCAATGGTGGATTCACTTTATCTCGCAAATTGATAGCAATTACTAGTACCAATTGTTTTGCAGTAAATTCATCCATTTCTTTATCAATATTCTTTATCAAAGCACCTGAAATAAGTGTGGCTATGGCCTCAAGACGTGTTGGATGATCCAAGTATGGTCCTTTGCCAATGTTTTCTTTTAGAGCAGTTATCTTTCTAGCATCAAATATAAAATTTTTTGCCACAATTTCAGTTGGATTAAAATGATTTTGTTCATAAAGACTTTTCATTGATGTTATGGCATCATATGGAGGATAGATGGATGAGTAGTCGACGATCACATTCTTTATATCATCGGCACCTCGTGCAACTTCTGCCCAACTTTTAATAAAATAAGCTGTTGCTGATCCATCAACAATACTATGAGTAAAGCAAGTAGAGATTGCAATCCCACCACAGCCAAAGTAATTGACCTGCACGACAACGTTGGTATGATAAGTAGTTGGAATTGCTTGCATATTACCTTTTAATGGCAGTAGTTGTTTCAACATGTCGTTGTCTTTTTTTCGAAGAATCTCAGACAAGTTGGCGACAACTACTTCTGTTTCGATAAAGGTCACACCATAATCGTTACAGTCAGTCGAAACTCCATCTTTCAATTGTCCTGCTAAAGGGTAGAAATAGGATAATGTTTTCGACAGAGAGGTTTTGAGATGCCTTGAAATTTTGATGGTATTTTTGCTTTGTCCTGAGTAACAATAAATTACGGGGAAGTAATCACTAGCAACAAAATTATCAGGAAGGAAAAACTTGTGGGTTCTTAGGTGAGCTGGGGTTGGAGAAGATGGCTTGATAATTTCTGTAGAAATAATTTTGATTTCCATTTCTATTTTTCTGTTAGAAGAAATAGAAAAGTAGAGTTGATGATTTTCTTAGGTTTAATTATGTCTTTATATATAATAATAGGAGTAACAGTATAGTGGATTTTAGATTATAAAAATAAAACCACATGATTACGATTTATATTTTGATTTCTTTTAATATAAGTTTTCATAATTTGACTATTCGAGTTCTAAAAATTTAATATTTATACTAACACAAATTACAATCACAATGCAACCAATTAAAATATAAATATCTTGTCTTAGCTAGTTATTTGGTCAAAATCTGACAGGTAAAAAGCAAAGTTAGTATTTTGTTGACTCAAACATGCCTATGATTACAAATTGGAAACTTTTTGTATGCACCTATATTATAATAAAATTTAAAGTTTTAGAAATTATCTTTTGGTAGGGATACATATAATTTATTTATTATATATTTGCTTAAATAAGTGACTTGTCCGTAATCAATATTATTATTAAATCTTTATAACAATGGTATAGAGAATTAATTTCATAAGTTTTAGCTTAAATAATATTTGTTTTTTTTTTCAAAGTTTGAATTTAACTGAAATCTGAATTTCATTATTTCATTAAAATCTAAATATAATTAATATTTTTTTATCTCAAATGTTTGAATATAAACATTAAGTTGATTGTTTTCATAAAAATTAAAAAAAAATCTAAAATTGATATATTGACTTATTTGCCTTAAAATATCTTAAATTAATATATTAAATTATTAATATATATAAATATTGAGTAATAAACTAAGAGTATTATTAACAAATAAATTATTTAAATTATTTAAACATTTAGATAGTGTTTGCTTTATTTTTTTTGTTTGAATTGGGAATATAATTAAAATCCGAATCTAACAAAAGTATGAATCTGAATGATATGTTTTTTTTTATTTTAAATTATCTAAAAATAAGTATTAAATCGTTTATTTTGATAAAATAAAAAGTTTGAAAATTGATATTTTGACATATATATACACTTTTAAATAATATACTTATATCTATAATAATTTTGATTATATTAGCACAATAATAGATAAAAAAATCAATATATTATATTAGTATGTATATTATTTATTTGTTTGATATATGTTTTTTTTTAAATATATTTAGTCAATAAAAAATTAATAAAAATTAAAAAAATAATAAGTCACATTGTAATATAGTTGTGATTATATAAACATATAAATTTATTGCAATATTAAAGTATAAAATAAGTATATTGAGAAAGACAAGGAGAGGGAATTTATACTAGAGAAGAGATACGTAAAAAATAGTTACGTAGGATTTTCATTTTGTTAGTGAATAAATTAGCAAAATAGAGATGTTTTTGAAAAAAAAATATTAAATTATTCAGACATTTGCTCATTCAGATTTACGTCAAAAATTTTAACTTAATTATATTCATATATTTTTAACAAATATTCAAATATAAGTTAAAAAATAAATGACTTTTAGATATTTATATCCAGATTTCAGTAAAAAAAAAAAAACCTCTTACTTGTTTAAATTTAAGTCAAAATTTTTAACTTGTATTCAGATATTTTTAACAAATATAGAAATATAAGTTAATAAACAAACAACTTTTAGACATCTGGATAATTATATTCAACTTTCAATCAAAAAAACAAACACTCTGTTAGTGTTAATGAGTACTACATAAATTTACTTCTTTATTTTATTAATGTTTATCAAACTTAATTTTCTTAAAATATATTATAAATTAAAGTTAAAATAAATGATATGAAATATATAATCACTCTTACTTCAATATTTATAAATAAACCTTTGTTCATGATCGATCTTGCAAGTATCACCCCCCCACTGATAAATTAATTAATTGAAAAACCATAGTTTAAGTGAAGTGGTTCCTCCATTTAAGGTTCAAGTTTTCACATTACCAACACATGCATTTTCTCTCTTCCACTAAAAATGAATTCTTAAAGTATTCAATTGATAACTATTACTATATTTCAGTAATTAATCATATATTTGAATTACTTACATTACAAATGTGGATTCTACAAGCAGTTTATACAATCACCATTACAAGACATCCTAAATGTCTACATACATGTAATGCAATTTTTACCCTCAAATTGAATAAGGCTAATAAATATAGGGCGAATGACATATGGACCCCCAAGTTATTGCATGAATAATATCTATACCCCTACTTCGAAACTAATTGTCAAATATACCCCTTCTGTTAACTTTTTTATTAAAATTAACTGTTGACTCATGTTGACTAATTTAACGATGAAAATTCCCTCTAATCCTTATTTGATTAATATAATGACATAAATATTATTTTTTTTAAATATTTTTAGCTAATTTTTTAATTAAATAAATTAGTTATAATTATGATAAATTTATTTCAATTAAAAAAATTAAAAGTTTAATTTATTTTTAATTCTATTTTTATTTTAAAACTTTCACCTTTTTTTATTTTGATTTTAAAGTTTTGATTTTTTTTATTTAATTTTTAATTTTTATCCTAATCTATAATTGAAACTATATTCATATATTAGCAAACAATAATCATACATTTTCAATAAGTGACTAGTCAATCAACATAAAAATAATTAAAAATAATAATATTTGTTGAAAGAAAATTGAATATATATTGAAAAGTTTTATCTTAGACATAAAAAAATATTATTTTGAATATAATTTGTGATTATTATTTCTTAATATACAAGTATTGTTTCTGAATTGAAGGGAAAAATAAAAAATAAAAAGTGATGGAAACTTTAAAGGTAAAAATTAAAAAAGAAAAGTTAAAAACCTTAAAATTAAAAATAAATAATAGAATTAAAAATAAATTAAACTTTTAATTTTTTTAATTGAAATAAATTTATCATAATTATAACTAATTTATTTAATTAAAAAATCAACTAAAAATATTTAGAAAATGATATTTATGTCATTATATTAGTCAAATAAGGATTAGAGGGCATTTTTGTCATTAAATCAATCAAGATGAGTCAATGGTTAATTTTAATGAAAAAGTTAACATAAGGGTTGTATTTAATAATTAGTTTCGAAGTGGGAGTGTAGATATTATTCATGCAATAACTTGGGGGTCCATATTTCACTCGCCCATAAATTGGGTCCTACTTTAATCTACCCTCAAAATACAAAATTAGTGATAGGATGTTGTTGGTAGTTAAATTTGAAATAAGTCTACTACAAATTGGAATCGTCCATCTCCGCGAAGGTGTTGTTGTGAAGACATTTTTTAAGTTGCTGATAAGTTCTTTTGAGGTGGTTCTCACGATATTGGTCTTAACTCTCTTAATTCAATATTATCATTCTCTAGCTGTTTAATTGATTATGGTCCAAATAATGTCAATTTTCCTCCAATTGTTTTTGCTTTATTAATTGTAATCTAATTGTTTTCATTCTACTCGGAGGTGATATGATATTGAACAAGCCTAGACTCACGGTTGTAGTAGGCTATTGATAGGATGGGACTTAATTTTCACAATTCTTTTTCTTTGGATGTTGGGTTTTCTCTTTTGTCACAGCTCTACTATCGCTAATTGAATATTTAATATAGCCTTCTTCTTTCTCAAATACCTGGGAGAAGTATAGGTCTCTTTGAAAATTAGCCATTTCTTCACTGGATAAGGTAATCCATGCTTCAATTCCTTACCATGGGCTTTCCCCACCCGAAATCAGCTTCATAGTATGGAAGTCTACACCAATCAGAAACCGCAAAAATCTTACTAGTTAAAAGTCCTCCTTCAACCACCCCACTATCATCAACCACCTTCCTTATAGATTCGTGAGGTTTTCTAGCTAAATAATTATAATCAATTCCCTTATCCATCGGAAATTTCGGAATTGTCACTGATAGGAAGTTCCAATACTTTACCGTGGTTATGGTGGATTCATTTTATTTAGCAGATTGACGGGAATTACTACTGCCAACTGTGTAGCTGCAAATTTATCTCTTTCTCTAGTCGTCGCTACATTGATCAGCAACCCTCAAAACGTGTTGGACGCTCCAAGTATGGTCCATCACCTCTTAAAGCAACTATCTTCGTACCATCAAATGTGAACAATTTTGTTATAATTTCACTTGAAAACTGATAATTTTTGTTGTAAAATCTTTTCACTGTGGCCATGATGACATCATATATATGGACGATAAATTACAGTGTAATAGACGGCACCACTTGCAAATTCAGCCCAAATTTTAATAAAGTTAGCAGCTTTTGTTGCATCGGTATAAAGATCACGACTCCACCACAAGCAAAGTAATTAACCTGGACGACTAGGTTGGCATAATAAGTAGTTGGAATTTCTTGTAGATTACCTTCGAGTGGAATAAAGTGTTTTAGTAGATATCGTGGTCCTTTCTCTGATAACTACTTGAGTTTCAATAAAGATCGCACCATGATCTTGACAGTCAATCGAAATTTCATCTTTAATTTGTCTTGCAAAAAGGTAGTAGTAAGATAAGATTTTTGAGAGAGAATTTTTTAGATGATTTGATATTTCGATGGCATTTCTGCTTTGCACCGAGTAAAATAGAACCATGGGAAAGTAAACATCATAAGTTATATCATTTGGAAGGAAAAGCTTATGGGTTCTCCAGTGTTGCGGGGTTGGAGAAGACGGTTTGATAATTTTGTAGAAATGATTTTGATTTCCATTTCTAGCTTGATTTGAAATTAAAAATAATTTGGTGATTGATTCTGTGAAATATATATATATATAGATCAAGAAGATTTTAATTGTGCCAAGAATAACTAATGAATTTACATATAATAATTCTTCATAAATTCTCCATATGGGATGACATAATGTCTCCATAAATTTACGTGAATAATTAATTCCTCCATAAATATGATTTTTTTTCTAAGTTATCTCATGCTTTAATTGAGAATAATTTAGTAAGAATTATTAGTCTTTAATTCCTATTAAAATAAATTCAAGGGTTCAAATTTCTCAAGTATTGTGAAAATAATTTGATTATGTTCTTTGAAAAAAGAATTTGATTTTCTTTGACAAAAGAGCTATGTTCATCAAAAAAAGTTCGACGATATTAGAAACAAGAGGATCTTATAAAATAAAGTTATCTAAAAAAATTTTACATAATGACCACAATGGTCAGATATTTGAATAACTATATTCAAATTTTAACAATAAATAAATAAATAAATAAGAAGGCCTATAGTGAATATCTTTTATAAAAGTTTCTAAAAATCAAAACAAAATTGCTGTAAAAAATTGCAAAATAAACTAAAAAAAAATGGACAGCCAAAGGATTTCATTTTCAAAATGAAGAATAAAAGAACTCTAAAAAATAATTTACAATGAGAGAATTCAATGAATTTTGGACTAAATGGTAAAAGAAAATTTTGATAATCAGTAATCATATGATTCCTAAAAATGTATTGAAAATCCATCGATGAATTCAACAAATTTCTAGTTGATAAAAAAAAAAAACAACTGAAAAATCTGACCTATAGAACAAGCATAATCATAAATTAAATAGATAAAATTACAAAAGAAAAGCAACTCAAGAAATACATATTAGTATCTTTCTATGAGTTCTTACCTTATTCACCAAATTAATTAAATCTTTCATATGGAAACACTTCAATCTAAGTGATCAGAATCTTACTCGAAATAATTCTCTCATCAGCTTTATACCCTTTACAAGTTTTTGATAAAAATCAACGAACTATAACCACCAGCTAGCTACCTTATATTTGAATTTTACATATAAATAATTCTCTGCTTTTGGATGTTATTATCCCATTAAATTAATAATAAACAGAATTAATTAATTCACAAGGCGGCTTTAATTCGCTCGTGAGTCAGCTCTATAGCAATCAAGCGAAAAACGACATGCTTGGCTTCTGTATGGGTGGGCGCCGCCTTCTTAAAAACCTTTATGTTTTATATTATTTTATTCAGACAAATCAAAATCGGCGTGTTGTTCTTGTCCTCCCTTTAGATAAAATATAAATTTTAATCATCGAGTCCAATTAGGCATGCTATTTATTATTCCATAAAATAAAACATTTTTATTATTCCATAAAATAAAAAGTACATCTTGGCAATTCCTCCCGCCAAAATTTACCAAAGAAAAAAAAAAGGTTTAGCAGAAAATATATATCGACAAACCGTTTTTTAAGTCATCAGCATGTGAGTATTGTTGGTCTGATATCTACTATAAATACAGGCTTGTTGAAGATTCTTCTGTCCACAGCCTTAATTTCCTCGAAAATTAGAAACTAATTGAGCTTAGAGATCAAGCATGGCTGCTCATCAGACTGCAAATGGTACAGAAAGCAAAGTATCAGCTGCCCTGAACTGCATCGATCTCTCAAATCCTGATATTAACCAATCTGCTGCTCTCATTCAAACAGGTGAAATAGACTCTCTCTCGCTCGATCAGTGTATTCTAACATTAGAATCAATATTTTTTGCAAAATTGAATAGTGATTTGAATTACTGTTAACCTCATTCATCTTATACATTCAGGCATGCATGGATTCTGGGTTCTTTTACGTAATAAATCATGGAATAAGCGAGGAATTTATGACTGAGGTTTTTTCCCAAAGCAAGAAGTTTTTTGCGCTTGCCATTGGAAGAAAAAATGAAGCTCATGGTTGAAAGAAACAGAGGCTACAAACTACCTTTGAAAAATCAGTTTATTGATCAAGAAACTAATCAACAAGGTTAGTATATATCCAGCTGCTTGCAAATATATATGTGTTTCAAATTTATAGATATACATTTTTTGGGTATCTTTTTCTTTTTTTTTTCTTTTCATCAGATGCATTAGTCAAATATTTTTCCTGACAAAACTTCTAATTATTTTATTTTTTTAATTTTTGATGTGATTGTTGAAGCTCATGGAGAAGCATTCTGTATGGTTGATGAATTACCTGATGCTGATAAGGACGCCGAAAAGCCTTTACGTGGTCCGAATGTTTGGCCTCCCGCTGGTAAATTAATTAGAATAACTTTTATTTATTTATTTGACGAATTTTTTAATATTAATTGACTGGAATGACTTAATAGTTGACAATTAATCTCGTGAGAATCGTTCCCACCAAATATTAAATATTTGTTTTATGCGTTTCATGCAGATGCTTTACCTGAATGGAAAGAGACAATACTAAAATATCAAGAAGAAGTATTGTAAGTTTTGAAATAATATGATAATATTAATAAATTCTACAAATTAAAAGCCTATACTAACTGATTTCAATTTGTATGTAATATTTCAGAAATGTGGGAAGAGCAGTTGCAAGAATAATAGCCGTTGCTCTTGATCTTAATGTTGATTACTTCGATCGGCAGGAATTTCTCGGCAATGCTTTGCCCTATCTCTCCTTAAATCATTATGGAGGTTAAATTTACATTTGAAAATCACAAATTAAATTTCATTTTAATTAGATTAATTCCTATCTATGTATCTAGCTAGTATAGTACAGTACAGGACAGTACTTTTCAAATTTATATGACTGACATTCAAATATTTTCTTGTATAATTTAGTTGAAGGTGCTGATCCATTGAAGGAATATATACTTGGAACACCAGCCCATAGTGACCCTTCTTTTATTACGCTTTTGGCAACAGATCAAGTCCCCGGTCTTCAAGTATGGAGAGAAATCAATAGTTTGTTCTTATTATTCTTGATCTATATATATAATTTTTTCTTTTTGTGTTTAACTAAAATATCTATAAATAACTGTGGCAGATATGTAAAAATATACACGCTAAACCTCGAATGTGGGAAAACGTATCACCACTAAAAGGGTGAGTTAACTATGAGAAACCTTTTTGTTTTGGATCCAATTCGAACCCTACTGTGATATTCATTTTCTAATAAAATTACTTTACTTTTGCAGGGCTTTTATTGTGAATATTGGAGACATGTTGGAGAGGATGAGCAATTGCATTTTCAGGTAATTTTTAAAGTGCTTAAACTTAAAGGTGACTCTTTAGATTTCTAATAATTTTTATAAGAAATAAAATTAATTTAACAGTCTAGTTTTGCAGTAGTCTGTCAGCATCTAATCTTTTCGATCTTGCCTTTAAATTTGATCCCAGGTCTACAATGCACAGAGTTCTGTTTCGCCAAGATAGATACACTGTAAGCCTAACTGAAAATTAAACTCTTTTCTCCTTTTTCTTTAAAATATAAATATAAATATTTGTCTATGTTGCCTTTCACTTTGTAATTTACGTCCTATTCGTTGGACAGATTGCTTTTTTTGTATATCCGAGTCATGATGGTGTTATTGAATGCATTCCGAGTTGCAAGTCCGAAGAAAATCCTCCCAAGTAAGTCATTGCATATACATGTATAGATATGCAGCAGCACTTATTATTAAATAATATTTAATTTAAATGTTACCTTAATTAAAACGTACGCAGCATCAATTAATATCGTTTTAAGCTAATATATATTTTAATTTTAAGTTTCATTTAAGTATATGTGAAATATATATGCATGTTTCCTAACTAATTATTGGATCGTCAGGTATCCTCCAATCAAAGGCGAAGAACTTTTGGGGATTATTTTCCAGGAAGTTGCTGCTGGTCGAACAGCACGAGACATCAATAAAGCTTAGAATTTGATGCAACCTCTTGTTATGAAAAAAATTAAATTCTCCTTAATCATCAATTAAAATCAGAATGTATTTTAATTTATAAATACCACGGCATGATGCAATAAAATTAAGGTTATATATTATTGTTTGCTTTGGTCTGTACTGAGAGATTTTCAATACATTTGTAATTTTCATAGCAACCTTTGGAGGTTTTTCTCTCTCCTTATAATAAGTTGTTTCATTTATTATCTTAGCTTTACCAAATTATTGCTTTCCCTTACTGTGAAGAATAAAAAAAAAATTATGACGTAACAAAGGGCATGAAGCAGATATCGAGAAACGTTTTTTTTTTTGAACTAAAACCTTTATGGAGGCTGATTTATTGCAAGTAAATGAAAGAGTAAATAAGAAACGGAGATAGAGGACACTTAAGAGCCTCTTCCCTAAACAAGAAAAAAAATAGAGTTTTTAGATTAAGGCAAAACAAAGAATGGTCAACGCCTAAATTTGCCAACCTGTCAGCTACAACGTCGTTTTCTGGAGAGTTGTGAGTAAAACGGAAGCTCATTTGAGAGAGTAGAATAGAAGCCTTAAGGGGAAGAGTTGGAAAAGAGGAACATCACCGACATAGTGTCACATTCCAACCGAACATTATGTCAATTCCTTGCAGAAGCTAGCTGTTTCAATAACCAAAATTGCTGCCATTATAAAAGCATGCTGAAACTGCCCAAGTAACAACGCACAATATCCGGAAAAACACCCCACATGCTGCAAGTCCCGGGCTGCCCTTACCTAAGCCATCTGAATTTAATCCAATTGATAGAAGGTGGAGACCACCTCAGAATATGGACATTGGGAGCCTTGCCAAGCATCCAACGTCCACCTAAAGCGTGAAGGATGTCTCTCTCTGAATCATAGGTGACAAAAACTGAACAAAATTTGGCACAGTCAAGATATCAAGAAAAGATTTGCTACTACTGATTTTACTAAAAATAAAATTAGAATTGTCCCGATTGCAGTGAAAAAAGACCCAATGATTGCAGTGAAAAAAGAAAGAGAATAGAAAATTCCTTATCAAATAGACTAAAAACCCTCAATTAATAAAGCTAGTCAGGATCAGAAAGCTTGAACTTCTTTGATGTGGAAATCCTTTATCCCTCCAAAGCTGTTTTTCATTCTTTGGAGAATTCTTCACAGTAGATTACCCACGAATGATGTTCTTCAAAGTCGTGGCATGTTGTTATGGTTTCCACAAGCTCCTTATGTGCTACTCCCTCTCATGCAGAATCGGCGGACCACTTATTTGTTCGTTGTTCGTTTGCTGCTGGTCTTCGGCGACGGCTTGGTTCTTTGTTTCGGTTGTCGGCTGCCACCTTTGGATATGGTTCAAGATTTATGGCATTTTATTAATTGTTGCAGTTTCAACCCTCAGCTTTTCCATTGGTGGCTTTTGGCGGCTTACCATCATCTTTATTCATTATGGAAAACTTGGAATAAACTTCCGTTCGAAGATGTCTTTCCCTCTCTTAACTCTATTCGGCTTGAGGTTATAGCTCATATCAGATACTATGCAAAGATTTGTCCAGGGTTTTGTTCATTTTGGATCTGATAGAGGATTTTTTCATTGAGTTAAGAGTGCCTCGGTCTCTTGGCAAGGCTCCGAAGGTTCATATTTGACATTGGGTCCCTCCGCCTATATCATGGATTAAGGCGAATTTTGATGGTCTAGCCGAAAGGTAACCCCGGCCCCGCCGCATGCGGAGGTGAGTTCAGGGATCATTCTGGGAAATTTTTGGGTGGTTCCAGTTTTTTTTCTTGGTCCCTCTCCGCACATAGAATATTTATTTTTATTCTGAACATTTCAATGTCAGAAATTACTTGTTCTGGTTCTTGATTCTCAGATTATTATAATAACAAGTCTGTATAATTCGATAATCAAATTAATAAAATATGAATTTCAAATATTTAATTTTCGTTATTTACTTAAACTATTTTATCTTTTTTTTTTATCTGTTTCATGCCCCGGGCTTATACCGCCCAATTAAATACAAACGAGAACGTAAAAATAATAATATTTGAATAAAAGTAATAATAATAATTCATATCCATTATGTAAATTATCAAACACAAACGTAAACATAAGTTCTTGGACACTCTTCCCTTCCAAGCCTTTTTATGGAAAGAACTCTTATCAATTAAGCAAACTTAAAGCTAGCTTTTGTTTTTAAGAGGAGACAACTTACTGTTCTCTGCAGTTTTGCCTCTTCAGTTATTGCATAGTTTTAAATAAGAAAATACATATTAATTAATAATGCAAGTAATAATTATTGCATTTAATTTCTAACCAAACATTACTGATCATCTAGTAGTACTATCACACTAGCAATTAACGGCATTAATTGTTTTGATCAGCTAATCCCTTGGCAACGACTGCATCTTTTATAAGGTTGAGAGATTCTTCAAGATCATCACATAGCTTATGTGGATCAGGAATTATGCCTTCATCAACTGATAAGATGAAGGTCACTTTCTTGGCATAGCTTACAACATGAATCATCAATCCCTACAATTATATGACATACAATTACATCAGCGCAAACCGTATTAAATATCTCCTTCACGATCTAAGTAAACTTGTTATTTTCATTAAGTATAAAAACCGTATGTATTACCTTTTCATATAACCTTACTCTACCTAGTTAAAAGTAAATGAAAATAAAGAAAAGAGTTGTAGATTAATTGGTAATATCTTTTAAGGTGGTATAAAAATTTTAGGGATTCAAATTCCGTTGACATGAATTTATCTTTTTAACTTTTTTCAGAAAATAAAATAAAATAAAGGAAAGAATCAGAAGAAAACTTTACATTGGGTTGTCCAAAGCAACTTGGAGCAACGTAGGCAATCGGAATGCCACAAAAGCTTATTTCGTCTTCGGGGCCCCATCACATTTGAGAACCATAATGTAGTTTCAGACGGAAATCTGGCTCCCTGTTCATCAATTAATTAATATTTAAAGAATATGGACAATTAATGATTCATAATGGAACTCATCAACTGAATTTGGCTATAAATTAAAGAGCACCGATAAATTAACATATATTATTTATTACCTTGACACCAAACTTAAGCAAGCATTTTGATATCAAATATGAAAATTTAGCCTCCAGAGAAGCTTTCTTTCTATCCATAGTTGCCTTTGCCTCTCGAAGGTAATCTAATGGGTCATCTCTTAATGCAATTGTGAAGGGGAAGAGTAAATAACCAATATGATTACCCCACTTTGCTTTAGAACCCTTCTTCATCATATTAGCCAATTCCTGTTTATAAAATAACAGATCATGTAAATATGAATGTTACATTATCTATAAACACAAACTTATAGAGATGAAGCACTCACTTGAATTCCTGCAGATGGCCTGAGGTTCACGAAAAACGTTGCTCTGAGACGGATATTCTGCGGAAGATTGCTAGTTCCTCCCTTATCATTCTTAAATTCCCCTACGATATTTCAATCCCAATCGAGGTTGAGATGGCTTTCCAGTGAAATAACTAGATTAACGAATAAATACACTAACTGGGTATAGGGTTAATATCAATTTCGTAATTGATACGCTGATTGAAGATAATGTAATAAAATAAGGAGAAGGATTAAATTGTTAAAAAAAAAAATTGAACAAACTGTATCCCAATTTATTATTTTGCCAAAATTCATGGTTGAAAATCTTATTATACCATTGGGTTTATAAATATAAGAAGACTATTGAAGAAGCTCACCATATTTGTCATTGAGATACCGAGACAATCCTGCTTGAGTGACTCCTAGCAGAACATCGTTGAATGTCTACAAAAACCCAATTCCATAGGTAAAACAAAATGAATAAATAAATGCTTCTACACCAATTCTTTTAAAAGAAAATATATACATTAAGTCTGCATACAACGTTCACACTGAAAAATATTAAAAAGAGTTGTACCGTCGAGGTTTCATGATATAGGGAAGTCTATAAGTTGACTTACGGTATTCATGGCTTTCTTGACAAGCTTGACATCGTCCAAACTGACTGATCTATGAACAAATCTCCGATAACCAAAACCATTTTCCCTCAGACCTTTGAGCGGTGTTTTGGTATCTTTCAGAAACATTAATGCCGTCGCCATAAACATCAGAACATCAACCAGAGTGTTCCAAAACAACAAGACAACCAACCATAACTTCATGAACGAGGAACTGTTGGAACCAGCTGACGATCTCTTAGCAACTGAAGGAATCGTGGGTAACTCCTTCGGATCGGAAACTTTGCGAGTACAAGCAAGCAAAAGAGACATGAGAGAAGTTCCATCACCAAGAGAATGATGAACACGAAGAATTGCTACAGATTCAGCATCTGAAGTTTTGATATTCAGGAAATGGAAATCCCACATCGGTATTGACATTTTGATTCCTTTTTGGCTTAGGTTTGAGGCATAATCTTCCACAAACTTGTCTGGCGAATCAATGTTTTCTTCGTCGAGATTTGGAACTATAACATGGTTGTCTATATTCACCGTTGTTGGAACCCATTTTAGCCCTCCTTCAATCCTCTCATCCACAACCTGCATTTATGTCCATGCAAGTTAGCAATAACGAACTTATAATTATGAGATAATTTGATTACGTTATTACACGCTCATTCAATCAAATCATCTATCATTTTTTTTTTTTTTGGAATTTAGCACCATGCAAATGGTTGACCAATAATCAACCTAACCCTACATTATTAATTGGATTATAAATACTAGCTCAAAATAATAATAATAATAATAATCATGATGATGATGATGATGCCATAAGAATGGTGTTTGAATTAATATTACCTGCAAACTAGAGAAACGATGGTGCTTAAGCAAAGTATGTTGTAGATTTGCTTTGACAATTTTTGAATTGATTTTTGATTTCAAGCCAATCATAACAATGACTGTAAACATTGGAGTCAGGTTCATGAAATGAACGAGCCATTGGACTCAAGGGTTGATTTTCTTCATTATCAACAGCTGAGCTCACTTGGATTGGTTTAACAGCTAACATAATTCTCGAGGAAATTATATATGCAAAGGATATATATATATATATAACCTCCTAGAAGAAGAAACAGAAGGCTAGCTAGCTAGGCTTTGTATTTTGTCTTCCGATGTTTTTTTGGATGAATTACAGACTTGCCTAAAGAGTCTCCTTTTATAGACACCACAATTGGCAACGTGCAAAATTATTTACGACTTCTAGTACAAGTTAAATTATTGCAAAGCCATGAGAAAAACTGTGTATCAAATTTTAATAGTATCTTCTCTGTATTTTTCTTTTGATAACCTCAGATAATGAGACCCTTTATTTTCATGGAGAGTCAAAACTATCAATTTCTTAATGTTGTGAGCTTCTAGTATTATTTTAAAAAAGAATATTTCTTCTAATCTCATTTGAATTTTTCACATAAAAAATTGGCATCTATTTTGTGGTTGTTTTTATAGTATTTTTTGCATTATTTTTGTGGTACACAATCGTAAAATTATACGAAAAGAAAACAATAATTATTATCAGCAACGTGTTTAACTTTTTCAACACCTGAGTTAAGTGCTATAAATGAGTCAAGGAACATATAATTTATTTTATTTGTTATGAATATCATTTGATAGATACTGAAAGGCAAATTTTGTTTGCTGCTGCTGAGAGTTGTTCTGCTTCTCCTCCGCTTGCTTGCTGTCTATGTGTTACTGTTGCTCTGCTGCTTCTACCGCTGAGAACTGTTGTTTGGTGGTTTGCTGCTGCCCTGCTTGACTGCTGGGTTGAAAGTGCAGCCCCAACTTGTTTTTTCTGTGCTTTTTTGCAAATTTTTTATGCTGCTGCTAGTGACTTCTGTTTTTCTGTATGCTTACTGCTTTTGATTTGCGGCTGTTACATCATCTACCTGCTGTTCTTGCAGTTTTTTGTTTTGTATTCGCCTACGAACTTCTACTGTTTCTCTTTAATAATATTTTATTTGGCTTAAAAAAAATACTGAAAGGCAAATAATTCAATGATTATATAAAAATGGATATTTTTTAGTACTTCGAAATCAGTTTTTGAGGTCTCGATTTAAATAATCAAAATCATACAAAGGAATACTGTAAAATATTTCAAAAATTTATTTCGAATAATATGAAAATTGAGTATCATTAATTTATTTCAGGAAAAATACTTACAATTTTCGATATTATTTATTATACATTCAATTATGTATACAATAAGTGCCATATTATTTGAAATATCTAACATTATTAAATCTAAAAATTAGTCACTATCTAACATTAATGCGATTAGTTCCAATTGAAATTTTTTTTCTGTATGTCCAACATTAGAATTGTCCCATAGATATATAACATTCATTTATTTTTTATATAATCTCTAAGCCTAAGCTTAGAGAAAATTCATTAGTGAAAAGAAAGGAGTACACAGACATTGGAGCACTACAACCTTAATCAAATGAACCTATAATTAAGGTTTGCAAAACATTCATTTATTTTTCATATAAGACTTTTAATGTGAAATAGACTAATAAAAAAAATAGATCAATCAAAAATATTAATGAATCTTTTTTTTTTTCATTCTATCTATATCATTCAAAAAACACTTCTATCGTAAAGACTTTTCAGAACAAGTAGTTGCAAGTCATAATTTGTAATTGTATCTTGATGTCAAGATTTCAAGGTTTGAATCAATTCATTGCATTTAGGGTTTTAATTCTAAAGCTTCACTTTCACACAGAGCTCTAAAACTCCATATTCACGCATTTTCTTTATTTATTTTCTTTTTCCGATTTGTCTATATCATTCAGAAAACACATGTATTGCGTAGATTCAATGATTTTAGTTTTAAACATTAATGTTTGATGAATTATTGAAATATAACTCAACTCCATATTAGAATTTTCAAAACAAAAGTAGTTGCAAGTCATAATTTATAATTGTTGTACCTTGATGTCAAGATTTCAAGATTTGAATGAATTCATTGCATGAAAGAGAGAGAGTGTGTGTTTTAATACTGTACCATGGGCCAGGATATTATATATATATATGTATGTATGTATGTATGTATGTATGTATGTATGTATGTATGTATGTATGTATGTATGTATGTGTAGCTCGATTCGTTTAACATAAAGCATTAATTAGCTCGGTAGGTAGTTGCAAATGTATGGCTATATTCATCTTGGCTGTCGAATTAGCTTCTGCCCGAGGGTGGCTCAATCTTTGGCTAAATTGATAAATTTTAATTAATTGAATTAAGTCATCGGTTGAGAATATATATTGTCATAATTTTGAATTCGAATACATGAAGTAAACTTATACTAATAACATCTTATTATTTTCAAATAAAAATTCAACACAAATAATAAAATAAAGTTGTAGAGGAAGGTTTGTATTTAAACGTTGTAAACTTCACGATCAGATTCTCTTTAATTAATTTGAGGGTAAATATCACATAAATGATATATACAAGTGAAAGTTTGGAGTATAGTATAACTGTTATATCCAAGTTTCTAATAGAAATATGATGAACTATTAGATGTAATTAGAATGTAATATCTAAAACTATAATAAGACTTTTCATATACGACACGAACTTGAATATTCAATAAATACAAAATATTGAAATTATAATATAAAATAATCTATCAAATAATTATTTTTCCCAATATTATTATCTCATAGGAGAGAACAATTAGATCTTACAATGTCTAATTAGATTTTAACTCCTTGATAATATAATGACTGACTTTGCCCCTACATGAGATGTTATGCTAATGACATTTGAGTTATTAGTCATCATATTATTTTGGATCAAATTTTCGAGTTATAGATAAGGTGCAACATATCACTTTTATCACAAAATAAAAAAATATATAAATTCAAGATAAGAAATAAAATGTCTAAATAAATTTTTTTAATAGATATAAACTAACATGATAATGACTAATAAGAAATGACATTACAACATATCTCTATCAATTGGTAATGAACTTTGACTCAATAATTTGTAATTAAATTTTTTTTTTATGGTCAAATATATATGTGTGTTAGTGATGTAACAATCATCGACTGAAATTCAATGATTGTCGGTAGGAAATCCAATATTTAATAGAAGAATTATCAATCATTTCCGGCTGCCAACTGTTGACTGTCTTCAAGCAACGAGCATTATTAGCAATTTGACCTTGTAGTTTCGGTTAGTCAAATCTGGCAACCAAAAAGAAGTTAAACAAATAAGCTTCCTGTATGTATATATACATACTCACTGACTTATAATCATACTGCACCATAAGTCATCAAAATCATACATCAAGCAATAACCCTTTCTTTCGAAAGATAAAATGGAAATCAAAATCATTTCTACTGAAATCATCAAACCATCTTCTCCAACACCACAACACTTAAGAACCCATAAGCTTTTCCTTCCAAATCATGTGATGCCAGATCTCTACGTGCCCTTCACTTTCTTCTATTCATCCCCAAGAGAAAATCTAAAACCCATGAACAATAATAAAATCTCAGTTCATCTTAAGAACGCTCTCTCCAAAACATTAACCTATTACTACCCTTTTGCAGGACAAAACATAGATGGAGTTTCCACTCAGTGTAATGATCACGGTGCCATCTTTATCGAAACACAAGTAGCCAACATCAGGATTTCTGATGTTCTGAAGAGGAGAGACAAAGCTCAAGATCTGCTAAACCTGAAAAATCTCTTGCCATTCAACGGCATGCTACCACAAATTCCAACCACTGCAACTACTGCTTGTCATCCAAACCTATTTGTCCAAGTAAATTACTTCCCTTGCGGTGGGATTGCAATCACCATCTTCTTCAGTCCATCGCTTGTCGGATGCAACAACAGCAGCTAACTTTGTTAAAAGCTGGGGTGAAGTTGCATGCGGTGCCGATGATATAAAGAACGCTGTTGTCGATTTCTCCTCAGTCTATCCTCCATGTGTTGCCGTCGCCAAAAGCTTTTCGCAGCAAAAACATTACCGTCCAAGCGAATTCGTCACAAAAGTATTAGCATTTGATGCTAAAAGCATAGCTGCTCTGAAAGAAAAAATTCGGAAATGGACCATACTTGGAACGCCCATCAGCGTTTTGAGGCCATAACCACGCTGATTTTAGGCTCACTCATAGAGATGACAACGGCAACAGGTAGAGAAAGAGCTAAACAATTGGCAGGAGTGACTCCATTGAATTTGCGAAATAAAGTGAATCCGCCGTTACCACAGCAATGCGTTGGGAATTTGATCAAAACAACAGTTGTAAAATTGCCGATGGAGAAGAAAGTGGATTACAATAAAGCGGCGGGAAAGCTTCACGATTCTGTAAGGAAGGTAGTGGAGGAGTATAAAACGAAAGTGCATGACCATGACGAAGAAGAAGAAGGAGAACCGCTTTCAGAGAGTAAGATTTTTCATATAACAGATGTGTCTAAGCTTCCATTTTATGAGGCTGATTTTGGGATGGGGAAAGCCGAAGTGGGTAGTCCTTCCTGCGCTGTCGGATAACGTCGGCCATTCTCATGAGCTCTTCCGACGGTGAAGGAGTTGAAGCAGTGGATTGGATTGCCTAAGGAAGATATGGCTATATTTGAGAAACTCCCCGACATTATCGCTTTTAGCCAAACCCCATCTCAATTGTCTATCCCAAAAAGGGCCAGATTATGAAAAATATCTAGCCTACTTCACAAGCTTTTTTCGGATAATGAAAAGAGTCCCATTACAAATTTTTTATTTTCTAGTTGCGTAAATTTTAGGTTTAAAATCAAGTCAAATTCAGACTTGATGAATAGAAACCGCAACATTTTCTAACAAAAAAGTTGAATTTTACAATGAAATTAGAAGGGGCAACCCTATTCTACAATCCAAATATTATAATTAATCGATTAACGGTTTGAAATTAATTGATCTATTGGGACAAATGAGAATTCAAATACGAAACCTGGATTGTGACAGGCCTAAATATCAGACGGATGCATTGAATGCAAACTAAAGTGCCGTCTAATAAAAATAGGCCATTTATTTCCAATCACTCGTATTTTTCCTTTGAAGGATGAGAATAGGGAATATGACCATTACCCCTATATTTTTACTAATTAACCAAATTATCTTTTAGTTTTAAAAAATTATTCGTTACGTCTGTCATTTGATTAACTGACAAAAATTTATTAAATTTATTAAAATACCCTCAACTTTTAACTTTACAACAAAATAAATCCTAATTTATAAAATATAAATCCCACTAAACCATTTAAAAATAAAATAATTTTAAATAAAATAATATTTTATAATATTAAATTATATTTATTACAAATTGACATAAATAATTCTCAAAAAATTAAAAAATCAAGTTCTCAAAATATTTTTATTTAAATTAATTAAATTTTTTAAATTACCTATTTACCCTCAAAATATTAATTTTTCTGTCAATTAACTAAACGACAGGACGTAACGAATAATTTTTTGAAACTAAGGAATAATTTAGTTAATTAACCAAAAACATAGAAGGATAATGGTCATATTCCCGATGAGAATACGTTGTTTGTGTAATAATCAATGGAAGAATTTTTCAATTTAACTGAGCTAGTATAGGTGGACCTGCAAAAGGCATTTCAAGCCCGGCCCAACAAAACTCGGAACCTATCTATCAACAAATTACAATAACAGCCACTGGCCATTCTTATGGAGCCAATTTATTGTTGACATTCAACGTCAATCTATAAGCTTCTTTACCTTTACTCCAAGGTAACGAATATATCTACACATTTACCTTCCAAACAAAAGGAGAAAAGAGAGGAAACAAAGAAAGATTATATATATTTATATAAGGTCTGGAATTTATACACATTCGAAGTTCATTCAGGAGTTTATACATTAAGAACTAAAATACTTGAATCCATAAAAATAGCAAACTGAAAACAAACATATAAAATCATACCTTCTGGAAACACTGCTTCATTGCATTATCTTCTACTTCATCGGAATAATTTTATCTCAAACTCACTACAGGCCATGGATTCACCCCAGCCACTGATAGTGACGGCCGTACAATAGGCACCCGTCTCACCACTGAAAATGCTTCATTAAGACGGGCTGCACGACTCATGAACTGAGACACCTTCTGCAGAAATTGAACATGGTTGGAATATATCAATCTTTCAATTCTTGCATACTAATTTACAAGAATCATGTTGACTAAAATATACCTAGGAATTAGGATAAAGAAAATGCACTCTAAAATTTGCAGAAGAAATCAAAATCAATATGCATAGGAGGAATCATTCTAATTGATGAACAAAGAGTAGCAAAGTGCATACTATATAAGAGGACTCAAAAGGAAGACCTTTTCACCAAAGATTGGCAGTGTATAATTATATATATGAGTTGGGCTGATCTACAATGTACAAAAGCGAGATAACTCTCACATTTTTAAATAGTACAGATGACTCAAATTAATGGTTAAAAATAATTTCAAAAAAAAATTGGAGGATATCAAAAAACAAAATGCTCAAAACAGCAAGAAGATAAATCCTAAAAATATTATTAATAGATGACTTGGCAAGGTTGTAAGATTACAACCCTATTATGGTAGGTTACTTTTGATTCTGTCAAACCTAGACTCTTACTAGAATAAGAATAAAACAAATCATAAATCTCAAGGAACGAAAACTTGAATAAGAAAACAAAGAATCCTATCTAACTACACAAAACTGGACTCAAATAAGACTTCTTCATCTTTCATCTTTGTGCTTTATCCTACATCATGGGCAAAAGTTAATAATCAATGAATAAAAGTGCAATCTACTCAAAATTCAAAACTATACAACCACCATGGTTTCAACAAGCGTGACATTTCACAGCACTCACAGTTTTGCTTTGGGGTTTTCAACTCAAAATGTCCAGTGCTTATTGGATGCAATTGTCATATTATAAAGTAGCACTGGAACTCTTATACAATAGATATCAGATCTTTTGCATAATTCTATCCACCTAATGCCCCCCAGTTAGGCACATTGCACAATGATCCACCCCCTTTACGAAGCACAAGTCTTGACAGGTTCACCAATCATCAAGTTCACATTCCTACTTTGTTACAACATGAGTCCCATCAAAGCAAAACAATACGTGCTTACTCAAGGCAACCCCAGCCAAGAACTCACATGCTAACAATGCAGAATCTTGCACATGGACTTGCACGACTATATTTTTTATTTTTAGTTCAATTAATAAGCACCAGAAAGAAGATGTGGCCTCAATATCCGAAGAGTACATGAAAAATAGCATTAGCTACTCAAACTCATCAATGATAAAAAATTGATTTACGCATCCAGGGGAAGAGGTTAAAGGTGGGTCTACTCTAACACAAATAAATTTCAAAAATGTTTAAAGGTTAAAGAGAAAAATGGGAACATTAAAATAATGTCAATACATCAATTCAACACATGTCCAAACTTTAAAGAATCTAAAGATTAAATTTAACTATGCAAGCAATTTCTCCAATTATTCAAGAATTCCAGAGGAGTAAAAGAAAAATAATGAAACATCCAAAAAAAAATTCTAGTCAGCAGATACTAATCAACTTAAATATTGAACTTAAAGCGAAACAACTAGCTGAAACACAGCCATATAAACATGTAATCCTCCACTTATAATTTACATGACATGAATCACAGTTCATAACTCAATTTCAAATATTGACTAATTTTAATTATATTGATCATTAAATATAGGAAAAACAAATGCAAGAACTGACCTTATCATCAAGTGTAACCTTCAACTGCAAGCTCTTGCTCTTCTGCTTCATCCTATACAACCTCCGTCCCAAGATAACCAGTCCCATCACAGCTGCTGCGACGGAGAATGACCAAGCAGGATTAACCTTCAAGATACAATATTTAAAGACCTCAAACGGAACCTTCCACCATGCTACTCTTCCCTTCTCATCTTCACCAGATGATTTCACTATAGATTTTCTTTCTCCTTCAATCACAACACTTGAATTTTCTTCCAATGAACCATTTCCACCATCAGATTCACCGCAAATTTCGGATTCATCTTCTTTCTTCACATGATCACCAAAACGTGTTTCATTCTCCTTCTCAAAACCATCAAAGCTCATTGAAAGCAAACCATCACCACCTGAATCAGACCAGAACCTGTCCAAATCCTTATCTTTGTCTTGAATTTCTCCAGTTCCTACATAACCCACTTCACTTTTCATATTTTCCTCGAAACCCAATTCATTTTTCCCATCAAAATCACCAATTTTCCTCGAATCATCACTACCACCCTCTAATTCTACAATTCCTTCAAAAACCACATCATTTTTCACATTCTCAACATAACCAAATCCATTTTTCCCATCAAAATCACCAAATTTACGCTCCTCAGACCGATCACTACCCGAATCAGACCAAAACTCGCCCAAAGTCTTCCTCTGATACCGAGTCTCAGACCCGGGATCAATCCAGCTAGGATTATCAGACTCAACAGAACCCTCTTCACTCACATCAACAACACCAGTCTTAGCATATCTTTTCTCACCATCAAGAGAGAAATAATCTAACCTTATTATACCTTCCGAGCAATCCCCTTCCATTTCCTCGAAACTCCTCGGATTCTCAACCGAATTTTCCGAGTTAACAAGGTCCGATTCCGAGTTGTGAAGAAGCTCCCAGTCTTGGAACATCTCACCTCCTGCCGCTCCAGCTCCCGCTGATGAATCTCCTTTCATGATTTCTTTTTCTGGTTTCTGGAAGATCAAAAGAAAGAACGAATTAGCAAACCCTAACCCAAATCCAAAGCCAAAGAGTGAAAGGAGCGAGAATTAAAGAAGGGAAAGTTAGTAGCTCTGGTATCTAAACTACGATGGAGCTCTAATCATCTAGAGTATCCATTTCTACAATGCCTTTAGAAATAGTCCAATCTCAACCGTCGAATCAAATTGATAAGGGATCTACCGCTCACCAATTTTTATGAATTTCAAAATAAACATTTCTCGTACCTTAATAATTTAAGAATATATTTTTATCCTTTTAAAAGCACCCCAAATCCATCCAAACACGACGTTTTAGATTATAAGATAAGTTATATTTTAGATAAGCAGTCTTTTCTTTTAAAAAAAGAAATTTAAAATTATCAAATAACTATTATTATTAAATATAAATATTATAAAAATATATACTATAAAAAATAAATATAAAATAATAACATAAACAATTAAATCAATAATATGAAAGATTTGTATGATAAGAACAGTGAGGTGGGGAGTACTAGATTATTACTGCAAAAGGATGGGGTATCCTTTTCTTGACAGAGAGAGCATTTAGAACCGAGGGTAAGAGGACAACTGTCGAGACAATGCAGTCTAATACACGGAGGGGTTAATAATATATAGGTCCCTATATTTCATCATTTCACAAATAATGTAAATAATTGAAATAGATTTACTATTGTGCTAAACAATTTTATTATTGTGATTGTCACTTGTTAAAAAAGAAATTCTAACATTATGATCGAGAGTTATCAAAAATTTATATTAATAAGATTATAATACAATTTATATCATATAATTTCTACCTTAGATCTTCTATCCCATACTCGTATTGTTTTTATTTAGGTCTCAAAAGAGGATTTGAGAAGTTAAGTGATACTTTATAGACAAACTATATCTCTATTCGTAAAAGTAAGGAATGTAGGGATCCAAATGTTATTACTCATACATCCTACATTAGGTTCAACCGATTTTGAGAAATTAGTTTCGGCTGTTGGGAAATTTAAGAAGCCGCCATAACTTTTTTCTTCATATTTTTTTATCAGAATTTTTGAATACTGAAGGCTTTAGAGGTTTGAATAATTTCAATTACAAATTGCGAAAAAAATATTAAAATATTTATATATTATTTATATTATAATATAAATATAATTATTTATTTATTTATTTATAAAATAAATAAATAAATAAATGGTATCTAAATTAGGCTGAAAAAAACAGAGTGCAAGTGAAGTAGATTAGACCAAACCTAAGTTTGACCAAGTCTAATTAATAGCAGTTTTGTTCGTAGTATTGAAACCTAACATCTCTGGAAACTTTTCGACTTTCAACTCTCAAAGGTCAATATGACACTCATTTTAACATTAAAAAAAGGTAATCTTCACTCCACCCCCTTCTAAATTTGAAAATCATCACTCCACCCCCAAATGTATTATAACTCATCAAAACGCCCCCAATCCGTTAACTTTGATTGTTAAAGTTACCTATCAAAAGGATAAATCAGTAAATTATAATTATAATTATTTCCTTTTTTTTTTTCTTTTCTCTCTAGTTTTCCTCCTCATCTCTTTTCTACCCTTTTTTTCTCTTCTCTTTATTCATTCATAAAAAACTTATGAGAGATGAAGAGATGATGGAAGATAGAAGGAAGAAGGAGGAAGAACAGAGGAAAGAAGAGAGAAGGAAGAAGAAAAGAAAAGAGAAAGAAGTGATGAGGAAGAAGAAGGAAAGAAGAGAGGAAAGAAGAGAGAAGGAAGAAGAAAAGAAGAGAGAAGAAGGAAGAAGAGATGAGGAAGAAGAAGAAAAGAAGAGAGAAGAAAAAGAAGAAAAAATAAAAAAAAAATAATTTGGATTTTATAAGAGTAATAATGTCTTTTTGTCATTTTTTTTAAATATTATTAAAGATAATCTAGTCTTTTTGTCAGTCAACTGTTAATTCTAACGGTTAAACTAACAAATAGGGGTATTTTGATGACTTACAATAAATTTGAGGGTAGAGTGATAATTGTCATATTTGAAAGGGGACGGAATGAAGATTACCCTAAAAAAATCCCAAGTTTGACTCCCTTTAATAGGCTGTTCATCGGATGAATTTATTTGAGATCTATCACTTACAGAATTTTTTCAACTCAATTCCATTTATTATATAGTACACTTGGATCCAACACTATCTACTTAAAAAATTTTAAATCTCAATCTAATCTAATTCAAATAAATTAAAATATATAATTTTAATATTAATTATATTTTATTATATAAAAAAATATGATTTATTTAAATTTTTAAATAAATATTACTCACTCAAAATAAATAATAAAAATTAAATATTTAAATAATTACAATTGAATTCTTTTTTAATAAAAAATTATGTTGTTTATAATTACATAAAAAATTAAAAAAAATCGTTATAAATCTATAAAAGTATATAATTAAAACATATAAAATTTCACACTGTATTATTATTATTAAATTGACAATACAAATTTTAAGATTCAATTCACCATGAAAAGCAAATTTTATCGAATTAGATTTGATTAGATTGAATTGGATTAAAAACACTCCTAGCTATTGAGTATTGAGCATGACTATAAAAAGTAAAATCCTTAACTCCCAATAGGAAACCAACAACTATAATATCACATCATTTCCAAAAGCAAAAAAAAAATCCATGTTCAATGCATTTTTCATGTATATATAACTAACAAAATGATAAATTTTGGATGAACCAGGCATGTATATTGAAGCAAAACTTGGTTGTTGAAATGGAACAAACAGCTTAAAGGAGATAAACTGACTGTTTCCTTCATGGGTTTAACCGTTTTTGAAGTTCCAGGACAAATTTACTTCTGGGAACGACCTCCTCTTGTGTTGTGTCAATGTTCTTCAATTTTACGATGCCTTCGTTCAGCTCCCGCTCCCCAACGATTACCATCCAAGGGATTTTTGACTCCCTGGCCCGATCAATAAGCTTCATCACTTTTTTATGGACCATGTATTCTGCTTTCACCTTCGCCTTCCACAGCTCGCTAACGAGTTTTGCAGCTAGAGGTAATTTATCCCCGAGCAATGCCACCAGTACCTGTGTCTCAGTGGCTCGGATTGTCTGCCAACATCATAGGGAACAATAAATATCACATTAGTGCACAAAAAGACATGAACTGCATAACATTAAACGAGTGCACCACTTTTACTTTAAAAAAAGTTCACATCAACCGGATCCTAAAACACTTTTCTTTCCATAAGTTCATCCTTAACTTATATGTTAGAAATTAAAAACCCTAAACAACTAAAGTCAACATTTTGCTATCTAAAATATAGGTGCAGATAATTCTAAAGGTACACTTGAATGTTATTTGTCACCTGGTTTCTTTCTTTCTGAAGCTGCTCCATTATAGCAAAAACACGCTCAATTCCTAGACTGACACCAACTGCTGGAATCTGCTTTGTACCAAACATTCCAATTAGGTTGTCGTATCGTCCACCAGCAGCAATCGAACCAACCTGATTACATAAACGAGTCAGTCGCATTATCATAACAAGTGTAGAACTAATGCAAGCTCAACATATCTCATTATCCTAATAACAAATGGCAGCCTGGCAGGATAAGTTAAAGTTCATAAGTGATACAAGTTTATATATTGTTCTTTTTTAAATAATGCAAGGAACAATAAATTCCCTATGTCACTGGTAATTTCTTCTGAGAACTAATACTACTTTTCACTCAAAATCATACTTTAACTGGCATACCTAGTCCATCGCAAGCAACAGCTTTCTTAAATTAAATGTAATGCCAAAAGGATCCATGTGGATAACTCCAGAAAAACAACCCAGCATTCGTAAATCAAACGTCAAAACAGAAAATGTGATAATACAAGGCACATTGATTCATATAAACCTCTCTATCAACTAAACTAGACAAAGGGTAAGTCCAAAAGCATAATTAACTTACCTGTGTGGCACCCCTGAAAACGGCTTCAAATATGACCCCAGTATAATAGTCAAGCCCTCTTGCAAGGCTCAAATCAAAAACCACTTTATCGATGCACTCTGACTTTTCCAGAGCTTCAAACAAAATCTCAAGGTCATCCAATGCAAGTTTAGATGAACTGTTCTCTAAAAACATGCTGCCTTCCTGTTTAAGCTTTGATAATAATACCAAAGGGGATCCCCTTTCCTTCACAAAGGTTCCAATTCTATCTGCTGTCTCAACAGTTAAGCCCTTCTCCTCAACCTTGCAGACAGTAAAAGCAGCAATATTTACCAGTCAAATTTGTATTGCAGGAAATCATCTGAAACACTACGGGGCATAAACAAACTCAAACTACCATTTACTAACCAACAAAAATGAAGGTGGCTATCTATAGAATGATCAAACATAGTGCAGTGGTATAAATGCATAAGCGCTCACCATTTCTTTCTTAATCTGCTCAAAGGATTGCTTGTCAAGCTTGTCGATACTTGAACATATTGTTCTGAATTTTTCTGGGGGCACCCCACATATTTCCAACATACCATCCAATAACATGCGATGATTCAACTTTATCTGCAAATGATATATCGCCAACAAATTATAATAAGGAAATAATACTTTTAAGTAGTTTCTGAAACACAGTACGCAAATTTTTGTTTAAGAGAAATAGCTACTGCAATGGTTCAAATTGGTTTCTATTCTAACCCCAAATTCATTGACGTATAAATTTCAGAATACAAAAGTGCATATTCCAATGGCCATAAACATTGTCCGAATAACTAATTTCAAACTATACTCCATAACTCAAAACAAAACAATATTGTAAATTTTTTTTATTACAGAACATATCTAGATGGCCTTCCATAGACACATATAAGATCTGATACAAATAATACTATGTATTCTATGCACATGTCCACCTCAATATCCTTGAAAACAAGGTAATCACATAAAACCAATTGCATATAAACGCAACTAGAACAGCACAGAATTAGATTTACCTCATAATCTCCAATATCTAACTCATCAAGCAGTTCTGTCAAAATTTTAATGATCTCAAAGTCTGGCCCCATCCTTTCATATTGGCCAGCAATATCAAAGTCGCATTGATAAAATTCTCGAAATCTTCCTTTAGAAGGGTTATCCCTCCTATACACCTTAGCTATTTGGTGCCTTTTTAACGATGTAAGACCATTCATAGCCACATACCGAGCAAATGGAACTGTTAAGTCATATCGAAGAGAACAAAGCTCTCCTCCCTGTAAATTAGTTGACAACAATGTTATATTCTGCCTGAAATAGATAATCATAATCTTTGTCTTTCATTTAAAAGAATAAAATATTACGACAAAAAAATATTTGACGACCTCCACAAACCCATTCAGCAAGTAATGGATAAATAAACATGAAATACAGCCACAAAGCCATTCAGATGCTGAATCAGAGGAGTAACATACACAAATGAGATTAGTTCAAAGGACCCCATTTACAAACAGTAAGATTTTAAAACTTAAGAGGCCAAACCCAACGCTGAAATCAAGGAGATTCCAAAATCTTTCCATGTTAAGAAACTTGATGAATTTTGTGCCAGAAACAGGAATACAAAATGTATAAATGAGTTCCGATTCTACACCCTCAACTAGCTCTCAGTTGTCCCCACATTGCATTTAACATATTAAAAGGGCATAGAGAACTAAACCACTCATACTACAACTGAAAGACTAGATTTTCAGCAGTTTAAAAGTAGCAACATAAAACACTCGGGCACAACCCGAGTGGCCAGAAGCCTTGCCTCCTCACTGAGGAGGCAAGTCTTCGAACCCTGCTGGCTTCAGCCAGCAGATTAATCACCC
Source organism: Melia azedarach (assembly GCA_028052125.1). Classification (NCBI taxonomy): domain Eukaryota; kingdom Viridiplantae; phylum Streptophyta; class Magnoliopsida; order Sapindales; family Meliaceae; genus Melia; species Melia azedarach. Next base: position 14,833,786 of record CM051401.1, on the reverse strand, counting down.
ACTACTGTGGGCAGTCCCCCCTCCTCTCTTGCAAGACTAAGACATCACCTCCTACAGTAGGTGCAGACATCCAGACAGTGCCAAATTGAGATGTTATCAAGACTCTCGGTAGATTTCTAGTTAAAATACTTGTAATATTCAAAAAAAAAAAAAGTAGCAACATAAATGTTACATATAAAGTACTTTTAATGATGGATAACATTTCACCTAGTTTTTATGCCAAAAAAGGATGACTTGCCAAAAGGAAAACCAAAAGCGATGAATAGAAAAGAAGCATGGGCAAATTGACTTGACTAATGATCATAAATTTACCTGGTCAGCAAGATCGTAAATCAATTTTGAATCTTCTCCATATTTTCCCATTAAGGTCTCTCTCAATTCAAAAACCGGAGTATCTAGTGCCGTTGCACCGTGCCTCTTAAAAACTTCAGTAATGATTGCGAATGCTTTCTCTCTTATTGCCATTTGTTCTTTTGCAAAATCACGAGTACCCTGACATTCACCATAATTCACACAATTTAAGAATGCTACAGATTCCACTCAAACCAAATAAAGGATGGCTCCTAATGGGCGAACGAGTTATATGTGGAAATTATTATGACCAGACATTGCACATGTAAGCCATATCATCCATCATCCAAAAGTGTTCACAAGTACTGAAAGATAGTCTTCACAAATAGTGCTGATGTCAAAGACTTGAACAAATTACGTTCACAGCTTTGCTGTCAGTTACTTAGTAATAAACTAGTGAAAGCCAAATGATGCACTGCAACAGTGTTGAATGTCCTTTGTGTAGTTAGCATGTCGTATGAACTATTCTAACAGCTAAACCTCAAAAAATTTCTGAAAGCTCAGACCCATGACCACTCACTTGCAACTCAATCAGTAAAACAAAGGCCTTTTATGCAATCAATAATTCAAAGAATGTCAGCCAGTTATCATAAATTTACTAACTGAACTTATGCAGTAGCTGTTTATCGTCATGTAACTATGCAGTAAAGTCTCAACAATGATAGAAATTTTTTATTATTTTTTGCACTTCTAAGTGAATTTTGCTGAACAATATACTTTCAGAATCAAAATTAGTATTTTTCTATGATTGTTCGGCTTAATGTAACTTAAGCATATTCAGCACAGGTGATAAAACAACTCTATACCATGAACTTTTAAGATAATAGGGCATAAGCCCCATGCATTCCCTATCTTTACATAATTACAAAAGGGATCCCTATCCTGATAGTATATTAATTTCTTTTTTGACCTTTCCTTGTTTACAAAAGAACCACATTAGCTGAATTAAATGGCATATTATTACCTTAGGAAGCTTGGGAAGCCTTCTACTTTCATTACTCTCAACAATCTCTTTTATTTTCGTCAACAAACCATCAAACTCTGGGTCTTTTGGATCCAGGAACAAAAAAAGATCTTCAACACATTTCTCCAATGCTCCCAAACCCTTACTCTGCAACCTATCCTTTATCAGCTGCACTATAACCCCAGTTCCCTTCCCCAAAACAACCTTCTTCTTCTTCCTTTCATTCTTCTTGTCCACCACTGCATCACCTCCATTCACCTTCTTACTCAGCAACTCCCCACCTTCAAGAACAACAAATGCAATTACCAACTCCCAAGTCACAATCTTCCACACAATTCCCAACAACACATTTGCTTCATGCACAAATTTCACATAATCTTCCTCAAAATTTGCATCCAAAACCAACTTACACGCATTTTTCAAACTATCTCTATTTAAGCAATCTTTTTCAAACAAACTCCTCAAACTATCATTGTTAATCGAATTTAAATTCGTTTTCACACGACACAAACTACTCTCACCCAAGTTATGAATCCCCGCCACCAATGCCACCACAGTGGCACCGAAAGCCTTTGCAGTCCCACTTATCCCGACTTTCACACTCGAATTTAGTTCGATTCTGGTACTCGAATGTACCGACTTCACTACTTCTCTTAATTTCCCATTTATTTTCGGAATTTCTAAAATATCTTCGCTCTTTACTTTACCCACTAACTTAGACCCATTAAGCAACACCTTCAGATCACCAGCAACCCCAATCTCCTCCTTCGCCGTGAACCCATCACCCGAATCTATAGAATTAAACGCTGCCACGTCAACTCCAGATGCTTCACAGGACAACGCAGCCACCGCATCAATAATCGTGGATAGAGCTGTTGACTTGTGGTCTAAAATGGCACAAACTCCGCACAAAACAGAGGGTAAACACAATTTCTCCAAAATGACGCGTTCCTCTTCAGTTACGTCAATCAACTCACCGTCTAAATTACTCGCTCGAGAATTTAGGGCTTCGGAAATAAGAACCGGAAGTGCGGTACGAACGGCAGAACCGGACGGGACGAGAAGGAGCTTATTGAGAAGGACAGTGAAAAAAGCGCGGGTTTCTTCAAGAGTCAGGGTTTTCGGTACGGGGATTTGGAACTTGGTGACAGATGGCGGGTTCTGATCGAGTAGTGCGGAAGCGAGTCTATCGAGGGCCGATGAATCGACGCGTACCTGAGCAAGGCCGCTAGAAATGGCGCAGACGGCGTACGAATTGAGCGAAGATCCTTTGCCCCCGACCCTTATCACGGAAACCGAGCCTCTCTCCGCCATTGTTGAAGCTGTTCGGAGAGAGAGAGAGCGAGAAATGAAGCGAGAGGAAGTGCGCTAGCGTAGAAGTGCCGCGCAGTAGGGTTTTGTCTTTTAACTGTCAATGCGATGTCGTTTCAGTGCTAGCGCCTGCTTCATTTGTTGTGCGTTAACGTTGCGACTTGTTAGACATTATGAATTTTGCGAGTTTTCAAACTAATCATAATTTTATCATAAAAATAAATAAAATGAAATATCAGTCAAACCCCCTACTTTTGATGCGAGTCCACTCGTTAATTTATTTAACAAATATATACCAAAAAGTCGATTATACTTCTTCTATCATGCGAATTTCTCATCCTACATGAAACGATATCTTTTGTGTTCATCGATGACGATATCAAAAACTCATGCATCAACTGCAATAAACATGTTTTGAATGATAATTCTCCAATGCAAATGCATACAATCTCCATCGTTGGATTATTAAGATAAAGTTCAAGTTTGCTACAAAGATTAAACCTGTTTACAATAAAACCTCTTTCCAATTTCAGCAGGCAACAGAACATTAAAAGATTCTTTATCTTCCTTTCTGCATTGCCTTCTCAAGCAAAGGAATCAATCAATCCCACTTCCTCCTACTGGAAATCCACTGTCTCTTTGTTCGGTAAGAACAACTTTACACATAACAAAATTTGTCATCTGAAATACAACCTATACAATGAAACAACATAAGGCCACTATTAAAATAGTATTGTTATATATACAAACTCTTTTACACAAACTGATATGACGGTATTATATTATTGCCATATGTTCTATGTTTTAACGAGAGTAAAAGAAAATAAGTCACATAATGCTACAACAATTCGTATGATTAGAATTTTTATAAGTGTTTGTATCATTGTTGAGAAACTAAATGGCAAACAAGTAGTTTCATCAGGGTTAACTCTATATTACCTCTGCTCGTATAGGATTATGAAGCTCAGAGACTGGAATTACATCAGGGTTAACTCTATATTCATGTATGATCCAATTAGTTCTCCTTCCCTTGGGTGGTCTTCCCTGATAGTAAGTCAGAATTCGCAAGAAGCCAACAACTCTATTGTCTTTAAAGATATTCTTCTCCATGGATACAGAATAGTATCCATCATCAGTTGCAAGCTTGCAGTTTGGCCTGGTAGTGTAAAAATACCACTCATTGTCCCTTCCATGCCTAAAATCACCTGCAAAATAATTTATAAGTTCAAAACTGTTCTCTTTCCCTTAATAAACTTGGATATATCAAAGATTTTCCCCTGCATTTTGCTTAGACTGCTCCAAGAAGTATAAAACCAGCATAGAAGACCAAATACTGTATATCTTACCCAAAATCTGCAACTAAGAGAAAGCATAGTCAATAAGCTGATAGAAGATTATAAAAAAAAAAAATCCCCAGATTCAATCCAATGGCAAAAACCTAAACCCAGTCAGAGCAGCCAATATACATAGGCTAAGAGAAGAACAATAAGCATTAAGTACATATATGCTTTTCCTGACATAAATAAATACTACAAGTACAAAGAATAATTTTGTCATCCAACACGCGGAATATAAATAAATTGCAATCTCTAGTGACATAAAAGTAATACACAATGTTTACATAACAAAACTCCAACAAACGAAATGAATCAACATACAATTGAACGCATCAATGATTTCACAGTTTGTTTTTGAAAAGAAAGAGTGCTTACAAAAGGGGAATTGATCTGGACTTTTGGAGTAGACATCAATGGTTGGGATGAAATCTGCAGGAAGATGCTGACCAAGAATCTTGTTCTTCAAAAAGTAACACACAATCTCTGAATTAGTCGGACGAAATATATACCCAATTGGTATCTTATCACTTTTTTCCATTGAATTGTTTGTGCTTTGAATCCTTAATTACTTTCTTAACAATCCAAACGAACAAAACAGAAGGCAGAAAACTTGAGGTACAAGTTACCAGCACTTGAAAGCGAATATATTGCCGATGATTTATGCGTTTTTCTACGATCATCGAAAACGGGAAACCCTAAATCTATTAACATTGAAAATTGAAATGCCGTAAGAATTTATAATAATAAAATAAGTGAACCTGGTTATTGAAAAGATTCTAAGCTTTGCAGAGAATCCTCATTTTGGTTTTGAATGGAACTTCATTGTAGTTTGTCGCCATATTTGGATTTTGGGAAGGGGAATATCAGAGGATCCTCAAGTTCTCAAATGTATAAAAAATGAAAAATAATTTTAAAATTTATATCATAAAATATCTTAATATATTAAAAATGTGTATTTTTGTCATCTTTTTATTTTTCTATTTCTTCTTCAATTAACTATAATAACAAAGTGAGGACAATATCTACAATTTTCTAATATTTCTCATATTCAGATTTCGTATTGCATTTTATTATAAAATATTTAAATCAATTTATTATTAAATACTTTGTATATGAAATTCTGAAAACGACTATCATAAACATAGAACTTGTCGTGTTTGTTATGAAAATATAGAACTTCATTTGATCTTGATACAAACAGGATAGATTTTAATCAGTTAATTCCATCGGTAATTATTTCATCAAATAAAATTGTAAATTATATATTCTTTTTCTTTATAATGTAACAAAAATTAAAAATTAAAATTAAAAAAAAATAGGTTCACAGATGAGATATCAAAGTTCAATCAATATGAAAATGAAGGATACATGACAACTGAGAACTGAAGAATTGCATTACCAAAGATCATTATTCCTGCCAAATCTAACATAATTCCTAACCTTAAGCGCCACAAAAATAAACCAAAAGTCGCTAAATAAATTAAACTTAAAAAGATCAATCCTAATGTCGAAACATAAACAAAGACACATAAATACAAAATGAAAACACTAAAATCAGTCGGCAGATAAATACTAGAGCTAACCACAAGGAGAAGGCTAATACCGGATTCTGGTATAGATACTGACATCAATATTATGATGGGGCACCAAGATACGAGGCCAGGCGCAAGATGTCGCTGAAAATTCCGCCAGCTGTGACTTGAGCCCCGGCACCTGGTCCACGGACAATAAGTGGCTGCTCCTTGTACCGTGTTGTTGTGAAAGCTATGATGTTATCGGACCCAGAGAGTTGTGCAAACGGATGATCTTTACTGTATCTTCGCAACTGCACAACCCCCTTTTGATTGATGGCGTCCACCACTCCAACATATCTCAGGACCTGAGAAGTGAATTGGAAAAAAAAAATCACTCTCTGCAACCATGTAAAACCTAAATCCTCAAAAGCAATTAACGAATGGTTCAAATTAAGTTTTATTTGGAATTCAACATATTGTTTGTTGAGATGTGTGGGGAGTGATAAAGCATATTAAAAAACAAAATGCAGTATTTTCTCTGAATGAGGATTCAAAACATGATTAGGCTTAAATTCAGTATTATGGCTTAGAGCAGTTCTGAATCTACTAATTCTACTGGAAGTTAAACAAGCAAGAGGATCATATCTGAAAACTTACCTGCCCTGCATCCTCAGCTTCTTGTTTCTGTTTTGCCAATTCTTGGTCAAATTGTGGTAATCGCTGCATAAATTCTTCAGCAGATGCACAAGCCTGAAGTAAAAAGTAAGAATATCATATTAGAGAAGAGCTTGTACCTCAGTGCAGTATAAGATTGATGAAAAAAGTATTTCTTACTTTCAGTGGCTCTGGCACAAGACTTCCAACAGGGAGATCAGAAAGTTCCAGCTTAAGACCAGATTCTCTAGCAAGAATTATAACCTGCAGAAAGAGAGCCATTTTAAGTCTGATCTCATCCAATTACTTTTCAGAATTCATGCATGGAATAAATTATAAATATTTATGGAAGCATCAATAGTTGCAGTCAGTTGTCCTGCCTATTCCAAATGGAATGCCTTTATATTTCTTCCATTTTGAATAGAAATAACGTCAGCAAGCCAGTCATGAAATACTAGTAGACCAGAGTGGCAATAGTATAGAGTCAACACTACTAGAACTGCAAGGGATGACGAGTAAGCAAGCATTTCAAAATGATTAATGACAGAAATTTCACTTAAATTAGCTAGTTCATTCAGCCAATATCATGTCAATTTTCCACCTACATGCTTATATTGTAAAGCTGCTATTGATGGATGGTAATTGGTAGATGTCTTGATGAAGTAGTTGGCATTTACTCTCGACTACATGGGGAAAACTAAATAAACGTAATGAATTTTCATGCCCATTTAACAACATAACCAAGAATTATTGTAGACAGTACCTTTCTGGCAACATCTGTTCCAGAAAGATCATCCCTTGGATCCGGTTCAGTAAAACCTGCTGCTTTCGCCTCTGCCACCACCTCGCTGAAAGTTCGTGAGCCAATATAGTTGTTGAAAAGATAACTCAAAGTTCCACTACAACAACAGATCACAAACGCAAGGGCTTGTGTCAGAAGATGCATAACTGAAGTTATGTAAGCACAATATTTTCAGATCACAGAAATATATAGATCAAATTTGTTTTTTCCTGCATCCAGGTTATATGAGATAACTTGGTAAATATAACCAACCTGAAAATGCCTTCAATGCGCAATATCTTGTCTCCGGTTTCAAGCAGACCCCTTAAAGTGCTGATAATTGGAAGACCAGCTCCAACAGTTGCTTCATAGAAGTAATGTGTATAAGATTTCCGTTGAAGAGCTCTCAACTTTAAATACTGCATTTGCACAGAAATACATTTATAAAGCTCCCAACAGGAGCGTCAACTAAAAAATTCCACGGGAGAATAAGCTCATAAAAGAATTGATTAATTAGTCCTAAAAGTTATCCCCTTCTAAATAAATGAAAAGGTGGACCTAGATATAGATCATCCACAAGTGTAACATCCATACATCACAGCAATACAGGCCAAGCAGGAAGTTTGATAAAAGAACAAGAAGTAAACATGGAATAATCATCAAGAAGATATATATCTGTAGCACAAACTTGTTTGCAAAGGCTGGAAAATGATTCTTTCTACCTCCCAAGAGAATTCCATTACTCCAGAAACTTTTATGTACAATGTATGATGAATGGTCGTATCCTAATGACACAAAACAAAATTACTTTACCTGATCAAGAGGTCCAGAATTTGCCTTTTTGTTTGGGGTGATCACATGAATTCCTTTCCGCAACCAATCATGGTAACAGCTGGCAACACTAGAGTCTGCTGTACAGTCCACCAAGACCGTATTTGGAAAAAAATGATTTCCATGCACATGTTGAGTAAATTTCTCCAGGTCAGCCACTTCTCCTTTCTCCTTCAGAAGTTCTTTCCATTTCAACAGGTCAATTCCCCTGTAATAAACATCAATGAGACCGAGGGCCACTGTCATATTAACAAAAATCCAGAGTAGTATGTTTAATTTGAAAACCTAAGCACTCTAATTAACTAATAAGTCCCAGAAACTGTTAAAAGGAGAAAAAGAACAGTTTTATACTCTTATGTTAACTGATGAAGGGAAAAGAAAAGTTAAATGTAATAATGTGGTCTAAGAGAAAAGCTTAATACTCTTATGTTATACAAATGATGCCCAAACAGACTGCTTCCAATATTAGCAGCAACAGGCATATCCGGATTATACAACTGAGATTGGCACATTCACTTGCTACAAGTTCAACATAATATGTGGGGCGTGTATCCTAAGACATTAAAAATTCTTGGTGCCAACATATAGAAAGCACATGGGCCAACCGAATTTCGAGAAGACAAAGAAAGTGTAATTTTATGGAGGTATTCAATAACAAGCATTGTTATGGGTTATTTTCTTGAAGAAAAACCCCAACGGAACTCCTGACAAAAAACTAATCATACAAATAACTTTTTGCTAATGCAAATAACTGTTAGTTTATTCTCAACAGCAAGGGCAACGTCACCACATCTTGTTTAAACCAGTCTGATGAATTGATGTCCTACCACTGAGAATATTAAAATGAAGTTTATAACTTACATGTCACTCAAGAGCATTGTACTTGAGCCAGTGATTCCCATGACCCGCAAATCAATGTTAAAATCTTCCTTAAGGACTGCTGCCTGCCAAATAGAAAAGAAAAAAAAAATTCAGAACTCATTCAGGTACCGAGTAGGAAAGAAGGGTTAGCCCTGTGACTTGAAACCACCAATTTTATCTCAATTTTTTACATTTTTAATGAAATATGCCAATACATCAACAATTTTAGCCAGATTAATGAATTCTTTTCTCACTTAATGGCTACTGCACATCCAGGTATGTCCTTTAGCTGTCCGAAATTTGTCTACAATAGCATATCTAATTGTTTAGTGTTATAATTGATTTCTTTTGTATAATACTAAAATGATGGTATTACCAGAGTTTAAATTAACTGTTATTAAATTTACATTCATTGACTATATGGTGATTGACCAAGACTGAAAACTTCATTACATGCTCAAATTCAAACACTAACTATTTCATATATATATGTATGTATATGTATATATGAAAATATATATATGTATATATGAAATACTAAAAAACTAGCTGGGAACTATCTAATAATGTACCTGATCCTTCAGCTGGTCAAGTAACGTGCTACCTATCAAACCAGGGCCAATAATACCCATTGCTATTGTGGTTCTGGAAAGATAAAACCTTGAGTGGACAGCCCTCAAAGCCCTAATGCAGTCTTCACGCTTTACTACTACAGTAATATTGTACTCAGAGCAACCTTGAGCTATGGCACGAACGTTGATATTAGCCTGCATTATTGATAAGTCAAAACATTCATCACGCAAATAATTAGAGTAAGTGTTCAAAGCCGGATTAAGAGATTGATTTAACTACCATATTTAGTTACAAAAAGAGATGATATTTTTACCTTTGCAAGAGCATTGAAAAGAGTGGCACTAACTCCAGGAGTACTTGCCATTTTCTGGCCAACTGCTGCTAGGATGCTACAGTTTGGAATAATTGCTACCTATGAACAATTATCTTGAGATATAATTTAAGTAGAGAAATAAATAGAATTTCCATCGAACTTGACATGAACAGAACTTTAATAAATACAGGAAAATGTATTCATGAAAACAGAGATCCTAATACATATTTCAAATTAAAATAACAAGCTAAGAATTTTGACTGTTATAAAATGTGGGAGAGAAATATGGTTGGTCTTCAATTATTGTAACAGACAGTAACTTCTGAAGAATTCATACTCGAAACTGTCAGGTAAATAAGTAAAATACTTAACAATCATTTTCAGCAATTTTCCAGAGTCTTGGTATATCAATTGTGTAATAGTAGCATGATGTGTATTTATTAACTAATCAAGTCCGGTGATTACAGAAGGAATAAATAAAAAGATGAGTCTGTTAAAACTACACTCTTACTGATAATATTATGGGATGACCAAATTACCAACCCCAACCACAGCACAAGAAATGACAAACATACCTGGGAAAGACGTCCAGCATTCAAAGCTTCACGAAATCTAGACTGTAATGCCTCAGCAACAGCTTTTACTTCCTTCTCGGGCACAGCAAAGCAGACAGAATGCTCACTACTGGCCTATATCACAATCAAACACTAAGCATCTGTGTGTATTACATTATATAAGAATCTCCCTGACTGAAATCAGAGGATAAATGCACCTGGGATATCATGATGACATTAGCTCCAACATCTTTCACTGCACCAAAAATTGCATTGGCAGTACCAGGAACGCCAGCCATTCCAGTACTGCAAAAGAATAATAAAAAGAAGTAATGTACATGGATAAAGACATTTAAAACTAATAAACTTATAAGCACAAATCACAGCTGAAACTGCAACAGACAGCCTCACCCCTCAACATTTACAAGAGCCAAATTGTCTATCGTTGCAAACCCTTTTACGGGATAGTCGACTCTCTCTTCATCTTCACTTTCAGCAACAGGAGGCCGGCATATCATTGTTCCAGGTGCAGAGAGGTTGAAAATGTTCCTTATCACAATCGGTATGTCATATCGCATAACTGGGATAATGGTGCGTGGGTGCAAAACATTTGCCCCAAAATATGACTGCAAGTACATATAAATTTAGTGTCAGAAACATAAGCCAGGAATATGCACAACTTTAATCAGTGAGAGAGTACTAGTCAGTTCACCATTTCCCAGGCCTCTTGATAGGACAGTGTCTTCAGTATCACAGCTTCACTAACTGCAGAAAAAGTTATTTATTTGCATTATGATAAAATCTCAAAGTTACTTTCTCTTAAAATTCTAAGGAAGCGTCCTGAAAAATATAGTGAATTTGCAATATATAAGAATATTAAAATCTAGAAAAAAAATTAAAATAAAGTGATTAGGAGATTGTGGATTCAAAAGGCATACAAAATATAAGGCTCTTACAAACCTTTTCTTGGGTCTGCACTGTACACTCCGTCTACATCAGTCCAAATTGTGACCTGACGAGCCCTGAGTAGAGCACCCATTATAGCTGCAGAGAAGTCACTTCCATCCCTCTTCAAAGTTGTGGGAATATTATCAGGGGTGCTTGCTATGAAACCAGTAGCAATTATTGTCTTTGCTGGACTTTGAGAAAACCATTTCTCAAGTCTTCTTTCAGATTCCAAGAAATCGGGATCAACTTGATTAGAGCTAGTTGGATTTACAATAAGGACATCCCTTGTATCCATCCAACTGCAATCCACACCACTCTGCAACAGAAACAGAAATATGTTAGTTTAAATAGCTTCTAGAAGTTGCATTTGGCTAGCTTCCAAGAGTTAGAATGAACATATATTCTTGACAACAACATGCAGATAGCCACTGTACCTTTCTAACAACTGCTGCTAACATCTGAGCAGACCACAACTCTCCGTGTCCAACAACAAAATCTGAAAAAGATTCTGTAGCATGACCAGCTGCCCAAAAAAAACAAACAGCGTTTAATAAATGCCTTTGTAATAATAACATAAAAAGATGTAAGTTCCCAAATCAAGTTTGACCTATGTGGAATTCTGGTTTTTAGTCTTGATTTATAGAAAGTCAAAGCTATAAATTAATTCTCATAATAAAGGGATTCTGATTTTATGATTCCCTATTCTTAGGCATCTAGTTTCCTTTGTTGGCTGAATGTTTTTTTCAGGAAAATTTATTTTCTGTTTTCTTGTTTTAGGAGAGAATTATTTTCTTCATTTCTCTATATATTGTACATTATTATTCATCAGTAATAAGAATAATTGTATATTCTTCAATCTAGAAAAGGAAAAGGTCATATGACAGCGTAGGCAGCAAAAACCCCCCAAGACAAGGAACAAGACACGACATTTCAAAATTAGCAAAAAGAAATTCAAATATGACAAGAAAAGTTTTCTGTGTATTGATACTCTACTTCAGATGATTTATATAGATTCTACTTAAAAGGAGAACACAAAGAATAGAAATAGAAATTAATAACTACACCAGCTAGCATAATATTAAACTTTCCTATTTTACAAAAGTTGCTAATTCTATATATGCATACAAATCAAATCCCCTAGAATTAGGCAGTACTCAAATCAAATCTTCTACTTTCCAGCACTCCCCCTCAAGCTGGTTTGAAGATATCTTCCATTGCCTGCTTGCTAATCAAACTATCAAATTGCTTCTTGTGTAGTCCTTTTGTAAGTATATCAGCAACTTACTCAGTAGTTGGAATATATGGCATACAAATTAGTCCATTATCAAGTTTCTCTTTAATAAAGTGCTTATCTACCTCCACATGCTTTGTTCTATCATGAAGAATTGGATTATGGGCAATTGAGATAGCTACTTTGTTCTCACAATATACTTTCATGGGTGAGCAGTTAGAAACCTTCAAATCTTCTAGCAACCTTTTAATCCACATTACTTCACAAATTCCATGAGCAACATATCTAAATTCAACTTCAGCACTACTCCTAGCCACCACATTTTGTTTTTTGCTTCGCCAAGTAACAAGATTACCTCCAACAAAGGTACAATAGCCAGAAGTTGATCTTCTATCAATTACATTCCTAGCCCAATCTGCATCTGTATAAACTTCAATATTTGTATGGCCATGTTTTTTGAACAACAGACCTCTTCCTGGAGTCCCTTTCAAGTACCTCAAGATTCTGTAGACTGCATCAAAGTGTTCTAGTCCAGGAGAATGCATGAATTGACTTACCATACTCACTGCAAATGCTATATCTGGACGTGTATATGACAAATAAATCAGTCTTCCTCCAAGTCTTTGGTATTGTTCTTTGTTTACCACATCTTCAGGCTTGGCATTTTGTAGCTTTGAATTTGGTTCAATTGGAGTTTCAACTGCTTTGCAACCAATTAATCCTGTTTCACCAAGCAAATCAAGAACATATTTACGTTGATTAACAAATATGCCTTCCTTAGACCTGGCAAATTCCATTCCAAGAAAATATCTCAACATGCCCAAGTCCTTGAGCTCAAAATCTTCAGCAAGTCTCTTCTTCAATCTTTCTAATTCATCATTGTCATCTCCTATCAAGATTATATCATCTACGTAAACAATTAAAATAGCAACTTTGCCTTCACTAGAATGCTTATAAAACATAGTATGATCTGCTTGACTTTGACAATAACCACAACCTTCTACAGCCTTCCCAAAGCGTTCAAACCATGCTTTAGGGGACTGTTTAAGACCATACAAAGATTTTTTTAATTTGCACACTTTATTTTTTCCTAATCTGTCCTTGAAGCCAGGTGGTAAACTCATAAAGACAACTTCTTCCAAATCTCCATTTAGAAATGCATTCTTTATATCCAATTGATGTAAAGACCAATTGAAATTTACAGCCAAAGATAATAGAACTCGGATTGAGTTTATCTTTGCTACTGGTGCAAATGTTTCTTGATAGTCAATTTCATAGGTTTGTATAAAACCTTTTGCTACTAACCTTGCCTTGTACCTTTCTATGCTTCCATCGGCCTTACACTTCACAGTAAATACCCATTTGCGCCCAACTACCTTTTTTTCCTTTGGTAAGTCAACTATCTCCCAAGTACAATTTTTTTTAAGAGCATTCATCTGTTCCATTACTACTAATTTCCAATCTGAATCATCAAGTGCTTCCTGAATGTTTCTTGGAATAAACAAGTTAGAGATTTTAGAAGTAAATGCCCTATGGTTATGAGAAAGTCTTTCATAGGATAAATATCTAGCAATAGGATGATTAGTGCAAGTTCGGGTTCCTTTCCTAATTGCTATAGGAATATCAAGATCTGAGAGTTCTTTGCTGGGAACTTTATTTGAAGAAGATGAAAAAGGAATAATATTACCTAGAATATTCAAAGGATCATCTCCCAGATATCCTGATTGATTTTGTCCAGAGCAATAGACGGATCTTTACCATTCTGACAAGGTCTTTTCCTAGTATAAACCAGAAACTCTGAATTTAGATCACTTACATTCTCTTGTAGTATTTCTCCCCCTGTTTGTGATACATTTAAATTTGGCAGCAAATGACAAGAATTTCCATCATTTTCATTTTCTTGAACGCTATTTTCCATATTTTGCAAACTAAAAATATTAGGGGAAGAAATAAGAGAAGTAGAATTAGAGATAATTGAGGCTGGTAAAGTGAAAGTGGATAAGTCCCAAAAAATTTCTTCTTTTGTTTTCTCCCCCCTGAAAGAGAATTTTTGTGAAAGTAGGGTTGATTTTCCCAAAAAGAGACATCCATACTAACATGTATTTTTCTGGTTTTAGGGTTATAGCATTTGTACCCCTTTTTATTTGGAGCATACCCTAGAAAAACACATTTTTCATCTTTAGGATCAAGTTTCATTCGAAATTTGCTGGGTATATGCACAAAGACAGTGCAACCAAAGACCTTTAAACATCAAATCAGAGTATATTCTTGATTCTGGAAAAAAAAATTTGGAACACTCTAAGGCTGTGCTGTATCTCAAAACACGTGTTGGCATTCTATTAATCAAATAAGATGCTGTTAAAACAGCATCTCCCCAAAGATAATTTGGGACATGCATTGAAAACATTATAGCACGAGCTACTTCAAGTAAATGTTTGTTTTTCCTCTCACCAATACCATTTTGTTGAGGGGTGTCAATGCATGAAGATTGATGTTGAATGCCTTTTTCTCTCAAAAACTTTCCTAAGTCTTTATTAAAATACTTTGTACCATTATCACTACAAAGAATACTAATTTTTGTCAAAAATTGATTTTCCACCATCTTATAAAATTCTTTGAACAAGTTTTCCACTTCAAATTTTTCACTTAATAGATATACGAACACAAACAAGTATGGTCCTCTATAAAAGTCACAAACCACTTTTTACCTAATATATTAGTGATCTTAGAAGGCCTCCACACATCACTATGAATTAGATAAAATGGTTTTCAAGTATGATAAGGTTTTGATAAATAAGTAGCACAATGACTTTTTGATAAATGATAACTTTCACATTGAAAAGATGAACAATCCAAACCTTTAAATAAACAAGGAAATAAATGTCTAAGATAAGGAAAACTAGAGTGTCATAATCTAAGATGCCAAAGTTTTATTTGTTCACAAGTAAGGGTAGAACTAATACTGCTGAAACCTTGAGCTTTTTCATTACTGGAGAAGTTGTCATCAAAATAGTAAAGACCATCTATCATCTTAGCACTGCCAATCATCCTCCCCGAGTTCTGGTCTTGAAATTCACAGTGAGAGCCAAAGAGAAAGTCACACGACAATTAGAGTCCATGGATAATTTACTCACAGATAAGAGATTACAGGCAAGTTTAGGAACATGGAGGACAGACTTAAGATCTATATTCTCGAATAGTTTTACCAAACCTTTTCCTGCAATAGTTGAAAAGCTTCCATCGGCAATTTTAATTTTTTCATTTCCAGAACAAAGGGAATAAGTACTAAATAAGGTAGAAAAACTGGTCATGTGATCAGAAGCTCCGGAATCTATGATCCAAGGAGCAGATTTTAAACAACATGATAAGCATTAGAATCACTACCTGTTTGAGCAAGGGAACCACTAGGAATACCAAATGAGGGATTGAATTTTAGCAATTTAAAAAGATGGTCCATCCGCTCTTTGCTGAAGGGACTTGTCTCAGCTTCATTTGCTGATGGAAATACACAATTGCATTTGTCACTTGTGTTGCTGCTTCTCCAGTTTCCTGGTTTACCATGAATTTTCAAGCATGTTTCCTATGTATGGCAAGGTTTGTTGCAGTAATCACACCACACACGAGGTCTTTCATCAGTCTTCCTTTGATTTGTGATGGCCCTACTAGTATTTGCATTAGAAGCAACTAGTGCTGAGTTCTTAATGGACCCAATGGAGTTCCTCTTTCCTATCATAACACTCTTGTGACTCTCTTCTCTTCTAACTTCAGAGAATGCTTCGCCAATTGGAGGAAAAGGTTTTCTACTCAGTATTCTACCCCTTACCTCATCAAACTCAATATTGAGTCCAGCAAGAAATTTGTAGATGCGATTGTCCTCTACAGTTTTCTTGTAGCGATTGCAATCATCTAGAGATTTCCATTCATAATCACTGAATAGATCCAAATCCTGCCACAGCCGTTTTAGGGAATTGAAGTACTTGGTGACACTATCTTCTCCCTGTCGCATCTCACCAATTTTCAGCATCAATTCATACACCTGAGACTGATTTCCCATATCAGAATACATCTGATTAACATTATCCCAGAGTTCCTTAGCAGTTGAGTAGCACAGATAGTTGGCGCTAGGGGTGGCAATTTGGGACACGACACGATTATTCGATACGAATTCGGTGTCATTAAACGAATTTGGATTTAAAATTTTGATACGACTAATAATCGCGTCGATACGAATACGACACGATTATTATTCGTGTCATATCCGTGTTTAACATGCAAGACACGATTATTCATTTAAGACACGATTAATGAAATGGATAATCATGTCTTAAACGAATAAACAAATAATTATGTTTTAAATGAATAATCGTGTCCTAAACGAATAATCGTATCTTAAATGAATAATCGTATCCTTAACGAATATATTTTAATAAATTTTAGAAAAATATGTAATATAAATTTATTTATTATAAATAACTCCTAATATAAGTATCTAATTATTAAATATATATTATGTTTGATAAAATATGTTATTTTTAATATCTTAAAGACTTCAATGATAATTACTAAGTTAAACGAATCGTGTTTGTGTCTCAAATGAATAATAAAATCTTAAATAAATAATCGTGTCTTAAACGAATAATCGTGTCTAAACGAATCGTATCTAAATAAATGGATTGTATTCGGATTTAAAAGAATTAATACGAATAATAAACGAATCGTATTCGTGTCAAACGAATATTAAACGAATCGTATTCGTATCGGCCCAAATTCAATTCGTTTATCCGAATTGCCACCCCTAGTTGGCACTGATATCCTCTTCCATAGAATTTACAAGCCAAGTCATGACCATCGAATTTTTTGCATCCCAGATTGCATATATAGGACCACTTAGGTCTGGTGCCTTTGAATCCCCAGTCAAGTAGCCGATTTTTTCTCGTCCCCGAATATACATCCGAACAGATTGAGACCAGCGCATAAAATTATCACCAGTCAGGCGAATAGTGGTGATCTGGATAGAATGCGATTCATAATTCTGTACTACAGTTTTGGTGGTTTTTGGCTTAATAGTGGAAGGAGGGGTAGACGCAGATGAAATATCTGACATGGTGATTGAACTATTTTTTCAAAGAAGAGCCAGAATTCGTATCTGCTCTGATACCATATAAACTTGGAAGAGAAAAATTAGAGAGGAATTTTCTGTGTATTGATACTCTACTTCAGATGATTTACATAGATTCTACTTATAAGAGAACACAAAGAATAGAAATAGAAATTAATAACTACGCCAACTAGCCTAATATTAAACTTTCCTATTTTACAAAAGTTGTCAATTCTATATATGCATACAAATCAAATCCCCTAGAATTAGGCAATACTCAAATCAAATCTTCTACTTTCCAACAATAGGTCTTCTAAAAACTCATATTGCAGCCATGACATATTGAAGAGAGATTTTATCTATCCCTTCCTAAAATAGAATTAAATGAAGATAAGAGAAAAACTCATAAACCAACATCCATGTAGTTGTTCAACTGATGGAGATAAAATTTAGTTAACATGCTTGTATAATATTGAATTAAGCATTGTAAAAGCAATATGCCCATGGTTTTCTTCTTTTTAAAATGAAAAAAAAAACATTACAATTATTAAAGAAGCTCCTGTTGGAGGTATTAGATTGGACAAAAAGCAAATATCACACAATTAATGACAGAAATAGACAAAAACAAATTGGTACTTAATTTTATTTAAAGACAGATATAGACAAAGAAACAAATTGCTACTTAATTTTAAGTGAGTATCATTACTTTCACACCAATAGTAAAGACACATTTCACACAAACTAAAACAAATATTTTCTCCACCAATGTAGTGCATGAATATGTATAGAGAAAGGCTGGAGAGGAGAGAGATAGCACACTTTTACCTATGTATATAGCATGAAGCATCGCTCTGAGATTATTTATGTCGTGATGCAACAGAGACAAGAAACCAACAAGATCATCTCCATGAAGTAGATCATGCGCTGTTGATTGATGCTTTTCAAAAACAGCATCAAGAGCCGATAAGTAGGAATCATCGCGCGACTGAGCCTTGACAATGAGGTCATACATCATGTCTGTCACTTTCGACATAGCAGATACAACTACCAACTTCTTTTCCGAAACATCGTTAACAATTATTTCTGCAACATTTTTTATTCTTTGTGAGCTTCCCACACATGTGCCACCAAACTTATGAACAGACCACATGCCTCCTTTAGGCAGGTGAGCTTCCTCTGTGGATTTTTCTGCCGAAATACCTGTAAGCATACGTGATAAAAAAGCATCAGAGGACTAATCTCTGTTGTAAAAATTGCCATTGACAAGAGAATAACAAGTTTAATCAATATAGACTAGATGGATAAGCTAATGAACCTGTAACAGAAGCAGATATGAGCAGATTTGAAGACTTCCTTTTTACCGGCCGAGAAATAAAACTGATGCTGAAATATAAAATATAATAAATTAGCACAAAAGCAAACATCATACACTTCTGCAGCTGTGCTGCCTATTGCCTTAGACCACCAACGGAATTATGAAAAAGAGGGCCTAATAGCAAGGTAAAAATTCATATTTTACAAGCTCAATAAGCCACAGCATCAAAACCTCTCCAACAACTACTAAGGATGCATGGGGGAGCATTTTTGCAGTAAGCACCTTCAGACAAAAGTGCTTTCTACATAAAGATTTCAAATGCTCTTCAAAAACAAAAAAAGCACCTGCTTGCGTTTTTTCAAAAAGAGATTCTACTGCTTTTGTGATTCCTAAAAGTAAGTTTGTCCATTCCATCCAAACGCTACAAAATTTTCATAAAATTTCCTGTAGCTCAATAAAAACACTTCGGTGATTCTCAAAGCTCTCCCAAACACATTACAAATAACCAAAAATTCCATAGCTAAACCCAAAGAACCATAAGAAAGACAGAAACCACATTTACATACTAGCTGCCAGTTTTACTTTTTAAATTTCTCAAGTTCTAACATATTTACCTTGATTTTAATACACAATCAAAGTTCCAGGCGCAGAACAAAAAAAAAGACAAAAAAAAGAGTTTACTTGTCCCTACAAGTTAATTCTGATTTCAATTTCTGATTTCAACCTCACCAATCAAATAAAAACAGTTATTTTCTCCCTTCAAGTTAATCCCGGTTTCAAACTCGGCGCTCAGAAAGCAAACACATAAGCATCGGTCGATCAACTTTTCAAAAGCATTTCAAAAACAGTTAACAGCGCAGAAAAGAAACAAAAACAACAGTTACTATGTCCCTTCAAGATGATTCCGATTTCAATCTAACCACTCACAAACATTTCAAAAACAATTTGTCCCGCTTTCGAGAGCAACGGTTACTGCTTCTGAAAGCAAGTCCTCAAATCAACTCAGAAAAACTATCAAATCCTCGGACACCAAAAAAGCGCGGCGTTTCGAAGCAGTTGCGGAGTAAATAGAACAAATATATACCTGGAAATTGAAGGAAGACGAGAGAAAGAGCGGCATTGAGAAGAAGGAAGAGAGATCTTCTTGTTCTTGAGCTTGGATTGGTGAGCAAATGCGGCTGAAGAGTGCACAATTAGTGAAGATATCGTCGCAGTGAACGCCATTCTGATTCTCTCTTTCTCTGCGATTTTTATTTTTTTTTTATCGTTGCTATTAAATATATTTGGCAGCTTTGGGTTTAAGTTCATACAGAGAAAGTAAGAAACTGCCGCCGTTGCCGGACTTGGGACTGTGATAGTAGATGATTGAAAGCGGAGGCACTTATCTGATGCGCATCGGTACGACGGTATCTGATTCACAGCCAATAATAAGCTGACACGTAGTCTGAATTTGATTGATTGCTCTATCATTTTTTTAATATATAATCCATGGAATTGTGTAGTTTTAATTGGATTTAATTTAAATTACTTAAAATTTTATATTTAATTTGAGCAAAATTTATCTTTATTTTATATTATTTAAAGGTTAAAAATACTAACTGCGGCAATTAAATAATAAAATTTGAGGTTGAAAAAGTAAATTTCTCAAAGCAAATGGTATATGCGTCCTTTATAGGATTCAACTGAATAAAATTTAAAGTAACAAGAACACAAGGGGCTAACCAAAACCCGCGAATCCGATCAATAATTTGGATTTTGGCTGCTCACTAACGCGAAGAGACTTTTGTCGTATTCGGAGAATGAAATAAAATAAAATAAAATAAACAGTGGGTATTTATGGGTCCCGCAGAAAAGACATGAAGACTGTCCAAAACTTTGTGCCGGGATTGTCACATGTCAATTTGTCGCCATTAAAAGCATGCTTTACAAATTGGAGAATAAAAGTCGGGTTCCTGCATTTTATAATTTTACAGATAATTACCTATATTTTTTAATTATATCAAATAAGTACCTTCCTCTCTCAATTAAAAGTTGTTTGAGTAAACCAAAGCACCTTTAATATTAAGTGTCAATTTAGTATTTTTCAAGTAAAAATTTGAATAGAATTGTTTACTCATTAAGAATATTTTTTAGTAAAAAATTAACAATTACTTTAATAAATAAATTATTAAAATTATATCATAAAATAAATAAACTAAATATTCAGATAATTTATTTTTATTAATTTTTAATAATTTTACTATAAAAATCTAAAATTTAAACTTTTCCTAATAAAACAAAAATAGTTGTTTTAAATCTCACAAGCATTCTTGAAATAAATCTCTTGTGAATAGTAAAAACAGTTATAAGAGGACAAATCATGTCCTTAATTGTAAAAACATAAAATCTGAGGGACCCGTTCTTACCCCACCCACCGCTTTACAAAAAGCTACAAATCCGTGAAAACGAGGAGACACACTCATTTTACACCGAGATAAAATCAAAATCTCGTTATTATATTTTATTTTTGGGTTGCACCAACTACAGTAAATTCATAATTTAAGCAGCAGGATATAGAGGGAATCCCTACACCCTATTTTGATTAGTGTAATTTAATGATTTAATTTAATCCTCTAATATTTTAAAATATGTATAGATTATACTGATCTACTTTTCATTTGAATTTTAAATTAATAGAGGATGTTTCTAATATAGTGATGGTATCACTTATAGATTAGGGTTACCCTAAAAGTCATATATCTTAATCAACCATAAAGTTATGTATAGATTAGAGTCACTCTAAAACTATAATTTTGTGTTGAATTTAATCTTGAAAGTTAATAATACTTTAATTTGTTATTAAATTTTTTATTACTTAATATTTAGATAAATAGATGCATTACTTTTGTTGTGTTCAAACTATATACGGACCATAATTAATTTAAAACTAGGGCCTTAACCAATTCTAGAGTCATGTAAGTCGTCTACCATCATCTAAAACCATAAATTTGATTAATATTAAATACAAGAACTTTGTTTGTTTGTTAAAATTGTATTCATGTTTATATTTTTCATAAAACAAAGAAATCTTTTGAAACTCTCTTTGAGTTATCATCTCATTATTCTTTTTTATTTTATTATCTCTTTCTTTTTTCTTCTATTTTTTTATCAGAACAAATCTCTACCTAAATCTAAATTTATGATGATTTTAAGCCACTTAAATTTAAATTTGTAGTGGTTGTGACAATTATTATGAACTTTTTTTATGTTATTATATGATAGAAATTTTACTCGTTCATATGTAGAATTTTCCATGTAATTGATCAAGTTTTATGGAAGAAGATTTATTATTATATTTGTTGAAAAAGTAAACTCTAATGGTCTAAGGAGATTTGTATTAAAGAAAATAAAATTATATTATATTAAGTCTCTCTTAATGTTAAATTAGGTACATAGAAGTGACTTTAATTATATAAGTTAAAATAATATAAATTAGAAATTAAGAATTGAACAATTCCTAAGTAAATTAGAAAAAAATTAATAATATACTTAATAAGATTAAATTTAGTAAAACTAAATAAATACAATTTTAATTTTAATTTTAACACTACCTTTCAAACTGAAATACCACTTTAATATACTATAGAGCTCAAATTTAAAACTTTTCTAATACCACTTTCAAATTTAAAATTGAAAGTTTGAAAGAGTCGAGAAAATACCTATAGAGCTCAAATTGATAAAGTATACTATCAACAAAACTTCTCTTATAATACTAACCTACTAATTTCTTCCCTATTCTTTTATAAGTGGTTAATGGTTTGATTGACTTGATGTTGTGTCATGAATTATATATAAATTGATCTTAATATATTATAGATCTCTTATTGTATTGTTATCTCTTCTCGTACTAGCATATCGTAATAAAATAATTACTGTTTGAAAAATGTGTATGTATAACTAAAACAAAATACACACAAATTAACCTTTTACACTAATGATTATCTTAAGTAATATTAATACAAATTTCTATATAATAAATTTATTTTTGCTATAAATTTCATAAAATTTATTTTCTTTTACTCACATATAAAAAATATATGAGAAATACATAAAAATGATATAATTTGTCACAATAGTTTATATTAAAAATCTTTGTATGCTCAATTATCTTATGCTCAAGATAAAAAATAATGCAAATACAAAATATAAATTAAATAAATTAGTTATCGTTATATATATATATATATATATAATTTTTTATTAAATAATTATGTTGAAATTGTGTTATCTAAATTAGTTATTTTGTATATTAGCTAAATAAAATGAAATTACAGTGTGGAGTTTTAGATAGCAAAATACGTAAGACTAAAAAAGAGATTAAACTAAGTTTTAGATAGCAAAATAGGTAAGACTAAAAAAGAGATTAAACTAATTAATTATACAATATTATAATACTTAACACAGGCAAAGATTTAGTCAACAATGTAGTAATCATATAGACAAGAAACCTAACGGTGCGTTTGGTATTAGCGGTGGACATAAAATCTGGTCCGATCTAGATCAAATTAAAATCGAATCCAAATTAAAGAGTTCGGTTCGATATTTCATATAAATCAGCCCATATCAAATTTATTATTTTGTAATACCTTTCTTATAAAATGAAATAACGTCGTTTTATCTCTAAAAATCTTTAAAAAATTAATAATTTAATCTAAAAATTAAATTAACTTGAAAAATAAATTAGTCCAATTTGATTTCAGGTTCTTCTTTTCATTTGATCTGCATCCTATTCTAAAATTTTAAAACCTAAATTTTTTGAAAATCCAAATCAGACAGAATTATATCTACCCCTATTGACTATGACACTGAATTATATTATATTATAATAGAATGAATTGAATTAGATTGTACTAAATAAATTTTAATACAAGACTATATTTAGTGCGTGATTATACTATAATATATTAATTATATAATTTTTTTATTATTTAATTATTTATTATTATTTTTAATTAATAATTAAATAATTTAAAATTTTATTATTTTTAATTTTTGTACTGTCAATCCCTACATCAAATACTAAAAAAAAAAAAAAGGTTATCCTAAATAATAAAATAGTACAATCTAGACCCTTCCACCAAACATCCCTTAAAATCTCTTAACTAGCTGCCATAGTTGTTAACCAAGTCAATTGTTTCCTATTTAGCTAGGCAATATAAAAATCAGCAGTGAGAAAGGAAGAAAGGAAAATAAAAAAAAATAAAAAAATGTCTCAGAAGACCTCTTCGTTTGCTTTGAAAGTGTCAAGATTTTTCATTTTTTATTTATATTTGGGTTTGCGTGTGTGGGTGTATATATATATATATATATACTTCCTGTTTGACCCGACATTTGCATTCATTTATCTTTCATTTATATCCACCAAAAAATTGTCGTTCTTTCTCTTTCACTCAAAAATTTCTTGCCATATTTGAAACCTCCATTAAATTTTAGGAATTTTAGTTCCTTGCATGAATTAATCACCCCATTTTATCAGCCAAAAAGTAAGCCCACATATCAAAAACAAACATTTAGATGGTCAAAAAGATCGTAGACTTGCAAGAATTTCTATGGGGATTTTCCATAATTTCTCTGGTTTTTTACTGTCTCCGTGGCCTCAAAAAAGCCATTTCCATGGCTTCTGTAACCCTAATTAATTCTCCTCTCAGTCCCCTATCTTCTCCTTCCTCTTGCTCTTCTCCAGATCCTCTTTCATGGGTTGGCCAGTTTTTCGTCAAACAAGAAGAAGCCCAGCAAGAAAATAATAATTCTCCAGAGAATGTTTGGCATGAAAGTTATAGAAGTACTGTGCATGGCAAAATTTCTCAGCAGAATCCAGGGAAAGTCTTGCAAGAAAATACAGAAGCAAATAAGGATTTGAATGATCATAACAACAAATCAGAGGCAAACCCTAATATTCTGAAGAATGAAGGGTCTGGGAAAAGTGTTAATAATTTGGAGGGAGGTATAAAGCTGAGAAAAAGACCAGCCAGGCTTCTCGTGCCTGAAAATTCTGCAAACTCGGAATTATGTGTGATGGAAAGAAAGTTGGACAGGAAAGAATTTGAGGTTGAAGGAAGAGATTTCTATTTGGCTTCTAAGAAAGGAAGAAGAGAACTCATGGAAGATGGCTATGGAGTCATGGTTGATATCCTTGGAGATCCTAAGCAGGTAGTAGAAATTTTCTCTCTATTCTTTATTGCAAACAACTATATTCTTCAAAGTATTTGAACCAAAATTTATGTAAAAAATTTAATAAGACTCCACATACAAAACTTGACCATCAATGCATAAATTTTTATCATTTATATGATTAAAAGCCATAATTATGTTTGTTTATTTGAATGTTTGTTATTTATGTATGGTTTTACAGGCGTTTTTCACTGTGATCGACGGGCACGGGGGCCGTGCGGCGGCAGATTATGTGGCGGAAAATCTTGGAAGAAATATTGTGAAAGAGCTTGGAAATGTTGGAGAAGAAGGTTCACAGTTAGAAGAGGCTATTCGCATAGGTTACCAGGTCACAGATAGAGAGTTTCTTAGCCAGGTATGCATTTGAATAGTTCAACCCTACTATATATATATATATATATATATATATATATGTTAATGAACTACAAATAATTAAATTAAAATGACTCATGACTTGGTTTCTCTCTCTCTAGACCTTAGTCGGTCAAATTCTAATATAATGTAAGGTTCAGATTAGCATTTAACGACTCAGGTTGCAAGTCTACTATGTTGAATTATAATTATTCATATTTATACCTAGTTATATGATTGTTCACTTATCATAAATAATCCATAATTATACATAAACATACCTATCAAAATATCTTAACATTGTTCATTACAATATATTTTAGTTATACATTCATATGTTCTTCACTTATGCCACCCAATTAATCAAGTGGCTGCATGATAAGAATGAGTGACGTTATCACAGTTATCATCTATACTTCCAGTAAACTTTTAACTGTAAAGGTAAATATTAATATTTCAAAATATATATATATATATATATATTATTTACTTACAGGGGGTTAGCAGTGGAGCTTGTGCAGCTTCTGTACTACTGAAAGATGGCGAGATACATGTAGCAAACGTAGGCGATTGCAGAGCAATTTTGAGCAGGAAGGGCTTAGCTCATTCTCTGACAAACGATCACCGCGTCAGCAGGGAAGACGAACGTCTTAGGATTGAGGATGCTGTGAGTAGAGTTTCGTTCGTAATTAAACTAAAATTAAAATTTGCAACTAATAATCATCACTCGTTAATATTGTTAAAATAATTTATGCTTGAGTTTAGAAGTTAATTTTACCGTTGTTAATTTGCAGGGAGGATTTGTGCATTGCAGCAATGGAGTCTGGAGAGTTCAAGGTTCACTTGCAGTTTCTAGAGCCATTGGAGACCTGCATTTGAAAGAATGGATCATTTCTGAACCAGAAATTACGAGTATTCCATTGACTTCAGATTGTGAATTCTTGATAATTGCTTCTGACGGATTATGGGATAAGGTACACCCTTACATATGTGTTCTATACAAAGAATTGGCATCAAGGAAAAAATGGAAATAAATCGACAAAAAAATTATAAAAAGAATCAAATTACTCCAATAGAGTTTGTTTTTTATTTGAATTCTGGATACATCGTAGTATATAAATCATTTATATTCGGACTGATATTTTTGTTTTTTTATCTCATAAAGTTCATATATATATATATATATTAAAATAATGCCTACATTAAATTTATATATGTATATATATTATGAAATGAATAAAATTTATAGAATATTTTTAAAATTACAAGTAGAAAATTTTATTTAGATATTTGTATTGCATGTTAATTCATAAATTTTAATTTAATTTTAAGCATGTATAATTACTAAATTTTCATTGTTAAGTTGAAAAAAGACGCTTTTAAAATATCTATCTAAATGACTGAATACTTCAATAAAACTAATTTAATATTCAGTTAATAAAACAAACGGGTACTATAATATAATAATAAATTGATTAAATAATTTAAAAAAGATTAAATGACTTGGTACCATAACTCTACTCCAAATTTTCTTACTTCTATTATAATTTAGAGAGGAGGTCAATAAATTTTGTGTCAATCAGGTAAATGAGCAGGAAGCAGTTGATGTGGTCTCAAGAAACAAAAATTCAATGGAGTCTTGCAAAAAGCTCGTAGATATATCATCTAGCAGAGGAAACATGGATGATGTTACTGTTATGGTAATCAACCTTCAAAAGTTTGCACCAAATTAGACAGTCATTAATCGCAGAGAGACTGTAAAAATATACGAAGAAAATTGAAGCCATCATTTCCAAAGTGGAAATTTACTTTAAACATGGATGAGTTAAGGAAGAAAGAAGGCAATTTTGTATGATACACTAGAATGCAGTAGATCAGACCAGTTATCAGCCGGTTTTCAACTGGATAATTTTTCTTTTTATTTATTTATTTTTCTCTCTAGTGGAGCTGTAAATCAAAATTTTTACAATGCTTTGATGCAATGATGGATAGCCTTGGTTTCTAGCCTTGTTTTTGCTTTCTTGCTTTCTGCTAGCATAACAGTATTCTTTTCAGGAAGAGAGCTAAAAAATTTCATTTAAGATATACATGTTTCTACTGTTAATTGATTTTTGCACTGAGGTAAAGCTTTGGATCTCGGAAGAACCTGAAAATCATTTCGGCCTTCTCTGCCGACAGGTCTGTGTTCTCCAGAATATGTTCCTTTGATGCTTTGGCAATTGCTTCAATCGAACCGATAGCTTGATTAAGCTGAAAGAGTAGGGGGAGAAGAAGTTATTGGAAAACAATATTCATTTTCGAAACCCATATGATCACAGCATATGGCTACAAATGGCAAAAGCTAACTAATGATAAACTTCAAATCCAGAGTTCCAGACTATAAATAGAAAAATATTATGAAGTTCGAAAGGAAGAACAAACAAATGAACAGGAAGTACAGAGAAAATTCAAGCCAAAATATCAAGACCTCATGAATGAAAGCGAGTGTATTAAATTGGTTAGTTTGCATTAGGTTGAATCAAATACCGCATTTGCATCATGATTATCAATTAATGGTATGGATGTGACCACTTTGAGGAAAATGTCCATTGATTCCACAGATCGCCTCCTCTTCACTTGCAAGAAACAGCAAGATAGGAATCAGTGTACAGATACTAAGCATAAATGCATGTTACGATGAAATTACAACCAGAGATTAATTTCCACCAACCTCAGCCTTCAATTTTGATACGGCATCTTGGCGCTTGCATGCTACAATTTACAGGGTATTCACGAATCATTTGAACAGAATGATTGAAGTGAGGTTCAGAGGATAAGATCTTACCCCCACGAGAGTGAGCAATTTTAACAATCTTTTCAAATCCCATCTCTCTATCTTGAACTGGCACAAACGTTGGTTTACCAAGCTCCATCCCGTATCTTCACAACATCCAAGCAAATTACAGTACTTTAAAAAACAAGAAGCTCGAAGAGATCAGCATATATTTTCGGGTAACTCACTTGAAGTAAGAGCGAACAAAAGAATCATTTTGCTCCCTGGTTGGAAGGGTGACAACAACATAGAGATGCGCAAACTGCTCCTTCAGTTTCTTAACTCTGCACAACTCCAAACAAATCAATTAAAAAATAATACGAGGCAACATTTGAATGGTAAAACGTTGTTGGTTACCTGCTGAAAACTGGCTCAATGTTGTTGCAATCCCAGTTTGTTATAAAAACAAATGAAATGGACAAGCCGCCACAGTTAAAAATAAAGTCCTGCATAAAAGTTCCTTTGGAATTCAGTTGGTATACAGATTATATATAAACAGAATGCATAATAATATGAGCAAAAGAAGGGAATTACAGGAGCAATGAGAACAAAATTAAGACGGAAAGAATTTTCCCTGAGAAAGGAGGAGATGAAGTTGATGAATGATGGGTGTTGTTCATCTCTCCAGGAGCTGCTCATCATACAAACTCCAGCACAACCTTCAACCAGAAAATAATATTGACTCAATTCCATCATCTATACGTAACAAAATTATATATACAGATACTTCAAATAACTATATATATATATATATATATATATATATATATATAGTTTTATAGTTTATGCAGCACTTAGTTATCAGCTTCCAAACAATCTATCTTCGGTGAATTATGTACAAATTTGAGCAAAACTGCAAACGATAACAATGATAATCGCTTTTAATGTAATGCAAAATCATCATTGTCACATGGATCAACTAGTATAGATCAAAGAAATCAATATTTCAAGACAGAAGCACATGTAAAACTTACTGGCTCAAAAAAAGGAAAGTAAAAATGAAACATGTGAAAGTAAAAATGAAACATTCTTTGTCATTTGCTGCGCATGTATTGGCTATTTGGCTTGGCGCTAAGAAGCACAGTCATGATTATAGAAAATTGGAGAACAATCCCGAGGATAATATACATAAATGACCATTCTTTAAAACTTGTTATTTCAATTTTAAGGCAACAACTGTTTCTTGAGTACTAGTTAAATTTGATGAAATTTAATCTCTCTTAGTTTTTACCTTTTCCTGCTGAGAAGAATCTATTCATTTTAAGGAGGTTTCTCGGGAACCAAACAGATCATGAATCGTACTCTGTTTTGAAGAGAAAAAAAGTCCATACATCCAAGCTTCATCCGCATAAGAAATTAGCATTTTAAAATCATTAAACCTAAATTTGCTTCTCTCCTTTTATTGTTTCCTACACTAATATGAAAGCAAACAAAATAAATTCTTCTGTTTGACTGCCGAGAAAATAAGATTTCTGTGTTTTCTCAGCAACCAAACAACCGAATGGAGCAAAAAATTTGAATTTCCAGATAATCAGAGGAAAGATACCTGAACTTGCAGAACTTGATGCAATTTGAGCAGTTGGATCACTGTAGCTTGATTTGCAGTTCGCCATTTGCAAGCTTCGAAGTCGAAATTTGTAGAGAGCAATTTTGAGAGGGAAGCAGGAACTCGACAGTTTGTATACCAGTAAGAGCATAACTTATAGCCTATAATGTTTACGTTATTTATAATTAATTAAATTTAATTTAATAAATAGGGATTTAACCACCGCTGTAATTTCCATCCCAAAATATAAATAATCATCTTAATAATTTTTAATCAAAATTAACTACACTTATATTATTTTAACTTAATTACTCTTAATTAATAAAAAAAATTAATTTTATTTTTTTCAATTTTAAACACCTCTCGTAACTTCTTCGATTTACAAGTCGTTGATTTTAATTTTTTTAAAATTTAAATTTTTATTCGTGTAAGAGAGCGGAAGAATTCACCCCGTCGTCTGTCCAGAAAAACAGAAGAATTCGTGCCCATCATAAATTCGATCCGACCTCGTAAATACAATTTTACTACACTCACGAGTAAGCCTTACTTGTAAGTTACACTCACTAGTAAGGCTTGCTCGTGAATGCATTGTTGTATTCACTGGACAGATTTTATCCCCTATGTCTGAAAATAAATAAAATTTGCTCTTCGTGAGTATACTCACGAGCGAGTAGCTCTGTACTCTCAAATGCGCTATACTTTTAAGCGGGACAAAATATTTTTACATTCAAATTAAAAGGATAATTTAATTTAAAAATTATATAAGTAATTAATTTTAATTGAAAATTATAAAGGTGGTTAATTTTTAATTTGTAGGATAAATTAGGGTTATATTGGATTAATTCTCTAATAAATAAAGTCCAACTAGAAATATTACCATATTCACCCCAAATATATCTGACTGCAACCTTTTTCTTTTTGATTCATAATTTCCAAAAGTGGATGTATCTAGAATGATGGGGTCCATTTAGAAGAAACCATAATCCGATTATCCTTTCGTTTCCCTTCATTTGTTGTTGCTACGCTACAGAGCCTCGTGAACTCAGAAGACAATGGAAATAAACTCAAGCTCGACGAATTCAGCAATGTCAATTGCTGTCTCTTCCTCTTCTAAATTATCTTCCAAACGCCTCTTATTCGACCGCCGTTACGGTTGGGTGTAATTTTTCCACTCTTTATTTCTCTTTGTAATTTTTTTGGAGGTAAATTTTAACATGACATAGATTAGTATAACCAAAATTTGTATTTTGGGGCATCTTATTATGCAGGTTCGATGAGTGGAAGGACCCATCGGAAGAAGCTCTAGCCGGCGGCCGAGGAATGTAAGTTTTCTTTTTTCTTCCCACTTTTCTATCGAACCCCTCTGTTTGATTGCTGAGAAAACCTTTGTTAAAAGAGAAACTGGGATAAATTTAGTGCAGGTTATGCTCTCTTTTTTTAACAGAATACATTAGTGCATGTGGGTTTCTTTTTTTATTTATTCCCTTATTAATGCATTTTCGATTTATTTTTTGGGTTATTTTCAAAAGGTTTTGCATACTGCCTCTGACAAAAGCTTTCTTGAAGACTGCTTCGCAATCGGTATGATGAGTTCATGTGATGTAAATTCATTATTCAATTTTGTTTTTGTGGTTGCATATATATATATATGTGTGTGTGTGTGTGTGTGTGGTCTAGTTTATAGCATTCTCTTTATTGATTTTAAATTAGAGGGGATTTACTTCTATGAATAATTGAAGAGAATTTCAGTGTGATCGGTTTCGAATTTTTCCTGGCACAATAGCTTTGTTGCTTGCAGTTTATCTTAGATCAAGGTTTTTGATATCTTTGAGGCTTAAATTTAAAAGCGGTGCTAGCTAGAATTGAGTATAGTCATCCATTTTGGCTTGGGTTCAGGTACTTATTTGACCTATTAAGATATTTATGCCTCAGCTATGCTATTTACTAGGCATTCTATGTTGTTATCAACCCTCTTTTTTGCTCAAACTTTATGCAGTTGTGATTTTATGCACATTTGACAATTATCTAGACTACTTGCTTTTGGCACCGAGGAGTTGCTGGAGATTGCCCATTACTATCTTTTGGCAGTTGCATCTGATCCATATCAAGAACTGGGATGATACTGCTAGGTTTAGGTTTTAAGTCTCAAGCTGAATTAAGTTGTGGATGTACTTGAAAGATTGAAATCAAATACAATGCATTTTGTACACTAATTTTAACGCACTCTTCCCTTGAAACTGAGGTAAAAGAGTTTGGAAGCACATTGTACTTGAATTATATGGTTTTGACACTTCAGTACAAGGTTATAGAATATGAAATCATAAGATTTGAAACTGGCCATGGAATGTCATAGCCATGGCTAATGAGCTTTGTTATTAAGTACTTCCTCTAGCTTTTCTCATCTTAAGTTTTCTTTGATCCCCTAGGTAGTTCCTTGAACAAAAGGATTCTCTATTTGCATTTGTCATTTCCTTCTCTCTTATCTCTATATGCTATGATCATTATTCACCAACGTGACATTTAACTAATTGTATTTTAGTTAGCTGTTACAGGTTAGCATACTTGTTTTCTTATTGCTTTTCTCATTTCCGTATCTTAATCTTGCTTGCAGACCTAATACCTTACGTAAGAACTGAATGCGCATCCACATATCTCATGTTTTAACTAATCTGGAATGATAATTTGCTGTGTGTACTTTTTGTCAGAAAAATAGGAACATTGAATTCCATTCAAGCTCTCTCTGTACTTATGTTTTGCCTGCACTTTTATACAGATTAACCTTGCTGCAACCTCTGCTGCCAAAGTTTATGAAAGGGCATATCTCTTCTCCCCTCAGTTATTGCAGGGCAGTTTTAATGACCAACTTCACAAACTCACATCCATCCTACAGAAACCAGATCTGAACTGTTTTACCCTCAAAGGAAATTCACCATCAGATTCAACCAGTTGCACTTCACATCTGCACATTGGCAACCAAGAAAGACAACCAACTTGAAGTAGGGAAATTTCCCAATATTAAACATATTCCCCTGTACTCATTTCAGGCATACATGGGAACGTATATATTTATTTTGCTCAGCTGAAACAAGAGACTAAATCTACATGTTCCTTGCAGGCAACGGCATAGGATTGCTCCATAATGTTGGTAATATTGATATTTGTTAGTGTTATTATTAACTTTATAGTCTAGAATTCATTTCTTCTTATACTGTAGAGTAACTTGCAGCTCTATTCGTGCACAGAAGACGTTTATCGATCTTTCTAGGTCTTAGATTCATCCAAATTCTATTGAACATCAGATTTTGACGTGATTTTATTAAATGAGTGTACTGTATCCACCATGACCCACATGAATTTGTAAAATTTGAATTTTAGTTTTTAATTAATAATGATTTTTTTTGATAAAAATAAATAATGTAAACCATTAATTATCAAAATTAAGGGCACTAATGTTCAAATTATGGGTCGTGATTTCATGAGTTAGGCTATCATTCATGGTTCTCAAAAATTATATTCAATAAAAAACTGCAATTGTCTAATAATCTTGAATTAATAATCAAATTGGGAAGAGATTTAACAGCAACCATAAATTAGATGATGCATTTTGTTTTCTCCAGCGATTTCTTCACAACACGTGGCATAATTGTGACATTATTGAGTTGCCATGGGACCAAAAAGGCCATGCATCCCAGTTAACAAAGCATCTTTTTTCTTTCTCTTGCGGGGTAATAACATTCTGGTCCCAGAGTTTTATGAGTTCTCAAATATGATATTTTCCATTCATTTCAATCAGAATGATCTCTCAAACTTTGGAGGTGCAAAACAATTCAAATGGAACCAATCCGCTAGAAAAAATAGCGTATTAACATGATACAGCAGTTTGAATGTATTTGTATCTAGCTCACATTTTAAGTTAGCAAAGGTTGAGTGACAAGAATTTATTTTTACTTTAAGTGAAACTCTTATTATATTAAAATCTATTATCTACTACTTAATAGAAATAAATGTAATATCAAATATAAATGAATTTAAATTTTTTTATTGAGTTAATACGATATAACATAATTTTTATTTTTACTCACCTTTTTTGAAATAAATAAAATATTTTTAATATTAATTTCTAATAGTAGGTAACATGTAATTCACATTCAAAATTCAATAATACTAAGATTATTGGTTTATCAAAAACATGCAGGACCTATTTGATTCAAAGAAAACATTTATACCTTTACCTAAGAAATTATAAACTATTAGAGACACATATGTAATTATTCCACCTCTTATCAAACTGATGGCCTTACCCTGACCACCAGTGAAATCCAAAGCCATAGAAATTTCAAGCTGCAACAACAAATCAGCAATTTACATGGAACACTCCTCTCCACAACTCAATCTTCTTCTGCTACAGCTTCGTTGTGGCTCTACTCTCTCCCTTACACCAACATGCACAAGCTCATTTTGCGGCCACCATCGTCATCTCCGCCGCTGCGGCCTTCTTGTTGCTTTCTCACTTCTTCCAATTCATTAAATCTCTACAGTTTCAGACCTTACAGACGCTTTCACTTCCTCAAACCATGCTCTTCTTTGAAGCAATCCAAGAAGCAGAATACCCTTCAAAAGCGTAATGCTCCCAGCAATGTTCCGCAGAGTTTGGGCTGGTTCTTCAATCCGAAGAGCGGGGATGACGACGACGGCGGCGGAAATGACAAGATTGATAAGAATGATGGAAGTGGGGGGTTGGAAGGTGAAACTGCGGTGAAAGGTACAATTTTGGCTGGAGTTCTGCTGGTGGGTGTTGTGGGTGGATTTGGGGCTGTTGGGTATGTTTACAAGGATCAGATTAATGCGTTTCTGAACCAGTTTTCTGGATTTATTGAAGGTAATTTTATGAAAATTGACACCCTTTTGACGATTTTGTTGAATAATATTGAAATTTAGTTTTTTTTTTTTTGGTAATTTTGTGAAAAGCTGAAGTGGAATTATGTCGAGACTGTATGTCTGTAAGCTAGAAATGAGAGGTTATATGAGGTTTTAGAAATCTGGTTTTTCACTCTAGGCAAAATGGCACTGATTTAAAATGATTGGCGTTGTGACTTAGACTTTGGGCAATTGATCTGACCGAATATTTTATCAGAGTAGCTAATCACTATCTTGTGGACCATAATTTGATCGATGACGTTATATATTTGCATGAAATGAGTGTCATTAGATGCCCCAAGAGTACATATAATGGTTGCATAGTTTGGAGTTCAAGACAAAAGGAGATCGTAGGCTTTGATTTTCAGCTTTATTTTTAATAGAAAAATAGGATCTTGTAGGTTGAAGACGAGCATATAGTCCCAGTGTCTCTATGAAATGCGATGCATGCGCATACGCAATTGATACCTGGAATCCTTACTTATTTGAAGTAGAGAAAGTGAAACCTAGAATTCCTTGCTAAATGTGCACTGCTTTATCAGATCATGTAGTCCTGGAATTTGATACAGATTAGCCCTTTTATACATCTTTCCGTAAAATTTCTCTCACTGGTGGATATGCTCATTTGGATATATATGGTTCTTGTAACTCTTGTACATTATGTTTGTTGTAGCTATGGATGAAAGGTATTTTCAGATAGAAATATAACTTATTTGGTATTAATGGCCTTATGCTTTTGCTTATTTTCTTTTAGTAAGAGTTTCAATTGTAAATGTTTATGCCATAACTCATCTTCCAATGAACAGGTTATGGCCCTGCTGGATATGCTTTATTTGTGGCTGTTTACGCAGGATTGGAGGTATGCATTTTAACTCTTTTAAACTCTGGGGTTCAGGTTGCCTTAATTATTGTTCACTACTTTAGGCATTTAAATTGAATATCAGAGATGAGAGGAAAGAAAAAGGAGAAGCATTATTGTTGTTTCCCTCTGTCATCCCATATTAACAGCTGATAATCTCTAATTTTTCATTTTAGTTTAATTTAAAATCCTAAGAGGATGAAAAATCAATGTTGCTCTCATTTCGTGTTTTACAGAGGTTTGAATATACTATCTGCTTTCTGTTCTCGCGTTTAGAATCAGTACATATTCCTTTTCTTTGCCAAAACTGACTTTGAATGATATATGATATGCTAGATTCTTGCAATTCCTGCCATTCCATTGACGATGTCTGCCGGACTTCTTTTTGGCTCTGTTATCGGCACTATCATAGTATCCATCAGTGGAACGGTCAGTAGACTATTTGTCCTTTGAGTAAGGAACAATGATCATATCTTCTACCTTTGATTCTAATATCCTCTTGTCCTGATAGGTGGCAGCAAGTGTTGCTTTTTTAATTGCCAGATACTTCGCTCGTGAGCGAATCCTTAAGCTAGTTGAAGGAAACAAAAAATTTCTTGCAATTGACAAAGCAATTGGAGAAAATGGCTTCAGGGTTGTTACTCTTCTTCGATTGAGTCCTTTGCTTCCATTTTCTTTAGGAAATTATTTGTATGGATTGACATCCGTAAAGTTCGTACCATATGTTCTGGGA
The DNA here is from genome assembly GCA_028052125.1 of Melia azedarach. Lineage (NCBI taxonomy): Eukaryota > Viridiplantae > Streptophyta > Magnoliopsida > Sapindales > Meliaceae > Melia > Melia azedarach. The sequence goes on along the minus strand of CM051401.1, from coordinate 14,797,722 downwards.
AGGTCTGATTCTATTCATCCAATTATATCACTTAAGTTTTATGTTACAATTTGGCCTATAATAAAGTAAACTATGTATAATGTTAAACTTTATTTCTAAATGTTGGAAAGAAAAATCAACACTATGTCCCCATTCTGATTGAATTTCAACTAATAATTCTGGTGCAGTTGGTTGGGGATGCTTCCAGGAACATGGGCATATGTGAGCGCTGGAGCATTTGGCCGGGCAATTATTGTGAGTTTTCTTTATTCTCAATAAATTTTAGCACACCTTTTGTTATCAAATATCTAAAGTCATAGAAAGTGCCATTAATACATTTTGATACTGTTTTCATTCATTTCATGCTGTACTAGAAAGACTAGACATGTAAAATTTATCAGGTGTTCTCATTGATTCATAGTTTTCATCAAGAAGGTTTTTAGCCAGATATCATATGATTGGCTGACTTATTTGTTTAATTTAATGTTCCAGCAAGAAGAGTCTGAGATTGGCTTACCCGGAGCCGGAGGAAATGGTCAGCTTTTGACTCTTGGGTTGGGATTGTTGTTTACAGCCTTGGCTGCGGCATATGTAACACGGCTGGCGAAGGTAACGTGTAAATCTCTTTTGAGTGACCAAAAATTTGCTTTCCCATATTTGCGCATATGCTGGAAATGCTTGACGGATTGAACTATTCGATACTGTAACATATTCTTTTGAATCATTGAATTAGATTGCTCACCATTATTCTTGAATTCCTATTTGCAAAAGTTGCCTTATTACTTTTATTGTTATTTTTTCACTTCAATTATTTCAACTGATATATTAAACTTTTGAGTATGCAGGATGCTGTCAAAGATATTGAGTAGAGAGCAGCATTGGCTTGGCCAGTTAAGGGGATAGAAATATAGTTGAAATTGTAAAATTGACAGTTGCACTACTAAGCATGTAAATTGATGATATGTATAATTGAACCCAACAAAAAAAGAAGTGCTAATTTTGATTCTTTTTTTTTCCTTCTCTTTTTTATGTATTATCTTTCACTTGCTAAACAGAAGCCAAAAATCAAGTATTATGGGAATCGAATTTTATCCTTATGATGTCTTCTTCACTATTTTGTTTCTCTCTTCATTGTAAAATAATTATATATGTATATGAATATGATTATGTTATTTATTCATAGGCGTGTATTTGTTTAAATAAATTTCTGATTGAATAAAGATTGTGTTTTCATTGAAAATTGAAATGAGTCAAAATCTATTGGTATGGAAGTGGTCATTTGACGCGAAACAAATGCCCAAAAAGAATAAGAAATTATAAATTTTGAGAATTTTACAACTGAACTAATTTTTCCATCAGCTGGTTCAATTAACACGATCAACTTGAACCAAATCCAATCCTAAAAGCTGCTGCATGCACCATATCAGCATATGACAAATAAAAGATTCAATAAAATATAGTTCTTATAGAAGCACCAAAAGATCAAACCCCAAAAAGGAGAAGACTACAATTGTTCGATGAGCAAAAATTTTAGTTGTTTACTGGAACACTTCATTGCGTATGGAGAGTAGTAAGCTACAGTATACATTACACTACAAAAATTGGAAAATGAAGTTCCCATTTTCCAACAAAATGGATCCAGATATGAATAAAGGAAATTCAGCTGGGCAGTTACAACAAGGAATCAATATATATATATTGTTTGATCAAGTCTTAAGATTGTTTAGTCTGAGACAAACTTACATTCAAGGATGATAATCCAACAGTATCTGGGCTCTTAAGCTGTTCGAGTTGTTTCTTACCTCGGCGAAGTAAGTACTCAATGTAGAGGAAATTTTTGCGATCTACTTGCTTGGAGTTCCGGCGGAACTCTGCTGAAACAATTGATTCAATCTGATGTCGATCTTCTGTGGATTTTGAACGAGCCACTCGCAGGAAACCTCTGTATAAACTAAGTACTTGCTTCTGCATGCCTGAAAGCCTTCGCCCACTGGAGGCTCCCATTGCATCTTCTGGTAAATTTCGGTGCTGCAAGTTTTCTCTTCAGAAGTATATTTGAACAGCAAGACTTACTTTATTTTCTTCTACTCTGAAGCCACACAAAATGTAAATTTTGTGAATCAAAACTAGTACTTAGCAAAATAGTAAAGTTGAAAACACAGTGTTACATAGAAGAGTATGCTTTGGGAAAATGCACCCAAAGTAGAACTTCTTATTTAGAACCAGAATAGAAGAAAAGATATAGAGAGACCTATCCACACAAATTCAACAGTAAACAAAAAGAGTATTTTCTTACGAATAAATACCAACGTTTACTATATTAACATACATAATGACACAATCTATCAGGTTGCATCCAAAATTATAGAAAAGAAAAGACATATATAATATCTAATTACTTTGGTCACCACCTTCTCCTCACGAACTTATTATATGATTTTTTTCTTATACAATAAAGAAAATTTTATTACTAAAAAGAAATTGCACATAGGTGGAGTAGAAGTCCACTCTGCATAGCTCAAAAATAACTACGGTCTAAAGAAACAACTACTGCTTCCTGCTTACTATACACTAACCATGACCAATGCAACAAAAGAAAACTTGCAGTCAAGTTATTAGGAGAAAGAACATACAGTAGATACGCATTACAAAGTGTAAGCACAGCGAGATCAATCAAAGCAGGCATGGGATTAACCAAGGCTTGCTACTATCAAACTATCACAGCATTGAGCAAAATCAAGTTAAAGATTGAAAGTTCTAGACACATTACAGGCTCATTATGCCGACTAATCAAAAGCCCAAAAGTATGAATCAATGATAGTTGGTTCACATGGATTCGGTTCATGTTTCCTCATTGCCTTCATACTCATTGAAGACTTTCCACAAACATATGGCGAGCATTTAGAAACAAAATGAGAATATTGTCCGTTTCATAAATCTAACGTTAACGTACAACACTATATAGAATCATTTGAAACATACCCAGAAACCAGTTTGCTTCCTAATTCGCATAAATTCGATGGCATTCAAAGAAAATCAGGCATTGATTACAGTTATTCCAAACTCAGTTCAATAATCTCAGGAAAATAAAATAAAAACCCACAAAATTAAGTGACAAAATCACTAAATAAAAATAAGGAAGCTTAAATTTGTAAGAGAGATTGTATACCTGCAAAATGAAACGACTTGAGAAGCACAAGAGAGAGAGGGTAGCCGATAAATCTAGAATTAATTAGAAAAGAAATTATATTTTGTGAGTTTCTATATGGAATTTTAGAGGGGAAAAAAAAAGAAATTGTTAATTATGTTAGAAAAAAAGAAAGAACTTCTTGGAGATCATCAGATTGGTGGTTTTTTATAGTTAGTTTGAAGAACAACTTTCAGATGCTAGGCAGCTGTTGGGGTTCGAATATAATCAATTTTTCTTTTTCGTTATTTTGATTTTTCCAAAAAGAGAGTTTTTTATTTTATTAAAAGAAAAAAGAACTTGGGGTTAAAGTAATTGAAATTTATAAATTTAACCTTTGAAGAAGGAACAACTTAATAGTGAAAATTATAAAAGAAAGTGAAATAATGATGAAAGCACTCGTGTTGCATCAGTTTAATTTTTACATGTATTACCGAATTGTGAATATATTAGACCTATGGCAAAATGATTTTTTTTTTAACTATTACAAATTTATTAACATCACCCCATATTTAAAAAACGATCCAAATATTTTTAGAAAAGACTCATAATTTGTGAGAGAACTTTGTATTTGACAAAGTTCGAAGATTTACCTTCCCATTAAAAATATATTTGACAAGGATTCGAAAACTTGCCTTCTCATTAAAAGAGCAAGTCTTTTGATGAGATAAAGTCTCAGTGGTTATGGCAAAATGATTTATGATCATTATAATTTTCACATAAATTAAAATATAATATATCCTACTAAAAGAATATAATACAAAATTTATATTCGAATCACTAATTATATTATATAATTCATTTATCTAACCATTCATTACATTACGATTTCTAATGTGTAATACTCGTTGAAAAAGTTTAAGTAATTATTATTTCTGTTAAAAAAAAATTCAGCAAAAATAGTGGTGTTTTCCGTAATTTCCCAATTTTGAGAAATACCCTAATATTTTTATAAAGAATAATAAAATACCCTATTTTCAAAACACTTTTTAGTTGTTGCTTAGTAGTATTGGCAAAAAAAAAATGCCACTTATCAGAGCAGCAATAATAAACTTAACGTTGACAGCATTTTCATAGAAGGAGCATAAATTTTTTTTTTAAAAAAATACATCGAGAATACGTAAACTGACTAAATTTAGTGTACAATACCTTCTTCCCTGCATAAACATATTACAATTGGCAACTGCCAACAATCCTTTTGCTTCTGCTTCTGTTTATATTGTATATACACCTTTTCCATTTCTACAACTTTATATTTCCTTTTTATATACAGAATGAAGTGGAAACAAGAACATCTGCTGCCTTCAAAAACTACAGTTTATACTGAATGCTGCACACCTACATCCATCCTTTGATGTTCCGCTTTAATAACGCCAGCCATTTTGCAGCAATTGGAAAGAATGATAAGTGGACCCTGAATGCCGCCCTTTGGTCAGTAATACTGAAAGTTAATCACGAATGTTAATCCCCGATACAATCAGCTGCACTTTGCGGTTAAATCTCATATCGTTACCATTTAGCGCTTCTTCATAAACTTCTTTGCTTTCCTCGAGAAGTTTCGAGCCATATTTCTGTCAGAGAATGTCAAAGGAAGCTCTTCCTCAGCAGTCTCTCGTTGATCAGACCAACCCGTGGAAATATTCTCTCCCTTCGAGTTATTTACGCTAGATTCAGCGGGCGAATTGGGATCTTCGGGTATATCTCGATACAAGTGTTTCAATATGAAAAGTGCAGTATCACAATCCCTCCAATAGTTTCTGTACACCAAGATATGTCAATTTAAAGGATGTACATACATGTGCAAATATGCTTCAGTAAAATGAAGCATATCACAAGCAAATAACCATCGTAATTAACTGATTAAAAATAAATAAATAAAATCTGAAATGGTTTATCCAACCCATGCTTATATTTTATGCAAACGTAAAGAATAGGATGAAATTATTAAGAGCTCACAAGAGGCAGATGAAACTCCAGTAACACTTAAAATGCTAATTGAAAATATCTATGTAATATTCTGATGAAAGTCATTTGTGGCGTCTAAATAAGCCTTCCCAAAGCTTAAATGCGCATGACAAGCTTTCTCGAGAGGAACCTACGAGATACCTCAGATTGTTGGAAAATGAGAAGAGAATCAAAACATATATAATAAGATCTGAATAATAACCCCAAGGTATATATTTTGGTAAGTTAAAAGCATACAGTACTTACGTATGTGATCCAATGGCTTGTAAATATGCATGTTCAAATGTTTTATCCTGCATTATCAAAACAAAAACAAACATTAACAGAAATCAACAGCAAGAGTTCACAATCATTATATATATAACAACTAATTATCCTGTCTCTAATAAAAATGAAGCAACCATGAAAAGTTTTGGTCATCCAAGGACTAATTTGATGTTTTCGTATCAAAACTGACCTGTATTAAGACACGAGATTCATCTATGGTCACAGACACACAACACTGGTGTGGTAAAAGAGAAACATAAAGAATCCAAGAATAATGGGTAGAATTGAAGTTAGACAAAGAGTATCCCTTGAAAATGAGAACAGTCCAAAGAACAACAGATCTACAAGTTATTGCGTCTTAAGCAGTATTCTTAACTTTTTTTATTTCAGGAGAGGACCGAAGGAAAGACATTCCTAAACTATCTCTGAACGAAATTCATGCAGAAACATAGGCATCAATGCTTGTACCAGACAAGGGAAACTGTAGAGCAGGGAGTGATTCAAAACCGAATTTTATCAAGCATGGATACCAGGCATATGAAAACACCAACGACACTCAAAGAACAATATCAAGGGCATGAAATAATAGTAAAGCACAAAATACTGGCATCAAACTACAGTACACACTTGAAGCATGTGGTCTATCCGCCCTTCTTCACTTCCAGTCAGCCTCTCCACCATTATAGAGCCGTATGATCTTTCTTCTTTTTCTTCACCATGTTCTCCTGCTGCAAGTTAAAGAAAATATTGTTGATAGCACTAACAAAATATACAAAACAACATAAATTAATTGACTTCTTTATTTTCTTTCTTCTTCCATTATATTTGTCCTTCTTCGATAGTTTTTCTCCCCCTTTTGGCCAGGTGAAAGAAAAGCAATGGAAATGATAAAAGAAGATCTATTACCTTCTATGCCATCTATGTTTCTTGATTGACAAACTGTAAGCACTTTTTCCTGTTTCAACAGCAGAAAACTTGGAACTTCAATAGTTTCTTACATACAATCAGTAACCAAACACAAAAAAGCATATAAAGTAGTTCCTTATGATCTAAGAACAATAGGTGAATCAATTTTTAATATATACCTAAAACTAGTATATATTTACATGTTTGTGCATGTGTACAAACTTAGCTAAATGAACCTAACGTGTTGAAATTAAATCCCACAACTATGAACCAATGAACTGAGGTTAAAGTTTAGATACATAGATAAATGATTAGTTCAATGTCTCTTCTCTGAAAAGTCTGAGATCCCACCCTTACAGAGTTGAAATGATCCACTATTGCCTGAGAACGAGCTGCTAAATCCTCAGTAAATTCCTAAACCACATATTGGAAAAGAAATTAAAAAGAAGGAAGAATTGGAAAAGAAAAAAGTGCTCCACAGGAGAAAATAAATTGAATTCATTATTAAGTGTCAAAGGGGCTTACATGAAATCCAATATGCAACCTCTTCCCACCTTTGTGGTAGGGGATAATCACGGGGCGTTTGTGTATGTATTCTTTACAGACAAGTGGTTCTATTCTGTCCAAAATCCAACATAAATTCCTTAGATGCATCCCCATATTTAAATTAAATTGTCATATCCAAGATAAAATAGAAAGCAAAAGACAAATAAAGGAGTAGACATGTCAGTCACACAAAAACAAAACCACCATTAATATCATAATAAATATATATGGTCGGAGTCAAAAGATGCCCACATGTATATAAATGAGCAGGTGGATTCTTTTTCACCTAAGACAAGGCTTTGTGGCATTTAACCAAACATTCCAAATTGGCAACTCTGAACCAAACAGTCTTTTTTCTGGGGGGGATTATTTAACTAATTTGGTATGATGTGAGGAGACAAAGAAGGTAGACAAAGAAAGCATGACTAGAGAGGAATATATAAGGAGAAAAATCCCAACAGATAAGAAAGAGAATATTTGGAAGTTCAAAGAGAGAGAAGCAGATGAATAGAACCAGAACTTAAAATGAAGAAAGGAAGAGAGAGAACAAGAGCGAGAGAGAGAGAGAGAGAGAGAGAGAGAGAGAGAGCCTGGAAGCAAACTCTTGCCAATTTATTTGAAATTTATTCATTCTCCACCTTTTCTAAGACCATACAAAAGCACCACAAGTCTCTAATAGATTTCAATGCTCGAAAGAATATATCACATTATATCAAATATCTATCTAATATGGAAGAAAATGTTAAATCCCAAATTTCTATCCACAATACTAATGGCAAAAAGGTCACTAGAAGAAAACATTAAACCCATCTTTAAAATTTACACTTAATATGTTTAAGTATAGTCTAACAAATATAAAGTCTGAATCAACTTACTGAGCTAATAGAAAAGTCAGGATGCATTTAACATTAATGGGTGAGTACATTTTGAATAAAAGATCATGTTCAAGGGAATACAATAAAAACTAATTCAGCAATAAGAAAACATAAACAGAATTATAAGAGCACAGAAATAGATGTGCAAAAATGAACCTATATGCTACAGGGTCAAACGGGTGAAAAATGTTGAACATTTGACGACAAGCTGGCATCTCTTCAATTATATTTTCCTCTGCCCAATATTCTTGCCCTTTTCCTGAAAAGAGAAGAACAAAACAACTCATAAAACAGACCTCTAAATGAAAACCATACAATTGATAATTGACAATGCACATAAATCTGATGTGAGGATAAAGTTTACACTGATAAAACTATATTTGAACCATAATAAAAATTCTTCAAAGAGCTGATTGTACCTATGAGAAGTACCCAAAACAAATTCATGGATAACTAAGTCCAATAACCAAGAAATAAATGACTTTAATCTTTGACAGTGGTCTAACATTTCGGTATTCTCTGAGATAAATGCATTTCTTCAACAAGTAATTGTAAATCGACAATGAAACAAAATCTATATTTCATCATTCACCCAACTACTAAATATAACTAATAAGAATAGTGAAATTATTCTCTGAATGTCATGTCCAACAGGTAGAATATCCATTAATCAAACATTCAAGTGTTTGAAGACATAAAGATTAGAATATCTATTAATCAAACATTGAAGTTTTGAAGACATAAGATTATTAATTTTACCAATTCCAATACGAATATTGCGGAGAGCAAGGAAGACACCAAGAGGTGACCCAACAGCAAAGAATGTGTCAACCTGAGATACAAACAAAACAAATTACAATATCCGTGATATAATACTGATTGAGCTCATACATGCATGATAAGCTCTGTACATAAACAATTTTCTTTTTCTTCTTAAAAAATACAAAGATTTAAACATGCAATCTATCAAATGCAGAAAATAGAAATATGTTGCTTACAAAAGCTCTGTTATAACAAAAAGGTTAAAAGAAAAAAGATACCCAGCAAAGAATTTTTTTTCCCAACCTTGAACTCAAGCTTTGTGTAATTAATGTAAGGGGTATAACTCTTTGGTGCATCATCTACATTGGTTGGTATCTTCTCAGATATGGGTTGCTTCGAATTGGACGGAAGCACCTCATTCTTTTCTGTTTATGCAATACATGTAATCCAAAGGAAACAACACATAAGATTACTTTCCATGAGAAATAATAAAAAAATAGATGTTAATATCAGAGAGCAACTGATGGAACCCACCACTTATGTTTCCAACATCATGTTGCAATTCCAATTTAGCTATTTTTTCTTTTAAGGAATCAATCTGAAACACAGAAAAATTTCATTAAGAGTAGTTCCAAAAAATTCTTTTAGAGAAGAAACGACCAGATTTGATAAGAAGAAACCAGATTTCAGGTATAACTTATAGTTGCAGATAAAATTCAAAGAAAAACCTGCCATAATATTACAAACTCCCACCTCTTCTCTGAGAAGATTAATTGTTTTATCCTTTTCACTGGTATCTACACACACTTCCTGTGTCATCTTCTCCATGCCACCAGATAAGACACCACTAATTGTGCTAGTAGCTTCATCTAAACCACTCTTGTCTGGAGAAAATGTGGCACTAGAACCATGAACCATTTCATGAGGATCTTTGTCACCTGTTTGCCCAGCGTCCATAGCTGTTGCAGTAAGTTCATCTGAATCTGACCTGACAGGACCAATAATTTGGGGAATATCTTCAGAATGCCCTTCCTCATGCACCAATTGAGTTGATTGCACACTCATTGTGTCTTCATCAACAGGATTCACCTTATCTGCAGTATCATCCATTGCAGTTGAGATATCATTCTGCAGATTGGTTGAAGGGTCACAAGCAGAAGGCTGGTTGTTCATATCCTGGGAAGATTCTTCATTACCATCATGTTCCTTGTACATCGAATCCATTGGAAATGGAGAAGATAGGTTCTCTTGATGGCAGAGGATGTCATATGAGAGAACACTTCCCAAGGAATGACCATAAATGGAAACCTACACAAATTTTAGCATAAATCAAAAGATTATCCAATCTAAACAATCACTTAACTATTACAGCCTAATAAACAGAGATCAGTTCCATACCTTTCCATCATAACCAGGATTTCGCTTAAGAAACTTCAGATACAACCAATTTAATTGATTTGAAACCTGGAGGAGAAATGTATATTCATTGGTTCAAACTTTAGTTTTTATTTCCAACTTAGACAGCTCTAAACTATAAACTTCTGACCCCAATCAAAAGATAATTATTTCCTTTCTAAAGCACCCAGTCAAAGTTGCAACAGTATCAGGATAGAAGCAATTTCAATACAAAAAGGATTTGCAAAGAAGAAAATAGAACTGTAGCATGTTCAAGATATTATAATTTTTTTTTTGTTGTTTTACTTGGATTTCGAATCACATCTCAAGACATCATATTTTTCAACAGTTTTCTCTAATTTGCTTCCATTATTTGATGACCAAAATAGTTTCCCTGCAGTCTGAGTATTTCATATTTGCGGTCCCGCTATATTCAGAATAAAACTACCTTCCTCCACTACCAGTTTATGGATCAACTTGTCAAACATACAAATATTTGAACTTCCATTTGAAAGTCCGAGAGCAAATTGATTAAGAATGAAGCCTCGGAAATTTAATACAAGAAAATACTTTCAAGGTAATCAAATATATGTCAGTTTTTATGTGGATAGCTTATTCCCCTTTCAAGTGCAATAGTGAAACAGCATTTTCAGTGGAAATGACAAAATAAAGTAAAGAAGTGAGAAAACAAAGATAAGATAAGCCATACCGAGTTAATAATATCCTGACAGTAGATGGGGCTCATGTAGTATAATACATCATGAACTGTTGCACTCAGCGTGACACGCAAACCCCGTACACCATCCAAAGTGATCTTTTCGACAGCAGTTTCACCACTAAGCTTCAAACCTTTTCTCCACTGAAATAAAAGTATCAAGTGATATCCAATACATGTTTTACTAATGCATTGATTATTTACTTTTTACAAGAAACATGGAACCAGTTTTACTGATGATAAGATTGGTTACAAAGAGTGTGTGCAGTCCACCTCAAAATACCTCAAAACATATATAAACGAAAATCCTCAACTATGAGAAGATATTACAAACATTTTTACCAAAATAGCATTCAAAATCACATAACAAACACTTTACCATACTTAATGATAAAAACAAAAAAAACATGCACATGGAAACCAACAAGAGGTAAAAGAGAATAGTGGTAATGATCTTGAAACACAAAAGAGCAAATAGAACATCAATACATACACAGGTTGAGCCCAACTAGAATATCTGAACTCAACAATTACAGTTACAATACAAGACCTAGTCAAGAAAACATGTCAAAACATCTATTCATTTCACATTTGCTTCAGATAAACAGTGCTCATTTCATCAAACATGTTTCACTTTCAGATCCCACACAGTACAAGACTAGTTTTGTAATCCAAGGGGATCAAACAGCAAAGGACAAGAAAGTTCTAATGAAATAAAAATAAGTTGATATTCACCTGGCATGGAATAAAAAGAACTCTTTGAGTGCCACGTTGGTGTGAGCTAAGATGTTGTTCAGAAAGACTTGCTGTGATATGGCGAAAGTTGCCGACATCATCAACCAGATTAGATTTCTCCAACCTTTGACCAATACCATGAACCATAAAGACTAGGTGTCTAACAGGAACCTAGAACAATAATACAATATTACTCTCTATCCAACCAAACAGTCAACTGACTGCAAGAAATATTATGAAAAATGGTAACTTATTAATAATAAGAAAATAAAAGGAAAATATCTAAACAACACTACAAACCTGAAGATTATACATCATTATTACTAAGTAAAACAGGTTCAACAGAAATTTAATTTTCTCATATATCTATTTATACAAAAAACACAGAAGAAAGGATGGCAAAGGATAATCTAGAATAGTTACAAATTCACTATCAGACTAACAAAAGCAATCATTTCTCTAATTAAGTAGCTTTAAAGCAGTAAAAAGGGAAAAAAACGCCACAATCACACATGTTGAGAAAGGTAACCAAAAAACATCCCAAATATAATAATTACATGCAAGCAAAAGTAACTCAAAACCTAAGTTGTATAAAATTAAACAGAGTAAACAAAACAGGAAAATGATCAACTAACAGAAATATATTACTCAGTCAACTGGTCTCCCAACCCTCATGTTTGCGTTTGTAAAAGACAACTTTTTGGAGATAATATGTTTTAAAACTTTTTTAAAATATTACATGAATATAAACAAAACTCTAATGTAAACAAGATTAGAACCCCAGGCCTCTTATAACACCCAATAGATTTTGTCGATTGAATTAACTAGCACCATAAAACATGATATTAAAATTGATTAAAATGTTTAAGGAAAAAAATTAAAGACTTTTAGAGGAAAATCATGCTAGCAAAACAGAATTGGTATAGTGATCAGATGACCGATAAAGACAAAAAGAAACAAAATGGAAGGAGTGCATACCTGTGAACAATAATCATCCATTTCCTCCTCTTTCTGCTGACGTAATTCATCCTGGATGAGGAGCAATAGACATAAATAATATCATATTAATTATATAACAGGATAAGACAAACTTATACCATCAACTCTACTTTTAATCTAAAGCAGATCAATTTGGTGAAGACCAATCATTTAGTCAAGTATCAATAACTCATCAGTCAAATTTTGAGAAAAGAATCAGAATCAGAATCTAATCTCATATTCCAGAAATAAGATCATAAATAATGGCAGGGGAAGACTTATTGCTAGTCAAGAATTAAAAGGAAGCGGACACCAACCTGGCTTGGTTTTGATGAGAGGGATTTGGAATAACCACGCCTTAACTTAATGCCATTTCCACCAAAAGTAATGACACTAGAAAAACCAGATGCATCAACATTGAGCCAAGCCTCCCAGGTGTTATCTTCTCCAGTAAAAAGGGCATGAAGTCCCTACATGTTTAACCCAGGAGATGTTACCGTCCATATATTTATGAAACAGTATTAAAAATTGAGAGAATAGAAACTCCCTTTCCACAGGAAAGTACATACTGGGGTAGAACCTTGCAGATCAACTCGAGCTGCAAAAAGCCCTGAAGGTTGAAATGTTCTCCGGCGCCAGACCTGGGACAAGCCCAACTTCCTTTACTATTCCCGTATTAAGATGGAAGAATATATGAGAATAAAAATTGAAAGATAAAGAAACTTTATGCAATTGTTAGAAACTTGTTCCATCGTAAAATTCTATAGGTTAAAGAAGATAAAAGCAATTTGCTGTTTTCTTGCATACTTGGGCACTTTAACACTGAAGATATGTGTTAAATGCACCTCATCAAATAACATATCATTCAAAGTATTAGATCCTGATATTGCAGCAAACCTGACTACAATAAGCAATCTCTAACTGTTCAGCAACATCTTCACGAATTGGAAGCCAATCAAGACCACCTTTACGAGCAAACCAATGACCCCTTAGAACACGCCGATTGTCTCCATTCCAATAAACAGGGAAACAATGTCTTGTGACTAAATCCACCTGAAATACTTTGAGGGTTTTTATTTAAAGCATTCTCCAAGTTAAGAAATAACAAAAGAATGCATTCAAATGAACAAAAAATAGTTGGAACTTCAGCTAAAATTTAAGAACCTCACATACAGAATTATAAAATAATAGAGGGAAGATTCCCCTTATGTTCATTGCTGTCCTATAACAAGTGCAAAACAGATAAATCCTGAACTATAGGGGGAAAAAAGGAGAGGACTGGGGATGGGCAAAGCAATAAAACATGCCACAAGAAATGGGCCAAGGTCCAATCAAATGCAACACACTATGAAAGCAAAAGATAATGTTACAAAGAGTAAGTAAATAAGATGCAATTTAGCTCACTCCAACAAAAGAGTCCACTGGTGACTGAAAATTGTCAATGCAGACTGATGGCTACAAGCAAGGATCCTCAAACATTGCCAAATGAAAAGACTTGTCATCTACATTTGGCTTACTTATCTTATAATGGAAAACAGCATTCTATGATGCAATGTACAAGACCGCTTAACAGTAAAACAAATAATAGAATTGTGAAAATCAAAGAGTTAGAAAAATAAAATACCTCATAGAGTCCTCCCTTTACAGGGACACCAACTCTTTCTTCAACTTCATAAAGTTCGGCTGATCGAGTACAGTCTGAAGTAGAAGCATTTGGTTGTATATCCGACTTCTTGTTGGAACTAGTTCGTTCCCATGGACCTTCACTACATTCTGCATACTCTTTCCACCAACTTGAAAGCAACTCTTCCTCTCTCTGTAAATTCATATTCACGAACAAGTGTTCAGCAATTTGCATTATTAAGACACATCTATAGAGTTCCGCCACCATCTTATAGCTCCTATTAAAACTTCATTTTAACTAAGACTATGTTTGGCACAGTTTCTCTTCTACAAAACTTGAAAGCTCAACAAAAGAAAATGTTCAGAAAAGAATCTTTCAATGGCAACCCCCCATTTAACATCTATATTTGGCACCTAGCAATTCTATATCACAATAATTGTAACTTCAAAGTTATGACACTTCAATCACAAACACAACTAAGACACTAGATATAAAAATGCATAATCATTGAATTTTAGAGAAGACAAAGCAAAATGACCTGCAAGAAAGATGCCTCAATTGCAAGAGAATCTCTCATACCGAAACGAAAGTAATCGCTTTTCCCTACTATCTCAGTTTGCGGAACTGAAGCAGCAGGCTCTGCAGAAATAGGAGTACATTTCATCATATGATTAACAAGTTCTCACAAATCAATGAAATAAATCACTAGTAACTAAAATGCCAAAACTATTAATCAATCATTGACTCGAAATTAAGCTAAAAGCAGCAGAATTACTCTTCAACATTACGGCAGTACAATCGCTTAAGAAAAATTAGAAAGTTGAAACTGAAACTTACCGTGGGGAAGCAAAGGAAGCTTAGAAAAGTACCAACGAACGTCGCCGCCGTCGGAGGGACTTCTCGTCTGCGCCAAGTACTTCTGCCTTTCTTTATAATGCCCTATCTCGTCCTCCAATCTCGCAATGTTCGACGGCGTGTTCTTCAACAAATCCGGACTCGTCTCCTCCGAATCCCCCATTTTTTTTTCTTCGGCCGAATTCGCCTTTGCTCAATTGAGCTTTAATTTGAGAGAAAGAGAGTAATTAATTCACCAAACGAACAGCGAAAATAAGCAATGGCGACGGATTGACCGATAGGTGAAATTCGAATGTTTAATTTGAATGTCTGGTGGAATTGAGGAACAGCAATCAGCAATCATCTCTCCCAGAAATGGCGGTTGCGTGCTTTTTTCTTTTCATTTTTCTAATTTTTTAATTTTCGCGTCAATTTATATATTTAAATTGTTTGGATAATAACATTAGTGTCCCTAATCCTTAATACAATCACACATAAATATATAATTTAAATTTTTATACGAATTCCTATCGGCAGTTGCTTTCAAAAATAAAAAATTTAATAAAATATATTATTTTGACTCCTAAATCTCTAAAAACTTCAAAACAGTAAAGTTAATTTCAATGGTTTACCAATCAAATCATTAATCTTATTGATTTTAAAGAATTCTTTTAATTTCTAATATTACGTTATAATTATAAATCGATCGAAAGTTTAATACAAATTAATTTGATACTATTAAAAAATTTACTTTAAAATTTAATGATTTATATTTATATTTTATATTTTTTTAAAAACGTACAAATTTATTCTATTAATCACAATAAATTTGATTAATTTTTTTTATTATAATACATCTATCAACATTATAATTAGAGTTTATGTTGCTATGACCCATATCTTGTACTCATTAAAAAAAATCATGTATATAGTGAGAGGAGTCTTGCTCGATCGCTCTCGTAAGACCAATGAAGCAAGGCCTAGATGGCTAAGTTTGATTGAATTTAAAAGTAGGAACTTGTAAAAGAATGTGATAAATTATCTATTTCTATACAATTTAATCAAAATTCAGGGACTTAACGTTGTTATTCTAATCTCTCAAACTTGGTTACTCTTTGAGTTTTTTACATTTATTTTTGTTTTTATTTTAAAATTCGCTTACTGAGTTTGGATAAAGAAAGAAGATCTAGAGAATGTGACTTGCGATGATGGGAGTCTTTAACTTACAGGTGTGGGTTTGACTTTAGTGTTGGATCGGATTCTTGACCTTTCGTACAGGGAGTTGAAGGAAAACGAATTGTGCATGTTTATAATCAAGGGATTTAAATTTTGTATTGTAATTATAACGTGCTGAATTTATAGTATTCTTGAAAATTAGTTAGAATTTAATTAATTTTTTTTTATTTTCAATAGTTTTAGATTAAATGGAGTTCTAAAAATATCTTGTCGATTTTAATTCTTCATTATAAATATTATTAAAAGCACTTTGATCTGCCTTAATATACATGTTTCTTTCTTCTTTAGACCGATTGGAGATTTTCTATTACCAAATTTTTATTGTATCATTGAGTGTTTGCCAACAAGCAAATATGAAGAGAATGCACCAAAATAAGTATTGATTGTATAGAATGAACATTTATAAATTTATTTATTTATGTTCTTTTAACCAATATAATAAAACTAAAAATAACAATAAAAATTATCTTTATAATTACAATTGTGACCTGAAAGTAGGGGTGGACAAAAATATTCAACTAAATCGAACAGTTCGATTCAATTCGGTTAGATTTTATAATTAAATTCGATTCTAGTCGATTTTTAAATAATGTCTTCAATTTCGATTTTAAATGAAAACCAAACTAAAATTGATTATAAAATATCTTTTAACCCTCTATTAATTTTATAAATTATAAATAATTAATAATTTTTATAAATATATATAAAAATAAGATTTAAAATTAATAATTTTTTAATTTTATTTATTTAATATAATTATAATATAAAATATGAATATTAATAAAATTTTATAATACAAAAGATCCGAAATCGAAATTAAATCCAAACCCAATTAAACCAAACTTCTTCAATTCTATTCAATTCAATTTTATTATTAATATACTTTAAATTTAGTTTAATTTTTATAAAAATAGAATCGAACTGAATTTTGGCCATCTCTGCTTGAAAGCAACAAATTAATTGCTACAAATGCAACTTATATATAGATAAATAAATTAAAAATAATTTTTATGTAATTTATTGAATAATTAGTCCACTGAGTATAATAAATAATACAATAAATAGATTCGTCAGATAAATAATATGTCGGGACAGTGTTAATGCAAGTAGTGTCGCTCATCTAACCATTTTAAAGATTTGGGCTTGAGAGTTTTGAGGGCCGTACAAATTCTTAGTGGCCCAATAGTCTGTTAGTCTGTAACCCTAAATTTATACAAATCCAAATCCAATTGGATCAATCACGCGCAAAAATATCTGCTTTCTGATTGCTTTCCGTATATATTATTTATCACACAAAACCCTTCTTCACTTCATCTCCACATCTCTTTCAGAAAACCCTCTATTGAGCAGACCTTTTTTTTTTTCTCGTTTTTCGGAAACCCTAGTTTTTTTTAAAAAAATTTGGCTTTAGGGTTTGTTAAATCCCAAATGGCGGAGGAAGAGGTATTGGCTCCGGCAGTATCTGCTGCTGCGGCGTCGGCGGATCTCAAGCGGAAGCTCGACGATTTGGAGTCTGAGGCCGTAGAAAGTGCAGAGGACCAGCTGATCACAAGCCCTAACGGGGAGGCGGATGTGGTCAAGAATGGCGATGACGTGGCGGAGGCTGATGATGGATCAGAGGCCAAACGGCCAAGAATCGATGATGGAAATGAAAAACCAGATGGTTTAGGTAATTAATGGTTTTGGGGATTGTGGACGATAGTTTATCAATTTTATTTGAATTCCGATTGCCTTCTGATTTTTAGGGTTTTCTTAATGGGGCTAGGCCTGTGAACTTTTTTCCTCCATTAGAGTCCGAGAGTTTGTTTTTTCCCCTGAGGAACATGTTAAGATGAATTACTATATACGTATACATATATTAATTTTGTCAATGCGATCCTAAAAGTTAAAAGCATAAACTGAATTTGATGTATCAGACGGTTAATTTTTTTTTCTTTTTTTTCTTTTTTCTGTCTTGGCACTATGAGATTGTAACGATCAACAAATATAATATGTTTGAGTGCAGCTAATGCAAATGGGTTAAAAGGCGAGGAGTTAGATGGAGTTGTGGATGCTGGACAGCCAACTGAGGATAGTACTAAAGAAGAAGAGCAAGAAACTGAGGAAGTGAAAACCGAACAGCACTCTTCTGTGGATGAACATATTTCAGCTGGCAATCAGCAAGTCTCTGTTAAAGAAGAAACCAAGGAAGTCTTAATCAATACTGAAGAGGCCTCTGTTGCTGTTGAAGAGGAAACCAAGGAGGTCACTATTCAAGAAGAAACTGTGGAACCCTCTAATGAGGAACAGCAACAACAGTTTGATAATTCTGTGCGCGATGAGCCATCTTCAACTGATGGCTCGTCTATGAGCCGAAAAATTGAGGTCCCTAATAATAAGGTGCGGCATTGACCATTTTTTCATCCGTTTTAGAGAAGTTTGTCATTGTGAAGTTCAGTGCATGTAGAGAGACATATATAAATTCTCGCCCCTCTGGATGCCTGATACAAAATATGGTTAAAATTATCAATGCAAAGACTTCATAGAGAATTCAAAAGATAAAACCTTGCCGGCCTTGCTGATTTTATTTGATGGCTATCTGATGCATATAAAATAATGCTTATTAGTGGTTATGCGTAATTGGTTATAAAAGAGTAGGTTTTGGACTAATTTAAACTTGCAAATGCTGTTTCAGGTTGGGGTTCTTATTGGCAAGGCTGGGGATACCATACGGTACCTGCAATACAATTCAGGGGCAAAAATTCAGATCACCAGAGATGCTGATGCAGATCCCCACTCTGCAACAAGGCCTGTGGAGATAATAGGAACTTTAAGTAATATAGAGAAGGCTGAGAAACTTATAAATGCGGTGATAGCAGAAGTAATGTGCTGTATTTGCAATTTATTTTTATTTCCAGTAGTTGATAAATTTAATTTTGGCCACATGTTTCCTCTTTTATTGACTTTATAAATCCTTTTTGGTACTTATTAACCAAATATAATGTGTCCTTCACTGCAGGCTGATGCAGGGGGTTCTCCTTCACTTGTAGCCAGGGGCTTAGCTACTGCACAGGCTGCTGGGGCAGGAGAACAAGTAGAGATTAAAGTTCCGAATGAGAAGGTTATTGTTGTTATCTTGTCGGATTGAAATTTTTGTCTTTGCGTGCTTGTTTGTGAATCATGTCTTCCATGTGTTTCTGGGCAGGTTGGCTTAATAATTGGTAGAGGTGGGGAGACCATTAAGGGACTGCAGACCAGATCAGGGGCACGCATCCAGGTAGTTGATACCGTTAACTTAGGCGCTACTTTAAGATGCGGTTGAAAGTTGATATAGACTGAGGGAAGTGACAGACTGTTTTTTGTATAGTTGATACCTCAACATCTTCCTGAAGGAGATGGTTCCAAAGAGAGGATAGTGCGAGTTACTGGTGATATGAGGCAAATTGAGATGGCTCAAGAAATGATAAAGGAGGTTTTGAGTCAGGTTTGTTTTTGACCTAATGTCTTTTACTGTAGAGTAAATTGCAGTTTGTTTTACATTTCAAATACTAATATTATTTTTGTATCTTTTGCTTATCAATTGTCCACTTGAATATCTTAGATTTTCTTTAAGAATTTTTCCTCAATGTTACTGAGATGATAATTTATAGAAACAAATTCTGAGAGATTGAGTGTGCTTTTGGCTTGTTGATGTGGAATCCAGGGTAGGAAGATTTTGATTCTTTACCTTAGATTCGTAAACATCCATGATGAACTGCTCATAGTATGATTACTTGTTATTCTACATCTTTGACAGTGGGCATTTGCACTATAGTTCGAGTCAGGAATACAGTTTAATGTTGTGCAAATGTATTGTTGAGGATTTTGGATGAATTATTATGGTTGTTAAATAAATGTCTCTCTTTTATAAAATTAAAGTCCATAAGCTCTGCAATGTACATAATTTTGTTTTCTTTGTTCTTTTGAACTATATAAGTGGATGTGTAGGATTTCATGGGCTACAGTTATATTCTGGGTCAGTAACTTTTGGTTTATGATGCCTTCTTTATCTTTTTGCAAGTAAGGCTTTTGTGTTGTCATGGTATCTGGTAGCATGTTGTTGATAAGTTTTCATGTATTCTCCACTTTAATAGGTTGTGCTTTGGGTGGCTAATTTATTGTATAAATAATATGATAACTGGATAGAACAGATGGCATTCGTTGCTTTTCTAAAGGTTACTGATCCCTAATAGTAGAGTATTTAGGATGATTTCTTGAAACCATTCTCTTATGGATGTTTATCATGCCACAGAATTAGTTGATCTGATGTGTTTTTGGTGTCAGCTATAATTCTTAACTTTGGTGGATTGCTTCATGACAAGAGTATATTCCAAGTGAAATATAATTATGTCGCATCATTTTATTTTTTTGAACAAAGTTGTGAATGTCCTTTTTCTATTAGGATATTAGCATTCACTTATCCTTGTGACTTTCCAAAAATTATTGTTATATGTGGCAAAAATGTCTTTCTGCATTGGATTGGTTGAATGGAAGTTCTGTATCTTTTGCACTTGTCGGAGTAACATATAATTATAGTCATGATGTGATAACTTTGCCATGGGAGTGAGAGTTCAATTACATTACCACTCATGAGAGTTTGCAGTACTGATTAATGATCTATGCCAAGGTCACTTGAATGCTATTAGGAAGATATTCATGTATAAAATCCAAGATGTCGGTTACCATAATTTCTTTATGTTAAAGGTGCCAATTAGAGTTGGTTGGCTTTAAAAATGCAGATTTTGGCTATGCCTTTCTCATGGGTCAGCATTGCTTTCTTGGTGTAGCAATAGACAACCACTTTTCACTCCCCCGAAGAGAGGTATACTCGCAATTGCTGGTGTTACTAGTGGGTAAGAATGCTTTGAGACTTGAAAATTAAAAGATCATGATGTAGTAAGACTGTAATTTATTAACCTTAGTGCTTTAAAGTGGCCCGATGTTCTGTGTCAGGCATGTATTTGGAGATAGTGTTATACCTGGTGAAGTTTGACATGTTCTGAGTTCATGCTTATTGAAACATTTGGAGAATTAAGTACCTGTATTATGATGTTCTTTGAGGTACCAGCATGAATGCTACGAAAATATTAATTGATATCTGAGATGTAACATGTTTATCCCATCTATTGCATGGTACTTGACTAGAACGTTACAAGCTAGCACCATTTTGTTCTGACATCTGGAATGTGTCGGTTTGAAAATTTATGAAAAGACAGTATTCTCTTTGCCATGTGATGAACTTTGAACTTCTCTGGAAAGTCCATAATGAATGTTCAATCTTGTGATCTTGATTTGCTTCCTATGATCATGGTGCATTCAGAATCAATATTAGATCATGGCATCTGATAAATTCATCTCGCTTTTAGAGATCTAATACTGAGATGTGCTGTGGTTATCTGTTTTCTTCTGTGATCTTCTTGGTGGAGAAGTGAGAGATTCTGATTCTGAGATGAGTTTGCTTGGAGTTTTAGTTTTAGAGATCTGAAGTATATTTAAAATATGCACATGCTCTTATATTTAGCTTATTAGAATACAGGTCTGCTTATTTCAGTATAATTTGCTTATAATGTCTTGATTTGTCATGGGTGATGATGTTTGTGAGGTTACTGGAATCTATGGTAATGTTAGAATTTTCTTATATTTCGATTTTCTCTGTTTTTTGTTTTCTGAGCTTACTTTATCTCTTTCCACCTGTATATTTGGTGGATGGTTTATTTACATGGTTCATCATTCCAAAATAAAATACCATTATGTGACTTTAATATTTATTCTTCATTTATATCATGATCTTCTTTCTTGTTTGGTTTTATATATTTATAGATGCTGCTAATTCTTTTTACTAACTCTTGTAATGCAATTTGCATTGAATAGACTGTGAGACCGTCTCCTCTCTCTGGTGGTTTTAATCAGCAGCCTTACCGACCTCGTGGGCCCCCTGGTCCTCCTCAATGGGGTCCACGCGGTTCTCACCCTGCTCAGCCGATGGCATATGACTATCAGCAGCGAGGACCTTACCCATCTCAAAATCCTCAGTATCCACATCCAACATATGGTAATTATCCTCCACAACACATGGCTCCAAGAAGCAACTTCGGTGGACCTCCTAGCATGCAGGGGCCTCCACAGAGTGGTACTGGTGGTTATGATTATTATGGTGGGCAAGGAGGTCATGTTTCTGATCGTCCAGTCTCCATCTCCCATTCAACTCCTCTTCCTGGGCATCCTCCGGTTCCTTCACAAGCCCCTGGTGGTGGGCCACCTCCGTCCCAGGCAAATTATAACTATGGACAGCCGCATGGTCCGGAGTATGGTCATCAGCCTCCCTATGCCCAGACAGCTCCTCAGCAGGGCTATGGACATGGATATGATGACAATCATGCTCCTGTTCAGCATCCCTATGGAGGGCATGGAAATTCTCAGCCAGCTTACTCGCAGGGTGGCTTGCAAGCTGGTTATTCTCAGCAACAGCAGTATGGTAAACCACCATATGGTGTGCCAACACAAGGAGCACAAGCCCAATCTTATGGTCCCCCTAGATCTGGTCAACCAGGAGAGATGCCATACCAAAGCCAAGTACCAGCAGCTCAATCATATGGTCCTAGTGTACCTCATCAACAGCAATACCCTTATGCAACAAGTGGAGCCATGCAGCAAACATACCCATCATATGGGTCTGCACCAGCTACCGAGGGGTATAATCAGCCACCACCTGTATCTGGTCCAGGCTATTCTCAAGGTCAGGCTGTTCCTGGCTACACTCAGCCTGCTGGTCAACAAGCGCCTGGTTATGGGCAGGTAGCTCCTACTACCGCATATGCACAATATGCAAGTTCTCAGCAAGTTTACCCTGAGCAGCAAGCCCCAAGCAATGCGGGTTATGGGTATCAAGGGACTCAAGATCCTAGTTATGGCAGTACTGCTGCTGGTTCAGCATACACAGCACCACCAGCTGGGCAACCAGGTTATGCACAGCCTACACCAACTCAACCAAGCTATGATCAGGCTGCTTCACAGTCAACTGCATATGGAGTTGCTCAAGGGAATGCAGCAGCAGTTGGTTACGGTAAAACTGTCTCCCCTCAGCCTGGTTACCCTCAGTACGACACAACCCAGATGTATGCCGCACCTCGTTGATAATTTTGTTGTAGCATGTAGCTTACGTGATATTTATCTATCAAAAATTAGGTAGCAGTAGTGTTGGTTAGGTTTATTTGCTGTGACTGCTGAATTTCTTGTGTCCAGATAACACACCATCTTACATACATGCAGCTGCTAATACTTATGCCATTTGATCCTCGGCAACTTTCATGTATTTTGTGGATTATATAATCTAAATCCTGATAATTCTCTCTTAGATCAACTGGGGATGGCATTTCCCACTACAAAACTCTCAGATTGTGATTTTGAGTGATGAGTTGAAAAACAAACACCTTCAGGATTTAAGCGCATTTTTAAGTGAGTGGTTGAAATAATGTAGTTGGTTTGTATAACTTGATTTACCCACCTTTACGCTGGTTATACTACTCAATTATGCTATGTATCTCCGTTTTCCCTGAAAAAAGGATTTAAGCACATTTTTAAGTGCATGATCAAGTTATACAAGGTTTGACAGTCGGTCTTGTAGTGAATGATTGATTCCCGGTCCTCCTGAAGCAGTGTCTTTTGAAGTTCTCTTTTGTTTTTTATTTCCAATTAATCACACAGTGAAGGAAGTCTAGAGTAAGTTGATTGCTTACCAAGAAGGTCCAAATTACCACTGAACTTTTGGTTATATATAGATAGAGGGGATGGAGTTTATAGAATATCACTGTAAATCTGCAGTATACAATAAGAGAGACAATGGTAAGAACAACATTAGAAATTACTTTGGCCTTTGTTTTCCTTACCCTGTTTGTTATTCACAACCTTCACTGATTTCTGTTTCTAGAGAAGAGGCAAAAGCGCTTCTTAAATGGAAAGCCAGTCTCAAAAACCAAAGGCAGGCACGGCTAGCTTCATGGCTTCTCCTCTCTTGGAATGCCACCAACTTCAGACCAAGCACAGTTCCATGCTTTTGGTTTTCCTGCAACCTTTCTGGAAACATCAATTTAAACCTTTGCAGTTACGGTCTGAATGGTACGTTGCATGAATTCTTATTGTTTTCTTTCCTTGGATTTTTTTTTATTTAAATATAAGAGGGTAGACGAATTCGAATATATAAATTTTTTTTTTACCTCTTAACATATTTGGACTCGAACCCACACAAGCACCAAATAAGTGAAATCAACCACCCGAGTACTTGGAACCTTCCTTTTTTTTTTGATCTTGAAAATTTTAATGTTCTAAGTATCAACCACCCGAGTACTCCCGAGTACTTGGAACCTTCATTTTATTAATTTATGTGCGGATTATTTTGATATATAATTTAATTCTAATTTATTTAATTTTAGAAGAAAATTTTAATTTAATTTTAATATATAAATTATTTATTTCTTAATAAAATATAAAATATTAATTATATATATCGAGTAAATTTTAGTTTTTATTATGTAAGATCATTTTTATCTTTGTACACATAATATTAACAACAATAAAAGTAAATATGTATTTTTATTCATTTTAGGGATACCATTGATTATTTTATAAAAAATAGAGGAACAATGTTAATTATTGTTAAAAAATTAAGATTATTTGTAAAGATTGTTAATAAATTAATAGTTAAAGTTAAAAATTATCGAAAAAATTTACTTTCTTATCCAATTTCAATAGTAATTTGGACTTGTTTGTTTTTTAACTTTAAATTAAGAGACAAAATTTGATTAAAAAATAAATATATTTTGAACATTTTTTAGACAAATATATATTTTAATAATTCTTGGTATTTCTCCTTTTTAGAAAAAAAAAATCAATCCAAAAGCTAAATCAAACGGGCCTATGTGTCTTAGGCTATATTACTTTTGAAACGTGTCCTTATCACAATTAAAAAAAAATTAATTTTTAACTTTAATCGTTGATTTATTCACAATTTTCACAAATAACTTTAATTTTTTAATAATGGTCTGAAATATTTCTTTATTTTTGGCAAAATAATTAACAATACCCTTAAAATAAATAAAATAACATATTTATCCTTACTATTATTAATAGTGTATATAAAAACAAGAATGACCATACATAGTAAAAATAAAATATTTTGAGTATATTTGAATTTTTACTATTTTTTTCATATATCAAATATCAAATATTACTATTATATTATGCATTTTATATATCTAAATTTTTACTTTTTCTTATATATCGAATATTAAATTATTAATCAACAATTTTATAAATATCAATTTATTTATTATTTTTAGTTAGATAATTAATTAATTAATTTATATATAAGTTATTTTGATATATAATTTAATTCGTGTTTGTTTATTTATTTTTTAGAAAAAATAGTAACTTAATTTTCATATATAAGTAATTTATTTTTTAATAAAATATAAATTATTAATTATATTTATAAAGTAAATTTTATTTTTTATTGTATAAGGTCATATTTGTCTTTATATATACACTGTTAATAATAGTAAAGATTAATATGTTATTTTACTCACTTTAGGGAGTATTGCTGATTATTTTATTAAAAATGAAGAAATAATATTGATTATTATTAAAAAAATTAAAATTATTTGTGAAGATGGTGAATAAATCAATGGTTAAAATTTAAAAAAAAAAATTAAGTCTTTAACAAGGGAGTCTTTGTCTTCTAGTTTGTTTTTCCATTCCAACTAACCGCAAATTGAGGGGAATTAAAAGTTGATTGCAAGAAGTACAAATTACGACTGAAATTTTGGTTATATATAGATGTACAGCTTATCACTGCATATATGGAATGCACAATAAGAGAGAGAATGGCAAGAGCAACATTAGAAACTACTCTTTCTCTAGTTTTCCTTACCCTCTCTCTTTTTTTACATACTTCTCTGATTTCTGCTTCTGCTTCTGGTGAAGAGGCAAAAGCACTTCTCAAATGGAAAGCCAGTCTTGAAAACCAAACACAGTCTCTGCTAGCTTCCTGGACTCTACTTTCTCAGAATGCCACCAACTTAAGACCAATCACAAATCCATGCTCTTGGTTTGGAATTTCATGCAACCATGCTAGAAACGTCATCCATTTAAACCTTTCCAGTTGCGGTTTGAATGGTACGTTGCATGAATTTTCATTTTCTTCTTTCCCTCATCTTACATACTTTGATGTTTCTTTGAACAGGCTTTCTGGTATGATCCCATCTCAGATCAGTTACCTGTCGAAACTTATACATCTTGATCTATCCAGCAATCAGTTTTCCGGAAAAATCCCACCAGAAATCGGTCTACTTGCAAATCTTAAGGTCTTGCAACTTGGGAAAAATCAGTTGAATGGCTCGGTTCCTCCAGAAATCGGTCACTTAAGTTTTCTTAATGATCTTTCCTTGAACAGTAACCGTTTAGATGGTCCAATTCCTGCTTCTTTGGGGAATCTGAAGAACCTGGAAGTATTATATCTGTACAATAATTTGCTTTCCGGTTCCATTCCTCAAGAACTAGGGAATCTGATCCATTTGCTTGAACTTTGCGTATATACTAACAATCTGACAGGTCCAATTCCTTCCACTTTCGGAAACTTGAAAAAGCTGACACTCCTGTTTGCATTTTGCAATCAGCTTTCCGGTCCCATTCCCCGAGAAATAGGCAATCTGAACTTCCTTGACAATCTAAGTTTTCGTACAAACAATCTTTCCGGTTCAATTCCAGCATCATTGGGGGGTTTGAGAAACCTGAAACTGCTTCATTTGCAGCAAAATCAACTTTCAGGTCCTATTCCAGAAGAGTTGGGAAACTTGGAATTTCTCACTGATCTAGAGTTGGGCCAAAATCAACTAAATGGTTCGATCCCTGTTTCCTTTGGTAATCTAACTAACTTAGAAATTTTACATGTCCGTGGCAACCAACTTTCTGGTCCGATTCCCGAAGTGTTAGGCAACTTGGAATCTCTTGTTATTCTAGTGTTGAGTGAAAATCAACTAAATGGTTCAATCCCTGCTTCCTTTCCTAATTTAGTTAATTTACGATATCTAATCCTTAGCACCAATCAACTTTCTGGTCCAATTCTTGAGGAGTTAGGGAACCTGAAATCCCTGATCAATATAGATTTGAGCGAAAATCATCTGACTGGTTCAATCCCTGCTTTTTCTAATTTAGTTAATTTAGAATTTTTGATTCTTCACAGCAATCAACTTTCTGGTCAAATTCCCGAAGAGTTAGGAAACTTGGAACCTCTCGCTAATCTAGATTTGAGTAGAAATCAACTAAATGGTTCAATCCCTTCTTCCTTTCTTAATTTAGTTAATTTAAGAAGTTTGTTTCTCAGCAACAACAAACTCTCTGGTTTCATTCCCTAGGAAATGGGCAGTGATTACATTCCCAACAGAGTTTGATTCAACTGTTGAAATCTCTGTTGCTAACTTCTTCCCGAAATCAGCTTCATTATCTTCTGATGTCTCAGGTGCTCCTGCAATTTACTCTGGAAATAATCTTCCAAATAATGTTACAAAATTAATGCTTAGTTTGGTATTGTCTGCTGTATATTGAAATCAAAGATAAAAATAACATTAATTTGTAATTAGACATACATTTTCTTGTTAATATTACAACACAGTGATACCGTGTTTACATTAGCCGCCGAAAGTATATGTTAATTAAATAATTTGTCTCATTTATACTTACAGAACAATATAAACACCTCAAGGACTAATAATTTTACTCATCGTACTTTTAAAATTGTAATTACATAAACTTATTGAATCGCCTTTAAAATATTTTGATAAATGAAAAAAAATATATTTAGATTTAAGGTATTTTTCTTTAGGATTTTTACATATTTTTAAGTGAATGATTGAGATAATTTAGACGAAAAAACAAGCAGATACTAAATATCACATAGATTATAATAATACTATAATATTCTAAATACCTCATAAGACGATACTACTTTTCAAACGTGTCCTTATCGCTCTTACAACAAAGAGAGAAAGAGTCCCTTGACAGCAAGTCTTCAATAAGCTAAGTCTTTAGTCTTCTCTCGTCATTTCATTCCAATTAACCACAAACCGAAATCAATAAGAGGAAGACGAGACCCGAGTTGATTGTTTGCCAAAAAGGTTCAAATTACCATTTAAATTTTTGTTATATATAGATGGAGTTTATAAATTATCACTGCAAATCTGGAATATGCAATAAGAGAAATAATGGGAAGAGCGGCATTAGAAACTATTCTTTCCCTTGTTTTCCTTACCCTGTTTCTTTATTCACATACGTCTGTAATTTCTGCTTCTGCTTCTAGTGAAGAGACAAAAGCGCTTCTGAAATGGAAAGCCAGTTTTGAAAACCGCACACAGTCTCGGCTAGCTTCTTGGACTCTACTTTCTCAGACTACCACCAACTTCAGACCAGGCACAAGTCGTTGCACTTGGTTTGGAATTTCATGCAACATTGCTGAAACGTTATCCATTTAAACCTTTCCAATTCTGGTTTGAATGGTACATTGCATGGATTTTCATGCTTCTTTCCGTCATCTTGAATTACATTGATCTTTCTTTGATTAACTTTCTGATATCATTCTATCGCAGATCAGTTGCCTCTCGGAACTTGTATATCTTGATCTATCCACCAATCAGTTTTCTGGAAAAATCCCACCAGCAATCGGTCTGCTAACAGATCTTCAGGCGTTGCATCTTGCTGAAAATCAGTTGAATGGTTCAATTCCTCTGGAAATCAGTCAGTTTTCTTATTGAGCTTTCCTTGAATAGGAACCATCTAGATGGTCTTATTCCTGCTTCTTTAGGTGATCTGAAGAACCTGGAAGGATTATATCTCTACACCAATTCACTTTCAGGTCCCATTCCTTTTCAAATGGAAATCTGATCAATTTGCTTGAAATTTATCTAGATAGTAAAAATTTAACAGGTCTGATTCCTTTTCTGAGCTGAGAGTGTTGTCTGTCTGGTCCCATTCCCAAGAAATAGGAAATTTGAAGTTCCTATCAATCTAAGTTTTCATATAAACAATCATTCCAGTTCAATTCAGGCATCACTTGGTGGTTCAAGCAACCTGAAACTTATTCATTTGAAGCAAAATAAACTTTCAGGTCTTGTTCTTGAAGAGCTGGGAAACTTGGAATCTCTTACTGATCTAGTATCGAGTGAAAATCAACAAAATGGTTCAACCCTTCTTCCTCTTATAATGTAGTTAATTTAAAAGATTTAGTTCTTCGTAGCAAGCAGCTTTCTGGTTTCATTCCCTAATAATCAAGGGGTAGTTAGACTACCGACTGATACCTGAAAAGGCCCCGTTGCTTTGTAATATCTCATCATATCATTAATCCTGACTCTAATTTAACTAATGAAATCTCTATTGCTAGCTTTTTGCGTCTCAGTTCCTCTAATGATCTTCCAAACAAGGTTATGCTTGGGATTTGAGACGCTATGGCTTTTAATCTACAAATGTTAGGTATAATTAGAATGGTATGCGGTAAACATTAATTGTCTAAGTAAAAATAAATATTTACCAAACACTTCAGCACACTTCAGCTACTGTGCCTCGGTGTACTACTAAAATAATGTAAACTATGGATATGCTAATGTGTGTCTTAACTTGTGAGTACACATATTAAGAAACATTTCAGCTACTGCCAAGAAAGATTTTTGCCATATAAGAATTTGATTGAAGTTGACTATGTTGATACATTGAAAATTGTAATAAACAGATTGAATGAATAAAAATTATCATATAGTTTCCTGCCATTAATAAAGTTTCAATGTATTCATTAAAGAAATTGAATGTAATTTTCAAATTCAATTATCAATAAGGATAAGCTAAGAATTACCAAAGAAATCTCTTGCAAGTGAAATCGTAAACAAGATGTAGGAAGCCTTTAGGAGCTTCCTCTGCCGGCAACTTTAACAGGCGAGCAACTTTTGAAAAGGCTGCTTGTTGTTCCAAGTATGAAGAATCATGATAACTTGCCTCATGTTCTCTCTCTTCTACGCTGAGCTTCGGCTTTGTCAAAGCCCACTGCATCCCCCATATGGCCAACGGCCGCATATAACAGAGAGACCTGTACTTGTCATCAGTGTTCCAACTTTCCGGGGTCTGAAAAGCATAACTGTAAAAGAACTAGTTTGGATTAGTAAAACAGGAAAATACAACTGTTATACAACATGATTTATATGAAAGCTTGTGGGAAAATTAAAAAAACACACAAAAAAAAAGAATGGTCATCATTCGACTCCAAAATAATGGATCTTTCTCCTCAAACACCATTTTGGAGAGATTTTAGGTGCGGCTTTTGTGAGAAAAGCAAATGAACAACCAAAATGTTTTGATCAGTATGAGTTATTTCTATAACATCCATTAACAAAAGCCAACTGAAGGAGAGAAGTTGATGTACCCGAGACCTTCTTGGGACCAGGCAGCTGCATAGACACCGGCTGCTGTATGAAATGCTATATCCACCATGTCCTCTTGAATCATAGAAGCAGCAAGGCCATATGTGACACCCGGCCATATTTCTCTTGATTGCATTGCTGACATATCGACTCTTCCATCTGCTAGCATACCATTCACTGCCCCACGCGCTCCTCCTTTCACCTTCAAGACATTGAAGTTGTAAATTTTCTCAAGTGCCTTCCTCACTTTATCTTCATCAGCAATTGACGAAAGGCCACATGCTCTAGCATACCTGTAATGTAAACAAAACCACTGGCTTGATGTTCAACTCCTGGAATAGGAGAATAGATACACGATTCTTAGGTCTAATACAATTATAATCTTTGCTTTTGAGATACTCACATGAAGCTGCTTGTAGTAAATATTATCTGTTGCTTAGAATTAGCAGGCAAGGCAAATAAAATGAATTTCACGTTTTCCTCGTGCAGAATAATCTTGATCAACAGATCACATTCTGTAACAGTTGGATTTCCAAAATGACAATTAAAAGAAATCGCAAGTGCGTACTTACCATTGTCCAGCCAGTTGATCAGCCTGAATAGAAGCACTTGAATTACCATTGCTGTTGTCATAATTGAAATAGGAACCATTCCATAGCGTGTCATATACAGATTTTGCCTTCTGATATTTAACCCAAAAAAACCCAGCAGATGCATCATCACCAACTTCACGTGCCAGGGCCGAGGCAGCCTGTAGGGCAGCCACCCACAGCCCGCCACTATATGCACTCACACCGTTAACAGACCATGCATCATAAGTCTGATCAGGAAACCCCTCATTCTCAATCATTCCATCCCCATCCTTGTCAAACTGATCCATATAAGCCAAAGCAATATAAACCGAGGGCCAAACAGCCCGCGCAAAATGTTTGTCTCCAGTAGCAACCACATCTCGGTAAACTTGGAGAACAAATTTAGAATTCAAATCTTTCCACCGAGCTGAATTGAACAAGTTATAAGCATTTACTTCAAACCATGGGTCATTGAGCCCAATATCATGGGGAACAGAACCAAGAAATTTACGTGAAACCCATTTTCCATCACTCATAATTTTCATTCTACTAGGATCATGGATCATTACTGCTGACGCAAAGTCTCTTTGAATGCTAAGTTCAAGTTTGGGGAATAGCATCAGTAGTGCAAAAGATGAATAAAAATGAACATCATATGTATTATACATAAGGTACTCTGCGCCTTCAAGGTAGAGGAATTGACCAATGTTTTCTTCTCCATCCATAAGTAAACGGGTTCCCAGAGCAGCATTTGTCATTTCTCGAGTATGTATTTGCTCAAGTGTGGATGTCATCGTTTCAAGGATACCAATAGCAGTGTCATTTTCACTGCCTGCACCAATGATGTTCTTAAAATCTGACCTTGGTGTATCAAGAGAAAATTTCCTTCCCAAAATGGTTGGCAGACTTTGCACTGGAGGAGATCCATCTAAGGAGTTTAAAAGTAAACTTCAATTATTAATATTGAAGCAAATTCAAGTAAACAAAATTTAAGCTCGACAAATACCTGTCCAGATTGTTCCTCCAGCATTGAGGTAGTAAAGCTCATTGAACAAAGTGATTGGGTACCTGCAGAAAGGCTTCTCAACTTAATTTTTTTCTTTTAAGTTGGAAGATTTGTACGCTCAAATATTCCATTACTCTCACCATTCAGGAAATCTTTTGTCTTCGAGAATTGGTTTTTGCCATGCTTCTATCTTGGATTCCCATTGAGCATGCTCTAGTTTCAGAAAATGAGAAACACATCATCCAATTATTGTGTATATCATGATTTCTTTTATTGAGACAGGCAAAGCTCAAATGACATGGATTGCCTGCTTCAACCTAAGAATCTCTTGTCATTTATTAGCAATAAAAATAGCCATATTCATATGAGAATGATAATTTGCATTAACACTCATTATATTCATGGACCAGTTAGTGACTTTCTACAAGCACAACCTCAAGATTATGTACTTCTCAAGGTTGTCAATGTACTAAAAGGTAAAACAAATTCTTAATGCATTATCTACAGATGATTTTCCAGCCCAGAGTTTCCACTTGTACATACCACCAGAACAAAAACTAAATGCTTCTATAGTACAATCGTTTGTACTTAAGGATTATAACAAGTTCATCTAAATATTACCAAGGATGGCATTGTGGCCAATTCTAGCTGCTGAATCCCCTAGAGTGCCATAAAATTTTGTATAACGCCTGTTATTAATGAATTCTGTTAGTATAAAGTCAATAACATTTATGAATGTTAGGCTTACCAAACAAGTATCGGGGAAACTCACTTGTGGTAAGTCTTTTCACCAAATCTGACTTCTGGACAGTCCCATGCCAATGAAAATGTGACAGTACGGGTAGATCCGGAAGGAATAGTTATGGAAGCTGCTACGGCAGCTCCAATAGATGATCCTGGTTCTGAAGGTGAAGTTTTATCATGGCCAAGGTGGTCGAATGATCTATGCTGTAAGAATAAAAGTAATGATCTAAATTTCTAATTTGCCTGTTAGAGGTAAATGATTGAAAATCAGTTAAAACCATTTAATGTCATATGGTTCAAACTATAAGTTTCTAATAGGCCAAATTTCTTATGAACATGTATACAGATTTAGGTTACACCAAACTGAGTCCTAAAAGTTTTATTGATCGACTTTTTTTTTTTAACTTCTATGTATCCATACTAGAATCTATGAGAGTTACCGCATTCTAAGTTACTTTCATGGACATGCAAAAATGTTAAAAGATAGACTACCTTTTTGATCTCGTTCCACATGTCTTTCGCTGTGATTCCATTGGAATGACCAGATATCAAGAAACAAGGGCACTCAGAGACATTAACATCAGCTGTTTCCTTTGCTGCAATGGCAAAAGTTACAGGAGGCTGTCCATTTGCCGTTCTGAAATGTTTGTAATTAATGTTAGAGGTTTTCAATGCGTCTTATAATTTGACCAATGAGTAGATTACCTGTGGTGTAAAGTTACTCCACGTACTCCGTCCTTTGCCCTGGAAGGAATTAAATAATTTAAATGATTAAACTGTCATGTCAATCTGGAACAGTGGTAAAATATTTCAATGAGCAAGGAAGAATCCATATAGAAATTTCATTTGACCAGAGATAAAGAAAAAGAAAAAAAAAAAGTTTCATTAGGAAGCAATGCTAAATATTGAAGAATTCATGGATTTAATTAAAATGATAGCTTTACATCATCTTTGAGTTGGAATGATGACCAGATAACCCAGAGACTCCACCAACAGAATTCTGCACAGAGAAACATAAAAATTGATGTGTATAAACAGTGATATATAAACTGATGCCAATTTATTATTGAATTCTTCCTTGGTTTGCATCCTTTTATAAGTATTAGTAGGAATCATAAGCAATTGGATGGATTTAAGCCAATTGCTTAATAACCTTCCTTCCCTGTGTGAGAGGGATATTCAAAATATTTATTATTTCAAGCTGGTACCTCCAAAATAAAAAAAAACAGCATTTCAAGTAGTATAGAAGGAAATCACT
Source organism: Melia azedarach (assembly GCA_028052125.1). Lineage (NCBI taxonomy): Eukaryota > Viridiplantae > Streptophyta > Magnoliopsida > Sapindales > Meliaceae > Melia > Melia azedarach. The sequence continues at coordinate 14,763,667 of CM051401.1, read as the reverse complement.
TGACATAAATTGAAATATTTGCAGGCAAAAATTTGAACTTACAGCCCATGTAAAAAGCAAGGTGACATCTGCAGAGGTCTGTCCGGAATTAGATAGCTGAAAGGAGGCATAGAGAAACACTTAACCATACTTAATCTGGAGTAAAAATTGTTAAAACGCAAATAAAATTGCTCGATGCCATTTCCTACCATGAATGTAAATACTGAAACAGGGAAACTACTCTCTTTGTAATTATGGGGAATAAATGGTGAAATTTGACGACAAACAATTCGAAGTTCTGGGTCAGGTTCACCTGCTTTGCAAATATCAGTCCCAAATGTAAGAAACTTTCAATAATAGAAGATTTATTTTTGTAGTTTCCAGAGTAAAGCTCATACCATCATAGATTGTCCAAGCTCTTGGAAACAAAGCATGATATGTACAATGCTCTCCTTTCAGATTCCAGTCCCAAGATTCAATGCCTGAAGCTATGCTTTGTCTGCAAAATTACCCAAAAGTTTAAAAAGTAATCTGACTATAAAGGATACATTAATAACGTTTAAAAAAACAAAGAAATTAGTCCACAACGAGCTGGTTGCTTACTTTTGAACTTCTGGGCTCTTTGGGCATAATACAGTGGAAAAATTTTCTCCATTTGGGCGTGAAACGAAAACCTGGATGAGGAAAGGGAATCAAACAATTGAAACACATCTTAGAAAATAAGAAATGCTTTCATGTTTTTCCAGAGATAAATCATTCCCTGTTACAATTATCATATTGATCTTGATTACATTCAACAACGTTTCATTAGTTTAGAAGAAAGTTTATTTTATTAAATCTCCAAAGTACATGAATAAATGCATAAAAGACATGCACATACTTCACACAGTTTTTTTTTACCGTAGTCCATATACTTTTAGTGATTTTTGGATTTGGTTCATGGAATTTTTATTTGGTGTTTTATTTTTTTTTTTTTTGCTAAAGTTCTACTACTTTTGTTTGATTAATCACCATGTATGAGTTCTTCTGACTCAGTTGCTTCAATCAAATAAAATTACCCTTCATTGGTACAGAGAGTCTCACGGTATAGACACAAGAGCCAAATTAAAAATGGAACCAACAGATGTAAGTTGTGGAATGAGACCAACTTTAAACTTTTGAGCACATTCATGCAGTAAGATTGCGCACTTTCAAGTCGGAAACATGATTAATATATTGCATTGAAATGAAAACCCCTACACAGGTTTTCAGTTTGTATTGCTACTTATCTCATAAAATGTTTTCACTGTTTGGAACATGACTTCACAATACACAAGAACTTACAGAAAATTGATTTGCTAGAACTGGTCCCTCTTCACATATTGTAGGGAACAGTTTGAATCGTTGAAACTCGCCTCTGTAACTTCTTCCAATGCTTCCTGCACTAAATTTATGCTCTTAAGCATAAGAATTACTTGAAGAAAATTGAAGTTTTGCCAACAGACCATAATTAAACGAGCTGCATGAAAATTTTAAAAACTTTTTTCTTTCAAGAAAAAATTTAAAATTTAAAATTTTACTGATTGTGCATAGTACTCAGTTTACTCCTTTCTGTACCATAAATTATATTTGAACAAAAGCTCCTGATTCTTGCAAGAATAGATAAGGTACTATCATGCAAGATTCTAACTAGTTTTGCAACATCAAAAAGGATTGACTATAGAAAGAAAAGTTTCATGGCCATTACAAGCCACCATCAAAAGTGATTTCCTTTTTTTCAACATTCTTTTTAATTCCTAATCAGTTTTACATTTTCCAGTCCCTTCAAACCAATGTTAAAGATAAATTGTATACCAATTACTTAATATTTTGGTTCCAGGAAAAAGAATAAGTTCATTAGTAAATAATGAATACCTACCCAATACCTCCTAAAGGAATGCCATGATCACTTGTAATAATACGCTTTCTGAAAATATCGAATATTGATGCCTGAATAGATGAAGAATATTTGGTTGACATTGAAAAAGAGAAAAAAAAAAGGATATGCTAAAAAATTAGAATATCTATCAAAAAGACATTAGGTTGAATCATTACCCTTCCTTTTGCTTCTTCTTGTTTGGTGTGATGATACAGTCTCAAACCTGTTGGAGCCTTGAAAATACATTAACAAATTTTCTATTATTATGCTGTTTAAGCCTCGTAAATAAATTATCTGTAAACCCTCAAAGCTACTCAATTCTACATTTTCCTTAGGCACCAAATTTGCTAGTTAATTTGATGGCCAAACATTCTGATTTAGTACACAAAGAGATGATTCCCGAGCAAAGGCATAGTCATAACTGAAGTTTCCATCCGACTAAATGTGAAAGAACATAAAGGTTAGTTAATCTCAATCAATCATGAAGCCTGAAAACTTTGAAACCTTAAGCATGGACAAAATCTCACCAAACAGAAGTGAAAGTTTTTTTCATTTCTGATACAATTTGTTGATTCAGAAGACTGACTATCATCTTCCAAATGGGGAACATGATGTGGAAATAAGTTTTTTGGAAGAAAAATATGTAAACATACCAGATGCCTTATTTCTTGAAGCTTCAGAGTGAATCCAATTGGGATATTTACATTGCTATTCAGTTTTCGTTTCCATGTCAATTGGGGAGGTTGCCCTGGATCAACCTATTTAAAAAGAACAAGTGGAATTCAACATCACACAAGAACATTTAAGATTTGGCAAAGTTTACAATAAAATCTGTCAGACGGTGAAATTCCAAGACAAGAACATTTTGAAGCAAGCCAATATCTATTATTCATTAACCACACAATTCAATTCTGAAAATAGTATCTTTTACATACATGAAGAGGATCTAAAAGGCCTATATCTGGTCGTTTATTCAGCTCAAGGTGTATTAAAGTGAACAGCATACCTTGTGCATTGAAGATGGGCAACATTGTGCTTTTTCGCCTTCTTTGATACCATTCTCCATCTTCTCTGAAAATAATGAATCCTGGATCATACACACTTGTGTCAAAAAAGAAAATTCATGAAATAAAAAATTGTAGGACAATCAATAACCATATGGTTGTAATTTAAGGAGTCAATTAACAGTAAAAAAAATGTACAAATGGACTTTAATATCATATTCAGTAACCGTTGACAAGATCAAACAATGCTGTGTCACACTCTTAAACTTCCAAGCAAAACTATTACAAAATAAATTCTCCCAAGTCAGCATTGTGAAAAGTATCTTCTTCATTGATACCAAAATTCTGCCGTCACATTAAATTTATTCAATTACTGTCTACATAAAAAAAACTTAGATGGCCCATAACACAAACAACTTTTCGTGAGAAGAAAGATCATGTGGGGTTTTCGTGAATGAAACAAAGTAGAATGTGGAGCCCTCAACAGATCAAATGCCTTCTGAAAAATGTTTACAGAACAACTTTTCCTAGAAAACAACATGAATGATTTTCTTGCCTAGAAAACAACTTATGTGAAGTTAAATGGAAAACCATGAATTTGACTTTCACATAAAACAAAAATATTCAAACTGTTGCGTATTTTTTGTAGGTACAAATATCCGAAACTTATCATGACCCTGCTGATAATTCACACTGCGATTAAAAAAGAGATTTGCTGTCCTGGAAAGCAGATTTATAGAGCCTTACAGGAAATCCTTCTTTCACTTAAAAAATGTAAAAACAGACAAAATTGTGAACAACGAACGATAAACAACATGCATGTACACCACAACATTCATACAGATTGATCAAAGAGACCACAAATCACTAATACAAACTGTTTGATAAAAGAGTGACATAAATCTTTTCAATCCAACTTCTCACTTCAACAGCATGTAGAAGATAAAAGTTCAACAGGGTGTTCAAAATCCAAGAACATGCAGCAAATTTCAACAATGGAAAATGTGAATCATTCGATGCAGTACTGATCATGCATGTCATGAATATACATATACAGGTAAACCAAAATGAAACAAACCAACCCGGAAAGTTTATCAAAATTGATCATGCGTTTGCATACAGCAATGACATGAAAACCAACCTGAAAAGCAGAGAAGTGATGGTGTAGCTTTGAGAAGAAGGGAAAATGTGAATCTCTTCAATGAAAGTTGTTGAGAAAATACTCTTAAAAGTCTGTTCTATAGTTGGATTGGAGAACTCAAAAAGTTTGTCTTCTACTTTATTTATTTTATCGGTTGGTGCCTGAGATTTTACTATATATAATTATATGGGGAATTTTCACATACCTCCCCTGAGGTTTATCAAAATCACAGATTGAGAAAAAGTATGACGTAATTCACACTTACCTCCCCTTCTACAGTAATTTCATTTAGTTGACCGTGCGTTGACCTACTAAAAAAATCAAAAAGTCTAAAATATCCTTAACCAAAAATTTTTAATTATTAATGTTTAATTATTTTATTTTTAATTGCTAAAATTCAAAAAATAAAAATGAAAATAAAAAAAATACTTTCTAATAATATTTTTTTAATTCACCAATGAGAAAAAAGAAGACGAATACTAAATTAAGGGATTTTCACACTCTTAAATTATATACTTGAATTAAATATATCTTTGCATGTTTTATAATGTATATAATTTGAGAGTATGAAAATTCCTTAATTTAGTATTTGTCTTTTTTTTTTCATTGGTGAATTAAAAAAATATTATTAGAAAGTATTTTTTTATTTTCATTTTTATTTTTTGAATTTTAGCAATTAAAAATAAAATAATTAAACATTAATAACTAAAAATTTTTGGTTAAGGATATTTTAGACTTTTTGATTTTTTTAGTAGGTCAACGCACGGTCAATTAAATGGAATTACTGTAAGAGGGGAGGTAAGTGTAACTTACGTCATACTTTCCCTTTATTTATAATTTTGATACACCTAAGGGGAGGTATGTGAAAATTCCCCATAATTATATTAAAAAAATCACTTTACATGCGAAAAACATAGATATTGCTAACAAAATTTTGTCCCTAAATTTTAGTATAATAACAAATCAGAATACCATTTGTTTAAATTTAACATATTAGTCCCCAATAAATTGCAAAGTTAAAATGCAAAAGCTATTAAGGTAGGAACTTCGTTATTAAAATTGAGTAAACTCTATCTTAATTTATTATTTTACTTAATTTTAGAAAAAAATGTTATTATCCCATATTTTAATTTATGATTTGCTATTTTTTTAAATAAAATTACTTTTAATATAATTAAGTGTACTTAATTTTATGCAATTTATACCTCTACTTTTAATTATTATATAAAAAATCATGAAATTTATTTAGCTATTTTATCATGTACAATTAAATATATTTAAAGAATTAATTTTAAATAAATATTGTCAATCTTAGTGCGATTATTACGCAATTTTTCAGAATTGAAAGTTGAATAAATATTTATTTTTAACAACATTCAAATTTTACAAAAGAAAAAATATATATATTTATATGATATTTTTGTAAAAATAAAATAAAATCTTGCTCTTTTATTTTGAATCCTTTTGAACAAATTCTAGTGTCTGTTTTCTTTTTCTAGATAAGGTTAGGTGAGATTTCAATCTTCAAAATTAAATTAAATTTGGAAAAATCACAATGATAAAGTTAATTTATACGTGTCAATTAATAAATTGATATTCTCAATGATATATATATATATATATATATTAATTACATGTCTTTAATTTAACTTTAATGGTTAAAAATATATAAATATATATATAAAAATACGGGTTACCAATTCTGTATATATATTTTGAAATCTAAACCAACTTATATTTTACAATATCTTATTAATTAAATTGACTTTATTTAGACTATTATAATAGCTTCATGCTCTATTTGATCTTAGTAATAATTGACGTGTCTTTAAATTCAACCTATGCTAGAAAATGAAATATAGTATATGAATAAAAAAATAAAATTGATAAAGAGAGATCTCAACCACCACCTAGTAGGAACAAAACTTTATAATATATATACAAAAAAATTACAAATTTGATTCATAAATTGGGCCATACATAACTTCTTAGTAAAGAAAAGAATATAAAATTAATTTATTGTTAATATTATTATTTTATATTATTTAGAAATATAATATTTATAATTTATAACATTGATTTGGCTTTAAAAGGTTTTTAATTTATTTTTATTTTAATTTTTTGAAAAGGAAGTTTTAGTGGGTAATCTAGGAAGATTGATAGTGTGTGGACATTGTTAAAGGCGTGTAATATTGAATTATTTTAGCTTAGCTTTTAGAATGGTCGAATGGATACGTTTCTTTTTGTTTAATCAATAATTATAACAAGGACATTAACCTGCTACTTCGATTGCAATTTGCGAATGTATAATATTATTTTTATTCATTTATACAAAAGAGTATTATTTCTTCAATCAAAATCAACATTGATTGCATGTTGGGCTATAATTGGCTAGCATTTTATGTGTTTAACAAACGAATAATGTTCCATATTCCTAATTTTTTGACCAATACCCGATCACTTTCTTATATATTTTATAATATCCCATCACTCTTATCTTACTCCTGACTCATTTTTTTTATTTTTAAAAATAGTAAAATCGAAAATATTTAAATTATTGAAAGATAAAATCGAAATATAAAAAAGAAATAGAATATATATATATATATATATATATATATATATATATATATATATAGGAGTAACGGGATATTGAGTAAAAAACTAAGGCTATTAGGCATTCTTCTTTTCACAAAAGATGTCGTTTTCTTTTAATAAACAAATACTAAAAAAAAATTACATTTTTATAAAAGTAAAAAATTTTAGGGGCTAGATTAAGAATACCATAATATCCTAATATGGAGAAAGTTAAAGAAAATATGAACGTGCACAACAATTTATATAAGTTGAATAAATATAAAACGAAGTTAGATTTAAAATTTTGAGTGATAAAAAAAATTTTAATTAAAAAAATTAAAATAAACATAATATTTTTTACTCGACTTTTCAACTAATACATTTGTATTTACAAAAAAAAATTATGGATGAAAATAAGAAAGAAATAAAAACTTGTTTTATGTAGGTTTTACAAAAAAATTCGAGTTGAATTATGTCTTTTAAGATCAAATTTAACTTAATTTTAAATATAAATCAGGTCAAATCTAAATTTTTTATACTATAACTCAATTTGGTTAAATTAAGATCGTCTGAATTTTAAATAAACTAAAGTTGAGTTAGACCAGCTCAGATCAAATTCAAAAAAAAAATTTATACTTTTTAAAATTTGATTTTTTGACCTATTACAATTTGGGTCGAACTTTAACGCGAAATAAAAATATTAAACCTGGGTCTAGATCGGGTCAAATTCACAAAAATAAATCCGAATCTGATCCAGATTTTTACAAGCCTAACTCTGTCTTCCGTAAGAATCTTTTAGTGATGTTGGGGTCACTTAGATATCACTTGAAGTGTATTTAGTATAACATTAAGATTTCTTAAATGTCGGCCTAGTTACCCTCTTCAAAGGCCCATGTATCGCCCCACTAACAGCACCTATAGCTTCTTCTGCGATCGTCTTCGATCGTCTACATCCGGTTTCATTATAACTGAAATTTGCATTTCCGGAACGACGGAGAGAATTGAACTGATCAAAGCTATGGATTCGGCAAATCTCAGTTCGCTACCAGAGGAAACCTTAGAAGAAGAACAATCACGACCGCGAGAAGAGCAACGCATCCAACCACCATTGCCTTCTGCTTTTGCTTCTGTTCCTGTTCGACCTCCGACTCAGTGAGTTCTCAACTTGGTCACTCCTTTGACTTTCGTTCTTTATTGTTAGATTTTATGAACTGATTGTTAGGATGAAGAAAAATGGAAAATTTCTAAGTTTTTCCTATTAGTTTGGTTCTCAACTTCTCATTCGGCTCATTTTAATGATCTCTTGAAATTTCGAGCTTGTAGCTAATGGAAATTTTTTTTAACCGCATGATATCGTAAAAAGTTGGTTATTTGTTGTTAACCAAACTGAGAAAGTTACATAACTTCTAATTTTTTAGGACATTCATTCATGAAATTATGATAGCTTGAAATTTGGAGTCCACCTTTTTTCGTGCATACTTATAACTGTATTATTAAACACTGGTTTGTGAAATTTCAGTTATGAAAGGATTACTTTTTTGCCTTGCGCTTTCATTTCCTGGATAAATAGTTGGATCAATGCTATTCCATTGACCTTTTTTTTTTTTCAGTTTATATTATCTTAATGTGACTGCTTAGTGAATGAGGGATAATAACTGGGAATTTTGGAAAATGGACACTTGTGTAATAAGCATGTCATATGTTGTTTGATTGCATGGGCCATGGAAATAATAACATGGAAAGTTCTTTATGATTATATAAAATATCCAACAATACTGTATGTTTCTTCATTGTCATTAGGGTGAAACATTTTTGGGATTCTGATTCTTTGTTTGCAATAGGCAGATAAAAGGATAACTGTGCCAAAGTATTTTAATTCATCTTGGCAAAGATATAATAGTTATATGTAAACTAATTTTCCAGTATCATAGTATATATATATATATATATATATTGACTGTAGTAATGAAGGTCTTTGTATTATTTTATCACAATTTTCTTGCAGGAATTCTTTACAAAAATATGCACCTCTAGATTGGTCGGGCTATTTTGACGAAGAGAAGGATGTCTCCATCCCAGACTCAAGTGATGTTAGTGTTGACAGTTTTGAAAATTCCAATCTGAATAGTTCTTATTGTCATAGTTATTCTCTTCTAATATACTTTATCATTTTAGGTCTTTCATGTATATATGGCAGGAACTGAAGGACCAGTGGTTTTTTGTCTGCACGGCGGCGGCTATTCTGGGTATGTTTGAGGATTCTTGAACTAAAATATTAAACATACATTTCTCATGCTGTAAATTTTTTTACATGAAGCAAGATGACAGATCAGTGTATCTGCATTTTCTTCAGCTCACCAAGTAGAATAATAACACAGCAGAATGCTAATCATAAACTATAACAATTGACTTAGTGTAATCAGCTCATTTGTTGTTTTAGTAAATCAAAGTTCCGCATTGATAAACCTTATCTTTTGGAATACATAATGTATTTTGATAATTGCCTTTTTGGTCTCTGTAGTTCAATTAGTTCAATCTGTTTGTTAATGTTTGATAATAATTTCATGAATTGTTGTGCTCATTTCAGCATTGCATCCAAAAAAAAAGACATAAGCTCAATCAGACGTTAAATGCTCTGTTTTGATGTACATTCCGTCGTTTATTCATCAACTAAATACTTTTCAAAACTTCTATATCCCACTCTTTTGCTCTTTTCTCTTGTTTTATGTGGTTGGAAGCAGAATCATGTTTCGCTAATGTTATATTTTTGGCCTTTAACTTTCTGACCTTAACTCATTTTGGCAGGCTTTCCTTTGCACTTTCAGCTAGTAAAATTAAGGAGAAAGCCAGGGTAGTTGCCATGGACCTGAGAGGACATGGAAAATCATCCTCAGAAAATGATCTGGACCTCTCTATTCAGGTATAGACAATGAGTGGAAATCAGTAACTGGGGATGTCTCTGCAAAATCTATATTTCAGTTGCCATGATACGAAAAGTTTTTTGTTTTAGCACAGTGTACCTGAAACTAAAAGAAAATCGTATATGTGCAGACTATGTGCAATGATGTTTTAGCTGTTTTGAAGGAAATGTATGGGGGAAATCCTCCTGCAATTGTGCTTGTTGGCCACAGGTTTGTCTCCTTTGATAAGTCGTTTCTTTTATATTCTCCTGCGATATGATTATCATGTGCCATCCCAAGGCATGATTTACATTTTATTAGCTAAATAATGGAGTTGGCATCTATATCTTCTGAATGCCTTAATCATCATTCTCATATTAAACTTCTTCCTTAGTCGATGCATTTTCGGGACTCCAAAACAAAGTTCTAAGACTTTATGGTAATTTATCAAATTGGACATGACAGTTGAGAAATCCCTTCTTATTTTATTGTGTTTCAATCAGTTAAATTGTTGCTCAGCTCTTTTCTATTTGTTGATTGAAAATAATTGCTATAAATTTGAATGATTGTGTCAGTAATGTAGATAACTAAAAGCTATAACACAACGCAACCAGCCCTTCTGACTGGAGGCTCACTGCTAGGACAAACTAATGACACTGAAATTGAATCATACTGCTTGTTTATGCTAATACTCAACATAGAGTGGAAGATAACTTCAATCCTGTCATGAGTCCTTGTCAAGAGTACAATTTCAGTGTCTTCAAATCTTCATCCCTCTCCTCATGTACTAGTTTTTATTTGACTTGTGTTGTTATACAGCATGGGAGGCTCAGTTGCTGTGCATGTTGCAGCAAAGAAAACATTGCATACCTTGGCTGGGCTGGTTGTTGTGGATGTTGTAGAGGTTTGGTTTCTAAAGCTCAGCCTTCTTGTCATTCCGGTTACTATTTGCTAACAAATGGTATTTTGAAACCATATTGACAATTGGTTCAGGGAACAGCTATGGCTTCGTTGATTCATATGCAGAAAATCCTATCAAGCAGAATGCAGCATTTTTCAAGCATTGAAAAAGCGGTAGCTATATTCCCTTCAAACCTCAGCTGTATCTAGTGTTTCTAATAGTTGCAGTGTTGATGAAATATTTGATTTTTCAAACAATATGACATGAGCTCAATTTCCCATTGAATCTCATGTTGATGAGATATTTGATAGAGATAGTCAATCACAATAATTATTAGATATGGCCACCAGATCAAATAAATACCAGGAAAAAAAAAATCCTTAGTTAAATGGATCTAAATTGCAAGTACCTACTCTCATGAACTGCTATAATGATGTAATAACACAATATAAAATATACCCTATTGAAGTAGATCAAACTCCTCTCCCTTTTTTACCCATGGTAGTTGGAATAATATATAACTCAATGTAAGCTTTTGTTAACTATTGTTTGGCTATCTTGGTTAATCTGGAAACTTTATAGATTGAGTGGAGTGTCAAAGGAGGTTCTTTGAGAAATATCGACTCTGCTCGTGTATCTATCCCTTCCACTTTAAAGTATGACGATCCAAAGAAGTGGTAAGTTACTCATTTTTTCTAACTACTAGTCATTATATAATTTCCAAGTCCTTTCCTTGATAGGTATCGTTATGTCTTTATGTTGCAGTTATGTCTACCGTGCACAACTGGAAGAAACTGAACAATATTGGAGAGGCTGGTATGTTTGTTATAAACATTCACATTTAGAATGCGGCATCACTATGTGGGTTAACATTGTTATTTAGGGAGAATATAGTCTTTTTATGCAACTTGCTTTTCAATTCTCTAAGTTGGATAATTTAATGCGTGATTAGGTAGAACTGAGTAAAAATTATACTGACTTTAGTTTGTAAAGAGAAAAGATATTTAAAGTTTTTTTCTTTGGTACTGTGGTTGCAAAAACTCATTTCCCTATTAAATTACTTAATCTTGCAGGTATGAAGGTCTTTCAGAGAAGTTTCTGTCGTGTCCTGTCCCAAAGCTCTTACTTTTAGCAGGAACAGACAGATTGGACAGGTAGTCTTCATTAAATGTTTCAAGTAACTTTTAAGAAGTTCACTGATATCATTGTTCATCAACTTATGCATGTGTTATGTTATACTGTTTTAATCAACTGTATCACTCAAATAGATGCGTTCATTGGTCAGATTATTTTGCAGTTTGCATGAACCTTGAGGAAAAGGATGCACAATAGATCATTCTTTGGAAGTTTTAATCTGCCATTCCATGCTGCTGTGAGAGCATGAAAACTCATTATATCTGAGAATTTCTTTGTACTGTTTTGTAACAGACCTCTCACAATTGGGCAAATGCAAGGGAAGTTTCAAATGGTGGTAGTCAGACATACTGGGCATGCTATACAGGTTCACTGGTCACACTTCTTGACAATTTTATTATATTCTGTAAGCTATTTTTGAAAGATTACAAATTTTATTTACCAAATCATTGCAGGAAGATTCACCTGAGGAATTTGCTTCGCTAATACTCAATTTCATATCTCGTAATCGTATTGGCCCTTATGGAGTAGAGGTTGGTATTCATAGTCTGTTCTAAATTAAGTTTAAAACTGTTTTGTATTTGCTTTTAGTGCTTATGATACAAAATCTTTGAAGCATTATTCAAGTCTTTCTTATTCCCTAGAATCCGAAGACAATATTCTACATTTTAAGTAGATATAGTCACCTATTGTTGTATTCTTCCAAATAAATGCACCAACACACCTGTAATTGGTGCCCTTGGAGGTCTCATCACTCATCAGAAGCATAGCACCGAATCTTCTTAAAAAGAAATTTATCTCATCTTTTTTTGTGAATAACAATATAGTCACTAAGTACTCCATTCTCTACCCAAAGCAAGTTATCAAGAAACTGCATGTGTTTCTAGTGTGCCTTGATGTAATGGCACTTGATATATCCATAGAACTAGTGATTTTTCAGTGGCTTGCTCATCTTTAATTATAAATCAGATGCTACTAAATGCCAATTAGAAATCATGGGTATTGAAAGACCAATAAAGAGTAATCGCCTCAGCATATCAGGTTTATCCTACACATAAGAATATCTGAGAAGTTTAGATTCTTTTGGCACGGTTAACGTTTTTGTATGACAAAGATATCTATATTTTCACATGCAGACCACATATCAATTATCTTTCTTAAAGTTGACGAGAATACCTGAGTTTACTTTTTGTTAACTGCATAGCCATATTGACTGTAGTATATTTAATTTCAAGTTTGTGTTTGTAGACTCACTATTTTTTGGAGACGGTTGTTGCCTTTTTCATTATATACCTGCAAATATGCCTGATTTTATTTGATCTCTAATACTAACAAGAATTATAATGCATAAATTCAATTCCATAGTAATATACGCTTGAGAAACACCAAAATTCCAATCTTTTGCTTTTAAATATTCCATTATTCTCTTGTTATTCAAGTTTGCGCAGGTATATCAAGTTAGGTCCTCGTTTCTTCCTGATGGCCCTATAGTCTGAAGAAAAATGAAAGAATGAACTTCATCTTGTTTATAATCTTTGCTTACATTGAATCCATTGCGTTGCAGATACCAGGACTCCGTCGGCCATCGCAGTCAGAGACTTAATATTTCCTTTCCATATCTGACAAAGAAATGCCATGTTCTAGGCTTTTCTTTTCCTGGTACCGATAAGAAGGCATGAGCTGTTATTCCTATGTTTTTCCTTTTGTCCATTCTATTTATTTCTGGCAGATTGTTGTATTGCTTAAAATGGTTTTTGGGGTGTATCTAAAAGCTTTAGTTAGCAACTAACTTATAGCGGCGGTTCTAGCCGTATACATTGTGTTATATTCTGAGTTTACAGTCAAAAGAATTAACTACTACTACTAGCCATGCGGCAATGATTATATAGCTTCACACTTGTTTTTCCAAAATGCCAGTTCATTCTGTGTAACTGATATGATTATGTTCTTTAAGTTGCCAAATATGTAAATCAGAAAAACATAGATACACACCCGGCAATTTTATTGAATTGAGTATACAAATGATGAGATATATGACCATACCCCTTCCCTAGTAAATGGACTTATTCAAACAGAACCTGAAACCCTATCAAAATGACTACAAACTCATTACCGTACAAGCTACAAACTCATTACCGTACAAGCTACAAACTCAGAGTATAAAACAATGTTTCCACCTAGCAAGATACCATTCAACAAATAACATTTACCAAAATAAAACAAGTAGCGGGCAAGTATGCAGCTGGGTAAGCTAAAAGTACATTACAAACGAAGCATGCAATCCACAATCAATAAACAAATGGATCAAAAAGCTAGGTGAGAATGATTATAACGATTGATAACTCATTATTGTTGATTATATAAACTGAAATGGAAGATCATTTGCCAAATGAAGATTCACCAAAAATTCATGAAATATGATTAGAACCAGAAAATTGAATAGAATGTTATGTTTGCCAGTTGCAGCAACCTTTCTGTAAAACAAGCAATGACTAGCAGCAATGCTCAAAATACAAAGAGCATGGCTGGACCTAAAAGGTCTAATTTATTTGTAAAAAATAGTACTACATCCGCTCCGTAAAACAATCTCCAACAACTGCAAAATGGAATAGAGATTTCAAATATAGTGTGTCAGCAAATTTTTTCCTTTTTAAGATGCAGTAGACTCCTTCAAATATGCAATGAGATCTGCTCGATCCTGAGGCTTCTTCAGTCCAGGGAAAACCATCTTGGTTCCGGGGATGTACTGCATCAAAATGTCCCAAGCGTCAAGAAGCCAGAATGAGGAAAAAAAATTAAGCTTAAGAGGCAGAATGAGAAAGGAAGACCAAGGAAGAATTCATTACGTCACAAGGATTAGAAATGATAAACATAAAACTTCTACCACAACTCTCTGGATGAGAAACATTAATATTGTGACAAATCAGAAGTTGCAGCACAAAATTATTATTTTCTTTAATTGTCAAATAGAAAGCCCTACTATAATCATAATAGGCAAAGGAAATTAAAAAAAATAATCACCATATGGACCTAAAAAACTCTATGTAATTCATTCAACAAGATTCTATTAAATTCCAAAATTTCAAATAAAATTAATACACCCCACAAACACATTGAACTTGCTACTTCTATGGCATGTGGAATTCAACAAAATTCATTGCATACTGGACTTAACCAATTTTACTGCTCATGGAATTGTACAAGATTTTTACCAAAATATTACATTTCATACTGACTTTGCTAATAATTCTACGGCACACTGAATTCAACAAGATTTGTGATAAAAAAAAATTCAGATCATACCTTCTTAGGATTGAGCAAGTAATCATACAAAGTCTTCTCCTCCCAAGTGACAGCCATGTTCTTGTTAGCAGCAGAGTATGAATACCCAGGGGTTGTCCCCGATTGCCTTCCAAACAATCCATTCAAATTTGGCCCTGCAAAAAATTGCAATTTATTTACAGAAATAACCCACCCAAAAATCCTTTATTTAAATATTGCAAACTGCCAAATCATAAAAGACACGCAGAGAATCGTATAAATTTCCAAACTTTTATAGCTAAAAACCCTGAGACAAAAGTATAAAAATCTAATATTTGTGCCAATAATTGCCCAGATCCAGGGCTTATCAGATCGAAACAACACACAATCAAATTAGAATCAGATCACCAATTTCTCGACGTACCTTGTTTGTGACCAGCACCTTTATCGACGGTGTGGCACTGAGCGCACTTAGTCTTGAAGATCTTCTCTCCAGCCTTGGCATTGCCGGGAGGTGCCTCGCTAAACGACGCCATTTTGGAATTTCTTCAGGAAAGGCACAGAGAGAAATCAAAATAGGGTTTGTGTTTGCTTGAGCTGTTGGTCTTGTAAGGTTCTTTTGAGAGGTTTCTTGGAATATTCGAGAGGGAAAGCACGTGGTCTCCATGGCCCTTTGACGAAGAACGAGCCCTAACTGTAGACGTGTCGCATTTTTAGTGGTGATAGATTTCGCTAATCTCAACCGTCCATTTATGTTGAACGGTCTACTTGCGTGAGCCGACGTATAGTCGTCTAGAATGAAATCGAGTAATAAAATAACATTTATACCCCTATACTATTATAAATATCTATTTAGGACATAACTTGTTAACGTTTAACACTTTATCCCTAACTTACTAATTAAAGAGATGGCAAAACGGAAACTTACTAATTAAAGAGATGGCAAAACGGATGGGCTGGCCTGAGTCCGTCACTGTTCACAGATTGGACCCAAAAAAAGGGTTTACATTCCGTATCGTGTTAGTTAGAGTACTCTTATGGGCTAGGTTGCTCTATTATTTGAGTTACTGTTTAACTAATAAACAGTAATTTAGTCCGATTAAAAAAAATTTATTATTTATAATTAATAAAAAATTAATTTAAATAATAAAACTTAACTTATAAAATTATTAAAATAAAATTTAATTACTCATGCCATTTTAATTAATAAAAATTACATAAATTTTTAAATTTAAATCTAAATATATAAAATTTTATATAGATGAAATATAAAATTTTAATTTTATAATTATATTGAATTTATATAGCAATTATATTTTATTTTTTTAATTTTAATTTTAACATACCTAAATTAGAAAGAATTTTGTTTTATAAATTTATAATTTGTAATATTTATTTGTATTGTTAAATATAATTTGTTATTTAGCGATAAAAAGAAATGAAGTGAAAATGATTAAATGTAAAAAATTTGCATCTTGTAATTTGTAATATTAAAAAATAAAAAATAAAAAAATGTTTATACTACTTCCGTTAATTAGTTATTTAGTTATAAAATAAATTAAAGAATTAACTCAATGCACATAAATTTTAAATTGCTTAAATTTAATTAAAAAAATAAAAAAATGTGAATTCTAAATAAATTAAATATAAAATTATAATTTTTATTATTATAATTATATAGAATTTGTATACATTTTTTTACGGATGACAATTGTTTTGAAATTAATTTATAATTTTATATATAATATTTTGTTTGAAAAAGTAAGAGTATAATAAATTGATGAATGTTAATGTCTTTACATGATGTTAATTATAATTAAGCATGAATGATAATTATATTATGTGTTTATAATTTTATATGTATAAATATTTAAAATATTTAATTATATTGCGATGAAAGTATAATTAAGTATAATATTTTATTATAAATTATAATTATTTACTTAAAATTTTAATTTAATAGTAAATAATAAATATCGTAAATTTATTATTTATCAAATATATTATTATTTTAAACTTTTTTAATTTATTATTATTTTTAATTTTAGCAAATTATTTAGTAATCAATAAATTTGTATTAATTTAAATTAATTTTTAATTTTTATAATATAAAATATATTAATAATAGTAATGTACTATTAATATTGGGCCGTGTTGAATTTGTCTTCTAATCAGTCGGGTTGGCACGACACACATAATAATCATGTCGTGGACTATGTTGAACTTATAAATTTTACTGTACAAGCCTTGCGGACCAGACACGTAAGCTCACATGGCTTACATTTAGTAGCCATACCGGCCCAACACAACTCATTGCCATCTTTACATTGGGATTAAAATGTTAAAAGTAAGAAACGTAATCTTAATTTGTCATGTTTTAAAAGTTTAGAGGCGCAAATGTTATTACCTAATGTTTTATGTATCATTTAGATCCATTGTCTTTATTGTTTATTAATGACATAAATATACATGTTTTAGCAAATAGGTCACCGTTGTTATTTTATTTCATTTTTGACGGCAGCAAAATTATATTTATTTTAATACTAATTATTTTGTTTTCTACAAAAAATAAAGAAAACCGTAATTTATTGAACTACTATAAAACATTTTCATATAATTTCTTTTAATTTTTAAATAAAATTTTTATTTAAAAATGAAAAACCATCTGCAGTCACAAACCCTTTGCTTCTGTAAGCAAGAAGCTCCTTCAATGTCGTTTCCAAGACGATTTTCATACTAGCATGGAATTCTCAAATCCCTTGAAGAAGAATTTGAGATACTTGTCAATCTCAAATCCTTGTTATTTTCTTAACAATCTCTTCTCTAATTCTTCACAATCAATTCTCTCTTCCAAGCTCAAAACCCTAGTTGCACTAAGACCCTCCTCATTCCAAATCTTGAATTTAAATCAGTTTCACTCAAAACCCACTTTTCATCCATCATATTCCTTCAGTTCCTCAACTGGGTCGTATTCGCTTTTGCATTTCAATGCTTGTAATGGCTATAGAAGTCAAAAATCGAAACTTGAATTGTTAACAAATCGATGTGTTTCATCGTCTGCTATGGTAAGTGGTGTTAGGAACTATTCAGTTGCACAGTATGCATCTTCAAAGCAAGTTTCAGAGATTATTCAGCTGATTTTAAGTGGTGACAGTGAAGTGGGGTCCAAGTTAGAATCGATGAACGTAAGTCTATCTACTGCTTCTGTTATTGAGATTTTTCGTGTCTTGAATTCCAAAAAAGTATCTGCATTGCGTTTCTTTAGGTGGATTAGGGAATTTCAGCCGGAAATTTTTTGTAATTCTGATATTTGTAGTTTGGTTATTGATAATTGTGGGCGATTAGATGATTACGAAAATATGCGTCATCTTTTAGATGAATTTAGCGCAAACCAGATTCAGCTAACTGAGAAGGCATTTGGATTTTTACCTGTAATGATTTCGAGTAAGAGTTTGACCAAGGTTTGCATATGGAGAGTGGTTGAAGTTTTGAATAATGTTGGGGGTTCATGTATGGTTTCTGGTATACGAGCTTTGATTGAGATGTATAGTGTTCTTGGATCATTTCAAATGGCTAAGTATGTGATAAAGAAAACAGGGAGGAAAGTGTCTTATTACAATATTTTGATTAGGGAAATGTGTAGGAGATGTGATTTTAAAGGAGCAAGAGATATGCTTGATGAAATGAGGCAAGTAAGTTGTGAACCGAGCACACAAACATATAATTATATACTAGGTAGTTTATGTAAGAATGGTAAAGATGCCGAGGCTTGTGGACTATTTGAAGAGATGCAAGAGAAGAATTGTCCTCCAGATGCTGTAACCTATGAAATATTTATATACAACTCTTGTAGATTTGGAAAGTTTAATATTGCATACGAGTTTTTTGATCATATGGTTGTGAGGGGTCTTGAACCACGGTCATCAACACATGCTGCATTTATTAAGGGGTATTTCAGTTTTCATCAATATGAGGAGGCACACAAGTATGTGGTTCTTTCGGCTGATAAGTTTAAAAGCTCAAGCAACATGTTGTACAGCCTGCTTGCAAGCCTTCATGATAAAAATAATAATCCAGTAATGGCGAAAAATGTACTTTTGGAAATGTTAGAAAATGGTCTAAGACCAAACTTTTCAGTATATAGGAGAGTTTTGAAGCATCTCCGAACATCTGGTCAAGAAGATATGGCTAGATATCTGACTGGCAGGTATTCTAGTTTGAGTTTACCATCAAGTATGGAAGCTGGATGATTTTCTTTTTAGATTTGATTTTCTTTTTCTTTTGGAAATTTTCTTCTTTTCTCTATGTAAAACTAGCTCATAGGAGCATTGCAGCTAAAATGAAGCCCAAGAGCATTTTGGCTAGATTTCTTGTTGGTCCACCCCAACTTTCGATTTTGTTCTTTTAGTTCTATCAAACATCTGGTCAAGTGCTGAAAAGAGAAGAAATATTGTTTTTGAGCTTCAAATGTTGTAGCAAACTAAAACTAGTTTGATCCCTTTGTGTGGATCCATGAATGGCAATTTTTCTTTCTCACCTTCTGGCTTCAATTTCTTTCATTGTCTTCTTATGCCGTAGAATAAGAAAACTGTATGAGTTCATTCTTTGTTTCTTAACATTCACATTGTTACACGTGTATGTGTTTCTACATATTTTTTCTCTAGTTATTGAATGCAGTCGCTAGAGCACTGTTAAGTTCTTGTAAGTGGAAAGTGTATCATATATTTGCTTCTAATATCCAGTAAAGATCCTGTCATCTACATGGAGTGATTGCTGGTAATAACTCATGTAGTTTCTCTTTAACTGGCTAGACATTGTTGTGTGTACGCTTCAAAGGTTTATTCTGTCTTTTCATATTCACGTAGTCTAGAAACCAATTCTGAAACTGCTATCTAGTACTTCCTAACGACTTGTAAGTATTTGTTTTTCTTGACTAGTATTGTCCAGGCTTCAAAATGTTGAAAAAGTTATTTAATTATGCCTTGGTGACAATTCTATGATATCATTTGTTTAACTTAAAATTCTATTGCTTGCTGACTCTGCTTTGTGAAATCATCTCATTTTGATTTAAATTCCCCGCTTTTTTGCATGTTAATCTTAAAGACATCAGTATAGTTACAATCATTAGACTTCTCCAAGTTTTCCATTAGATTTTTCAAGTCATACAGTTGGGAAAGTTCGGCTCTATGAGAATGTTGTATTGTAGTATGGCTCGCCACTTTTATTTCTCTGAAATCTGATTGCCATTCACTAGGAACAGGGGTGACTAAATTCAGGGTTTGGCAAGTCCTCGCTTGCATCATGAGATGAGTGAGATAAATGACAATTTGGAGAGGACTTTCATCTTGCTTCTTGCATCAAGAACTCATTTTTTGGCTTTTGATTATTGAAAGTTGAAACAAATCTTAGCCTGACAGCACAATGAATCTGTCTTAATTTTATGCCCTTTTGAGCTCACTCGCATAGTCTTTTGCATTTATGTTGCATTCATGACCTGCAAGTTTTACTTCTATATTTTTATTTAGATCAGCATATAGGAACTGTTTTATTTAGACTTTTATGAATACGAATGCCTCAATTTAGAATCCAATATGTGTGTGTAATATATAGTGGTCCACTCATTGTTAGTCTAGAAATAAAATATAATTACCAAAAGGTTGAGTGAAAGGAGCATCCACCTAGTATAATGACATCCACATAGTCTTTCCATTAGTAATAAATAAAAGAGAAAATTTCATTTGGTTATCTGTAATTTTCATTAACATTAATTAGAGCTCATGTGTATAGATTATGAACACAAATTTATTTATATAAATTCTATGCTTAAACAAGTCAAATTATATATGTTCTTATAATTTTTGTAAACTCGCCCAATCATATTATGTCATGTCCTTTGTATATAATTATTTATCTTCAGTGCATAATTCAAAGAAAAAGGTGCACGACTAGTTTTAATTTAAGAGAAATGTAAAAATGATGCAATGAAATCAATATCAACAAAAAGATATGTTTGAAATTAATGTGTTACGATTTTTTATTCACAATATTATAGAATGAAATCATCATTGTTCAATGAACGTTTATCAAATTATTTTAGCTGCTATATTTTCAAAGTTAAATAGTAGTACAACAATCCAAAAAAGGTATCCAAGAGTTTTTAAGTATTTGACGTTAAGTGCTGATTTCAATAGAAAAAAAAGAAAAAGGTAAAAGTAGAACCTGCAGTCAGCCTAGCATAACGAAGATAACATATAATTGATATCCCCACAAAAATTGTGACATATACGTGAGAATGACAAGATGAATAATCAGCTATGAGCCCTTAGTAATATGATTTTGTTTCGTCTTGTTATCAATCAAACTGATAATATAAGAGAGGTAGAAACGGAATTTTCTTGGAAGGGAAAGTGAGGAAAAATAATGGTTAGGAAATGGATGGTTCCATTGAAAGAGATGCAAAAAGTGAGCTCCATAGCGGCTCCAATGGTAGCAGTATCAGTTTTGCAATATCTATTGCAGGTTGTTTCAGTGATGATGGTTGGACACCTTGATGAACTCTCCCTCTCTGGGGCCTCCACAGCTACTTCCTTCAGTGTTTCTGGCTTCAGTTTCCTAGTAAACTCCTCCTCTTCTTTTTTTTTTTTTTTTTTCAGTTTAATTTTTAAGATTTTTAAGATTTCACAACCCGAGTTCTGAAAATTCTCAACAGTTTGGAATGGCAAGTGCCCTGGAAACTCTCTGCGGACAAGCTTACGGAGCTGAACAATTTCACAAGCTTGGAATCTACACTTACTGCTCCATCATACCACTCATTCTGCTGTGTTTTCCAATCTCTCTTCTGTGGATTTTCACTGACAAACTGCTAATCCTCATAGGCCAAGACCCTGTAATCTCGCGCATTGCACAAAAATACGCAGTCTGCTTAATCCCAAACCTGTTTTCCTACGCTGTTCTTCAGTCACTTATCAGGTTTCTCCAGGCTCAGAGTTTGATCCTTCCAATGTTCTTCAGCTCTGTTCTAACTTTGTGCTTTCATATTCCCCTCTGCTGGGTTCTTGTGTTTGGAGTAAAATTGGGAAGCATTGGAGCTGCATTATCTGTTAGTTTATCCTACTGGCTGAATGTTTTCTTGGTTGGATTTTACAACAAGTTCTCTTCAGGATGTGAAAAAACTCGAGTTGCTTTCTCAAAAGACGTGATCGCAAGCATCCCAGAGTTCTTCCGATTTGCGGTTCCTTCTGCTGTGATGGTTTGGTAAATTATTTTCCTGTAAAGAAATTGTTGATATTTGCCAGTCTTATGGTTTCAGATTTCTGTAAAATTCCTTAGGTGCAGCCTTCTGCACTTAACAGGATACAAATTTGATGCAAATTAGCATTGTTTTGGACTATACAAAGTTGTTTTTCTGATTTGTGTCAAAATTGAGTTTTAAAAAGGAGGACGGTTTGCAAGAAAGAAAGACTACAGATTCCTGATATACATTTTCTTGGGATGAAAAATATTATGTAGTCTCGAATGGTGGTCATATGAGGTTCTCATTTTGCTCTCTGGGTTGCTACCAAATCCAAAATTGGAGACTTCTCTACTTTCCATATGGTATGCTTTTCTTACTCTTATTTGATAATGGCGACATTCAGTTTTTTTTTTCCTTTTATCTTCTTAGATATTATAATAAATTTAAATCAGATTCTTTTTAGATCTTAATTCTATAAATTTATGTTAAACAATAGATTTCAACTCTAAAAGATCTCGAACTCGAACAATAATAACAAGTTCTCTCAAATGTAAGAGCAATGACCAATAACAGTCTAGAAAACCAATATCTTAAGAAACCATTAAAAAAATTGTAAAATTTATGGAGCCAGATTTTCTTGATCCATAATGAATTTTGAAGTCATATTTGCTACAAATTTCTTTTTTTTCTTTAAAAAGAAATTCAATTGCTTATTCTAATTCTGAGTCATTATTAACAGCTTTACAATTACTTATCTGCACTACTTCATACCCTACGGATTTGGTGCCACTGCAAGGTTTGCTCTCTAAACCTCACAATCTCCATATATATTCGTATCTTGGGACGTATTCAACAACGCATCAAATCTTTCTTTTATTATCATAACTTATGCATTACATTTATAATTTAAAAATTGCAACGAAAATTTTGAGAATTATATCGCAACATGATTGATGAAAGTGTCGATCGTTTTACAGTATACGAGTTTCCAATGAATTAGGAGCTGGGAATCCGCAGGCAGCGAAAATGGCGGTTGCTGCGGTGATGATTCTTGTGGCTGCAGAAATGGTTACTGTAAGCATGATTCTGTTCTTTTGCCGCCATATTTTGGGATACGCTTTGAGCAATTCAAAGGAAATTGTTGATCGTTTGGCAGATACGAGTCCTTTCATTTGCCTCTCCATTGTTGTGGATAGCTTACAAGCAGTACTCTCAGGTAAGCTTCTTTCTTTATTTTTTTATTATAATTTTGATAGAATATAATTGATAAAAGGAAGCATTTGATAACTGTTTTAAAATAGTACTTTTGAAAATAAAAATACTGTTTAGTGTTATTTTGTCAAATATGTTTTGAAGAGAACCGTTACTTGAGTATGAACAATATTATTAATTCTGAAATTAAAAATAGGGGAAATTTATTTGATATTATTTTTAGAAACAAGTAAAAAAACGATTAAAAAACATTGAGTTAGAAAATTGGCGTAAAATTTCTTCATCCTTTTCAAAACTTTATACAAGAGGAAGTGGGTGGCAGAAAATGGGGGCATATGTAAATCTTGGCGCATATTATTTGGTTGGGATTCCAGTAGCTGCAGTTTTGGCATTTGTTCTTCACTTAAAAGGGAAAGGACTCTTGATAGGATTAGCCACGGGATCTGCCATACAAGCAACTTTACTTGGTCTCAGAACAATCTTCACAAATTGGCAAAAGCAGGTATTAAATACAACAATTTGTCTTCACAAATTTGTTAGTTTTCGGACTTACGGGAGGGGGAAGGTCTTGCATGGAATGTTTTGAACGAAAAATGTCTGAGTTTTGCTGAAGATGTTGAAAAAGAAAAGTTTCTAGGTTTGAAATATCTGAGTAGAATTTGTTCTTTGGATACGTTACAGGTATCAAAAGCAAGACACAGAATATTTGAAGGAGATTCTCAATCTGGCCTCTAAGGTACTTCACTTGAGAAAGAAATGTTTATGATACCATAACTCACTGAAAATATGGTTTTAGGTGAAGTAACCACTTAATTGCATATCAGACTTACTTTTGACCTAAAGATCTTGTGGTCGAACTCTCACGTGATTATGTTTATATTTGAGATGTCTTTATACTCAAAATTTTCACACTTCTATTTAGTATTTCACTAGCTTAAAAAGAAAACAGGAAAATCGGCTTTCTAAAGTTGCTGTATTCCACAATAGCCTTGAAAAGAGAGCATTATATAAGTATTAACTTCCTATATATACTGTAACTATTTCCATTTAGCCTCAAAGATTTACATTTTTATTCTTCTTTATTTACAAACAGCATTTACAAAATCTGTATTGGGAAATCAATCACCTGTTCATGTCATATTCCTTCCTGTTTCTGCCTGTTGTAACTGTATACAGTTCTTCAAGCAAGCATTGGAAATGGAGTAAGCTATGAATACGATGAGACGCGACGTCTGCTATGTATCCTCTATCTGCACAGAGTTTGTATTAGTTTTAATTCATAAATCACAGATGTGATTGGTGCTACACAACTTCTTGAATGTTTGTCACCTCAACAAGCCATATTTATAGAAAACAATCATCTTGATTTTGTATGCTAGATTACTTATCTTCTGCTCAAGGAATTCAAGTCGAGGAACATATACAGCCGTACTTTTCAACAAGGGAGAAAGATTTAACTAGTGCGATAGGTTTGTCATACCTTGGTTCCCTTTGACCATATTTTTCATCCACAGACCGTCGTGGTGCCATCTGAAATGTCAAAACAGTGCTATCTTATCATTTAGTTTGTCCATAACATTAAGAAAGAAAGATGATACATACCCAGTACTCTAGGTCGTGTACCGAGTAAAATAAAGGACTCGGTTCAAACAGTTCTCCCAAACAAAACAAGAACTATGACCTTATTGACTGGCCTTGCATTTGGAGGCTTGTGAATATTAGATGCCACAGATGAAACAGGCTTTCGGTCTCTTCCAGGGCCAGCAGATGATGCAGCTTTTGATTCTCTTCCAAGCCTAGCACTTAGTTTTCCTTTATCAGATCCAGCAGATGATGCAGCCTTGGGATCTCTTCCAAGCCTAGAGCTCAGATTTTCTTTTCTAGGTCGAGCCGATGCTACAGCCTTCGGATCTCTTCCTAGCCTAGAGTGCAGATTTTCTTTTCCAGGTCGAGCCGATGATACAGCCTTGGGATTGCTTCCAGATCCAGCACTTAATTTTTCCTTTCGAGGTCCTGCAGATGAAAGGGCCTTGGGATCTCTTCCAAGCCTGGGGCTTAATTTTTCTTTTCCCTAAAATACATGATAGATTGTCTCAATGATAGATTGTCTACAAGAAACATACCAACTCTAAAATTAAAACTACAATCTCAGTGATTTTTGTTTACAAAGAAGCCAAACTAACATGATCAGCAATGACTGCGCATCATTGACGTTACAGTCATTTATGATAAGCTGTGCAGCACTAAAAGCAGAAGTATAGACTGAGAGAAACGCAAATGGGAGTTCTATTCAATAAAATCTTCGGCAATGTTAAGTACAGATATACCAGACCGTTTGTCCATTGTGACAACAAAAATCTAAAAATATTCCATCTTTAATTCTATGTCTGCATTCTGATTTCATAACTTTATATTGACATCATTAAAACCTTCTTCACATTGTTCAGTTTTGAAAATGTTCAATATATTGAGTAACTTATTTTCTTTTCCCATTAGTTTCTACAATATTATTTAAATAACTACGAGATTGAAAATATTTTCGCTCCTAAAATACATAAGATGTCTTGTAAACTACAGGCCAAAACATTCAAAGTAACTTATTTAAGTCATTGTTTGGAATTACTACTTTCCTACTAAATCCATAAATCCCAAATGACATAACACATGTATGATGTCTCTAAAGTAGAAGTCATTGTCAGCAGAAGCACGCATAGCTAGCCTAATTAAATAAAGGAAGCAATTACCTCTTTCCGTTTTCCTCCTTCAGTACGACTGCTCTGTCCAAGCTCAACCCCAGTTTTCTGACTCGTCTTACTAGAAGTAGAAATGTTAGCAGACCTGTTATTTCCAAGCATACATCAATCAGAATCTATTTCCCAAAAATATTTTCAAACAGGCAAGCAAGGCGGCAAAAAATCCATAGAAACCATTCATTTAGAATCGGAAAAATAGAAAATGGCATCAACTCTCAAGCAGTTAGGCCTCCAAATATAGCACGCACTGGTTTTCATGTTTCCACTCTTCAGTCTTACGTGATAGAAATTCAAGTTTATAAGTTAATCATCACATCATCCAAGCTCCTGAAAACTATTAAAGTTTATATAAAGTGTATATGAGATCAAAACTCTGCAAACTTGCCAGTCACTCGTATCTTCTCCTAAATCTTATAGTAGATAAAAACAAAACTCAAAGCTGGAATGATCCACCATAACCAACCCATTAGCAATTAGAAAAGTAAAAAGTGTCATAATTTCTAAACTTCTAAGTATTCCATGCATTGCAGGACTCAAGGTCTCTGGTTATTGGAATTGGCACATTTTAATGTGCAACAGCAACTTGACTCCAGAAACTATAGAAACTGCTTAACAACTCAATGAGAGGTCCTGAAAATAATGCAAGTAAATGGATCTATGCAAGAGGGGAGGGAGACAGAGCAAGAAAATTAGACCTCTTGACCACGTTTTTCAAACCCACGATAGCAGTGTTATCCTTTGAAATGTTCTGCAAGCATACATATCATTGAACTGTGAGAGGATATCATTACCAGAGAATGAAATACACTCCAAAATTAACAATAAACAGCTAATTTACCTTAGAAGTTTGAGAATTAACTGGTAATTTTGTTGGTAACTTCTCAACCAAGCTCTGAGGATTTGTGCTGGATTTTAACTGCAGCGCCTTTTTACTTGCAGAAGATGATACCAGGTTAGCAGATTGAGCGTGAACTGCTGGCTTTGTAGATGACTTCCCAGCCAAGTCAGGGGAAGCTGTGCTTGGCTTCATCTGCCGAGCTCTTACACTTGGAATTGATGACACCAACTTTTCCCTTGCCAAAGAAGAGTTTGGAACAGCTGCAGTGGTGCAAACTTTAATAACTACTCTGTTAAGGTTGCTTGCAGCTCTAGGATTACTTTTCTTACTTGGAAGAGTACTGTTATCAGCCTTGTGAGTGATTTTTGTATGAAGGGTTGGGTTTGACTTCTCAGATTGCTTAATAGCAGATTGCTTAATAGCAGTTTGCTTAATAGCAGATTGCTTAATAGCAGTTTGCTTAATAGCAGTTTGCTTAATAGCAGTTTGCTTATTGCTGGTTTCCAACTTTGTCTTGTTTCTGACAGAAGCAACTGTTCCCTGTTTAAGATAGATGATTGAAAATTCAGTTTTTAAACATCAACTATCCATGAGATTCAACTGTCCAGAAGTAAAAAAGATCTAATTTAGAATTTCAAATGCAGAGCAGATATAATCAATACATAGGTGTTGGCTGGAAAGTTTTAATAAAACAGTATGGTTCTGCAATAACTAGCACTACTTGATTTGGTCATCACAACAGAAACAAATTTACTAAAATCCACTCAATAAGCATTTTAAATGTCCTATTGTTAGAATTTTAGTTCTAGAGGATTCAATTTTCGGAACTATTCACCGAATTCTGATCTTCAGCTTGCTACTCTGCATTGCATATGCATAAAACTTCTCTAGTCAAGAAAATAGAAATTTCATCAGTCTAAATACATAGATCTTTAACTTCTGAAGAAATAGGAAGTCAGGGGGGAGTTATTTGTCGGATTAAAAAAGTTAAATATCCGAATTGGATTTGAATTCCCTTTCTACCGTTTGCTGGGGAAGGCTGTTGATTTACAAACAGATAGTTTAAAACAAGACAACAGTCATTTACCTTTAAAACAAGACAACTGTCATTTACCTTATGCTGTAAACCGGGTACATTTTTCTGTGGCTGGTTTGATTTATGGTTGATTGCACTGGAGACAAGACTTTTCTTCTGAGAAGTTTTCTTGCTAGCGCTTGACAGCATTTGTGATGACGAAGTCATTTTCACAGATTGCTTTGCTTGAACAGTAGATGACGAGATACTCTTTGTATTAATCCTGCCAGCTTTGACGGTAGATGAGTCTTTTTTACGCCTTTGTTGTCCTTCAATCGCTTGCTTTGAGTCGGCGCCTCCCAATGCTGAGTTCAGGTTGCTAATTGTTTTATTGCCTGGATTAAGAATTTGACTAAAATTGTTTTCATCTTTTGACACTACTGAAATATTGAGATTGTTTTCTACTGGTGTGTTGCTATTCCTTGAGTCTTGACAAGCATCAGATTCGGTGTCCTCCTCTTCTTGCAATGCCTTCATAGCTCTAATCTTTTTGTAGTATTCTTCAAAATAAGCCCTCTTCTGCGCAACTAATCCGGGGTTCTTAAACTTTTCCAACTCCTCCTGGCATCTGTCGTGAGGGAAAACTGACCATTTTTCCCATGCAAGTGGCTCGCTAGCATATCTTCCAAAAGAAATTGAACCATTATCAAGAATTTGGGAGATGGACGCAACCTGCTCATAAAGCCAGAGACAGAAATAACAGCAATGAAAAATATAGAACAGAGAATCTCTAGAAAAACATCTTTAAAAGAAAGGATTTTCAGTCTTTCAATTTAACAAATTAAACTAAATTACGTTTATCATTTCCTTAGCAAATATTCAAAATAACTTTCTGCATTCATCGACCTTCTCAAAACCAAGCAAAGTGCTTGAACTCTTTCAACAAGTGTCGTAATAAACCCTCATGCTTCACAATGCATTCAGAGATCAAATGATTTTCTTTCAAACAATTTCTTGCCTTGCGTTTAAGAAAACAGATAAAAATAAAAACCTGAATCCAACCTAAACCTAGCAGACCTTTCTAAATAGTTTTAAAACCTAATGAGAAAGTACATTATGTTTCAAGGAAAATCAACAATGAAATAATTCCAAATAAATATCGATAGGTTGTTCATAATAATTAATGATCAAATACCTGAGACTCAAGCCGAAACTTCACGTTGTCAAATGATAATTCAGGACATGACCTACGATTAGTTCTTTGATGATCAAGATGAGGACGATGATCAATCTCAGCTGCCATTTCAATTCTTTCTCGACATTCTACTTTAACATCTCATTCCTGCAATGACAATTTCAAAATTCACCATCCAATAAACGAATGAAATCTTTCCCGAGAAAAAAAAAACAAGTATGCAAATGCATTTTTCTATTTTAATAAATAGAAATTTTCTTTTTACGATCTCTTTTCATCCTTACTGGTTTAGAATTTCCGATAATACAGCATATTTAGCCAATTGTTACACGATCTCCTTCATTTTCTCGGCGTCCAAACAGTCATGAAAAACGAAAACTACATGAAAATTCAGGGAACTATTCACCAGTTTGTCGAAAGATTTTCACCATTTTCAATTCTCGGAATATATTTCTCAATCTTTACAAGCTAATTTCTTACAATTTGTTTAATATATGTAGGGATTGGCGGGTATATTCAGATCCCCGCAATTTTATGTTTCCACAAAAAAGGAATACTATTTGTTCCTTTATATCAAATAGGTCCAACAATTTCCCAATGACTACGCTATCCTTATAATATTGAATTTTGAGTCGTATACAGCCTAACGCTTCAGGGTATTTTAGTCATTTTAAGGAGCTAAAAAGTTTGGGTCTATTGATATAAATCGAAACTATATTGGTGTTTGTGAAAATGTAAACTCTGATCGACCCAAATGTTATTATATCATTTTATTTTTGGCTCTTTTTCTCATCGTACAGTGACAACAAATCAAAACGGTGCGTTAACCCACGGACAGGAAAGCAACTAACACAACGACCAGGGTCCCACCAGTACAACGTGGCATATAAATTCTATTTTGTTGAAGCACACGTGGCACAAAGATCGTGCCCATGAATCTTCGACTTAGGTAAAAGTTATCACGTACCTTTTCTGTACCTTTTTTGAAGTATCAAAAATTATCACATAAATAAAAAGTATTAACTTTTTATCATATATATCCCCTAATGTTAGATTTGACACCTATAATTTACTATATTAAAAAATAAAAAACTGATGCCAAAATTAATTAATTAATTAATTTTCACTATAACAGCAGTTACTCCCTCATCTTCTTCATCCTCCACAACGTTCAAACCAATTCCTAAAATCCTTCACAAAATACTCTGCAAACCCTCTCGCCCTGAAGTCTCTCTCTATCATATCTGCAAGTCCTTCACCAAATACTCTACAAACTTGCAATACAAATCTTTCACCAAATATTTTTCAAATCATTCACCAAACTTGCAATATTTGCCGGCAACCATAACGACGTTGTTGAGGCAGCGACCACTAGTGGCAAAAGACTATCAACGACATATTTTGACGTTGGACTTGGCAAAATAGCTTTGTAAATCAAACTAAGCAAAGCATTCGAAAATAAATCGATGGAGCATGAAAAAATTTTCTAAGAATGCATCAACTTTCTTCTCCTTTTTGCATAAAAGAATTCATCAAATCTGAAATAATTTCAATACTTTTAAGTATTAAAATTGGATCTTATATGTGCATTAATTAATTACATTTATTAGATTTAATATAGCTATTATAATTGTTTAGATTTAACAGTCTACAAATAAAAAAAAATATTATCCATCCCTCTCATAACATATCAACAATGGCTAGTAGCATAAAAATAGCACGCTTTATAGATCAAACTAAGCAAAGTATTAAAAGTAAATCCATGGAGCTTGAAATAATTTGCAAATAATGCATTAAACTTTATTCTTCTTCTCACCTAAAAGAATACACCAGGCTTAAAATAATTTTAATACTTTTAAGCATTGAGATTGTATCTTACACGTGGATTAACTAAATTTAATATTAATTGTTATAATTATTTAAATTTAACAATTTATAAATAATATAAAAATATATATTATCCATATCTCTCGCAACAAATCAAAAATGGTATATTTATTTTTATACTATTCAATCTATATTTTTTAATATATATTATTATTTATTATACAATAATAGATATAGTTAGTGGAAAGTAGTAGGTAGGCACTTGTTTATTATTATTGCCTAGTGAATGTAGCTAGTGGAACTTATTTATTATTATTTTAAAGCTATAAATAGCCGATTTTAATATGCATAACACAAGAAAGAAATAAACTTTTCTTCTTCATAAATCATATTCTTTATTATGGTATTAAAGCCTTCACTTTAAGATTCTTTGGCTCTTTCCTTCTTTTGTTTGTCTTTCTTCTTTGGCAATATACTTTTTTGGCAACAAAGTAGCGTGTTTTGTCTCATTATCACTACAATTCATTTCAGAATTGACTAAACAATCTTTTAGTGACCTCCATTTATCTCTCCAAGTCATATTATACTCTAATTAAAACTTCAAGGGAACCTCCACCATACATCCTTGTCTAAGCTTTTTTTCAGCGATTGAAACATCACCATTGATACCATTTGCTTCCTCACATCCCATTTACTCTCTCTAAGGCCTTCGTTATCTCTCCTCAGCCATCGATTACTCCAAAGAAGGTTGTAATATATCTCGTCCTTGATTTTCTTAACTCAATCATTTTCTGACAGGATTGTTAAGATAATCATCATGGAAATAAGTTTGAAGATAATTCTTTATCCTTTCAATCAACTACAAATCACATGATCCATTTATCACCATCCTACTTTATCATCTAATTTACTCAAGTACAATAATATTACTCTCTATGATGGAGAAACATGATATTTCTCAACCTATTCACATTCAATTGGATAAGCATAACTATAAATTGTGCGCCCAGGCTATGTGCAACTTCCTTAAGAGACGTCACCTTTCAAAATATATTTCTGGCCATATCACTAAACCTATCAAGGTGAATGATAAAACTAATGATAAATTTGTTGACCGATTGAAAGACTGGGATAACAAAAATTATCAAATTATTACATGGTTTTGTAACCAATTTATCAATCTTTAGTTTAGAAGTTTTAAATAGCAAAATCATTATAGGACTTTCTTGTTCATTGGTACATTGCCACTAATTTATCACATTAGTATCAAATTTTATATAAACTTCATTAGATACTTGGCTAATCTATCTCTGACTTTCACTCTCAAATGCAATTTCTGTAGGATCAATTATCTTTTTTTTTAACCTAAATTGACAAACTTTGCAAATAAAGAGAAGTTTACAAACTATAGAGACTAACAAAGGTTAATGATATTTCTCATGGCTTTACGTGACATGTTTAAACTACCTCGAGCCTTACTTTTTCACCAAAAAACCTTTACCTACTTTTGATGATGCAATAGACATGCTCATATTAGAGAAAACTCATCTGAATAATGCATAAGCGCCTAGTATTGATATAGTAGTCGCTACAACATCTACTACTCAAATGTCAACTCCATAGAAAATATTTTATTATTATTGTCGAGAATATGGGCATGTTTTGTTAGACTGTCCAACAAAGAAATGTCGAATTTATCGCAAAAGATGGCCTAAACATTATGATCAAGATTGTCCACGACAAAGGAAACCAATCCAAAACTCTTTTAAGAAACCTTTAGCCTTTTCAGCTGTTGCTGCTAATAATTGCTCTACCACCAGTCCAGCGGCACAATCATTGTCCTCTCTATCATTTACTACCTAAGATTTAAAGTCCATTTTCCAACAACTTCTGCAAAAGTCTGATAACCCTTTCATTTATGCCTCTTCTATAGCTCAAGTACATTTTCCTAGTACTTTGATTTTACATGCTGTAACCATATGATTGTTGACCCTACCATTTTCACATCTAAAATCACTTTTCTCAATTTACTAATTATCTAAACTGCAAACGGGTCTTCCATGAATGTTAGCCACTCGAGACATGTCTCCTTATCTAATATTTTTTTACCAGATATATTTCTTATACTAAAGCTTAATCTTAATCTTTTATCTATTGGTCAACTTTGTGATCTTGGTTTTAACTCTTTTTACACATTCTAGTTATTATGTACAGGATCTGAAGACAAGCATATACTTGGGATATACCGTAAAGTTGGACGTTTGTTTGAGCTCATTAATCTTCATTTTTCTTTCATCAACAAACTCAAACATCTTTCTGTTGTATCTACTACCTCTGATTCTGACTTAAGTTTCTAGCATGCTAGGTTAGGCTATGTGTCACTCAACCGTCTTCGTTTACTAGTCTCAAGTGATGTTTTGAGTAATGTATTATAAAATCAATTTGATTATGTGTCATGTCATTTAGCAAAATATATCACTTTTCCATTTAATAATAACACCTCTGTTCTGAAGCACCATTTGATTTAATTTATTATGATATTTGGGGACCATCACTTAATACTACAATGAGAGATATATTTAGTCATTTTTGTCGATGATTATTCTCAATATACATGGTAATATCTTATAAAATACAGATTTAAATTTACTAAAATATATCATAGTATTATTAATATGGTCAAAATGCAATTTTCTTGTTTTATTAAAACTTTTTGCACTGGCAATGCCATAGAATATAGGGATTTTGAGTTTGTGAGACTTCTTTAGGATAATGGCACTGTTTGTCGTCGTTATATTCTAGCACATCTCAACAAAATGGTATAGCAAAACGCAAATATAGACATATCTTAAAAGTTGTTTGTACTCTTCTTATCTCTGCTTCTTGTCCTGAACACTTTTGGGGGAAAGTTGCTCTTACAACTATATATACTATTAATTGCATCCCCTCACCAATTACAGATAATATCTCACCTTATAAACAACTTTATACAACTCTACATAATTACAACCTTCTTAAGGTGTTTGGATGTGATTGTTTTGTGCTTTTCCAATTTATAAGCATACTAAATTAAAACCTCGAGTATGACTATGTTGTTTTCTAGAATATGAAATTGAACATAAATGTTATAGATGTTGGGACCATATATCTAATAGACTTCGTATCTCTCGACATGTGATCTTCTAGGACACATAAAATATTTTCTTCCTTATTCAATTTTAGATCCGAGTCTTCTTTTACTCTTTTTTTTACTACAATTCTTTAGCATTATTTCTTGATGAATCTAATATAGGTCTTTCTACTGAACAAACAACAAATGTATCTACTGCAATATAGCCTATCTTTGAACAATTGACTTCGTTAAATGGATTCGATATAGCTTTTAAGTCTTCTTCTTTTGAGTCTGCCCAGTCACTTCGTCAATCCACTAGGGTGAGAGAACTACTTAGAGATTATCATTGTTCTTCTACCACATTTACCTTGTATGAACCTCAATCATATTCTGACACTTCTTTTACATCTGTTTGGTAACAAGCAATGGTAGATGAAATACAGGCCCTTGAAAACTCTCGCACTTGGGATTTAGTCGATATTCCACCTGGCAAGACAGCAATTAGGTGCAAGTAGGTTTATAAAATAAAAACTAATATTGATGGCTATATTGAAATATACAATGCTAGACTTGTTGCCAAAGGATTTACCCAAGAATATGGGATTGATTATGAAAAACATTTCGCACCATTTGCTTACATGACTTTAATATTAGCTGCTGTTGTTATTCATCGATGAATATTATTTTAGATGGATGTTAAAAATGTTTTCCTCAATGGTGAACTTACCGAGAAAGTTTATATGCAGCCTATTCCTAAATATTCTCATCCTTTTCATAAAATATATAAGCTTCGTCGTGCTTTTATGGTCTCAAATAGACTCTTTGTGCTTGGTTCTCTAAGTGTAGCTCTACAATTCAACAATTTGGTTTTCACTCTAATTCTCACGACTCCTCATTATTTATCCGACGTACAAAATATGGTGGTGTTCTTTTATTACTGTATATGGATGGCATGATTATTATTGGAGATGATGTTGATGGTATATCTGAACTCAAGACCTTTCTTCAATGACATTTTGAAATGAAAGATCTTGGTAATCTTACTTACTTTTTGGGTCTTGAGGTGCTCTCTAATTCTGATGAATATTATCTCTCTTAAGTTAAATACACATCTGATCTTTTAGCCATAGTTGGTTTAACTGACAACAAGATCATCTATACTCCATTTGAACCAAATGTCAAACTTACATCACATAAAGGGATTCCATTCTCTGATGTCACACTTTACAGGCAATTAGTTGGTAGTCTAGTCTACTTTACTGTCACCCAACTAGATATCTCTCATTGTAATATCCTGAATTTTGTAATTTGTGAGAAAGCATATATATATATACACCAATACTATATGATGTGAGAATATAAAATATTATAGTTTATAAGAGAAATATATTTATTTTTAGTGAAGTTTATTTATTGTGGATGAATGTATTTATTTTTTAAAAGAATGGAATTATTAGATAATAAAAATTTTATTGGATCAAAAATATAAAAGAAAAAGTTAAAGGAGTTGAGTGACATTTTACATATAATAAATGTCATTTTAGATGCTGTTAATCATATGTTACATGTTCGATTGATCGAATTATTGATTGAGAATTAATTGATGATTATTAGGATTAAAATTTTATAGAATTGTCTAAATAGTTTGTCTATTAATAATTAAAATATAGATTTTCGTGTATATTTTATTAATAATCTATTTATAAAATTAAACTCCATTCAATGATGAATTTTTAGAATTTTAGTTTGTTGCAATCGGTTAAGAAACTAATTTTATTCTGTTGCAATCAATTTGCAATCGGTTATGAAAAACAATAATTTCTGCTATAGGTCTGAAAATATTATATTTATTTGACCAACCATATGACCTTAAAATATTTTAAAAATTAGCATATTGCTTTATATACATGTCTATTAATATTTTGCAAAGTTTCGTATTTTTAGAGTTTTATAAAAAAATTTATGAATATTTTAATCAATGAACCTTAAATCTGAAAATTTCAAGACAAATTAACTTTGCTCGAAAACAAAAATATTTTGAAAATGATTTTGATGTTTAAATATTATAAAACTTTTATACAATATATTTATATGTGTTCTCAGTAATTTTGTAAAATTTAGCTTAATTTAATTAGTAGATTAAAAGTTAAAAATTATTGAATTGAGGTTATTTAGTAAGAAACCAAAAAGATGGATTATAGAGATATAAGTCTAAGGCCTTATAATATATGGTTTTAGATTTGGTTAAATGTTGAAACTTTTATTATTAAAGTGTAAAGAGTTCTAATAATGAAGATTATG
Source organism: Melia azedarach (assembly GCA_028052125.1). Taxonomy (NCBI): domain Eukaryota; kingdom Viridiplantae; phylum Streptophyta; class Magnoliopsida; order Sapindales; family Meliaceae; genus Melia; species Melia azedarach. The sequence continues at coordinate 14,727,386 of CM051401.1, read as the reverse complement.
ATATTGTAATTCAAAAAATTTTATAATGTGATAAAAGTTGTTGATACGTAGTTAAAGGAATTGTATGTGGAAGGCGGAATTGTATGTGGAAGGCGGAATCTAGAAATAAGTTATCTATAGTTTAAAATTAATGAATTAATATAGTTTTCATTGAATTATACTTTGTTATGAATATGGTGATTGGAAGCTTTGAATGCTTAGAAGTATATTTATGTATGATATATTTTTTGTTAGTCTTTGAATCTATTGTAAGTATGAGAGGATTTCATTACAAAATGATAACTAATTTTAATGATTAAATACGTATTTTGACGAAATTTTTTATCAAATTATTGAATGTTTTGTATGAAATGTACAAAGAAGATAAATGTTATCAGTTTTACCTTATATGAAATATCATATTTTATAAACTATGTTTTTGGCTCATTGTCCGTAGTGATTGTTTCTATTACTGTTATCGACTGGCTAATTGAATTACTGTTGCGCATTTACTAACTATTAATGACCGAATTTTTGAGATAGTATTATACTGTATTGTGATAAATGAGACACCAAGGTACTGATGCTATGAGACATGAGTTAAATGATTTTATTAAGTGTTTGATTAAATACTTTTATTAAGTACTGTATTCTTAATTTTATTAAAAGTTATGATCATACTTACATTTTGTCAAATGCTTTTCTTTAAGTGATGATTTTATAGATAATTATTTATTGTTAAATAGTTCTTATAGATAATTATTTTGTAGATTAAATTATTTTTAAGCATTAAAAGTTGTGCATGAATTTAGTTACCGAGTAAGTGGTTTACCTCTCATAAATTGATATTTTACAAATTAAATTTGTGTTTAGAGTTATATGATACTGGATTCACTTTGGAAGTTAACGTTGATATTTATGTGTTCTTTATAGATAAATAATATTACCCTTACTATTTTATGTTTATTTAGAATTATAAATAAAAGATTGAAATTCTGTTAACTGGTTCTTGACTAAATTTATAAGAAATACATTCTTTAAGATAATATTTGAGATTGAGATTTTTATAATATGTTAGATTATAACATGAGATTGATTGAATTTTGAGAATGTAAGTTTCATTCCAAGCTTACTTCTAATAAATCATCTTAAGTTTGAGGAGGGTATTAATGGCATTATTGTTTATTAGATAATAATGAATGTAGTTAGTGAAAAGTAGTAGGTAAGCACTTATTTATTATTATTTTCTAGTGGATGCAACTGGTGCAACTTTTTATTATTATTTTGAGGCTATAAATAGCATATTGTAATATGTATAACACAAGTAAGAAATACGCATTTATTCTTCATAAATCATATTCTTTGTTATATATACTTGGCAAAATAGCTTTGTAGATCAAGCTAAGCAAAGCATTCGAAAATAAATCCATGGAGCCTGAAATAGTTTTGAGAGAATGCATCAAACCTTCTTCTCCAACACCTCTTCACCTCAAAACTCACAAGCTCTCTCTCTTGGATCAAGTTCGCGGTCACGGCTACTTTCCTATGATCTTCTACTACCCCTTCAACCAAGACAACAAAAATCTTCCTAATCCGGCCGGCATTAATCTCATCGTCCCGGAAAGATTGCAGCTCTTGAAGAAATCTCTGTCCGGAACCTTATCCCGTTTCTACCCGTTTGCCGGAAAGTTCAGAGACAACCTCTCTGTCGACTGCGACGATGACGGAATTTATTTTGTACAGGCTCGAGTTAAGAGTTCTCTCGATGAATTTCTCGACAAGCCTGACCTCCGTTCAATTTACAAATTCATCCCTTTCGACTCCACCGAGTCGAGTGGATCGATTGCAGGACTTCACGTAGGGAAAATACAAGTAACAATATTTGCATGCGGTGGTTTTGTGATTTGTGCTTGTGTTTCACACTTGTTCGGAGATGGAAAAACGTTGAGCTCGTTTATGAAAACTTGGGCTGCTACAGCTTGTGGAAGTATCAATGACAATGAAGGAGTGTTTGCCAATACCGATGCTTCAGTTTTATTTCCTCAGAATAATGAGCTTCCAGAAAATGCAACCGCGGAGGGAATGAATGCTCCATTTGTCAAAAGTGATAGATTTGTTACTCAGAGATTCGTATTTGATGCCAAAGCGATAGCCAAACTGAAAGTAAAGGCAAGTAGATATTCTTTTGTACAAAACCCTACTCGCGTAGAGGTTGTGTCTGCAATCTTTTCCAAATCTTTCAAATCTGGTAATCCCCACAAACCAGTTCCGCTAATTAGTCATGCTGTAAATTTGCGTAAAAAATCCGAGCCTCCAATGTCAGAATACTCGATGGGGAACATCGTTTGGACTACTGCAAACACAGGTTGCACAAATGACGAAGAATTGGGTGCCTTGGTGCGGCAGCTGAGGGAAGCAATAATGAAGCTTGGCCGAGACTTTGTGAAGAGTTTACAAGGTGAAAAAGGAATGATGAACATTTGTGAATATGCAAAAGATGAAAGAGAGGCTCGTTCTAGGGCAGAAGGTAAGATTTTGTTTAGCAGTTGGTGTAACTTTGGTTTGTACGATGTTGATTTCGGATTTGGAAAGCCAATTTGGGTAAGTAATTCTGGAGTTTTTGGAACCATTCCCAAATTTTTAAATGCTATTCTTATGATGGATACAAGATATAGAGATGGGATTGAAGCTTGGGTTTATGTGACGGAAGACGATATGAAGATATTGGAGTCTAGCGAAGAATTACTTGCATTTGTTAAATTAAATCCAAGCCCCCTGGAATAGTCTATTAATATTTATGATGGAAATGATTGGGTACAATTCGAATTTAGAATATGCTTTCAGATTCCCGACTACTCTTCTTTTTGGGCTAATAGTCCACAAAGATAATGTTGAATTTTTTTATATAATTATTGAGCACCTCAATGCCAAAGATTTGCTTTTTGATTTTGTTTTCTCTGATTATATAGTATTTTTAATTTTTAGCTGCTCCCAATTATGTATTTATTTATTTTATATATACATATATATATATATATATATGTATGTATGTATGTATGTATGTATGTATGTATTAGATTGCATATGAATCCATGAAAACATACAATTAAGATTATTTATTCATTCATAGTTATGATTGAAGTAATTTTATTTCGATCCTTATCATTTAAAAAAATATCATTTTGATTGATATATATGTTTCACGTATTAAATATAAAGATCCCTAATTTTATTAAAAATCATCACTTACATTCAAATTATTTTGGTCAATATTAACTAGATATATTGACCAAATTTCTGTTAGTTTTTAGTAGTTAGTGAGGTGAATTAATTTTCAATTTAACTCATCTAATATTAATCATCAGTTCATCACTTAAGCGGGGGAAGAAGAAAAAGAAAGGAAAGAAATAAATAAAGAAGATAGATGAAGAAGAAAAAAATATTAAATTAATTAAATAATTTTATAAAATTATAATTTTATCTTTTTAGTTATTAAAAATAAACTTGAAAGTTAACGTGTGGATGATATGATAATTTTCATAAATTTTAATATTTAATTAAAAATTATTAATATTATGTTAGTTAAATTAAAATTAACATACCTCACTAATGGCTCAAAACTCACGGAAGTTTTGGGAGGAACCTAGCTAACATTGACCTCAGCAATTTAAATTTAAATAATAATTTTTAATAAAATTAGAGATTTTTTTATCTAATATATGAACTAAAATAATAATTCGAAAAAGTTAAGGACTAAAATGATGTTACTTCAAACATAACTAAAAAATTTCTTATTTTAAATTATAAATAAAAAATAAAAATCATATTATAAAAAAATATATATATTACTAAATATTATACTCAATTAATACATATTAAAACAGAAATAACTTTTTTAAAAAAATAATAATAATTAATCTTATCTTAAATTTTGACTTGTATAGTACTCCCAGAAGTTTAAATGTTTCCACATAATCATAAATCATAAAAATAATATTTTTTTTTTCTTGAATAAGAATACAACTCATGTATTATAAGGACATGTCAAATATACACTTCTAATTATAATAACTAAAAAGAAAAAGGTTTTTCTTACATCATTCTTCATCAATGTTTCGTGTTTTGTGAAGCCATTTATGTATAAAATTTACCATTTTTTTTCTGCTCGCCATTGTTGATTTGTTGTGATGTATATATATATATATATATATATATATATATATATATATATATATATATATATTGGCAAGATAGCTTTAATTGTAAATCGAGTTAAGCAAAGCCCTGGAAATTAAATCCATGGAGCCTGAAATAATTTCGAGAGAATGCATCAAGCCTTCTTCTCCAACACCTCTTCATCTCAAAACTCACAAGCTTTCTCTCTTGGATCAAGCTCTCTATCACGCCTACGTTCCTATGATCTTCTACTACCCCTTCAGACAAGACAACAAAAATCTTCCTAATCTAATCGCCTCCGAAAGATTACAGCTCTTGAAGAAATCTCTGTCCAGAACCCTATCCTGTTTCTACCCGTTTGCCGGAAAGTTCAGAGACAATCTCTCTGTCGACTGCGATGACGACGGAATTTATTTTGTACAGGCTCGAGTTAAGAGTTCTCTCGATGAATTTCTCGACAAGCCTGACCTCCGTTCAATTTACAAATTCATCCCTGTCGACTCCACCGAGTCGAGTGGATCGATTTCAGGACTTCACGTAGGGAAAATACAAGTAACAATATTTGCATGCGGTGGTTTTGTGATTTGCGCTTGTGTTTCACACTTGTTCGGAGATGGAAAAACGTTGAGCTCATTTATGAAAACTTGGGCTGCTACAGCTTGTGGAAGTATCAATGACACTGAAGGAGTGTTTGCCAATACCGATGCTTCGGTTTTGTTTCCTCAGAGTAATGAGATTCCAGAAAATTTAAGCCCGGTGGGAATGAATGCTCCATTTGTCAAAAGTGATGGATTTGTTACTCAGAGATTCGTATTTGATGCCAAAGCGATAGCCAAACTGAAAGCTAAGGCAAGTAGATATTCTTTTGTACAAAACCCTACTCGCGTAGAGGTTGTGTCTGCAATCTTTTCCAAATCTTTCAAATCTGGTAATCCCCAAAAACCAGTTCTGCTAATTACTCACGCTGTAAATTTGCGTACAAAATCCAAGCCTCCAATGTCAGAATACTCGATGGGGAACATCCTCTGGACTGCAGACACAAGTTGCACAAATGACGAAGAATTGGGTGCCTTGGTGTGGCAGCTGAGGGAAGCAACAATGAAATATGACGGAGATTTTGTGAACAGTTTACAAGGAGAGAAAGGATTTCTCAACTTTTGTGAAGTCCTGAAAGATAAAGGGGAAGCATGTAGTAGTGCAAGCGAGAGGATTACATTTAGCAGTTGGTGTAATTTTGGTTTGTATGATATCGATTTCGGATGGGGAAAGCCTATTTGGATGAGCAACGTTGGGATCTATGGACAAGTTCCCAAACTTTCTAATACTATTGTTCTAATGGATACAAGATTTAGGGATGGGATTGAAGCCTGGGTTTATATGGTTGAGGAAGACATGAAGATATTAGAATTTGATGAAGAATTACTTGCATTTGCTAAACTGAATCCAAGTCCCTTAGAATAAGGCTATCTATTTTATTATATATTTAATGAATTTGCATCTTTATTTTGAAAAGATTTTAGTTTAATTTTTATTGTTTGTGCTTTTCAAAAAGAGTTCATTAAAAGAGATTCAATATATCTAAACCTTTTATTTTCAATTGGACTATTATTGTTGAATAACAAACAAGATTTTGTAAAAGACAGTAACAAAGATCGGCGCTTCTTTAAATTTTAAGGCAGGTAAGAGCAAATTATTGGGTTAATTTTGTCTTTTCCACAGTTTATATTGGATGTGCTTGTTGTTTTTTTATTTTCTTGATTAATTTAATTTTTTAATATTTTTTAATTTCTGTCAACATTGTACAACAATATATATATATATATATATAATTTAAGAAAGAACAAGAATTATAATATAAAAATTTGAGAATTATTAAAAAAAATTAAACAGTATTGTTGTTATAATATTGTAGCATGATCCATTTATTAATTTAAATATAATCAGCACAGTATAAAAGATTGCAATATTTGTGATATTAGTTTTTAAATTTGAATAATTGTCCTAAACAATATAATATGGTTATTACATGAAAAAACGACAAAGAAATTTAGTTAGAAACAATTGCTTAGAAAGAAAGAATAAGAAATAAAAATATGAACACAATTATTAATATAAAAATAATTTTAAAAAATTACCACTCAAATTTGTATAATACATGTAAATACACTAATTAATAAATAAATATATGGGCCAAAAATTTGAAAATGAATCCAATAGCAATTGGGCCTTAGGGTTATAAAGGGGGTACTAAAATCGGCACGAGGGAGTGTTTGATTGCTTGAAAATGAATGGTTTATATGATTGGTTGGTCAAGGCAAGAGTGGGCTATTACTTACAAATGGCCGAACACTACTTTAAGCTAAAAAGTATTTCAATGACTTGAATTAAAAAAAAAAAAGTTTCAATACGTATAGTTGACTTCAAATGAGATTTAATTTGATGGGACTAAAGTCCTGGACGTTGACTTCAAAAGAGATTTAATTTGATGGGACTAAAGTCCTGGACGGTATTTTTTTTTCTATATAAAAAAACAAATAATAAAAATTTCATTCACATCAATAAATATTATAAAATTATTTTTCATTTTTTAATAATTAAAGTGTAAAATAATTAATTTAAATTAACATAATATATAAAATAATATCGGAGAAAGTATTTTAATATTTTTAAAAAAATAAGAAAATATTTAAGATCGGTAAAAAAATTTTAGGAGATATTTTTTTTTTCAGGGATAAAATAGATTATTCCAAATAATTATTTCGATTACAATCCACTTATATGATTGGTGTTTTTCAATCCATGTGGGGTCGGCATGCTAAACGGTGTACAGAATTTTCAATGAAAATTTCGATAAACGTGACTAAGGATTTCTTGAAGAAGATATTTGGTGTCTCACGCGTTTTATTCTTTTTATTTTTCAACAAGTTTAAAAATTTGATTTCCGGAGTAGCACGTGAGACATGAGTTAAATGATTTTATTAAGTGTTTGATTAAATGTTTTTATTAAGTACTGTATTATTAATTTTATTAAAAGTTATGATCATACTTACATTTTGTCAAATGCTTTTCTTTAAGTGATGATTTTATGGATAATTATTTATTGTTAAATAGTTCTTATAGATAATCATTTTGTGGATTAAAATATTTTTAAGCATTAAAAGTTATGCATGAATTTACTTACCGAGTAGGCGGCTCACCTCTCATTAATTGATATTTTACAAATTAAGTTTGTGTTTAGAGTAATACGATGCTGGATTCACTTTGAATATTAACGTTGATATTTATGTGCTCTTTATAGATAAATAATATTGTCCTTACTATTTTATGTTTATTTAGAATTATAAATAAAAAATTGAAATTCTGTTAACTGGATCGTGACTAAATTTATAAGAAATACATTCTTTAAGATAATACTTGAGATTGAAATTTTCATAATATGTTAGATTATAACATGAGATTGATTGAATTTTGAGAATTAAAGGTGGGCAAAAATGTCCAATCGAATCGAATCGAATTAAACCGAATAAACATAAAATAGTAATTAGTTTTTAAATAATCGATTTGGTTTGGTTTCGGCTTAAATGACAATTAGTTTTGTTTCCTCATAATAATGAGCTTCCAGAAAATGCAACCGCGGAGGGAAGGAATGCTCCATTTGTCAAAAGTGATAGATTCGTTACTCAGAGATTCGTATTTGATGCCAAAGCGATAGCCAAACTGAAAGCAAAGGCAAGTAGATCTTCTTTTGTACAAAACCCTACTCGCGTAGAGGTTGTGTCTGCAATCTTTTCCAAGTCTTTCAAATCTGGTAATCCCCACAAACCAGTTCCGCTAATTAGTCATGCTGTAAATTTGCGTAAAAAATCCGAGCCTCCAATGTCAGAATACTCGATGGGGAATATCGTTTGGACTACTGCAAACACAGGTTTCACAAATGACGAAGAATTGGGTACCTTGGTGCGGCAGCATATGAGAAAGATCCCTCACCTTGACGAAAATTAAGTATTAGATGCAAAGTTACCGCAATAATTTTAACATTAATTGACACGTCAACATGATTCTTTAACTAATGCACGCACTCACAGATTTTTTTATTTCATCTCTTCAGCGGTGTAATTATTTAATTTGAATACTTAACAGTAGGGGTGGCAATTCGGATAAACGAATCGAATTTGAGCTGATATAAATACGATTCGTTTAATATTCGTTTGACACGAATACGATTCGTTTATTATTTGTATCAATTCTTTTAAATCTGTTTATTTAGATACGATTCGTTTAAATACGATTATTCGTTTAAAACACGATTATTCATTTAATATCCTATTATTCGTTTAAAACGCCATTCGTTTAAGACACCAACACAATTCATTTAATTTAATAATTATTATTGAAGTCCTTAAGATATTAAAAATAACATATTTTATCAAACATAATATATATTTAATAATTAGATACTTATATTAAGAGTTGTTTATAATAAATAAATTTATATTATATATTTTTCTAAAATTTATTAAAATATATTCGATAAAGATACGATTATTTATTTATGACACGATTATTCGTTTATTCGTTTAAGACACGGTTATTCAATTATTCATTTAATTAATCGTGTCTTAAACGAATAATCGTGTCTTGCATGTTAAAAACAGATATGACACGAATAATAATTGTGTCGACACGATTATTATTCGTATCAAGATTTCAAATTCAAATCCGTTTAATGGCACCGAATTCGTATCGAATAATCTTATCGTCTCCCAAATTACCACCCCTACTTAAAAGAGCCCCTCTCTTTCTTTTTTAAGGACTATTTTTCTAGGATCTAATCTTTTAAATTATTAATAAATTATTTCACATTTTTTTTATAATATTAAATTAAATTTTTATCGAGATACTTTTTTAATTGAAGATTTCTTGTTCGTGATCATTAAAAAAATTTGAATATAACATTTCAAATAAATTTTTTTATTATTGCAATGAACTTCAGAATTAATTAATACTCTTTTTAATAATATTTTCATATTTAGTAATTAAAAATATATTTTTTTTAAATTTAAAATACAATGGTTAAAATATGTAATAAATATTTTTATTTTATAATTAACGGGTATTAACTACTTGAGCAGGGGTAGGTTAGAAAAGTTGGGAGGTGAAAGTTAAAAAGTCATATCGACAAAAAAACAAAACTTAGAGCGACCAAAGCATAAATTTTTTCTAAGATGGTAAAATATAACTAAATTTTTTAAATGTGAGCTTGGTATCTGCACCTCACTTATATTTTATAATATTAATTTCATTTCACAATAATTATAAATAAAATATAGCACGTTGATAATAAAAATAATCTAAATAATCAACAGCTTTTAGGTAAACCCCAACAACATAGAAAAGAAAGAAGGGTGAAGTTGAGTTGAACTACAAATTAGCTAGGTGCTTGAAAGTAGCAACCAACCCATTGGACGATATATCACTAATTAGATAATCTGAAAGTACATTTTAAATTCGAATTGTACCCAATCATTTCCATCATAAATATTAATAGACTATTCCAGGGGGCTTGGATTTAATTTAACAAATGCAAGTAATTCTTCGCTAGACTCCAATATCTTCATATCGTCCTCTGTCACATAAACCCAAGCTTCAATCCCATCTCTATATCTTGTATCCATCATAAGAATAGCATTTAAAAATTTGGGAATGGTTCCAAAAACTCCAAAATTACTTACCCAAATTGGCTTTCCAAATCCGAAACCAACATCGTACAAACCAAAGTTACACCAACTGCTAAACAAAATCTTATCTTCTGCCCTAGAACGAGCCTCTCTTTCATCTTTTGCATATTCACAAATGTTCATCATTCCTTTTTCACCTTGTAAACTCTTCACAAAGTCTCGGTCAAGCTTCATTATTGCTTCCCTCAGCTGCCGCACCAAGGCACCCAATTCTTCGTCATTTGTGCAACCTGTGTTTGCAGTAGTCCAAACGATGTTCCCCATCGAGTATTCTGACATTGGAGGCTCGGATTTTTTACGCAAATTTACAGCATGACTAATTAGCGGAACTGGTTTGTGGGGATTACCAGATTTGAAAGATTTGGAAAAGATTGCAGACACAACCTCTACGCGAGTAGGGTTTTGTACAAAAGAATATCTACTTGCCTTTGCTTTCAGTTTGGCTATCGCTTTGGCATCAAATACGAATCTCTGAGTAACGAATCTATCACTTTTGACAAATGGAGCATTCATTCCCTCCGCGGTTGCATTTTCTGGAAGCTCATTATTCTGAGGAAACAAAACTGAAGCATCGGTATTCGCAAACACTCCTTCATTGTCATTGATACTTCCACAAGCTGTAGCAGCCCAAGTTTTCATAAACGAGCTCAACGTTATTCCATCTCCGAACAAGTGTGAAACACAAGCACAAATCACAAAACCACCGCATGCAAATATTGTTACTTGTATTTTCCCTACGTGAAGTCCTGCAATCGATCCACTCGACTCGGTGGAGTCGAAAGGGATGAATTTGTAAATTGAACGGAGGTCAGGCTTGTCGAGAAATTCATCGAGAGAACTCTTAACTCGAGCCTGTACAAAATAAATTCCGTCATCGTCGCAGTCGACAGAGAGGTTGTCTCTGAACTTTCCGGCAAACGGGTAGAAACGGGATAAGGTTCCGGACAGAGATTTCTTCAAGAGCTGCAATCTTTCCGGGACGATGAGATTAATGTCGGCCGGATTAGGAAGATTTTTGTTGTCTTGGTTGAAGGGGTAGTAGAAGATCATAGGAAAGTAGCCGTGACCGCGAACTTGATCCAAGAGAGAGAGCTTGTGAGTTTTGAGGTGAAGAGGTGTTGGAGAAGAAGGTTTGATGCATTCTCTCAAAACTATTTCAGGCTCCATGGATTTATTTTCGAATGCTTTGCTTAGCTTGATCTACAAAGCTATTTTGCCAAGTATATATAACAAAGAATATGATTTATGAAGAATAAATGCATATTTCTTACTTGTGTTATACATATTACAATATGCTATTTATAGCCTCAAAATAATAATAAAAGTTGCACTGGTTGCATCCACCTAGACAATAATAATAAATAAGTGCTTACCTACTACTTTTCATTAACTACATTTATTATTATCTAATAAACAATAATACCATTAATACCCTCCTCAAACTTAAGATGATTTATTAGAAGCTATCTTGGAATGAAACTTACATTCTCTATAGGGGTGGGCAAAATCAGATTCGATTTGGTTTTTATAAAAATCGAACCGAATATAAAATATTTTACAATGAAATCGAATCAAACCGAACCGAACCGAACAGTACGATTCTGTTTGGGCCCAACTTCGATTTCACACCTCTATTTCGATTTCAGTTCAGTTTGGATTCTCTTTGTGTTGTAAAATTTTATTTATATTCCTATTTTATATCATAATTATAATAATTAAATAAAATTAAAAAATTATTAATTTTAACCCTTATTATTATATATATTTATGAAAACTATTATCAAAATATTAATTATTTATAATTTATAAAATAATTAGGGGTCAAAAAAATTTTACATTCAATTTCGGTTTGGTTTTGATTTTAAACCGAAATCAAACTGAACTGATTATTTAAAAGCTAATTATTATTTTCTGCTTATTCGATTTAATTCGATTCGATTCGAATACGTATAGTTGACTTCAAATGAGATTTGATTTGATGGGACCAAAGTCCTAACTAATTAGGGTCATTTTTAGCTTTGGACGTTTTTTTTTTTTTTAAAAAAATAATAAAGACTTCAATCACATCAATAAATATTACAAAATTGTAAATTTGCACTCAAATTTGCACCCATTATAAGAAGGTTGTTACAAAAGTTAAATGCAATAAACAACCATATAGATTGTAAAAATACTGAGATTATAGAAAGGCTATTACAAAAGTTATATGCAATAGACAACCAAATAGATTTTAAAACTACTAAGATGTTAGAAGAAACAAAAAGAACATTTGCATATCTGATATTTTGTAAAGATATAAACTAAAAAGAAAATAACATATTACAAAAAAAGACTTGAGGTAAGAGCTTGCAGGACTTGAGAAAATATCCACAACTCTTTACTTGTTCTCTCCATCCTTTGGTGTAATTTTTCTGGTTAAAATTGTATTAAACTTTTTGCAATAGACTTGATAATCTCTCAAATCTGAACAAATAACGCAACAGATGACTGCATATAAAGCTCAAAGATACAAATTTGAAAGAATAATCTTGTCACAATAGTGAAAATAAATATAAATTCACAAAATCACTGCATATCTAAATTCGAATTGACAGAAACTATCATAAAGTAGATATAATCTACCAGATGAAAATAAACTATCGTAGATTTAAATTTAGGTAGAGTCTGCACTTACTAATAAAAAAAAACAAAAAGTAGAGCAAAAAATTCAAAAAGAAAGGAAGAAATTTCATGGATAAGAACTCCATCTCCGGTAAAAATGAAACAGACAAACATAAGAGGAGTGCTGAAAGAAGGTAAGATGAGAGGAGAGAGAAGTTTTGAGAGAGAAATATTACTTATTAGAACCACTTTGGACGGTGTTGACAATGACTTGAATTGAAATTTTGAAGAATCTTGGACATGTTATATTTTTTAAATCATGTTCTTTTTTATAAAAAAAATAAAATTAATATTCTAGGAATAAAGTTAATAACATAATCTTTTGTATTGCTATATATTATTAATAAATATTTATTACATATAATGCAAATAACATCACATAAATCAAAACAATAATAGTAATATAAATTTTTATACACAATATTTATATAAAATGGTATAATCATAATATAACGTTACTACACCAATTTAATTATATAATATAATTTATATTTTATCGTTATTGATTAAAATAATGATATTAATAATTTAAAATACCAATTAATATAATATTATTATATTGTAGTAATACTCATATAAAAAATTTGTTTTAAAAAATTGACAAATTTGAGGAGATTATTATTATTTTTTTTTTTTTTGCGGGATTTATTTTTGATGCAGAGGTAATTTTTTTTTTTAAAAGAAACAAGCTTCATTAAAATAATAAACTTAGAACATTTTGTCTTTTGTTACATATTCATGAATCTCACTGGGATACTCTTCCACCCACACTTGTTCCTCATCATTACAGAGGGCTTATTTGGCCAACAAATGAGCTGCAGAATTACAACTCCTATTAAAGCTGCCATTACCTCTCCTTTAACATTCCTGATCAGCATTCTGATTCCTGCCCTTCCAGCCATTTCATCGAATGCCACATCCACATTGACCTTATATCATTCTTGGCTAAAAGGGTACCATTTCAAAGTGATTTTACCTTCAGTATTACTTCGGTTAGTGGAGTATACTTCAGACACTGAGTGGAATGAGTTCTAAATGTTCTCTGCTTTAGATACAATACCCTGGGGATTTTGGCTCACGTTGTTATAATTGTAATAGTTTCTAGAGAACCATATATTCCAATATATAACCGCCCACTTCTCAAATTCTGTTTTAGACACTGATGATATCACAATATCCATAAGAAAAGAGAACTGCATTGGTTTTTTTTGCTTAACCAAATTGTTGAAGACAGACGACTTCCACACTTTGCTGGCGAATGTACAACCCATTAATGCATGGTAGGTGTCTTCCATTCCCACTAGACATCTATTGCAGAAGCAAGAGCCACAAATTTTCCTTCTATGCAAATTCCACGCAGTTGGTATTAACTCATGGTAAGCTCTCCAAAGAAACAATTTAACTTTTGCTGGAATGTTCAACATCCAGAAGTATTTCCACCATCCAATAGAGTTGTTTGAGGTAGAAGGTATTTCTGAATGTTTAAGATTGAACGCCACGTAGTAACCACTTTTCATTGAATAATGGCCTCTTTTATCATACCCCCATACTAATTTATCTTTTATTGGCTTCTTGGGTAACGGTATATTTAAAATACAATATGCGTCCTCCTTGAAAATTTCTCTGATTAACTGTTCTTTTCATATCCCATTTTCATCAATTAGATCAGCGACCACCGATTAACTAGGTAGTAACTGGGGGAAGTATGGTTTGAAGGTAGTGGGACGTGAAAGCCATCTTTGATGATAAACAGAAATCTCCATTCCATTGCCAATTCTCCATCTAGCTCCAGCCTCAATGGCTACCTTACCCCACTGGATGCTCCTCCATATGTAAGAGGGGTTGTATCCCAATTTACTCTCCATAACGAGTTGGGATCAATCACAATTCGTCAACCTTGGTTAGCGAGGAGGGCCCCGTTGAAAGCACTTAGTTTTCTAAATCCTAAACCCCTTACATTCTTTGGCCTGCATAATTTTTTCCATGGAAGCCAATCTATTCCCTTACTTGTTGAGTTAGAATCCCACCAAAACTTTGAGAGTAATCCTTGAATTTCGTTGCATAGTTCGTAGGAAATCAAAACATGCTCGTCGCATAAGTAGGAACTGCTTGGGCCACTGCTTTGATTAGAATCTCTTTTCCTCCTATTGAAAAAAATCTTGTTTTCCAATTTTTGATTTTGTTCAAAAAAATTTCCTTCACTGAGCCAAAAAATGAATACTTGCTCTTTCCCAACATTGAAGGAAGACCAAGATAATTTTTATGGTGAGATACATCTTCCAGCCCAAATATCTTCTTAATTTCTCCCCCCGCCCCAGATGATGTGTTGGTGCCGAAAAAAATTGATGACTTGTCAAAGTTTATCACCTTAACCAGAAGCTTGGGAGTAGTTATCCAGTATTGTCTTAATGCTCTTGCATTCAGATGATGTTGCCCCTGAAAAAATCAAACTATCATCAGTTAAAAAGTAAATGTGATATGTTGGGGCCTTTTTTACCAAATTGAACACCACGAAAATATTTATTTTTTTCAGCGTGGTATAACATTGAGGATTGGGATTTAGCCAATAGGATAAACAGGTAAGGAGAAAGGGGGCATCCCTGTTTAAGGCCTCGTTGTGGTTTAATCAGACCTCTTGCTTCTTCATTAATGAGAAAAGAAAAAGTTGAGGAAGATATGCATTTCAAAATGAGACTTGACCGTCTACTTGAGAACCCCATCTTAATCATTACACCTTCCAAGAATCTCCATTCAATTCTACTGGGGTTCCCCAGTCCCCGAACGTAAGTGTTTGGTAATTTAACAACCATTTTTAAAACATAATCAAAAAATTTAATTTATCAACAATAAAAGAAAATTAGAACATTCCATAGAGAATTTTGAGATTAATTAATTATCCGGTCTCTTAATTATTAATGAGAATTGATTTGGTAAGTGAAAGATTGAAAATCTTGTGGTCTGTGTGATTAGTCGGTCGATTAAGAAATATAATAAGAAGACTTTACTTCAATTTGGTATTTAATTAATAATTAAACTAATCATATGATTTAATATATAGAAAATGTGCACGGTCAAACTGTAATTGCCAAGTCTACCTCCATTTCATTTAATTTTTTTTATTGTTTTTAAAAATTCTACATAATTTTATTTTTCGTTGTAATTTTTAAATTTAAAATAAAATATTAACCAAAATTTATAATGTATTCACTGATTATTTTTCTTCTTTGAGAAATCCTTGGTCAAGCTCACCCACGTGCACCGAAATTTTCATTGAAAATTCTGCACACCGTTTAGCATGCCGACCCCACGTGGATTGAAAAACACCAATCATATAAGTGGATTATAATCGAAATAATTATTTGGGATAATGTATTTTATCCCTTAAAAAAAATATCTCTTAAACTTTTTTTATCAATCTTAAATATTCTCTTACTTTTAAAAAAATATTAAAATACTTTCTGTAATATTATTTTATATATTATTTTAATTTAAATTAATTATTTTATCCTTTAATTATTAAAAAATATATAAATAATTTAATTATTCTTATTTTTACTTTATAATAATCAATATAATTTTATTATAATATTTAAATTTAAAAGTTATAATAATATTTTAATTTTTAATTTTTTTATTTAAATTTGTAATTGATTTTTTAATAATATTAATTATACATATTTTTAAAATTTATCATTTTATTAAAATGATAAATTTTTAAAATATGTATAATTAATATTGTTAAAACTTGTTGTCAATTTTCTGTAATACTAATAGTCACAATATTTATTTCGAAATTTTTACAGTTAATTTCTTTCAACTAACTAAAATTTTTTTTATAGCAAATTTTATTTTATAAAAATTTTACAATTATTGCTATTAAAATTTACTTACGGTTAATGTTATAAAAATTTGATAATTAAAAATTTGACGATATTAAAATAAAATATTTTAATAAAATATAATTTTAAAAATATGTATAATTAATATAGTTAAAAATTCATAATAAATTTAAAACAAAAATAATTAAGAATTAAAATATTATTATAATTTTTTAATTTAAATATTAATATAAAATTAAATTAATTATTATAAAATAAAATTAAAGATAATTGAGTTATTTTATATATTTTTTAATAATTGAGAAGTAAAATAATTTATTTATTTAAATTTAAATAATATATAAAATAATATTTTAGGGGTATTTCAATATTTTTTAAAAAATAAGAGATATTTAGGAGTAACAAAAAAGTTAAGCTCTATTTTTCTTTTCGCCGGATAAAGTACCCTAATTATTAAGAAGGAAAAAAAAAGTTTTTCTCACATCATTCTTCGTCAATGTTATCATGCTGTGTGAAGATATTTGTGTATAATTTACCATTTTTTTCTATGCCTGCGATCGTTGATTTGTTGTGATGTTCTATATATTTTGCGTTGGCAAGAATAGCTTTAATTGTAAATCAAATTAAGCGAAGCCCTGGAAAATAAATCAATGGAGCCTGAAATAATTTCGACAGAATGCATCAAACCTTCTTCTCCAACACCTCTTCACCTCAAAACTCACAAGCTTTCTTTCTTGGATAAAGCTCTCGCTCACGTCTACGTTCATATGATCTTCTACTACCCCTTCAAACAAGACAACAAAAATCTACCTAATCTCATCGCCTCCGAAAGATTACAGCTGTTGAAGAAGTCTCTGTCCGAAAGCCTATCCTGTTTCTACCCGTTTGCTGGAAAGTTAAGAGACAATCTCTCTGTCGACTGCAATGATGACGGAATTTATTTTGTACAGGCTCGAGTTAAGAGTTCTCTCGATGAATTTCTCGACAAACTTGACCTCCGTTCAATTTACAAATTCGTCCCTGTCGGCCCCACTGAGTCAAGTGGATCGATTTCAGGACTTCACGTAGGGAAAATACAAGTGACAATATTTGCATGCGGTGGTTTTGTGATTTGCGCTTGTGTTTCACACTTGTTCGGAGATGGAATAACGTTGAGCTCGTTTATGAAAACTTGGGCTGCTACAGCTTGTGGAAGTATCAATGACAATGAAGGAGTGTTTGCGAATACCGATGCTTCGGTTTTGTTTCCTCATAGTAATGAGATTCCAGAAAATTTAAGCCCGGTGGGAATGAATGCTCCATTTGTCAAAAGCGGTAGATTTGTTACTCAGAGATTCGTATTTGATGCCAAAGCGATAGCCAAACTGAAAGCAAAGGCAAGTAGATCTTCTTTTGTACAAAACCCTACTCGCGTAGAGGTTGTGTCTGCAATCTTTTCCAAATCTTTCAAATCCGGTAATCCCCACAAACCAGTTCTGCTAATTACTCATGCTGTAAATTTGCGTAAAAAATCCAAGCCTCCAATGTCAGAATACTCGATGGGGAATATCATTTGGACTGCAAACACAAGTTGCACAAATGACGAAGAATTGGGTGCCTTGGTGCGGCAGCTGAGGGAAGCAACAATGAAATACGATGGAGATTTTGTGAACAGTTTACAAGGAGAGAAAGGATTTCTCAACTTTTGTGAAGTCCTGAAAGATGAAGGGGAAGCATGTAGCAGTGCAAGCGACAGGCTTATATTTAGCAGTTGGTGTAATTTTGGTTTGTATGAAGTCGATTTCGGATGGGGAAAGCCTATTTGGGTAAGCAATGTTGGGATCTATGGACGAATTCCCAAACTTTCAAATATTATTGTTCTAATGGATACAAGATTTAGGGATGGGATTGAAGCTTGGGTTAAAATGGTTGAGGAAGACGTGAAGATATTAGAATTTGATGAAGAATTACTTGCATTTGCTAAATTGAATCCAAGTCCCTTAGAATAAGGCTATCTATTTTATTATATATTTAATGAATTTGTATCTTTATTTTGAAAAGATTTTAGTTTAATTTGTATTGTTTGTGCTTTTTCAAAAAGAGTTCATTAAAAGAGATTCAATGCATCTAAACTTTCTATTTTCAATTGGACTATTGTTGAATAACATACAAGTTTTGTAAAAGACAGCAACAAAGGTCGGCGCTTCTTTAAATTTTAAGGCAGGTAAGAACAAATTATTGGGTTAATTTTGTCTTTTCGACAGTTTTATATTTGATTTGCTTGTTGTTTTTTTATTTTCTTGATTAATTTAATTTTTTAATATTTTTTTAATTTCTCTGTCAACATTGTACAACAATATATATATATATATATATATATAATTTAATAAAGAACAAGAATTAGGGATTTTAACACATTAGAGATTTGAAATTTTAATACTTAGATAGAAGATTTGAAGAAAGACAAACTTACCTTCTCTGGACCATTAGTTGACTATCAATTTGTACTTAAATGACTATAATACTCTTAATTACTTTAAAATTAAAATTAAAGAAATTTAATTTTTGATTTATATAATATTTAAAAGATTAAAATAATTAAAAGTTAATTAACAATTTTAATTTATATTTATTTAATATTTATTTAAAGTTTATATTTTAATTTAATCATTTTAGTTTATATTTATTTATTATTTGTTAAAATTAAGAATTTAATTAATAATAATATAATTTGACAATCTTAATTTATATTTATTTAGATTATGAATTTAATTAATGATACTTTAATTTTTATTAATGTATTATATTTATTCAAATTCTAAACCCTAATATGCAAAACGACCGTCTTTCTAACTTAATAATTTTAGTTTTTAATCATGTATCATATTTAATATTTATTCAAAATTAAATTTTTAACTTTAAATAAATATTAAAAAAATAAATATTTAAATTATTGTTAATTAAAATTTTAATGATTTTAATCTTTCAAACATTATATAAATTAAAATTAAATTTCTTAAATTTTAACTTTAAAGTAATTAAGAGTATTATAATCATTTAAGTACAAATAAATAATCAGCGTGTTTTTTTCAAACCTTCTATTTAAGTGTTAAAGTCTCAAACCTCAAGAGATGTATGTGTTAAAACTCCACAAAAATTATAATATAAAAATTTGAGAATAATAAAAAAAATTAAACAATGTTTTTGTTATAATATTGTGGCATGACCCATTTATTAATTTAAATATAATGAGCATAGTATAAAAGATTGTAATATTTGTGATATTAGTTTTTAAATTTGAATAATTGTCCTAAACAATATAATATGGTTATTACATGAAAAAACGACAAAAAAATTTAGTTAGAAACAATTGCTTAGAAAGAAAGAATAAGAAATAAAAATATGAACACAATTATTAATATAAAAATAATTTTAAAATTACTACTCAAATTTATATAAGACATGTAAATACACTAATTAATAAATAAGCATATGGGCCAAAAATTTGAAAGTGAACCCAATAGTGATTGGGCCTTAGGGTTTTAAGGGGAGTATCGAATGGCAGTAGGGAGTGTTTGAGAGCTTGGAAATGAATGGTTTGTATGATTGGTGGGTCAAGGGCTATTACTTCAAATAGCCGAACACTGCTTTAAGCTAACATGTATTTCAATGACTTGAATGAAAAAAAAAGTTTCGATAGATATAGTTTGACTTCAAAGGAGATTTCATTTGATAGGACCAAAGTCTTCGCTAAGTAGGGTCCTTTTTAACTTTGGACGGTGTTGACAATGACTTGTGTTGGATTTTGAAGAATCTTGGACATGTTACATTTTTGGAATCACGTTCTTTTTAAAAATAAATAAATAAATAAATATCACAAATATTATTTAAAAAATATATTTTAATATAAATACATCTATTAATATTATATTAAAACTCTATGAGAAATTAAAATATAAACTGTTATAATTTATCTCAGAGTTTTATGTGTATATTGTGCGAGTTAAACCCCACGTACAGTAAAGAGAATATTTTATATTTTGTATCTTTATATACTATTAATATAGTTTATATTACACTCTATATAAATAATATAGTATAAATTAAAATAATAATAGTACTACATGTATGAATTTTATACACAATATTCATATAAATTGGTGTAGTAATAATGTAAGTTACTACACCAATGTATGTTAATATAATTTATATTTTATCGTTTTTGATCAAAATAATATTATTAATAATTTAATATATTAATTGATATAATATTATTAAATAATTGTATGCCCAGTTTCCCATTGCTCCTACATTTTGAGATTTCCCAAATTAAAAAACTATTTCTACTCAAGATTTAATACAAAATATGTACAAATTTCCTTTAAATGTCAAATATAGTAAGTGTTTGGTAATCTAACAACCATTTTCAAGCATAATCAGAAAATTTAATTTATCAACAATAAAAGAAAATTAGAACATTCCATAGAAAATTTTGAGATCAATTAATTATACGGTCTCATAATTATTAATGAGAGTTGATTTTGCAGGTGAAAAATTGCTTAGATTCACCAAAGTTTTCTCTTCTAAAGATTGAAAATCTTGTGGTCTGTGTGATTAGTTGGTCGAATAAGAAATATAATATGAAGACTTTACTTCAATTTGGTATTTAATTAATAATTAAACTAATCATATGATTTAATATGTAGAAAATGTGCATGGTCAAACTGTAATTGCTAAGTCTACCTCCATTTCCTTTAAATATTTTTACTATTTTTTTATTTTTCGTTGTAATTTTTAAATTTAAAGTAAAATATTGACCAAGATTTTATAACGTATTCACTGATAAAAATATATAGATAAAATGAATGGTATGCAAGTTTAGGAACAAAGTTTTGAGTACATATTAAATTTAGAGTTTATTTATATAGAAAACAAGAAATATAATAAAAGAAACAAAACACCATATAATTAAATAAGGAAATATTTTTTATATTATATAAATTAGAGATAGCTACATTTTCACTGTTGGCAAATGACATTAATATAAAAAATAATGTCCAAGAAAAATGAGTTAGAAAAAACAAAGGGAAAAAGAAAAATCAAACCCTTTAACTGCATAATAGGGACCCCCCAATTTCTTCATCAACATCAAAATGAAATTACTAGTGCATTAATTAATTAGAGAAAAAAAAGATATTATACAAATAAGGTTTTTAATTTTTATTATTAATTATTTTTTAGCAAAAAAATGTTGAGAAATTGTAACTTATGTTTTGAACATATTTTTAAATATTATTTTTCCTTTTTTTTTAATTCAATTTGTCAAATTTATTACCTAAAAAGGAAAAAAAAAGTTAATCCCATATCGATTCAACATCCATATAATTTTCCCACTCCAAAAACTCAGCGGTCTCGTAGAAAACCAGTTGCTCCGCCGACAAAAAACTCCCGGCAGCCAACTCCATCCACATCTTCGGCGAATCCAGCGGAGATTCATTGATAGCCTGGATTTGGCTCGGGGAAAGTCCAACCCTCACCGGACCCAGATTACTCGCCGGTTTACTGGCCTCAGCAACAGCCCCTTGAATTGGTCTTCTGAGCCTCAACGCCGCCTGCTGCGCTGCCATTTGAACGTCCTCCGGGCTTGAGCTAGCCGGCCGGGGAAGTGTGTCGGCAAGTTCAGGAAAGTTGAGGTGAGTACCCCGTCCTCTGAGGTGCAATGCGGCCACATCATAAGCTGCAGCGGCCATTTCCGGCGTCTCGTAACTCCCCAGCCAGATTCTCGTCTTGGTTCCTGGCTGCCGGATTTCGGACACCCACTTGCCCCATTTCCTCCGGCGAACGCCTCTGTAAGACGGCCCCATAGCAGCTTGATTATTCATACTCTCCATGGGACGACGCTAAATTGATAATATAGGATATATATGTATATGAATATATATTTGGTAGTAGCTTATTTGGTTTAGAAATTGATTGGATTGGATTGGATTGCTTTGCTTGTAGAAGTGCTTTTGGCGGAGGAATGAGTGAAGCTATGATGTGTATATATAGAAGTGATTGTGGGATGGAAGTAAAAGCGGTTTATCTGATTGAAATTGTGATTATGGTAGGAAGTGAAGTGAGCTTCCGAGTAGCTACGTGAGTGCGAAGATGCTGGCATTTGCGTGCTTATTTACACATGTTTATGCTTATAAATGATGCCATCACATCATGCCCCCACCAATACAAATTATCATCGATGTTTACATACGCATGAATTTATAACATAACATCGGCTGTATACGTGGCTTAATTACCATTATCAAATTTTAATTTCTATATTACATATTTATATTTTTATTCCAAAAATTATTATATTAATAATATAAATCTGTTCTTAAAATATCATTTTAATTTCACATTAAGGATACGACTAAGAGGATAACTTACGAATTTAAATAAAATAAAAAAGCAATAATTGTGTTGTGACACGTTCGCGATTCAGTTCTGGAATCTTGATAAGGTTGCTATTCACAAACGCGGCATTGCTGATGACAGACACGTGGCGGCAGTAAGTGGACCTAGTCCTCCTTGATCTTTTAGAATCTTTGTAGCCTGTACGACGGCGTACCCATCTTCATTAATTTTTCTTTTAGTATTCTATTCCCCCATGTGTTTCTTCAAGAAACTTCATAACTAAAGTAAGATAATGCCTTAATTAATTAGTGATTAACGCTAAACCTTAACAAGTTTTATAATATATATTTTTTTTTTGTTCAATGGTGGAAAATATAATGATTCGGAGATTAATTAATCATTAAAAATTGCAGCCACAAAAATGGAACACGTCATCTAGGTTTAAGGTAATAACCAATTAACCTTAATTAATTTTTAAAATCTTCACTTTAGTTGAGGATTTAGAATAATTATATAAAACGGCAGAAAATACATATAAGCTAGCATAACATAAAATCTAAATAATCAACAATATAATAGTCGGGGCCCTACTATAGCTATAGCTTCCCTATGAATTTGATGAATAATGATAATAAAAAAAAAAGAGTAAATTAAAAAATATATATATATATATATAAACCAATTAGTTGCATGAAATTGTATAAAAAAAATGATAACTTATTTATAAAATTGAAGAGAGTCCTAATCTATTATATCCTTTAATAAATTTTTTCGATTAAATTTATAATTATCACGAATTAAAATATAAATGATATGTTACTGCTATGAAAATAATTTGTAAAAATTTACTAACTAAATACATTTATATCAAAATTAAAACAAAAAATCACGTAACATCAAATATGTAAAATAATTCGAGACTTTGATCTTCTTACGATATTTTAAGTAATAATCACTTAATTTAAACGTGAATATAAACTAGTGGTAGAAATTTAATTAACGTGTTTGAAAGTAAATAAAAAAAATAGTAATAAATAGTAATATTTACCTAATAATTTTATTTTATTTTACATGTTTATTGACACAAAATGACATTGATCTTACTCATACCTACCACCAAACCAAATCATAACCCTTAAAAAAGTTCCAAAAATAAATCCAAAACTAGGTCAAGAAATTCATTGATTTCACTGTTTTCAGTCAATTGATTAATCAATTAATTAATTAGCAGCTTTTCTTCAGAAGCAAACAGCAAAGCTTTAGCTAGCTGGATCAAGCTGTACTAAATTAAAAAGTACAAATTTAAAAAGTTGTTCTGTCTTCCATTAGCTTATTGACACGACAACATTGCTGCTGCATTGAAATCTGAAACTTAAAACTTTTCATATTGATTGCACCGCCACCAGCCAGCCACGTGCCACCGTCTCTATACCGTACACACGTACGGTTCCCTCTGTCGTCAACTGGCGGCGCCAGGTTATTGACTGTATTGTATGCTCTACTGTCTTGCTTAGTGTCTTTTTATAGAAAGTCATACGCACACGTACCCCTACCCATACCTTCTATATTTATTTATTGGTCTAATTACTTCTGTATCCCTAATGTCATTAACGTTTTTAGTACTCTAAGTGGGTGGTTGCAAAAATAAACAAAATACGGGGACTAAACTGTTCAAATACATAAAACTATATCATACTTTGTTATCTTACTAAAGCATAGGGATACAAATGTTATTATTATACATTTATTTGTTTATTTAAAAAAAGAAACAAATTCAACAGTCAAACTTGCCTTTGAGATTCATGTACTGTGGACAAAGAGTTTTGGACTGTTGCCTTTTGTCAAGAATCAGTTTACATTAATTAAGGATGTACTCAATTTTTACTCGAGATGGCTTTTGCACAATCGGCATAAAATCGGTTGGATTTGAAACGAGTTTATAAAAATCGACATAAACTTAGAATAAATTTGATTTAATCCAAGTTTTAAATTCGAGTATTTAAAATCTGAGTTTAGAATTAAAAACATTAATGTTCAAACCGAGTCTATAAAAATCTAGTTTAGATCGCTATAATTATATTAAGATTTAGGTCGGATTTCATATTATTCAAAGTTTGATCCGGTCCAAACTTTTAAAGTTTATTAGATAAGTTATATTTGAATTTTACCTAGGTTTGATCTAAAATTTTACGCTTAATTCAGGTTAAACGATGTTCGAGCTTTTTTACCAACTTTAATTAGGAAATGAAATTATTTTTCTAATAAAATCTAGTAAACAAAAATTAGTTAAGTATATGTAAAAAAAAATAATTTAATGCTAATCTTCATTTAGGAAGATTTGAGAGTGTTGAACATATAAGACTTTTGCTCCATAACATAAAGTATAATTATCTAATTTTTTTCTATTATAGTAATTTAAAATTTTTTATTGTAAATATTGTATATTAATGTTTTTATTTAAAAAATATATTTCTATCTTTTAAAAAAATTAAGCATAATTTATAAGTTAGAAATAAAAATAAAAATAAAAATAAACTATAAAGTTTGTGTTGTACAATTGATGTATATACTTTGTAATTGATGTTTGAGTTTATCGAATAAAAAAGAATTATTAAATTTAAAAAATTTATTCAATGTTATGTGATTTATATATAATATTTTAACTAACTCCTAAAGTAATTGAAAATATTTTAGAATCATATAATAAATTTAAGAAAATATTTTAGAAAATAATACAATATTTAGTTCATATGAGAAAATTTTAATATATATCTAAATTTAGAATATGCTTTAAACACTGATAAAAAGAATGTCCACTTCTACAGTTTCGGACTACAAGTTTTTGGAATTTAATTCACAAGCTTGGGTTTATTTAATAATTGTTATAAAGAAAGATTCATTTGTAATAATAAGCCCAAATGAAAAATATAAGATTTTCTTTTTCATATTAATTAAAAAATAATATTTAATTAGAATCGGGTTTCAAGCTCTATCTGGGCCACATTAACGTTTCGGACCCGATTCGGTTTTCTGGTATGCGGATTTTCGATTGTACGTGGAACAAATGTTTTTGATTAATAGTGTTTTAAACTTCTAAGTATATTTTAAGTGATTAATAAGTGCTTGTTTATTTTTTAATTTAAAATTTAAAACACTATTAAAATGTTTAATATTAATTTAATGTAAAAGTTTAAAATGTTAATATATTTTTTTAGTTGTAATGAATTAAAATATTTTTAAAATTTTATTTATTTTCTTATATATACAATTTACATTGATTATTTATAATGATATAGTAAATAAAATTTTTAGATTTTAAGATAAATGAAAAAATATATATTATTTATAATTATTTATATTTATAAATTCAAATTTATTTATATTTCAAATCCATTCAAATTTCAAATTAAAAAAAACATCCTCTAAGAATTTTATCTTTAAGAAAAAGAATAACGTATAAGGAATTATCATAATTTATATAGACTAATCATTCGATTGATAAAATATATATCTTGATGTGATATTAAAGTCGGTACTTAAATTGTATTCACATCAAAATTAATATAATATATTCATAGATATCATTGTATGGTATTTGTATGCTATATAATGTCATACTTTTAAAAATTTATCTTAAAAATTTATAGAATATTCGAAGCTAAAACTTTTTTATTTAAAAATTAAAAAATTAGATATATTTGATATTGAGGTGTTATAACTTCAAAATTATAAATATTGTCAATTTTTTTAATAAGATTGGAGATGAGAAGTATCACTCACAAAATGCTAAACCTTTATTTTTTATTTTTACTAATACTCGAATTTAGGATGGTTTGCGAGAATCAAATGCCCAAAAACTAATACGATATCACTAAAAATTTGATGTTAAATATTACTTAATTGAATGATTAAATGCTAAATATAAATATAAAATTAAGTAATATCACTAAAAATTAACGTGTAATAAATACTTTAGTTGCTATATTTTAAAAATATGAAAGAAAGCACAAAAATAGCACAAGAAGTCTAAATTATTAATGAATTATAAGAAATAAATAATAATTTAAGATATTATAAAATTACAATTTAATGTAAAATTTACTATAAATTTTTTTAATTATTTATTAAGTATAAGAGTTGGATGATTTGAAAGCCTTTTCTATGATAGAAATGAGACAATTAAAAGATAGATCCCACAAATAATCAAAATACATATTTAATATATAGTCATAACAATCATAATAAAATTACATCCCTTCATATCATTACATTCAATCATCCTATTCTTAACACACAATCACACTTACTACAAGGCTAATAAAAAACAGCCAAAATACAAAAGGAAAAAAAAAAATATAGCTAGCTCCCTCTCTCAACACGTTTCAACCACTAATTCCAATTCTTTTATTAATAATTACATTGGGACCCTCCAAAAATAATAAATCACAAATGTGACTTATTTATGCTTCTCCTAGTACTATTCAATCTAACAGTGTATCCATGATCAAATTCTTATTACAAACAACACCAAATTACATCATCACTAGAATCTCCCAAGAAATTCTTCAAATTTTTTATTCAAAACCTTATTACATTACTAATATATATGTCAAAAACCAAAACAAGACAGAAAGAAAGAGCATGTATTGTTAATTATAAAGATAAAAATAAAAATAAAAATATATTTTGATTTTAGTAAAATCCGAATCAAAAACTCTCTCTATAATGAGTTCATAAAAAAAATAATGCCTTTTAATAAACTCTTTGTAGAAGCAAGTTTTGGTTCGAAATTTAAAAAAAAATGTATAAGAAAAAAAGATAATGTTACACGTAATACACAGTTTCTCAACAATTTCGTTGCAATTTTCTAAAGTTTTGAAGCTACCACATTCAGAAAAAGATTTAAACTGCAACGAAAAAGTTAGAAACTATGTAAAGTACTATTATGGTACAGTACTAGATTGACTCGTTAATTAATTATATGTATATTAGTGTTTATTATTATTATTAATATATAATAAAAAATAATTATTTATTACCTAATTAAGGGTCCCAAAGAGAATCACTTTGCATATCGTTCCACTGATGATGATCATCTTCAAAATCATTTGAGAACATCATATTTTCGTCCAACATTAATTCTTCGGCCATTTGCATCCACATCTTCGGAGAATCCATCGTTGAATCATTAATGGCCTGAATTTCCCTAGGGGAAAGCCTCACGGTGATAGGACCCAAGCTGCTTCCGCTAGAAGTGCTTTCACCGCCAGGTTCCGAGCTGCCAGCAGAAGTGCTTCTGAGCCTCAGAGCAGCATCGTGAGCAGCCATCCGAATGTCTTCCGAATTGGAACTCGCAGGCCTGGGAAGAGAATTCGCCAGCTCCGGAAAATTCAGGCGAGCTTCACATCCCCGGAAATGTAAAGCCGCGACGTCGTAAGCAGCCGCCGCCATTTCTGCCGTCTCGAAGCTCCCTAACCAGATACGAGTTTTCTTTCCAGGCTCACGAATTTCGGATACCCATTTGCCCCATTTTCTCTTCCGAACTCCCCTGTAACTCGAAGGAGTTCCTCCATGAATGTTGCCAGTTTTTGGTTCCATGCAGCAGCTAGAAACAATGTTTTCACAAAGTGCTTTAGAGGAAATTCTATGAAGTGTGATTCACTTATAAGGGATTACAGGTATTTATACTCGTGGATTAAACGTGATTCGATTGAGACTTGGAAAGAAAATCTAGGACGAAGCAAGCTTCCAGGCAACTGCATGCCTAAGTTAAATAGAAAAATAAATAAATTAATCATAATCTACCTCGTTTCCTGCTCTGGAAATGTTTTTGAATATTTGGATTTGAAGAACCAATTATACAACGACAGGTTCATGAATTGGTAGAGAAAATTGTTGCCAGAAAACAGCAAAAATGGATTGAGAAAACATAGTGTTTCCTGTTAAAACGCGGTTTGATGTGTAAATATATATAAAGTTGGGCCCACGGCCACTTATCACATTATCCATGGACATAAATTTAGGATTATGATTATTATATTCTTAATTAAAATAATTAAATGGGTTCAATTCAAGAGATCAATATTTATTCCTATGGCTGACTCAGAGGCCAAGTATAGCAAAGAATTGAACATCAAAAAGGTGACGCAATCCATGGGCTTCATGATGTGATGTTAATTGTTACTTTTTCTAAATCAAACAAAATTGTTACTGAAAACAAGGAATTTATATTACTGTATATAATTTATTCTTTAATTTCTGTTACAAATTTAAAAATCGTAATCAAAATATAACATCACAATATTAATTAATTAATTAATTAATTAAAAATATAATAATGTGATATCAGTTTGTATCTCCTATGCTGCCGTTCTCATAAATTGTTTAACCTAACTAAAAAATAAATTGAAATTGTTATAATATCTTACTGACTTTTATCGTGCCAAAATATCTTTTATATGCGATTTAGTTGTTAATTCATATCTTAAATACGATTAGTTTCTAATTAACTTTACTCGGGCCCACTTAGATCCCTTCAACTTGAATATTTAATCGATTTTTTTCAAATAATATAAATAAATTGATTTATTTATTTATTTCTCCAAGAATTTATGGGTATCGAGCAATGTTTCAGGACATGATCATGTTGTTATTGGCACAAAATTTAAATAACATAATCATAATATAAATAATGATTAAAAAAACCCAAAACAAATAGACCATAATCTTAGCATCGTTAGGTCTAGGCTATGTCCGAAATCTATGTGCTTAACTTAACCCTGGTTAACAAAATAAACTAATAAGAATTGGCCATTGATTTTTTAATTTTTTTTTAAATGGATGCATAATTATTCAGTCTTATGTAAATGGAAAGTTCGGAGGTGAATAATTTGTTTTTAATTTTAATTTTAATTTTTTAATTAGAGAGGAATAGAAGAAGTTATCCAAAGCAATTAATTTACCTACCACCCAAAAAGGAATCAAGAACAGAAGGAAACATGAAGCTTTATTTCTTTGCAATCCACCGTCCGAGAGACAAGAGAATCAGGACTTTCTCTTTGTTTCTAACTCATTTCTACATGACACCAAATGTTTCAAGTTGACTCAAAAAGTCTTGAATTCCCACTTACATACATCTTCTCCCCTCAAATTCTTGTTTTGAATTTTAATGTTATTTAATAAAATTTGCACAATTAAATAATAATAAGATATTTAGTTAATTAGTTCTCTGTCGTTTATTTAATTTTTTAATAAATTTAAGAAAATTTATTTGAATCGGGTCAAGCCATTTTAAATAAGATCTGTTTTTTAGATTTGCAATAAAATTAAAATGATCAAATTATAGTAATTAAAACTTTATATAATTTTTATAGTTTAAATAATTAAACTAATTGATTTATCATGTCACAATAATTAATCCATTGAACCAATTCTAACTAGTTTGATTACTTTGTACAAATATGTTGATGTGACAACCATTTTTTTCATCTTCCCTTTCAATTAATTGGAGGCTATCTATCTACCTATCAATTATGATCACTTTTCATTTTTGCTTGCTCGCGTGTTTGATCTACAACCCATTATTAAAATTAAAGTAATTAATTAAACTAAGTTATTGGTAAAAAACAGTAGAGAATATGGGATGTATAGTGTAAGTGGGGGGTGTAAATTGGTCATGAAACCACTCATCAATTAAATTGACATTAGTGAAACATGTTATTGTTGATATTATTATTTACTCTTTGTATATTTGCCTCCAACTCAATACCATTTCCATTTCCACCACAAAAATTAATCTATATATTTGCAATTGCTACAAGAAGAGCAGTAAGTAACTTGTAATTGAAACCAGCTGTATCTCTTCAGGCTTCAACTAATTAATTTTTCATTTATTAAAAATCATATGCTTTAAATATCAACGTCGACTAACATTTTCAACCATTTTATTTATACCGTTTCCGCGTTCATTTTGACTCCCACATCAATTCAATTATATATATATATATATACCTATACCTATACACACATGTCGAAATACCCCTCCTCTATATGTATACATATAATAAATATCTTATCCAACCAAGATTTTAAGATACTGTTGTAATAAAATATTAAAGGCAGTTTAATTAAGGACTAATTAATTACTCTTTAATTAAAATTAATTTCAAAACTTCAAATTTCTTAGCTCATATATGAGAGTAGAAATCTTAAGCCAAAATTTCAACGTTAAAATTAAAATATTGAGATATTATCACTTTCCTCCCCTAAGATTTTAAATTATATCACTTAGTTAGAAAGTATAAAAAATATATCACTTACCTCCTTTATAATTATATTTGACCGTTAGTTGATTATTAATTGTAAGGGTAGATGTGTAAAATATTATTATTTGATATTTATTATTTTGTTTAAAGAAAAAAAATTTACTTTTCTAATTTCTTACACAATCAATAAAAAGAAAGTCAAATTTTTTTTTATTTGTTTGTCTTTTTATATATATTTATGAGTATTCATTTGAAAAATATTTATTGAAAAAAATTATATTTCAAACTAAGTTTTTAATTTTTTTATATTTTATTTTATAATTATTTTCTTTATTTTGTACACTTGAATTAACTAATACACGTAATAAGATAAAAATAGGTATTAAATTTTTTTTAATAAAAAATAAATTATCAAGGGCATTTAAATAAATTTAACATTGAGAGTTAGTTGACTAACACCTTAAGGGAGGTATGTGATACAATTTACATTATTTCTCTTCAAGTGATACAAAGCCAAATCTCAAGAGAAGAATATGATAATATCCCTTAAAATATTAAATTAAATTATATTTTAGTACGATATGACTAATATTTTTTAAAAATTGATTATCAAACAAATACGTAAGATTATGAACTTGAAATTTATAACGTAATATTCAAGAACTCAAACACGATAATAAAAGTTTTAACACATATATAACTTAAAAAGTGATTCTTACTATAATGGAATCCATTTAACTAAAAGGGTGTTGGGTTAGACAATAACGAGTGAAGTGATAGTAAATTTAGAGTTTAAGTAATGATGATTACTGAAGGAAAATGTGGTTGAAGACTTGAAGTGCACTAATGTCTACCGACACATTAAAATTAGCGTTGCTAAAGATTTAAATGTAAGCTCAAGAAAGTTAATAGTGTTAATTAATTAATTAATGATCACAAAATGTACAAAATCTAATTACTATATTAATCATTATTTGTAGTTCAATGAATCAAGCACAAATTAAACACACTGTTTTTGTCCACCGACATTAATTGATTAATTTGTTTGCTTTTTAATTATTTAATAGTGACATTTAATCATCTAAGATAACCATCTTAACAATAATAAAATTAAAGCAACCTAAATTAAATGTTTGGTAGGGTATGTAGACATCATGTATCTTATTAATAAAACATTCCATGGGAATGTTAGGGTTTTGGGATTCGATCCAAGACTTTTGTAATATGAAAGTTATTAATAAATTTATCAACAAAAGTTATGATATTGTCAATAAGTGTTTTTCCGTTAGAATCTAATATTTGTTGAACACGGTATAAACATACACGCCTGCGAGCGTGCACACACACACACATATATATATGGGACATGATCAATGACCCTTTTATTTTACACAAAATTTTATACCAAATCTTAATCGTTAGATTTAAACACATTCAATAGTTAAGATTGTATATGACATATACATTAATTATGATACATTAATTATGCATTAATTATATGGTCAGATGCAATATCAACCGTTGAATGTATATAGATCCAACGGTTGAAATTTTATTTAAAATAAAGGGGTTATTGATCCTGTCTCTATATATAAAAACAAATTGATAGCCTTATATATTTATAAATATGTCTCCATATTTTTATATATATATTTACATTATTTGTAAATTATTGAATTTATAAGATTGAAATTGAATT
Organism: Melia azedarach; assembly: GCA_028052125.1. NCBI lineage: Eukaryota > Viridiplantae > Streptophyta > Magnoliopsida > Sapindales > Meliaceae > Melia > Melia azedarach. Next base: position 14,694,655 of record CM051401.1, on the reverse strand, counting down.
TGATATATGTAATTAATATATTATAATTAATATACATATTAAATTAAATTTTAATTATTAAAAATGTAAAGATTCAACAATTTATAAATAAGTGTAAATATATATAAAATTATGTGACCATAGATCTATGTTATATATATATTTATTTATTTAAAATTTGTAACTTATTTATTAATTTTTATAGATTCAAATTTCAGTTTTATGAATTATTGTTGTTATATCATTAGAGGCAGAATAATAAGACTAATATATTAGATAAAGCTATAAAGACAAGTGTCAAAATCCCACTTCATCGGAAAAGCAAGAACTAAGGGAAGTTCATGAATGTGCTCAAAATGCATCATTAATTAATTATATATAAAATTAAGACTTTAATTAGAATAAAAATAAAATATTTTGTTTACCAACAATACTAATAAAGGAAAACAGCTGCAAGGCACATACATAGGAGGCTAAATTGAATGAATAAATTAATACAAATACATTGACTAACTTAATTAATTAAAAACATAATTAATTAATTAATTAATTAATTTTTTTTCTTATATAAAAACGACATTATAAAACTTTTGACTGAAAATTAAATAACAAGTAATGGATTTGCAAATGTCAGCTCTTGGATTTTGTGGGCCAAATGCCGGTGCTTAAGTCCTCTCTTTTGACTGCATCTTTTTTGAAATTATTTGACTCACTTACTAACTCTCTTGTTGTCTCTTTTCTAACCCAAAATATTTTCTCAATTAGAAGGTCCCATATGTTTCAAAACCAAAATAAATTCCACAATTTAGGAGAAAAAGCCTTTCGAATTGTTAACTAAAAGTGATTTTAATAAGTTTAAAAGTTGCTTTTAGCAAATTAAATCGACTCTATTTGTAACATTTTTAAGACGTAAGAAATAAGTTACTTTTTTAAATTAAAAAGTATGAATCGAATTTTTTATTCAAATATATTTTTATAGTTATCTTGATATGAATCATATAAACTCAAATATATTATAAATACTTATTATTACTTTATGACAAGATCAATGACCCCTTAACTTTACAAATTTTTTTATATTATTTATAAATTATTAAATCTATATACTTTCAATAGTTATACTTTAATTATATGTTTTAGGTTTAATCTCAACCCTTGAAAATATTTAGTTCCAACGATCTACAAATTAGCCATGAATCACAATATATTTAGAAAGGAATAATATAGAAATCGAAAATAGAAAAATAATCAAAAAGAGGGATAGCATGAAAAATATTAATTCGAAAAAATGAATGAGTTGGGCTTTTAGGCATGAAGGCATTGATGTCTCGTTAAGTGGTGTTTGGAGTATAAGGCCCATTTAGACATTTGCTACTTAAAAGATCACAAAACTGACATTTTCTTTCTTTTCTTTTCAGCTTGAATGAAAATCATTTTTTTCATTTGCAGATAGTACTGCTATGACACATTGATATACAACAAATCTATACATTTGCATATAAATAACAAATTAATATAAGATATGAGGTTCCGAGAGCTAACTTGAAGAGTTGGAACAACATGAGAACCATTTGTTTCTCTATCATGACAAGGGAGAGCTCAACTTTCTAAATCTTTGAGCTTCTTCAATACGATCAAAACGAGTAAGAAGTTCGATGATTATAGAGTAATGTTCTTCGGATGCCTCGATTTTATACTTTCTAGACATTATAGTGAATATCCGGCAAGCTTCCTCTGGAAATCCGCCTTGGTTGCAAATTGATAGAAGAACTCTGAAAGTGAAATGGTTTGGAGTGAAACCACCATATCTCATCTTGTTGAAAAGACCAAGTGCTTCTTTGTTCAGGTCATTATATCCATAAGCTTCTATGATGGCAGTCCATGTTACAGAACCTTTTACAGGGACAGCATCAAAGACCAGCTTTGCACTCTCAACAAATCCACACATCCCATACATCTTGATGTTTTCTGCAGCAACAAAAGGAATTGACTCTAAATCTTTCTTCAAAAGCTGTGCATGGATTTCCTTACCGAGCTTCAATGCTTTAAGTTGACTACAAACACTCAACATTCGCGCCATTGCGACAGAATCCGGCCTATGCTTTGATAACTGCATTGACCTAAATACACCAAGTGCATCATGTAATTGCCCATTTTTTATGCAGGAATCGATCATGGCAGTCCATGAGATCACATTCCTAACCTCCATCCCCTTAAACAATTTGAGAGAATACTGCAAGACACTGCATTTTGAGTACATTATCATCAACGAAGTAGTTATTGACACATTGGGCAGGAACCAATTCTTGAGAGCATAAGCATGAATTTCCTTCCCTTGCTTCAAAGCCTTTAACTGGGTGCAAACTGGAATAACAGTTGCAACAGTTACAACATCAGGCCTGAACCCCTCCTGTTGCATCCAAGCTATCGATCTCAAGGCCTGCTCGAGCCTCCCATTTGAAACATAACCGGACATCAAAGCAGTCCACAAAATTTCATTCCTCCCCTTCGTTTCATAAAACACCCGTCTTCCTGAATTCATATCTCCACATTTACAATACATATCAACCAAACCAGACTGAATAAATGCCTGCTCGGAATATCTCTTACTTTTCAACACATAAGCATGAACCTCTCGTCCTAGTTTCGGCGCTGAAACATCTCCAATCACCGGAAGAATTATTGTCAGCACAACGGAATTTGGATAGATCCCTTCACTTATCATCCACCTAACATAATCTAAAGCTTCCATCTGCAACCTATTATGTGCAAAACCTGAAATCATTGCCCCCCACACCACTATGTCTCTCTCCTCCGTTTCTTCGAAAACACGGCGAGCAAGCTTAATTTTTCCACATTTAAAGTACATATCAATCAAACTAGTCCTAAGAATCGAATAATCAACAAAACCGTTCTTGATCAACAAAGCGTGAGTCTTTAAACCTTGGTTAAGCGCAGTTGCGCCCGCAAAGCTCTTAATCACACAAGAGAAAGTATAAACATTCAATTCAACCCCCAATTCACGCATTTTCAAATAATTAAAAAGAACATCACGATACTGCTTCTTACCCGCAATCACACCACCTCTAAGCAACGCATTCCAAGGATAAACACTAGTACTAGAACTTTCATCGAACACCTTATCCGCATCTTCGATGGACCCACAAGATGTATACATGTGCACAAGCTTGGTACGCAAAAACTCATTATTTTCGAGCCCATTGATCCTAATATGTGCATGAACTTGTTTCCCTTCAACTAACGACTTAGTTCGAACACAAGCGGCGATAAGAGCATTAAAAGTAGTGGCGTTAACAGGAATACCTTCTTGCTCCATGTAATCCAAGATAGCAAGAGCCTCTTTAAGCTTGTTCTGCTTAGCGAATCTCTGAATATCCTTGTAAACGGCATATGGGTTTTTCGAATGGAGCGGTAAAGAAGATGGAAATGCATCTTTTTCGTCGAATGGTTTCGGGATTCTTCCGTGAGACTTAGAGGGTATTTTGCTGTAATGTTTCTTCCGTCGTTGGAAGTGAATGGACGGGGACTTCGCTGAAGCTGTGAGTTTCGCGAACTGGGGCTTGTTGTTGATGGGATTTGGAGGGAAAATGCGGATACAAAGCGATAGAGGTAGCGCTTGCGTGCTTTCCATCGTCATACTACGAACTCACGAACAGCAGATCTTTAAAGAAAATGCCGGCTTTTATCTCAAAGCTCCCCTTTTAATCAATATTTAAGCATTATGGTAAAATAAATCTTAAATTTATGTAACATGTCCGATGTATTGTATAATTTTCAGAACTTTTAAATATAAAAATATTTCTTTTTAATATTACAACTTGAATCAATCAATCAATCAAAATAGAGACATATACATGTCCAACATCATCTGTAAAAATAAGTATCCAAATTGAATGAAGTTTATTTAAAAAATTTTATTCTAAAAATCATTTAAAAATTCGAATTTTAAAACTCTTGTAAATATACAGTATAAAAATATAATAAAAGTTTAAAACATTAAATGAAAATTTCAAATTTTATATTGAAAAAATTTTAGGATTTTTTGAATTGAATTGTACCATCACTTTGTCCCATTATCCTTATCTACTTATTTAATAAAATGTCATAAATTATAGTTTTATTTAGTAAAGTATAAAAATTGAGGACCTAGATGATATTTGAAATACTAACCGAAGAGGCAATAAACGGTCATATTCCTCCGGCAAATTTTCTTTAAACTTAAAATTTTCCATTTTCGACGCCACACCATCGTCAAGCATGCTAATGAGCTCCACCGCATCACCACTCTCCCTTCCTCCTCGTTCTTCTTCACCTTCTCTCCTCCGCTTCAATCAACCAACACTTCCGTATTCAACCAGCCGCAATCATACGATTAGGAGAAACCGTCGGAAGCCGCTGGCGACGCAGCTCAGGGTTTCACCGTCGGATAATTACCAAACGGCGGTCAAGGTTGCATCAGCGCCGCCGCCGACGAGCGTCAAAGTTGATGATGCGTCGGATGTTGTTAGAAGCTTCTACGAAGGAATCAACGGCCGTGATCTTGCCAACGTGGAGGAACTCATCGCAGACAATTGCGTGTACGAGGACCTTATCTTTCCTAGCCCCTTTGTTGGCCGTAAGGTAACCAGTCGTTTCGCGCCCTCTCTGTTTCACATATGTGCACGTGCATGTCACGTGATCACACTTAATTAGTTATTATTTACTTTCGTTATTTAAACACAAATGTAATTTTAAATTAATTACTCTATTATGGTTGGATTTTGATTTTTATTTTTAGAACATAAATCCTCGTCCTTCCTTTAATAAAGAGCAATTTTTATGGAAAAAGTATAGGTAGTTATTTAAGTAAGCATTAGATTCATATTTAAAAATAGTTTTTAAAATAATAATGTTGGGTATAGTTAATGGGATATTTATAATAAATATATTTTGAAAAATAATTGAGGTGTTGCGATTTCAACAAGTGCATCTCAGTGAAAAGGGATAGTTCTAACTAAATTTGATGTTTATCGAACACTTTAATCGTTGTGTTTTCAACTAAGTAAAAATGTAGCAGTATCTAATATAATTTAAGATACAATATTTATAGTGTCTTTTAATTCAACAGGTAAAAATTGTTTGTGTAGTATAATATGGAAAGGCTTTGGTTTTCATTCATGTAATATTCAAAAGATCTATGCTAGTCTAATCTCAGTTTGGATTTATGTGCAGGCGATAATGGATTTCTTCAAGAACTTCACTGATTCTATCAGCTCGGACCTCCAATTTGTTATTGATGACATTTCTACCGAGGATTCCTCAGCTGTTGGGGTTACATGGCATTTAGGTATTTTATAGTATATTTTTCATTATAAATTTTCATGCTTCATTTATTTACTGGTTTGAATTAATGAAAGTGTTGACGCAGAATGGAGAGGAAAGCCATTTCCTTTCAGCAAAGGATGCAGCTTTTATAGGCTGGAGCTTGTGAATGGCAAGAGACAGATAAGGTATCTGAAGCCTTTGTGTTAAGATTTAAGGTGTAGGTCTGGAAAAGCTTTCGTATGGATTCAGTCTTGGAAACTTCGATAATATGATGCTTGTTAGATAGTACCTAGACACAAAAAATTAAGTTGTAGGATAAGGAGTTGATATTCATGTTTAAGATTAAGATCTAGCACACTTAGGGATTGTTGTTAAGTTATTTTCTCAAAATAGTTATGGAACAATATATAAAGTTTTCCTTACAAACATATGCAATTATATGACTACTTTCTGCCAATATCATCATTGAACTTATAGATTGTTGTTTGGAAGACTAATCTTGTCATCTGAAACCAGTTACGGACGAGACAGTGTTGAACCTGCAATCAAGCCTGGAGAGACAGCTTTGGTATGTACATAAACCCTCATTCCATCACATTACTTTTAGTCTCTGTTCGGTGCACGGGATTAGACTGGACTAAGGATTTGGGACTGGACTATATTTAAATGGAGATGATAATGACATCACATGAGTATATATAGGAGTGTCCTGTATCTAGGCATGTTCAATTCCTTCTGTTGGTTGGTTTATGCTTAATAATTGGAGTTTACAAGATAAATCTGTCTCTTTTCTGAAATTAGAGATATTATGACCTTTAAACATTAATTTTTTTTTCTTCATATTATTGTGCTTTTTGAAGTTTTGTTTTATTTTCGTAAATAAAAGGATGTCAGGAAACAAATAAATAACTAAAGAAAACAACTTACAAACGCAGAGTCTTGATCCTGTTTAATTCTTTTTTGAATGTGCAGGCTGCTATTGGGTTTGTAACTCGGCTGCTGCAACAATTTCCTCAGCTGGCAGACCGGTTATGATGAAAGCTTGTGTATCATATGTTACTGCTATCAAAAATTGTATTTCTACCAGTTAGCAAGTTCAATTGCATGCCTACACCAACATAGAGAAAGATTTTAAGGGAAAAGAGACAAATGTCTAATCATAATATGTTAAGCCCCTAAAGGTTATACATTATGTAAATGATATATATTAGCTCAATTCATTTAGCCAAACTCAAATACGTAGAGTACATGAGTGTTTCTGCATAATTTTTGTCCCAGATTTGCAGTTGGTAATGTATCATGGCAGTTTTCATATCTTAATGGAGAAAGAAAATCACTCTACATCAACCAAGTGTAATAAAATCAATACAAAATAACACTCTTCATTGATCTGTTTTAAGTTAAATTGTTCTTACAGTAGTTTCATTATACACTATGATTACAAGCTGAGGTTGTTCAGAGATGCACCTGCTTTGAGTGCAACTGTCGTTTCTTCTCCGAAGGAAACAAATGCAGCATGCAAATAAAGAATTGCCAAAAGAATCTGGGAGTTCGGAAGCAAAACAATGAACACAGATGGACTTTGAAAATAGTTCCATCCGGCAAAAAGCTCGCCCATTGTTCAGCTCTGTTGGTTTTGTTAGCATGCATGCTTTATGCCAAACCCCTTTTCAGAATTATGTAGGATCTTGGATTTAGTCCAAATCATCTAATTTCAACCTATTTCTTCAATAACTTCATCTTCTGAACAAAATTCCTCACTAGCAACATAACCCACATCCTTCATTAGCTCATTCAATCCATCCAATAAAGGGTAAATCTGTCGTGCCTGGACGTTTGATGTATCTTCCACCAAAAATGGAGAAAATCCAGTGCCCACATCAACCCAAGCACAGCCAGGAGCCTTCCTTACACCCAAGTCTCTCATGAAAGTCCTCACCTTTGCTAACTTGTTCCAACGACCGGCAGCAGCATACATATTTGCCATCAGCACATAGTAACCAGAATTTTCGGGCCTCATTTCCAATAACTTCTCAGCTGCCCATTCCCCAATATCTGTATTTCCGTGTATTCGACAGGCTCCTAATAAAGTAGCCCACATGGCAGATGTAGGAATGTAAGGCATTTTCATGATGATCTCTTTTGCTTTATTCAACAAACCGGCCCTCCCGTAGAGATCAACCATGCAAGCATAGTGCTCCAACCGGGGAAATACACCATAAACTCCCATCATCTTTTCGAACAGCATTTGACCTTCAACCACTAGACCAGAATGGCTACAAGCTGATAGAACTGCAACCATGGTTACGTGGTCAGGTCTGATCTGATACTTGTTCATCTCTTTGAATAGTTTCAGCGCAACTTGCCCCTCCCCCTGGATCCCATATCCTGCAATCAATGAAGTATAAGTCACTTCATCCCGTCTGCTCAACAAATCAAACACTTTTCTAGCTTCTTGAACTTTTCCTGATCTTGCATACATTTCTACAAGAGCATTCCACAGTAATAAATAGTCCTTGAACATTGCACGCCTTAAAATGTAGCAATGGAACTCTTTACCATGTTGTAGATTAGCTACTCTAGCGCAGAGAGGCAGAATGCTGGCAATTGTCACATAATTCGGTTCAATCCCAGAATGAAGCATCTCTCTGAAAAGGAATGAAGCTTCCTCAGCTCGGTCCATGTGAGTGTAACCAGAAAGCATGGAGTTCCAAGTAACTATACTTTTCTCTTCTATCATCTGAAATAAAACATAGGCATGCCTGAGGTCTTTGCACCTTGAATACATAGTGATCAGTGCATTTCCAACATTATCATACTCAGCACAACAACAGCGAATTGCAGCACCATGAATCTCTTTACCCAATTTAAAGGCCCCAATATGCGAACACGCTCCTAAACCAATAATGGCTGCCACCGAATCTAAATTAGCATCACGAGTTCTCATCTGGGATAGCAACTTCAGAGCCCCCTCAAAATTGCCTGTCCGCAAGCAACCTCCTGCTATGGTGTTCCAAGTTATGACATTCGCTTCAACACCTGCTTCCTGCATCTTTACAAACAGCTCAAAAGCCTCCTTCCACATGCCCTCAGAAGCATAAGCATAGATCATTGTATTCCAAGAAACAGCATCTCTCTCAGGCATTTCATCGAACAATTGCCGTGCAACATCCACTTGTCCAAATTTTCCATACATTGAAACCAGTGCATTATGCACAAACAAACTCCATTCATCACAAGCATCAATTCGCTTATGAATCTCCCTTCCAAAAGCCACATCCAATGTTTCACCACATGCTTTGAGCACAGACGGGTAAGTGAAATTATCAGGTCTAATCCCTTTACTTGCCATTTGTTTATAAACAGCCAAACCCTCTGCAAAGAACCCATCTCTAACATAAGAAGATATGAGCAAATTCCAAGGCAAAGGGTGAAAAATATTCGAATTTTGGACAACAACACGAGCATCAGCATGAAGACTAAAGCTTGAGTAAAAAGTTACAAGCTTGGGAAGCAAAATTGGATTATTTTCCAACCCCAAAGCAATTATATACGCATGGAGCTGCTCACCCTGCTCAAATGCTTTAACCTTATTGCAACATAAAAAAAGAGAAGAAATTGGGTCTGATACAACATCATGAGAGGCAGAAAAAGAAGCATGGAGTCGAATTCGAGAAAAAACTTCGAACGCTTTGGATAAATTTCCTCGGCTTGCAAATTCCTTCAAAGTTGCAATAACTTCAACAATCATAGGAGGATCATTAACACCCTGTTTCCATTTCTTGGGTATAAATTTCTGAATTTGAGATGCAGAGAGTCCCCTCAGTATAACGCGAGATGAAGAAGACGGCATACACTAACATCGTAAATGGCATCTGACTGCATCCCTTCCCCCACATTTGGCAAATGGGTGGCGCAATTCGCGCGTTTTGAGACAACGCGATGACTCTCGGGAACCAAACAGAAGGTTCTAGTCGTCGCCGCCTCCTTGAAGGGTTTATGTGGGGTTCAAGTGAATATGGGCAAGGTATCCATATACAAACGGGTTCGGATTCGGGTTTTTTGGAATTACAGAATAATTATAATTACATAATTATACGATATATTTAAATAAAAATCAAAGAAAATTTCATCCTAATTATTTCCATAAATATATATCATTTATGAGTCAATTTTTAATTGTTTGTTAATTTTCAAAATTGAATTACAATTTAATATTTTAGGGCTTTATCTATAGAATTATAAATTAAAAATAAAGTAAGCAAATATTTGAATATTTAATTTTATTTAAGAATTAATTATATTTCGGGTGGATTTATTGAACACGAATCATGGGCAGGAATAATAAGAATAGAAAGAACCTTTTAATTGCAAACACAACACAACGTATGCTCATTCTTGCACAAAAATAATCCTCAATATAATATTGTGAAACACTACCACTTAACTTAATGTTAGGTTCTTTATTTCTATTTTTATTTTATTTTATTTTATTGGTAGTCCCACTAATAATGTAATTGCTATTAAATATGAAAAGAATCATTTAATTGCAAATTCAAAACAAAACAACACATAATTGTTGTTGCACTCAAATCGACATAACACATTGTCATTGTTAATTGTGTTTTCCTATATATTATGGTTGTCGAACCCTACAAGTTAAGAAAAAGAAGATAATGACAAGACCAAAAAGATATATTTTAAGAAACTTAAAATATTTGTTAAAATAAATTAAAAATATCTTAAGTTTTATATATTTAATTAAAATATATTTTATATTATTTAAGTATTAGATATATATTTATAGTCAAAAAATAACTACTCAAATAATTAACTCAACTCGTTAATCAACCATTTGTTATGTATTATCATTTTAGTGATATTGACAGATACCCTCCTAAAGTATGAGAAAGGACAGATACCCCATTGGAGGTTTAGAAATAACAGATATTTTCCTAACTCTATTGATAAGTGACAGATACCCTCTGATGTTCTGATGTTAGTTGACTGTTTGTTGACCGGTTAGTTTATTATCACTTGTATCCCTAAACGTTTATAAAATAACAATATAATATATATTGTTAACTCATTATTTTAACTCACACTCATAATGAGTTAAATCACACTCATATATAATTAAAAATATTTTAATATATAAGTGTGATTTAACTCATTATTTAAATTTTTTAAATAATTATATATTTGATTTTATTATTAAAATAATAAATTAAAAAAATTATTTAGTCTTGAGTATATTGTAAAAATATTAAATAGGGACTAAATTGTTAAAATTAAAAAAATGTATTATAAAAAATATTAAAATATAGACTAAATTATTATATTTAAATAAAATATATATTATATTATTATTTTATAAACGTTTAGGGATACAAAAAATAATAAATTAATCGGTCAACAAACAGTCAACTAACATTAAAGGGGATATGTTATTTATTAATAAAGTTAGGGGTATCTGTCGTTTTTAAATTTTTAGGGAGGTATCTGTCCTTTTTCTATACTTAAGGAGATATCTGTCAATATCCCATCATTTTAAATGTGAGGAGTATTTTATAATCATATGATTTTTTTTTCCCATTGCATGTGTTATAAGTGAATTAAAAAGGGTTGCAATATTCACATAAATTATTAAAAATTTATTTTTGCATTTTCAATTCAGTATTTTACAATATAAAAATATTAGAAGTAATCGCATTTTTTTTGAAAAAAATATTTAAATTTCCTTTCACGTGAGCTGTTTAGTTGGGTGGAGGTTGAACAACTAGACGAACGTCGACTTCTGCACACAATGCACGTTCGAATCACGTGCCAAAAAGCATTAAATACCCCCCAGAAAATTCCACGCGTCCCCCCGACCACTAAACTTAAAACTGACAGCAACGCGACCGTTCTGGCCTTGGATACCTCCGCCACGGAGGGTCTGAAACACCGCGAATCATCGGTGTTTCCGCCGCCAATCTCCAACTCTTTTATAGCTAAAAATAGAAGGATCCGCAGCTCTTCAATTTGTCCGACGCTGTCGTTTTCCTCTGTCAATCAAAATGTCGGTGATTTCTAACTTTGTAGCGTCTCCACATGGCCGCAGCCAAAGTGTTGCGAATTTTGCAGAAAGGAAGTTAAAGTGTCAATCGGTCTTCGGCGTAAATTTGAGGACTTCAAGACCTTATGAGGTAAGTTTTCAATATCAGCTCTTGAATTTCTCATTCAGCAGTTTCGTGATCATATTTTCAATTTTGTCCGTGTTGGATGGTGGTATAGATACAGGTATCTGTTACTTCATTTTTTGTTCACTACAGCTGATTACGAGTTTGTGAATTGCCAGAAAATTACAGGCGAAAGTACAAAATTTCGTACATTTCTAGCTAGCTTAATTTTGATGTGATTCATTTGCTTAAGCAACTTGTTGATTTTCAATTGTGAGGCTTAACTGTGTTTCATAAATGGATGAGATTTGAGATTAATTCTTCTCTATCTATGATTTGTGGACACTGTTGGTTCATTCTTTTGGTAAAGTTCTTTGTCTTTTTTTTCTTCTTGTAGAACGGTGGGTTCCATGTCCCCCGGTTATCTCTTGGCCAATCGAGCGGTGTTGCTAAACGTTCAAGTGTACGTATGGCATTGGTAGACGAGAGGCTTGCTCGTGGCAGAGATGTGGCTGAGCCTTCAGGAGTCTTGGTAACAATCTGATGTGATGTTTGTTTGACTACCGAATAATTTGGATAATATATATCCAGCTCTGAATTGCAACTAAATTATGTGATATTGTTTGCAGGCATGTGATCTTGTTCAAGGAGCGCTTGTAAGTCTTAATTACATGCAATTGTAGCTTTTTGTTTACACTGGTCATCATGCTTTATTGTTCACAATAAACTGTTCCTATGAGAAGTTTTATTTTGTATTTTTATCCTTAAAATGTTCATATAACATAAACCAATTTGAAATGTCTATATGGGAGGTTTCTGACTTACACAAGGATGATATGACTTCTTTTGAAGTGATAGCTGAAAATTTTTGTTTCATCCTTCTTACTGAAGATAACATGTATGTCAAATATTTTGTCTACAGGTAAGATGGAGTGCTGCGATGGACAAATCAATGCCGGAGCCACCGACAGCTGTTCTCTTGCATGGTATCCTTGGGAGTAGGAAGAACTGGGGTAGGTATCATAAATTATTTTAAGCCATTGGTTTTTTTGTCTTTTTGGCAAGAGTTTGATATGTCTCCCCTTCTCCTTAAATTTACCAGTGTGTCATTTGTCATAGATAGTAACCAAGAATGTTTGTTTGTTCACATAAAATAGATGGCTGGGAATGTTACTGATTAATTTTATTAGTACAGGAACTTTTGCCCGAAGACTGGCACAAGCATTTCCAACATGGCAGGTATTCTTAAATAAACTCATGCTTGCTACTTTATCCTTTTCTATACTTCTAGAGATTTATTTGTTGTGTTTATGCATGCTATGCGTGCCTATAAAGGGTCATATGAAGCATAGTGCCCCATGCCTTGTAAGATAGCATTCTCAAATTCCAGTGCCATGACATATCCTTGTAGCTGACATATAATATTTTTTTAACCTGTAATAGTGGTTGGATATCTTGTCCCATTTCTTGGTTCACATCAGATAAATTATTAAATGAGCTCAAATGGAATTGCGTAAATAATTGACACTTTCAGAATGATGAGCATCTTACTTGTTCCTTGTGATCTGTTGATCCAGTTTCTCCTAGTGGACCTCCGGTGCCATGGTGATTCAGCATCAATCAAGAAAAGAGGGCCTCATACTGTTGCCTCAACTGCTCTTGATGTCTTGAAGCTGGTGCGTACTTCTTGAGTGTCAGCTATGTATTTTATGCACGGATTTATGCCTTAATTCATTCTGCATTATTGGAAACTGAAATTTAATACCTCTTTAATTCTGCATTAGCTAGAACACCTCTTCCACCATTTGTATTGTTGTGTATAGTTGTTGTATCATGTAAAATGTGAAACTGGCATTGTGATTGTTATTTGATTTTTTTGGCATTTTCAGTTGTTTTGAATATATTATCCACCTTTCCAATTGCTTAGGTTGGTCAACTTAGAATAACACCCAGAGTTTTAGTTGGTCACAGCTTCGGAGGAAAAGGTACTTTTGTTGTTTTAGCATTTGATTTCCTCCAATAGCAGACAATGGAATATGATAGTTAAAATTAATTGTATTTTAGGTGGTTCAAGTGCTTAACATGCTTCGTTATTATCTCTGCAGTTGTGTTGAGCATGGTGGAACAAGCTGCCAAACCTCTTGCCCGTCCTGTCAGAGTAAGTTCTCTCCCTGCTAAGAGTTGTGAAGTTGAGTTGAACTTAAGATATGCAGATGTTGATGTTTAAAGTGCTTGAAATGAAGAAATTATGCCCACTTTATGCTTTCGCAAACTTTACCATGTTGATAAAATTCTCCAAAATTTTGCGGAATGCAAATCATTACATTTTGCCACATAGTCAGAATAACGAGGTCTGAGTAGTTCAAAACAAATGTCCAATTTCATTCTTGTGCCAGGATTCTGTGGCTCAAAATACTCTCAAGTCTTCTTTTAGTTTATGGTGGGCCTAGAGATTCAGAGAGTCCAAGATCTTCAGCATCTTATTTATCTTTTAGTCCTTTCTGTATGGTAACTGTTTATAGTTTCATCCTGTTTCCTCTAATTTATTTCGGGCAGGTTTGGGTTTTGGATGCTACTCCTGGAAAAGTTAGAGCTGGTAGAGATGGAGAGGATCATCCAGCTGAACTGATCTCTTTCCTTAGTAAATTGCCTAAGGAGGTAAGCTTTTATTTCTTGATGTATTTTGTTATCATTTACAAATTATGTATCCTATTGTATAACTGCCGTGATATAGGATAAAATAATCGGTAAATGTACTGTGTTTTTCTACATGCAGTCATAAATTAATTGATAAATCTGTCCATTATTTTGCTATTGACTGAAAGATACAATGACTCGGATGCATAGTGCGTGAGGTATAGATTCAAGTGAAAAGATGCCAAAACATAATTTTGTTTGTCTGGGTGTGTGTATTAGCAATGTAGATGTTTCAAATACTTTTTGGTTTTATCAATTGTTGAAGCATTTGTGTTCCATTTATTTTATGTCTCTTTTCCTTTTCTTTACCATGGTTGTAAGTATGTTATGATCTTCAATTAAGGTAGGTCTACTCGAAGCGGGAAATTGTGAGTGGTCTTATTCAAGAAGGCTTTTCCAGAGACGTAGCGCAGGTATGATTCAACTGCCAATACTGATCTTAATTAATATTATGCTCTTAATTTAAATTCTGGAATTCAGGTCTATCATACATGAATTTGGAGCTACTTCTTCAAAAATGGTGATGTGCCTAACAGCCCACTATGGAGATTAATTCTCTTTAATTGCTGACTTCTGTTAACTTAAATACTTGGTCCTTAAACTCTTATTGAAAACTTAGTTTTATTGCCAGTGTTAGTGCGGTATTTCTTCCTGTGATTGTCTCATTCTCCCTTCTTGTTATATCTTCTCAGTCCTAATGTTCATCAGTTATTGACAAACTTAGTTTTATTGCCAGCGTTTGTCCAGTATTTCTTCCTGTTGTTGTCTTATTCTCCCCTCTTGTTAAATCTTTTTAGGCCTAACCTTCATCAGTTGTTCTATGAAATATGCACTATGATGTCTACTAAAAAATCCCTCACAACTGTTTTAAACTTCATGAGCTAATAAAATTCTTTATCTCTGTGGTTCACAAATCAGTATGAAGTTCTTGTGACCATCGATACTTGTAGGGATGTCAACTATGTTTTCTTATGAAGAAACAAATATGAATTTGAGAAGGAAACAAATAACGATTTTCCTGATCTATACTGATGTTGAAAAAGTTGCATTTATACTTTTTATTTGATTACTTTGAGAATAGTTTAGGATTTCAATGATAGAAACATTGAGAAGTTGCAATTATAATTTCTGTTTGATAAGTTTCGTTTCTGTTTCATCTTTGTTTACCCTGTGATAACGGTACTTGTGATGCCTCCTAATATTTACATCTCGTTCATGTTTTGTGTCCAGTGGGTGGTAACTAACCTTAAACCAGCCAGCCCTCCTGGTTTGTCATCATCAAACTTCTCATGGGTCTTTGACCTTGAGGGAATTGCTGAAATGTACCAGTCCTATGAGGAAACAAATTTATGGTATTTATTTTTATTTTTTTTACTATCATAGTGGATAGAGGAGGTATTTTAGTTGCAAATAATGTCTCGGTAGCTTTCTTCTATCAATTGTCATATACTAAGTCATTTTGTATTGGGGTCAAAATGGGAATGTGTGTGTGTCTCTCTCTTCTTTTTTTTATTTTATTTATTTCTTCTAAATTGTTAAATCTTGCATTCAACTAGCTTTTGAATTTGACCAAATAATGCAGGAGACTTGTGGAAAATTTGCCTCGAGGTGTGCATGTTAATTTTTTGAAAGCAGAGAGAAGCTTGCATAGGTGGGCCCTTGAAGACATCCAAAGAATTCATGCTGCTGAGGAGCTTGCTTCTGATGGGGGTGGCGGAGTTGAAATGCATGTCCTTGAAGACGCTGGTCATTGGGTATGTTGTTGCCACATGCTCTCTTATCTTAAGCTGTTATGGGAAGTATTTAGGATTGTGATCTGAGAACTACAATAAATGGTAAATAAATAATAACTTTTGAGCCTTTTAGCTTTAACTCAAGTTTCTAGACAAGATAATCTGTTTTCTATTGGTTCTTTCAGAAATTAGAAAGATGTGAAATACTTTTTGGTCAGTATACTGTATATTTCTAAAAAAAATCTTAAGAGAACTATAACACCATAAAAAGATTTCACATGTAAGTGAAATTTTTTTTAGTTGTCTGTAAACTTAGATGTTTTAGGGGTTGATCAGATTGGTTGGTCAACTTTCAAAGTTTTTGCTGGCTGAAGAAGTTTGAGTTCTTGTAGCAACTTAAAAAATTGAATACATTTTCAATGTAGGGAGATGTTGGAAACTGAACAATTTTAATAATCACCAACATGGTGCCAGTTTAACAAAATGCGATATTTTGTTTTAAACTTTCGAAGCTGCTAGTTATGCTTTCTGTACATTCCCACAGGTACATGCCGATAACCCAGATGGGCTTTTCAGGATTCTTTCATCTTCTTTCCAAGGATTCTAGTCCTCTAGGAGTTCACGCATTGATTCCACTTAAGTTTCCAGAGAGCTGTCCGCCTGCAAAGTAAGGGAGATCTTTACTTCATCGTATATTTGTATGGTAAAATAGGGTAGATGTTCTCATTTTTTTTCCCCCTCTTTTTCTCCTCCCAAATTTTGGTCATCGTAGTCGAAAATCATCTTGATCAAAGAGAGCGATTTTTTGGGTCAAAAAAATATACATTTCTATTCCTCTATCGTTTTGTTTAGCTTTATGTATAAATTATGATAATTGTATTCCAGTGTTTTAGGCTGTATAAGAACATGGTACTACTACATTATTTAGAAGTTCTTCATTTTCATGGAGTTATTTGTCATATTTGGACTAAAATTTTGTTAAAAAAAAATGTATCTTAAAATATAGCTTTTGTAAGTAACATCGCCTTTTACATTCATATAACTTCAAATGCTTTTTTTTATTTTGTAATCGTTATACATACAATTAGCAAAGTCTTTTTTTTATTTTTAATTTGATAATCATTATACATACAATTAGCATCCCAAAAAGAAGCTATGCTCTGGGGTATCATACAATTAGCAAAGTCTTTTATTGTTATGCCTCGCCATAAAAATCCTATAAAAAAATCCCTCTTTATGTCAACCAAACGGCACAAAAACTATCCAAAATTTCCCCTTTTGTATCAATCACACCGACTCAGAAGATTTTCCGACCAAAACTTGTTCAACTCCGGCCAACATTTAGGTGACGACAACGGCACGAGCTGTAGACAAATGTAAGCAAGGTTCATGGGATGATTGTTTTGGTGAAACCGATGCAAATTTGGTCAGAGATTCATCAAGAGACTTCTTCTTTTCAAAAGAATGAGACCATTTCATTTCCATGAAGCTCTTCTTCCTCCACGGTCCCATGTAGATTTTCTTCTCCTTCATCGACTGCTTGGCTGCATTGCATAATATACGGATGATAGTGTGCAGGTATTCGGGTTTCCCGATGTAGTATTCCGGTAACTGGGATACAAGTTTCCGGTACTCATCGCACGCTTTTGCTATCTCAAACTGGTCTCTGAATTCCAGTTCAATCAGGAATGGTAGCTGCTTCTTTCGCCCCAAGGAAATTGTCGTTACTTCAACGTATTCGTGTGATCCTGCAATGCAGAGTAAATGATGATCGTTATTTCAGGGTTGTGTATCAATCTTTTTAAAAACCAATACTTATTTTTTCATACCTCCAGGAATTTCTTTGGTGTGTTTCCATTTAGATGTGCAGAGATTGGCATTCAATCCCTTTTCACGAAGCTTATTAACAAGAATTCTTCTCAAACAAAATGTACAAAACCCATCAGACCTTGTCTTTGGGCAGCAACTGCAAAATTCTGTCTCTTTAGCCATCTCCACAATCTTGTTCACTTCTTGCCTCAGCTTTTGTCCTGTTAAGCTTTGCCTCTCCATAATTTCCTGATATAATAATATCACACATACCCCCCCATTAGTTAAAATATTATTTATTTTTGACAAACTTTCATTTATATCCCAAATACATATATCATCACATGAAATGATGAAATGGTCCAACATCAAATATCTAACTGGGAGGCCCAAAATGTATAGTTGAATTGTGGTATTATGAGCTCACATGTGGCATAACCACAATCAATTTATTTTCTTGGTTCCAACAAAATCAGAATTCCTATTATGCCGACACATGAGCTTGCCCTAATTGTTCTACACCACAACTTTTGATATATATGCTGTTGTATACCACAAACATAAGATTTAGATATTTATATCTTGTAGGGTAGAGTTTTGATATATTTATAATTTTTAATTTCTTGTGAATTTTATAAATCCAAATGGATTTCCTATAAATTACATGCAGGAGTATAAGAGACAAACTGCTATCAAACAATTATTAATTGAGATAATTTTAGAAGCATATATGTAAATATTATAGAAAATTAAATTAAAATTTGCAGGGATTATGAAAGCTTTTAATCAAATTAAATTTTGAAAAAGGAAGTAAAATAGAAATAAAATCGAAATTATGAACTATTAAACAAAATAATTTTCAACGTTTCGATTATATCTATATATACACACGACCATATCCTTAATCACAAACCTTCCTTTGAGTGATTTTTAATAAAAAAAAGTAATGAAATTGATCAAACTTTTCTCTTTAATTGCAAAAACCAGGAAGAAATATGCAAAGAAATAAATGCAATCATAAAGAAAATTAGCTTATTGAAAGGAAAAGTAAAAAAGAAAAAAACCTGAAGCAAAGCTTCTTGTGATTCCCAGAACAAAACTCTCTGCGTCGGAGGGTTTCCATGCAATTTCATGTTACTGCTACGACCATGATCATCTGATCTATCTTCTTCTGCTGCTGCTGCATCATCATCATCATCATCATCATCATCAAAACGATTCGTTTCATCTAATTCTTCGACGTAGAGCACAGAATAAATCTTCTCTTCCAGACTTTCCATGCAATTATTTTTGCCATTCTCTTCTTCAAGCATTTTCCCCATCATCATCTTCTCCTGAGTTATCTTCTTCCTTTTGGGGTATATATCAAATTTCCTTCTTTCTTTTTCAGGAAAGATATGTGAAAATATATCGATCAATCAAAGAAAGAAAAGAATTGAGAAAGAAGGAGAGATAGATGAAGGAAAACAACATGAAGAAAAATATTAATATTTATTTTTATTAAATATTTTAAAATAAAAGAAAAGAAAAGAAAAGAAAAAGCTCTTTGTAAGAGAAATATTGAGCACAATAGAATATTCTCTATTTGCATTTATATAGATAGCATTGTATTTTCGGGTAAATAATTTATTCGGGCTATCTCTAACAACTATAATACCCACCAACCAATTACAAAAACTATTTTCATTATCCGATTAATTATACCATTATTCAATTATATAATATCACGTGTTAATTATTTGTAATCTATAAATAACAAGCTTAAAAATAATACCCATGATTAATTTTACCATTATTTTTTATGCTACGTATAAATATTTTGTTTTTAATTAATAAATTAAAAATATCTTCAAATGTATTTAATTGTATTAAACAATTATATATATATGAGGTATAATCAATTTTTTTTTTTACACAAAATCTTATATTAAAATATAGATCGTTAGATTTAAGAGTATTCAACGCTTAAGATTGTATCTGACAATACATTAATTACAAATATATTAATTATACATTGAATACATGATCAGATGTAATATCAACAGTTAAATGTTTTTAGATCCAACGGTTTATATTTGATATAAAATTTTACGTAAGAAAAAATACCATTGAATCTATTTCTATATATATACATTTGTTTTAGGTTTTTCTTAATGCCTTAGCTTGTGTAATAAACATATAAAAAAATTGAGAAATGTAAAACAATAATAGTGGTCAAAATGTAATGAAATTTGACTCATTTTGTTAATCTATAAAATATTGTAATTTTGTTGAATTTTCTTGAAAATAAAATTAATGGATAAATCCAGAATTCATTGACTCGGAAGTGGTGCCGAGTCAGATTCCTATTTTCAGTTGGGTCTATCATGTTATTAACTAATTAATTATTGACTTTCTGTTCTATTTTTTTTATTTGATCAATGAATATATAATTTTCTCCCTTTTTAATTTTATTCGTAATTTTCTATTTTACTATTCATATACATACAAACATATACACTAAAATTTTATCTTTATTTTATGTTTGGTAAAAGAATAATTAATACAATTACAAAATTTATATTATTTATTTTATAAATATAACGTTACTATTAGCTTAACAAATATAAAATAAAAAAAAGAATTGTAAAGATTTTATATTTATAAATATCTAAGTTAGTGTAATAAAAAAAAGGAATATAAAATATATTTAGTAAAAAATAAATACACTTTTATTAAACATTATTACATCTTTTTTTTACAATTAATATATTTATTAATATTAAAATTAGAGTTCTTCCGAAAATATTGATTCATACAATTAATTTTTTTTAAATTTTAATAGTAAAATTCATTTTAGGATTAAAAGTTTTTAAGGGTTAGTAATATTTTATAATATTAGGAAGCTTTGTTAAAAATAAGTAAAATATATCATGATTTACTGTTTTAACAAAATTCAGGACCTATCTGTTATTTTCTGAAAATTGCTATTTAATTAATCTTCATTAAATTATTTTGTTTTAAAAAAGATAAATAAATAAAAAATTAAATTGTGGCTGATACAGAGAGAAGTGCAGTAACCATACAACTTTCTTCTTCCTCGTTATCCATTTTCTGTGGAGAGCGAAGATGCTTGACTCTTCACTTTCCTTCTCTTAATTTTCCTTCCACCAACTCCATTTCCATGGCTTCCTCACCTTCACCTTCATCTTTCCCTCAAAATTATACTTTTACCCCTTCCCACTCTTCCCTTTCCCGCCTCAGCAAACCGTCTCTTTTCCGACACCCTCTTACCGTCCCAAACCAACGTCGTTCCACCAATGCATTGCCGCTGGCTCACCGTTTTTCAGTTCCGAAGATATCCACTCGGAGAAAGTTGACGTGTAAGGCGGCGGAGGTGTCGGTGATGGAGGAGTCGTCGGGTTCGGGTGGTGACAGCGGAGGGGAGAACTGGGTGCCGGTGGTGCCTCTTGCGGCGCTGCCTAAGGGTGAACGGAGAGTTATTATACAGGATGGAGAAACAATATTGCTTTTGTGGTATAAAGATGAAGTTTTTGCTATTGAAAATAGATCTCCTGCTGAAGGTGCTTACAGTGAAGGACTGCTCAATGCAAAGCTAACCCAGGTTTTCATTTTTCAATTTATTTTTTTTATAAATTTGATTATATGATCATTTTGTTTGTTTTTATTGAATAATATGATGAAACTATGTATTCTTTGGAATTGAAAATGGTTGGGAGAATTAATGATGCGTGGTGGTGATTGTATATTGTTTGAAGTAGGTGGTAGCATGTAGTTTAGAACTCGGTGACGTAGAAAAGTTGAGGAATTTTTGGGTGTCAAGAAAAAGTAAATTCTGAAATGGAAAGTAAAAGTATGCAATTTTGAATGTTGAAATATAGGTTTACTTGCTCATGAGATGAGAGGAATCGAGGCGTTTATCTTTGTTTTGTGTGAAATGGGTGGTCTGTATTTTGAATTTGGTGCTTCATTAGTTTAAGGACTTTCCATATTGGAGGAGAACGTTCAATTTTTAGCTAAGCCGAGGTGAATTTGACAGGGTCTCCATTTGCTTATGACCTAAGAAATTGGGTATAGAAGACTATGCTAATTACGGGTGCATCCATACATCTGACGGTGGCAGCTGATTATTTGACCTTGTAGTTCTTAGATGACAGGAGGAACTACTTGCTGATACAAAATGGAAAGTCAAGATGGATATTATTGGTTCTGTTAATGAGAGTTACTGGTTATGCGAGTTGTAATGTAAATTCATTCATCTATTTCATATCACATATAATTGATGTTAGTTTGCTTACCCTTTATGTCCATGACTCTGAGGTTCGACAGTGTTAATGAAACCATGTTGCTTAATGCATGTCAAGCTTTTCCATGATGAAAACGTTCCAATAGTTTGTGATACATGAAACCCTGAAACTCTGAGTCCTTAATGCAGGGTTTCTATATCAATTTGCCTTGATCAGAAATGCAAACAAGTTATGTAATCTGAAACTGAATATAGTTGTTGACCAAATATTATATGGGACCTGCAAATTTACCACTAGATGTGAAGACTTGCTTTTCATCCATGTTTTAATTCTTTATTTTAGCAAATTTCCTGAAATGAGAGAAAGTAATAGCTTGATGATGTGTCTGTTTATTTCTTCTACAGGACGGTTGTATAGTTTGCCCAACAACTGATAGCACATTTGATCTTCGTACCGGAGCCATCAGGGAATGGTATCCTAAAAACCCTGTGCTGAGAGTCCTCACCCCCCCTTTAAGGACTATGTTCATTTATCCTGTAAAAGCGGATGAACAAAATATTTATATCAATATGAGAGGAAGTGCAAGCTCTGATGCATCTGCAGAGATCGTCTTTAGTGGGAAAGCTCAACCTGGTGTAACAGCAACGGACGTCAATGTGGAAGAGGTAAACTAAGCTCATTTTCACCAAATATTTTCATTTGTAGATGTCAAATTAAGTAAGAATGATCGTTTGAGTTGGTTGTTTTATTCATTCGCCGATAATTTTACAGGTGCGAATGGTGGTTGACGAGGATGCAGGGGGATTCGGTTTCACTGGAACGAATGAACTGATAAACGGAAAGGCAGCTGTAATCGGCTTCCTTTTGTTGTTAGATTTTGAGCTCTTGACTGGTAAAGGTTTTCTCAAAGGAACTGGTTTCTTGGACTTTATTTACGCGGTGTCGAATGCTTTAAAGTAAAATTTGAAACATTTTTCTTCGAAGATGAGATGGATTTCTCTCTACAAATTCTCCAGTTGAAAGAAATTTCTCTGATTCATAGGAAGATAGATTTTCTGTTATAGTCTTCACACATTTTGATGTATTATCAATCATCTTTTAATTTATTCAGCTGCTGTTGTATACCTATCTAGAAATTGAACTATTGATCTACATTTATGTCTTATACATTTGGTCAAATCAATTTGTACATCTAGTAACTTCAATATTTTTTATATATATTTTTTTGTTTCTTGTATTCTTTCTGTTGCATAAAATTAAAGCTTGTGCATGAGATTTCCCTATGTGCATATTTTACATAAAATTTATCTTTATGAATGAATGATGATGATGATGATGATGATGATGATGATGTTGTTTTGTCAAGGGGTATTTTGATTATTTTTTTAATAATTTAAGTGGACATAGTAAAAAAAGACTTGTGTCAACAATGAACAGCTGGATGGGCCATAAAAAGAATAATTCATATTAATTTTTTCTAACCCATAAGACAACACTAAATACACCCATTTTTGTCGGAAGCCCAAAAAAATGCTCATATCAATTCCGAATGCACCCCACTCTCCGTCTACGTTGATTTTGACCGACTAAACGCCACTACTAGTACCCTCATATTCATCACGTGTAGTTTTGATTCAACTGACAGTGACGTGCCAAATCTTCAAGGCAATTGGTAAAGGAATTTTTTTTGCCTACTTGCCTTTTCTAGAAAATCTAACGACATCCTCTACCCCACAAACAGTTTGAAAAAGTCTTATCTATACATTCACACCTACCGCCCTTCAAAAACCATTTCATCAACTTTTGAAACTAGTTACATAAATTCTTGCAATACTTTTTTAAATCATTCAATTATTAAAATTAAATTTTAACATAATTGTTACAATTCGTGTATTTTAAATGGAAATCGAGTGGAATTCAGTGTTTTTATATAATCATTCTATAATATATCATAGAATAATTAGACTAAAATGAAAAAAAGAATTGTTAAGTCTTTAAATACTGATAAATTTTTAAGGTTTTAAAAATATATTGATAAGTTCTAGTCTGTTAAGTTTTAATAGAAATTTAGACGATGAACAATGTTATGACGATTTTATCCTTATTCAGTCAACTTAGATAATTTACTCATTTTTGCCAACCACTATTGACTGCCGTTGACTACCACCTTCGATCACTATTTATTTTATTATATATATGATTAAAATCTTTTTTAATCATTTTACACAATAGTATAATTATTATCTTTATTTGAGCAGTCATTTTTAAAATCTAAAATTTTAACTTCAGATTTACAGTGAATGGCTACTCAAACGAAGATAATAATGATATTATTGTGTAGAGTATTTAAAAAGAATTTTAATCATATATATAGTGAAACAAATGGTAATTAGCGATAGTAGTCAACGACGGTTAATAACAGTCAATGACAATCGATGAAGTAAATTGTCTAAATTGGCTGAATAAAGATAAAACCGTCATAATACTATTTATCGTCTAAATTTTTATTAAAATTTGATAGATTAAAACTTATCAATATATTTTTAAAAATCTTAAGAATTTATTAATATATTTGACTAAATCTTATTGACCTAGCAGTCATTTTCTCCGATTAGAGTGTTTGCAAGAGAGTACATATTTTTAAATATATGAATTTAAATAGCTTAATTTTATTTCAAATGTAATTTGTCTTTTCGTAAAATAATAAAGGTGGCAGCTGAGAGTAATGCGTTTACACATCCAAATACATCGTCCCGACGTGAGAGTTGAGTTGAGTTGAATTGATGATGTCATGCGTTAGGGAAGCAATCCAAAACTTTTATGATTTTTTTATTCACCAACCAATTATTTATTTATTTATTTTAATAATAATTAAATTTCTAAACACGCTTGTGGTCCAATTATTAAATTTTGAAAAAGTTATGGCCTGTTTGTTTGTTTGTGCCGGATCAATTTTTCCGTCCCACTTGATACAAATCCCACCGTCCCAAATGTTTCATTGGATAAGAAGCGCTTCACTTCTCTTCTCTTACTTTGACCTTGAAAATTTTGACTTTCCCCCGTTGAGCACTTATTCACGAGGCATCCTCCCTTTTGACTTTCTTCATCTTCAACCTATATAAACCATAAAGAAGTACTTCTTCACATTCGTTCACCAGCTTTCTTATCCATATATCGTTTTCTATTTTTGACTTGCTCAGAAGTCAGAAACATTTTCTCACAGAGCCATAAACAACTTCCTCAGAAACCACTTCTTCGCAAAGCCATTACCGGCTTCGTATGACTTCCTTAATCTTCACCTTCTTGATTCTTGTTTGATCGCATTCATTCATCAGTTTGTTGTCTGTTATTTCATATTTTAACTTGCCTTGCCCAGAAAGCAGTTCTTCACAAAATTATCAACAGCTTTATCAGTAAGCCGGGAAGAGATGGAAAGTAACGTAGAAGAAAATGAAGCTCAAAAGAAATACAAAGGAATACGACGACGAAAATGGGGCAAGTGGGTGTCCGAAATCCGTGTTCCGGGCTCACGAGACCGTCTCTGGTTAGGCTCTTATGCTACGCCGGAGGCAGCGGCTGTTGCCCACGACGTTGCTTTCTACTGTCTACGCAGACCGCCGTCGCTGGACAGCCTCAACTTTCCGTTAATGTTGCCGGCAAGTCTGAATGCAGAAATGTCACCGAAGTCTGTTCAGAAAGCTGCGTCGGACGCCGGAATGGCGGTGGACGCACAGATGGTTTTGAACAAGTCGGCGAATAATGAAACGGAAGTGAATGGAAACGGCGGAATTCAAGCGCTTGATACGAAGCAGTTTTGGGGAGCCGATGAATCTTTTGGGCAATGGGAGGAGAAAGAGCTGAGCATTTCTGTTGACGATTATCTCAACTAGAAGTAGTTTTTTTTTTCTTTTAATTTTCATTTTTAGAATATAATTTGTATAAACATTAATAGAAATTAATATTAAATAAAAATATATGCTGTGCTAATATTTTTTACAAACCACAAACATTTGGTTTTATTTTTAAAAAAATGGTTTCTTATTTTGATGTATTTTTTTGGAGCAAATATACCATAAAACACATTCCCATTCAAATAATCAAAATGGTTTTGTTTTTCCAAAACAATTTTTGTAAACAACTGCGGTCGAGTGATATGTTGACCAGAGGTCCACTTGTTTAATTATTAAGACTTTCAGCTGATTATTAAGAAACAGATTCCGTCAAATTAATGGATTTATTAATTAGGCTTGGACATTTCAACATGCAACTACATTTAAGAAGCTTCTTTATCCCATTTTTCAAGAAATTTATTAGTTTGTATACATTATTATATGCAATATACAAATTTATATAGGAACTTTATTTAGATTTTAGATAAAAGAATATAAACTAAAATTCTTTACTATTTATTACTGACTAAGTTACATATGCAAGTCCTTTTTTATTCTCAGCAAATGTTAAAAGAAAAAAAAAATCAAAATTATAACCAAAACATAAATATAAAAGTGAACAAAAAGTTGGCTATAGTACTACTGCTGAATTCCTTCAATTCATTCACCATTTCTATTGATGCTGGCCACTGAATTGGGCGAAGGCGGTGGGACTAACCAGAAGTTTCCGAGGAGATGCCCCCTCCAGTAGAGGTCTTGTTGGCGTGCCTTCCAAAAGTGGCCTCCCTGTGCCTGTGTAGGATGTTCTTCTAGCGCCTTGTGTGGAAATGAGCAGCCGGAAAGTCCAGTTGAGGACATTGGGGGCGAAAACACGGTAGAGGAGGAATATGTCATACCAGCTTGGAAACTTTACATATGTGTCACCCCTGCAAGCTCCGGATACAATCATCTTCGCAAAATCCTCCACGGGGCCACCGCTCGCGTGTACCTAAGACGGAAAATTCAAGAGAGTGCGACGTTGAAGCTTGAACATCTGAGCTTCTATATATATCTATATTTGTTAATTGTGTATTGCAAGGTGTGGGAAGTCGAACGGTATAATTGAGAGAGATACAAGAACTTACTTCTCTTTCTTCTTTCCATTGCATCTCTGCGCCTTCCTCTAGCATGAGCTTGCCTCTAGTCATTTCGGTCCCAATCCAACCGTGAGTTGCAATTGTTATTCCAACCTCGTCATTCAGTTCAAATCTCAATGCCTCGTAGAAGTTGACAAGTGCTGCTTTTGCAGCCTAGCAGAGAAGAATGAGGCAAAAGAAAATTAAAACGTTAATAAGTAAAAGGAAAAAGAAGATTTAACTGAACCAGTACCCAAGATAACAAGGG
The DNA here is from genome assembly GCA_028052125.1 of Melia azedarach. NCBI lineage: Eukaryota > Viridiplantae > Streptophyta > Magnoliopsida > Sapindales > Meliaceae > Melia > Melia azedarach. The sequence goes on along the minus strand of CM051401.1, from coordinate 14,667,431 downwards.
AAAAATCACATATATACTCACAGCATACAGACTCATTCTAGGCAAAGGCAACCAGTTCTCAACTGAAGCATTCACGACGATACGACCATTGGTCTCATGCAAGAAAGGAAGAGCAACAAATGTTGGATAGACATTTCCCCAAAAATTTATATCCTGCAAATTGAAAAATTAAATCAAAATATCAGAATATTAATTCATAAAAGAGCTAAACCCGTACGAACTCTTGAAAGCTTTATTAACGAAAGAAGATTGCTACTGATCAGAGTTTACTAATGCGGCCTGTACACCTTACCAACAAGCGGGGAAACACAGAGGTATCGGTCACTTCCTCGAAGAAAAATGTATGTCCCAAACTTGCTGTGTTTACGAGATGGTCGACTGCAAGATTCAAGAGAAAGTTAATTTTCTGGATGCATAACATGTAAGAAATTCACTCGAATTCTTCTTGATTACCAAAGTTGCATCCGATACATTTAAATACTATCTGGAACTACATAAGCTTTTGCCTACACAGAAACTTGCTAGAAATCTGATTTAAAGCTTTAAATATAAAAATATAAAGGGAAATGCTACAATGTTGGACGAAATCCAAGAGCTCGCTTGCCAATTCTTGAGATAACTTTAGCATAATTTCATCAATCTCTACCGATTGTTTTCTAAAGATCGTACTAATTGCAAGCCATAGTTCCCAATCACTTTCATTCATCAATTTAATTCAGGGGAGAAAACATACCGCGGCCGAAGACATTTATGGTCTCGTTAACGAATCTCCTGCAGTCTTCTTCCTTGACAACATCTGCAGCTATGATTATAACATCGTTGGCACCCATACGTCTCGCATTTTCACTGATTCCTCGAAGTTTATGCTCCCTCCGTGCAACCAATACAAGGTTGGCCTTCCTCTTTGCATATTCGTATGCAATTTGCTGCAATCACAAACAGTTTGTTCATAACATTCAAGCTGGATTCAATCCAAAACCTCTATTACCAATTTTAGTACCCAGATCAAGTTCTAGTAAGCTTTAGTAAATAACCCCAACCCAAATTCAAGCTTCAAGACCTCTTTTACTACTCTTAGTACCCATCAAATTTTAATACGCTTTAGTAAATAAACAAGTTAAATCCCGCCGTAGAGCGGGATTCGGTGCAAAAAGCTCTTGTACCACTTCATAGCTATCAAAGTTTGAAATAAGCTTTAGCAAATGAATACTTTAAAACATTAATAAGATTTAAACACAAGAATAGAAATTAAGGAAATAAAGATTAATTAAACTTGCCTCTCCTATGCCAGAAGAAGCTCCGGTGATGATGACAACTTTATCTTCCATATTTTCAGTGTATAAGATATTGTTGTAAATCCACTCACACCCATTGATGAAACACAGAGCCGGCCATGCAAACGCCAGCACCACCAAGCTCGCCGGCGGAACCATTAAGTTCAAAAATGAGTTGAGCAAATCCATCGACCGCCGGAATATATTTTAAACTTTTTCTTAATTACAGAAACTCAAGAGGGAGAGAAAGATCTTAAAGTGAAGGGATAAGAAGAGATCGAGCTGATGAAGGCGAAGATGAAGAGAATGAGTTTGCATGCAGTATGAGAGTTTGTGAGGACACGTGGTTTAGTTGCAGAGTTTGTGTTGTGACGAATGGAAAGAAGTTTTGGATGTTCTTGCATGACACATACTACTTGTTCAGTATGTTACAATTTGGACAACTCTCAGATATATTTATCATTTTATAATTATTGAAATAATTATATATATATATATATATATATATATATACATATATAATATTCTATATCAAAAAGAAATTTATTTTTTTAAGTAATTTATTTTTTTAATGAAATTTATATTTGATAAATAAATTTTTAATTAATTATTTTATAATTGGATATATTCTACAATCAAATGCATTTTAACACCAACTTTTATAAGCGGGGAAGATATTAATTTTTAAGAACAGTTTGTCAAATAATTCATAATCACAATCTTATCGCATAACAAAAAAAATAATTATATCTCATATTTTCGTAAATGATAAATTTATTATGAGAACTAATTATTTTTTAGCATAGTAATAATAATTTATTTTATTAAGGAATAATGATCCGACACTGGACTTAAGTGTATTCTAATATTGTGATCATCAAATGAGTTGTAACTAATTTTACATACAAATTAATTTAAAGTTCATATATATATATAATCATAACTTTATCCATATTTCATTAATTTAATTAATTTCATCCATTTTCACAACTTCAACAAAATTCAACCTGTTTTCTTCCCCGCCTCTTACAAAACAATGGGCCGGACAAGAGTCAACATGAAGAGGCCCAAACAAGCCCATTATTTACTTATAAATGTATTTTTATACATTTTGTTGTCATTTTTAAGAATTAGGGACGTAATTTCAAATTTAATTTTTTTAAATTAAAGTATTATTTTCATCAAACCTTAGAAATATACGTCCTCTATCATTAAAAAAAATACACAAAAATTGTTAAATAAATAATAAAATATTATTTAAATGTCACATTGTACTTATTAAACAAACTTAATAATTCATAGGAATTGACGATGTTTTCTTAATTGTATGATACGGTAACGTGGGTTCAAAAAATTCCATAAGAAAATCGAATGATTAAATATAAAATTCACAAAATTATAGAACGTAACACGTAACGTGACGTCAGTGTAGCAAAACCCTCGGTATCAAAAGACTCGGTCCACTCCACTCTACGCTGAAGGCGCGTCAATTTACCCGCCGGTACACAATTCTCCCAAGCTATCCTCTGTACTCTAACGTGCGCCGCCAATTTTTTTCACACGAGTGAGACGCACGTGTGAACAATAATTCGGTTAAAACGAAGCATATTCTCTCTTCATCCCCGTCGTTTTCATTTTCTTTGTATTTTTTCATCCTTCTCCAGATTTTCTCTTCTCTCTCGTCGTTTACAACGGAGGCGTTTTCTTTTTTCTTCTTTTTTTTTTCTTAGAGATAATCGTAAATAAAAAACAAATAGGATAAGAATTGGAGTATAATTGTTGACAAATTTGAGAAATTTTGGTGGGAAAATGGATCTGTGGACGGTGCATGTGAAGAGCGCAAGTTTAAGCCCGCTTTGGATGAGAAATTGTAAACGTAGTTCCGGTTCTTTGGGAAAAGTGGGAGTTTTTGAGATCAGGGTTTTGAAAGGCAGAGTCGTTTCTTCGCATAATCAGAGTCATAAAATGGTCGTTACATGTATGGCCAAGAAGAATCACGACAACCCATCGTCGCCTGGTATTTTTTCTTTCTTCTTTTTGTTTTTGATTATCTGTAATTCTGGGTGTTTTTAGACTCTGCGTTGGATGTCAAAGTTTGGGTTTTTTGTGGTTTTTTTAGCTTAGGTATTTTGTTGGTTGATTTCTGAGAATTGGGCGAGAAATTGAAGAGCTAGATGATTGCTCCTGTTCCACTGTAACAACAATTGGCCAGCATTTTGTTGGAATTCTGAAATTTGTCACTTGGATTAGTGTTAGATAGTGAAATTGACTACATAAAAAATGGATAAGAGATCAATTTCCATGAAACATAGGAGTAATTAACCTTTCAAAATTGACTACCTAAAATGAAATATTTTGTCTAAAGTGTTCAAGTACAAAATTTTTGTGATGGTTGACCAATTATAAATGTTAGTACGAATGAAGAGAAAATTTTCTATTCTGAACCTTTTATGGGTTTTATAGAATAGATGTAAGGTAATGTAGGTTCTTTCCACTGGCTAATATACTTGCTATCGGTGTAATGTGTTTTGGAGTTAGGATTCACTTCTAATGGATTATGACTTGCATTGCTTGATCCTCCACTCTTAAACAGTAACGGTCATTACATGGATTCCTTGGTAATGTTGTATATTATTTATAATTGTTGTTTCCAGAACCATAATTGTTACTGGAGTTTTTGATTATATGCGCTACTAGCCTTTATCAATTCATGCTTCTTCTTTCTCTTCTACTACATCATTTTTATGTTTGTTCTTTTTATTCTTTTAGCGCTTCTTATTGTTATCGTTTTCTTTTACTAGAATGGGATGCCGAAGATTGGCCTTTCTTTTTGCAAAATAGAAGAAACATATATTTCTGTTTTTTGTTGTTTTGAACACGCCAGAATAATTGTGGAAACCAACAGTATCTTATGGTTTGATTGCTCCTTGGGCTATATATTTCGCTTGGGTCTCCAACTCAATGATTGTTGCATTGTTTATGAAATCACAGCTTTATGTCTGATATTCTTAATTTATTTTTGGGAGAGAAACTGAATTTGGTTAATGGCAGTTTAATTTGTTTTGTGTTTGATTTGATTTTGAGAAAGAGTTAAGAACTTTTTGGTTCAGTCCATCTGTATCATCACCTTGTTTACTATGATCCTAATTTAATTTTATCGTAGACTCATTTGCCATGCTTTAACTCGAACTAAAAGTAAAAAAGATTTTTTGTCACTTATCATGTTTTGCCCATTTTGCCCAAGTGTTGTGATCTGTTGGCAAAAGTAAAAGTTTGCAAGAGGACCCAAAGAGACTGACGCTTGAACAGTGATTGAAGATTAAAATGTTAAACACTCTCTGGGGCACTGTGTGAGAATTATTTCCTGTTATAATATGTGTATGGGTTAACCCATAAGTGTTTTTAGTCCTTATTGAGCATGTAATCAGATCTTGACCGATAAATAACAATGTTAAAAGTTTTAGCTTATCTAAATTGAAGCTTGACTTGATTAACCATGATCATGATTTTTGAGTTCAGGAAATGGTGATCGATCTACTCCAGAAGGAGATAATGTGAAAAGAAACAGTTCTTCTGACAGCAACAAATCCGACGACACTGCATCCCAGAAGTCGTCTCGCATAAACTTGGACTGGAGAGAGTTCAGAGCTAACCTATTTGCTCGGGAACAGGTGAGGTGTTTCGTTTCTTAGTGGGTTGTCGCCATTATTTTCAATAATTGAACAATATTGAAGTACTAGGTGGTGCCATTTAACAATGTGGAAGCTCACTCTTTTCCTCCTTATGTCCTAGTCAGCTTAGTATGCAGTTTTAATGATAGCCTTAGTTGAACTAACTGTGACTTTTGGATTTGTTCTAGTAGTATAGCCTATCTGTTATCTATTGGCACATGGAAGTAGATATATCCACTTGAAAATTCGTGAAGGAGGAGTTCAGATCTTATAATTTTTCTTTTTGGAGATAGAAACAAAAATACTCTGGAAAGGGGCCTAATTTCTTAACCAATTCAATGGATCTCATTCTGCCTTGTTTCTGAGATCTCAGCCAATACATCCAGAGCTGAGACTTGTTGGTCGAAAGATTGCGTGTTTTCTTTTTCGGTTCAATTTGAAAGCCTGACAACCTAAATCAAACTCTGCATGATTATGTGTTTGAAATTGGTTGTTTCATTGAACCTCTGGGAATTTGATTTGGATGATGTCGTCATTTTTATTCCTTTCTACAATGATACAGTAATATCTTCATGACTCGATGTGGGATGCTGCTTGCCTTGACATAACAAATAAATGATAAGAAATGTGCTAACAATGAATGTATGCAACAGAGTGAAATTTACACTTTGATTACTTTAACAGGCAGAGAAGGTAGAATCTGATGCTCAAAATCAAGGTGGGACGACAATCCATGAGTCCAAACCTCTCGGCCTGAAATGGGCCCACCCTATTCCAGTACCTGAGACAGGCTGTGTCCTCGTAGCCACAGAAAAGCTTGATGGCATTCGCACCTTCGAGAGGACTGTTGTTCTCCTCCTCAGATCCGGAACCAGACATCCACAAGAGGGACCATTTGGAGTTGTCATTAACCGTCCACTTCATAAAAGGATCAAACACATGAAGCCTACGAATAATGAACTAGCAACGACCTTTGCTGATTGTTCTTTGCATTTTGGTGGGCCACTTGAGGCAAGTATGTTTCTTCTTAAATCAGGGCAATCAAAGCTTCCTGGGTTTGAAGAGGTAATCCCTGGCCTGTGTTTTGGAGCTAGAAACAGTTTGGATGAAGCGGCAGCCCTTGTGAAGAAAGGTGTCCTTAAACCTCAGGATTTCAGATTCTTTGTCGGTTACGCTGGATGGCAACTGGATCAGTTGAGAGAGGAGATTGAATCAGATTATTGGTATGTTGCTGCGTGTAGCTCTGATTTGATCTGTGGTGGTTCATCAGATTCATCTTCGGAAAGATTGTGGGAGGAAATTTTGCAGCTTATGGGTGGCCACTACTCGGAATTGAGCCGTAAGCCTAAGCAAGATATGTAAGTGAATTTTTACCTAATGGATGCTCCCAGAATGTATATATCATTCTGGAAGTTGAAGCAGAATATGTGACCAAGATCTTTGTGGAGCCAAATGTACAGAAAGTTCTCTGGCTTATTTAATCAGTAGATCTTTCTTTTCTCATTTTTTTTTTCTGTTTTTCCTCATAAACCTTTCTAGTTATAGTTTTTGTATGTAATACTTATTTATCTTATTTTAAGGCAAAAATAAAATCTTAGTTACAATAAGAGCAGCCTGTGGAAGGAAAATCATGAACGCATTTGCAGAAACAGCAGTCTACACAGTTCTGTGTATACGCATGTGAAGATTTTTCGTTTTCTCTGTAAACTTTGTTAGATTTTTCCAAGAAAAAGAAAAGGTCTACACTTTCAAAGAGCAGAATTTTGTTACAGCCAATTCAATCTCCTTTTCTCTGCAAGTTAATTCTTGTTTCATATATTTATCTCTATAATTTTTATTCTTAAAATTCTTAGTTGTTATTTTAAATACTACATAAATGTAAATCAAACTCATCTCTAATCTTAATAAAAGCAGGAATCAAATCCTAAATTTTTCTAAATTTTTATTTCTTCGTTATCAGTTGAAAGAACTGGTACCTACTCTTCACATGTAATTGAACTCGAAAACACGAACAAAACAATTGTGAACCCATCTCTTGAATACAGTGAAGTATGGATATGTTACACTGAGTCCACAAATATTCCCTTCTAACCCTCGACAAACCCTTTTCCTTCTTCTATACAAAGCAAATTTCTCCACCCACAACAAGGTGCAAGTAAGCAAAAATAAAGACGAAAAAATATGCACAGATGCTTTTCAATATCATCAACTTTGGAACAACTTTTTTTTGTTTTTTTGTTTTTGACTGCAAAAGAGACTGTCACAACCTTCAATTACATTCACCTACTCCATCTCAATCAAGCTTCCTAGGCATTTCATCTCCCGGTGAGATGTGATCATGAACAATGTTAGCTTCCTGGAGAGTTACCTGCTTTTGCTTGAGAGGATAGTCAGATCCCAGGAGGATCCTGTGTTTACAAGGCAGTAGAGTTAACATTCTTGAGCGTTACCGTGCATATCTTCCTCGATGATTTGGCTGACCGACAACTTCACTATTTCTGTTGTTTCCTGACTTCTCAACTCGAGCTTTACGAACAGCATGCTGGATTTGTCTCTCGTGCTCTTTTAGTATGTCTTCCATGTTTCCTCCTGGAGGCATCAATGGTCCGGAGTAGTGAATCCTGTTTTTCTTCGGCACATACCCCTGGAATAACACAAATGCAATGAATTTTTATCAGGTTTCATCTTCACATTTCGGCTTTTGATTTTCTGGGGGAGAGGGATGAAAGAGAGTTAATTCTTTACCATAGGTTCTCTGATGAAAATTCTGTCTTCCTTTTTCTGATTGTTAGAGAAGTCTGCTGGTTGCTGAGGCAAGTGAGACCTCTGCGTCCTCAGCTCATGATTATTTCTTGTAGAGCTTGCGTTCTTGTTCCATGATGCACTAGGGTGAACCACTGTACTAGACTGAGCGTACCTATTCTGTGCTGCTCCTCTAGGTGGCTCAATTCGGAAGCCAGACACACTATCATTCTGGTTGTTGAATTTGTGGCTGATGCTTGCCTTTTTAGACTGTCCTGGAGCAATGAACTCCGGTGTTCTTACTGCATCAAGATCTCTAGAACCCCGTCTAACAGATTCAGGTCCACGCCCTCTAACAGCCTCTGCCTTCCGCCTAAAGTTAAAGTGGAGAATGCATATATATATATAAATATCCTTGATAGATTATGCAGATGTATATATGAAAGAATAAACATTTCTGAAGAGCATACCTTCTAGCTTCCTCATCACGAACCTTGGCATCTAGTTCCTTGCTCGGAGGATATTTTGGCAATTTTGATGGATCACAAGGGAGAGGCTCCATTGTGAAAAACTGAAATATTGAAATAAAAATAAGAAGAATTTCAAAATTTGGAAATACTAAAATGACTTGAAGTATTTGAATAGCAAAATCACAATTACCTCACTTCTTAGCGCTGAGGAAGCAGATCCCCTAACCTCTGGTTCAATTGCGAGAAGTTTCTCCACCAATGCTAAAGCTGATCGAGGGAAGTTTCTAAATGTCTCAGAAACGCAACACTTGTAAGGTTGTTGAGGTTTGAAACTAGTTGCAAATTTTTTTTTCCGCCAGTAGTCCTCAGAGGGTGAACCACAAAGCTTAAAAATCTTATGCATCTGTTCCACCTGTGAGTTAACGGAAATTGATATTGTTAAAGTCATCTACTTTGAATTCTGTACAGAACAAAACAATTGAACAGAAGTTCCGCCTACAATGGAATTAGAATACCTCTGTTCTTCCAGGCATAATAGGCTTCCCAGCAAACAGTTCTGCAAGGATGCAACCAGCACTCCACATATCTATAGCGGCTCCATATTGTGTAGCACCAAGCAGAAGCTCGGGTGCCCTATACCACAAAGTCACGACACGACTTGTTAATGGCTGATTTTGATCAGGCTCGAATAACGTTGCCAGACCAAAGTCTCCAATCTTAAGGACTCCTTCATTGTTGATCAAGAGATTTGAACCCTTAATATCCCTGTGCAAGACACCGCGATTATGACAGTGTTCAAGTCCTCGAAACAACTGTTGCATATAACATTTGATCTGCAACAAAATCACACAAATTTTAATATAAAACTATCATTATCAAATCCGTCACACGATAGGGATACCACATCAAAATTAATAGAAGAGCAACTACCTGTGATTCAGTGAACTTGTTGCCTGGTGTTGTTGCAAGCCCCGCAAGGTCATGCTCCATGTACTCAAAGACGAGGTACAAGCTGCCTGACATCCTCGAAGTAACAAGACCCTCAAGCTTCATAACATTTGGATGGTCAAGTTTACGCAAAATATGGATTTCCCTGGCCATAAAACGTACACTTTCTGGATCCATATTCACAAACCGCACCTTCTTCAATGCAACAATTTTACCAGTTTCAAGATCACGGGCTTTATATACGCTGCTATATGTTCCTTGTCCAATCTGCAAATTTATCACAACCCACATACACATGAACAATCATATTTTCCAACAAATTACAACATATAATATCGCATACTTTACTACTGATAGACGTAACAAATTCTGCTAACTTGCTTTCGAAAACTTTTGATCTCATCATCATATCACATCCAAATCCATCCAAGCAAAATGAAAAGAGGGCATGAACTAAACTAGTAATGAATTTTAAACAAAGGAAGAAAGCACTGATTAGAACTAACTTTGTCTATCTTCTCAAAGGAATCTGCACGTCGAGGCGCCCACCCTTTGATGGCTTCACCGGCAACTGAAGTCAACCACGAAGGCCAACCGGCAACATTTTGATCTCCTTCAGGCCCAACAGGTAAACAAATTATTCTAGACATCTGGGGTTGCAGTCCAACGGCTACGAGTGTTGTTCCCACGTCCATTGTAGCACATCTTTGATGATGATTTCTCCTAGGCCTTTCTACAATCATTGTCCTTTCTCCTTCATCCAATGGAACAGTTACAGAACCGGAACCCACATTAGACCTTAACCCAGGGCGAACTGATCCTTCATTTCCTCCTGGTTTTGCCTCTGCTTCCTCTTTCAATGAAGGAGCTGGAGCAACCAACTGAACAGAGGAAATGTTCATCTGTTTTTGTCTATCGCTTTCGTGAATTTCATCATCTGGTGCAGCTCCTTTTGAGCAAATGCAGCCCATAATCTCACCTCAAGAATCTTTTGTTGCCAAAAGACGTGTGATTCTCAAACAATTTACAAGCCACCCTTTGCAATAATTTTAACATTAAGCAAAAGGGCAACTTTGCATTTCCTTCTTGATATCAATAATTTTCAAGGATTGTGAATTTCTAAACCTGGGTTCTCCCAATTTCATACAAATTTCAATCATACTATAAAAATAAAATTCCAAAATTCTTTCAATCTTCAAGCAAAGGGGTGGTGAACAATTCAATTCTAACAAAGAAAAAAAAAGATTATGTTAATCGACAAAAAAAAAAAAAGAACTATAACAAAGCCTTATTGGAAATTGAAAAAAAGAAAAAGAAAACCAAAGCCAGAAATCCCAGCACCGAACAAATAATTAATGATGAAATTATGAACCCGGGTGTTCTATAATGCAGGAATCCTGGTCGGCCTTCCTGGGCTGATGGGTTTTTTTTTTTTAATAAATCAAAATGAACCAAAAAAGAAAATTTTATTTTTCTTAACTTTGTAGAGACAAGAGCTTGGAAGATTGAGAGGACATGAATGGGAATCAGAGAAAAAAAATAAAAAATAATTTTAATTTTTCTTCAATATTTTTGTTCAAAGTTGGTATATGGGTTGTCATTTCCGTCTGTAACAAAGCTAAGAAAGAGCGTTGTTTACGGATCTAAAATCGCGGGAAGCCATAGATTTTCTGGTTATGGCAGATTGGTGGGTTTTCTTTTTAATTTAATTTTCAAATTTTTTTTTTTAAATTAATGGCTGCTGCTGACACAGTCATTGACTCTTTCTCTTTCACTTCCATTGCTTTGCTAACGATGAAAACCAGAAAGTGGTAGTTTCTTTGTTTGAGGATTGTGTGAAGAAGACATGAAGACAAGAAAATCTTCAACTACCTTTTTTTGGTTTTTTCAGTTACAGACGTGCAACGCAATAAGTAGAGAGAAAGTCGGAAGTTTCAGAAAACGACACGTGGCGACAATGGATTGACTTCCAGCTGGATTGCCGCCAAATTCCGTTGTGTTCTTTTTTAATGTATTAAGAAAAATCATGCTAATGAGAAAAACATTAAACAAATCTAATTATAATTATATATAATTGAATTATATATATTCGTATTCTTCTATAGACATGTGGTAAGGAATATTTTTAATTTAAATATAAATAAAATTTTAAATATTACAAAATATAAATCAATCCTATCATATAAACAAAATAACTTTATTTTATTACTCGAATTTAAAATAATTTTAAAACTTCAAAGGTATTATAAATTATCTCATGAATTACCTCTAAAGGCCCCCTTTTTTTTTATCTTGCATCAATAATTAATATATTTTTTCTTTATCAAATTTGAATAAAAGTTTTTTTTAGAAAATTGTTATTTAAATTTAATTTTTTTTTTGGGTATTTAAGTAGGACTATCTTTTATTTGGGTCATGTCAATTGTGTTTCCATTAAGGTTGTATTTGTTTTCTTACAATGTTAACATATATAAAATAAAAACAAATTAAGAGTCAAGATTTAATTTTTGATTTTTTTAATTAATTTCATATTTCCTATGTTGGTTTCTCACCTGTCACAAGTTTATTTTTGGGATAATGGAAGTTAGAGAAGATTGGTATTACCTCACAGATTTCTTCATTAATTTGAATTTGATTTATTAGAAAATCAAAAATTAAAAAAAGAGTTGTAGAAAATTGATTGACTGTTATGCATGCTCTTTGTACCAAGACTTTCTTCAATATAACTTAGACGGCAAAACTTAAGCTCCCTTTTAAGTTAAAAATGGAGTCATGCTACATATATACACATATAAAATTAACCACATTTAATATTAAAATAGGAATTTCATTTCAAAAAGAGAATTAGTTTTTTTTAGTTATTGAATTTAATTTAGTGAAATTTAACCTCATTTATAAAAAAAGATAATATATTTAAATCTTTATATATAGAAGAAGAGTCTTGTCACTCACACTCTTGCAAAAGAAAGTATATTTGATTTATCTAAAACTCTTGCAAGAACAGTCTTATTACTCGCACTCTTGTCTTGTCCAAAAGAAAAAATACATTTAATATATATCTAAAACTCTTTGGTTGAAAATGCTTTGTCCCTCACATTCTTGTAAAAGAGAAAAAATACATTTAATATTTATATTAACTCTTTGGAAAATACGTATATCAATGATTGTGAATATTATTATAATTTTACTTCGTTAATTTACTTGGCTGAGTCTGAGTGCATGACTGATTCAAGAACAAAATTAGAGTTTCAGTAAATTACTGATAATTTAATATTTGACGTGTAATTTTGCCTGGTTCTTATGATTTTATTTCTTCTCATAGCATGGTTCCTACAAGTATCTTGGGATTATTACATTATGGATGAAATTAAAAATTTTATCCGAATATTCTTCTTTAATTTCTCAAAATTAAGATAGTTGAATTCAGTTGTTCACTTCAGTTTCATGTTTTAATTTTACTGTGGCTGAGACTGTTCGACCAATTCAAGACCTCCAGAATATTAGGATCTTTAATTCAATTCCAGAAAACTAGGGTTTCAGGTTTTTGTCTATATGAATTAAATCCATCACAGAATAAACTAAACACAAACTGAAACTCAAAAAAATAAAAGAAGAAAACAAAAAAATTTGAATAAACCAGAGGCTACGATGGTTCATGCATGTTTTTCTCTCTCTCTCATCAGTTATTTCAGAAACTATGCATGATTTTATGAGAATTAATGGATGTTTTGTAAAAGTACTTACCTTTGTTGTTGTTTCTGCATGCAGAATAACATTGAGAGTGGAACAGCTGGAACCGCGCAGCCACAAGGAAAAGATTTGAATGACTGGCTTCCTATTACAGCTTCAAGAAAAGCAAAATGGTATTATTCAGCTTTTCACAATGTAACAGCTATGGTTGGAGCTGGAGTTCTAGGGTTACCGTTTGCCATTTCGCAACTTGGATGGTATATATTTTTATCTGAACAGTGTATACACACACACAAACTGACCAAAGTACTTGTGATGAAATAATCAATCTATCACTTATATGTTATTTACAGGATCCCTGGAGTGATTGCATTAGTTGCTTCGTGGGTAATAACGTTTTATTCGTTGTGGCAACTTGTGGAATTGCATGAAGTGGTGCCTGGAGTGAGATTTGATCGATACCCAGAATTGGGAGCGTATTGTTTTGGGCCAAAACTTGGATATTGGTGTGTAATGCCACAGCAAATGCTGGTTCAGATTGCAACCGATATAGTATATATGGTTACCGGAGGAAAATCATTGTTGAAATTCGTTGAGTTGCTTGATCCACATTTCCATAGCCGACTCACTTATTTCATCCTCATCTTTGTTGCCGTGCATCTTGTTCTCTCTCAAGCTCCCAATTTCAATTCTCTGAAAAGTGTTTCCCTCCTTGCTGCTGTTATGTCTATCGCGTAAGTAACACGCACCCTAGCTAGCTAATGGCTAATTACTATATATAGCTTAAGCTCAGCCGATGATGATGATCTGAATTACGCACTGAATGATTGTACTATATGTATAATGAACTACTGCAGATATACGATGTTGGCAGTAGTAGCATCAATAAAGAGAGGAGTTCATCATCGTCCTGAAAAATACACGGTTCGATCTCATACGGAGGTGGGAAAGTTCTTCGACGTCCTGAACGGAGTGGGAACGGTAGCGTTTGCATTTGCAGGTCACAGTGTTGTGCTTGAAATTCAAGCCACAATTCCATCAACCCCAGAAGTTCCTTCAAAGAAACCAATGTGGAAAGGATGTGTTGTTGCCTATTTAATCGTTGCATTTTGCTATATTACTGTTGCCGTTTCTGGCTACTGGGCTTTTGGAGCTGAAGTTGAAGATGATGTCCTCATTTCCCTCAAACACCCTGCTTGGCTTATTGCTTTTGGCAATTTCATGGTCTTTCTTCACGTTGTAGGAAGTTACCAGGTATGCAAAATGAAAATTTATCCGAATTTTCATTCCAGAAAAAAATCAGATCATCAATTAATTAATAATACACAATCATGCATGGGTTTTCAGGTGTTTGCTATGCCAGTGTTCGATCTGATGGAATCATATTTAGTTCAAGAGATGCACTTTACCCCTGGCCGACCTCTAAGACTCGTTGCTCGTAGTTCATATGTTCGTAAGTATATACAAGGCATTTCCCAATATTCACACTTTGTAAAATACCAACAATATATAGAGTATCATATACTTATTATTTGTATACTTTTTTGTGAACTGTGGTGGCATGAATGCAGTTTTAACAGGATTGATTGGAATCTGCATTCCATTTTTTGGAGGATTGCTAGGGTTCTTTGGTGGACTTGTTTTCTCATCAACATCATACTTTGTAAGTACTTATTATATACATGTTTCAGTTTCTTAGAAATTATTAGAAAATAATCAATTAACTACATTTTATTTTATGTATTGGATGTTGTTATTCAGCTTCCTTGCATTATGTGGCTTATGATAAAAAAGCCAAATAAGTGGAGCTTCCATTGGATTGCAAGTTGGGTATGTTATTATTTAATACTAAAACTACAAATTTTTATACAAACTCTATTATTCTTATACATTTCTGGACCTATTTGATAATTTTTTCTGTAATATGTGTGCGATCGCAGATTTCAATAATTGTTGGAGTAGCGATAGCTATTCTTGCACCAATTGGAGGAGCTCGACAAATTGTTGTTTCATCCAAAACCTACAAAATGTTCTCATAGAATTAATTTTCTTCCTATGTATCGACCAAACAAAAACTCCATTCGAGTTCTGATAGAGTTGAGATATTCTCTCTCTCTCTCTCTCTCTATATATATATATATTTTACGATAAATATATATATATTTTTTGTAGAAAAAGAAAAAAAAAATTCTCCTTTAGCTTGAAAGAATTAGATGTGTTGCTTTGTTATTTGTACTCGGATATGATTTTAGATTAATTGAAACTCCTTATTTTTCAGAAATGTGTTTTTTTTTTTCTGTTGATCCATACTAACAACTTTTAATTTTATTTTATTTTTAAGGTTAATGCTAATGTGTGTCTATAAATTATAGAAGTAATTCATTTTCTATGACTCCCATAAGGTTGATGGGCTTATTTAATATAAAGAAAATCATATTTTGAGCCGAGTTCTATCCATTTTCTTTTATGCCCAAGTGATCAAACTAGTACATATGCTAGTTAAGGGAAAGAAAAAATTCAATTACAACTATCTTTTTCTCTCTTATTGTAGATTAATATCCAGAAGCTTTGCTTCAAAAATTTAAATTCTGAAGAAGGGGAGACTAATTTTGGGTTCCAAGTTGTTCATGAATGTCCTTGAATGATACCGTGGCAGATCCCCTCCTTTTCGGCTTTTGTTGCGAATGGTGTTCCCTCCATCCTGTCATGTATATCACCTGTGAATCAAAGATAATCATGCATTAAGAACAATTTGGACTGTGGATATCTGCTCTCCGTAGTTTTTTCTTTTCTTTTCTATATATGCCCACAGAGTTTCATTTCTCGTCCTAATTTCCAGTAATCTGTTCACTATAACATGCAATCAGGCAGGTTCTCTTGACGTATTGACTCTGTAATACGCAGAATTCGTTCTCATTATATAGACGCTGAGCATCAATTTGGCACACATTTCAGAAAATAAGTTCACCTGGAAGGTTGCAGGGATGGTGCCATCTTCTGCTCCAAACATTGAATCATATATGGAGGCTGTTGCGAGGGCTGTTTCTCTATTTAGAATCTGATTTCATTAATGAACATGTTGAAATCCCAAATAAGAATTGATGAATCAGTAGGAATTCCTTTTATGAAATGCGATTATTTTCTTAAGAGGAAAAGGACTTTATATCATCTCTCGAAGAAAAAAGAGTAACATCACTATGAACAAATTATGTCATACCTTATTTCTCTGTAGAAGAGCATTAGTTTCACCCATTGCACGGAGATGTTCTATCAGCTCCAGTGCTACACAGAACAGGGAGAGAAAAGAACATTGTGAACGAGCAAATGAATAGAGAAATGCCTAAGAAACTTTTAACACTAAGAGCAAGTTATAGGCGTGCTACATCACATCACATATATTTCACACAAGCAGACATCTGAACTTTGTCATCTAACGAAAAATAGCAAGAAGAACTACAAGCAGAGAATTGAGACAGGTAGACGCTTACAGCTCTTATATCTAACTATGTATTCATCAACATCAACACTAGGAAGAGTGAATCCTGCTCTGGTTAAAAGATTGCCAGCATCACGCACCTGGGCACAAAAGAGAAAGAATTGCTTAATGGTGGGGAGATAAGAAAATAAAAATTAAAATGGTAATATTTTCCGGTTAGATGACCTGAGGCAATTACCTTAAACAACAAGAACATAAATGTCAAAACAGATAGCTTGATAGAAAAATATTAAGATAAGAAAATATTCTGTACAGGATTATGCACAAATGCCCAACTAGTCATGAATAACCAAATTTCCAGTCTTGACAGTATAACAAGCCACGATAACCAAGATAAAATATATATCCTAGATGCGAACCAGATCAAGGCATGAATTTGATAAATGGAAGGACCAAGCAGTGCTTATGAGCCAAGTAAATGTAAGGGAAATTTATAACAAAGTCCATTGTGTTTGGCTTAAATACATTAAAAGTTGTAGACTAATAAGCATCAGTGCAAACAGAGTTGTTCTCCCAAAATAGACACATTCAAGCTCGGCATTTTGCAATCATGAAGTACCTGTGCCAAGGGTGATATACGTGCACTGATGCCTCCTTCACGCTCCATTTGAGCGACAGTACAAGCTATTCTCAATTCCCTAGTCAACATGACAAGCAACTTGGAAAAATCAGTAGCAAAATTCATGGCTGGCTAGTGTGAATTAGCTTTAAATAGAATAATGATGATAGACAACTTCAAGGTTTCTCCACCGAGAATAGCTGCTAAAAATAGGCCATCTGGCTTCAATGCCAATTTACACTGTCATAGATTCAAAGAATACAAAGATGTGTCACAGAAATTGCCAATTATAAATATTTTCCACCGAATATTAAGAAAACTATAAAATGAATACAGTTAGCAATTGAACAATGACAAGAAAAAGAAAATGTGGCAATTATGGTATATTTGAAGCATACTACGATAACAGGAAGGCAAAAGGTTTAAACCATCAGCAAACACTATTACATATAAAATCATCAATTTGAAAAGATAATAATGCTACTCAGACTCTTGCAAAGAGTCTCATGTTTTACTTAGTTTTGGAGAATTCAAGCTTTTCTTATAGCATCAAGCATATGCCAAATTTAATATCTACAGCTAGCTGATCATTTCAATTATCCAACTTTATAATTGCCTAGTATTAGTTTATGACCATAAATTTGAAGTTAAATCTGGAACACTCTGACTCAGCCTGACTATTTTTCCAGAAGAGCTGAGAGGAGATAAAAACTATTAACAGCCCCAATCAAATTATTTGCATGTAGAGTATTATAAGATAGTTTAACTCCGGACTATCTGTAGCTTATTTTATGAATTTGGTCCTCATAAGTCTCTCCTTGATTTTAATATTTTATTTTCTAACAATTTTAAAGTGCACTGTTGCATGCATTACCTCATTCCGGTCAATACTAAGCAACAGTCACACACAGCAAAACTGAGAGTAAATATTAACACTTGATTCAGTGACGACAAAAATGCACTTACCTGTATCATGGCTCCCGGGAGATCATTTGTCCAATGGAGCCCCAAGCAACTGACCACCAAATCTAGCGAACTTTCAAATCCACAAATAAGAATAATTAAAAAGTGAATCATAACTCCTTTACAAATAACAAACCACATATCAATTAAAAAAAGTAAAACACATGAACATACATCCACACCTTTCTTTAATAGGCAAAAATTCTTCATCAGCAACCACAAAGGATGTTTCAATGCTTTCATTACGTCCATCTTCCTGAGCTTCCTTACACAATTTCAACATATCATATGATGTATCCATCATAATGAGCTTTTCAACGCCACCTAGCATCAGAGAATACATTGTTGAATATCACAATATCCTAGAATAATTAATGAGTAAAGTATGATTTCTTTGTTAAAAGGTATTGCAGAAGCTAGGGCTCAGAGCATAGGTAAAAATAGAAAATGTCAAAAAAAAAAAGTTCACCAGTACTAAGCAAGGAGATTAGGATATGGTTTACACCGTTTGTAAATTTGCATAATATAGCCTCTCTGAGGACTTGAGAAAACATTGTTCTAGTAACTACTGCAGCATAATATTAAACAGACGCGTGTACTTAAGATTCATATCCCAACATTATATAAAGATCCACATACCAAAACATATGCAAGAGCTCTATACAAAGTTGAAAGAGAAAATAACTCTTTAAATTTATTCTCACCACGACCACGTAACAATCGCCCAGTAGCCTCCAGAGAACCCCCTAAACATAATGCCGTAGGAAATACTTTCTTACAGTCCTACAAAAAGCAATATATAGTTGACTCAAAATAAAATTCATTGCTTTATAAAAAAAATTAAAAATAAAAGAGAGAAATAGATAGGCTTTTATTCAAACTCTAGTGGCACCCTGCTGCAAAAAATCTCTGCTTCTATAAATTGGATTGCACATAGGATATAACCCAACATGTTTCCTTGGTAAATATCTATGCACATATGCATACGACCAAATACAATTTTCTATCAATTTACAAGATTTTATAGGAAGTATCACATATAGCATCATAGCAGATCATTGATAGCAATTTTACTTAGATTTGCCATGTTGATAAATGCAGTCTTGTTTAGATTTTACACTAATTCACAACAGATTTGCCATCTAAGCCTTTAATACTAAAAATGCAGTCCAAGCAACATGAAAGAACATAAAAATGAACACAATTTATACCTCCAAGCGATCTAATAGATTATCGGCAACAGCATCCACAAAAGAATCATTTGGACGCATTAACCATGCAGCCCGGTCCCGCTGCCACAAGAAGCAAATGTTAGAGCAAATACCCAAGTAAACTATACAAAAAGAAAACACTGAAAACATAGGAAGCAATCTCCCTTAAATTTTGAACTTAACCCATTTCCTATAAGCTTAACCTTTCTGGAATTCCCGTGTTTCAATAAGTTATCAGAACCAATTTGTTCAAAACCTGTGAGCTTCAAATCTTGAAAAATTCCTTCATTCCACTAATTCAATTACAACAGAGTAATTTTAAGATTGTGTGCCTAAAACCCTAATGAGTATTATGCTGTTCTAAAACCCGTATCCATCAAAAATCTTAAAATTTTCATTCTATATCATTGTCTTCAACCTCAGTAACTTAAATGACTGAAATTCAACCAAAAATATCAACTTTCGTCAACCTTCACCGATGAAACATTAGAAAGTGCCTAATTTTATATCTTTTTCCTTCTTATTCTCAATTTTAACTTACTTGTTTGCGTTTGAGGTCACGATCAAAGATCTTCACTCTAGAACTACCATTAGTACTCTGGAATCCATCGCCATTGTCCGTACAGAAGGAACCGGAGGGGAGCAAAGCGTAAGGTTCGGTTGATATTCTTCTTCTTCTCCATAGCATCGAACTCCTCTGAAACGAAGCTCTCATTTCTTTTTCTGTTTTTACTATTTTTTTTTATTTTCAGCTTTAAGCCCCGAGTGAGTAAAAGCACTGTTCTTGATTTCATGGTAACTTCAAGTGGAGGACCTTTCCGTAAACATATAAAGAATTGGGTATGTTTGTATTTAAGTAAACAATAAAGTAGCTAACTGTAAATTTTCATCAAAAACAGTGTATATTTCTCATTTTATTCGCCCCTCAGAAGTTTAAAAATTACACAATTATGCAAAACATATAGAGAGAATCGTTAAGCGTTAAGCGACTCAAAACTCCTACCACCACTAGGAACTAGGAAGCATGTCACTGATATCTCTGACTTCTTCTCAATCCGTCCTCTTCTCTTCCTCAAAAGAACCTTACAGTTTCCCCTCATTTTCTCATAGATACTCGAGAAATGGGAATTGGATTTCTCGGAAAAAGAGATTGCATGCAAAATCTGCTGACCGTGATACAGACACCAGCCAAGTAAATGTTTCAAGTAACAGTGAAGGTAGCAGCGCATCAGCATCAACTTCTTTCTTGTCTGTTCTTTGTCCCTTGCTCAAGCTGTTCTCTGTAAGTAATATTTTTTTTTTTTTTTTGTTGGAAGTTTTAAGTGATGATCAATAGGTATGGAAAAATTGGAATTTTGATAATTCCAATTTTTCCAGTAAGTTCTGCTATTTATTCTTGATTACTGTTAGTATTGAACGTTAAAGCGCTTCTAGTTATTCCAAGCGTGATAATTTGTCTTAAATCCTCACAAAATTCCTAATTTCCCATCTATCTTATCCAAGAATTCAGATAGTGGAGTTGATTGAAGTGAATATTATCATTTGATACAAAAATATCTGTCCCAAATTAACTTTAAACTCTAATTCATAGTGGATTGAGACTTCAATGCGTATACATTTTATTATATGAATAAAATGTATGAGAATAATTAGTTGTCAATAGACTCTGAAAGTTATTTGTGTAAACATTTTGCTTTTTCTTATTTGATAATTCTTTAGAAAGAGCACTTAGTCATTAGTGGCTTGGTAACTTATTTTTGACATTTTTATGTTTATATTTCCAACTTCATGGTTACCTTTTGGAATTTTGTTTCCTTTACTTCACATGTGAGTTTGCGTTATTGCAGGGAGGTGATCCTGCTCGTGAGCGAAATGACACTTTGGAGGTATTTTCTTTGGAAATTTCCTTGTTTTGCATTCGTTTTCATTTCATGCAAGAGAGTGCTGACAAAATGTAAAGAATCCCCTATCTTTTCTGCCTCAATAACACAGGGGATCATTTGAGTGGGTAGGGGTTCTTTACATTCTCGCATCTATATTTTTATCAATCTTGTCCTAGGGGCCATTCAATTTTTGAACGACTTTATCTTCTAGTGACTTATCATTTCTCTGTTTTGTTACTAAATGGCAGGTGGCGACATCTTCTTTATCTACCTTGGCAAGATTACCATGGGGATCACGATCACTATCAGAGGGTTTCGAAACCCAAGAGCTCAGCAATTCAGAATTTCCCATGCGTTTGCAACTCTTCGAATTTGGTAAGCTTCTTTCTGCTTGTGCATGCTAACAAGAAAAAGGACGTCCATTGGTTTCAATTATAAATAAGGAGAATATTTTCCATTTTGGTATAAACCGTTTCAAATTATTACACCATAAGGTAAAGATTAGCACAATATATGATGAAAATTTGAGTGAGTTTGTACATAGAGGTTATAATTTTCAAGTGATGAATTTTAGTAATGTCTTTTGTCAACAGAGGCATGCCCCTTTTGTCGGAGGGTTCGAGAAGCCATAACCGAGCTAGATCTTTCTGTAGAGGTAAGAAATGAACTCTGAAATTGTAAATGCAACTGTTATCTTTCATTTTAATTTCCAATATTCTATGGTTGCTCTACCATCTTTGTTTGAGCACTTCATTTTTATAATGTCAATTGGCTGCTGCGTACCATGTGGCTTTTCTGATGTCAGCTTGCTGGATGTACTGTCAGGTCTTTCCCTGTCCGAAAGGTTCTGTTAGACATAGGGAAATGGTTAGAAGATCTGGAGGGAAAGAGCTGTATGTAACTCTGTTCTTTAGATTTAATCTTATAAGCTATTGTTCACCTTATTTGTGATAAATTATTGTGGCATTGCTCTTGTGGAAAATTTTGAACTAAAGGATAAATTGTTGACTGTCAGGCGGTGTATCAGATGTCTTACGTCTCAAAGTTGGGAATTTTGATGCATACATTAATTATGTGATCTGCTTCAAAAGTCAATTTCCTTGAACTATTTCAAAGATGTATTATTTGTGCAAAGGGTCATTTACTTTCTTAACTTCTCTGCTGTATCCTTTCCTTCTCTCTACATACATTTTGCACTGTTCTGAAACTTTGAATGCAGGTTCCCTTTCCTGATTGACCCAAATACTGGTATTTCAATGTATGAAAGTGGTAAGTGATGTAATTCATCTTCGCATTGATGCAATGCATGTGACTTTTACTGACAATAATTCCTTTAGAATTGATTTTCTCTTGTTCTATCTTTTTGCTTACAAGGGCCTCAGCTATCATTAGAATTGATTCTGTACATGTCACTTATAGAACTCTATCCCATGTCAATGTCCTTTTGACCTACTTTCATCACCTTTAAAATTTTGTATAATGCATTTGTCTCTTTTTTGTTTTCTTTCATAGGTGATATTGTAAACTATCTATTTACGCAGTATGGTAAAGGAAGAAGTCCTTCGGCATGGTTGTTAGAGAGGTAATATAGCTCAATATTTGCTTTCAAAAATCTCGTATTCTGTAGTTGTAAACATTCTTAGCTTGAATTCAACAATGATAGTTGGCTTAGGATTTGCATAATATTATATTTTAGGCTGTTACAAAATTCATGCTTGGTTTGCTTATTACTTTTAGAGTTGGTCTGGCTCTTATATTTGACTTTCTCTCACTTTGTTTAACATATTGCATCGTGCAGCACATTGATCACAGGATGGATGCCAACACTTCTTCGGGCCGGTAGAGGAATGACATTATGGGAAAAGGCCAAAGCAGACCCACCACCAAAAAAGTTGGAACTTTTCTCATATGAGAACAATCCAGTAAGAAATTGTTTTGCCTTCCCTGCAGGGTCTAGCATCTAGATTGTTGCTTACAAGCTTTTTCTGGGTTGTACTCACCCTGTTTTTGAGACGAAATTTTTTTCTTTTTTTTTCTCAGAAAGGTAAAGGGTGGATATAGCCCAAACACAATTTTAATCCCTTACCTCTCCTAGGTTGGAATATGGTTGGCTTAAAAGTAGGAAGAGTAGCTTACTAACTCGGTGAAATAAATAGTTGCTAGAAACTCAAAACTATTAAAGATTAATTCAGCCGGGAAAAGATCTTTTGAAGACCACGAGTAGTAGTACGATATCCAAACAAAAAGAAAGATGCATGCTTTTTCCATGCCTGTCACAGCAAACTGGAAACTGTATATTGGAAGAAAGCTATTGAAGATCACAAAGAAGCCACTTGCTCGGATTTAATCACAATATTTTAAAACTCAGCAACTCTTTAGTTTGCTTTTGCTTTAGTTTCTTGTACCCTGGTTATACTTCCTTTCATGGTCTGCATAAACTATTTCCCTTTTTCCTCTACCTTTTTTCCAGTATGCACGAATTGTGCGTGAGGCATTGTGTGAATTGGAGCTTCCTTACATCCTTCAAAATGTGGGAAAAGGGTCTCCTCGAATAAAGTTGCTCACGGAGATATCTGGATCCAACAAGGTTAGTTTCTGACAACATTTAAATGATCCCTAGCCACATATAAATTGAAATAAGTTGCTTTGTTGCCAAGAGACATCACGGGTTATATTGAAGTTGCAGATTCATAGAAAAACTCATAATTTTTAATAAGTTTGCAAGCCCAGGCATTTACTATTGTCTCAAGGAATTAACTGGAAATCTTGCTGTGCTTTTGCAGGTGCCTTATCTGATCGATCCAAACACCGGAACTCAAATTGGAGACTACAAGAAGATCTTATCTTATTTGTTTGAGATGTATTCTGCTTCCACCATATAGTGTTCAACTCTGTCAAAATTCTCAACCCAATAGAAGCTATTTTTAACGCCTATCATGTCATGCTTTGAAGCAAAATCTTAAACGTTTATAGCAGTACAAATATGTGGAAATATTGGGCTCTGTAGATTGCGTTTGTCATTTGCTCTGGGTTTCGGTTTCCTACAAGATTATCATCATTACTACACTGTTTTGGTAGCCAAGAAATCAACACATTTCTCTGGGTTTCGCTTTCCTACAAGATTATCATCATTTCTACACTGATTTGATAGTCAAGAAATCAACACAAGAGAATCAAACGATAACCAAATAATTTGATAATCTTTGTATAAATGCAACATAGTTTAAAAAACAAAAATTGGGATTTAGAGTTGGAAAATGTGAGCGGAATTCAACTTCCTAACATAAATATAGAATGTTGTTTTACCAAATGCAAAATTTCTTTGGCCCCAAGTGTAAATGTGACGTCTCCATGCTGCTGAGAAATAGAGCATGAGAAATCTGTAGGTGCACATACAGGGAAGAAGACACAACTAAGAAGCAGATGGCAGTGGAGGTGAAAAATGATGGCTCATGAATCGCAACACCTTGTCCCTCTGGGTCTTGAACTTTCGCTGCTCGCATGGTCTGCCGGAGTCTGTGCTACTTGTGCACTGTTCTTCTCTAGCCGTTTCTGTGCGTGTTGTATAAAGCTCGCCCATAACATCACCAAGCCTTTGCTGCATAGAGGCTCAAACTTCAATGACACACTGATCCTGTGGCGTGGCACTAGATGTGCTAGAACTCCCATCGCGTCTGCTCTGTCCTTGGGGCTTAACTTCTTTCTTGCCCATAGTCTGAAACCACATAACAATACCATCTCTCAAGATCTAGCTAGAATAATTAGCATTAAGGTATGCTACAAGTAATTATAGGTTAAGAAAAAAAAATAAAAAAATGGAGAAGTTGATTTCTGGAATTGTATACCAGTTAGTTTTGATTTCTATTGTTTCCATCGAGGGTAAAAAAAATCTGAAATAAGAATGACACCTTCAAAACTGGAAAATTGAGCAGAAAGGGGAGGTCATACACTTGCAACATCTTCGGCAAGATGATCACGCCTACTTTGAACAAACTTCTTATGAAACTGTTCGAATTTTCCTTCCTTTATGGCTTCTCTTATTAATCGGAAGAAACCCAAATAATGATGAGTATTATGTCTGCACGTCAAAGAGAACTCATGATTATTACTATATTATCACTATTGTTATAATATTTCCTTTATTATTAACTACTCGGAATGAAGAAATTATACATTTCTAGTAGAATCTGAGCCAACATTTCATGGACGTTGAGAAGATGATTGATGTATGCTTTAGTATGATTCTGGCATGTATAGCAGCTACAATTTTCAACTATCGGCGTTGTGTCTTTCCTGGAACAACAAAAGTTCACAATGATAAGTCACGAGATATTGTTAACGAAATAAAACAGCTAGATTTTGATTTTTACAGTAGCATCCAGCAATTAGACTATCATCCTTTATACTGATTTTAATGAAATAATATATAAACAAAATGTAGTCAAAAGTTTTTAAAGTAATTTAGTCCCACATTGCATTTAAAAGCAAACAGAAGCATACTGGAGGGGAAAAAGGGCTCATTCTTTGCTATGAGGCACAGTGGGTATTGAGTTTTCCACACAAAAATACCCAATATTCAAAATGCAGAAAACATCAAGACAGATTTAAGTTCCTTGACTCAAAACAATGTACATTTTAACCAGGAAAAAAAAAGGTGGTTAAAATACACAAAAAACATAAAATACAGCGCACAGGTCCAGATATTGATCAAATCACTCACCTGTACACTGTTGCTCTTAAATTGATCTTTGCCCTGTCACTTCCTTCATCACTGGATTGAAAATCACATGCAGTTTTCTCCAATTGGTCTAGTGGAAAGATAAGCGCAAAGCCTCCCATTGTAAGATGGTAAATATAACTGCAAAAAGTCATCAAAAAATGGACTTTTAGTGACAGATACTTGCAAGGGGGAAAGCTAAGATTATGAAACATAATGCAATGAACTACATACTCCGAGTCAAAAAGGTCCACTCCTGCAGCAACAGCCTGCAAGACCTCCTCTGTAAGATGTCAAGACAAATTTTATTCTTTTTGGTAAAAAGTTAACTGCAAATTTGCATTAGAAGAGAGAAAAGCTGAGGATATTCAACTGCTGACAAGACATTATTTGACAATATTTGAGTCTAAAATTACCTTGCCACAAAGAAAAAAAGTTTCAAACACAAATTCTCAGTTTTTATAGGAAGTATGTTAGAGACTACCCCTTAAAATTTTTTACATTTCAACTTTGAAAAAGTTCTTACAAGTGACTCGAGTAGATTCAGAGTTTCCCCCAAGAAATTGGCTGAAATTGAGTTAGGCTCTCACTGTTAAATTAAAAACAAGTTATAGGAAAAAATTTCATGTTTTTCAATGTCTGAAATAACAAAAGAATATTGCTGATGGAATATTTTCCCACAAAAAAGAGAGTCAATGGATAACATCAGAAAATGACATGCCAATTCTGCAAAAGCGAAAGGAGCTCAAGGTTTCTCTAGAGATTTAAACCTACTCCAACATAAGATTCTCTTCCTTTCTGCAGATGAATTTTTGAATCTTTTTCAAGCATTAGGAAATAGATATTTTCTCAATGAATTCTTTTCACCTAATGAGAAATAATGCAGCCAAATTGTAACAAAAGTTTCAGAAGCAACTAAAGAAAGACTAATATGACTTTCAAGCTGTTGAAGAAAATAAAACTATATTGAACTCTCTTGAATTATAAACTAAGTACATAGACATGCCTTTATATAGGCTGAAATAATAAAGCAACATAAACTAGGATACCTTATAAACTTAGGAGTCTTTAACAAATTAAGAAAAGATTAATAATACTTAATTTAGAACTATACTTAATAAGACTAAACCTAGTAAAACTAAATAAGTCTAATTTTAATTCTAACACAGGCAATAAATAGACCAATAAAAGATCCAAGTATAGAAATGGTGAACTAGATACCTGGCAACCCAAGCCCACATATCAGGCGTGGCCTTTCCTTTGGTAAATTATCCTGAGCATTCGATAGCACCATTAGAGAACAGAACTCATCAGGCAAGCATAATATTTTTCACTTTGATACTGTACAAGAAAAAGAAAACCCCTAAAATTGATAGACACAAGTTGACAAAGGACTCCAGAGAAAACGAATGTGATAATCTCCAGTAAAACATGGCTCATTCATGGTTGTTCACATCTCAAGTAAAGTAAATTTTCCATGTGACAATTCCTCAAACAGAAGGCAATCATTCTATGTTCTGACTGAATGGGCTTTTGCAGAGATCTTTTGCAGTGAAGCTGCCGATACTATATAGAGATTAGATTGTTTATCTCAAATTTGTAATTTTTTTGTAAGGTTGGATCTAGATTTCTGTGAATCTATGGTTTTGCTTCTGTAATAAACTATTTATTAATCATTTACCATAGACCCAGCAGCCGCAGCAAGAATAGAATGCAAAAGAAAAAAGGTAACAGAATAAAATATCACTTGAAAACCCCTATAATGGACCTCCAAAATTCCTCCAAAAGCACTCAAAACAAAAAGGTGAACTGATATAGTCTGCAGATTGATCTCAAGCCCAAGGAGCAAGTAGTTATTATAAGAAGTAAGATGGATAAGAGACCCAGAGAAATTAGTTCACAGCCCAACTAGTCCAGTGGACACTCCATCAAGTTATCATATAAAACAATTACACAAAATGCTTGCAGAATTTAAATGATACCAAAAAAGAAGTATATTCCCTGACACCGCCAGCGTGAAATAGATATTTAAGCTAGAGGGCTAGACATGGTCATGCTACCAAATCCAAATAACAGAAGTAGAGAAAAGACACCAATCTTTGTCAACGAACATGAAGTGATAATTTTTCATAATAAATGCACACCAATGATATATAAATTGTTTTATTCAAAGTAATGCAATTTACTGGCCAAATCAGAGGAAAATTTGAAGCTTCCATATTAAGGAAGACAAAACTTACTGTCACAGCATTTAGGAGAGAAGGACGCTCCTCCATGCTCTCTCCAAACCCAAAGCCTCCTATCCAGTAACCTGCATAAATTATCTCCCCATCAGTGTTAAATGGACTCACTGTTTCTGTGGCATAAAAAATATCTCAGGTATGCAAATACCTGATACATTTCTCATGGCTACCGCTTGGGCACATTGTTCCCGTTCTTCAACATTAGACCCACCAACAATGGATCCAAAAACAGCTCCACCTGCCTAAACTCGTGTTATGAGTTAATACACTTGCACATCAGTTGTTTAGAAATAATTATTATTGCTTAAAGTAAAAATGATTAGTTGACAACAAATACAATAAACTTTCACAGTCAGCCTAGAACCGTTTAGCCCAACAAGTAATCTTATAATCTATTCGACAATTAACACATTAGGCAAATTATTACAGTGATATTAAAAATGTCTCCCAAGCAAAGGTATCTATATGCCCACATGTTTTGGGAGTAACTGTTTGATATCATAGCAGTGCAATGGTTACTAGATCTCTAGTTTGATCACGAGAAACATCATCTGCCACTTTAAAATACCAAAATGAAGGATCAGGCCAAACTACAAATGATGTATTATGCACAGAAAATCATCATTATGGATATTATATGGTAAAAACTATCAGCGCCAAAAACTTAAAATCGCAAATAAATTTTACCGGACTCAATGCAATGCATTCATCAAGCCACTTCAAAGTTCGGTCCACTGAGGTCTTGTTCCTTTTATCCGATACCCATGCAGGTACCTCATCAGCCAAAGTGACCCATACATTTGGCCTCATGGAAGTAATCATTTCCATATATTCCACAGGCTTAATCTGCAACCATTATGAAGTTAAAACTTATTAGAAGAATGTAATTTAACAGGAAAACAAGATAGTAACAGAATGGAAGTGAGAGTAATATACCAAACGGCGGCCACAAGGAGTCTCAAAAGAGGCTCCAATTTTATTAGTGCTATCACATTCTGGAAGGCTGTGGATAGAATCCCTCGGTACCGCTGCAAATCCATAGTCATGCAAACCAAGCATCGTGTGAAGTCCTCCAATACTTGATATCGTTTTCGGCGAAGGGCCTTCCAAGCTGCGTGTTTAAATGACATTTCAAAGATCATCTAATTGATAATTAACCATCCTCTCTCTCAGTGGAAAATTGTTACATTCGAAATTACTCTATTTTAAGATGACAAAAGAAAGAAGAAGCAAATAAACTCCACACTCAAAAAAGTGCTAAGAATGAGAACAATAAAACAGTGGGAAGCCAGCTTCTCTAGAAGAAAGATATATTCCAGTCAAATGATGAAACATTAATAAAAAAAAATCTTTTGAAAACATTTAAAATCATGAAAGAATGAAAAAAAAAATGTTTTCTCCGCCAAAACACAAACACTTCATACTCACTCGTAAATATGAACTTTTTTCAACTTATTTCAAAAGAAAAACAAATGGGTATTTCATTATGAACTCACAAATGCAGCGGACTGAATTGGAGAAGATGACAATCAGGGGAAGGAAGTGAAGGAAGAAGGTCAGGGGCAATAAACAGGGGCAGGCCTTTGCGGGTTGAAAGAAGAAGAGAAGGCGTCTCAATTGGGCCGGGGCAGCTACCCAGCTGGAGCACACCTGCCCGCGCTCTGCCGTTGCTCAGAGCCTTAACGGCGAACTTCATGGTCTCAGTCTCAGTAGCGAGAATGTCTTCTCTGCCGCTGGAGGCAAAATTCTAGCGACGGATAAACCGGAAGGCGGTAAATGGGCTTAAGTCAGTTACTTTTCCCCTAAACCCTACAAATTTTTAGATGAGATAATAACATAAAGATCCCTGTAGTTTTATATTTTAACTAATAAATATATAGTATTTAATTATAATAAATAGGTCCATTTATTGTAAAAGTTATTATATTTTGTGAAAAAAAATATTCAAATTGTTTTTTTGTTATTAATTGTATTGGATACATTAATTAATATAATTAGGTTCTCTCTTTTCAAAATTTTATCAAATATAAAAGAGGTCATATTCAAAAAAATATATATAAAAATGAATTTACTATAGTGAGAATTACTAATAAAATAACTTCAATAGGGCTACAATTTCTAAGTTTTTGTCTTATACTTTGAAGATCTTATTTGATTTAGCCTACTATTTTTTAATAAAAAAATCTCATGTAATTTTGATAATGATAAAAACATAATTAATTGATTATTTGCAAAAAAATATCCTATTTGAGACTATCTTAATAAATTAATAATGATAAGTTAAAATAACACAAACATCTTTATGTGTGTATTCTTTTTTATTATTATTATTATTTTTAAATTTTCAGCTTGAATCATTATTAAAATGGGTATTCTAAACTTAATTTGTACTAACTTTCAAACTAATAAAAGTCCTAATTTTCAAACTAATAAAACCTTTATAAATAAGATTACTATATTAATTATAATGTTAATTATCCTAATTAGCCGTATAGTTTTGGATTCAAACAAATAATTAGTAAACAATAGTTTTAATTTTATATTCATTTAACTTCGGCAACAATATATTTTTCTAGATGCTCACTGCTGCAAATATTGTAAGTTTCTGGAATCAATTACAATAATTTGATAATAAACTGAGTTATGAATTAGTATAAATTTTGAATAGATTTGACTATGTAAATGTAGATTATTTATTTATATTACTCTTCAAATATTATTCAATTTTTAGAATATGTTTGACGTTCTCAAGTCATAGTTAAATTCGAGTAATGATAAAAAAAATTAAAATTTAATTTTTTATGAATATATTTTCTCATTTTTATTAAAATAAAAAAAAAGTAGAAAAAGAAAGAAAGGGTACAATAATTTGATAAATCGACAAATATGATATTTGCAAAATTGTCTGCTGTTGCATTGACATATTCATAGTTATGAAGCCCTCACTTTACTTGCTCAATAATTGCATTTACAAGATAAAAAATAAATAAATTCAATATAAAGTTATATTGTCCAAAATTTTACCATTTATCGTGTAGCTTTTTAATCACAAAACATAATATTTTATATATATATATATATGTGTGTGTGTGTGTACATACGTGACACACACATGATATTATAAGCTTGAATGTATAATTTATAATAATTTTGAGTTAGGAATTTTTTTTTTATCTTAATATATGTGTGTGTAAAAAGTCAATTTTTTTATTTTTTTTCTTGAAATTAAAAATTATATTTTAGACAAAAAAATAAATAAATCATTCACCTTTTTTTTTGTTTGAAATGTTACATATTATAATATACTAGTATTTAATTAAAAGTCTATTAATATTTATAATAAAAGATTTATCGAAATTTAACTGAGAAGATGATCTGTAATTGTAACACATTTAGCACTCGAAGAAACTATTTTCAGATCGAAGAAACTATTTTCAGGGCAAAGAAAATACTAGCCAAAATTATTTTAGAGCAAACTACATAATTTTATGTGAAAAATCTTGTAAAAAACATTCATAGGGTGAGAACTTACTCACCATCTATACTAAATCCGGATAAATCATTCACGTATTTAAATTTAACAAAAGTTGGTATTAATTCATAATTCGGTTAAAAAAAAAATTGCTACTTTAGTTTTAGTTAACATCTTTTAATAATTTATTTTGGAGGAATCAAATTTAAGTCTGTTAAGAATGAATTTATGGGTTACACTTAGAACATCTTTTCATGTTCCCATCATCTATCTCACTAAATTAGTATATTCAATTTAGCATTGTTATATATACAATTTATAAAATAATTTTATTCTATAAATAAATGTTAAAAGTATAATAAATTCAATATAAAGTTATATTGTCCAAAATTTTACCATTTATCATATAGCTTTTTAATCACAAAACATAATATTATATATATATATATATGTGTGTGTGTGTACATACGTGACAACACATGATATTATAAGCTTGAATGTATAATTTATAATAATTTTGAGTTAGGAATTTTTTTTATCTTAATATATGTGTGTAAAATGTCAATTTTTTTAAATTAAAAATTATATTTTAGACAAAAATAAATAAATTATTTACATTTTTTTTTAAATGTTATATATTATAATTTATTAATATTTAACTAGAAGTCTATTGATATTTATAATCAGAGATTATTCGAAATTTAACTGAGAAAATAACTTGCAGTTGTAGCACACCCAATATTAGAAGAAATTATTTTCAAGACGAAGAAAATATTGTCTAAATTTATGAAAAAAGGCCATACAATTTTATATGAAAAATCCTATAAAAAATACCTATAAAATTTGAATGAATTATCACTATCTAAGCTAGACCTAAATAAATCATTCACGTATTTAAATTTACCGAAACTTCGTATTAATTCATAATTCGGTTAAAAAAAAATTCCTACTTTAGTTTTAGTCAACATCTTTTAATAATTGATTGCGGAGAACAATGAATTTATGGGTTATAGTTAGAACATCTTTTCATGTTCCCATCATTTATCTCACTAAATTAGTATATTCAACTTAGCATTGTTATCAATTTATAAAATAATTTTATTCGATAAATAAATGTTAAAAGCATAATAAATTTCTAAAAATTAATAACAATGTACAAATATTATTTAAAAATAATAATTTTAAAAAATTATTTTGTTATTATTTAAAATCTTTTGTATCATAATTGCATCTCTACATTGAAATATGTTTATAAAGCGTCTTAAAAAAAAAAAATTTACTGTAACTTTTAATATATAGTCATTATAAAGTAAAATCATTAGACAAATCGATGTGATTAATATTAAATAAACAATCTATAAATAATATTTTAGTTCTTAACATTTAACTTATAAGACTAATTAATTTTAAAAAATTTCAAAAAAATATCCATTAATACGTGTTGACAACGTTCATATAATTGTTATTATATTAAATTAACTTATGTAAATATAGCATAATATATTTTATTTTATTTCAATTATAATTAATTTAAATATTTTTAAACCATTAAAATTTATCAAATAAATTATATTATAATAATTAAAATATTTTTTATTTTATTAATATTTATCATATACTTTTTAACTATTAGGTTTTTAAAACAAGGAATAGGACCCTGCCTACCTATCATGTGATCAAACGTAGATGTAACGTTTAAGAAATTGGGCCTCGATGGTCTGGATTTGTAATTCAAGAACATTCAAGCCGAACACGTGTAACCATTTGAACATTATAAAGTACCCACGTGTCATAATTACACTTCACACTCTTACATTTTTAAAAATATAAAACAAATGTTTGTTGCAACCACTTCACTTCTCAATGTCCTTAATTTTTTAACTTAATTCAATGGTTACTTTATTTTATTTAATTAAACTCACCGCATAATTTGTATACCTTTCAATGCATAATTATTAATTAATTTATTAATTTGTAGGACATATAACATATAATAATAGGGAAAAATCTCATCTGAATTAACAAATTAAAATTAATTTATACAATTTTATCAGATGAATATAATTTATTAATATCATTAATGTGAGGGAATATCAGTTTATCGTGATGATCTCTATTCAATAAAAAATTTATTATATAAATATTTAATTTAAGATTGATAAGTGGCAACGGAAGTACAATTATAAGTAAATTAAAAATATATATTAAAAACAATTATAATACGTTATATAATTTTATTAAATGGATGTGTTGAAAAATGTTGGCACAATGTATATCAACAAACTCTACAACTACTTCACAACGAATAATTATTCATTAATTAATCAATTAATCAGACAATTATTCAAACCAAACCAAACCAAACAGATCTACCAACCACATATATGTATGTATGTATGTATGTATGTATGTATGTATGCTATTTGTGCCAACAGAAACCTTAGTAGCTTGCTTGTCCACATCAAGTTTTCAACTCTTTTTCCTTCACTTTCAAGATTGATAATATATTTTCTTTTGAAAAGGAAGAACCGATAATAACAACGTGATGTAGGGTTGATGATGTTCTATTTAGAGGGTGCATAGTAGTTTATAATGAAGTTGATTCTACGAGATAATTTCTCACTACCTTCCACAACACTAGCTAACTCATCAAATATATATATATATAACTATAACATAATCACTTTCACTATTTTTTCCACCATATCTTTCTTTGAAGAAAAGAGAAACAAACAACTCAACTCATGAGGTTATTTCCTTCTTTTTCCAACTTACCTTAAATTTAAATATTATACCAAAATCCATTTCTCCTCCTTCAATCACTCTTTCTCACACAAAATTTCGAAGAAAAATTCAATGATGAGGTCCAAAACTACTCAATCTCCGTTGAACATCAAGCTCTTTCTCCTCTGTGCCTTCTTCCTTCTCCTCCTCCTCTTCATCACTAAATCAAGCTTCTCATCATCATCATCATCTTCATCTTCTTCTTCCAATCAAAACCCTTCCATCAACTCTACTGAAACTCTAGATGTTCAAACCCAAGAACCAAAGCAAGAAGCAGAAGAAGCAGAAACTAAAAAACCAGATTGCCCATCTCTTCCTTTCACTCAAACTTGCAACAAAATCTCACCTTCTTTGGCCAATGCTCTTGTCCATTATGCAACCACTAACATCACCCCGCAGCAAACCCTAAAGGAAATCTCAGTTTCCCTCAGAGTCCTGGAAAAGAAATCCCCCTGCAACTTTCTCGTCTTCGGCCTTGGCCACGACAGCTTAATGTGGACGTCTCTCAATCACGGCGGCCGCACCGTTTTCCTCGAAGAAGACAAGTCCTGGATAGACCAAATCAAGCAGAAACTTCCAACCCTGGAATCCTACCACGTTCAGTACGACACCAAGGTTCATCAGGCCGACGAACTCATAGAGATTGGGTCGAGGGAAGAATGCAAAGCTGTGAGCGACCCCAGATTCTCAAAGTGTCCGCTGGCTCTGAAGGATTTTCCTGCTGACATCTACGACACAGAATGGGACCTGATCATGGTCGACGCGCCTACGGGGTACCACGACGCGGCTCCGGGGAGGATGACGGCGATCTACTCGGCGGGGCTGATGGCGAGGAATAAGGAGAATGGTGAGACAGATGTGTTTGTTCATGATGTTGATAGAACTGTTGAGGATAAATTTTCAAAGGCTTTTCTGTGTGAAGGATATTTGAAGGAACAGGAAGGACGATTAAGGCATTTTACTGTTCCAAGTCATAGAACTAGATTGGGAAGGCCATTTTGCCCTTAGATTATTATTATTATTATTTTTATTTTAATATTTTCTGTTTCATATTTTACACTCTTAATTGAGTTTTTTTTTTCTTTTTTTGGGATTATATATATATATAATTAAATATTGGATATTGAATGAAAGGGGATTCTTCACTTCTTCCCCTTGAATTGTTCGAATTAATTTTTGTTGTTTTGAATATGACTTTGAAATTTGAGGAATCTTTTTAAGGTTTTGATTATATATTAATGATTAATGCAGTTGAAATGGTATAAGAATTTTGATTTTGATTTTACTTTTTGTTTAGGATTACAAGATTTTCATTATTGATACAACAATATGCGTTCTTCTATAATTCTTTTTAATAAAAAAAGTAAGCTTTTAATATGTTAATCTAAAAATTATTGTGACACTATTACTTAAATCATTATTTTTTTTCTTTTATACCATTTTTAGGAGACCCATGAATTAATTTAATTTTTTCCCTACTTTGTTAAAATTTATTCAAATTTAAACAAGTATTTAATAACAATCCATATATAAACAAATAGATAAAGAAATAAATTGAGAAGATAAATTAATCATATCAATTGGACGAAGCTAATGGGAAGGAAATGGAATTTGCTAATGCATAATTAAAGTAAGAGAGTAATCATGTTTAGTAGTGGTAATGAATGATGAACCAATATGAGTTGTCTTTTAATTTAGAATTAATCTACTATAAACATCTTTAATTATTAGGTTAAAAGTTAAAAATAAAATCTAAAAGTAATTAAAGAAAGGATCATCGATAAGAGAGAAAAGGCAAGAAATTCTGGTTACTCTTTTGGAGAGCCAAATGAGGCTCCAATATTCTCAAAATTTTAGTAGGAAAATGTGTTATAAAATTAATATTTAATACAAAAATTTTATTTTATTTTATTTTCATTTTGTAAAACAAAGATGAGTAAATTGGGTTATGTTTGTGGAAGACAATTTTGTTTTTCTCCCATAAAGTAGAAATATTAAATAAAAGTTAAAAAAAGAAAAAAAAAGGGATTTTTTTTATTATTTTTGAGTTTAATAATAATTCTTTGAAACATTTTCTTTTTTGCTTTACAGATATTTTTCATTTTACATAGATTACTGAACCTGTTCACTCTCCATGTTAAATTATTATATACGATTATTATTATATATTAATAATTATTATGGTTTAAAAATTACATGTAATTATTAATGTTTTCTATTTTAAAAAAAGAATAATATTATTATTTATTACTCTACATATATAAAAGTAAAAAAAAATAGGGAAATTGTGAAAAAAGAAAAAGGAAAAGAAAAAAATCACGGTAATTACCAAACGGGGCAGGCTTGAAAGGCCCCCTTGGTTCGGATAATCTTAACTCTGTTTCCAAACGACGCGAAAGAAACTCTCGCAACCAAACAGGAACCCTATCAAAATCAGAGGCATAAAAAATTGAATACACTCTCTGGTGGAGCAAGCGAAGAAGAAAGAAGCAGACGCCAAAAGTTTTTTCAATGGGGAAAGCGAAGAAGGATTTGCTAACGAAAGCGCCATGGAGAGGAGAAGAAGACGAAGAAGCGAACAAATTCAAGGACGCCAAGCTGAAAGTGACTAGCGAGGCTGGCTCCACCCCAACAATGCACGTTCCTCGCAAGAAGAAGACTTCTAAATACGATGATCTTGACGACGATGAGAACGACCTTCAACTTGACCCTCAACTCCGTTACAGCTTCCAGCGCAATTTCCAGGTAATTTTTTTGGATACCCAGTTCGTGTTTTGTGATTTTGTTGCTGGCTTTGTTGTTGAATTTTGGAATTTTATATGAAGTTTCTTCCTTTGCCGGTTGGTGTCCATGGTATAGTAGAATTAGCAGAATTTGTTTGTATAATAGGTTTAGAATTCTTGAAATTTGTTAAGCCTTTGATTACAAGTGTTGGCACTCATCGAAAATCTTAAGCTTTCGGGTTAAACAGTTTGCTAACATGATATCAAAATTGAGGTTTTATTTTTGGTTTCATCAAATTCGGACAGTTTAAGCATTTGCGTGGAGTGGTTAACTAACATGATGTCAAAATAAAGGTCTAACTTTGGTTTCATTGGATTTTGATAGCTTTTGGGTGGAGTGTTTAACTAACAGTACTAATGTTAATTTCTGATTTTTCGGTGATTAATACGTCTGCTGACTTTTTGATTAAGTGCAATTTAAGTTGCTTTTTCTCTAAGCACAGGCTTCCAGAATATGGTGGAAAGAACTTAAAATACTATACAACACCTTGCAGTGTTCATTTGAATACTTTTTAATCAAGTAGATAATGTTAACTTTATCAATCTGATTGCTGCCCAGTATGCTTGATTTGTTTGTTTAGTAGCAAAATGCAATGATGAAACATCGGATTGGCCCTATTGTTGTTGAAAACGATAGTGGTGTCCACCAAGGATGAGTGAAGTAATTTTTTAGCTTTTATGTAATGCTTCTGTATTGTTAGGTGTACACAAATCACACAGTGCTTACCTTTCCATCTAATTGATGCTTTAATGGCTGTACAGTAGCTCTCCTCTGAAAATTATACCACTTTTCATCTTTCTTTTGTTTGCACCAAATATATTTTTCTTAATATATTTTTGTTTAATAAATTTTTTCATATTTCATGTTCAATGAATTTGTAAATTTTTTATGGTCATACAGTTTATCCAACGAGTATTCAGCATCGACACCATTGTCAAGCCTCTTCCGCCAGCCATGGCTTACAATGTTTCTCGCAACTTGAGTTTCTTCACACGGATTTTCACTCAGTTCTTTGGTAATTTTGATTTCAGTGACCTTATTTTGCAGCTGAGTGGATGGAAAATGAATAAATTTATACATAGTTCAACTGTTTCAACCCAGTTAATTTTAAGGGTTCTTTTCCTTTTTCCTTGTCTTAAAGATTTTTCTTATGCTTTAGGTGTAGCACCTTAATTGGCATTACTCCCGAAATTATATCTCAATTTGAACTATATCTTGGATTTTTGTTGCTTATTGTCTTGCAGCATTTTTTGTCCTGTAAATAATTCAGTTGTGACTTGCTCTGTTACAGATCCTGAAGGTATTGCCAATGCCCAGAAATCACTTGGGTTAGGACAAGAAGAAAAAGTCCGTCGTGTTCGTTGAAGAAAAATATTTAGTTATGCCCATGTTCTATGACGTTGTAATTTTGACTGTACTTGGAGCTTTGCAATTTTAAGAATATTTCACATGATTTATTTTCTGGAATGATGATAAGCCAAGGCTTACCATGAAGTCTCAACTAGGCCAGTGAACTTTATGGTTTCCATACGTAAACCTTTTTGCTTAAAACTGAAAGGCACTTCTAAATCTGGAGACTGCCAGAAAATGGTTTATAGATGTGCTTAAATCTGCTTGAAACAAGAACCTCAGAAGTCATAATTTTTGCTTTTGTACTCGTGCTACGGAATAAGTAAACTGCAGCAGCACTTTTTCGGTCCATCAAAACTACAATAAATGTAAAATGGCAAGAATAATACTTGTTCAATGGCTGCCAGATACATATATCTGCATTCTTGAAACTCTAATTTACAGTTTCAGTGAACACCCGCGTCATTCTAAGTTTCTAACGGAGAACACAAACAAAATTTCTCTTTATCATTATTCAAAACAAATATCAGTAAACCAATTACACAGCAAATCTAAAACAAGGGCCTACTTGCGATATTTATACCTTGATTCAATTTACATTTTTACTTCCTAAAACCTTGAACTAGATATATCAAAATGGAGAAGAAAGGAGGGACAATTCTTTACAGTTCTGTATTTTGGGATTCTTTTGCTATGCAGAGGCAATATGAAATAGTAGTGGCAATGAACGTAAGTTGCACTATATTGCTTTATTCAGGGGAACCTCCACGCCAATATCCCCATTTACTCATTCCACATTCTGAGAGAAATTTCTCATAATCATGCTCGAGTTTGCGGTAAGCATGTGATGACTCTTCGAAGGAGGCTTGAGCTTCATCTTCTGATGGATCCTGCCAAGCGTTAAAAAAAAAAGAGAGAGAGAGAGAGAAATTCTATCAAATAACTGTAAAAATTAGATTCTTTTCTAAAGCACATTTTACAGTAGTGTGGGATGTATACTTACATTGGAGTCTGGAATTGAGTCAGAATCCAAGGCATCTCCTTCTATTATGTCACAGAGAGCAGATTTCCACCGTACATTTTTGGAACCATGACGATGTCCTTTAGATTCATTCACTGATTGGCGTCCTGAATCTCCAGTGATTCTAGTGTGAAATGCACCAATCATGCATGTGATGCAAAATGCTATAAGAGGAACCAGAACTAGAAAATAACCAGCGGTTTTAGCCTGAGGATAGAATGAATGGGCCCATTAAGGTTGATAATATTGATGAATTTACAAGACAAAATACAATTTGCAGATAAAACAAAAAGCAAATAACCAAAGACAATGCTGTAAGTACTTTAATGATCTGCTTACATGTGGCAAACCATGAGTGATTTGCATGGTAAAATTCGTCCTGTCCAAAAGTCCATCAATGATATTAAGGGAGCGCCAACAAATTTCTTTTAGATCAGAGCTAGATATTCTGTTCTTTCTAGTCTGTCAAGCATCATAGCGCACAACTGTGCAGCATTAGACACAAGATGTCGGAATAAATTAGGCATTCATAATGCAAATGTAATGAATTTCCAAGCATAAAGCAACATATGTGATGGAAAATTTGATTATGATGTCAAAAAATATTGGAGCATATGTCAATGCATCAACAATAATACTTCACTGAGTCAAACAATCTGCTAAACCAAAAGCATTTTATCTATTTAAAATCTCACCAAACCTTCATTTGACAGTGTACCTCAAATTAAAATTAAAATAAGATATAATAGATTTATTTATCTTTAACTAGCAAAACATGTGCCCATATATTAATCAATTTCTTTTCATTTCTACTCAAAACTTAAACTTGAGATAGTATGCATACTATGAATATATTCTGAAACTTGATCATTTCCATTTTCGCCTTGGATTCCCAAAATTTGGCACAACACTGCCAATTTCAACTTAGTGAAATAATGAATACATAAACTATCTACAGCAGTCAAAATACAAGCATAACCAACCAATCGATCTTCCATAACCAAACTTCAACAACATAACTGTAACTGCAAGCAACTTCATGTGCAAGGAAGTTAAGGCATTCTCATAAAAAAAACATTCCAATACCATGAACCTATTTATCAAACCATATCTACTTTTCGTATTAATGCTTTTTTTTTGTTTAACAGAAAAAGGAACCTCTCCAATCAAGCATATGATTCCACAACTCTCTTC
The DNA here is from genome assembly GCA_028052125.1 of Melia azedarach. Taxonomy (NCBI): domain Eukaryota; kingdom Viridiplantae; phylum Streptophyta; class Magnoliopsida; order Sapindales; family Meliaceae; genus Melia; species Melia azedarach. The sequence continues at coordinate 14,626,959 of CM051401.1, read as the reverse complement.
TACCATCCTGAGAGATTTAACTAATTGAACCAACTAGTATCCAAAAACAACTCTCATATAATACAAAAACAGTTTAGAAAACGACAGGTAAGCAACCAGAATATTTTGCTCACCACTTGTATTTCTTCCCTGGAAAAAGAAGGGATGTTAAGTTTCTGTCCTTCAAAAACAATATCAATATCCACAATATTCTTATTTGCAGCGGCAATCGAATACATAGACACCCCATATTGCTTTGAAATCGAGGTCAACGTCTCACCTCTGCCACCAAAACTCATTTATATTCAGTTGGGTAGGTTTAAAATGCATCAAAATCACAAGTTTTAAAAACCCAACAAATCTTACTCTTTGACCACATGAACCAGCAGCTGTTTGGAATTCTTCAGACCATCTGCCATTTCCTGAAGTTGAATTCTCCATTTCTGCAACCACAAAACATTTCATTTCCACCCATTTTTTTACATTCATTATAATTCAAGAAGTTGCTCAGAATCCAGAGAAATACTATATTTTACCTTCGACAGACCTTTAAAATGCCGGTTGATAGACAAACTGAAAAAACAGAAACCATAGAAGCAATAAACTTTTCATAAGTGAAGAAAAAGAGAACTTAAAAGAGTTTAAAAGTGATGAAGAACGGAATGGAAACCTGTGAGATGGGAATAATGTTGTTTGATTTGGAAGAAGCAGAACTCCTCTTCTGTGGCTTAGCTTCGGCTCCATCAAAATCACACGCAGCCAAAGAGATTTATTGTTTATATGTGTTCCAATAAGTGATTTTTAACACAAATATCCCCATTTAATGTTTTTTACATAAATATACCAATTGTGATTCTTTTTTATTATTAACATATTAGTTAGTAAGGGTGGACAGTCCGGTTAAGAATCGAACCAAAGCTAAAATACGAAGGCTATAAAATCGAATTGCAATAGTTACTTCGATACGATTCGGTTCTAAAGTTTCCTTGTTTAGTTTACTTCGATTTTAATTTAGAGAGTTTTAAAAAATTTTCATTTAAGTTTTTAAATTATTACAAAATTATATAATAATAAAATTTTAAAAAATATAGATAATAATCCTTATATCTTTGTCAATTTATAAAAATAATTAAAAATATTTTATCTTAATTGTAATTTATATAAAATATAAATTTTTAAATAAAATTTTACTTTCGAGTTTGAGTCGATTTTGGTTTTATCTGAATTTGAATCGAAACGATTAGAGTGTAATCAATATAAAATCGAACTCATTATCAAATTGAATTGAACTAAATTTAATTGTTTAATTTGGTTCGGTTTGGTTAGACATTTCTGTCCAACCATATTAATTAAAATTCTAACGAGTGTATATAAATAATCATCAAATTTTTTCTCGATTTTATTGTTTTACGAGTCATTTTTCTCTTTTTCTCTCTCTTTTACCTTCCTTTGAAAATTGACAAAAAATTCTTACCTGAAAGGACACTCTTCTCCCCTTCCAATGAATTTTCCTTTTATTTTTTTAAAATATACAGATTTTCACTTAGATTTATAACTATGGTGGCTTATTTCTATCTTAGATAGAAGTTTCTTCGTATAATGATAGTTAATTTCCACTCAGATATAAAATTGTGGTGGTTTTGGTGCTGTTTTTTATTTGATTTTATTATTGTGGTGATGTTTTCTTACAGATCTAAACGATTGAAGGATTATTTGATGAAATCTGCAACTACAAAGTTTCAGATCTAAAAGTTTTTATGCCATATCAAGTTTATTATAGTAGATTTGTTGCAGTAAGGATCAGACAGATCTACCAGAGCTGTGAAAAGTGAAGAGAAAGAGTAGTAAGGGGAATTCCAAATTAAGTCTTCCTCAAAATCTCTTCTTTTCTTTTCGACATGTTTCTTGTTAATTAAAAAAAACCATAGAAAATGTATTAATTTTAAAATCGTTAGTTCTCTTTATCATGATAATGTATGGATTAGTTTACTTTAAAAAAATTTCAATTCCTACTGAAGTATTTATAAATTTGATTGATAAAATACATTTATTTATATTTTTACCCTCTCATCTTTAAAAAATTAGTAACTTGTATGTCAATTTATATTATTTTTTTGTATGTCAATTTATATTATTTTTCAGAAGTTGTCCTAGTAGCTTTTATTCATTTTATTATTTGGCCCCCTAAAAATATTAAATTAAGTATTGTATAAAAAATTAATTATTAGATATATTTTTATATTTTTATTTAATAGTTTAACATAATTATGATTTAAAATTTTAAAAAACTTTTGATTGTCTTTGTTTGTAATAGATATAAATATAATATATATTTCTATTTTTTATTTATATTAATTATATGGTTGATAATTTTTATTTAAGAAAATATAATAAAAATAATATAAAGTTTAAATAGATATATTAAATAAAAAGTTATACACATTTTATTTAAAAATTCTTATGATCATTACATATTAAATTATTATTAAAAAAATTAAGAAAAGAGATTAAGAGCAATTTTACATATTAATTTGTCCAAATTCATTGGTAGCATTTTAATGTAAATAATTATAGTTTTATTTCTAAAACTTTTAAAATAATAAAATAAAACAAATAGTTTTTAAAATTTAATATTTTGATCCCTAATAAATATGTAATATGTTATAAATAATACTAATAGAGACTATTTAGAGATTAAAATATTATATTATATTTTATTATTTTACTAAAGTTTAGAGATTAAAATATTATCAAGTCAAATTATTGGTAAAAATTAAGCAGCATCTTTTTTTTTTTCAAAATTCACAGGTAAGATAAGTATAAATATCAAAAAGAACAAAAAAAAAAAGTTGTTGATTGGAAGAATTTAAATATGTATAAATGATGAAATTACAGTAAGATGTATTATCTATTTTCCATATTAGGGGGATTGAAATCTCAATTATTAATATATATGGTATTAATAGCCAAGATCTTTCAAATCATTTGCCATATTAGGAACCCCAATTTAATAAGCACACTCTCTAGGTAATTAATCTGCAACAAAACAATCCAATGCTCATGTTGCCAAATTTAATTAGGTAGCAATTGAAAAAAAATTATAATATTAATATTTTATATGTAAAAGGCAAACTAATTAATTTGCATGCATGCATAAATGGGATTTATTTAATACTATTTTATATAAAATATTTCCAAAAAAGGTAGTAAACATTTCAGCTTTTAATTACCATATAAAATATATATACCTCATTAATGCATGCACTTACCTACATATTATATATTGTCCTATATATATACCTAGTTATTACATTACATAATCATTCACAAATACACAACTCGATCGGTAGAAAAGAAAACATTTCCTGAAAGCAAATTAAACGATCATGAACATGAAGCCAACAACAGTTTTGCCAATATTGCTTTTATGTGTTCTCCTTGCCGCTATCTCCTTGGTCAAAATTGAAGGTATAAATTGTTTTCATTTTCATTTTAATTTCTTTTTAGAGATAATTAATTGATTAATTAATTATATTATGTTATGTTAATTATATTACAGGGCAGCAACTGAAATATTGTCGAGAAACGCTGCCTTCTCGAGTAGAAGCTTGTGGGAGCGATGGAAAAACAAAATGTTTGCTGGATTTTCTGGGAGCATATGGTGCAAGTAAGATGCCTAAGAACTGCATTTGTACAGATGTTCCACCTGCTAATCGAAGTTGCAGTTGTGAAATTGTTTGTGGACCGAGTGCTACTGCCACTGCTAAATTACCAATCACTAATTAATTAATTAATTAATTAGTTAATGTGATTTGGTTATTTCCTTAATTATATAACTGTTGTAAACTGCCTTTATCTCTTCTGTTTACAACAATTACTATATATGTAACGATTACCAACTCCGACACATTAATAATTCAGTAATAAAATAAAATTATTCTTAATTAATTTTCAGTATGAGATACTTTATTCCAGTATCAATAACTCCATTTTATTAGCTCTTAGATTTTAAAATTAAATCTAAACCATTCATTTTATATTAATATAATTAATTTACCGAACAAATAACATATAAAATTAACCTACTATTTAAGTTAAAAATTATTTTCCTCATTTTTTTATTATTTATTATATTTATTTTATTTTATTATAATTTATTTTTAGAAATATATTTGAAATACAAAATCATATATTATAGTAAAAAAATTAATAGTAAATAATGTGTTATGCATATTAGAAATAATATATTTAAAAAACATTAACTTAGATTTATAAAAATTTATACTTTCTTTATTTTTTTTTAAAATTATTATTAATAACATAAGTTATTACAACTTAGAAATTAATATTAGAAAATAAAACATATCTCATATATTAATCATGATGATTGTATTTATATAAATTAATGAAAAATATATATTATTTTAAAGATATAAACGTTATTATAATATTTGAGAATGATTAGTATAATAAAATAATCCTATAATTAAGATCGCATTATTTAAAAAAAAATTAGAATATCTTAAAATTGACAAATTGTAAGTAGAAAAAGCATACATTTAATGTACAAACATATATAAACAAGAAATTTTGAACTGGATAATTAAGAAAAGTAAAATGATATTGCTAGAAATCTTAATTACATGTAATGCAAATTTAGTTTGATATAATATAGGTGTTATTATTAAATTATTGATTTTTACTATTGACAAAATGATACTTTATCTAATGTCATGTAATCATAAAGAAAAAGAGAAGAATGCGAAAAAATCGATTAATACGCATGTAAAATAAAATGAGTTAAATAATTGAAATAAATAAAAGTATCAATAATTATTTTTTGTAATGTATACCTGTACGTTTAGAAAAAACATATATTGAAATACATGTTTATGTGTTATAAATATTCTGTTTATATTATTATTATTATTATTATTATATAAAACTATGTAAAATTTGTAAATAATTTTATAATTTTACATGTATTGTACTTTTTTTTACAAAATTTTCATTGTAATTCAATTTTATATAATAGAATTACAAGTAGAATATTGATTTATAATTCTTATGTTGTATTTTTATTTATTTTGTTATATTTAAAATTTTACGTTAATTTACATTTATCTCAGTTCATTTATATTTTTAATGTTGAATTTATGAAGTTAATGTTCAGTTTTACTATTTCACGTTGACTTATATTTTTTAATTTTTAATTAATGTTTACAAGTATTATGTCTTCCATATAAGTTTTACATTATAATTTAATTTTTTATATCAAGATTATACGTTTTATGTCTTAATTAAAATTTTATGATTTTTTACAATTATTTTATTGTCATTTTATAATTTCACGTTAATTTATATTTATCTCAGTTTATTGACATTTTTATGTTAAATTTATAAGTTGATGTTCATTTTTACTATTTTATGTTGGCTTATATTTTTTTATTTTTAATTTTAACGTTTATAAGTATTATATCTTACATACAAGTTTTACGTTATAATCTAATTTTTTATATCAAGATTACAAGTTTTATGTACATTTATACATTTTATGTCACAATTAAAATTCTTTTATTTTTTTACAACTATGTTGTTGTCATTTTATAATTTCGGTTAATTTATATTTATCTTAATTCATTTATATTTTTATATTGAATTTATGAACTTGATGTTCAGTTTTATTTTTTTTATATTGGCGTATATTTTTTTATTTTTAATTTTAGTGTTTACAAATATTATGTTTTACATACATGTTTATATTGTAATTTAATTTTTATATCAAGATTACCATTTTTATCCGTATTTATAAATTTTATATCACATTTATTTTGTTTTTATTTTGTTTACAATTTAACTATATTATTGTAATTTTATAATTTCACGTTAATTTGTATTTATTTAGGTTTGTTTACATTTTTAATTCAATAGGTTACTTAATTATAGAGAGATAAAACTTTACAAACAAACAAATCAATAGGTTACTAAATTATTTTTTAATCCAACAGTTTTTTCGTAATCTTCAACTACAAAAAGACAAAATTTTCTAAAAGAATTCACACAATCTTTTCTTAGTTATAATATTTTATTTTAATAAATAAACAAATAAAATAGAAAGAAAAATAAATCTTATCTTAATTAATTATATTCCAAAATTTTCAGCCAAAAAAACGAGTATATAATTTTATTATAGTAATTGTGAGAGAGAAGAAGTGAATCACTAAAATTGGATTAGAGATAGAAGTTTGAAATTGACTAAAAGTTAAAAAAAAAAACTGGAAAAAAAAAGGTCAACCTAGTTGAGATTGACTAAAAGTAAAAAAAAAAATTGTACAACTGGTAACTTAAAAAAAATAATTTTAAAAATTAAATAATATTTAAAAAAAAATAATAAACCCTTGATCTCATTTAACGATTTACACTTATTACATTATCAATATTGAAAAAAAGTTGTTGATTGGACAAAATTTAAATATATATAAATGATGAAATTACAGTAAGATGTATTATCTATTTTCCATATTAGGGGGATTGAAATCTCAATTATTAATATATATGGTATTAATAGCCAAGATCTTTCAAATCATTTGCCATATTAGGAACCCCAATTTAACAAGCACACTCTCTAGGTAATTAATCTGCAACAAAACAATCCAATGCTCATGTTGCCAAATTTAATTAGGTAGCAATTGAAAAAAAATTATAATATTAATATTTTATATGTAAAAGGCAAACTAATTAATTTGCATGCATGCATAAATGGGATTTATTTAATACTATTTTATATAAAATATTTCCAAAAAAGGTAGTAAACATTTCAGCTTTTAATTACCATATAAAATATATATACCTCATTAATGCATGCACTTACCTACATATTATATATTGTCCTATATATATACCTAGTTATTACATTACATAATCATTCACAAACACACAACTCGATCGGTAGAAAAGAAAACATTTCCTGAAAGCAAATTAAACGATCATGAACATGAAGCCAACAACAGTTTTGCCAATATTGCTTTTATGTGTTCTCCTTGCCGCTATCTCCTTGGTCAAAATTGAAGGTATAAATTGTTTTCATTTTCATTTTAATTTCTTTTTAGAGATAATTAATTGATTAATTAATTATATTATGTTATGTTAATTAAATTACAGGGCAGCAACTGAAATATTGTCGAGAAACGCTGCCTTCTCGAGTAGAAGCTTGTGGGAGCGATGGAAAAACAAAATGTTTGCTGGATTTTCTGGGAGCATATGGTGCAAGTAAGATGCCTAAGAACTGCATTTGTACAGATGTTCCACCTGCTAATCGAAGTTGCAGTTGTGAAATTGTTTGTGGACCGTCTGCTACTGCCACTGCTAAATTACCAATCACTAATTAATTAATTAATTAATTAGTTAATGTGATTTGGTTATTTCCTTAATTATATAACTGTTGTAAACTGCCTTTATCTCTTCTGTTTACAACAATTACTATATATGTAACGATTACCAACTCCGACACATTAATAATTCAGTAATAAAATAAAATTATTCTTAATTAATATTTTATTCCAGTATCAATAACTCAATTTTATTAGCCCCTTAATTTTAAAATTAAATCTAAACCATTCATTTTATATTAATATTAATTAATCTACCGAACAAATAACATATAAAATTAACCTACTATTCAAGTTAAAAATTATTTTCTTCACTTTTTTATTATTTATTATATTTAATTTATTTTATTATAATTTATTTTTAGAAATATATTTGAAATACAAAATCATATATTATAGTAAAAAAATTAATAGTAAATAATGTGTTATGCATATTAGGAATAATATATTTAAAAAACATTAACTTAGATTTATAAAAATTTATACTTTCTTTATTTTTTTTTAAATTATTATTAATAACATAAGTTATTACAACTCAGAAATTAATATTAGAAAATAAGACACATCTCATATATTAATTATGATGATTGTATTTATATAAATTAATGAAAAATATATATTATTTTAAAGATATAAACGTTATTATAATATTTGAGAATGATTAGTATAATAAAATAATCCTATAATTAATATCGCATTATTTAAAAAAAATTAGAATATCTTAAAATTGATAAATTGTAAGTAGAAAAAGCATACATTTAATGTACAAACATATATAAACAAGAAATTTTGAAATGGATAATTAAGAAAAGTAAAATGATATTGTTAGAAATCTTAATCACATGTAATGCAAATTTAGTTTGACATAATATAGGTGTTATTATTAAATTACTGATTTTTACTATTGATAAAATGATACTTTATCTAATGTCATGCAATCATAAAGAAAAAGAGAAGAATGCGAAAAAATCGATTAATACGCATGTAAAATAAAATGAGTTAAATAATTGAAATAAATAAAAGCTATCAATAATTATTTTTTGTAATGTATACCTTTACGTTTAGAAAAAACATATATTGAAATACATGTTTATGTGTTATAAATATTCTGTTTATATTATTATTATTATTATTATTATTATATAAAACTATGTAAAATTTGTAAATAATTTTATAATTTTACATGTATTGTACTTTTTTTTAACAAAATTTTCATTGTAATTCAATTTTATATAATAGAATTACAAGTAGAAATATTGATTTATAATTCTTATGTTGTATTTTTATTTATTTTGTTATATTTAAAATTTTCACGTTAATTTACATTTATCTCAGTTCATTTACATTTTTAATGTTGAATTTATGAAGTTAATGTTCAGTTTTACTATTTCATGTTGACTTATATTTTTTAATTTTTAATTAACTGTTTACAAGTATTATGTCTTCCATATAAGTTTTACATTATAATTTAATTTTTTATACTAAGATTATAAGTTTTATATCATAATTAAAATTCTTATGATTTTTTATAATTATTTTATTGTCATTTTACTAATTTCACGTTAATTTATATTTATCTCAGTTTATTGACGTTTTTATATTAAATTTATAAGTTGATGTTCATTTTTACTATTTTATGTTGGCTTATATTTTTTTATTTTTATTTTAACGTTTATAAGTATTATATCTTACATACAAGTTTTACGTTATAATCTAATTTTTTATATCAAGATTACAAGTTTTATGTACATTTATACATTTTATGTCACAATTAAAATTCTTTTATTTTTTTACAACTATGTTGTTGTCATTTTATAATTTCGGTTAATTTATATTTATCTTAATTCATTTATATTTTTATATTGAATTTATGAACTTGATGTTCAGTTTTATTTTTTTTATATTGGCGTATATTTTTTTATTTTTAATTTTAGTGTTTACAAATATTATGTTTTACATACATGTTTATATTGTAATTTAATTTTTATATCAAGATTACCATTTTTATCCGTATTTATAAATTTTATATCACATTTATTTTGTTTTTATTTTGTTTACAATTTAACTATATTATTGTAATTTTATAATTTCACGTTAATTTGTATTTATTTAGGTTTGTTTACATTTTTAATTCAATAGGTTACTTAATTATAGAGAGATAAAACTTTACAAACAAACAAATCAATAGGTTACTAAATTATTTTTTAATCCAACAGTTTTTTCGTAATCTTCAACTACAAAAAGACAAAATTTTCTAAAAGAATTCACACAATCTTTTCTTAGTTATAATATTTTATTTTAATAAATAAACAAATAAAATAGAAAGAAAAATAAATCTTATCTTAATTAATTATATTCCAAAATTTTCAGCCAAAAAAACGAGTATATGATTTTATTATAGTAATTGTGAGAGAGAAGAAGTGAATCACTAAAATTGGATTAGAGATAGAAGTTTGAAATTGACTAAAAGTTAAAAAAAAAACTGGAAAAAAAAAAGGTCAACCTAGTTGAGATTGACTAAAAGTAAAAAAAAAAATTGTACAACTGGTAACTTAAAAAAAATAATTTTAAAAATTAAATAATATTTAAAAAAAATAATAAACCCTTGATCTCATTTAACGATTTACACTTATTACATTATCAATATTGAAAAAAAGTTGTTGATTGGACAAAATTTAAATATATATAAATGATGAAATTACAGTAAGATGTATTATCTATTTTCCATATTAGGGGGATTGAAATCTCAATTATTAATATATATGGTATTAATAGCCAAGATCTTTCAAATCATTTGCCATATTAGGAACCCCAATTTAACAAGCACACTCTCTAGGTAATTAATCTGCAACAAAACAATCCAATGCTCATGTTGCCAAATTTAATTAGGTAGCAATTGAAAAAAAATTATAATATTAATATTTTATATGTAAAAGGCAAACTAATTAATTTGCATGCATGCATAAATGGGATTTATTTAATACTATTTTATATAAAATATTTCCAAAAAAGGTAGTAAACATTTCAGCTTTTAATTACCATATAAAATATATATACCTCATTAATGCATGCACTTACCTACATATTATATATTGTCCTATATATATACCTAGTTATTACATTACATAATCATTCACAAACACACAACTCGATCGGTAGAAAAGAAAACATTTCCTGAAAGCAAATTAAACGATCATGAACATGAAGCCAACAACAGTTTTGCCAATATTGCTTTTATGTGTTCTCCTTGCCGCTATCTCCTTGGTCAAAATTGAAGGTATAAATTGTTTTCATTTTCATTTTAATTTCTTTTTAGAGATAATTAATTGATTAATTAATTATATTATGTTATGTTAATTATAATTACAGGGCAGCAACTGAAATATTGTCGAGAAACGCTGCCTTCTCGAGTAGAAGCTTGTGGGAGCGATGGAAAAACAAAATGTTTGCTGGATTTTCTGGGAGCATATGGTGCAAGTAAGATGCCTAAGAACTGCATTTGTACAGATGTTCCACCTGCTAATCGAAGTTGCAGTTGTGAAATTGTTTGTGGACCGTCTGCTACTGCCACTGCTAAATTACCAATCACTAATTAATGTGATTTGGTTATTTCTTTAATTATATAACTGTTGTAAACTGCCTTCATCTCTTCTGTTTACAACAATTACTATATATGTAACAATTACCAACTCCGACACATTAATAATTCAGTAATAAAATAAAATTATTCTTAATTAATTTTCAGTGTTTAAATATATTTATTTTTTTTACATTTTCTGATATCCCATCCCACTTAATTATTTTAATTTCCATACAATATTAATTACCTTTTCATGAATAATCGGAAAATTAAAATTAGTCAAATTGTTTATTAGTCGTATTGTGTAATTAATTTAGATATTGTGATCAAAATAGATATGCTATAATTTTTTGTTCATATCTTGCTAATTAAAGTGCTGTTTCCCATCTTTAATTTTTCACAAATAATCATAATATTGTATCCAATATGGGAATCAATATAATACATACTAGTTCATCAATAGAAAATATTTATCAACTATTATTTTCAATATTAAACTCTTTTTTATCTCTTCTAACATATCATCGTCTCGATCGATTATGAGTAATAATCATCTAATTTTGATGCAAATTTTCATACACGATTTCATATTTTCGATAAATTTTTAATAGAATATCAATAAATTATGATTATAATTGTAGTATTAAAAAAAATTAAATTCTCTTGTATCATTATCTTTTAAATCAAAAACTAATAGTCAAAAATATAGTAAGAGAGTTTTTGCAAATTAATGAGATTTGGATTTTTTTTCTCGTTAAACAGAAAATATAAAACAAAATTTTGATAATACATCAATCAGTTAATCGTTGGCAATTTTTTTTAAGAAAATAAAAATAGATCTCAAGATAATCGATATCAAAATTGAAAAAAAAATCCACTTATCTTTACTATATATTTTAGAAAAAATATTTTTACTTAATTACAGTTAGTAAACTAAATATACAGTTGATTAGATATTATTACAATGTATAGGAATATTTTAATTTAAAAATAAAATGTATAGGAATATTTTAATATTTTATTTTTTTAGTATTTAAATTATCGTTGAATTTTGGTTAGAATTTATCATTTTAATGTGTATGTATATATATATATAATCAAAATTTTCTTTTCTTTTTTTATATTTTTAATTAGAATCAAATTATATTATTTAATAAAAATATAAGCTATATCTAATTATATTAATTCTATTAACACATGACATCAAATTCAATTCATATATTATAATTTATTATTCGTGCATTATTTAAAAAAATTAAATTTGGTATTATGTTTTAATAAATTAGTAATTTGATATATTTTATATACTTATTAAATAATATAATTTAATTTTAATTACAAATATAAAAGAAATATTTTTTGATTATTTTTATTTGTAATATATACATAGCAATGTATGTATCTTTTTATATTTTCATAATTTTCTTAAAAATATAATAAGTTTATTATAATTTTTTAAATAGATATATTGCATATAACAATAAAATGTTAAAAAATTATTTAATTTCTTATAATTAAATATCAAATTATTACTAAAAAATAAAAGAAGAGGGTTAGAATTTTTAGTATATGAATTTGATCTAATTCATTGTTAGAACATTTTTAATAATATTATTTTATTTCTAAGTTTTAATTAAAAATTTTAATATAAATGTTTCGGGTTTTTTTCAAATTAAAAAAGAAATCAAGTTATTATAATTATAAATTGTATACCTTACTTTATTATTTTACTAAAATTTAAAGATAAAAATAATAATAAGTTAATAGATTAAACGATAAAGGTAAATGTAAAGGAGACATTTATCATTTTTCACACTTTTTGAAATTTTTTTTTCCTAATTTCGAGAGGTATTTTATATTTTATTTATTTTTTTAAGAATATTTGTTCTTTTTTCATATTCTGAAAGGTATCAATTAAAAAAATATATATATAGTAAGCCCAACTTAACACACAAAAATGTGCAACACATTTTGCTCAGGTTGCCACATTTGGATATATATAAAAAATTCATATCATTATAATGAGAAATAAATTAATTAATTACAATCCAGAAATGGAATTTCTTCAAATATGTGTTTTTTTTAAAGAAGGCAGGATTTCACTGCTTACCATAATATATCTCATCAATTTAACTTGCATATTATTATCATCACCTACATGTATGAATATATATACCCATGATATTACATCACAATTAACACACAACTCTTCTTTAATTTCTGAAAGCAAAAATCATGAAGTCCATAGTTCAGCCAATAATTTTATTTGCTCTTCTTGTTAGCTCCTTGGTCACAATTGTTCAAGGTATCTATATTAGTGTCTGTGTATATATATATATTAAATTGAATTAACTTATTATTAAAACTGTTTGTTTAATTTTGGATTATGTAGGGCAGGATCCCAAATTTTGCCCAGAAAGCATTAAAACTATGGGAAGTTGTGGGGAGGATGGACCAACTCAATGTCAGCTTGATTTTTTTAAAAAATTCGGTCCAACTTCTAATCCTAAGGATTGCAAATGTACTGATATTCCACCTCAGAGACAATGCGATTGTCTAGTTATTTGCTAAGCAATTATAATTAATTATGTAATGCATTGCCTTGCTTGCTTGCATGCATTCATGTTTTGGTTTTTGGTTATTTTGTTGTAAATTAATTATTCAAATTTACCTAATTTGTTTACAATAATATATACCAATCCAATTCATAATAAAACCCTCTTTACACATTTCTCTGTCTGCCTATATTCTGTTGCGGTTAATTTTCCATTTAAAATTTTTTATGATCTTAGCTAGATTCGTATTTAATTATCTTCAGCATCTTTTTTTATCAAAACTAAGATAGTATATAAGTACACACTTATTCCTAATGTTATACTATTATCGAAATCAAGATAGTGTATAAATTATAATCATACAAATGAATGAAAACATTATATTATTATCATGCATCCAATATATTTTACTTTCTTTTATCTCATGAAAACTTCTTTTACATGAAAATATAATTTCTCTGGTAGTAATGTGACTTTGCTCCACTAATTTATATAAATGACTTTGTATACATAGCACTGATCGTAATTATATAAAAAAAAAGAGTTTTGAATAAGAGGTGTATGCTATTAGAATTGATCTTTAAATTCGAGTTTGTAAGCAATCAAGACAATTCTTCCAGAGAACCTCAAGAAGATGTTTTAAACATTTATTTTATATTGAACCAAATTAAATTGTTCAATTTGGTTCAATTAGGCATTTCTGCCCAACCCTATTAATTAGAATTCTAACGAGTGTATATAAATAATTATCAAATTTTCTCTTAGTTTTATTATTTTACGAATCATTTTTCTCTTTTTCTCTCTCCTTTACTTTTCTCTGAAACTCAACAAAAAACGAAGCCAATTTTCTCATATGAAAGAATACTCTTCTTCCCATTCGATGAGTCTTCCTTTTAGCTTTTTAAAATATACAGATTTACACTTAAATTTATATTTATGATGACTTATTTCCATCTTAGATAAAAATTTCTTCATATAATGATAGTTAATTTCTACTTAGATATAAAATTATAGTGGTTTTGGTGTTGTTTTTTGTTTGATTTTGTTATTGTGGTGGTGTTTTCTTACAGATCTAAATGATTGAAGGATAATTTGATGAAATTTGTAGCTACAAAGTTTCAGATCTGAAAGTTTTTATGCCATATCAAGTTTATTATGGTAGATTTGTTGCAGTAAGGATAAGATAGATCTACTAAAGCACTAGAAAGTGAAGAAAAAGAATAGTAAGAGAAATCCCAAATTAGCTCTTTTTCAAAATCTCTTCTTTCCTTTTCCATATGTTTCTTGTCAATTAAAAAATACCAAATGGTACGGTGTTATAATCATCTTTTCCACGATCTTCAGTGAGCTTCATGATCTGTTTAATTTTACTGTTGAAATAAATCTCTGTAATTTCTTGAAAGTTGTGTGTAAATTTGTGTATTTATATAGTTTATTTCTGATTTGAAAAATGGTTATCTCTTTGTTTAGAAAAAAAAAATTCTTTCTCAATCTTAAAATTTAATGATATTACAATTGAGTAAAACGCTCTCATAAAATTATTAATTGTTTTTGCATTAGTAGTGATATTCAATGCATTAATTGGGATAAAATTACAAAGTTTAATTAGTTGAGGATAATCAATTTCCATTTAAAGCAGAGATAATTTTGTATATTCAATGCTAATCATGCTCTCACAAACTCTTCAAATATTTATTTATAAAAATATATGGACTCTAAAAATAATTTTATAAAATTGTTATATAAAATTATCATATTATCTTTAATAATGTTAATTGATAAATGAAAATACTTAAATTAATTGATAATACTATTAATTAGTCAGGCACAATTATTTTTAATATTTTTATTATAATTTTTAATTCAACTACGTAAGGATTATTTAAATAATTGAAATAACTAAAAGCATCGATAATTTTTTTTTGTAACGCATACTTGTACTTAGAAAAAACATATATTGAAATATATGTTTATATGTTATAAATATTATGTTTATATTATTATTATTATTATAATATAAAACTATGTAAAATTTGTAAATAATTTTATAATTTTACATGTATTGTACTTTTTTTTACAAAATTTTCATTGTAATTCAATTTTGTATTATAAAATTACAAGTAGAATATTGATTTATAATTCTTATGTTACATTTTTATTTATTTTGTTATATTTAAAATTTCACATTAATTTACATTTATCTCAGTTCATTTACATTTTTAATGTTGAATTTATGAAGTTAATGTTCAATTTTACTATTTCATGTTGACTCATATTTTTTAATTTTTAATTAACATTTATAAGTATTATGGTTTTACGTTATGATTTAATTTTTTATATCAAAATTATAAATTTTATGTCATAATTAAAATTCTTATGATTTTTTATAACTATTTTGTTGTCATTTTACAATTTCACGTTAATTTACATTTATGTCAATTTATTGATATTTTTATGTTAAATTTATAAGTTGATGTTCATTTTTAATATTTTATGTTGGTTTATATTTTTTTATTTTTAATTTTAACGTTTACAAGTATTATATCTTATATACAAGTTTTACATTATAATTTAATATTTTATATCAAGATTTCAAGTTTTATGTACATTTATACGTTTTATGTCACAATTAAAATTCTTTTATTTTTTTTATATCACAAGATATCTTTGTTGTTATCATTTTATAATTTTGGTTAAGGGATTTTTCCACATACTTCCCTTACGCCCGTTCACTTCTGTTAAGCAACAGGAAATTGACTAAAATGCCCTCAGGTTATTGCAAAATAATATTGACTTTACTAAGATTCAAACCTAGAACCTTTAAGAAGGGACACCAAACTCTTAACCATCACACAAGTAAGTTTAATTGAAATATTAATTAGTTGTTTCAAATTATGCATTTGCAAATACATATAATAATTTCTTTAATAACTAAATTTATTTTGTTAATCAATAAGCCATTTGAAATACTTATATAATAATTTCTTTAGTAATCAAATTATTTTGTTATCATAAAAAATTAATAATTTAAAAATAGTTTTATAATCATTAAAATTTTATATAATAACTTTAAAATAAAATTATTATTATCATTAAATTTTTAAAATTATTATCATTAAATTTTTTTTCTTCAAATAATTATTAAGTAAAATAAATTATTTTATTTAAAGAAACAAATATAAATAATGATAATAATTTTAAAAATTTAATGATAATAATAATTTTATTTTAAAGTTATTATATAAAATTTTAATGATTATAAAACTATTTTTGAATTATTAATTTTTTATAACAACAAAATGATTTGATTACTAAAGAAATTATTATATAAGTATTTTCAAATGGCTTATTGATTAACAAAATAAATTTAGTTATTAAAGAAATTATTATATGTATTTGTAAATGCTCAATTTGAAACAACTGATAAATATTTCAGTAAAACTTGCTGGGTGTGATGGTTAAGAATTTGATGTCCCTTCTTAAGGTTTTTGGGTTCGAATCTTAGTATAGTCTATATTATTTTGCAATAACCTGAGGGTATTTTGGTCAATTTGTTGTTGTTTAACAAAAGTGAGGGGGAGGTTTCCCCAAAAGTTTTCGCAAAGTGAAATTTTCACAAACCTCAGGAGGTATGTGAAAAAACCCCTTTGGGTTAATTTATATTTGTCTCAATTCATTTATATTTTTTATATTGAATTTATGAATTTGATGTTCAGTTTTATTTTTTTTATATTGACTTATATTTTTTAATTTTTAATTTTAGTATTTACAAGTATTATATTTTACATACAAGTTTTATATTATAATTTAATTTTTATATCAAGATTATCATTTTTATTTGTATTTATAAATTTTATATCACATTTATTTTGTTTTTATTTTGTTTACAACTATATTATTGTCATTTTATAATTTTACGTTAATTTGTATTTATTTAAGTTTGTTTACATTTTTAATCCAATAGGTTACTTAATTATAGAGAGATAAAACTCTACAAACAAGCAAATCAATAAGTTACTAAATTATTTTTTAATCCAACAGTTTTTTCGTAATTTTTAACTACAAAGAGACAAAATTTTCTAAAAGAATTCACACCATCTTTTCTTAATTATAACATTTTATTTTAATAAATAAACAAATAAAATAGAATGAAAAATAAATATCACCTTAATTGATTATATTTCAAAATTTTCAGCCCAAAAAACAAGTATATGATTTGATTATAGTAATTGTGAGAGAGAAGAAGTGAATCACTTAAATTGGTTTAGAGAGAGAAGTTTGAGATTGACTAAAAGTTAAAAGAAAACTGTAAAAAAAAAGATCGAATTAGTTGAGATTGATTAAAAATAAAAAAAAAATTGTACAACCGGTAATTAAATTTTTTTTTTAAAATCAAATTAATATTTTTAAAAAAAGAAAAATAATGGACCATTGATCTCATCTAATGGTTCACACTTATTACATTATCAATATTGAAAATTTTTTTTCAATACTCAAGAAGGACCCTTACAACAATTACTATATATGTAATAATTACCAACTCCGACACATTAATAATTCAGTAATAAAATAAAATTATTCTTAATTAATTTTTAGTGTTTAAATATTTATTTATTTTTTTACTTTTCTGATATCCCATCCTACTGTAATTATTTTAATTTCCATACAACATTAATTAACTTTTCATGAATAATCGAAAAATTAAAATTAGTCAAATTGTTTATTAGTCGTATTGTGTAATTAATTTAGATATTGTGATCAAAATAGATATGTTATAATTTTTTGTTCATATCTTGCTAATTAAAGTGCTGTTTCCCATCTTTAATTTTTCACAAATAATCATAATATTATATCCAATATGGGAATCAATATAATACATACTAGTTCATCAATATAAAATATTTATCAACTATTATTTTCAATATTAAACTCTTTTTTATCTCTTCTAACATATCATTGTCTCGATCGATTATGAGTAATACTCGTCTAATTTTGATGCAAATTTCCATACACGATTTGATATTTTCGATAAATTTTTAATAGAATGTCAATAAATTATAATTAGAAATGTAATATTAAAAAAATCGTGTATGAAATATTATTTATGAAATATATGTACTCTTAAAATAATTTTATAAAATTTTTATATAAAATTATCATATTATCTTTAATAATGTTAATTAATAAATAAAAATATTTAAATTCATCAATTATACTATTTAATTAGTTATGCACAATTATTTTTAATATTTTTGTTACAATTTCTAATTCAACCATGTAAAGGTTATATATATATATATATATAAACTACTTAAAAAGGAAATTAAAATAAATAATGATAAGTACATATTATGAGCATGAGATATGACAATAGAAAATGTATTAATTTTAAAATCGTTAGTTCTCTTTATCATGATAATGTATGGATTAGTTTACTATAAAAAAATTTCAATTCCTAGTGAAGTATTTATAAATTTGATTGATAAAATACATTTATTTATTTTTTACCCTCTCATCTTTGAAAAATTAGTAATTTGTATGTCAATTTATATTATTTTTCAGAAGTTGTCCTAGTAGCTTTTATTCATTTTATTATTTGGCCCCCTAAAAATATTAAATTAAGTATTGTATAAAAAATTAATTATTAGATATATTTTTATATTTTTATTTAATAGTTTAACATAATTATGATTTAAAATTTTAAAAAACTTTTGATTGTCTTTGTTTGTAATAGATATAAATATAATATATATTTCTATTTTTTTATTTATATTAATTATATGGTTGATAATTTTTATTTAAGAAAATATAATAAAAATAATATAAAGTTTAAATAGATATATTAAATAAAAAGTTATACACATTTTATTTAAAAATTCTTATGATCATTACATATTAAATTGTTATTAAAAAAATTAAGAAAAGAGATTAAGAGCAATTTTACATATTAATTTGTCCAAATTCATTGGTAGCATTTTAATGTAAATAATTATAGTTTTATTTCTAAAACTTTTAAAATAATAAAATAAAACAAATAATTTTTAAAATTTAATATTTTGATCCCTAATAAATATGTAATATGTTATAAATAATACTAATAGGGACTATTTAGAGATTAAAATATTATATTATATTTTATTATTTTACTAAAGTTTAGAGATTAAAATATTATCAAGTCAAATTATTGGTAAAAATTAAGCAGCATCTTTTTTTTTTCAAAATTCACAGGTAAGATAAGTATAAATATCAAAAAGAACAAAAAAAAAAAGTTGTTGATTGGAAGAATTTAAATATGTATAAATGATGAAATTACAGTAAGATGTATTATCTATTTTCCATATTAGGGGGATTGAAATCTCAATTATTAATATATATGGTATTAATAGCCAAGATCTTTCAAATCATTTGCCATATTAGGAACCCCAATTTAATAAGCACACTCTCTAGGTAATTAATCTGCAACAAAACAATCCAATGCTCATGTTGCCAAATTTAATTAGGTAGCAATTGAAAAAAAATTATAATATTAATATTTTATATGTAAAAGGCAAACTAATTAATTTGCATGCATGCATAAATGGGATTTATTTAATACTATTTTATATAAAATATTTCCAAAAAAGGTAGTAAACATTTCAGCTTTTAATTACCATATAAAATATATATACCTCATTAATGCATGCACTTACCTACATATTATATATTGTCCTATATATATACCTAGTTATTACATTACATAATCATTCACAAATACACAACTCGATCGGTAGAAAAGAAAACATTTCCTGAAAGCAAATTAAACGATCATGAACATGAAGCCAACAACAGTTTTGCCAATATTGCTTTTATGTGTTCTTCTTGCCGCTATCTCCTTGGTCAAAATTGAAGGTATAAATTGTTTTCATTTTCATTTTAATTTCTTTTTAGAGATAATTAATTGATTAATTAATTATATTATGTTATGTTAATTATATTACAGGGCAGCAACTGAAATATTGTCGAGAAACGCTGCCTTCTCGAGTAGAAGCTTGTGGGAGCGATGGAAAAACAAAATGTTTGCTGGATTTTCTGGGAGCATATGGTGCAAGTAAGATGCCTAAGAACTGCATTTGTACAGATGTTCCACCTGCTAATCGAAGTTGCAGTTGTGAAATTGTTTGTGGACCGAGTGCTACTGCCACTGCTAAATTACCAATCACTAATTAATTAATTAATTAATTAATTAATGTGATTTGGTTATTTCCTTAATTATATAACTGTTGTAAACTGCCTTTATCTCTTCTGTTTACAACAATTACTATATATGTAACGATTACCAACTCCAACACATTAATAATTCAGTAATAAAATAAAATTATTCTTAATTAATTTTCAGTGTTTAAATATATATATTTTTTACATTTTCTGATATCCCATCCCACTTAATTATTTTAATTTCCATACAATATTAATTAACTTTTCATGAATAATCGGAAAATTAAAATTAGGCAAATTGTTTATTAGTCGTATTGTGTAATTAATTTAGATATTGTGATCAAAATAGGTATGTTATAATTTTTTGCTCATATCTTGCTAATTAAAGTGCTGTTTCCCATCTTTAATTTTTCACAAATAATCATAATATTGTATCCAATATGGGAATCAATATAATATATACTTGTTCATCAATATAAAATATGTATCAACTATTAACTTCAATATTAAACTCTTCTTTACTTCTTCTCACATCTCATCGTCTCGATCGATTATGAGTAATACTCGTCTAATTTTGATGCAAATTTTTATACACGATTTTATATTTTTGATAAATTTTTAATAGAATGTTAATAAATTATAATTATAATATTAAAAAAAAATTCTCTTGTATCATCATCTTTTAAATCAAAAGCTACTACTCAAAAATAGAGTAAGAGAGTTTTTGCAAATTAATGAGATTTGGATTTTTTTTTCTCGTTAAACAGAAAATATAAAACAAAATTTTCACAATACATCAATCAGTTAATCATTGGCAATTTTTTTTAAGAAAATAAAAATAGATCTCAATATAATCAAAATTGAAAAAAAAATCCACTTACATATCTTTACTATATATTTGAGAAAAAAATATTTTTACTTAATTACAGTTAGTAAACTAAATATATAGTTGATTAGATATTATTACAATGTATAGGAATATTTTAATTTAAAAATAAAATGTATAGGAATATTTTAATATTTTAATTTGTTAGTATTTAAATTATCGTTGAATTTTGGTTAGAATTTATCATTTTAATGTGTATGTATATAAATATATAATCAAAATTTTCTTTTCTTTTTTTATATTTTTAATTAGAATCAAATTATATTATTTAATAAAAATATAAGCTATATCTAATTATTAATTCTATTAAGACATGACACCAAATTCAATTCATATATTATAATTAATTATTTGTGCATTATTTAAAAAATTTAAATTTGGTGTTATGTGTTAATAGAATTAGTAATTTGATATATTTGATATACTTATTAAATAATATAATATAATTTTAATTACAAATATAAAAGAAATATTTTTTGATTATTTTTATTTGTAATATATACATAGCCTTGTATGTATCTTTTTATATTTTCTTATTTATATTTTCATAATTTTTTTAAAAAATATAATAAGTTTGTTATAATTTTTTAAATCGATATACTGCATATAACAATAAAATGTTAAAAAAATTATTTAATTTTTTATAATTAAATATCAAATTATTACCAAAAAAATAAAAGAAGAGGGTTAGAATTTTTAGTATATGGATTTGATCTAATTCATTATTAGAATATTTTTAATAATATTATTTTTTCCAAGTTTTAATTGAAATAATAAATTAAAAAAATTAATCTAAATGTTTAAGATTTTTTTTAAATTAAAAAGAAATTAAATTATTAAAATTATAAATTGTATGTCTTACTTTATTATTTTACTAAAATTTAAAGATAAAAATAATAATAATTTAATAGATTAAACGATGAAGGTAAATGTAAAGGAGACATTCATCATTTTTCATACTTTATGCAATATTTGTTTTTTTCCTAATTTCGAGAGGTACTTTATATATTTTTTATTTTTTTAAGAATATTTGTTCTTTTTCCATATTTTAAAAGGTATCAATTAAAAAATATATATATAGTCGGCCCAACTTAACACACAAAAGTGTGCAGCACATTTTGCTCAGGTTCCCACATTTGGATATATATAAAAAATACATATCATTATAATGAGAAATAAATTAATTTTAATTAATTACAATCCAGAAATCGGATTTCTTCAAATATGTATTTTTTTAAAGAAGGCAGGATTTCACTGCTTACCATATATATATCTCATCAATTTAACTTGCATATTATTATCATCACCTACATGTATGAATATATATACCCATGATATTACATCACAATTAACACACAGCTCTTCTTTAATTTCTGAAAGCAAAAATCATGAAGTCCATAGTTCAGCCAATAATTTTGTTTGCTCTTCTTGTTGGCTCCTTGGTCACAATTGTTCAAGGTATCTATATTAGTGTGTGTGTGTGTATATTAAATTGAATTAACTTATTATTAAAATTGTTTATTTAATTTTGGATTATGTAGGGCAGGATCCCAAATTTTGCCCAGAAAGCATTAAAACTAAGGGAAGTTGTGGGGAAGATGGACCAACTCAATGTCGGCTTGATTTTTTAAAAAAATTAGATCCAACTTCTAATCCTAAGGATTGCAAATGTACTGATTTTCCACCTCAGAGACAATGCGATTGTCTAGTTATTTGCTAAGCAATTATAATTAATTATGTAATGCATTGCCTTGCTTGCTTGCATGCATTCATGTTTTGGTTTTTGGTTTTTTGCTGTAAATTAATTATTCAAATTTACTTAATTTGTTTACAATAATATATACCAATCCAATTCATAATAAAACCCTCTTTACACATTTCTCTGTCTGCCTATATTCTGTTGAGATTAATATTCCATTTAAAATTTTGTATGATCTTAGCTAGATTCGTATTTAATTATCTTCAACATCCTTTTTTTATCAAAATTAAGATAGTATATGGGTACACACTTATTCCTAATTTTATATTATTATCAAAATCAAGATATTGTATAAATTATAATCATACAAATTAATGAAAACATTATATTATTATCATGCATCCGATATATTTTACTTTCTTTTATCTCATGAAAACTTCTTTTACATGAAAATATACGTTCTCTGGTAGTAATGTGACTTTGCTACACTAATTTGTATAAATGACTTTGTATACATAGAACTGTTCGTTATTATATATGAAAGGAGTTTTGAATAAGAGGTGTATGCTATTAGAATTGATCTTTAAATTCTGAGTTTGTAGACAAGTAAGACAATTCTTCCACATAACCTCAAGAAGAAGATGTTTTAAGCATTTATTTTATATTTTTCTTTATTCTTGGGGACATAATAGTTGGAATTAAAATACTTATATGAGAGTATTTTTTAAACAGTCTTAAAAGAGGGTGTATTTAAGATTGTCAATTTTGAGAGAAAAAATTGTATGATTATACAAATATATGACATAATAAATTTTTTCTCTTTGAGAACTTATAATTTTTCTTCGATTTTGGAGTTTTTCACATAAATTCTTATGTTAAGTAACTGTGATAATTTTTAATTTTTATTTTTGAGTTATTATTTAATATTTCTGTAATAATAAGTCTTAGAGGTAAATTTAAATAAGTTCAAATTTATAACAAATTTAGTGTGTATATTACTATTCATTTATATGATATTATTTATATATACAGAGTACTCTTTACATGAATAGAATTTATAGATAAGTGTCAAAATTTATCTGAATTTATTTTCTAGCAGTAATGTACAAGTTGTACATCACGAGAATACAGACCAGCTACTACAATCACCGCTATATGATCAATTGAAAGGAACACATGAAAACAACTAAAAAGTTTCACGTACTGAGCTCAAAAGAGATCGATCAACCTTATCTTAATTTGCCATAAAGCTTCACATTTCAAGCTACGGCATATGATTCCCACAATTGCAATTATATACTCAAACCTACCAAAACTATCTGGTATACATACATGTACAACTATATATAACTTAATATATATATATATATATATATATATATATATAGCTATTCATTGCTTTCATTTTCTAACGTATCATTTCAGATTTCAATATTAGCTAAAAGGGTCTATTAGTTAAGTTGCTAGAAAATATGAAGAGAGTTATGGAGTTATTGGTTGTTTTAGGGTTACTTACTAGGGTTTGCTCACAAAGGCCTCAGCCGCAAGGTCCCCAAGTCCCATGCTTCTTCATTTTTGGTGACTCTTTGGTTGATAATGGAAACAACAATGGGATTCTTACACTTGCTAGGGCTAATTACAGGCCTTACGGCATTGATTTTCCTCAGGGTGCCACCGGCCGGTTCACCAACGGCCGAACTTACGTCGATGCACTAGGTGATGTTTAATTATATATACATAGTCTGAAATTTTACGTCCATGTGGATGATATCTACTCTTAAATACTGACTAATGAAAAGCAGCAGCAACCAACAACTTATTACACGTGATTTATTATTATTTAAAAAACTAATTAAAAATATTTTTAATTACATTGAATTAATGCGTTTGTACCTTATAACAAATTTCTAAACCATGATTCATAGTTGAAGTGCCCTAAAATTCTCCTAGTGTACTGTTTTGCAGCTCAACTTTTAGGGTTTCCAAATTACATTCCACCTTATGCAAGAACTAGAGGTCGAACACTGTTGAGAGGAGTAAACTATGCATCTGGAGCAGCCGGTATCCTCGACGAAACTGGCAATAATTTGGTACTCTCATAATCAGAAAGGATCAGATCCTCTCCTCATCTCATTTTATTCATTCTTAACTTTCCATTTTTTTTTTTATTTTCTACTTTGTTCATCGTTCATCATTTCTTCTCTTTTGGGTAGGGTGATCATACTTCTATGAATCGGCAAGTAGCGAATTTCGGAGAAACAGTGTTGCAAATGAGGAGATTTTTCAGAGGAGACAATAATGCACTCAACAGTTATCTAAGCAAATGTATTTTTTACTCAGGAATGGGAAGTAACGATTATCTTAACAATTATTTCATGCCTACTTTCTATACCTCAAGTTCAGATTACACCATAGAAGCTTTTGCAGCACTTCTTCTTCAGGATTATACTCGGCAGTTAACTGTTAGTTCTTGATTTAAACTTATAAAAACAAATAATTTTTTTATTTATTCGAGTGTTTTTGATGGATTTATATGTATATTTTCAGCAATTGTATAGCTTGGGGGCGCGCAAAGTAATTGTAACATCAGTTGGTCCAATCGGTTGCATACCATATCAACTCGCAAGATTCAGTGGAAACAAAACCACCAGGTGCAATGAAAACATCAACAAAGCAATTCTTCTTTTCAACTCAGGCCTTAGGAAATTGGTCCATCGGTTTAATGGGGGTCAGCTTCCTGGATCAAAGTTTGTTCTAATTGATTCTTATCAGAGCTCCAACGATCTTTACATGAATGCAACTAATTACGGTAATCTACGGACTAAACTTCATCATGGAACGTCCAGTCCTTTTATGGATTTTACTAAATTTATATCATATATAGGATTTGAAGTGATAGACAAGGGATGCTGTGGAGTTGGAAGGAACAATGGGCAAATAACATGTCTTCCTCTTCAACAACCATGTGATGATCGTGGAAAGTACTTGTTTTGGGATGCCTTTCATCCAACTGAGTTCGCTAATATTGCTCTGGCTAAGGCTACTTACACTTCTCAATCTTACACTTATCCAATTAACATTCAACAATTGGCAAATCTCTAGCACACAAATTAATCAACACATTTCTCTTTTTCTTTTCTTTTTTTTAATCATTTCAAATTCACTTGTCATCCTCTCTTCCTAGCTATTAATTGTTATCTTTAATTGAATAATGTTTTATTTCTTTTTAGATTCTGATGATCAATGTTTGTCAAAAAATTTGAGTTGTATAATCTTAATTCTTGGTAGACTTTCGAAAGAAATATTAACATTGTAATGTAATTATAGAAAAATAAAAAATCGCATGGGCTAGGCTTATTATGAACTTAAGATGGAAACAAGAGTTAATATGAAAGTTGCTATATACTCCCTGTTTTCTTTTTTGTCTTCTCACACCTTTTATTATAGCTAGAAATTTTGATAATTTTCACTTAAGAAAGTGGGCTTTATAAGATAATATTTAAATATGCGAAATTACGATTTGATCGGTGAAAATATTTTTATTCTTAAGTAACATAGAGTTGTATTGTGATGGTCAATTTTAATATTATATGATAAATATTTGGTTATTAGTAGGAAATTAAATAAGGACTTAGTCAATATAAATAAACAATTATACCAATATTTGTAGAAATGTAAAAATACAGTGACCATTCTGTTATTATCCCCTAGGTGAACATAAAAACATTGTAAAAATAATATGGCCTTTCTGGCTTGACCAATTGACCGTTCAATCCATTCGGCCCATCATGAGATAGGTGGGTTGTAGGCCTTATTGGGCTTTGTATTTAACTTGTAGGACCAAAGATAATTTACCCAAAATTTTATCAATTTTAACTTATACAATTCATAAGTACATAAAATTGTCGAATTCGACAGCAGTCAATGTCACTTTTTACTTTAAATTTCTATTATTATGAATATTAGACCAAAAACACTTCAAGCATAGATGTCACATCATATTTGGACCAGAATTTGAGATAAAAAATTGAGAAATATAATATTACTCGAAAGAAAAATAAAACGTCTCAATACATAATTTGATTCATATATAAACAACAAATTAATACAACCATCAAAACCGAATCAAAGTAGTTGGAATTAAATATATATATATATGGC
This sequence comes from Melia azedarach, assembly GCA_028052125.1. NCBI lineage: Eukaryota > Viridiplantae > Streptophyta > Magnoliopsida > Sapindales > Meliaceae > Melia > Melia azedarach. The sequence continues at coordinate 14,599,517 of CM051401.1, read as the reverse complement.
AACATAACCACAACTTTGTCTTTGATTACATTGATAAAACATCAATCAAAACGGACAGACTGAGACCACGGTAGGCTAATGAAACAAGAAAACGTTACAATTACAAATCTCATTTTAATTTTGGCTAATTAAACATTTCAAACGGTAGCAAGCTGCTGAATGTTCATGGGATAAACCACACTCTGATCTCCATAGAAAGCTTTCCTTCCAAACAAAATGTTTACAGCTTCTGTTGGGTGGAATGCGTCCCAGAAAACGTATTGATCTCGGTTTGCACATGGTGTTTGAAATGGAAGACATGTTATTTGCCCTCCATTTCGTCCAATTCCACAGCACCCTCGATCTATCACGCTGAATCCTGCACAACAGAAGATTACAAGCATTATCGGAAATCTGGGTTCTGATTGTTATCAGATAAGTTTTATTAAGAAGGAACAGTTCTTGCATACCGTATGATCTATAGTTGGTGAGGAGATCTTCAAACAAATGAGCAACGTCTATGTAAATGAATCTCGAACCAGGCAGATTGGCGTTAAGATTGTTAATCATAGTCTTCACATTAGCATTGAAAGGTAATACGAGCTGGTTTACTTCTTCCGAGCATCGATCAAACTGGTTTTGTGACAAAATGCTTGGAATGCATCCCATTCTCCCTAATCCCCGGAAGAACAAATTTCCTTGCTCCCAAATTGTAAAGGCTCTGTTGCCAGACAACATGCATATTAATACATTTCGACATTTTAATTTATTTTTAAAAACAGAAAATTGGGTTAGAAAAAATGAAATCTTACAGTGAGTTGTTGTGTGTATTGCTGAACCAAAAGATCAGCATACTGTTGAGGATTATATTGATTTCTTGTAGGGTAATTTGGCATAAGATAATTGTTTAGGTAGTCATTGCTGCCCATTCCTACAAAGAATATACATCTTGCAAGTGCATTCGCCACATCGTTTGCTCCAAGATTATCAGTAATTTGATCAAGCGTGTTCTGAAAATTCCTTATTTGTTGACCAAATGGTATCCGACCCACCTGATGATGAACCAAATAAAAAAATAAATTTTTTTTAACTAATTATTAATCACAATTCTGATATATAAAAAATATATATAAGAAAAATTTAGATCAAGAGAGAATTCTAGTTATCAGTATTTACAAAGTTTCTTCCGGTGATGTCGAGGATTCCGGCAGCTGCTGAAGCGTAGTTGACTCCATGAAGCATCTGCTCTCCGGAAGCTTCAGAGTATGCAGGAATGAGTGGAAGTCCCAGCAGTTCAGCTGATTCATGTTACCAATTTGTTCAATATGAGATCAAATTATTTGAGGAAACAAAAAAAAAATAAAAACATATTTGAATCTAAAAAAAATTGAATAGCTGAATATAATTTGATGAACTTAGATTTGGGTAGGTCTCAATAGATCTCTTACTGATAAGTGTCGGCGAATAACAAGTTAAATATTAATACCTAATCAAAAAAATTCTCTTTTTAAAGGAAAAAGAAAACAAAACCATTGATTCCAAAGGGAGTTATGATTCAAGAGGTTATGGAAATTAAATTTTAGCCATTATGAGGAAAGCCTAGCTACCGGCAATTCTGAATTTATTATGTATGCTATTTGGAAAGGCAAAAACGGATCGATCCTATTTCTATTTGAGGAATTAATGAAAGTTAGGTAAACATAATAAATGTATAAAACAAAATTAATTATTCTGTTGGTCTTTGGTCTTGATCTAGTCAAAGGGTAGAAAGACAAAGACTATCCCAATAATTCCATGAAAATAATGTTTTATCTCAGATTCATTTATGCTATGATAATAATATTATAACCAAGTAAATACTTTCTGAATTTTTTCAATTTAAAGAAGAAAAGAGTTAGACAAGGGAAATTAATAATTAATCTCTTCATAAATACTTCATCTTTTATTACAATCATATTTTTGTAAAATGCAATCTCGAAATCTACATTCATATTATTTATCAGACAGAAAAAAAAAAGATTGGACATTGGTAGATGAAAGCATGGGATATATATGAAGAATGTGGATTTGCATTGAAAATACACCAAAATGAAGAGAGAAATTAAATTACCAATTTCATCAACCATGGTGTAGCCATTAGAGAACCGACCAGTCGGACCACCGTTGAAATCGATCCCATAAGGATAATAATTGGCTTTGGCAAAAGAAGGAAGATTATTGTTATTCCCATTGTCAATGAGGGAGTCACCAAAAATGAACATAGCAGGCACCATTTCTCTTCTCCTTCCTGCTTCTGCTCCCACAGGATCGCCATCTTGCCCTACAACCACTCTAATTATCATCAGCAACACCGAGAACAGAAACAAGAAAGAAGAGTACTTGAAGAAAATGGCCATTGGGGATGGAGAAAGAAAGCAAGAAAGTAGGAAAGTGTGTTGCCAGTACTGTTGTGAGTGTGTAAAGGTGTATTATTAATAGTAGATGTAATTAAGATGGGTAGTTGGAAAGGAAGTAAATGTTTTCATCTGTTTTCTCTATTGCAGTAATTGCATACTGCATGACTGCATGTGTTGCCAACATGTATGCCTATATCCATGTGTGTGAGCAGACAGATCCCTTCACATTTTCTATCATTTTTGTTTCCATACTTCCATTGATTTTATTGCTTTAATTTCTTTGCATATTCTCCATTTACTTTTTCAAATGAGAACAGAAATTTCGCGAAGTGACGAATGATGTATTAATTTTTTGAAAAATTATAGGAGTTGCTTTGTATTAATACTTAATTATAATCTTTAATTTTGAATCAGCAGATAACTTCAGATCACTCTAAAACCATCAGTATATATTACACAAACTTATTCTGAATACTCAATTCATTTATATGGGTCCTTCAATTTCTTTGTTAAAAGCTGGAGAGATCTCATTTCAGTGTATTCTTTTCAGCTACTTTTTAAATAATTACAAATTCTTATTTTATGAAAAGAAAAAAAGTTCAGAATTTTCCATATTTTATTTCAATGATACATATATATGGTTTCATGATTACTATAAAGTCTATACATATAGATACACATATCATGGACATGCTCAACTAATATTTAATTTAATTCAAATAAAATATTATAAAATCTTGAAACCTGAATATATACTCATGGAAATTTCATGAAACTAGAAAATTTGAGTAAATGGAAATTTGAAATTAATATTCTTCGGTAGACAACTTCAATGCCAAAACCTAATCTTGTGAAAACAATCATTTATGTCTCCTCCTCATTCAAAAACATTTTTGCATATTAATTAATTTCCTCACCAAATTTAACATGTTTTTTGGTATCTTTTTCTTACCGATCTCAAATATTTGTGATCCAAATATCCGATGACTACTCTTTAATATATAATGCTTAAGTTATGAAATCCAATGAAACATATATTAATTTTATAGAAATGAATTTCCAATTTTTCAATTTTCATCAATAAATCTTTTACCCACACAGATCGAGATAGATTGGAGTAGTAAGTAGTTGTCGGCTGCTGTCTTAATTAGTTACTTATCCTGAGAGTCAAAACACCTAAAGTACTCGAGGATGAGTTCTTGAAGGACTCATATGTAGATTATTTTAATTTTAGAAAACAAAAAAAAGGAGAGCGTATTATTTTATTAATTCTTTTTAATTTTTAAAAGAAAATGTGAAATGTAATTTAATTTGAAACTCGAGATTTTTCTGACGAAATTTCAGAAATTATAATAAAAAAATTGAGTGGGCAGCCGTAAGAATATGCTTGTAAGTTGTAAGTGATTGTTTCTAGCTACGATTGATTTATGATTCAAATTAATCCGAGAAGAAAAGTATGGTAAAATTTAAAAGAAAAAAAAAGATTTGATTCCTTTTAATCCAAAAGAATTCCAATAATTAATATAAAAATTGGTCTTCCCAAGAAATTGAACTTACATTATTTATTTTGGTGGTGTTGTAGTCAAGACAAGTTCATAAATGGAAAGGCATCCATACAGTTGAGACAGTTGACATTCATTAATTCATCAATCTGTTTGACTTTTGATTTCTAAAACGAAAACAAATCCTCCTCCATCTACAATCCAACAACATAATAAATATAATAAATAACTCAAAATTTTTAAAATCAATTTATGAAAACATTTCAAACATGCATATTAGCTAGGTAACTATAACATATATGGAGAAATGAGAAGAGAGACAAGAAGCATTTTAGTTATATAATCAAACCATACGTACCAACGCAATTATATCAAATATCACAAAGTTACTACAACAGAAATTTTATTACATGTCTTGCATGTTGTCATGTACTTGGAAGAAACCTGGAAGATTATTGAAAGTAATATATCTCTTGCTGATGATCATCGATCAAAGATATATTATATATGTATCTTACAAGCGTACATCAAACTTGAATACCTATCTTTTTTTTTTTTTGGGAATTTTTAGAATATTAATAATAAAGTAGCTAGCTCCATCAAATGTAGGCAGGTGTGCTAAAATGGAGCAGCAGCTAGCAATAAGCAAATCCTAGCTAGAACTGAAACATGTCATTGGGTATAGTTAGTGGGTATTCAATATGAGTAGTCACTGGACCAAAGTTAGCAATCACAGAGTTCTCCTCCATCTGTCCAAAAAAAATAAATAAATAAATTTCAGATATTTATATATACTTGTTAATTTTATTTTTTCATAAATAATAGTATTAAAAATTGTAAATTTCTATTTATTAATTACCTTATCCTGCAAATACTTGTTTGCAGCTTTCAGTATTCCCTCCTTCATCAACAATGAAATTATAAAGATTATTTAACAAAATGGTAAAAATAGAACAGAAGGAAAAAAAAAAAAGAAATAGGGTTGGAGCTAATATTAACCTTGTTCCTGAGCATATTGATCTCTTGAAACATAATGTCCATCTACATTAATTAATCCATCGGCTCATAATTAGTAATACATACTATCAAAATGATCAATTGAAACACACACACACACACACACACACACACACATATGTATATATATTTGAAACAAATATTCATTTATTTTGTTTTTGTTTTTTCTATTTTTGGTTTTGAGAGTGATAAGTACGTACCTTGGTTGAGCGAATATGATAAATCCATAATTCAAGATGCTTTTCAAGCACATGTAGTTCATCCAAAGTCATTGACCCCGCTCCACCTCCAAACATATACCTATAATAAGCAATATTAATTTCAACATCTAAATATTATTTCTCACTTTTGTAATATATATATATATATAGAGAGAGAGAGAGAGAGAGAGAGGTGTAATACCTGAGGCCTTTTTGGAGAATTTCAATCTCTTGCTTCAGCATGTTGACCTCCTCTTTTGCATCCTAATTAATTACATATAATTTATTATTCTCCAATACATATATAAATGTGTACTAAATCAATATTATTAATTAAACACTTACATACGGAAAGAAATTAATTAATTAGCTAGCTAAGAATATAACTATTTAATTTATATTTGTTTTTAAAATAACTTGAAATGGAGATAGAAGTGAGTTGTGTGATAACTTTATTGAGAAAGCTATTCTTAAAAACATGTATATACAGATGATGGACATGTAACATATATAAGAGTACCACATGAATATAAATTAAGAGTAATAATTTATTAATTTTAAATAACATCTTTAAGAATGTAGTTAATTAATTAATTTTTGTTCAATTAGTAGCTTTTTCAAACATATAGTACATGGGAGCCACGAGCCAATATCTTTTGAGACTTATTTATATGTGTTTCCATCAAAAGTTTTTCTCTTAATCTACTTGGTGTCTCAACCTTTCTGGACAATTCTCAATGGTCTTAAATAATATACTATATTAGATCTTGTACTAATTAAAATCCTATACATCATGTGATATGATTCATATCGAGACACAACACACTATCACTAATTAATTTCAAATTCTTCCTTTTTATTAATTATCTACAGCAACTGACCCACCATTATACATACTTCTAATCTCTTGATCAGTTTCTAAGCTCAAAGTTAACAGACAATAAATAAATAAATATGTGAAGTAGACTGCTTTTGACTGTTTTTAGCAATCAATAAAGCCAATTTTCTAGTAGTGCTTGTACTTATTAAATAAATTAATTATTATACTTTCGAACTATGTTATATATTAAAATATAAATTATTAGTCTGGAATATATAAAGAATAAAAATTATATGTTTTAAACTTTGTCCACCTCCCTTATGTTTAAAAAAAAAACAAAAATTATTAACATTATACTTATAAAACTATAATAACATTAATGGTATAAATAAAAGCGTTTAAAATGATCACAAAGGCAAGCAATTAATATATATAAACGAGAAATATATTTGTTATATGAAAGAATTTATCACATTGATATGAACTTCCTAATTAAATGGGAGTAAAATTCTCATAATTGTCACTCTATATATTTTTGGGATATGACATATTAGGATTGATTTATATTTCAGTAAATTTTTTATTGAGTTCTTTGTAATCAAAATGAAAAATAAATCAATCAGCTTAAATGCATTATATGTATTTAACAAAACACGATGTTACATGATTAAGTAATTAATCTTGTAATGAGCAACTTCATCTACGATAAGGATAATATTTATAAGAATTATAGTGAAAATCTACTCAAAGATGATAAAAACTAGAGTAAATATCTTCCTAATATTTGTACAAATATGGCAGTTAAGAATTTAAAACTAATCATCTAACTAAATCAGACATAACCTGTTAAATCTTCTTAAGATAATAAAAGATAAAGTAAATATGTTTTCAATATATTCATACAAAAATAGTATGTTTAAGCACTAATAATAACAAATTAACCATAAGTATCAGTCAAATCTTTTTATAAAAATTGTGTAACATGATTATTTTCTTTGAGCTTTCCGATGTTTTTCTTACTATTAGTAGAGTTATTATAAACCTTGAATCACATAAGTGAAACCAGGTTATTTTCTTCCAATTCTGTTGTTTTTCGAAACTGTCTTCAATCCAAGCAAGAGATCATACAACAAAATCCTCTATTTTTAACCGAATTTTTTCTGAAAGCAAGAAAGAAAAAGGGAAAACTAGGTCCACATGTATATGACCTAAATCAGTGTGATATAATTTAACCTAACTCTATAAATTTATCACAAATTTACAGACGAGAATTTCGGCCTTCAAAAAAGATAACAGTGCTATTATCATATCATTTCCGCAGACAAATATAATAACATATATTGAATACCAAATCTCTAGATCTTGTTACTATTAACACTATATTATAAGAGAACCAGCATCCGATGCTGTACAGCACAACCTTTTTGAACAGCTATTTATACCTAGCAATGATATATTCCTTCTGTTCCTATGAAATGTAGACACATATTTCATATTGAAAAAGAGAAATTAAATCACAAGAAAATTAAGAAATATTAATTACATACCGCCGGTTGAGTAGTCTCCACAATTGGTTCAGCCTGTGCTCCTCGAGTAGACTTCAAGTACCTCTCAACCAGCCCTTGCATGGTTCTATTTCACACAAACATCAGCAGAAAAAAGAAAAGTTTAAAGCTCAGAGTAGTATTACATTAAATTTGTAATCTGAAACATTAAACTTGTGAGGGGTGTATTTGTGGAGGACTGACCCTTTGGTGGCCAGTTCATAGAGCTTTCCATGAGCGGAGAAAATGAAAACTCCGATATCAGCATCACAGAGTATGGAGAGCTCCTTGGCCTTCTTAAGAAGCCCAGCACGACGTTTGCAGAAGGTAACCTGCCGGTGTACTGGGTTCTCGATACGCTTCATCTGAACCTTTCCACGAGCCATTTGCGAATCAGTCAGTTCAGTTGGGTTTGATTCGGTTTAGTTAACAGTAGTAAGCTGGTTTTGTGAACTAGTTTTTGTCTGCACACAACCTCCCACTAGTTTGAACTAGCTTCGAGGCTGTTGCCTTTTCTCTGAAGAAGAAAAAAAGGAAAGAAAGCTTGAGAAAAATTGCTGCTCAGTTATGGCTGCTTCATGCTCTTATATACTAGGCTTAGATTCTCTTCAATCTTGAAAGCACATAAGAATAAATAGTTTGCTGTTTCCTTTACACTTCACTAAGCTTTGTTTAATCAATACTTCACATCAAATTCTTATTAATGTATAAAGCCCTCCTGCACTCAGCCTTTTATGCCTTAGAAAATTTTGATATGATCAATCAAATCACATTGCATAAACGATTTGACAATAGTATTGATTAAAAGGTATATCAGTCGAGTGTACGGTGTACCCAATCATCCCATAACATGTTTGTTTATTAATTACATACTTTTCTTTATGGACATAGAACATGAGATGGCAAAATATGATTGGGTAAGAATACGAGTAAGTTTGCTGAGGTTGTAGAGAATTGTAAACCCTAGCTACGTACTTATTCTTTCTCAGCTTATATAATTCATATGAATAATATGAATGGGCGTGTCCCACAAGTGTGGGATGGCCCTCTATAATTGATTTAGTGCTTTGATAGGTTGGTCTAGGATTCTATGGTAGTGATCTTAATTTTATTTCAATAAAACTTTGACCACTCAATTCATTGTATGTCGTTAGATTTGTAGAAATCTAGTGGAGTTCAAAAAAAAAAATCAATATACAAGATCAACTCAAAACTCATTGGTTGAATTGATATATTAAAATATGACAACACAGTTCCAATCAGAACTATTATATATAATCAAACACACTTAAAATTTGTGATAGAATTATTACTTTAATTTTCTTTAATGTTTCATCTTATTGCTTGTAAAAAATTTGGGAACATAACTGAAGTTTATCTTGATGTATGAAGGATAATTAATTTTGTCTACAATATCCAAATTAAGATGGAATTAGGGTTTTGAGAAGAAGCAGATGAAGCTATAGGGTTTTCATTTTGTTTTGTTTTGTTGGGTTTGTGGGGCATTACAAACAAGTCTAGTCAGCAAGCAACATTGGCTTTTTCATGTGCAACCCATCTCCTTCTTCATAGACCAATAAGCTGGGTTCCTTTCGACTCTTTCCCAAAAAGTGCTTTTTCCTTATTTCTTGGCTTTCACGCCTTGCCCTTTGTTTCTATGACAAAAACCTGCTGCAAGTATTACTAATAATATTTCCTAGCTTTTAATTTCACCTTGCTCTTTGATCAAAATCCTATCAACAATCTCCTTTATCTTTTTTCCTTTTTTTTTTTTTAATCATGCTTTATAAAATTAAACTATACACAAAAAAAGCTCAGGTCAACACATATCCAGCATATTAACTTTTTCTTAATTATTCTTTTTAATTTAACAAATTAAATTAATTAATTAATTCCCATCTATCATCTTAACTTTGAAGACATGATCGAATCTTGTTAAATCACTTAATTACAATCAATAGAAACCCTAAAACAGATCTCCCTTTGATAATCTATACATCTTAATCCAGCTTGCAAACACAGGCTTCAATTGTCGACACGTGTAAATCTCCCGAAACATCACCACGAAGAAAATATATTTCTATAAATTAATATCCATACATACATATAAAATTTTCTCTCTTTAATTTTGTTTGCATAAAGTTTGGATATATTCCATGCACTATGTACACATACTTTTTCTTTAAATAGTGATCAAGAATTTTATGTAATTTTTTTTATTTGTGTGGCGAATGAAATAAATGGTAAAATTCTTTAATCTATATGTATGGTTGCAACTCAAAATAGAAACATCATATTAATTAATTACTTGGGTTAAAATTTCAACTCTCTTAACTCTTACGTTGCTTGAATATATATTGAACCAAATTGCAATAATAAAGCTTGATTAATATTAAAAATGGATTTTGAAAACAAAGGGTATAGATGCCTTAACATGAGACATGTATTATTATGTTTTACAAATATAAGATATATAAACAAGAATCTAATTATTCTTACACTATGAAATATTTAAATATATATAATTACACTAATTATTTTGCTTAAATCAGAATTAAAAAAACGTTTTAACTTTTGTATATAATATATTTATAAAATGATATTTTATGTCATTATATCATATTATCATGACAATATAATAAAATCACAAATTAGACTTATATATACAATATCTTAAATTTTAATCTACTAAACATTTGACTTATTAAAATTGTCATATATATACGAGGATAAAATTATAACATCAATTTCTGTAATATTATAACTTATTAAATCTCTATTTTATTTATTTTTTAAAGAATTTGTTAAATTTCTTAAGAATCAATAAACAATAATTAAACTTTAAAGATATGATTAAAAGTTACAATAATTATAGTACTGTAAATTGATTCTTGTGGGAAATAAGATAACAAATAAAACTCATCTCATGGTGATAAGACAAAAGAGGTTGCCGATTGATAGACATGACAAGCAATTTATTTGTTCTCCAAATTAATTTAGCATAACGTGGATTGAAATGTGATTCACTAAGGATTAAATAATGATATTAATACATATATATTAGATACATTAATTTATAATCTTATTATAATCTTTTTCAAAGAATATAATTGGAATTTAGAATATTGGTGCTAATGTTACAACGTTTTATTAATTAGTATATTTTCTTTTAATTATTAGGTACATCAATTCACCAATACAAAACTTGGTACTATCTTGTAGAATGTTATTTTATAATATATTATAGACTCTAATGCTGCTTGCTTCATTATTTATCTCCTTTTTTCTCCAAATAAATAAATAAATTCGGTTGAAATAAGTTAATTATCCCATTTTATCTTACAATATATTAAGAATACCATTTTTGAGAATCCAAATTTCTTTTCTTATTATTATATGTAGTAATATAGAAATGATCTCCTCTTAAATTTAACTTTTTTCTTTTATTAATAAAATCTTTTATCGTACCTTCAAAATTATTGGAAAATAAAGTGAAAAGTTGTCAAATACGTAATCAAATCAACTAAAATAATTATCTGTAATTATTTTAACAACTAGTTTTGGCATTATATATAGTTGTGAATGGAAAAAAAAATTAGATGTTAAAAATCAAATTAAATATTTGATGAAAAATTCTTTAAATTATTTATTTTACAAAAGGATAATGATACATAGACACATGCGTAGACATACAAACTTAATATCCCAATTTCCAAATTTTATTTCATATATATATATATATATATATATATATAATTATTCCAGTATAAATTATACATAATTAAAACATATTCTTGAATAAATTGTTGAATTCCATATTAAGTAGATCTTAAGCATTTCACATTCTCATAACTTATCTAAATTTTTTTTATGGTGAATAATTTCTCTTTAATTGTTTGAAAAATTACAATAAAATTAATCTGACCCTAATAAACTGATAAGTTATCTTATAATATTATTATAATAGGTTGGTTTATATTGTGTAATTTATATAAAGAATTTGTTAGCGTATCAAAGTCCATTAATTGTGAATGATTATTCTAAAAATCAAGAATCAGACTTGACCAATGGCCTTGACTGATCAAGAACAAAAGATCTTGCTTTGAATTTCTTTTCTCTTCCAAACATTCTGGTCATAATTAAAAGAACCCCAAAGTTTTATTCTTCTTGATAATAACGTTGACTAATCAAATTAAAGTGTGTTTCAACACCTCTTCGTGGTAATCTAATTACCCTCTTAATTTTTAAGCCAAATTCCGTAATTTAATTTTTCATTTTTGATTTGTTTGATCAACTAATTAATAATAAATTCTATAAATTAATTCCATAATTCTTTTACACTTTAATTAATATTAAAAATGTATGCTACCGAGCTAAAAAAAAAATAATTAGCCAAGATGTTGATAACAATTATTTGTATAGCAATAGGAAGTTACAAATTATAATATTCGTATTTAATTATATTTTTCCATTATAACTTATGTTCATTTTTTTTTCTGAAAAACTCTTAATAAAATTTTTTTATTAAAAGCAAGCTTAAAATTAATTAGTATATATTCTTGTCGGATTTAATATTTTCAAACTGCAACAATTAAAATTCTATCAAAACGAAAGAAAATGAATCTATTCCTCTTAATTATTTGTTTTAGCTTTAATTAATTTTCTACAAAAGTTACCAAAATCTTTTTTTGTTTAAATAATCAAGCACGAAAAGTAATAATTACTAGCCCTGGAAAACAAGCAACTTGGAATTATATATATATATATATATATATATATATATATATATATATATATATATCACATTTTTAAAGAATTATCAATAAATTGAGAATAATAGATCTAGCATGCACTTTTTTCTCATGCTTAATTTTGAGCCTCCTTCCACTGACCTCTTTGCTCACCTTTGAACTTTCCTTTTTTGAACATTGAAGTTAATGGAGAGCCTAGAGCCTAAGAGCACTATTTATATACCCCCATTAAGATTGGTCTATAATACAATATTAGTATACTTTTTATTTCATTTTATTATTAAACTCTAAATTTTAAATTATATTTTTCAAGCTATAGGTAACTTTTTCCATCTTCAACATGAAATTTTAAAAATCAAAATATAACTTATAAATTAAAAAATTTTAACACACAATTTAGAAAATATAAGCAAATATATATATAATCCCTACATTAATATTGTCGTTATATTAAATTTTTATATTATTATTAGCAAACGATCTTTTTTAGAATTTAACAAACATTCGTATAAATTAATTAAACTTTTTATTGATAGTTTATTTTGAAATATTTTATTTTAATATAAAAGATATAATTAATTAGATTATTCTTATATTATTCAATCGATATTTTTTTATTTTAAATATTTAATATTTAATATTAAAATTAAAATTTTCTTTTAAGTAAAACGATGAATTTGTTTGTTTACAAACAACTAAGTGTGAAAAGGATAGAGAAGCTTGAAATTAACTTGATCAATATGTAATTAATTAGAATGTATTTAAGCATAATTATGTCTTGTCTAAGTGATAAGTAAGCCACAAAAAGGAGGCCAATTTACAAATAATCAAGATTCTCCAAATGGGATTTATATAAGTAATTAATTTAAAACTTTGGAGGGAACATTAGAACCAAATAGCCAATCAAAATCGGATAGATTCTCCAAGACTTTAACAATTAAAATGCAATTAATTAATCAATCATCTACACTCTCCAACATAGAGGTTGGATGCAAAAAGATAGTAGCCCCCTGCAAATCCCTTTTTGAGAATATTGTTATTGGGAACCCTAAAAGTGCTTTCAAAACCTTTTAAAAAATAAGCACTTTGAGATTTTTTTTGACACCAATTAAGCTTATTTTTTCATGTTCACTATGTGGTCCTTAACTCAATCATTTAGTTGTTGTTTGGTTACATTGTTTTAATTGTTATTAAAACAAGTTTATTTTTTTTAATGATCAGTATATGTGGTCCTTGGCTCAATCATTTAATTGTTGTTTAGTTATATTTTTAAATAATACTTTAATTTGTGTCAGAGAATAAAAATAAGTTAAAATTCAATCACGTAATTGTTATTTAATTACATTTTTAAATAATACTTTTAATTTGTGTCAGAGAACGAAAATATGTTAAATATATATCCGATAAAGTGTTTTATAAAATCTTTTTCGAAAAAATAAAATACGTCATCTAAATTCTGACATGATAAAAAAGTTGTTATGAAAATATAAGTTTTAAAAATTATAAGAAGATTTAAGTATTTTTTTTATTAGTGCCTATTTATTTTTCAATCTAAAATTTGAATATAATTCAGTTTCAGTCAATACATTTAGAAGGTAAATAAAATAAGTTATAATTTTTAATTTGAAGTAAATAAGTTTTTTAGTTGTAATAAACTAAAATGCCCATATAAAATTTATTTATTTTCTTATATATATAGTTTATATTAATTATTTATAAAGATATGATAAGTGAAATTACTAATTTTTAGATATTTATATTTGTACATGATAGATAAAAAAAATCATATTATTAAGAACCATTAAGATTTATATATTTAAATTTATTCATATTTCAGATCCATTCAATTTTTAGATAAAAAAAACATATAAACTCTTAATTTAACTATTTTTACTTCCTTTATAAAAATAATAGAAAACATATTTTTTGATAGTAAAAATATTATTTTTTTATTTTTTTGAAAATAATTCTCAAAAAGCTCTATCTTAAAAGTACTATCAGAAACACTATTAAGATTTTTGACAAATTGTAATATGAAAATTCTACTTACTATAGACTAATTCCATAAATTATGAAAAAGTATAAAAGAAATATTTTTTAGTTCGCAGAAATGAAACATGAAAAAATCATAAAAGTTCAAAAAGAAAAATTACAATAAATTTTTTCTGAAAAAAATTACCTCTAATTTCTGTCTTGCTATATTATTTTAACAGAAATATTTTCTAAAATCCAATCGTGTGATTATTTTATTTTGTAAAGAACTTATATGTATGTGGGCATTATGGACATTTCATATCCAAAGGACAGATATGTCATTTCGAGAGTGTTAACACATGTCGGAACTCACACGTACCAAATTTTAATTTTTGTTCGGGGTCTAAATGCATACCTTTTCATAGAGATGACTATAACGAAATTAAAAGAATATGTGGGGCCTGAATATCATTTACCAAAACTAAGTTTGTTGCAGTCAAAGCCCTGCCTCGTGTCTCTCTTACGGAGGATTACTTGCAACCGCCAAACGGTTTGCTTCAAAGCAAAACATTTCTTACAATTACTTCACCATCTCTTAAAACCTCAGCCTTAGCGAAAGGCGAGTAAAAATACAAATGGGTTCTCTGTTTTCATCATGTTGGATTCTTGTTCTTGTTCTGCTGAGATTATGTGCATTGAATTTGGCTGATTCTGTGTTGAAAAAAAATGGGTTCGTCTCAAAAAACAACTATGTGTCGGCAAGTGGAGACCCCGGAATGAAGAGTCCGAATGTGAGAGTTGCTTTAGAAGCTTGGAATTTCTGCAATGAAGTTGGCATGGAAGCTCCTGGCATGGGCAGCCCCAGGCTCGCCGAATGTGCCGACTTGCACTGCTCTGGTATTTTTGTGTTTTATACTGTTATTCATTTCTAATTCTTGACTGAAAACTTTATTTTATGCTTGAAGCTTGTGTGTCATTGTGAATTAAGAAATTGGTATGGAGTTCTGCTCTTTTTTTTTTGTTTAGTGTGGAAATGGTAGGGATTTTTGTGTACAAAGAAAAGCTTTTTAAGTTGAAGCTTTTGTTGGCTGGGATTCTTGTTCTCTTGTTATTGGAAATGTTGATCTTCTCAACGACATTATAATGTGTGGATTATCATTTATTCGACCATGTGTAAGGACTTTAGTTAATTATCAAATTACAGTTCCCCCTGCTAGTCACTCTAGCAAATAAGGGCGGCTTTTGCCTTTTTTGCCTGATAGTTTGCTAAAACTGGCTTTCTTGTATCTTGCTTGTTCAGGCTATCACCTATTGTTTCTATAGTTGCATTGTACACTAAAATTAAAATCTCCGTTATTTGCTCTGTTTTCTTTTCCCTTTTATATTGCATTGAATCCCTCAAGATCTTTGTATTGGACCCATACTTTCTTCTCCTCGGGGACTTTGTGGCAGTGTTTCTTCCTCTAGGCTTCTTTTTGTGTTTGAAATTCGAGTCGTATTTGGAGTCATCAGTCTATCAAATTGTCGCCAGCTAGTATATGTAAACCACATGCTAGCCTGATTCTACATAAATGGTTTTTCCTGAGATATTTAACTTGTAGCTGTCAACTTATATCCGTGAATAGAGGCTGTCATAGTAGTTCTACAATTAGTTCTGCTATTTTCGACCTCAAAAAGAGGCTTTTATTGGACTATGCTGTATCAGTGTACGAAATTTTATTAAATCTTGTCATGGAGAATGTTGGTTCATTGAGTTGGTGCTGCATATGTAAATGTGATAGGCAAATTTGCTGTTCTAAAGTTTAGGGTGAAAGAGAAATGAAATCAACTCAACATTTTTCTCAACAATCTTGCTAGTCTTACAGTTCAACTTTCAGATTCCGGAGGTCAGAGAAAGTGTGAGGTACATCAGAAAGTGAATGAATCCGACAACAGATTAAAGGCTGGTGACAAGTTTCCTGCAGAGGAATTTGAGTCTGTCACAGATCCTGACCTATTTGCTGTGGAAAAGGAACTGTATCTTGCTTCTCTATGTGAGGTGCATCAATCTGCCAAACCATGGTATTTTTGGATGTTTATGCTGAAAAATGGAAACTTCGATAAGAACACTACAATTTGTCCTGAAAACGGGAAACACGTCAGTAAAATAATAACAAGTAGGAATTTTCCATGTTTTGGCAAAGGTTGCATGAATCAGCCACTAATCTATCACAATTACTCAAGATTGGTTTATTCTGGTTCCCAAGCATTATATTTAAATGGAGGATTTTTTGGGACTTATGACCTTGATGCTGACTTAAGCAGAGGTGTGGGAAACAACTCCTTCTTTTCAATCTCGTGGAAGAAGAATCTCGGCACAGGGAGCTGGATTTTCTCACATAAGTTGACAACATCTGCCAAGTATCCTTGGCTTATGTTGTATCTACGTTCAGATGCAACGGAAGGATTTAATGGTGGTTACCACTATAAAGGTCGTGGCATCATGAGTAAGGTTTGTTGCCATATATACTCTATTTGTATTCATGTTTAGTATATTTTTCTTTAAAGTTTGAAGTCAGACCTTGGACATGTAATTATCTCAATTTCTTTTGGTCTCTCAGTTGCCAGAGTCTCCAAACTTTAAGGTAAAATTGACGCTTGATGTCAAGCGTGGAGGGGGACCAAACAGTCAATTTTATCTCCTTGACATAGGAAGTTGTTGGAAGAACAATGGAAAACCATGTGATGGTGATGTTTTGACTGATGTGACTAGATACAGTGAGATGATAATTAACCCAGCAACCACAAGCTGGTGTCGCCCAGATAATCTCGTGTCATGTCCGCCTTACCATGTTAGTAGTACTGGTGAGATTATATATAGAAATGACACGTCCCGCTTTCCATATTCTGCTTATCATCTATACTGCAGCCCTGGTAATGCTGAACATCTGGAGGCACCATATGATATCTGTGATCCGTACAGCAATCCACAAGCCCAGGAACTTGTACAAATTCTTCCACATCCTGAGTGGGCTGTGCATGGCTATCCTGAAAAGCAAGGAGATGGATGGATTGGGAGATCTAGAACATGGGAGCTTGATGTTGGGGCCCTCTCTGATCGTTTATACTTCTATCAGGTACTTTAGTTCGTTAATGAAGTATCAGTTCAACTAATTAAGTGCATTAAATCAACTTCATTGTATTTTCCATCAATTTGAATACTTCTTGCTCATGAAAATTGTTATTAGATTTTGAAGATGCATAATATACACGGACATTAGTTTTGTTGTATAATTGTTACGTGGCACAGGATCCAGGAACAGAACGAGCAAGGCGTGTGTGGACTTCCCTCAATGTTGGTACAGAAATATATGTCAGCCGAGAAGGAGAAACTGCAGAATGGACTGTAAGTGATTTTGATGTACTGGTTCCAGAAGATGCTACTTATTTTAGTGACAGTGCCTACTGATTTTTCTTCATTTGTTCATGTTTCATCTGCTGAAACATCAGTGAATAGATTCTGTAAAAATCATTGTATGTAATTCCATAGTACGGTATAGAATAACTGAATAAGGATCTGTGTATAAAGAATATAAAGCTATCTGAAATCTGAAGTACTTCTCTCGACTTTGTTATTGCTTTACATTATCCGAGCACAACAATAAGCATTCAGGAAACAAGGCAATAGGCTGGATTACATTAAAGTTTACCAAAAAAATGATTTATTATTCGTCTATTTTGAAATACTAAGAAGTGGTTTCAAGAAATGGATAATCAGTGTAACCAATAACAGGATCAGAAACGTAGAATGTTTCTCGGTTGTACTTATTGAGAGGAGCATTGAGCTCAAATCTCCTAGGTAAATCTGGATTAGCCAAGAACAAACGACCGTAAACAACAAGATCAGCATGATCTTCGGCGATAGCTTTGTTTCCATCTTCCCTATCGTAACCTCCAGCGACAAGAAAAGTACCTTTGAAAGCCTTTCTCATAGGCAGCAAACTGTGAGGACATTCAAATATTTCTCCTACTGTTTTCATTCTTGGCTCAACCATGTGGCAGTAGAGAATGTTGTACTTGTTCAAGGATTCGGCCATGTAAAGACCTAATGCTTCTGGATTAGAGTCTCCGGATTCCATATAGTTTGCAAAGGGAGATAGCCTTATCCCAACTCTATCTGCTCCTATCTCATTAGCAATAGCTTCCACTATTTCTAAAGCAAATCGACAACGATTCTCTAAGGATCCGCCGTACTGGTCCGTCCGATCATTCACTTGATCTTTCATAAATTGGTCAATAAGGTAGCCATGTGCCCCATGGATCTCAACCCCATCAAAACCTGTATGCATATAGAAAATGTTAGATACTGAAACAAGCTTTTTGATTCTTTTATAGTTTGGTTTCCCCGAGAAAGGATGGACAAAGAGATCACTATAGTCCAATTCGACTCCTTTCATTCATATATTGACGCTCTATGTTCTATATATTTTCTAACTAATGATTTTTTCACCCTATCCTTCCAACTTCAATTCAGAGAACGATTGCATTTAGGGTGTGAAAGGATTGTATCTCCTTCTTGTAGAAGGTTGCTAAAACTTTAATCTTTCAACATTTTCTCACACTGAAACGAGGAAAAAAAGGCTGAACTGTATTAAAGTCAGTACAAAATAAGAAAAACTCTACTGTTACAATCATACTTCTCCTTCTAACAGCCATTCATGGTATGCAAGTTTTCTCACTCTACTTCAAGTACACACTCTTTTTCTTAGTTCTCTTAAAAGGTAGAAAAATCAAATATCATCCATGCTCTGGCATGCTTAAGAAAATGTATAGCCCATTATTTATGTTTTAATGTAAGAAGAATTTACCAGCCTCAATAGCATTCCTTGCAGCAATCCTGAAATCATTGACAATTTGAGGGATTTCATCTGTCCTTAGCCGCCTTGGAGGCGTGAAACGTGCAACATCAACGCCATTAGCTCGTAGCTGCGGCTTCAGTGGTTTGTCCGTAGAAGATATTGGAGCTTGACCATTTGGCTGAAAATCTGCAGAACAGCAAGGCAGAAAACAACTAATAAAGATCCAACTAAAACAGTGTTCAATCCAGAAGATAAGTCACCAGTAACTGAAGATAAAACAGAGAGATGTATAACATACCTTTATTTGAAACTCTGCCTACATGCCAAATCTGACAAAAGAAAATTCCTCCTTTGGCATGAACATCATCTACAATTGGTTTCCAGGCTTCTACTTGCTTTTTGGTCCATATACCAGGTGTATCTGGATACCTTATATACCAAAGAACTACTAGCGCATATAAAATACTCAAGCAACAAATTATGCATAATCAATCCGAAAACTCTAGACAGGATGCTGTAGTCTATATGTAACATTACCCTTGAGCAGTATCTGAAACTCCAGTGGCTTCAGCTATAAGAAAACCACCTTTGGTGGTTCTTTGAGAGAAATACAAGATGGCATGTGGCTGAGGAACATTGTTGTATGATCTCTGCCTAGTAAGTGGTGCCAAAACAATTCTGAAATAAAACAAAGTAAACCATAAATTCAAATTAGACTCATCACCGAATATATATATATAAAAAGAAAAAGAAAACTCATAGAACAGCAAAATTGCACATTCAAGCCAAACAAACAATTATAAAACATGTACTGGAATAAGTCAACTGTCACTCCTTATCAATGCTGAAACTCATTGACAGTAATGCAATTAAACCATAACCCATATCTCAAACACAAAGAGAATCACAAATCGGCAGCACTGCAACTACAAACAAATACAAATACAAAGAAGCTGAAATAAAGTCATTTACAACATCTGATACAGATAAAACGACAATGCCCAGCTGGGATTTTTCACAAACGACAATTTTTCAGCACATTGAAGTTGCACCAAAATTTGTTGCTTCAAAAAATCATATAACCCAACAAAATGAAAACTCCTATGACATTAATATTCTATGAATCAAACAATATCAACCGAAACCAAGCAGAATGCATTAATGGGGGTTAAAAACTGTACCTATGAGAAAGATTAAAATTGCCCATCTTATACGGGGTGAGCAGCGGAAAAGCTGGGGTTTCCGAAGCCATGTTACACTTGTTTTCGTCTTGTTTCTGCTGTAGCTCTGCTATGATTCCCAATTTGAGGAATATTGCCGGCGAAATGCGACTCCTTTTTGTTTGAAAGACGAATGAATAAGGAAAGAATCATCTGGATACTTATAGGTGCATAGGATTCGTCAGTCTCCAAAAATATCAACGAGGGTCTCCATCGGATTCAGACAGAGAGTGTATATTAAAGTGTTTTTATTGTATTTTAATGATAATAATAATTACGTGACGTTTGCAAATACGTTGCTTGGTTGCGGTCGTTGGTATCTTGATCAACCATTCGACATCGTTCTTTTTCTTCATTAAAGATTAAAATGTTAAAAAATGATAATGATAATGAATTTGCTAAACGATTCAACCAATTTTAAGAGAACAGTGCCATTTTTTTTAATTTTTTTTATTTTTCAAATAAATGTAATAAGAAATAAGACAACACTCACTATATATAAGTATTGTTATAGAATCAACTATATAATATCAGATAAAAAATTATGCCAAAAAATTACACCATTTTTACACCTGAAAGTGGTTTACATCCCAGAAAAAATACTTATTCTATCTTTTTCTTTATTTATCTACGAAATCTTAATGTCCATTTCATCATACGTAAGAAAACTTGTAAAAATTACAATTGATTAAACAATTTGAATTAGACTCAAATAAATTCAACCAACAACAGTATTCATTCTTGAATTTTCAAGACGTAAGAAATGGATAATCAGTGTAACCAATAGCAGGATCAGAGATGTAGAATATTTCGCGGTTGTACTTATAAACAGGAGCATTGAGCTCGAATCTTCTAGGCAAATCTGGATTAGCCAAGAAGAAACGACCGTAAACAACAAGATTTGCACGGTCTTCAGCGATGGCTTTGTTTCCGTCTTTCCTGTCGTAACCTCCAGCGACAAGTACCATTGGAGGCCTTTCTCATGGGCAGCAAACTGTGAGAACATTCAAATTTTTCTCCATCAAATTCAGACATTGGATGTATTCTAAAGTGTTTTCATTAGATTTCAGTAATAATTCTATGACGTTTTCAAATACTTGGCTGCTGCTCTTGACCAAACATTCAACATCGGCTGTTTCAAATTTTCTGTTCTATTTATATAAATTATGTGGTTAAATCTTCGAAGATAAAAATACGCTAGACATTACATAATGTCTTTTTCCCATAGAAATGTGAGGAGTGTTGTTTGACTATTAAATTATTTAAGAGGATTAGCTTAAATTGACACTTCTAATTAGAAAGGAAGAATTCTGCTCATTTAGCTCAAATTGATAGCATAATGGTTCAGAAAACCAGAATTATAATCTCTCTTATAGGTCTGGAAAATATTGAAATTTAGTACTAGACAGAAAAGGACTATGTCACTATAGAAAAAAAAATAATAATAATAATAATAAGCATCGCCCTTGGCCTTATAATTGAGAATCATATATATTGCATTGCGCACTAACCGAGTACAACAATAAGCATTCAGGAAACAAGAACATAGGCGGGATTACATTGCAGATGAAAGATATTTGATAAACTAAGAAGCAGTATTGAGAAATGGATAATCAGTGTAACCCTTAACAGGATCAGAGATGTAGAATGTTTCGCGGTTGTACTTATTAAGAGGAGCATTGAGCTCGAATCTCCTAGGCAAATCTGGATTAGCCAAGAAGAGACGCCCGTAAACAACAAGATCTGCACGATCTTCAGCGATAGCTTTGTTTCCATCTTCCCTTTCGTAACCTCCAGCAACAAGAAAAGTACCATTGAAGGCCCTTCTCATGGGCAGCAAACTTTGAGGACATTCAAAATTTTCTCCCATTGTTTTCATTCTTGGCTCAACCATGTGGCAGTAGAGGATATTGTATTTGTTCAATGCCTTTGCCATGTAAAGACCCAATGCTTCTGGATTAGAGTCTCCGGATTCCATATAGTTTGCAAAGGGAGATAGCCTTATCCCAACTCTATCTGCTCCTATCTCATTAACAATAGCTTCAACTACTTCTAGAGCAAGTCGGCAACGATTCTCTAAGGACCCACCATACTGGTCTGTCCGATCATTCACTTGATCTTTCATAAATTGGTCAATTAAGTAGCCGTGTGCTCCATGAATCTCAACCCCATCAAAACCTATATGCACAGACAAGAATTCTCACTATTGTTCTTCAAGTACACTTTTTTCCTAGTTCTCTTAAAAACTAGAGCAATCAAATATCATTCATGTTCTGGCAAGTTTAAAAAGACTTATAGCCCATTATTCATGTTTTAATTTAGGGCAAAGAATTTACCAGCCTCAATAGCATTCTTTGCAGCAAGCCTGAAATCATTCACAACTTGAGGGATTTCATCTGTCCTTAGCCGCCTTGGAGGTGTGAAAGGTGCAACATCAATGCCGTTAGATCGAAATAGAGGGGTCAATGGTTTGTCTGTACTAGAGATTGGAGCTTGACCATTTAGCTGAAAATCTGCACCGAGCCACAAAGACAGAACAACCTAATAAGGATCCAACTTAAACAAGTCTCAAAGTTTTACGAAGTTTGATCTTCTGTACGTTGGTTCACTACTCAATTTGAGGATTGAATCAACCTAAGCTGGCTTATTCTCTTAAATATTCACAGTTGCTTCACGGCAGACAACATTATAAGTTACTGCAATCCAGTAAGAATTAGCTCAACATTCCTGATTTTCATACTCATAAATAAAAGAGTTTTTAATCCTGAAACCCAAGTCATTAATAACTGTAGATAAAACAGAGGAGATAAAGAACACACCTTGACTTGAAACTCTGCCTACATGCCAAAGTTGACAAAAGAAGATTCCACCTTTGGCATGAACAGCATCTACAATCGGTTTCCAAGCTTCAACTTGCTCTTTCGTCCAAATACCAGGTGTATCTGGATACCTATTTTATCGGAAAAAAGAAAAACAATAGAGCACATAAACTTTCCGAGCAACAAAGGTACATAATACATACTTAAAATGTATGTTGTCCATTTAATCTAATACATTAAAAAACTCACCCTTGAGCGGTGTCCGAAACTCCAGTGGCTTCAGCTATGAGAAAACCGTCTTTGGTGGTTCTTTGAGAGTAATACAAGATCGCGTGTGGCTGAGGAACGTTGTTGTATGATCTCTTTCTGGTCAGTGGTGCCAAAACAATTCTGCGATGAACAAAGTAAACCATAAGTCAATGAGTCCCCTCGCCAAATCTCAATTGTAAAAGAAACTCATATAACTGCAACACTACAACTACATTGCCTGCATAAAACTCCATTTCCGTGGTAATAGTCAAACGAACAAATACAAAGATGCTGAAATTAAGTCGTTGACCACATCTGAAACATATAAAACGATAACCCAACAAGGGATTTTCAAAAACGCCTGTTTTTCAATATGCACCAAAATTGGAAAATGGAGAGAAGAAAATAAAAAATGAAATGACACCTAGAAATCCATATGAACTAGCAAAATAAAAACTGCTCATGACATTAGCATCGTATGAAGTAAACAAGATCAACAAAAATTTAGCAAAATAAAGACGGGACCTATGAGAAAGACTGAAATTTCCCATCTTGTATGGAGTGAGAAGAGGGATGCTATTCTCGTTTTCTTTTTGTTTTTGATATAACTCCGCTCTGTTTTCCATTTCAGGAGTGTAACTGGCGAATAAAAACTCCTTATAGCTTTGAAGGAAAATGAATGAAAAGGGAAACGTTCAATTGGGTATTTATAGATTAGCATGGGTCGTCCGATTGGCGAGAAATATGAAGGAATCGTGTTCGGACAGAAACAGGATCTTAAAGTTATTTCGAATAGTTTTTTAATGACGTTTGCCAGTACGTGAAATTTTGCGGCGGTCGCTGGTGTTGACCACCTACTTTTTTACAATAACCAACGTGATTGGTGACGTTTTTAAAATGAAAACAATATTTTGAGAATTATTTATAATATGAGAAAGAGTTATTTTCAAATTCATTTACTTAAATATAATAATTTAATGTGTCTACATCACTTTTTCCCACAAACATGTCCAAATTCGTCTTCCCACAAACATGTCCAAGTCCATCTCCAATTTGTCATGAAATAAATAAAAACTTACATGTATCCCACCAAATTTATAAAATCAATCTCTTTCTTTTTAATCTTTTTTTTTTATGTATAAATTTCTTACAAAATCGACCACTTAAAAAAGAGAGGTGGTAAATTGTATATGTTATGTATTCGTACTCCAAAAAATAAGGGAGGTGATGAATAAACCAAACATCATCACTCATGAGGTAACAATTATTTTCCCATTATAACTAATGCCATGCTTATAACAAATTGCAAGCTCAACGTAGAAGGTTACATGTGTATCTTGACATAACATAAAAATGTGCAACAATATCCTATTATATCATATCATGATCATTAACTTTCATAAAATGGTTAATCAGTGTACCAATAACAGGATCAGAGGTGTAGAAAGCAGCTCTATCATACGGATTAAGAGGTGCATCAATCTCAAATATCCTTGGTTATTCAGGATTAGCCAAGAATAAACGACCATAAGCAACCAGATCTGCATAGCCTTCGTCCACAGCTTTGTTTCCATCTTCTCTGTCATATCCCCCAGCAACAATAAAAGTGCCTCTAAAAGCATTTCTCATAGGCCGCAAGCTCTGTGGACACTGCAACTTTTTGTCAAGTGTTATCATTCTTGGCTCCGCCATGTGGCAATACAGAATACAATATTTCTTCAGTGCCTTTGCCGTGTAAAGGCCTAAGGCTTCAGGACTTGAGTCTCCGGATTCATTGTAATTGCAAATGAAGATAGGCTTATCCCAACTTTATCTGCTCCTATCTCATTGGCAATAGCTTCAACTATTTCTAGGGCAAACCTGCAACGATTCTCCAGGGATCCACCGTACGGGTCTGTCCCGATCATTCACTTGATCTTTCATAAATTGGTCAATAAGGTAGCCATGTGCCCCATGGATCTCAACCCCATCAAAGCCTGTATGCATACAGAAAATGTTAGATACTGAAAAAAGCTTTTTGATTCTTTATAGTTTGGTTTCCCCTAGAAAGGATGGACAAAGAAATCTCTATATTCCAATTCTACTCCTTTCATTCATATATTGACGCTCTATGCTCTATATCTTCTAACTAATGATTTTTTCACCCTATCCTTCCAACTTCAACTCAGACAATGATTGCATTTAGGGTGTGAAAGGATTGTATCTCCTTCTTGTAGAAGGTTGCTAAAACTTTAATCTTTCAACATTTTCTCACACTGAAATGGGGAAAAAAAGGCTGTATATCAGTACAAAATAAGAAAAACTCTACTGTTACAATCATACTTGTCCTTCTAACAGCCATTCATGGTATGCAAGTTTTCTCACTCTACTTCAAGTACACACTCTTTTTCTAAGTTCTCGTAAAAGGTAGAAAAATCAAATGTCATCCATGCTGTGGCATACTTAAGAAAATGTATAGCCCATTATTTATGTTTTAATGTAAGAAGAATTTACCAGCCTCAATAGCATTCCTTGCAGCAATCCTGAAATCATTGACAATTTGAGGGATTTCATCTGTCCTTAGCCGCCTTGGAGGCGTGAAACGTGCAACAGCAACGCCATTAGCTCGTAGCTGCGGCTTCAGTGGTTTTTCTGTAGAAGATATTGGAGCTTGACCATTTGGCTGAAAATCTGCAGAACAGCAAGGCAGAAAACAACTAATAAAGATCCAACTAAAACAGTGTTCAATCCGGAAGATAAGTCACCAGTAACTGAAGATAAAACAGAGAGATGTATAACATACCTTTATTTGAAACTCTGCCTACATGCCAAATCTGACAAAAGAAAATTCCTCCTTTGGCATGAACAGCATCTACAATTGGTTTCCAGGCTTCTACTTGCTCTTTCGTCCATATACCAGGTGTATCCGGAAACCTTATATACCAAAGAAATACTAGTGCATATAAAATACTCAAGCAACAAATTATACATAATCAATCCGAAAACTCTAGACAGGATGCTGTAGTCTACATGTAACATTACCCTTGGGCAGTATCTGAAACTCCAGTGGCTTCAGCTATAAGAAAACCACCTTTGGTGGTTCTTTGAGAGTAATACAAGATGGCATGTGGCTGAGGAACATTGTTGTATGATCTCTTCGTAGTAAGTGGTGCCAAAAAAATTCTGAAATAAAACAAAGTAAACCATAATTCAAATTAGACTCATCACCGAATATATATATATAAAAAGAAAAGAAAACTCATAGAACAGCAAAACTGCACATACAAGCCAAACAAACAAATATAAAATATGTACTGGAATAAGTCAACTGTCACTCCTTATCAACGCTGAAACTCACTGACAGTAATGCGATTAAACCATAACCCATATCTCAAACACAAAGAGAATCACAAATCGGCAGCACTGCAACTACAAACAAGTACAAATACAAAGAAGCTGAAATAAAGTCATTGACCACATCTGATACAGATAAAACGACAATGCCCAGCTTGGATTTTTCACGAACACCTATTTTTCAGCATATTGAAGTTGCACCAAAATTTGTTGCGTCAAAAAATCATATAACCCAACAAAATGAAAACTATGAATCAACCAATATCAACCGAAACCAAGAAAAATGCATTAATAATTAAAGTGTTTAAAGATTAAAATGTTAAAAAATAATGATGATAATGAATTTGCTAAAGGATTCAACCTATTTTAATAGAACAGTGCACGTTTTTTTTTAAATCTTTTTATTTTTCAAATAAATGTGATGAGAAATAAGACAACACTCACTATATAAGTATTGTTATAGAATCAACTATAAATATCAGATAACACATTATGCCAAAAAATTACACCAATTTTACACCTGAAAGTGGTTTACCTGGAAAAATGCCTTTTAAGGAATACGACTATTAGTTGTATATTCTATCTTCTTCTTTATTTATCTACGAAATCTTAATGTCCATGTTCATCATATGTAAGAAAACTTGTAAAAATTACAATTGATTAAACAATTTGATTTAGATTCAAATAAATTCAACAAATAACAGTATTCATTCTTGAATTTTCAAGATGTAAGAAATGGATAATCAGTGTAACCAATAACAGGTTCAGAGATGTAGAATATTTGGCGGTTGTACTTATAAACAAAAGCATTGAGCTCGAGTCTTCTAGGCAAATCTGGATTAGCCAAGAAGAAACGACCGTAAACAACAAGATTTGCACGGTCTTCAGCGATAGCTTTGTTTCCGTCTTCTCTGTCATAACCTCCAGCGACAAGAAAAGTACCGTTGGAGGCCTTTCTCATGGGCAGCAAACTGTGAGAACATTCAAATTCTTCTCCAACTGTTTCCATTCTTGGCTCAACCATGTGGCAGTAGAGAATATTGTTTTGGTTCAAGGATTCTGCCATGTAAAGATCTAATGCTTCCGGATTAGAGTCTCCGGATTCCATGTAGTCTGCAAAGGGAGACAGCCTAATCCCAACTCTATCTGCTTCAGCTATAAGAAAGCCGCCTTTGGTGGTTCTTTGAGAGTAATACAAGACGGCCTGTGGCTGAGGAACATTGTTGTGCCATCTCTGTCTGGTCAGTGGTGACAAAACAATTCTGAAATCAACGAAGTAAACCATAATTCGATTAATGCTATCACCAAATCTTCTAAGCACAACGAAAACTCATAAAACTGCAACACCACAACTACATTTGGGAGCATAAAACTTCATTTGCATGGTAATAGGCGAACAAACAAATATAAAGATGCTTGAACTAAGTCATTGACCTCATCTAATACATATAAAAATAGTGTAAAACTGGAATTTTTCTCACTCATATGGACCCAACAAAGTCAAAACCATCCCATAACAACATTATATGATATCAAACAAAAAATATCAACAGAAATAAAGCAGAAAAGCTTTCAAAATGGATTAATGGGTGATTAAAAACTGTACCTATGTGAAACTGTTGATGCATTGAGAATTTGTTTTGTATTTCATCTTTATGTTGTTTAAGTTTGAATGGTTAAGTTTTAGTTAGTTTGGATGAATTAGAAATGACATCCTTGCAGGTTTTAAGGAGTGTGTTTCCTTAGTTGTAAAAGCTAAAGAGTAAGCATGGTTTAGGTTCCCTAAAAAGGATGTTTTGTCTATGTAAAGCCATGCCTATATGTAAGAATATTTTCTGATCTAATGAATCATGTCAGTTCATACTTGCTGCTGGTTTTAACATTTGGTATCAGAGCACCTAAATGTTCTTCACGGGACTGTGAGGTGTAAGAGAAGATTGTTTGCTGAGAGGTTGAACCAAGGGCAGTGTTTGAGAGCTATAGACAGCAAAGAGTGGCAGATGGCATCAGGGAGCATTTCCTACCTTGCTGTACCAATGTTCACAGGGGAAAACTACCAGATTTGGGTGGTTAAAATGAAGTCATATTTGAAGTCTATAGGATTGTGGGATGCTGTTGAGACAGGGAGAGATCCCCCTCCTCTTAGAGCAAACCCAACCATTGCACAAATGAAGCAATACGAGGAAGAGTTGTTGAAGAAAGATAAAGCTCTTACGGTGTTGCATTCAGCCTTGGCAGACCATGTTTTCACTGGAATCATGGCTCTTGAGACAGCAAAAGAAGTGTGGGATCAGTTGAAGGAACAAAATGAAGGCAGTGATAGAGTAAAGGCAGTCAGGTTGCTTACTCTCAAAAGAGAGTTTGAGAATCTTAAGATGAAGGAGGCAGAGACAATTAAAGTTTACTCTTCCAAAGTAATGGAACTTGTAAACCAGATGAGGCTGTTAGGAGAGGTGATTGAACAGCACAAAATAGTAGAAAAGATGCTGATAAGTCTCCCAGAAAAGTTTGAGGCTAAGGTATCAGCTATTGAAGAGTCTCATGACCTCAAGAAGTTGACTGTTGTTGAGTTGATAAGCAAGTTACAAGTTCAAGAACAAAGAACCTCTGTCAGATCAGAAAGCCAGACAGAAGGGGCTTTTCAAGCCAAGCATAGCTCAAGGTCATTCAGTTCCAAAGATGACAAAAGAGTATTTGGTGATAAAAGCCATAGAGGTAAGGTTGTTGAAGCTGAACAAAGGGAGTTAGGAAAAGGAAGATTTCCTCCTTGTAGTCACTGCAAGAAGACAAATCACCATGAAACTAGCTGCTGGAAAAAGGCTCAATGTAGAGTTTGCAAGAAAATTGGACATATTGCCAAATATTGCAAACTGAAAAGGCAGCAAAATCAGCACTTTTCACCACAACAAACTGAACAAAAACAGCAAGCAAATGTAATGGAGGAAAAACAACCTGAGGATCACATATTCATGGCTGTTTTGTCAAGTGAAGCTCCAGATAAACACTCATGGCTGCTAGACAGTGGGTGTACAAACCACATGACTTCAAACTCAGAATATTTCAGCACTTTGGATACCACGGTCAGAGTTCCAGTCAGGTTAGGAAATGGAGATGTCATTGAATCTGCTGGAAAAGGTACAATTTCTATTCCAACTTCAAAAGGAATCAAGTTTATAAATGATGTGTTATTGGTTCCTAATCTGGATCAGAATTTACTTAGTGTTGGGCAAATGATGCATAAAGGATATTCTTTGTTTTTTAAAGATAAGGCATGTGTTATATCTGATTCTTCTGGAGATAAAGTTGTTGTTGTGCCTATGATTGATAAAAGCTTCATTATTCGTTGGCATTCAAACATTTCTCTTGCATGCAAAACCGTTGTTGATGAGTCTTGGTTGTGGCATAAGAGGTTTGGTCATGCAAACTTTAAGTCTTTGAAGCTTTTGCAAGAAAAATGCTTGGTAGATGATATGTTTGCTGTTAACATATGTAATGAAGTTTGTGAAAGTTGCCAAATGGGAAAACTTCATAGGTTTCCCTTTCCATCGCAAGCTAAGTGGAGAGCTACTGAAAAACTTGAGTTAGTGCATTCAGATGTGTGTGGACCTATGCAAACTCCATCCTTGAATCAGAATAGATATTTTATCTTGTTTGTTGATGATTTGACTAGAATGACATGGGTTTACTTCATGAACAACAAATCTCAAGCATTTTCTTGCTTCAAGAAATTCAAGTCATTAGCTGAAACACAAAGTGGTGTTAAGGTGAAGAAGTTGAGAACTGATAATGGGAAAGAATACATCTCAAATGAGTTTGATAAATTCTGTGAAGATGCTGGAATTCAGCATCAGTTGACAGTGCCTTACTCACCCCAGCAAAATGGAGTGTGTGAAAGGAAGAATAGAACTCTTCTTGAAATGGCAAGGAGCATGATGCATGAGAAGAATTTGCCTAAAAAATTCTGGGCAGAAGCTGTTTACACTTCAGTTTATCTCCAAAACAGATTGCCAACTCATGCCATTGAAGGAAAAACACCAATTGAAGCTTGGAGTGGCTTAAAACCCTCCGTTGGGCACCTAAAAGTCTTTGGATCAGTGTGTTATGTCCATGTACCTGATGTCAAGAGAGATAAGCTCTCTAAAAAGGCAAGTAAAGGCATTTTTCTTGGTTACAGCAGTCAAGCAAAAGGGTACAGAATTTTTGACTTGGAAACTAAGAAAATTGTTGTAAGTAGAGATGTCAAGGTAGATGAGAGCTCAGAGTGTCATTGGCAGGAATTGGATGTGGAAACTACTTCAAGTAGAGTAAGAAGATCAGATTTTCATAGAGATATTGCTCAAGAGATTGATGGAGTTGAGGAAATAGATGTTCAAAGCACAACAGATTCACTAGTGCTAAGAACATGTAGCCTATCAGATGTGTATGCAAGGTGTAATGTTGCTGTGATTGACCCTTCAAACTTTTCAGAAGCATCCAACTATGAGGAGTGGAATGTGGCTATGAGAGATGAGATTGTTGTAATAGAAAAGAACAAAACTTGGGAATTGGTAGACAGACCTTTACACAAGCAAGTTGTTGGTGTAAAGTGGGTATATAGAACTAAGTTCAATGCAGATGGTTCTATACATAAGCATAAAGCAAGGCTTGTTGTGAAAGGGTATGCTCAGCAGCAAGGCATTGACTATGGAGACACTTTTGCACCTGTGGCCAGACTTGATACAATCAAATTACTTATTGCTTTAGCTGCTCAAAACAGATGGAAAATCTTCCATCTTGATATCAAGTCAGCATTCCTCAATGGTTACTTGAAGGAAGAGATTTTTATTGAGCAACCAGAAGGTTTTAAGGTTAATGGAGAGGAAGACAAAGTTTACAAGCTGAACAAGGCACTTTATGGCTTAAAACAAGCACCAAGGGCCTGGTATAGCAGAATTGATGAGTTTCTTTGTGCTTCAGGTTTCAGGAGGAGTTGCAATGATGCTACTCTCTACATCAAGACTTCTGCTTCTGCTGATACTTTAATTATATCAATGTATGTTGATGATTTGTTAATTATTGGAAGTAGAATTGATGATGTGAATGATTTCAAGCAGCAACTATACCAAAAGTTTGAAATGACAGATTTGGGTGAGATGAAGTTTTTCCTTGGCCTTCAAGTTCATCAAACTGCTGAAGGGATTTTTGTTTCACAGCAAGCATATGTTATCAATATGCTGAAGAAGTTCAGAATGCAACATTGTAAACCTACAAGCACACCAGCTTATAGTTAACCAAAAGTTGACCAAGTTTGATGGAGATACAAAGGCTGATGCATTCCGATATAGAAGTCTTGTGGGAAGTTTATTATACTTGTCTGCAACAAGACCTGATATTATGTTTGCAACCAGTTTACTTTCAAGGTTTATGCAAAATCCAAGTCAAGTACATTTCGGAGCTGGTCGAAGGGTATTGAGGTACCTAAAAGGCACACATGACTTTGGCATTTGGTTCAAACCTGAAGCAGAACTTAATTTGTTTGGCTATGTGGACAGTGATTGGGCTGGCTGCATTGATGATGGAAAAAGCACTTCAGGATATGCATTTTCAGTTGGATCCGGGATGTTTTCATGGTGTTCTAAGAAGCAAGATGTTGTAGCACAATCAACAGCTGAAGCAGAGTTCATTGCTGCTGCAGCAGGTGCAAATCAATGCATTTGGTTGAGAAAGATGTTGATTGATTTAGGTTTTGGACAGATTAATGCAAGTCCAATCTTTTGTGATAGCAAGTCAGCTATTGCTATTGCAAAGAATCCAGTTCAGCATGGTAAAACTAAGCACATGAAAGTTAAGTTTCATTTTTTGAGAGAGGCAGAAAGGGATCAAGAAGTGTGCCTCATTCATTGCAAATCTGAAGAGCAGGTGGCAGATATTCTGACCAAAGCTTTGCCTAAAACCAGATTTGAAAAACTCAGGGAAAAGCTTGGAGTTTCAAAACAAAATCTCAAGGAGGAGTGTTGATGCATTGAGAATTTGTTTTGTATTTCATCTTTATGTTGTTTAAGTTTGAATGGTTAAGTTTTAGTTAGTTTGGATGAATTAGAAATGACATCCTTGCAGGTTTTAAGGAGTGTGTTTCCTTAGTTGTAAAAGCTAAAGAGTAAGCATGGTTTAGGTTCCCTAAAAAGGATGTTTTGTCTATGTAAAGCCATGCCTATATGTAAGAATATTTTCTGATCTAATGAATTATGTCAGTTCATACTTGCTGCTGGTTTTAACAGAAACGCTGAAATTACGTATCTTGTGTTGAGTAAGAAGAGGGATTTTACTCTCGTTTTCTTCTTGTTCTTGCTGTAGCTCTACTCTGCTTTCCATTTTTAACACCAAAATGAGACTCCTTTTTGCTAGAAAACTGAATGAAAAAGGAAAGATTGAATTGGGTATTTACAGATTGATGGGAATCGTCCGTTTACAAAAATATCAAAGAGCGTCCCATCAAATTCAGCCATTGGCTGTATTCTAAAGTGTTTTCATTAGATTTCAGTAATAATTCTATGACGTTTTCAAATACTTGGCTGCTGCTCTTGACCAAATATTCAACATCGGGTGTTTCAAATTTTCTGTTCTATTTATATAAATTATGTGGTTAAATCTTCGTAGATAAAAATACGCTAGACATTACATAATGTCTTTTTCCCATAGAAATGTGAGGAGTGTTGTTTGACTATTAAATTATTTAAGAGGATTAGCTTAAATTGACACTTCTAATTAGAAAGGAAGAATTCTGCTCATTTAGCTCAAATTGATAGCATAATATGGTTCAGAAAACCAGAATTATAATCTCTCTTATAGGTCTGGAAAATATTGAAATTTAGTACTAGGCAGAAAAGGACTATGTCACTATAGAAAAATAATAATAATAATAATAATAAGCATCGCCCTTGGCCTTATAATTGAGAATCATATATATTGCATTGCGCACTAACCGAGTACAACAATAAGCATTCAGGAAACAAGAACATAGGCGGGATTACATTGCAGATGAAAGATATTTGATAAACTAAGAAGCAGTATTGAGAAATGGATAATCAGTGTAACCCTTAAGCAGTATTGAGAAATGGATAATCAGTGTAACCCTTAACAGGATCAGAGATGTAGAATGTTTCGCGGTTGTACTTATTAAGAGGAGCATTGAGCTCGAATCTCCTAGGCAAATCTGGATTAGCCAAGAAGAAACGCCCGTAAACAACAAGATCTGCACGCTCGTCAGCGATAGCTTTGTTTCCATCTTCCCTATCATAACCTCCGGCGACAAGAAAAGTACCATTGAAGGCCTTTCTCATGGGCAGCAAACTTTGAGGACATTCAAATTTTTCTCCGACTGTTTTCATTCTTGGCTCAACCATGTGGCAGTAGAGGATATTGTATTTGTTCAATGCCTTTGCCATGTAAAGACCCAATGCTTCTGGATTAGAGTCTCCGGATTCCATATAGTTTGCAAAGGGAGATAGCCTTATCCCAACTCTATCTGCTCCTATCTCATTAGCAATAGCTTCAACTACTTCTAGAGCAAATCGGCAACGATTCTCTAAGGACCCACCATACTGGTCTGTCCGATCATTCACTTGATCTTTCATAAATTGGTCAATTAAGTAGCCGTGTGCTCCATGAATCTCAACCCCATCAAAACCTATATGCACAAACAAGAATTCTCACTATTGTTCTTCAAGTACACTTTTTTCCTAGTTCTCTTAAAAACTAGAGCAATCAAATATCATTCATGTTCCTGGCAAGTTTAAAAAGACTTATAGCCCATTATTCATGTTTAATTTGGGGCAAAGAATTTACCAGCCTCAATAGCATTCTTTGCAGCAAGCCTGAAATCATTCACAGCTTGAGGGATTTCATCTGTCCTTAGCCGCCTTGGAGGTGTGAAACGTGCAACATCAATGCCGTTAGATCGTAACTGAGGGGTCAATGATTTGTCTGTACTAGAGATTGGAGCTTGACCATTTGGCTGAAAATCTGCACCGAGCCACAAAGACAGAACAACCTAATAAGGATCCAACTTAAACAAGTCTCAAAGCTTTACGAAGTTTGATCTTCTGTACGTTGGTTCAGTACTCAATTTGAGGATTGAATCAACCTAAGCTGGCTTATTCTCTTAAATATTCACAGTTGCTTCACGGCAGACAACATTATAAGTTACTGCAGTCCAGTAAGAGTTAGCTCAACATTCCTGATTTTCATACTCATAAATAAAAGAGTTTTTAATCCTGAAACCCAAGTCATTAATAACTGTAGATAAAACAGAGGAGATAAAGAACACACCTTGATTTGAAACTCTGCCTACATGCCAAAGTTGACAAAAGAAGATTCCACCTTTGGCATGAACAGCATCTACAATCGGTTTCCAAGCTTCAACTTGCTCTTTCGTCCAAATACCGGGTGTATCTGGATAACTATTTTATCGGAAAAAAGAAAAACAATAGAGCACATAAACTTTCCGAGCAACAAAGATACATAATACATACTTAAAATGTATGTTGTCCTATTAATCTAATACATTAAAAAAACTCACCCTTGAGCGGTGTCCGAAACTCCAGTGGCTTCAGCTATGAGAAAACCGCCTTTGCTGGTTCTTTGAGAGTAATACAAGATCGCGTGTGGCCGAGGAACGTTGTTGTATGATCTCTGTCTGGTCAGTGGTGCCAAAACAATTCTGCGATGAACAAAGTAAACCATAAGTCAATTAGTCCCATCACCAAAACTCAATTGTAAAAGAAACTCATATAACTACAACACTACAACTACATTGCCTGCATAAAACTCCATTTCAGTGGTAATAGTCAAACGAACAAATACAAAGATGCTGAAATTAAGTCATTGACCACATCTGAAACATATAAAACGATAAACCCAACTTGTGATTTTCAAAAACGCCTGTTTTTCAATATTCACCAATTGGAAAATCGAGAGAAGAAAAAAAAAGAAATGACACCTAGAAATCCATATGAACTAGCAAAATAAAAACTGCTCATGACATTAGCATCATATGAAGTAAACAATATCAACAAAAATCGAGCACAAAAGCTTTCAAATGTATCGATGGGAGCTTAAAGGCGGGACCTATGAGAAAGACTGAAATTTCCCATCTTGTATGGAGTGAGAAGAGGGATCTTATTCTCG
This sequence comes from Melia azedarach, assembly GCA_028052125.1. Taxonomy (NCBI): domain Eukaryota; kingdom Viridiplantae; phylum Streptophyta; class Magnoliopsida; order Sapindales; family Meliaceae; genus Melia; species Melia azedarach. The sequence continues at coordinate 14,563,710 of CM051401.1, read as the reverse complement.
TTTTCTTCTGGTTTTTGATGTAACTCCGCTCTGTTTTCCATTTTCAGGAATCTAACTGGCGAATAAAAACTCTTTGTAGCTTTGAAAGAAAATGAATGAAAAGGGAAACATTCAATTGGGTATTTGTATATTGGCATGGGCCGTCCGATCGGCAAGAAATACGAAGGAATCGCGTTCGGACAGAAACTGGATCTTAAAGTTATTTCGAATAATTATTGAATGACGTTTGCGAGTACGTGGAATTTGGCGGCAGTCACTGGTGTTGACCACCTACATTTTTACAATAACCAACGTGATTGGTGACGTTTTTAAAATGAAAACAATATTTTGAGAATTATTTTTAATATCAGAAAGAGTTATTTTCAAATTCATTTAATTAAAGATAATAATTTAATGTGTTTACATCACTTTTTATCACAAACATGTCCAAATTCATCTGCCCACAAACATGTCCAAATTCATCTGCCCACAAACATGTCCAGGTCCATCTACAACTTGTCATGAAATGAGCCACAAATAAATAAAAACTTCCATGGATCCCCAAATTTATAAAATCAATCTCTTTCTTCTTAATCCTTTATCTTTACGTATAAATTTCTTACAAAATCGACCACTTAAAAAAGAGAGGTGGTAAATTGTATACGTATTCGTACTTCAACAAAATAAGGGGGTGATGAATCAACCAAACATCATGACTCATTAGGTAACAATTATTTTCCCATTATAACTAATGCCATGCTTATAACAAATTGCAAGCTCAACGTAGAAGGTTACATGTGTATCTTGACATAACATAAAAATGTGCAACAATATCCTATTATATCGTATCATGATCATTAACTTTCATAAAATGGTTAATCAGTGTACCAATAACAGGATCAGAGGTGTAGAAAGCAGCTCTATCATACGGATTAAGAGGTGCATCAATCTCAAATATCCTTGGTTATTCAGGATTAGCCAAGAATAAACGACCATAAGCAACCAGATCTGCATAGCCTTCGTCCACAGCTTTGTTTCCATCTTCTCTGTCATATCCCCCAGCAAACAATAAAAGTGCCTCTGAAAGCATTTCTCATAGGCCGCAAGCTCTGTGGACACTGCAACTTTTTGTCAAGTGTTACCATTCTTGACTCCACCATGTGGCAATAAAGAATACCACATTTCTTCAGTGCCTTTTGCCATGTAAAGGCCTAAGGTTTCAGGACTCGAGTCGCCGAATTCATTGTACTCTGCAAATGAAGATAGCCTTATCCCAACTTTTTCTGCTCCTATCTTATTGGGAATAGCTTCAACTATTTCTAGGGCAAACCTGCAACGATTCTCCAGGGATCCACCATACTGGTCTGTCCGATCATTCACTTGATCTTTCAGAAATTGGTCGACTAGGTAGCCATGTGCTCCATGGATTTCACTCCATCGCAACCGGCCTCAATAGCACAGCAGCAACTCTGAAACCTGAGGGATTTCATCTGTTCTTAGCCTCCTTGCAGGAGTGTGCTCATAATTATCAATTACACTGGACTTCACTTGCTTGTCTGTAGAAGAGATAGGAGCTTGGCCATTTGGCAGAAACTCTGCACAAAGCCAGAAGAAGTAAATACATAAAACTTAATTACTTTATTTTAAACAGAAAGAGGCACAATTAAAATTTATTAAGAACAAACCAACCTTGATTTGTAACTCTGCCTACATGCCAAAGTTGACAGAAGAAGACTCCTCCTTTGGCATGAACAGCATCTACAAACTAACCAACCTTGATTTGTAACTCTGCCTACATGCCAAAGTTGACAGAAAAGATTCCTCCTTTGGAATGAACAGCATCTACAATTGGTTTCCAGCCTTCTACTTGCTCTTTTTTCCATATTCCAGGAAAATTCACAAACCTTAGATATACATATTCAAATTATCAAAAATAAATAAATATATAAAAAAATATATTAATGAGAGAAAATTATAAATGGCTAAAACGTTACCCAAGACCAGTTTCAGAAACTACAGTGCCTTCAGCCATGGGAAAACCACCATTGGTTGTTCTTTGAGAGTAATATCAGATTGCATGAGGCTGAGGAAGATATTCATCAGATCTTACTCTAGTCAATGGTGCCAAAACAATTCTGCAACTAATTAAAACGAAGTTAACAAGAAACTGAACCCAAATAAGATCTCACAAGAATAAATATTTTAGATTAAAAAGGGAAAAGCTAGATGTAATATTTACATATGAGGAAGATTCAAATTGCCCATCTTCTAAGGAGTGAGAAGAGGAATAACTGGGTTTCGTCAGACTTGTTCTTGTTCTCATCAACTTGTTCTTGCTTTGATTTTCCTCTGTTGCAGCTTTCCATATTCTAGGGATATGACTTCTGATTTTTTTTCTGTACTGGAAACAAAAGAGAATGTGGATTATAGAATGAAGCTGAGAGTCTGAGACAAGATATAAGACAGATGAAGACGTGATTAATCCGCAGATTAAAAATATAAGTATGTATATTTAAAATTGTTGTTCATTTTATAAAATCATATTGTATCTTGAAATTTGTTTCATTTAATTTGTTTAAGGTTTTAGGTGTGGACACCAACGTAGTAGACTTTAATAAAATACCCCACTTGGCATAGTAGATGAATACAAAATTTGCAAGAAGTCACTATATAATTTCTCTCAAATATCTCCTATCCATTTTCCTTGGCCAAACAGATCAATTAATGTTTTCTGCTTTAAACACAAAACAACACAATTTATGAAGAAATTAATTATAATGTATAACACAATAATTGTACAGTATCAGGTCTACAACAGTTTGAAGAACTAAGAGTTACTTTCAAGAAATGAATAATCCGTGTACCCAATAACAGGATCAGGCGTATAAAAAGTATCAGCATTATACTTATTAAGAGGAGCATTGACCTCAAATCTTCTTGGCAAATCTGGATTTGCCAAGAACAAACGACCATAGGCAACAAGATCTGCATAGCCTTCAGCAACAGCTTTGTTTCCATCTTCCCTGCCATATCCCCCACCAACAATAAAAGTGCCACTGAAAGCTCTTCTCATAGGCAGCAAATTCTGAGGAATGTCACATTTTTTTCCACATTTTGTTGTTCTTTTATCAACCATGCTGCAGTAGAGAATGCCATGTTTGTTCAATGCCTTTGCCATGTAAAGACCTAAGGCTTCAGGATTTGAGTCTCCACATTCCAAACAGTCTCCAAATGGAGATAGTCTTATCCCAACTCTATCTGCTCCTATCTCATTAGCAACTGCTTCGACTATTTCTAGGGAAAACCGGCAACGATTCTCTAGTGACCCACCGTATTGATCTGTTCTATCATTCACTTGATCTTTTAAAAACTGGTCGATTAGATAGCCATATGCCCCATGAATCTCAACCCCATTGAAACCTTGAATATTAAGCAATATGAAATAAGCGAATTCAAGAGTTCAAACCCACATATCACTTGTGTTTACTAATCAATTTATATCACTATCAATCTTTTCAATTGCCTTGTTGAAACTGAATGACCACAAAATCGGATCCACTTTACATGTAAACTAGGATAAATGATAACTTGACAACATATATTCCAAATTTTCAGAAAGATTTTTACCTGCTTCAATAGCATTCCTAGCAGCAATTCTGAATTCATTGACAATTTGAGGAATTTCCTCTGTTCTCAGCCTCCTTGGAGAAGAAAACAGTGCACTAGTACCATCAGCTGGAAGTTCCTGCAATGGCTTATCTGTAGAAGAGATTGGAGCTTCACCTTTTGGCTGAAAATCTGCATCCCGTCAGAAGAAATAATCAATTCACCCTTGATTAATTTTCTCTAAAATGAATTAATCAAGTGTGTAATTACATTCGTTAGTAGACAACAAACAATTAATTACCATGGTTTGAAGCCCTGCCAACGTGCCAAAGTTGACAAAAAAAGATTCCCCCTTTGGCATGGACAGCATCTACAATTGGTTTCCATGCTTCTACTTGCTCTTTACTCCATATACCAGGTGTATGTATATACCTTTTACATAAAAGTTTAAAAAAAATGAAAAAAAGCTTTGAAATTTTGAATAACTATGAGATTAAGGACACATTACAACCTGAATTTCTCATTTATTTTTGTTGGGAAATTGAGAGCCCAATAATCTCCCAAAAATACAAAAGCTTGTGAAATATAATAATTAGAAAAATCAAATGATGTCAAAGTAGTAGATATGCAGAAATACAAATTAAAGAACACAGAATTTAACCAGGTTCAATAAAAACGTTACCTACATTTTCGGGCACTTGGATCAATTTATTAGTACCAAAACGAGAGAATTATAGAATTTAAGTATAAAATGTAAATACCCACAATTATCAGACTTAATTATAAAATTTATAGAAATTAAACACAAAACTGTAAATCTTACAGAATAAGAGACTTAGTTGAAATTTATCAGAATTGCAAAATGAAGAAACTGTGCTCTATTTTCTGTTTTCTCTGCTAATTCTTCTCTTCTGCTTTGAACTCTCCTCTGAATGCTATAATCTCTTAGTTTAGTTCTCTTAGTAATGATTTTACCGAACCTCGTGAAATTTTGGTATTTTTTATTTTATATTTTTATATATCTATTACTTTATCATTTGATTATTCTAATTATTATATTTCACAAATTTTTGTATTTTTAGGAGATTATTAGCCCTCAATTTCCCAACAATTTTCCTATTTAAAAAAGAAATAAATAAACTGATAGTCCACTATTGTACACATACCCTCGACCTGTTTCAGAAATTACAGTGGCTTCAGCTATGAGAAAACCTCCATTTGTGGTTCTTTGAGAGTAATACAAGATTGCATGCGGCTGAGGAAGATAGTCATAAGATCTCTGTCTCGTCAATGGTGCCAAAACAATTCTGAATCATTTTGCAAAGCAAATTGAACATATAAATATTTAAACCCAGAAAAATATTTTGTAGAACGGCCAAAAAAAAATTAAAATAAAATACCTATGAGAAAGATTGAAATTACCCATCTTGTATGGAGTGAGAAGAGGAATAATATCATTGTTCTTCTTCTCTTCTTCTTGCTGCTGTTTTCCTCTGCAACTTTCCATTCCAGCAAAATCACTAGCTTACGACGATATATGTATATATAAGAATAAAGAACAATGGAAAAAGTAGGAAGAGGGACTGGGACTGGCTGATAGGCCAAAGATATAACTTTCCTCGAACATTCTTTCCCAACGAATATAATCACTCAAATTAATTGTTTACATGATAAGCACAGTGCGTTCTCTTTTGGGCCTGAACAACCAACGGCCCAAGCTCTAAGCAAAACCTGAATAGCGATTGCTATCAGGTAAAATTTTACACTCTGTTGCTTTCAAGAAACCGATAAACGGTGTAACCAATAACAGGATCAGATGTGTAGAACGTTTTTGTATCATACTTGTTGAGCTGAGCATTGAGCTCAAATTGCCTTGGCAAATCAGGATTAGCCAAAAACAGACGACCATAAGCAACAAGATCTGCATAGCCTTCACCCACAGCTTTGCTTCCTTCTTCCCTGTCATATCCCCCGGCAACAATGAAAGTACCCTTAAAAGCTCTTCTCATAGGCAGCAAGCTGTGTGGAGTCTCACATTTTTCTCCGGAATTTGTGATTCTTGGCTCAACCATGTGGCAATATAAAATACCAAATCTGTTCAATGCTTTTGCCAGGTAAAGACCTAAGGCTTCAGGATTTGAGTCTCTCGATTCCAAATCATCTGCGAATGGAGATAGTCTTATCCCAACTTTATCTGCTCCTATCTCATTGGCAACTGCTTCAACTATTTCCAGAACAAACCGGCAACGATTCTCCAGGGATCCTCCATACAGGTCTGTCCGATCATTCACTTGATCTTTCAAAAATTGGTCGACTAAGTAACCATGTGCTCCATGGATTTCGACTCCATCGAAACCAGCCTCAATAGCATTCCTGGCAGCCATTTTGAAATCATTGACAATATGAGGGATTTCATCTGTTCTTAGCCTCCTTGGAGAGGAGTATCGTGCAACATCAGTACCATCAACACGGAGTTGAACCTGCAATGGCTTGTCTGTAGAAGAGATTGGAGGTTCACCATTTGGCTGAAAATCTGCATACAACCAGAAGAATTAACTAATTAGCTCTTGATTAATTTACTTTAAAAGCAGCTAATCTAGTGTGTAATCACATTCATTAATGGAAAACAAACAATTAATTAATTACCTTGGTTTGAAACCCTGCCAACGTGCCACAGTTGACAGAAAAAGATTCCTCCTTTGGCATGAACAGCATCTACAACTGGTCTCCAGGCTTCTACTTGTTCTTTGGTCCATATTCCAGGTGTATGTATATATCTTTTATATATATAAAAGTAAAAGTTAAAAGAAATTAGAAAAATAAAATAAAAAATAGTTTATGAGTTAATTTTGGAGGTAGAACATATATATAATTTGAATACCCTCGAGCAGTTTCAGAAATAACAGTGGCTTCAGCAATGAGAAAACCACCATTTGTGGTTCTTTGAGCTTCTGAGGAAGATTGTCAATAGATCTCTGTCTTGTCAATGGTGCCAAAACAAGTCTGAAAACGACGTATGCATAAATATATTTAAACCCAGAAAATTGAAAGCCAAAATATATTGAAGAATTCGAGTAAATTCTCTATCAAACTAACGCTTATTAAATTAGTTTAATGTTTAATAAATTATAACTTTAAAAGTATTGGGAGTTCTAAATATAATAATTGCGAAATAATTAAAATATATGTTACACATACAATTTGAATTTATCTAAAAATTTGCATCAAATCAAGTGAATTCTATCAAAATAAACCAAAAATACCAATCACTCTTGCTAAAGGTAGTTGGCACAATTGAACTATATTAAAATAAAATATTTTGTGAAATATTTACGGATGATTTATAAATTATAATCACTATCTCTAAACAATTTACTAAGAGCTCGTTTAAAATTACAGTGGGAAGACGTAAAAGTAATTTTAAACAGATAAAAGTCATTTTAAATATTTGATAAAAAAAAATTAAAATTATTTTTAATAAAATCATATCATCTTACAATAAAATTTAAAAATTAAAAGAAAAGCTACCTTTTAAAATCTTATTTTGAAAAATAATTTTATTTGTAAGTATAATATTAAATATATTTATTAATCATATAAATAATTTTTAAATTTTAACTTTAATTAAAAAATAAAATTGTTAAAGTCAAAATTTTTAATTATTTTTATTTTTATTTATAAATTATTTTTAAGTAAACTTATATTATAATTATAGTATTTTTTATTTTATAATTCATTTATGATTACTTCATCATAACTATAAATAAAAGTGATGTGATTATCTACTTGAAGTATGATACCTACCTATATATATATATATATATATATATATATATATATATATATATATTAAAACACTAAAAATAATTTTTATTTATCATTATTTATTATGTATATTTTAGTTATTTGCATTATTACAATATTTTTAACAATAAATTTATCAAATATATAAAATTGTTTTTAAAATTCACAATACTTTAATAAATAAAATTTATTAAATATTAAAGTAATTATCTTTAAATATTTCTACAATATAAGAGAAGTAGATTATTTTAAAATTCATAACAATCTCAAACTGATCATATATTTTATTTGTTTATGTAATTTACTAAATGTTTTGGTTTAACAACACAAATACTTCATTAATGCTATTAATTTATGTGTTATATGTTAATTTTTGAAAAATATAACTTAACATTTAAAACAATTTATTAAGAAAAAATTAAAAATTATAACAAAAGTTTTAATAGCATCGATGAGATCATTGTATTCTAACATTTCCATAATATTTTTTATTTCTTGATGGCCTTTTCGAAAAAAGTCAACTACGACAGTATGTTTTGAAAAACCAACGCATGAATTGTGGATTAAAAAGGCTGAATGTATAAATCCGAATAGGATAATAACGATAGGATCCCTAAGATTTTAGTATGTTTTAACTATTATAACTTTTTTTAATCATATTATTTTTATAGATTAAAATTTTGAGGAGCATAACGATAATAACAAAAATAATATAAAAAGTAACTTAGAGATGCTTTTGTCATTAATTTATTACTACTAATTTACATAGAAATATTTCTTCAGATATATTTGAAAAGTATAATAGTATCCTAAATTTTACTAATAACATAGTTTGACAAAACTCAAAAGGGACTAACAAACAAATATGAATTATTTAAATACTTTTACATACAATATTTTTAAAATTTAGGGACTCAAATGCTATTATCCATTCATAAAAATATTTCTTGCTATATATATTAACCATTCGTTTATTTTGCCTTATCTTGCCTCTTGCAATTTCACAAATCTCCATTCTTAATTCAGTTTCAGCATAGGAATATAATCCTTCAAAAGAAAAAAAAAGGAAAGCTGCTGCAGAGAAAAATAATCAGAGCAAGAACAAGTACTTCTTGAAGAGAAGAAAATCATGATCATCAACAATTCTGATCACGAAACCCCCAGTAGTAATATCCCTCTCTTCACTCCATACAAGATGGGCAATTTCAATCTCTCTCACAGGTAAGTTAAATTAAATTTCACGTCAAGAAAATTTTCTCAATTCTTTTTTAACTTTAAACCTCTTAGATCAATTTGTTGTTAATTTATAGATATTTATATATATATATATATATATATATATATAATATTGCAGGGTAGTTTTGCCACCATTGAGTAGACTGAGATCTTATGACAATATTCCTCAGAAACATGCAATTTTATATTACTCTCAGAGAACTACCAAGGGAGGTTTTCTCATAGCTGAAGCTTCTGTAGTTTCTGAAACTGGTCGAGGGTATGCAATATTACTTTACCTTTGCTTATAATTCTTCCCAAGCTTTTTTTTTTAATTATTTAAAAATAAAAATTGTTTGATTGTTATTGTATGTATCAGGTATGTGCATACACCTGGAATATGGAGCAAAGAGCAAGTAGAAGCGTGGAAGCCGATTGTGAACGCAGTGCATGCTAAAGGAGGCATCTTTTTTTGTCAGCTTTGGCATGCAGGCAGAGTTTCAAACCGAGGTAGTCAATTAACTTTTTTAATTTTGTTCTTTATTTACTTTTTCCTTTTGCTTTTTGTTAGTGGTTTCGTGTTTGTTGTTGTTTTGACTTGTAGAATTAATGAAGTATGGATATATATATAGTCGCTTTCAGAAAATAAAGAACAAAAAAATTAATATATATGAAAATTACTTAATTTGTTTTTTTTTTAACTATTATAAGTCTTCTAATATTTTAAACTATAAGTATTTATAATCAAAAATTTATTAAAATTTAATTGAAAAATATACGATCCAAATATTTTAAAAAAAACCTCACAATTTGTGAAAAAATTTTATTCTAGACAAGGTTCGAAGACCTGCTGGGAGGGCAGGCCTTCTGGCTACTGAGACAAAGCCTTAGTGATTTACTTAATTTGTTAATCAGTCGTTTAACAACCTGGTTTTTGGAATGTAAAGCTTTTTATTAGGTTATTTGATTATTTGTATATGAAACTTTTCAACGCCCATAAGTATGGAGCAAGCATATTCTTTGGAATCAATCCATGTCACATCAAAAAGAAAAATTGATTTGATCGAGTTTTGCTTAATTCAGAGTTTCAGCCAAATGGTGAAGCTCCAGTCTCTTCTTCAGACAAGCCATTGAAGTATCAACCAAATGGTGGCTTCGATCCTGCAGATTTCACCCCTCCAAGACGACTAACAACAGACGAAATCCCTCTAATCGTTAATGAATTCAGAATTGCTGCCAGGAATGCCATTGACGCTGGTAACAAGTAAACGTGAAACTTTAATCTTTAATAATATATATCAAACGCTAATATAATATCCTTGACCTATTGTATAGGTTTCGATGGAATTGAAATTCACGGGGCAAACGGATACCTGATCGACCAGTTTTTGAAAGATCAAGTGAATGATCGGACAGACCAGTACGGCGGAACCCTAGAGAACCGGTGCCGATTTGCCCTAGAAGTAGTCGAAGCAGTTGCCAATGAGATAGGAGGAGACAAAGTTGGGATAAGACTATCACCATTTGCAGACTACATGGACTGCGGAGACTCCAATCCTGAAGCCCTAGGCCTTTGCATGGCGACATCATTGAACAAATACAACATTCTCTATTGCCACGCGATTGAGCCAAGAATGATAACACAGTTTACCAAAACAAAATCAGAATGCCCTAACAGTTTGCTGCCCATGAGAAAGGCTTTCAATGGCACTTTCATTGTTGCTGGAGGATACGACAGGGAAGATGGAAACAAAGCTGTCGCTGAAGGACGTACCGATCTCGTTGCTTATGGTCGTTGGTTTATAGCTAATCCTGATTTGCCGACGAGATTTCAGCTTGATGCTCCTCTTAATAAGTATGATAGAGATACCTTCTACTCACATGATCCTGTTATCGGTTACACTGATTATCCGTTTCTTGAAATTATTAACTGATCTGTTGTGCTGAAAGTGTGAAAATTTGTGTGTAAATTTATTATTAAAAATATTGTGTCAGTATATTATGGTCATAATGCATATTATGTACTTTTTTATATGGGCCAATCAAAGAAAAAAGTACTTTGGATCAAAGGCCCAATTATTTCTGATGGGCACTTACTGGCCTAAACCTGATGGGTCTCTGGGCCCGGGAAATCAAATGTCAAGTTTCCCACTCTTATAGCATTGTCATTACGAACTTGAAATTCAATATTATAAGGATAATTTTAATTTTTTTTATTAGAGGTTAGAGTTTTTTTTAAGAGTGATATTTCCGGTTTGCCACTCTTTTAAAATCCTTTAAATCCTTTTTACTTACAATTTTAACCTACACATTGTTTTTTTTTTAAGCAAATAGTAAAAATTTCATTTATATTAATAAACATTACAAAGTTGCAGATTTATATCTAAATTTATATCTATTATAAGAAATATATTATAGAAGTTAAAAACAATTAACAACCAGATAGATTTTGTAAACCAGCTCTTCGCTTATTCTCTCCCTCCTTTAATGTAATTTGTATGGTTGAAATTGCATTAAACTTGTTGCAACAGACTTGATATTGTAGATAAACTCTCAGATCTGATAAAATACCACAATAAATTGTTGTATAAGGTTTAAAGATTACATATTTGAAAGAATGATCTACCATAATAGTGAAAATAAACATAACCTCAATCAACCATCACAAATTTAAATCTAGGTAGACAAAATTCATCATAAAATAGATATAATCCATCATATAAATATAAATTATCATAGATTTAGATCTAAGTGAAAATTTACACTTACTAATGAAAATATAATAAAAAAATGAAATAACAAAAAAAAATGAGGAAATCTCGCCGAAGATAGAAAAGAACTTCATCTCCAACGAAAAAAAAAAACAGTCAAATTAGAAGAAAGTGAGATGAGAGGAGAGAGAGAAGTTTCGAGAAGAGAAGAGAGAAGATTCTTTCTTATAATCTATTAATTTGACTAAACTTAAACTTTCATTTATTATAAATATATTTTTATTTTTTTAAAAAAAATGTATTTAACTGACAGGTTATGAATAATAAAAATACAATTTACAATTTGACATGAAATTGCAGGTTAAGAACAGTGCAATTTATGAAAATGAAATGATTAAGATTATTTTTAAAATTAATAGAGTATTATCAAAACATTTATTTTTAATTTTAATATATTATAATAAAGTAAATAAAGAAAAAAGATTTTAAGAGGAGTTTACACTTCTTATTCAATATGGATGACAGAGCTACATGATGTTTTGTACAAAGTATTAAAAGTTAAGGGATTTGTATGTTATTATTCAATACAGAATATGCTGATATACAGACCGGCTTTTACTTTATTAAACCCTAGATCAGGAGCAGACGCTAAACCTCAAACTAGCAGGCCTGAGACCGTCACTCTTACTTTCTCAAGTCTCAAGGACTGTTAAGCTGTTCGGTAATTTAAGTTTTTTTTTTCAATTTCATTTTTTGTTCTTTTATATGATATGTACTTATATATCTGAATCTCATTGTTTTTTTAATCAGATCTTGGTTTTGAAGTGAATAGAATCTCAGTGAAGCTATGGCTCTGGTAAGCTCACCCCAGTTTTAAGAAATTGGAATGTATGATTTGAGAGAGCTAGCAATATGCTGCTCAATTGGAAAATTGAAATTGGAGTGTCATTTCTTGCTTTATGTGTGATAACTAAGGAATTAGAGAATATGAAATGAAAATGCCAAACCAAAGTTGAAATAATGGGTATCTGATGGTTTACAGTGTGCCATAGAATTGCAGTTATTTGTGCAATGCTGCCATTTTTTTTTAATATTGGAGTAGAATGTGGGAGACTGGAACAAAGTGGGAATTTAGGTTTTGAGTTGATACAATTTCTTTTTGTTATAATCAAACCTATTTTTTTTTCTTGCATAGTCTCAGCTGCCCGAAACTATGATCCTTTCTATTTGTTCTTTCATTTTAGTGGTCAATTCTCGATTGATTAACAGCAAATAATCTGACTTCTATGTTGACGAAATTAGGCTGCATACATGTTGAGGCATTTCTATTATAGTACTTTCAATATTGTACTTGGTTAATAGAGTTCTTCAAATTCTCGTTTATTTTTCTCTAAATAAAGAATAATGGTACAAAAATAAGTGAAATGTTGTCTTTCGTAATTTTTTCCCCTATTGAACTTTGACATGCCTTTCATAATGTCAACCCAATATGTGTAAATTACATTTGATTCCCTCATTGACAATGTATATGTTGAATCTTCTTTTAGGTCTTGCATGCAGGGAACACCAATAAAAATGCTTTTAAAACACTTATTACTGCAGAGTACAGCGGGGTCAAGGTTGAATTGGTCAAGAATTTTGAGATGGGTGTATCTAATAAAACTTCCGAGTATCTTAAGATGAACCCCATTGGAAAGGTTTGTCAGAAAAATATTGTGTTATTTTCTGAACCAGCTAGATGCTCAATATGCTGATTTTCCTGAAAGTGCTTAATGTGTAGGTTCCTGTATTGGAGACACCTGATGGACCTATATTCGAGAGCAATGCCATTGCACGTTATGGTGAGGCAACACATTAGATTCTCTACTTGATTTTTCTGTATATTTTTCTGGCAAGATTTCTTAAATCTGTCTTTACTTGCTGCAGTTGCACGCTTAAAGGCTGACAATCCATTGTTGGGGTCCTCACTGATTGATTATGTAAGTGATGTGATTGTTGTCTTGCATTACTACGGATTTTTCCTGAGTTCTATTCATGTGTTGCTTTGTCCTTATTTTTTATTGTAATATTTGTTGATTTGCTGTCTATCTTGCTTTATATTGTAACGTAATATTTGTTGATTTTCAGTTATCTTACTTTATATTGGAAAGTAATATTTGTTATTTTTCTGGCTTCTAGTAATATCTGTTGGCGTATGAATTGATATTTCTAGATTGAGTAGGAGTTTTAAGTTTGCACCTTTGCTCCAATTCTTTTGCAACTAAATGCAGCGTGCATTTTCTATATGCTCACAAAATGTTTGCTATTCGTTTTGGAAAGAGGTTTTTTCTGTTTTTGTATTGTTCTTTTTTTTCCTTAAAAATCTCTTTTGGTAGTTCTTATTGTGTATACTTGATTTGGCAGGCTCATATTGAGCAATGGATTGATTTTGCTTCATTGGAGATTGACACCAATATATTGCGTTGGTTCATACCACGAGTTGGTTTTGCTGTGTACCTTCCTCCGGTTAGTCAATATCTGCAGTCATATATTTCCTTCTTCTCTGTACATGTAAATGTTGATTTCACACATAATACCTTTTTCATTCATTGTTGCCTGCTGTCAATATGTGCAAAGGCTGAGGAAGCTGCAATTTCTGCGTTGAAGAGAGCACTGGCAGCTTTGAACATGCATCTTGCTTACAACACTTACTTAGTTGGTCATTCTGTGACATTGGCGGATATCGTTATGACATGTAACTTGACTTTGGGATTTAGCCGGATCATGACCAAGAGCTTTACCTCAGAATTCCCTCATGTTGAGAGATACTTCTGGACTATGGTTAATATACCAAATTTCCGCAAGATATTGGGTGAGATAAAGCAAGCAGAATCTGTCCCTCCTGTTCCATCAGCGAAGAAGCCTGCACAGCCGAAAGAGCCTGCAAAACCAAAGGCCCAGAATGAGCCAAAGAAAGAGGCCAAAAAGGAAACAGCAAAACCTAAAGTCGAAGAGGCTGGTGAGGAAGAGGCACCCAAGCCCAAACCAAAGAACCCACTTGATCTTTTGCCTCCTAGTAAGATGATTTTGGATGATTGGAAGAGACTTTACTCGAACACCAAAACCAACTTCCGTGAGGTTGCTATTAAAGGTATTTTTCCAGAAACTTGCTGTGGACATTACTCTGTTCCAATTAAAGTTTTGCTAATGTTAGTTGAATGACTTTAGTCAGAATGGTATCTATGACTTTGATGGGGCTGTCTGATGCACTCTTCTTCTTGTTCTTCTTTCTCTCTCTCTCTCTCTCTCTCTCTAGTTTGTTAAAGGCATATTTTCATATCTAACTTAATCGTTCTCCATTTTGTTGCATTTATTTTCTTGTTTGTAACAACCTGTGTCCTTTTTGTGACTTTGTTTAGTTAAACTAACAGCAAAGGAAATTTCTTGGCCAAGAAAATTAGAACATTGGATAGGTTGTTTGATTAAGGAATGTTATATTATTCAGTATCTGACAGAAGTACTAATGACTTCAAATTGTTGTACTGTTGTGTTATAGGAAGATGAGGTCATAAGTGCAATCAGGATGTCTTTTATGGCCAAGAAGTTTTACTGTTCAGTTAGAGTTAAATAATTCATTGTTTTGTGGCTTCTTTTTGTAGGATTTTGGGACATGTATGATCCTGAGGGTTACTCTCTTTGGTTCTGTGATTACAAGTACAATGATGAAAATACCGTCTCATTTGTGACTTTGAACAAAGTGAGCGGTTTTCTGCAGCGAATGGACTTGGCTCGCAAATATGCATTTGGGAAGATGTTGATTATTGGTTCAGAGCCACCTTTCAAGGTGAAGGGTCTGTGGCTTTTCCGTGGGCAAGAGATTCCTCAATTCGTGATTGATGAGTGTTATGACATGGAGTTGTACGAATGGAAGAAGGTAGACATCAACGACGAAGCTCAGAAGGAGCGAGCAAATCAGATCATCGAAGATCATGAACCTTTCGAGGGTGAGGCTTTATTAGATGCCAAGTGCTTCAAGTGAGAGGATCATCATCCTGACGGAGAGATATAGGTGTGTAATGCTTTTGTATTCTCTTAAGTTTTCTGGTTGTAATCTGTGTTTTTGACAAACCAATTGGACTCTCTATGCATTCATTTGTCTTAGCCTCAAAATTTTGTTATTATTACTCGAAATCAATATATTTCAGCACTTGTAAGTTTATTTTATATTGCATTTTATGCTTTTAGATTTAAGTGATGTTGGGAACACCAGAAAACCCACAGATATCTTATTATCATTAATTTTCAAAATTATATTAATAAGAAATAGCAGTAAAATTACAAATTATACCAGAAAAGGCATAATTTCTTCTTTATTCAACTCTGGAATCTAATAAGAAAATTAAAAATGACATTTTTTAGAAAATTTCAAAAAAAAAAAATGAATCGAAATCAAACCTTACTGTTTCGCAGAGGCAAACGGAGAAGATTGGGGAGGAAAGAATTAAAAATTAACAAAGTAAACCAACATGGGGTCCCTGTATTTTGTATGTTCTTACAGATAAAATATAGTTTCTCTGTAAATAACAAATAGGTCCTTGATTTGAATGTCGTTGGAAGTATAAAAACATCAACTGTATATATTGAGTTGACTGTTATAATATCACAATATTAGAGAGTAATTTATAAATACTCGAACCGATCAAATGACAAATAAAATTTAACTACAATATTTACATCAGATTATATACAAATTCCTAGTACAAACATTTAGTAGACACTATTAGTAACGTACCGAAGAATAGGAAGTATGCAATTGTATACTCCTTTAGAAAAGACTATGCACCGCCATGAATTTGAGCTTAATTGGAATCTTCTTTTGGCTCTTTCATCTTATATTCCATCTCCATCTTTGGTTTATCTGAATGATTACAATAAAAATCAAAGTGTAAAGATTTAACTTATGGAGCTCTTAGCTTCAAGAAAGAAATACTCCAGAACACAATATAATTTACAAATCTGATATATATAAACTTCAGATCTAGATGATAGCCTTAAAGTAACATAAAAGTATCATAAAGTAACATAAATAAAAAATGCCATCAAATATATCTAAATTTTGGTGGAATAAGACCGCCGTGAATATAAATTTAGGTGAAAATCATCTAATCTTGAAAAAAAAAAGAGAATAAAATATTGTAAAATTAGAGAGTTAATTTCTATTCAAAAAGGAATTGGTCATCTTCTTTTTCGGTGGAAGAAAGTTGAGGGTTTGGTGATGACTTCCAAAGAGTTTTAGATGAGGGACAAATAAGAAAAGAGAAAGTCGCCTAACATTTTCTATGAAAGAGTAATTTAATTTTGACCGAAGTTATAAATTTACTTAGAGTTGTACTATGATACATAAGAATGTATTATATAGTTTAGTTTTTAATTTTTGCATTAATAATTTTAGTTTTCTATTGTATTTTTAAAATATAAATTTATAAGTTAAGAATTATAACGAAAAAATTAAAAATTATAATAACAATATAATATAACAACGGAAAAATTGAGAAAATATATACACTTAATTATTTATTAGAAACATTATGGTGTAATTAATTTGTGAAAGAAATAATATATAGTAGCATAAGTTTAATGTGAGTATAGTAGATGAAATGCAAGTGCAAGAAATAATTAATGGATTTGAATAATGTTGGATGATAGAGATGGAGAAGAGGGAGTTTGGGAAAGAAAGTGGGGGGACATTGCCCATCACCATGCATCGAGATAATGAGTTCTATTTAGAGTCAATGCAAAGGATTACCCACTAATCACGCGAGAATTCGGATGCTGATTGATTGATGCTACACTACCCTTTTTATGTATACATACATACATACACATGTATATTTATATCATGGAAAATGACTGAGCATTAGGACCACTACTACACTATAGGGGCCTCTTCTTATTTAGAAGAATATGATTGCGATCTATTATAACTTCACTACCCATTTATAGTAAAGTTTTCAACGTCTTAAACTCAATGATTTTGGAGGTGGAAATTTTGCCTCTTCACTTTTAAGAAAATAATCATAATAATAATAATAAGACTACTTATTATATATTTTAGAAACCACTTAGTCTTTGGCTCGATGATAAAAACACCCACCCTCTAATTAGAGAGTAGCTGTTTGATAGATTTTTCTCTAACTCACCATATAATATCAGTTTCCGATCTCGTTTAATCTGTACATTCGAAACTAATAAATAGAAGTAGAATTTTAGACTAAAAAGAGATCTAAATTGGATTCTTTGATGAAAATGATAGCAAACCTGTCATTATCATAATCAATCGTTAATCATCATCATCATTATCATCAATCACTAATAAATACCCACAAGATTGATAATTGTATTTTGGAAGATTAATAATGCATCTTCATAGTCAATGGTTAACCCTAGTCTCCATGCGCATATATATCGTCCTGTAAATTATTTAATTTATAAATTAAAATATAGTTTGAAGTTTTATAAACAATATATAGTCCATTATTGACTAGCTAATTAAAAATGAGAGAGAAAAAAAATGCAGCATAACATCATTTAAATTGACTAATTATATAGAATAATTACATACTGGTAATAATAAAAAAACCTAAAACACGAAACATAATTTTATAAAATGATGTTTATAAAATTGTGTTATTTAAAATAATTTTATTGTATGTACAACTCAATTAAAATTTGGATATGTAATTAAATTTAAGGATTATATAACATGGAATAATATTAATGGAGAAAGCATTATATTGCCTTTGACGCAAGTAGCTTTCGTGTTGATTGAGTATACTCCTTAATGAAATGAAATGCATTATCCTTAATCCAGGAGTCACCATCTCCAAGTCATTAGATTTTTTAAACATCGATCCACTAATCTAAAAGTTTTCTGGACAAAAATAGTACATTAATTTTTCTTACTTAATTACGTATCTAAATTAATTTGAATGAACATTAAAGTGATCAGAATTTGGAAGTCAAAAACTCTAGGTACATATTAATCTTTTCAGCAAGAGGAGTATATATGATTCAAAATATAGAAAGAATGTATTCAGAAAGCCAAATTTGCTTTATAAAATATTCATGTTATGTGATATATATAATTATATAATCTCTTATAAATAAAACTAAAATAATGTGAAAAAAGTTAAAAAGCAAAGGTGAATTTAATGTTGTAAATTCCATTACTAAAAACATATATATTAGCAAAAAGTAATTGATTCATTGCAAATTAACTAGGGTTAATTTTCTTTTTCCTTTTCTTTTTATGGTTCCAAATTTCTTCAACATATTTAGTTTCATATTGGACGACAAGCTCGAGTAACTCTATGCTAATTAACCCCTTTCTTTATTTATCTTCTATTTCTAAATTAAACTTAATAAATAATATATTTAAATGGAAATCAAAATCAGTAATTCTCTCTTTATTTGAATCACATAATGTGTTTAAATTTCTTATCAAACCCACATGTCATGCACTAATTAACAAGTAGCTACCAAAGTGTTATGAATGATACCACTCGGAAAATTTTTTATTCTTGTTTTCTCTTTGCCCATCATATTTGTTTGTCTTAAATAAGTATATTTTCCGATTACAATTTAAGTATTCTTCTCGGGAAATCTTTGGAACATATGGGTTTCTTTGCATAAATTTGACAATAAATATAATATGGGATGGGACTGCCAAAGGTTAATTTGGCAACAGATTGACCTTTGACAAGGCAGCTTCCATCCCCATGTTAAACTAGCTCTCTTCTCTATCTATATTAACTACGCACAAATTAAATCTAGGTTACACAACCTTTTACATAAATTTCCTTTAACATTGCTATTTCAACAACATTGCAATATGTGTTCATTTTCTATATCTATGTGAAAGGAACTCTAGTTAATTGACTCATCTCAAGAAATAATTAATCCCCCCCAAAAAAAAGGGTTCCAAAATTACCCATGTGCATTTTCAAGAGTAATATATGAAAGAAAAAAATAATCAAAAACAAAAAATTTACATAAAATTACTAATATGTACCAACGCTTTGAAGATGAAAGAAGCATGAAGTCCTAATTTTATGATATTTTCTAACGTCTACTATATGAGTGATATAAAATTAATTGTAAGTATTAGTGAATTCAATTAATAAAAGTTTTGAAAATAGTACAAAATGCTAGGAGTTGAAATTTTATTCACACCAAAAAAGAAACAAGTAATTTTATAATACATAATGAGTTTCTATATATTCTTTGTACCTTAATTTCCACAAATTTTTGAATACTTTCATCCATTTGCTCTTATCTAGATGAGAGAATTTCATACATATAAATCATTAGATTTGCATGAAGAAAACACAATGATGGCTTGAAGGCTGTTTTTTACACCACTAACGAAGCTAAAATCCAACATTGAAAAACATTCACAACAGCATTTGTTCTCCATTAACAAGACCAGCAAAAAAACCAGCAGATTCCAAGCAAATCAAAGCTTAAAACAACTAGTAGTGCAAATATGAGTGGAAACCATTTAATTTAAAACCCTAAAAGTCTTTCAAAATTTCATAGATATATATTTTAATATGTAAGAATAATGTCAGATCAAAATCTAAATGGTGCTTTAGATAGATTCTCAAAGGGCAAGTTAGTCAATTTATCACAAGAAAGTTATAAAAAAAAAGTACAAAAATTGCTGTATATAGTGCGAATTTGCACCTGCAAAGCTGGTTGATTTAGCTAAAACTACAACGTCTTGTATAAAATTTTGACAAAAAACAATTCCCAGGTCATTTTCTATAGCTCTGAACACCCTCTCTTTCTCTCTCTTTTCCTTTTTCTCTCTAGATATACAAAGAAAGAAAGAAGCTATAAATATGGTAGAGAGTGTAAACAACAAAGTCTAAGCAAACATTTTGGCTTCCTTGGGATTCCAAATTTTTTCCGAAAGCTGAAGTGGCCGGAGTGTAGCCAAAACTCAGGTCTGTAAATGGTTTTTCCTTTTTTCTTTTTTCTTTCTTCCTTTAAAAACAAAAAATTTGGTCACAGATCGATCTCATCAAATATATCAATATATTTTTTTTACGTATACTTATTACTGTTTTAGCATGGTTTCTTGTATAACTTCTTGATCTGTTGCCAGAAAAATAGAATCTTCTTCCTATATTCTATTTCAACTTCTTCTTTGTCAGTATACCCATATCTCCATTTTCGCTTCATACATGTAGATCCTTTATTTTTGTAGTATATATATTTTTTAAGGGTTGTTTTAAATTTTATTCATTTCAGCTACGGAGTTCTTCATATTTTTCTTTCTAAATCTGTTTGATCTAGCAACTTCCCATGAACTTTTTTTTTTTTTCTAATTTCATTTGTTTAATTTTGTATATATATAATTAACCTATTTTTCTGTCAATTTTCTTCGGGAATAGGTTATATTCTGGTTACGTAGAACTTTTTCTCTAACATTTTTCTTCAAATCCACCCTTGTTTACTCAGTGGCTTGCAGCTGTTAAGCTTCTCATTTTCAAGATTGTTCTAGATCTCATATTTTCTTTCTTCTTCTTAATTTCTTTCCACTTTTCTTTATGAATGATTCCTTTTCCATTTGATCTCCTAAAAATAAATTATTTTCCATGCCATTTCTTGTATTTTTATTTCTACAATCATGCATATATATTAGAGTACCCAACAAAACCCTCCAACTTGTAGAATTTTTGTTCACAATTCCTTGCCAGCTTTTCCTCTTCATTCTTACCATTTTCTAGGTTTGTAATTTACGTATTCAGTTCTTCAAGTTCATGTAAACGTGAAGAAAAAGTGTTTGGCTAATTTTTATTACATTTTTTCTCGAGAATTTCATATAATTTAACAGTTTACCAAGTAACTAAATAAGGAGTGAGGATAACAACAAAATAATATGTACATTTGTCTAAGCCTGAGAAATTTTCAGATTTTTGCTGTGGAAATGGGGAGAGGAAAGATCGAGATCAAGAGGATCGAAAACACCACGAATCGTCAGGTCACCTTCTGCAAGAGGAGAAATGGACTCTTGAAGAAAGCTTATGAATTATCAGTTCTCTGTGATGCTGAAGTTGCCCTCATTGTCTTCTCCAGCCGGGGCCGCCTCTACGAGTACTCCAACAGCAAGTAAATTCCTCCTTCCCATCTCTTCAGTTTCTTTTACCTTTTGTTTTAGACGTAAATATCACATGATCATCAAGCACTTAAAGCCCTTAATTATTACATCATCAACAAAACCTAAGCTTATATATTTATATGGTTAGAAAATGACGAGATTGAACTGTTTGTGAGCTAAAAACAGAAGAGAGAAGAGACGGTGAAAGCAGTGTGTAAATGCTAACTCAAGTTAGAGTTCAGGAGTTGAAGTCACAGGCATGCAATTTTCCTAATATAGCAAAGAGTTATTATTGTACTTTGACGTTTTTTATGCATAGAGTTCTATCTAGCTTTCAGAACTTGACAAATTTTATGCCTCGAGCCTTGAGTTCTATCTGTTCAAACTGATAGAAAAATTAATAGACCTTCACCGTATGAATAAGTATATATGATCCCCCAACAGAAAATTTTCACAAGAGAATTTGTTTCTTTCTTCTAACTTGAACCCTTTAATTAAATATTTCAGGTTATGAGCGAGAGAAAAAAACGATTAGCATAAACTTGTCTGAAATTTCTCCAAAACTTTCCCATTAATTGTTTTTTTTTTTAATCTAGTTTGGCCTTTAAGAAAGAAAATGATCTTTTGGATTATGTTCATTCTGTTATATAATCATCACTATTTGTAGCTTTTTTGTGGAAATTAATCATAGTCTTCTAGTTGTTAGCATGAAATATATGTTATGAAGAAAATTTTGTTGTTTCACATCATGATTTGGGAAGAAAATGCTCGAATTTTGAAGTCTTCTGATCTCTATCTCTTCACACATTAATTAGATCTGTAATCTATTAAATGTTCTTATAAATCTTAGAAGGTTTGATTCTGAAACTTTGTTGTTTCTCCTTTTTTGCTAAAACAATCCTGCATACAATTATGGGGTTAACTATTGTTAGTACACGTGTTTTGGGCCTAAAGTAGACTAAAAATGGAGCTGATTATCATTAGTGCTGTCATTTTAATTTTCTAAAGTCCATCATATACTGTTTTTGAAAAACAAAAATGATAGAAATATTTTGTTGCCAGTTATTTCATGAAAATGACAATTTTTTTCTTTCAAAAAAGAAAAAGGTTTTTTTTTATTAATTGTCTTGTGGAAATGACTCAAAAATTAATGAATCTTGCCCCCTTTTTTTCTTTCAATTTTCACACAGAAAAATTAAGAAAGCCAAAATAATGTTTTCATTCAAAAAATATCCCATCAAGCGCAGGTCCCTTACCTTTATTTTTCAGTTGTTTCCGAAAACATGCTAAAACACTTTCAAATGGAAAGCAACAAATATGATATAAACCAAATCCCCCTTCTTATTAATTTTTGCGTGCATAGGATTCAAATTGGCAATTTCTTGTATTAATATTCAAAGAAATTTAACAAATTTCAAACTAATGGTGATGCACTATTGTGTGAAATGTTGAAATGGTTTAAAAGTTTAACACTTGCTTCACGCTCTCAAACAACTTTTTACTTATCTAATAAAAACCTTTGTAGTTCAGTTTTATCTGTGATTAATTAAATAAAGTACTGTTGAAATGTGCAAAATAAAATGTCTGACATTGATTTAATGAGATTTATTACTCATAATCTCCAAAATAAGGAATTACAAAAATGATAGCCAGTTCTGAAGATTCATCTCTCAACCAAGTATTTGTCTTTCACAGTTCTTCATGTTTCCTTTTTGGTACAAATAAAAATATTTGGTTGCAGTTTGAACTTTATTCTTCATCTTCTATTGCTTATGAAGTCTCAGTTTTCGGTGTCTTCTGTCTGTCCTTTTAGATTTGTAATTTTTCTTCAACATTATTTGGTCTTTCTTCGAATGTTAATATTCCTTTTTCTAGGTTTATATCTGAAGGATCTGAAATTTTCCATGAACACCTGTGTCTCTTTTCTCTTTCCTTTAATTTTGTTAATCAGTAGCTTCAATCATCCAGGCTTTCTTTATTTAGTTAATGGTTTGTGGGGTTCACTGCACTTCTCTAGAACTTCACATATTTTCAGTGAACAAATTTTTTTCTTTTTAAAAAAAAAAAGTTAATTTCTTTTGTTCCTCTTTCATCAGTTCCTTGGGTTGTCTGTTTCCAGTTCTAGTCCTGAGAATCCTCGCAACATTTTGTTTGCAGTTCTTTGGTGAAAAACTTTGTACACTTTTTGTTTTCCTTCTGTTTTGATTGAAGCTAAATATAAATCAACTTGTCTGTGGATTTCCCCTTTTACCATTTTCGTGCTAAGCTATGAATAATTAAGCAGACAATATTTTCTCTTCTGAAATATGATTCCTGAGTGGAGTGGAGACCAAATGGATTTGTCATAATTATTAGTCTTTTCCCATACCCTATTCATTGACTTTGATTCCCATTGTTTCATTTGTGCCTTTTGTCCAATCCTCATGTCACATCATTTTGTGCTTGATTTTCACCTACACTTTCTTTAATCTTTTTCATGAAATAACTTGCCCACCTACAGTACACAGACTTTATAGTATAGTCATTGACAAGTAGAAATTTTATGTGATCTACAGTACGGAGACTCCAATATATATACATACATATATATATTATAGTCATTATGGCAATAGTCTTATCCCATATGAAGATATATCCAACCTAGAAAAAAAGTTTATGTTATTGTTTGTTTCTAAAATTTAAATTTTCATATCATGTGTTGAGAACCTTATTGAGACAAAAATGATATATAGTATCAATTGTCATTAATGGTGTAAAGTAAAGAGTACCATAGATTTCATGAAAATTACAGGTCTAAAAATATTAGTTTGATGCAAAGAAAAAAGAATAATATGACAATTAATTTCTTAACCTTATGACATTACATAGGGTGATACAAATGTCTTGCTATTAATATAGTTTTTATTAGTTGAATCGCTTTAGAAAGTTTTAGGTTTTAGTTAAAGAGCAACATTAACATTACAGATCTCTTCACTGCCTCAAGCCATATAAATACAAGTAAAGTTTATGCCAGGTATATATAATAGATTCTTTCTCATCATATAATGTGAATCCGATTTGATTTCAATGTGATATAGATTTGAGCATAAAATCGTATATATAATTGATTGATATAAGTAAATGTATAAGACTTTGAGCATAAAATCTTAGTTTTCATATCAAATAAATTCAATCACCCAACTCAAAAACTTAAGCTTTGAAATAAATGAGAAGTTTAGAATTAAGTCGATGTAACTGTTTGAGTTCTAGTGAGAGAGTTTAATTTCTTGCACAAAAGAGACATACCAGATAAGTGAAGCTCCATTTTCCCAGAAAAGAAAAAGTTGCTGCAAGTTAATTTCCCATCCCTTTTCTAGGGTTTTAGATTATTTGACTACAGCAGCATTGCATTCAATAAGCTTTATTCATTACAGCATACAGTTCTGATCCATCCTTTCCTCTTCCATCATTCATAAATCTCACTTGCTTTTGGATTTTGTTTCCATTTTCAGCTATCAAAATTTCCCATATCTTTTACTTACTGTTTTCTTCGGAGGAAGCAATCTGAGTCGTATCTTTTACTTCAGTTTTCTTCAATCTAAAAGGCACTTAAAATTTCATCCTTGGACTCTGGTTTTCTCTAAGCTTGTTTCTCCATTTTCATGTTAAGTGATGACTTATTGAAAGAGGTAAAAAAAAAAATGGGACTGTTCACTAGCTAGCTAGGGTTTTCTTTTTCTTCTGCAATGTATGCATGGTGACAGAAACTGAAAAAGCTGAAAATATTTTAAAAAGAATTTAATTTCTTCAGTACTGTAAACAAAAAAAAAAAAAATAGGTTAACTGGTCTACTTCATTCATCACGTTATGTTGCCTTATCAATTCGACTCTTTAACTCTATTTATTATATACACAGTCCATGATCGTGTCACTTAGTGTAATATATATTTCATAAATTAGGCAAAGCTGCTAATTAAATCAGTTAAAACTATTTGGATGAGTGTGTTTTATGTGTTTTAAGTTTATTGATGCACCAATGGTAAAATCTTCTCTTCTTCTTCCTTTTTTGTAAATAATTTTTCCTATTCTGGTCAAAATTTTAATTAGAAATTTTTATTTGTTTCATGCATCATCAGCAGCATAAGATCGACCATAGACAGGTACAAGAAAGCATGCTCCGATAATTCTAACACAGGCTCTGTTACTGAGATCAATGCTCAGGTGACTAATTCAATTCGTCTTCATTTTCCATTTATTAATTATCCTCAAAACAAAATTTATCACTTTCGAGTAGTAACTAGGAAATTAATGATGCATGGGAAGAAAAATATTGAACTATAATATTTGTTATTTAGATTTAAATTTATGAACCTAACGTTCTTCTATTTTCTACGTTAATTAATGCAGTATTATCAGCAGGAGTCAGCCAAGCTGAGGCAACAGATCCAAATGTTACAGAATTCTAACAGGTAATTTATTTTGTATCAGGAGAGAACCTCGATTATTAAAATTGAAAACCCGTAAAAAACAATGAATTTAATGAGATAAAGAAAGATTATCTAACTCTTAATATTAGGCACTTGATGGGTGATTCTCTGAGCTCTTTAACTGTGAAAGAGCTGAAGCAGCTGGAGAATAGGCTTGAACGAGGCATTACTAGGATCAGGTCCAAGAAGGTAATGAAGCAAAAGTGAAGAAAATGTTATTTGTTTATTTGATTTTAATTAATTTTCTGTTTAATTGTGTTTTTCTTGTTTTCTGCAACAGCATGAAATGTTGCTGGCTGAAATTGAGTACTTGCAGAAAAGGGTAATTAAATTATTGCCTTTCAGCGTTCCAATATTTTTCTTCCAATAGTTTCTGGGAACTCTTTAACATTTATCTTTTCCATCAGGAGATTGAGCTGGAAAATGAAAGTGTTTGCCTTCGCTCTAAGGTATTTATGAAATATAATGGTGATCTTGAAGGGTGAAAATGATAATGGTGTTGATAATTTTTTTCTTGTGAAATTTCTCAGATAGCGGAAGTTGAGAGGTTTCAGCAAGCAAACATGGTGACAGGGCCAGAGCTGACTGCAATCCAGGCATTAGCTTCCAGGAATTTCTTCAGTCCAGCTATCATTGAAGGTGGAAATACCTACTCCGCTCACCCTGACAAGAAGATTCTTCATCTTGGGTATATTACTTCCTATTTCTCCATCACAGTATTTTCATTCATAATCAAAACTACTATAATCAATCTCAACTTGTAACATCATGTAGCAACCTATAACAAGATTTCATCAATTGAACTAATCAGTACCAACATTGAAATGTTATTTAGGACACAAAAGAGAATGATTCAATCTTGATTTCAATTTTTATTTTTCTTCCCCTTTGCAGGTGATCAAGCAACTGGAAATCATGCAGTCTGAAAATGGCATCTGAGTATCAAATCTATGATAAAAGATATCACTGTTATCTACTTATTTCTATTTGAAAGTGTGTAGTACTATTTGCAGTCTCTGGTACTCAGGGACTTGAGTCATAAAAAATGTAGCCAGGTATGAGCTTGGGTAACCTATAAATTACGCTGATGACTCTTGTATCTTTCGCTGCTTCATTGCTGGAGATGAATGATAATCCTGTTGAACCTTAAATGTGCTATGTATAAAATAAAGATTGTGTTATGCATGTCTTGTACTCAGCAAATCTAGAAGATATATGAGTATGTTGAAGTTTAGAATGGATCAGAAAAACAATCCTGGGGACGGTGGTTTCGTGCAGGATTGAGGATTCATTTCCTAGATATTAGGACTACTGTCTTGAAAATATTTATCATAACTTTTAAGTCTAAATTAGGCTTTTCATTTAGTATTGAAATGTTGTGACATATTTATTCTCCCTTCTAAATCTATGAGAGATCTACTCTTGTTTAGAAAGAGAAGTCTGAAAACTAAAAGGTGAACAAATCAGGACACTGATCATTCAGCCAACCTCTAAATAGGGTTTTTCCTAAGGGTCAAATTGTGATCAAGTGCTGTCTTGAGGTTATTATAATGTAGACTCTCGTGTAATTATTTTTGTTTTTTTGTATATTTCAGAGTATTTAACTGCTTATAGTACTAAGGATAATGAAACTGGGGATGCAAAATATGTATCCCAAACTAATATGGTGTAAAACATAGCAATGACTAAAAAATTCAGTTAGTACTAATATTAGGCACTGATAGACAGATGCCATGTCAATTGGAATACGAACTTGTATCCCAACTTTGTATTCATAGAGCTATATTTTTAGTCAGAGTGTACCAAGTTAGTAATGAGTAATACAATCTATACATACTCATCTACCAATTGACATTGTATGATACAATGGAAAAATCTGTACTCAGATCAAACTATCTTATTAAACTGTACAGATGACAGCTACAAACTAAACATTCTCAAAACGTAAAATGAGATATTTGCTTAGACAGTCCAAATGTTGAAACCAACACTAAGAGGTCCATATCAGAATGAGGATCAGATAACGTACAAGTTCATAGACTCACCAGCTAAGGAAGGATTTGGACAAGCTCCACAAACAAATTCATTTGGATTCAATGCAATAACCATATATATGAATGTATAATACTATCTTAAGACTGCAAATTGAACTGTAAACATATACATCATAGAGAATAAACCTTAGAACTTTCAGAAAACACTTAAAATATATGCTATATGAACTCCAAATATCAACATGTGTTTTAACACAACTAAGAAAATAGGAAATACTCTTTGGATGATCTTCGCGCCATTGTGCATATAGCCCCTTGCAAGTTATTAGGTCAAAGAATGGTGCACCCTCCTCTTTCAGCTTGCTTGCGGAGCTCCTCAGTCTCTCTCTGTGCTCTTTCAAGATTCTCTCTGAGCTTACGAATTTCATCATTTGACTTTATTTGAGCTAATTGTGCAATCTCCTCAGCCCTTAGTCGAGCAGCTTGCTCTTCTGCTAATTGCAGTTCAAGCCTAGTAGTTGTCTCTTTGAGCTTTGACTCAACCTATTAAAAAGTACCAACATACAGTAGGCAAACAGACCACAGCAACAAAGACTCAGGTTGCATAATAGTGATATAAAAGCTTTTGAGTTAAATATGTTAGTTAGTAGTTTAATCTAACAGCTTAGGAAGTTGCCACGTAGGCAAAATTACATGCTAATTTCTACCTTCAGATAGTTCTAATCTATCAATTATCAATCATTGGATTATACCTTTTGAAGGTGATAATTTAGGGCTAAGGACCAAGCAGCACTCCTTACAGATTTTGTAATTGCATAATTTAGAATATGATTACCAGGTATGAGTAAATGAACACATATGCATGTCATAAATTTGAAGTCAAAACAAGAAGCATGAAAAATACCATCTCAGTAATTCGTTTAAGCTGCTCTTCATATGATCTATGCATCTGCTCCTTCAGCTCTGAAATTTCTCGTTTAGAATATCCCTTCAGAGAATCAACCTCCTCTTGTTGATCACGGAGTTTAGTAGCCCCTTTCTGCATATAGATGAGGGCAATTTCATGAAATATATAAAGAGAAACAGTATACAAAAGTCTATAATGACTATGAATGAACTCACCTTCAACTCAGTAAAGATATCATCTGTATATGGCTGGCCACCATTCTGTACTATGACCTTGTTAACAAGAGAGAGCAGCTTTTCAACCTGCTCAGTTCTCTTGGCTTCATTCTTTGTCTTGTTATCAAAAAGCACGAGCCGATTTTCACAAAGCTTAAGAATTTCCTAAATCAAAGTAAAAATGAATGGGAAAATAGCAAATTTTAGGCCTTTTTTTATAAAAGATGGGTAAATTAAGCAAATACTTCATACATTAGTAGTTATGAAGGCAATAACGAGCATGCTGATAATTTTTTCTTTTTATGGTAAAATCAAATTTCAACAAGTAGTTCCATGCTACTCATAGTTTGGCCACAGTTATAATGAACATTTACACATTGAATTTCAGGATCTCAAAACATAATCAAGACTTCATACAACACAAAATGAAAACTCCAAATAATCTACATATATCATGTTCAAGTGAAAAGGTTTGGCTAGCCAAAACTAGGCCTGGAAACCAGTAAATTTCATGAATAATACACTGAATTTCAGGATCTCAAAACACAATCAAGACTTCATACAACACAGAAAGAAACTCCAAATAATCTACAAATATTATGTTCCCGTGAAGAGGATTGGCTAGTCAAAATTAGGGATAGAAAGCAATAGATGCCACTTCATAGGGTAAAATCCTTTACCTAATGGAATAAAGCATGAAACAATGTCATTGATGTCATAAACAGCCAGAAGGAAAGATGCATTTCTTGCATCGATGTCATTCAAAGAAATCTATATACAACCAAGATCAGGTAATGCAAGCAGTGACCAACGGCCCACCTCAACTTCAGCCCCAAAAAGAGCAAAAGGTTTGAAAACCGATCAATGCAAATGAAAACAAAAACTATTCAGAGTAAGAAGGAATATGGAAGATGAAGTTTAAGATGGATGTATTTAATGTTAAACTATCCTACAGGCGTCTAAACTTTACAAACAAAGCAGTTAAAAACACCTTGATTAAAACGATTAATGAGGTTATCAAACAACATTGTAGTTCAGGAAGAAACCTTCAAAGGCTCTGGACACCCACGACCCAAATAATCTTCCAATGTTTCATCATTATCTTCGAGTTCATCCCCTCCGGTGAAGACTACAATCATGTAGTCAATAATTTTGCTTCCAAACAAAGTCTGCAGGCTGCATAATGCAGCTTCTTCTTCCTGAGAAAACCGAGTCCTAACCGAGAAAACCACAAGGACTGCATGGATCCCATCCTTGGCCAAATCAATACATTTCACAATTTCCTTGCCCACAAATTCAGATCCAGCAGAAAAGTCAAAGAGTCCTGAAATGACTCATCAAATCAGTTAATATACCCAATA
This sequence comes from Melia azedarach, assembly GCA_028052125.1. Lineage (NCBI taxonomy): Eukaryota > Viridiplantae > Streptophyta > Magnoliopsida > Sapindales > Meliaceae > Melia > Melia azedarach. The sequence continues at coordinate 14,533,308 of CM051401.1, read as the reverse complement.
ATAATCCACAAGCATGGAAAAGTTGACAAAAAAAATTATATATTTGGAGAAAGCATACCAGGGGTGTCGATGACATTAACAGTGTGACCATCTTTCAGCTTAGTTATCTGCATTTCACAAGTACTAGTAACACCGGATGAGCTAGCCCTCGACTTGAAGGCTTTTCTTCCCAGAATACTGTTGCCAGTTGCACTTTTTCCATTGCCAGTACGACCAACTAAAACCACAGTTCGCACTCCATTGGTAGGAGAAGTGAGCTCCCAATCATCATCTATTGCACTTCCACCCATAAGGTAATATATGAAATCACCTGAATTGCAGACAATACCAAAACACTTTCAATTAATAATTTTACAACAATAAAGGAAGAAACAAACGCATTACAAAACATATCTCTGGAAATCTCTTTATATGCGTATAATTCCAATCCATTAAAACCTACATTTCAGTTACTTTCCCATCAGAAAAGGCAACAAAATCATATCAGATAATGCAGAGCAACATAAATAAGCAAATAAATATAATTCAGACCCAATTATATAACTAAGTTAAAATCAATGACAATGATTATAACCAAGCACCAATTATTGATACAAACTAAAGGAATAAATATAACTAAATTAATAAATAAATAACCTGATTGAATTATTCACCAAAAAGAAGACGATCAATCAAAATAATTCAAATTCATCTAAAAATATCTTTCAATCATTCTTTTTAACAACAAAAACAGCAGCAGCCCTCACAGAAACTCGAAATTTTCAATTATAAATCATAGAGCCAGATAACGAAATCAACCATAAAAAGATTCCAAGAAATTCTACATGGAATGAAGCAACGATAGGATTACTTACTTGGGAAGAGAGAGAAAACTAATGAGTTTGCGTCGGATAAAAGAAAAAGGACAAAAAGACGAGGACTTTGATTGTATTTGTATGGAGAGAGAGTGTGTGTGAACAGTCCGAGTATTCGACGAGGGGGATTTAGCGATTTTTGTTTGGTTTCTTGAGTGGAAAATGAAATTTGTTTTTATTATGTAGGTCCATAATTTTTACCAAACTTTCAAATACGCTCATATTTTTTCTATTTATATCAAAGAGGTCAGATGGCTTAACACGACAAAGCATGACATGAGAAAAAAAAATAGATTTATAAAGACAGCACCAGAGCTCCCGTATATTTAAGTTGGGCCCACAGTTTACACCCGGACCTCTAATATGTGAAGCTGTTATACCGACTCAAATAATTAATTAAGAATCAATTTGACATAAAATTATATTTAAATTTTTTTGTTTTTGAAAATAAAGAATATGCATATATATATGATAAATTATAAACAAATATCTAAAATTAAATTGAATAATAAACTTTATGTTTAACAAAAACTACTCGTGACGTAATCGTAAAATTATTCTATTTATCTAGAATTTATGTTTATATATTGTGAAATAATTAACAACATTGATTAATTCCTAAATTTTAATAAATAAATAATTTTTAAAATAATATTTACCAAATACATACTTTATTTCTATTATTTTTAAATATTTACCAAAGTTTTTAACTTTCTTAAATTTGAAAATAATTCTCAAATATTATATTAAATATAGTTTAGATATTAAAAATATAATTCAAATACTTAAATTATATTTTAATTTTTTAAAATAATTTTTGAATCATAAACTAAATAAAATATTCATAGAAATAATTATACAAGTTAAAATTTGTGATATTTTAATAATTATTTGAATTTTTTTACGAGAGAACAAATTTAATAAATTTATGAATTTTTAGGTAAAATTTTAAAAATTAAATATAAATAAGTTAAAATTAATAATAACTTATTTTTAATTTATCGTCAAAATTGAAATACTCAATTTTAATTAGACGGACGCAATACAAAATAATTAGACATAAATTTTGTTTTATAATGAATTTATCATCTAATATAATAGCAGATAAATTTAAAATCTAGAGAAAAACATGGTCATTAACTAGGAGATCATTAATCTATATGAACTAATTCAATATAAATGAATAAATTATAAAATGATTGAAAAATATCATGAACAACAAGGATCTATTTGATAATTACTTTTGTTGAAACCCGGAACCAAGTCTTGAGTGCGAATTTTCTCCGTTATCGTACGGACTGGACCGTTGGACGCCCGTTTCGGCCCATCTAATTCTCTCTTTTTTTAATGGATTTGTCGCTTGACAGGAACTTTCCTACGTATTTTTACGGTCTAAAATAGTAAAATTCTAATTCTAATCATAAAATTTATTTAAATTAAAAAAAATAGAAATGTTATTGCCCCTCCAAAATTTTATATAACATGTTTTTCTTTTTTAATAATAAAATTTTCTTATAAATTTTATTAATTACAAAAACTTCTTAACTAAATTGGCACAATATATACATACACACACACATTGAATCCAAAGCTAAGTTAAATCTATATTTTTTACATAATACTATTTAATTTAATTAGTAGTATTAGAATATTTGAGATTCATTTTCGCTATTACTATAATTAAGAAATATCTGATTATTATTTTTCTGAAGTATTTTTAAAGGAATTTCCATAGTCCTAGACATAAAAAACGCGTTTTGGTGAGTTAAATTAAAATTAATATAACACGTGGGACCCGTGCGGGTAATAATGTGGCAAGAAATGACGTCGTTTCTGTGCCTTAAATCTCACGTTTGTTTGACATTCGATATCAGTCAGGGCAAAATCTTTTTTAGCAGAGTTTTCTAGATACAGACGAAGAGGAATTACGGAGGCAAAAGAATTTGTCTAAATTTATAGTGCAGATATAATGGACTGGATGAAGCTGAATTGAAAGATTAAATTTTTAGGGCACAAAACTATCGAGTTAGGGTTTTCTTTGTCGAATTTGAATGTGGTGAAATGAAGGACCCATTGCGGAGAACCAAAGTGGTGATTAGGCATTTGCCGCCTTCTCTCTCTCAATCAGAACTATTATCCCTTTTGGGCGATCGTTTCATCGACCGCTACAATTGGTTCTACTTTCGCCCCGGAAAATCCAGGTATTTGTTTTTATTTTGGTAGGAAATTTTTTATTGTTAGTTTCTTTTTTCTTTTTTAAATTTGTGTTAAATTGAGTTTTGATTTTACAGTCACAAACATCAGAGATATTCTCGAGCCTACATAGAGTTGAAGAATCCAGAAGATGTTTTTGAGTTTGCTGAATTTTTTAATGGACATGTTTTTGTTAATGAAAAGGGTAATTTTTTTTTTTTATTTAGCAATAACTTTTTTTTTCTAAAAAAAAAGATTGAATGTGTTTTGTTAATGGTTCTATGTTATTGGTTTATGTTTAGGTGCTCAATTTAAGGCCATTGTTGAATATGCTCCTTCTCAACGGGTTCCTAAGCCTTATGCTAAAAAGGATAGCCGGGAAGGCACCATTTTTCGGGGTATTTTTTATTTTATTTTTATTTCTACACTTATTGTTCTTATTGTTGTTGTGACAAATGATATTAGTAATTCGTTGCATTTGTCTTTGATGTTAAAAAAAATAGACCCGGATTATCTTGAGTTTCTCAAACTTATTGCAAAACCTGTTGAGAATCTTCCAAGTGCAGAAATTCAGCTGGAAAGAAAGGAAGCTGAGTTATCTGGTTAGTTACTTATTTTCAGATGAATTTTAGGACATAAACTGATGTACTTCAAATATGGGTTGATATTGTTTGCATTTTCAAATATATCTTTCCCAGGCGTTGCAAAAGAGTCCCCTATTGTCACACCCCTTATGGAATATGTTCGGCAGAGAAGAGCTAATGATAGTGGAACTCAGGTATGTTGGACTCTTCTCTCCGGTAAATGTGTGAATGTGCACTGAGGAAATTCCAAAATTTTTTAGTTGTATAGTATAATGAACTTAAGTCCTTGCACATATGTTTGAAGTCTTCCAAAGGGACCTCACTTTTTATCACTGAATGGTAAATCTTATGCAATTTAGTACGGCTTTTCTATTTACTTTTGTTGCATCTCCGAGTCAAGAATTATATGTCCAGAAATTCTTGTTAAACTTATATTGTATTACTCAAGCTATCTCCAGTGCTTCCACTATTTCAATTAATGTGGGGGTGTATAATACAGATAGTCAATATGGTGCTCAATTTGGAGTGAGATGCTAAATTGTGGCCATTCTCATTCATATTGTTCTTTCCTTTTTATATTACTTGAACATGAAAGTTCTCATCCCTATCTACGTGTTATTATTGTTGTCATTGTTTCCTTGAGCAATGAAAAATAGAGTTACCTCTTTCTTGATTAGATCAATTTCTTTTTGGTGCTTTTAATATACATAATAGTGTTTGGAATTGGACTTTATGATTGATGATAGGGATCCTTAGCTGTCGGGAAAGTTGGCAGAAGAAGTCGGGCAGCATCTACAAACAAGTCTGGTTCAAGTGCCTCCAAACGAGGTTCAGAGAAGAAGAAGGTAATTACTTCTTGGCATATTGTTTTGAGCACATCTAATTTTCTGAATTTTTACGTTGGTTTGACAAACGCTTTTTCTTTTTCTTACATTATGAATCTATCAAATAATGTCCCGTGATTGAAGAAGCTACAATGATAATGCGTATGAAATGCCTTTTTGACGTCAAACTTTTAAGTGGCATATCTGTTGAGAATCATGAGGATCCAATTTATATCGTTATGTAAATAATCATTTAAGACGGGGGAAATAGAGAAACTTGGGGTTGTATTTTCGTTGAGATGTAGCTAATAAGGTCAGTTATTAGTGCTTTAAGTCATTATTCTTGCAGCTGAAATTTTTTTGAAGTAGTGGCATTTATCTACTGATAAGTCACAGCATATTCAGAAACTGAGAAAAGGATTTTAAAACTGCAAGCCATCTTACAGGAATTTAAGCTTGATTTTTGTCAATTGGGTAAAAAAAAAAAAAAAAGAATCTCATTGATTATTTTCAAATGTTGCACCAAACTCTGGAAAATGCAAACCTGTGCTTTTGCAATTTCTTCCTGTTGAACAGACCAAGCTGGAGAATGTTATTTTGTTGGTTTTGTGTAATATGATAGGCCAGCTGATCACTTGCTTTAACATTGTAGTTGTGCTTGTAAACTATAGTGCCTCATATTCTACTTTTATGTTAAGTTGTGTGATGCAAAGTCTTACGATTAATTGGTTAAGTCAAGTACATTATGTTTTTCCTTCTTTTATTCTGCGCCTCTGTACTGCTAGCGTATACAAGCAGGGGCGGGGGTGGCCCCTCAGACCCCACAATTTTTTTAAATTTCTATTATAGTATTTATATTTTAGACCCATTATCCATTTTTGGTTCCACCCCCTGTATACAAGCTTTAGTCTTTTAATGATTTCATAATGTATTAAAGGAAAAAAAGGGTGGTTTATTGGTTTCTTGTAAAGAAAGAATTTTACTGTATATAAATATGGATTGCGACAGTTTCTCAAATTTATTTTTGGGGGTATTGGCTTTGTTGTCAGTATATTCTGAAAAACAGTGCAAAGAATGCAAGTCGGAAGGAAAAATCAACTTTCATTGCAGTAGCCAAGCAAGAGGATCAACCAGCCATTTCAACTGGAAAGGAAATGTCAGAAAGTGAAACCAGTATGCATTTTTCCTGACGACTGTGTGTAGTATTATGAACACTTTTAGTTTCTTATTTGGTGTGAAAGAAACATTTCTTTTAGTTTTATTTTATGAGTATGTGTGCTAGCATAAGACTATTTGAAGCTGAATTGGATGAAAGAGTTGTGTTGCGAAGGCATAAATCTTTTAGCTTGCTTTTTCTCTCTCTTTCCCTAACAATTGATATCACTATAGTCTGTTTTGTTCAACTGTAATTTGATGCTCTTGTTTCTTCAAAATACCTACCCCTGCCCCATTAGACATTTATCAGTTTTTTCTTCTGTAAGTGGGTTAAGGCTTGATGCTGACACCAATAATGTAATTGTTTGAATTGCAGTTCCTGGTGTTGAAGGCTTTGTCTCAGGAATCACATTGACCTCCGATACAGGAAAGAAAAAGATCTTGCTTTTGAAAGGGAAAGGGCGAGAAATTTCTAATGTAAGTTTATTGACCTCCCATGCAACTGAATTCTCTTTGAGCAAACATAAATATTGTTAGTCTAACATGAATGAGTCTTATGGACTGTTAATCAGTTATTTCTAGTGTCTGGATGCAAATTATGACTGATTTTGTGATCCTCAGGCTCCTGAGGCCCTGTTGCACAAGCAGGGAGAAACATCACCTGCTGAAAACTCAGCTACTGCAACTGCTCCTAAGCAGATTCAGAAGCGTGAGACTGGCGGGAAGTTGATCAGAAAAGTCCTCCCTCAGCAGAAGATGCAAACTGTGAGTTCAGAGAACGCTAAGCTACCACAAGGGTCTATCAACTCACAGCCAGTTCCAAATGGTCATGTGTCCAATAATGACTCGCCTGCATTTAGTTCTGATGGTGATACGAAAAGAATTGCAGATGATAGATTTGTGAGAAAAATCCTGCTTGGTTCAGGTGCTGTGATTGAGAAGCAAGAAAAACGTACAAGAAATAAGGATAGACCCGATCGTGGTGTCTGGACTCGTCGTTCTGATGTTTCACAAGCTAATGGAGAGCGCCCATCATCTTTGCAGCCCACTCAATTGCCTTCTAATTCCATTGAAGGTATTTTTATTTTAGATGGGATTAATCAGGAATTTCTGTTAGTGTAGAGAATATACTGGACTGTTAGTAATGTTAGCAGCTGATATTCTCTTGTATCAGCTTTTTGAGCAGGAAATACATGGATCTCACTAACTTGTGATTATTTTCAGTTAATCATGGAGATACAAAAGAGGATATTTCTTCTGGAAGCAAGACCACTGAAGTTGCAGCCCCTGCAGGTGGAGGTAATTGTGCAGAATATAGTTAGTCTTCATTTAACTTCAAAATTGGTTGGTCATCCAAGTTGTTTTTTTTTTTTAACCTAAAGAATAAGGTTTTAATGATACCATTCCTGCCATCACAAATATTGCATTTGTCCAGGTTTTCATAGACATAATGGACGTCGTGTAGCTGCCCATAGTATGAAGGACGATGTCAGTACAATTGAGGGAAAGGCTTCCAAAAGAAGAGGTGGTACGGGCTCGGTTGTCCATGAGGTGAGGCAAATCTTGTCTGACTGGAGCATTTAACTTCTGCGTCAGTACTGGTCAAAATCTCTCTGTTTTCCTTTTTCCTTTTTCTCTTCTCTTATAACAACATGACATATCTTGTATGTAAATGCAGAAACACGTGTGGATTCCAAAATCTTCTTCTGCGCATTAGAGTATCTATATGAATCTGGTAAAACCTTTATGTATATGATTTCTTTCTTCATTGTCTCATGTAGATATATTAGCTCTTTTTATAATATCAAACAGGACTTGATCTAGAACCTGCCTGAGAATCTCACTACTCATATTGAATTATAAATAATTAGATAAATTTGTAAATTCCAATATTATGCCTTCATTCACGAGGTGTGATGCAGATGACTAACAATAGATAACAATCATACCAGCAGAATTCTTAAGCTTAAGCTTAATAGTAAATCCTCTGCTATCGTGCGTGTGTAATTTAAGCTTTTCCTTTTCGACCTAATAAAGTTGGATGAGTTATTTATTTGATTTGTTTGGTTCGCTCAAGCCAATTTGCATGTTTCACAGGTATAAGAATTTGCAACTCATTTTATCTGACGCGAGGCTCTAGCTTGTGTCATGTTGCAATGAATGGCAGAGGATCTGATTTGGCTTTGAATTTTCAATCCTTACATCATTCTGCGATTTGTCTACCTTCCATGCTCAGGTTGGGATCCAATCTCTGTTCAGATACAGTCTGAAGTACGGATGAATGCTATCTGTGAAAAATCTGTCTCAAGTAACAGAGAGCTTCCACCACTGGTTCTCCAGATTCTTCGATAAGCAGTGTTATCGAAGCTATAATCAAAGGTCCTGCTTGACCTGTAGATAGTCTATTTTTTCCAATGATGAAGTTCAGGGTGCCCTAAAATCATATTTTGACCGTTACACTGTGCTGTCATGCGAAGGTTTAATTTTAGATGGGAAACTGTCATGTGGTTGTACAGTGCATGTTGCTTCTAAACGAAAAGGGCTTGCAGCTGGATTTATTTCTCACCTAGAGGCAGAGCTATTACATTCAGTGTGAACACTTTTTTGGCAACTGCCATATTACATTCACCAGAAGGAATCTTCCTTTCGGTATGCATATTGATTTAGGAATTGGAATCCGAACATATTGATCTCTGTAGAGAATGTAACTTGGTTTGTGTAGCCAAGCTTCTCGTGTTTTATGAAATCTTTTCGCCTTTTTCTGAATGTTGTTCTAAATGATGCATGTGCAAATATACCATTCAAAAAGCTTCTAACCACCATGAAAATAATTTATGGGAATTTCCCCCTTGTTTGAGAATAATTTATAAATTTCGTTTCTAATTCCCAAGGGAAGCAAAAGCAGATTTCTTGTAGGATTTTTTTTTTATAAAAAAAAAAAAGTTTGAGGGGATTCTAAATAATTTTTTTATTCTCTCTACCTAACCCACCTATGCCAAAGCTAGTGTTTCAAAACTGAGACGCAAGTTAAGTGAAATACCCTTGGAGGCATAATTTAATGACTAAATCTTTTTGAGTAAAAACATTGTTGCGATTCATTTCATTTTAGATTTGCTTAGGAAATAAATAAGGTAATGATACATTTACTTCTCTATATCCATCCATTCTTAGAAATGAAATTATACAGCATACAAGAGGCACTACTGTTCTACATACAGTAAGTAAAAAAAAAAAAAGAGAACGTGCGTCTTCTATAAATGTGACGTAAAGAATTCTTCCCATTCCTGAAAATTTGAACTATGGAATTTGAATGATTTCGACTATAAATTTATGCAGTGACTGTGGCTTTGAGAAGAAAGGGCAGTGATCACTTCCTTTGATCTTGTAAACTCCTTCCGGTGGGTTTTCTCTCACAAGTTTTTCTTGGACATCAGGTGAAAGAGCACGATCTTCTAATGTTTGTATGAAGAAACGTCGTCCAGCTCCATACTTTTCGGGGGACAACAACAGCTTTTCCATGATAGGACCTAATGGGGTAGGTCTCATCGAAACCATGGCCAACGCAACATCCTGGAAACCAAACAAATGTGTAATGCATGTCAATAAGGGACGGGACAAATATGTCAACATGTAACGGCCAGATTGTTCCAATTTCAGTCATAATGAAACAAAAGTAGACATCCTTTTCTTGTTCTGGTAAAAGACTAATTATTATAACAATGACAATGCATAAAAACATGGAAGAATATATCATGTTTCACATTCAACCCGAATCTACTTCCAAATATGTCCTCTGGTGGCCAGATTTTGTGTTTTCGTAGTTACATAAAAGAGAAGACATGCTTTTGTATTCTGATGTCAATTTACACCATTGGACTTGCTCTATGTTATGACATATGAGAAAGTAGTGTAATAAAGATGAGAAATACAGTAATCCCAAAGATGCTTACATGAGACTTGTGCAAATCTAGTGCATTATCCAAAGGTTGGCAAAAGCTCAGAAATTCTTAAGTGAGACACAATTTTTGAATAGTAAGATTACCTTTGATGGTGACTGATTGAAATATAACCCTTTCATTAGCTGTTTCTCGAACATGAATCCTGTAGGAGGTTGGTCTTTACCATTTCCGAAAATCAAAAACTGTGATTCTTTCATAAAACGCTCTGCAGATCCGAGCTGCAAATTCAATAACCAAGAAGAATGAAAACTTGCTGAAAGAATTGCATACATGCAAGAATAAGAAAAAAAAACTGCCTAAGAAACAGGTTATTATAATGTTTTAGAAAAGTTTGATACAATTATTTCAATGCAATTAGGAAGCATTTGACAAAATTGCAGATGAGATAAAAAAATATTAAGTATGTGCCCTGTTAGCAGTTTGGCATACTTTTTGAACTTCCATAATTTTCCTACTGAATAAAAAATCCTTAAACCTAAACTTAGCAGAGCAATTAGCATTCAAAATACCTCTTCAGCAAAGACATCAAAAGGCCTCTGGCCATCTGACACCATTGTAGCGCATAGAAAAATAGCTTTTGAGATCTTTTGGGGGAAATGCTCCAAGGCATAAGAAACGCTTGCACCTCCGCTACTGTGACCTATCAAATTAACCTGCACAAGAGACAAGACACACATGTCCAGTACATTCCTTTTGAGATGAGTAACTATCATTGCAGTATTTCACATAAGGTCTAACCTTTTCATCCTCGGGAAGGTTTTCAAGATAATCAATCAATGGTTTTGAATATTCTGCCAGTGTGGCAACACTGTTTGTATCAGTCAGATCAATACCGGATCCTTTGAGATCTAAGGCAGTGGGTTGCAATCCTGCTTCCTCCAATAGAGCAACAGTTTTGTACCAACACCACGCCCCAAACCCTTCTCCGTGTATTAAAACAACTTTTTTATGCTGGATATTCTCCAGGACGATTGGTGCCTGTACAAAAAATATAACTCAGTAAATCACAGCTTTGTTTAAATCAATTTGGGGCTGGAAATGCAAATTAAAATTTTTCCAGACAACATATAATACGGGGCAAGTAAAACTCATTCTGCAATGTGTTTCTGACAGAAAATTATAGTGGAAGACAGAATATGGCTAAACTTCATTAAACATCTGCATACTTGCGTAGAGGTGGTTGCTCCTATTTGTGAGTTACTTTCACATTAAATGTCAAGGATAACCTAAGCAACACTACAGATAGTCTTAAGCAGAATCATACATAAAAAGTGATCTATGATCTTCTGCTAGCTAAAAAGTTTTAGCTTTGATATGTAACAATAGGAACCATATCCGCAGCGCACAAATCTACACCTTCTTCTGGTTTATAAGAAAAGGATATTTTCTTCACTCCCAGCATCAAAATCTTTATTTCAGTTTCGGATGGTCCCAGAAATTTGAGGACTTCTTATCATCTTAATGACTATTTCCGCCACTCTGAACAGCTTTCAGCACAAATTTCAAACGTACTACCCCGCTAATGATGAGTTAATCTTTGAATAACCCCTTCATGAAGTTTCATAGATCATCTATGACATTTCCATGAACATGCCAAAACATAATTAAAGAAATTATAGTACTCAATAGATCATTTCTAACACCACCTAAAAGTGGAGTGACTACCACACTGAAAAACTTTAATCTGCTCAGATCCTTTCTGTCTCTAAGTAAGCTAAATAGTCGAGACTAAAAAGATATTGACTTGACACAATTTAATAGCAAAAATCCTTAAAAGCAGAAATATATTATCTTCTCATACTTTCTCCAGATTTGCTTTTGAAGTCTTCACCAAAAAGTAAGCCAAAAAACATTACTATATTGCTAAAGCTTTTAACTTTCCACACCTCAAAACTTAATCATGAAACCCCACTTTCATTACAGATCCAATGATACAGAAAAGTAGAAATAAACACAATAAAATGATTAAAAATTAAAGAAAATGTTTTCAAAAAATTGAATTTTCACCTGTTTTTCTTTAGATAAAGGATCAGTAAGTCTTCTAGAACTCGTTGAGGCTCCAATTCGTCTAGACATGGATCCATCAAATCTCTGAGACAACTGATGCTGCTGAATCGCCATAGACAAAGCTTGCCTGTGCAAAAACTCTTCTTCTGCTAACAGCTTTCTCTGAGACCGACCCATTCTCTTACTTCTCGATCCAGGCTCTTTAGTGTCCTTCTTTTTCATGCAAATAAACCGATTACCCATTTCTCCAAATCAACTTCTACACAAAACCCACAATTTTTTTTCCGGAAAACGGAAGAAAATCATAAAATTTTCTGGGAAAGTGAGTTGAGAGTGAACAAAAATCCCATATTTGTAGTGTAAAAAAAAAAAGGAAAAATTATGATATCACACCTCAGAGAGAAAGAGAAAGAAAGATAAAAGAGAGAACCAAAGGAAAGAGTAGGTAGAACAAGTTTACTAAAATAAAGATTAAAGACAAGGAAAGAAAATTAATGTGTGAACGAACACAAACTGTTTTATAACTCAAAAATCCCCCAACTGAATTGATTTGCTATTTAATGTTCCTTTGTCTCTCAGTGTAGTTAGATGTTAGACTTTCAATGCTCTCTCTCTCTCTCCCTTCTCTGTAGATTCTGATCTTTTAACTGCTTTAGTTATATCCGACTCTGCGGTAAACTACGACAAGAAGTGAATAGTTCGTGCTCTGCTCGAAGTGGAAGGAAGATTCTTCTTATTATTTTATTTTTATTTTTACTTAAAAATTATTATTATTAAAAGATATTAAAAAATATAAAATCACAATCATTATATTATTAAATTTAAAATTTTAACGATTATATACAACAATGCAACTCTTCAATCATAATATAAAAATTAAAATCTTTTGTATAAAATTTGAAAATTCTAGCATGAAGTTGAAAATTTGATCCAAAATTCTAGCATAATCTTAAAACACTTAATACAATAATATAAGTTGAAAGTTCAAAACAAAAATAAAATATTTAATATAAAATTTGGAACTTTTGATTGTAATAAATTTTTATAATATTGAATTTTGATTTTTAAATATAAAAGAGGAAGAAAAAAGTGAAAAAAAGTTTCAATGATTTAGAAAATAATTGGAGGTGTCATATATTATATGTGATTAGGTAAACCATGTTTGAAGCATTTCCTAAGTCATTAGCACATGGAAACAGATGTTCATAATATTTTATTTAATATTTATTGTTATTCGTGGACTAAACTTTAATTATTTCCCAATTAATTTTAATTTCTTAAATGATTAATCCATTAACGTGTGTTTCACATCTTTAGCTTCAAAAAATATATTGCAAAATGCAAAGAATTCTTACAATTTTCGTAACATAAAATTTTAAATCTATAATTTTTTATATGTTTTATTTTTAATCTAAAATATATTAGCATAACTAATATGCACTAGAAATTTAATCTGAACCGTTAATAATAAATATACTTATAAAAATTATATAAAAATTTAGTCAAAAAATGGAAACTATTTTTATTTATTTTTAATTCTATCAAATCAAATTCAAAAATACAAATTCAATTAAAATATCAGTTAACATCATATCAACGTGTATACTTGACCGAGTCAAATAATAGTTCATATTTAAGTCATTTTTTAAATGTTAGGTATTCTACAACTGTCTGATATTTTCTTAATTAAATTTCAATAAATTCATGATTGTAAATATCAATAAATATCTAATTTAAATACTAGACTTGTAATATGTAATATTTTAAAAAAAAAAGTAAGTTATGGTTTAAATTTATAAATTAATTAACCTAGTGAATCAAATTATAGATAATATGTTATAATAAATAATTTTTAATTTTTTGTTTACATTTGTCTTTAGAAGAAATGGCTCCATCGTGAATATTTCAAATTTTGTCTCCATTAGGACAAATATAACCTAAACTAAGGAATTTTGACCAAAGCAATTGCATTTTTCTAAGTTAGTTGATTAATAATATTCTGTGGGAATTCCATATGGGACAAGAAATGACAGTTCATCCAATATTAATATTTAATTAATTTTTTCTTTTTGTATAGTTATCTATGTTCTTAGCATTAAAAAAAATTACATATATAATTGTTGTGGTGATTAAAATTCTTTTTCAATTTTTATATTGTTTTATTATAAATAAATAAAAGCAAGAGAAAATAACAGAGTGATATTGAATAGTCATGTAAATACTATTAAGTGGTCACATAAATTTTATTTATAACTATAGTTTATATTGACGTATCACAATTATTTTCATTAATAAGTTAGGTGGCAATCGTTTTCTTCGACAAAATATTTATTTATTTTTTACTCTTAATTTTGTTGTTACTATTATTACTATTTTTATGCTTAACATGCATTCAAACTCAATAATATTTTATTTTCTTAAAAAAATAATAATATTTAAACAATTATTCATATTAGGACAAAATTAATAAATAGCCTAAATTGAAATTTTTGACCAAAGAAATGTATTTTTCGAAATTAATTGATTAATATTTATTGAAATTTCCATGAAATGGCAATTCATTAGGTTGTAATATGCCAATTATTCATAATTATATATATTACTAAATTGTGCAAAGTCATTTTCATCGATTGAAAGTTTGATCTTTATAATATTTATGTATAATATAGATAATAAAGTGTAAATATAAAAAATTTATATATAAAAAAGAAGTGGTAGGAAAATGTTTTGAGTATCTTAGTGTATATTTTATGTTGTTATTTATTTGACTGAGGCTTTTTTTTTCCTCTAGAAAAATTATAAATTAATAATTTTAGATTGAGGTGTATAATTTGAACACAAGTATCCCCAAACCAAGTATAAGCATAAATAATCTAAATCCAATTTGTAGTTGGACCGGGCCAGAATATGAACAAATCCGGGCCGATTAAGAAAGATAATCGAAGCCCAGTTATCCAAAAGAAAAAGGAAAATTGAATTGAAATTAACGAAAAGTGAACAAATTTAAAAATATTAGAAATTAATTGAACTTAGCAGCACCAAAAAAAAAAAATTAATAAATATGTAAATTCATTCGATGATATATTCTCTATAATTATATATAATATTGTTGAATTTGAAACAATATGTTCTTAAATTATAAATTATGTGCAAGCCAAATTACCAGCACAAATATATATTAAAATGATAATAAAGAAATATCGCAAGTAATTCACATATTACTCTTTTGACAATTAATCGAGGACTAGCTAGCTAGCCCACGATTTAACACTAATTAGTGCTTGTTTATTAATTGATTTGAGATACTAAACTTTGATTCTACCTCATAATATTCTCCCTTTGTCCTTATTTACATTTCATCGAGTTATGGAACCAAAAAACAAAATCAGATACCGAATTTTGATGTTTTATTCTCAATTTCATTTTCCTTTACCCTATAAAAATCATAACCCTAGTTTGCTAATATCCACATCCATCTGATCGATTAATACTTGTACGAAATTGTTCTTAGAAAAAATCAAGTGAAAGAAAAATGGAGATTCTTGATTTCTTCTACCAATACTTTTTTCACTTTGCAATTCTATATGTCTCTTTTGCTCTCATTTACGTTTACTCTACTCGTAAATCTTCCAACCCTAATCTTCCTCCAGGGAAGAAAGGACTGCCCTTCATTGGTGAAACTTTATCCTATGTCTTGGACTCCCGGAAGGGTCTGCCGGAGAAATTTATCACTGAAAGAACCAGCAAATACTCGCCGGATGTCTTCCGAACGTCCCTCCTCGGAGAAGACATGGCTGTACTTTGCGGTGCTGCAGGCAACAAGTTTTTGTTTTCCGGACAAAACAAGTATGTTACGTCCTGGTGGCCGGATTCCATTAAAAAAGCTTTGATGGATCCTTCAAGTGTTGATAATTCTTCCAAGGAAGAATCCACAAAATTACGTAGCTATCTTCCTCCGTTTCTCAAGCCGGAATCTCTCCAGCATTACATTCCTGTAATGGATTCCATGGCGAAAGAACATTTACAGAAAGAATGGTCTCCATACAACGAAGTGAAAGTCTTCCCTCTGTCGAAAAAATACACGTTTGCATTGGCTTGTAGATTGTTTATGAGTGTTAAAGATCCCCAACAGGTGACAAATTTCGCAGAGCCTTTCGCTCTGGCAACTGCCGGGCTGATGTCGGTGCCAATAAATCTTCCAGGGACAACATTCAACAAAGCTGTGAAAGCAGGAAAAGTGATTCGGGAGCGGCTTCATGCAATTATTCGGAAGAGGAAAATGGAGCTGGAAGAGAATAGAGATTCTGGAGAAATGGATTTGGTTACTAGCATGATTCTTGATGGAATGAATGAAATAGAGATTGCTAATAAAATTGTAGGTTTCTTCATTGCAAGCCATGACACTACAAGCACTGCAATCACATTCATCGTTAAGTGTCTTGCTGAATACCCTGATGTCTACAGAAAAGTCTTTGAAGGTAACTGATACATATTCAAGTTTGACGTTTCAAGTTATGTAAATTCAACGATTATAATTAAATTATTTTGGTCTTGGAGTACAGAACAAATGGAGATTTCGGAGTCTAAAAAACCAGGAGATATGCTGAACTGGGAAGACGTTCAGAAAATGAAGTATTCTTGGTGTGTGGTTTGTGAAGTGATGAGGCTATCACCACCTGCTAATGGAGCTTTCAGAGAGGCCATGATTGATTTCACTTATGCTGGTTATACAATACCAAAGGGATGGAAGGTACGTGTGACACACAAGAATTCAGTTACAATAATGTTAAAGTATTCCCCCTCATGAAAATCCATTTTCCTGCAGACATTTTGGACAGTCCACACAACACACAAGAATCCAAAATATTTCCCAGAGCCAGAGAAGTTTGATCCTTCAAGATTTGAAGGAACTGGTCCTGCACCTTACACTTTTGTGCCATTCGGAGGAGGGCCCCGAATGTGCCCTGGAAAAGAGTATGCTCGATTGGAAATTCTGGTTTTCATTCACAATGTTGTGACAAAATTCAAATGGGAGAAGGTGATTCCGAATGAAAAAATTGAATACATTCCATCTCCAATTCCAATGGAAGGCCTTCCAGTTTCTTTGAAGACCATTGAAGCATAGTTCATTGCTTGCAAGATTTCGTGATTAATTTCATGATATTTTGAATTTTAAAAAGAGCAAATTTGCCTTTTTTCTCTTTAAGTTTGCCGTGTGCTGATGTTGTAGATGTGTTACTCTATTTATTTATTTTCTTCAGAATTATGTACTTGAATAAATTTCTTAATAAAATTTTATTTCTGTCGTATCCCAGCTGTTTTTTTTTCTCTTTTAGTAAATTAGATTTCTGGATATGTCCAAATATATTATGTAATAAACTCTTAATTTTTAGAAATCTCATATTAATTCAGTCTATAGAGCTCGAATATTAACGATTTTTAGCATGTTAAGGATAAATTTACATTTTAACAAGAAAGCTAGTAACAGATAAAAAAGTAATTAGAAAATGTGATTTTTACTATATATAAAGAATCAAATTTAATTTCTTAATTTAATATTTAATTTATATAAAAAGATCAAATTTATTTTTAATAACTATCTCTTAGCTTATTAAAATATGGGTCATAACCATATTAGTACAACCCTTTTAATTAAGAAATATATATTTTTTCCATCCTCCTATTGTTAAGAAATATGTTGAAAAGATACCTTTTCATTAATAATCAATCAATTTATTTATATAGAAACTAAAATCATGAGCAAATTTTTAGCAGAATAAAATATCTATTTTTGTTAATATCTATTCTTAAACCAAAGGTTTTCTTGATATGTCATACAAAATTACGAGGAAAAATATA
The DNA here is from genome assembly GCA_028052125.1 of Melia azedarach. Classification (NCBI taxonomy): domain Eukaryota; kingdom Viridiplantae; phylum Streptophyta; class Magnoliopsida; order Sapindales; family Meliaceae; genus Melia; species Melia azedarach. The sequence goes on along the minus strand of CM051401.1, from coordinate 14,515,873 downwards.
GTATCCTTTAGACCCCTAAATAATTATCATTTTATTAGTGAGGACATATATTTTCTATTTATATCAGTTAAGTACCTGTTTTAGTATTATTATATGAAAATTATTAAAACAGTCGACGTACAACACAATACCCCATTTTCTGCCGTCTCTCACTGTCTCTTTTCCCACTAACATCCCGTTAGTATACAACTGTATATTGTTCTCATTTACTAATAAACTACTATCAATCTTATTTATATCGTAAAATTCAAACTTGGAATCCATTAAAACAAGATCCCGTTAATGGCTCAGTCCCTTCATTCCCACGTAAATTCTATAAATTATTTCCCCAAAATTCCCTTGGAATACGATTTCCAGTTGTGTATACATGAGATTTTTGTTGCTTCATATGTATATATAGAGTAGCTAGCTAGTGTGCTCAGACATTTGAAGTCTGAGGAACAGAGAAGATGGTGAGGCTGATGCCACTGTATTTTTGGTTTTTCTTGCCGCTGCTGACGGCGGTAATTGGAGGAGTTCATGGAGGAGAAGTGACGTACGACAGCAGATCTTTGATTATCGATGGCCAGCGAAGGATTCTCTTCTCCGGTTCCATACATTATCCTCGAAGCCCTCCGGAGGTATTCTGCTTTAATCTGCTTAGTGCTAGCTTTTGCTCTCTTCATCATCTCTTTCTCTTTGTGCATTAATTATATTTCATGCACGATCCATGGACATTTTCTAAAGTTTTCACTCCATATTTTTACATTTCTAGACATATATAGTTTATATTTTAATTTCCATGTATTTATATGTTTATTTTTGTGGTGAGTTTTCAACTTATGAGGTCTTGGTGAAAGTACAGGAATATGAAACAAATACATTCTTTAAAAACATATATATCGATCGAGAATCATAAACTTACAGTGAAATTAATTATTACAAAATATTAAACTAGTGATTAATCTCAAGTTGGATTTGATATTAGCTAGTAAGAAATTAAAGTAGAGTTGGGAAATAATTTTGAAAAACAAAAAGTTTTTGTATTTGGTGGGTATATAAGATCGGTTTTTGGTAGAAAAATTATGGCCTTTCCCTAACTAGTTAATTAATCTTGTCTCAAAAGTTGTAGAAGTGAGGATTATTTTGAGAAATGCTATCAAAATTAATTATTAATTAAATACCTAAGTAATTTAATCAAGTGCCATCGTTAGTTCTAGCTATTTGATAAATATAAACTCCTTGAGAATATCGAACAGGCTGGTGGTTTTCATTTGGCTCTTCTCTTTTCTAAACTATATATATACTATAAAACTACATCTATAACTTCTATGCAATGGTTGAAGCAAAATTAATACATTGCTTGTGTTATACTCACAGTGTTTCATGGAAGGAAATAAAAAGGATAGCATTTGTTTGACCATTTCACTTCGTATTAATTAATGTTGCTTAGAAAGGAAGTGTTGTTTTCAGCGATATATATTTTTGAGTTAAAAATTGTACAAGTTGACTTGATCAGTAGTGCCGGGACTTATAGATGCTTAAATTACTATACAACTTGGCTAATTCAGAAAAATAAAATATATATAAATTATAATTCAAATCAGAAAATGTAGCATATAATCATAATGCATGTCAATTACAATTACAATTACAATAAAATATCTCTATTTTATTTGTACTTTTCAGATGTGGCCATCTTTGATTAAAAAAGCCAAAGAAGGAGGATTAGATGTGATACAAACTTATGTGTTTTGGAATCTTCATGAGCCTCAACCGGGCCAGGTAATCAAGAAATTACAAAAACATAATGAGTAAAATGTATAGGAAATAAGATGCGATTAAATAAGTATATACAACTGACTTTCAATGATTTTTTTTTTAATATTTGTAGTATGATTTTAGTGGAAGAGGGGATCTAGTAAAGTTCATAAAAGAAATCCACGCACAAGGCCTATATGCCAGCTTGAGGATCGGACCCTTCATTGAAAGCGAATGGTCTTATGGGTAAAATTCTATTGCTTCTTAAACTATATAATATTTCAATGTCGTTACAGATTTATATATATATATATATATATATATATATATATTCTGAAAAACAATTATTATATATAAATTTAAAATGGTTGCAGAGGTCTACCATTTTGGTTGCACGACGTTCCGGGCATTACTTTTAGATGTGACAATGAACCCTTCAAGGTAATTACGGCTAGCTATTCTATTTCATGAAATTATCATTAATATATTATCTTATGATAAATTAATCTAATAATTTCTTTTTCCATTTTATCGATCAATGGAATCAAGGCTCACATGCAAAATTTTACTGCAATGATCGTTAACATGATGAAATCAGAAGGGTTATATGCTTCACAAGGAGGTCCCATTATTCTATCACAGGTAAACATAATTTCTTAGCAGTAATGATTAATACTAGTTACCAATAATTTCAGGTCTTAAAAATAATTTTTACTTAGATGTCTATTATGTATATGTATATGTATATGTATATGTATAGATTGAGAATGAGTATCAAATGGTACAAAAAGCTTTCCACGATCGAGGACCTCCGTACGTCAAATGGGCTGCAGAGATGGCGGTTGGACTTCAAACTGGCGTGCCCTGGGTGATGTGCAAGCAAGACGATGCTCCAGATCCAGTGGTTAGTCTCTTAATTTCCAAATTATACGAAGGATCTAAATACTTATTTTCTTTACGTTTGAGTTTCATTGATATAAACATAAATGTTAGGGACCTTAGTGGAATATTCCATATATATGTTTTCTAGCATAATTATGAGCTTTCTTTATTTTTAGTTGAACGAAATTCAACATTTTATGTAATTTTACAGATAAATGCATGCAATGGGAAGGAATGTGGAGAGACATTTACAGGGCCAAACTCTCCCAATAAACCATCAATATGGACAGAAAATTGGACTTCTCAGTATGTAACAAAATCTTATTATAATTTTTTGATCGGTATAAAATTTTGATAAAGTACTCGTTAAAAAGTATTTTATCCAAAAAGTGAATAAGTTTTATACAATCTGCTTCTCAGCAATACCCTTTTTTTGTTTCTTTGAAGGTATCAGGTATACGGGGGAGATCCAACCAGGAGATCTGCTCAGGACATAGCATTTCATGTTGCATTATGGATTGCAAGGAATGGAAGCTTTGTAAATTACTACATGGTAAAATCATTAAGCCTTCCATAACTATCCCTTGTTAATTATACATATTTTAAAAATTGTGGACGTTGATATTAATTACAAATTAATACAGCAATTGTATTTAAACTTTGATATATATATGTTGTTACAGTACCATGGAGGAACCAATTTCGGAAGGGTAGCTTCTGAATTTGTAACAACAAGTTACTATAATCTAGCTCCTCTCGATGAGTATGGTACACACACCCCCCTTTTAACATGTTATATTTTTTCAATTATTAAATTTTGAACTGAATCGATTGTTCATATTATTAGGCTTGATCAATCAACCAACATGGAGCCATTTGAGGGATTTGCATATTTCAATCAAGCAATGTTCAAATACTTTACTTTTGGGAATGCAGATGCCTTCTTCTCTGGGTCCAAAACAGGAAGTAAGAACAATTAATGTATTCAATTAATTCTGAGTGAGAGTTAGATTTAATTCTTCAGAATCATATTAAAAAAAATGATAATTGTTCTAATATGCAGGCCTATGTCTTTAATGGAAATCCATCCGGAGAATGTGCAGCGTTTCTTGTAAACAAAAATAAGGAAGACGTTGAAGTTTCCTTTAAAAATTCTTCGTATTTACTGCCTGCAAAATCAATTAGCATTTTGCCTGACTGCAAGCACGTTATCTTCAATACTGCTAAGGCAAGAACCCTATTTCAACAACATTACTATATTTTTTGTTGTTGTTTTTCTGTTTTTGAATCTCTTCAAATTTCAACAGGTAAGAGCTCAATATGGGTTTAAAGCAAATGTACCGATCAAGACGTTCAATTTATCAGAAGAATGGGAAGAATTCAGAGAGCCAATTCCTAATTTTGTAGACACTACCTTGACATCGGATGCTTTATTAGAACACATAAGTACAACAAAAGATACAACTGATTACCTATGGTACACTTGCAGGTATACAACATCACCACTATAAACTGTATAAATACATTACAGAATCGGTATGTATTTTCACTGTATTTTCCTGTAAATAATATATACGTTCTTTCCTTCAGTTTTCAGCATGAATCCTCCGACGCTCAAGCCCTACTCAATGTGCATTCTCTAGGACATGTTTTACATGCATTTGTCAACGGGGTACTTGTCGGTAAGTTGAGAGTAATACTATACATTATAAGCAGTATTATATGAATATTTGATGTGTATTTTATTTACTATACAGTGGTTGGTAATAAGCAACTGATTCGTTTTTCTTGTTCTTTAGGATCTGCACATGGAAATCATAATAATAAGAGCTTTACCCTGCAGAGTAACGTTTCATTAAGCAACGGGATCAACAATGTTTCTTTGCTTAGTGCGATGGTTGGATTACCGGTACATTCAATCTCTAATCCCCAAAATTTTCATCTTTCATTAAAATATATATGTAGAATCTCGAATCTCCTGTACCAGAATCGGTGTGTGTTTAGTATTAAAGTGTAAAGTTGAATAGAAACCTTTCTTTGCTTAGTGTGATGGTAAGGATCATTTAAAATATATTACTTTAAATTTTGATAAAGCAAGAATAAAATTTATCATTTTTTTTTTCTCATTTTGATTTCTCTCTCACTTTTGGTGCAAAGGATTCGGGAGCTTATTTAGAGAGCAAGAAATATGGACCGGTTGCTGTCTCGTTTCAAGACACACAGGGAACAACAAAGGATTTAGCTAACCTTAGATGGGGATACAAGGTATATATTAACTTTCTCATCAATATTTCTCCAACTCATTTAATTAATCTCTCAATGTCATAAATTTTTTATTTAATTTTCACTTGTAATACATACATGTATACAGATAGGATTGCCGGGAGAGAATTTACAAATTTACAATGAAGAAGGATCGAAAAAAATTCAATGGAGTAAGCTTTCAACTACTAATCCCGATGAAACTCGTCCACCACTTACATGGTACAAGGTAATATATAAGAATATCAAATTTATTAGATTATATATATATATATATATACTGATTGATATATAATTATGTGATAGACTGTATTCGATGCACCTGGGATAGTTGAACCTATTACATTGGGTCTTACTTCAATGGGGAAAGGTGAAGCTTGGGTTAATGGCAGAAGTATTGGCAGATATTGGATTTCTTTTCGAGCTTCTCGATCTTTATCTTCACAAAGTTCGTAAGTACTTCTTGCTCATTGATATATATATATATGTACTTCGAATATATGTAAATTTGGTCATTTGTTATATGTATGTGTATTTAGGTACTATATACCAAGAACCTTCCTCAAACCTAAAGGCAACGTTTTAGTTATATTAGAAGAAGAGGGTGGTTTTCCTCCACTCATCACCATAGAGAAAGTTGCAACCACAACGGTTTGTGGGCAAGCAAAAGCTTCTGATCATTTTAACAATAATTACAACACAAGTAGGAGAGAAGCAGCAGAAGCTGTTCATCTATATTGTCCACCAAATAGGGTTTTTACAGAGATTTTATTTGCAAGCTATGGAACTCCTAATGGTGGTTGTGACGATGTTTACAGTTTAGGGCTTTGTGATTCACCAAATTCAAGAATCCTTGTCGAGAAGGTGAGTTTTTAAACAGAATCTGTGTTATCCAATTTTTTTTAATTATCTCAATTGTTGAAAAAATATATATATATATATATATATGGATTCTAACATGTTTTTTTTTTATTTGTGTATACATTGATCAAATTTATAATGTTTTCAGGCTTGTATAGGAAAAAGGAGATGTTCAATCCCAGCATCAGACCAGTTTTTTGGTGGGGATCCGTGTCCAAGCGAGCAGAAATCTTTGTCGGTTCAAGCATATTGCGGTTAAATATTGATTCATTGTTTAATTTTGGAAAAAGAATTAAAAGGTAGAAATTAAAGATCCAAACTTACTAATTTTCTTGTACCTTCAATTCCTAGTCCTGACAAAATTTTGACTCACAATAATTTTCTTGAAATATTCTTTCACCAATGGATAAAATTATTATCTTCAATTCCCCTTTGCTTTGCTCATGTAAGAAATTGTGTTTTATGCCCTGTAATAATATCTACTGCTTTTGTCTAGCTTTATCAAAATACTGTTTTTACTTTCTCAAAACACTTTCACTTTTGTTCCAAATAAAAATAAAAAGGAAAAGCAAAACATTGCACTTATTCGTATTCCTTTCTTTCCACTTGGTACAAATTCCTTGGACATTTTATTATGAGATTTCTTAGCCACAATTTAAATAGTATCACATTCATAATTAAAAGGTAGGTTGGCAAAAGTGATTTTCAACTAAAATACTTATCCAATGTGGAGTACTAGTAGTTAGATTAAAAATATTTACATGCAATGAAACATTATGCAACTAATATTTCTAAATAATAAATTAATAATTTGGATCCTGGTTTGGATACTACCTGAAAAGTGATAGACCTTTTCAATTTATGATGAATGATAATGTGCAAATGTATAAATAAAATGACGAATGATATCCAACATCATACTGAAAAATGATAAAATTTCTATCTTCACAGCCAATAGCATACAGAACGCTCAAATTTTGCAACAACATTTCATTACTTTCACTTACAAGAATTTCTCAATGCTTGCAGTTAGGGTGGATTTGGGCACTGCCCCAATCACAGCTTCTTTTTTCTCACCGTTGATGAAGATCATGATTGTTGGGATGCTTCGGATTCCATATTGAGTAGCAACTGAAGGACTTTCGTCGGTGTTCAATTTGAAGCACTTGACCTTTCCAGTATACTGCTGTGCTAGTTCACCTATTACCGGATGGATCATTTGGCAGGGACCGCACCACGGCGCCCAGAACTCTACTAGCACAGTCCCCTCAGCCTTCAGTACTAGTGATTGCCATGTTGAATCAGTCACATTTGGAACTGCAAATTTTGAAAGCCAAGGAAAGAGCTCAATTCAACTTAGAAATATGAAAATGATTCTAATTCCACAAAACATTGCTAGCTAAAACAAAAATCCACTCTCACTATTCTGATACAATTTCTCGATCAAACTCGTCGTGGCAAAACTCAATAGAAAATGACTATTATATCAGTATAAATCAGAAGCAACTTGGTTTAGAAAAAGTCCCCAGAGTAAAAAGGATTCAACATTTTTGCAACAGAGCTCATGTTTACCGATACTAGAAGTAGAAAGATGCTCAAATTAGATGCACATACGCCTTTCCACACCGCCACATGATTGATCGTTGTTAGAATAGAAGCCGGATTCATTAACCTCTTGAGCGAAACGCCTCAAGCTCATTATGATATGCTCCAAGTGAATCTCCATGTCCAAGGAATAGAGAGCCGTGTCAAGGTCCGGATCGAAACGCGCCAAGCCCTCTTCTTCCTTAGATTAAAGGGTTTCATTAAGATTCCTTTGACTTAAAGAGTAAGAGTGCGACAGACCAATGAATGGCTATTAACAATTATTTATCATATGATGATCTTATTGTTATTTTGTCCATCTACGGCCTCATCAGTTGTCACTTTACAGGGGAACATCTACATTTTTATTTCCAAAACAAATGGAAGATGTCGAACTTTACAGGATCAGGGAAAGTGCATTCTCCAATTTGATTCTCTCAAAACTCGAATAAGCTTATCCAAATATTCTAGCAAGAGAACATTAATAGAATAGAGAGAAAATTTAAGGCAAAATATTTAATCAAGCGAAAGCATGCTGCAATCTATCAACAGCTATTAGTATTAGGTTATTGTTTCAGACTTCATGCAAAGTTTTTACTAGGCTAATGTTGTGTATGAGCCTGGTCTTAAACAAAGTTATCAAAAATCAAAATTATACAACTAAGCAAAACTGAGTCTGTTGATGATATGACAATTTATCTATAAATATCCCCTAAAGGGTCATTGCTACAATCAAAATAGACCACTAGACCAATATATACTTATCTCTTCTAAGAGTAAAATAAGAAATCAAAGGTTTTAACAAGGTAACCCAAAAAAAATGGAGAAAGCTAGCAAATTAATGCTACAAATTTAGCCTTGCAATCAAAACAAATTCAAAGCATAATCTGATAATATCTGGACATCAGTCATAGTCAATAAGTGAGCATAATACCCAGCATAAGAAGTTCAAAACACCCGCAGAATTATGAAAGTGAATTGATATTTTCCATGCTTCTTATCAAAGAGATAACAATAACTACAATAATTCCTACCCTGCTAGAGTCACTAAAACTCATAAAATTATACAAATCAGTACAGAATAGATATTTGCATTTTCAATAAAGAGTTCAATTACTACATTTTTCCTAAAACCTCAATATATCTTTGTTAATCTGAGTGAAAAGATTTCCACAAATCTGATAGCAACCAGATAGGCCAATTTTTGCTCGGTACTCAGTAGTGAAGAAATTGTTGTAAGTTAGGATGCTGATTTACTGACAAAGAAAGGGTATATGGATGAGATCATAAGCAACAGTGCAAGAACATCACTTTCAAAATTTCTCGAGATCAAGATTACAAGTCCTTTTAGCCTACTTGGAAGAAGATTAATAAAGTGGTAATGCTCAATCAGTAGATTAAGAGGATCTGAACTCTCACTGATACCCCCAATTTCACATTCTTTACGACTCTCTCTTCCTTTCAGATTAGAAAAGACCTAAAAATGAATGATCCTTAAATACCAATCTATTTCACAGCGGTACCCAAGGTTCAACCAAATTTAGGTAATCTGATTTCCAGAATCTGGTTTGGGTAAGGTAGGATTTCTAATGAGCTCCCCAATGCAAGGACTAATAATAAGAGTCCAGTCCCTGTGTGTAGAAAACACAGAAAGGTAATTCAAGTTCCCACACACGCACACATAAAAAAAAGCAATTGATACTTGGAAAGGGAAATTAAGAATCTGTGAATAATTTAAGCAGCTCTTCATTGTGCAAGCTCTAAAAGATTTTTCACGATTGCTTGTCAGGAAAAGAAGTCAAGTCTAAATCTTCAAGTTCTGGAGTCAATTGCTAAAATGAACAAAAATGGCAACGAAATACTCAGTTTGATTAGCTTAGGGATAAACGAGGAAGCTGCTTCAAAATCACAAAAAGATAACGCCTAAAGTAATTGAACCAAAGAGAACAGAACATACACTTATAAATCCAGTGAGAATTATTAAAAGCTGAATGACAAGTCTTTCGTATATCTGTTTCAGGGAAGCACAAGTAGTTTAAGTGATAAGGCATAATTTTCAAGAAAATAACTCTGTTGTTGTTGGCCTAAAACTTTTTCTGCTTGGCTAGACTTATATGCACTAATAGCTTTAGCTCTACAAAAAGTATATAAAGAAACTCCTAAGTTGCTAAAATACTATTATAAGTAAGATCAGCTAAACGACACTGATAAAAATATAGTGCTGAGAGAAGTTAGAATTTTAATATCTACATATCTAAGTCAAAGCCTTCTAAGGGCTCTAAACTTTTAAATGACCGCAATGCAAGAGCTCCGGTAATTGTTAAGCAGGAAATAAGAATATTTTTCCTAATATAATCTGTAAGAGAAACGAAAAACACACTTTTTTTCTGCCACCATTTGATTTTATGTCCTCAAATTATTCCTTTCCTTTCACAAATTTCACCTTGATCAGAAATTTGATATAGTGCCATCCAAACAGGCTCCAAGACTAGAATTTTATCGCAAGATAGATGTAGTTATGAACTGAATGATTACATATATCTGAAAACTGTGGAATTGACATGGACTAGACACAGACATTTAAGAGAGAGAGAGAGAGAACTAACTGCCAAGTGCTGCGTTTTGAGCTTCACAGACAATGCTCGTTTTTTGTCGAGAGACCCTTGAACTTAACGAAGTTGGCAACGGCTTCAATGGCGACTGAATCCTCAACCCTTCGAATCCGAGCAAAGATTGAACTCTCCGGCCACCAAACAACGGAAGTCTCGACGATGATGACGTTATTGCAGGCGGAAGTGAAATTGGAAGGGGAGAAGAACGAGAAACAGCGATCGACCCTGGAACAATTGCCATTGTTGAAGAGAAAATGAGAAATGGCGTTGTGAGATTTCGAGGTTTATATACAGGTTCGTCAAGGTTTGAAGCAAAATGAAAGTGAGATGGTAAGTTACTGCTGAGAGGAAATGGGGGCGGAAGAAATGACGATAGCGAAAAGGGAAGATCTTTCCTACAAGCTCGTTATGGGCACTGGACAACTATTTTTTCCTGTTATTTTAATTTCTAATTCTAATTAGTTTAACTAATAACAATATAACAAGCATATAATTAAAATGTGGTACCAATTTGATTAATGGGTTTGTAAACCCAATTGTAATTCGTAACCCAGCCTAGTTTCTTATTGGACCTAATTAACCTCTCAATTTATTAGCTTTCGATTGAAAAACACAAAAGCTCGCAGACCGAAGGACAGACAAGAACCCATCAAAAAACCATGCTTGCTACAACTAATACAATCAGCAAGGCTTTGAGTTTCACATTCAAGTTCTGTCTTCCACCTTACATACTCTCCTCTGACAAAACCTACATGGAATCTCCTCGAAGAAACCTATTGACGAGCTCTGCTTCTCGTTCTCCGCCAAGAGAAGCTAGTATCGAAGACACTGGTGATGGGTTCATCACATTGCAGGAGTGGCAGGGCTGGGGAGCTGTGTCTCCTTTGCCAGCTATGGTTAAGCAAATTGTTGAGGACTTGAAGGCTTTGGAGAAAAATATTGATGCCCAGATGAATTTCGGTGGCAATGGCGGTAAGCTTCAGGTACTGTATTTGGCTGCTGAAACGGTCAAACTGTAGCGTAAGGAATCTGTCTCTTTTGGTTATAAGAATTAATTTCTTGTGGAGAGAGCTGTGTTATCAGCTTCCACTTTGAAAATTGACCATGTCTTTGTTTTGATGGGGTACAAAGGTACTTTTTTGAAGGTAGTAAAGGCAATGGGCATTGATATAACACGAACTATCCTTTGCTATGGTAATTACAACAAATAGATTTCCTTTACCAATTGTTAAGTGTTTTGTGAAAGAAATGAATTATTATGTGTTTGATATGGATTTGGTTTGAATTGTTTGATAATGGCTATTCAAACTTAGATGAAGAAAGTACAATTTAGTTCAATTTCCAAAATATTTAAGGGATACTTTAGTTAGGATAGTTGTACCCAGGGTTAAGGAAATGTTCCAGATATGTGGATTTCTTGCCTGGTTCATATAAAATTAGGAACAGTTTTCTTTTTTTCCAATAATTTAACTTTGTTTCGTGTTGAGAACTTCCATTTCACATATTGAAGTATTAGTCTCAAGTGGTTCTGTGTTTTTACTTTCTTTCCCCTGTCCATATTGAAGTTGTGTGTTCTTTTTTTTTTTTAATTTGTTGCTTTCTATGAGCAGTCATGTGTGACCTTCTACAACTGCCTGTGATTCATTTGGCTGGAAATGTCTTATTACTATTCTTATTCTTGCTGTGATTTTTTTCATTACTCATGTACATTGATTCATTTATCTTTTAAATATCAGGGAGATTTCAAGATTCAAGAGGATAAGAAACACAGGGCAACCTATCAGGCTTTGGGTGATTCCGAAAAAAAGCTTCAGTTCTTTTCAGCTCGACAAATAGCTTGTCGTTTACTTGGCAGTCGGGGTTACCTTTGCCACATGGTATATTGCATTTTTCTAGAGCATTAGTTACATTTCTAATGGCTATTATGTGCTTTTTCCTTTTAATTATTCAGGAGGTGCAAGAAAGTTAGTGGTTAATATAGGGATCATGCCTTCTTTCGTTGTCCTGCCTTCCTTCTTCTAATCAGACCTTATTATTAACTTGGCAGTGCTGGCTTGCTATGGAAGACTGTATGTGTTCAAAAGTCAAACATTGTACCCTATGGCCTGGTATACGGTTTTGGCTGTATATGCATCCAAAGGTTAGGATATTTTTGTCATTTTGCTGTATGTTTTTCTGAGCCATAAAATATCTTCTAAAGAAACTAATCTATAATCAACTCTTTTTCAGGACTTTCTACGACAGAACAACACTGGGAAGTTGTTATGGCAAATATTTGGAGTTCAAGCTGCAACTTTGTGCCTTTTTGGCATTGCAGAAGATGAGGAAATCATGTGGGATGCATTTAGGCGTGCAGGTTTCTTTCAATCTCTCTTTTAACTGTTGAAAATTTTTAAAGATTGGTGGTGCCAAAAATGTGCAGTTGGCAATTAATTGTGGAGTCTCAAATCTCATTTAAAAGCATGTGTAGGTACATTAGGTCCACTATTAGTATTGTAGAATTCAAAACCATAATGTCTTGTAACTTCAATTTTCAAAGGGAAGTATAAAATGTTTTTGTTACCCTACAAATGGAGTATGCATTGGGCCAAAGTTACATAGAGTAGCTTTTCCATTTTGATACAATCATTTGTTGATTGCAATCAATAAAGAAATTTTATGTCGAAACTTAGTTATCGACATTTATTTCTGCAAGTAGTTAATATACTTTAATTTTTATTTCTTAAGTACTCAGAATCTAAGTTTGTGATTATCAAAATTGCAATATATGCATAATTTGGAACCATTACCTTCTGATTCTGTTTTTGCATAAATTTCAGGAAAAAGCAGGGTTTGGTGCCTTTACCCCAACAAAAATGCAGTTACAATGTCAGTCCAGGATACACTTGGTCATGGATCTTCAGAGGAACTAGAATGCATGCCAATGATGGTATTGTTATTGTTAATGCACTAGTACATGCCAATCTCTCCCTTTTAATACGGAAGTTCTGTCCTCATTTCAGGATATGCGTCATATTTCTTGTTTTGTTAGCTTGCACATAATAGATTGGAACCTAATGTTTTATATGCATATTCAATCAAATAGATGCAAATACAAAAATATTATATAATCCTTTTATTATTTAGCTGTCTCCTTTTTATATTAATTGTTGCAGAACATATAAAAATTATTTCAAACAAATAATGAGATTAGGGTCGCATATAATCTTCCTGGTTAGTGCATGAACATGATTTGTACGGCAATTTTCCTGACAGAACATGATTTGTATGCTAGTTTTCCTGACAGACATTACGTGGTATGTTTTGCAGATGAACTTAATAGAATAAAAAGCATATAATTGGAGAATGTTGCATGGAAGAGATAATTTCATTGTTTATGAAAAGTTTGGAGTCTCTTATTTCTTCTTTCATTCAACTAGGTCCTAATTCTTATGTTGGTTATACTGCAGACAGATGGGGATAAAACTCTGAACTTTGTTTTGATTGATGGTACATGGAGCAACTCCGCAGCGATGTTCAGTCGTTTAAAGGTCATTTATTTCTTTAATATTTATGGACTAAAGTTCATATAGGTATACATTTGATATCTCTGAATGTTCAGCTCTCTCTCTCTCTCCCCCTCCATATAATATGTCTGTGAAGAGATCCATTCTTGGATCCCTTGGGTTCTTTTGAAAAATATAGAAATCTGGTCCAAGACTACTTTGACCGTCCTCTCTAAACTTGTATTTGATGATTATTTGATGGTTTGCACTTGGAAATTTTGGCTGAAGTGTTTACTTACACAAAAGAGTTTCAAGTTTAGGATTGTCTAACACATCCACTTTGAAAACTTTTATAAACAAACCAACTTGTATCAAAATTGTCTCATAGTCTCTTTCCTTCATTTTCTTTCCTGTTCATTCCATTGACCAGGGGTCTCTTGCTCTAGAAACATCTGAAAATTCCTCAAGGGACCCACAGTCTGCTATACGTACTGTGCAAAAACTGGTATGATTCCTTAAGTTGGATTTAAGATGTGGAGGGTAGAAATCCTGATCGCAAGTCAAAGAGCGACCCTACCCGATTCCTTGGTGTCCCTGCCTTTAGTATGATTATCCATAGTTGTTCACAAAGTCATTGATGCGAGTATGTTCTATGTTCAGGAGAAAGCAAAGACAGTTTGGGGAGAGGAAAGCATTCCTTGCATATCTCTAAACATGGCTGCATCGGAAATGCACAAACTTCGGTAAGATGTGAAGATATTTGTCAAATCTCATCTACAGGGGCTTTTATGTATACATTGTTATTCCTTCTCTCCCAATTCTACCTGTTGGGTAGTGATCATCTTATGTATTTTGGAATGCAGGCCCCAGCCATCCTGGGACCGTACCTGCACAGCAGCTGCAGCCATTGGCCTTCTTTCAGAGCTTCATCTCCTTCCTAAATTTAGTTCATATGGATTGGATAAACAGGCTGAAGGAGTAGAGCATGCGTTGGTTGTTTTGTTAGAAGCCCTAACAACTAGACGGCTTCGAATGGGCAGGTCCATCACTCGTAAAGTAAGACACAACCGCGACATCTGTTAGTCAATTGCTATTAATACTGCTTTGCAAAAAGTTCAGATAAAAATACAAGAGCTTTACTTCATAGTTTCTGCAATCACAATTACACTGATTTCTCCTCTTGTAACACAAGTTTGACAACCGATGTTAATAATGATTTCAGAATTTTGACCTCACACTACTTTATATTCAGTCTTTCTATGTTATCATGCAAGGTGTCTTTTGGTTCGGTGCTTAAAATTTCTTTGATTTCAATTGTTAGAATTACAGAGTTTAGCTCTCTATTTTGATACAAAAGAGCATTATTGTAATTGTGTAATACAAAACCGTTTAGATAAATGTAATTGATGTCGTTGTTTCAGTACCATTTATGCACGAGGATTATTCGAAGATTTACAAGGATTATTTTATCCTTTGAAATTATTTGTAATCCCCAAAATCCAACTAAACTTAATATTATTCGTAATATTAAAATTTATGATAATATCTCAAATAAAAATACACTCAATGAACCGGATGGATGATGCAAACCAAACCTGGTTTGTGTGATGATGGTATTTAAGACTTGCTAGGCTTATGACAAGCCATAATATAGCATGAACTGACTGTTTTCTGTTGTTGGCTGCCACCAAACCATTCTTGGAAGTCCTCCGCTTCTCTCTCTCTCTGCTAAAAAAAGTAAAAATTAGAAATGGAAACAAAAGGAATGGCCGAAATAAGCTGGGAATTTTCTGAGGAAAGAACAGAAAAAGAGGGTTACTCCATTGCAGGAGCTGGAGATCATATGATTGATCTCCGAACTCAAGAAAGAAAATGAGCTTCAATCATTGCACCCAACTCCTTCTCTTCTTGCTTCTCACTGGCTGGGCTGCTTCGTCTATTTCTGGTGACTGTGTGTTACGATTATACATTGAGCAATTTGGTGTTTTATTTATGAAATATAATGTTTCATCATTGTTTAATGTTTTCATGCAGCAGATGATGTCTTTGAAACCTATGGAACTACCGGCCGTAACCTTCTTCAAATCAAATCAAGTATGTTCTTTTCAATCAAATTAAATTCTTATTGCCAGTTTTTCTCCTTTTTGTGCCAAATGCAGGATTTTCTTGTGTATTATGTATTGTTAAAACCAGCAGCAAGTATGAACTGACATGATTCATTAGATCAGAAAATATTCTTACATATAGGCATGGCTTTACATAGACAAAACATCCTTTTTAGGGAACCTAAACCATGCTTACTCTTTAGCTTTTACAACTAAGGAAACACACTCCTTAAAACCTGCAAGGATGTCATTTCTAATTCATCCAAACTAACTAAAACTTAACCATTCAAACTTAAACAACATAAAGATGAAATACAAAACAAATTCTCAATGCATCAACACTCCTCCTTGAGATTTTGTTTTGAAACTCCAAGCTTTTCCCTGAGTTTTTCAAATCTGGTTTTAGGCAAAGCTTTGGTCAGAATATCTGCCACCTGCTCTTCAGATTTGCAATGAATGAGGCACACTTCTTGATCCCTTTCTGCCTCTCTCAAAAAATGAAACTTAACTTTCATGTGCTTAGTTTTACCATGCTGAACTGGATTCTTTGCAATAGCAATAGCTGACTTGCTATCACAAAAGATTGGACTTGCATTAATCTGTCCAAAACCTAAATCAATCAACATCTTTCTCAACCAAATGCATTGATTTGCACCTGCTGCAGCAGCAATGAACTCTGCTTCAGCTGTTGATTGTGCTACAACATCTTGCTTCTTAGAACACCATGAAAACATCCCGGATCCAACTGAAAATGCATATCCTGAAGTGCTTTTTCCATCATCAATGCAGCCAGCCCAATCACTGTCCACATAGCCAAACAAATTAAGTTCTGCTTCAGGTTTGAACCAAATGCCAAAGTCATGTGTGCCTTTTAGGTACCTCAATACCCTTCGACCAGCTCCGAAATGTACTTGACTTGGATTTTGCATAAACCTTGAAAGTAAACTGGTTGCAAACATAATATCAGGTCTTGTTGCAGACAAGTATAATAAACTTCCCATAAGACTTCTATATCGGAATGCATCAGCCTTTGTATCTCCATCAAACTTGGTCAACTTTTGGTTAACTATAAGTGGTGTGCTTGTAGGTTTACAATGTTGCATTCTGAACTTCTTCAGCATATTGATAACATATGCTTGCTGTGAAACAAAAATCCCTTCAGCAGTTTGATGAACTTGAAGGCCAAGGAAAAACTTCATCTCACCCAAATCTGTCATTTCAAACTTTTGGTATAGTTGCTGCTTGAAATCATTCACATCATCAATTCTACTTCCAATAATTAACAAATCATCAACATACATTGATATAATTAAAGTATCAGCAGAAGCAGAAGTCTTGATGTAGAGAGTAGCATCATTGCAACTCCTCCTGAAACCTGAAGCACAAAGAAACTCATCAATTCTGCTATACCAGGCCCTTGGTGCTTGTTTTAAGCCATAAAGTGCCTTGTTCAGCTTGTAAACTTTGTCTTCCTCTCCATTAACCTTAAAACCTTCTGGTTGCTCAATAAAAATCTCTTCCTTCAAGTAACCATTGAGGAATGCTGACTTGATATCAAGATGGAAGATTTTCCATCTGTTTTGAGCAGCTAAAGCAATAAGTAATTTGATTGTATCAAGTCTGGCCACAGGTGCAAAAGTGTCTCCATAGTCAATGCCTTGCTGCTGAGCATACCCTTTCACAACAAGCCTTGCTTTATGCTTATGTATAGAACCATCTGCATTGAACTTAGTTCTATATACCCACTTTACACCAACAACTTGCTTGTGTAAAGGTCTGTCTACCAATTCCCAAGTTTTGTTCTTTTCTATTACAACAATCTCATCTCTCATAGCCACATTCCACTCCTCATAGTTGGATGCTTCTGAAAAGTTTGAAGGGTCAATCACAGCAACATTACACCTTGCATACACATCTGATAGGCTACATGTTCTTAGCACTGGTGAATCTGTTGTGCTTTGAACATCTATTTCCTCAACTCCATCAATCTCTTGAGCAATATCTCTCTGAAAATCTGATCTTCTTACTCTACTTGAAGTAGTTTCCACATCCAATTCCTGCCAATGACACTCTAAGCTCTCATCTACCTTGACATCTCTACTTACAACAATTTTCTTAGTTTCCAAGTCAAAAATTCTGTACCCTTTTGCTTGACTGCTGTAACCAAGAAAAATGCCTTTACTTGCCTTTTTAGAGAGCTTATCTCTCTTGACATCAGGTACATGGACATAACACACTGATCCAAAGACTTTTAGGTGCCCAACGGAGGGTTTTTAAGCCACTCCAAGCTTCAATTGGTGTTTTTCCTTCAATGGCATGAGTTGGCAATCTGTTTTGGAGATAAACTGAAGTGTAAACAGCTTCTGCCCAGAATTTTTTAGGCAAATTCTTCTCATGCATCATGCTCCTTGCCATTTCAAGAAGAGTTCTATTCTTCCTTTCACACACTCCATTTTGCTGGGGTGAGTAAGGCACTGTCAACTGATGCTGAATTCCAGCATCTTCACAGAATTTATCAAACTCATTTGAGATGTATTCTTTCCCATTATCAGTTCTCAACTTCTTCACCTTAACACCACTTTGTGTTTCAGCTAATGACTTGAATTTCTTGAAGCAAGAAAATGCTTGAGATTTGTTGTTCATGAAGTAAACCCATGTCATTCTAGTCAAATCATCAACAAACAAGATAAAATATCTATTCTGATTCAAGGATGGAGTTTGCATAGGTCCACACACATCTGAATGCACTAACTCAAGTTTTTCAGTAGCTCTCCACTTAGCTTGCGATGGAAAGGGAAACCTATGAAGTTTTCCCATTTGGCAACTTTCACAAACTTCATTACATATGTTAACAGCAAACATATCATCTACCAAGCATTTTTCTTGCAAAAGCTTCAAAGACTTAAAGTTTGCATGACCAAACCTCTTATGCCACAACCAAGACTCATCAACAACGGTTTTGCATGCAAGAGAAATGTTTGAATGCCAACGAATAATGAAGCTTTTATCAATCATAGGCACAACAACAACTTTATCTCCAGAAGAATAAGATATAACACATGCCTTATCTTTAAAAAACAAAGAATATCCTTTATGCATCATTTGCCCAACACTAAGTAAATTCTGATCCAGATTAGGAACCAATAACACATCATTTATAAACTTGATTCCTTTTGAAGTTGGAATAGAAATTGTACCTTTTCCAGCAGATTCAATGACATCTCCATTTCCTAACCTGACTGGAACTCTAACCGTGGTATCCAAAGTGCTGAAATATTCTGAGTTTGAAGTCATGTGGTTTGTACACCCACTGTCTAGCAGCCATGAGTGTTTATCTGGAGCTTCACTTGACAAAACAGCCATGAATATGTGATCCTCAGGTTGTTTTTCCTCCATTACATTTGCTTGCTGTTTTTGTTCAGTTTGTTGTGGTGAAAAGTGCTGATTTTGCTGCCTTTTCAGTTTGCAATATTTGGCAATATGTCCAATTTTCTTGCAAACTCTACATTGAGCCTTTTTCCAGCAGCTAGTTTCATGGTGATTTGTCTTCTTGCAGTGACTACAAGGAGGAAATCTTCCTTTTCCTAACTCCCTTTGTTCAGCTTCAACAACCTTACCTCTATGGCTTTTATCACCAAATACTCTTTTGTCATCTTTGGAACTGAATGACCTTGAGCTATGCTTGGCTTGAAAAGCCCCTTCTGTCTGGCTTTCTGATCTGACAGAGGTTCTTTGTTCTTGAACTTGTAACTTGCTTATCAACTCAACAACAGTCAACTTCTTGAGGTCATGAGACTCTTCAATAGCTGATACCTTAGCCTCAAACTTTTCTGGGAGACTTATCAGCATCTTTTCTACTATTTTGTGCTGTTCAATCACCTCTCCTAACAGCCTCATCTGGTTTACAAGTTCCATTACTTTGGAAGAGTAAACTTTAATTGTCTCTGCCTCCTTCATCTTAAGATTCTCAAACTCTCTTTTGAGAGTAAGCAACCTGACTGCCTTTACTCTATCACTGCCTTCATTTTGTTCCTTCAACTGATCCCACACTTCTTTTGCTGTCTCAAGAGCCATGATTCCAGTGAAAACATGGTCTGCCAAGGCTGAATGCAACACCGTAAGAGCTTTATCTTTCTTCAACAACTCTTCCTCGTATTGCTTCATTTGTGCAATGGTTGGGTTTGCTCTAAGAGGAGGGGGATCTCTCCCTGTCTCAACAGCATCCCACAATCCTATAGACTTCAAATATGACTTCATTTTAACCACCCAAATCTGGTAGTTTTCCCCTGTGAACATTGGTACAGCAAGGTAGGAAATGCTCCCTGATGCCATCTGCCACTCTTTGCTGTCTATAGCTCTCAAACACTGCCCTTGGTTCAACCTCTCAGCAAACAATCTTCTCTTACACCTCACAGTCCCGTGAAGAACATTTAGGTGCTCTGATACCAAATGTTAAAACCAGCAGCAAGTATGAACTGACATGATTCATTAGATCAGAAAATATTCTTACATATAGGCATGGCTTTACATAGACAAAACATCCTTTTTAGGGAACCTAAACCATGCTTACTCTTTAGCTTTTACAACTAAGGAAACACACTCCTTAAAACCTGCAAGGATGTCATTTCTAATTCATCCAAACTAACTAAAACTTAACCATTCAAACTTAAACAACATAAAGATGAAATACAAAACAAATTCTCAATGCATCAACATGTATATCAGTGTTATAGAAGTCAAGGCATTACCCGCAGTAAGGTGATCATTTTTTATCAACTTTTCCAATTAACAGTGGCGTATAGTTATAGATCATATGTTTTATCTTGGACTCCCAGGCTGCTGCTCTAAATTAAAATTAGCTATCGTTCAGATTTATGTCTTGGAAATATAGTAATACTTTGCGAAAAAGTAGAAGTTTGCCTCCATTGTGTTTTATGTTACCTTCTTCTGTCAGTCGTTTGTAATCCCAAATTGATGTTACTAGTATAAGGGTTTTTTTAATCTTTTCCTTGCCAAGAATGAACCATTGTCTCTTGAGTTCCGGGTTTGTCAGAATTTTTGCTTCAATTAGTGTAAAGTAATATGGGCTTTCGGTTTTCCTTGGCCTACTAGGTAGCTGTCTTTTTTTCCCCTTATCTGCGCTGAATTATTAGCTTCCCAGAGTTGGATTCACCATTGTACTAAATGTTTCCATGAACTTTAGGTTGTCTGATTATGATATTTGGATCTCGGTGTTCCGGACGAACATTGCTTGCAAAAGATTATTTGATTCCCTCAAAAAGGAAAGGGAGGAGAAAGAAAGAAAGCAGAGCAGAATAAACTTTGGGGCTTACGGATTTCTCAAACAATTTTCCCAGAAAATGGGCCAAACTAAACACAAAGGAAAACTAATGAAAAAACTAAGATCCCAACAAATTCTGAGATGAAATGATGCAAGAATAATATCCAAAAATAACAAATTTCACTTTCATCTATTACATACTTGGCATTATTGCATATACCGTAAGGGCACAGGAACCCCAGACAATGTTTATAGCTAAACTAGGGACCTCTTTTTACTTGGTAAGAGATATTTAGTTTCAACAGACTGAATTGGTTTGAAGCCAAGGTACCCATCCCATTGTTCAGGGTGGAACTTTATGAGTTTGAGGATTAAGGAAAATAGAAATAATTTTGCATTTTCTCGCATGCTAGTATCTCCATGATGCCTGTGGTTAAGGCTCATCAATGTAGCACCAGGGGCATTAAAAGATAGCACTATAGAAGACTCACTGATATATCTGCATGACATTTATAAGTGGGAAACCTGATTGATCTTTTTATGTTTTGAAAGATCCTTTTAATACACCAGATCGAGTTAATGTTAAAGAATGCTATGACGATACATTTTGATTATCAATCTGCAGAATGTTCTGAAAATTTTGAGGATAAGAACTACACAATCATCACAAGCAGGTGTAAAGGACCCCAATACCCAGCTGAGCAATGTTGTGAAGCTTTCAAGGAATTTGCCTGCCCTATCAGGGATAAGATCAACGATCAAAAAACTGATTGTGCTGCAACCATGTTCAGCTACATAAACCTCTAGGGAAAATTTCCACCTGGCCTGTTTGCCCACAAATGTCGTGAAGGGAAAGAAGGGCTTGCTTGCAAAGATACACCCCCAACAGGTAGTGCAGCAGCTAGTCAATCCAACTCTTTGCTTCTCACAGCCTGCTTCCTGGCTTTAGTGCTCTTGATGCTGTGAATGTTTAAATGTGGAAACCCAATATATATGTTCTCCATTTTTTATATGTTATTTTCTGTCTTTCTTAAATACAGCTTCCTCAGGGATCCATTTTCAGATCATGTTGTCCTTCAATAGTTTACTTAAGAGTTTGGTATTGTCTAATTAATTCATACTCCCTTAAGAATATAGCCTTATAATCCATTTCTTTATGATTGGTTACATCCAACCATGTAGCTGTGGTGGAAAAATTTTGCCTTCACCGTTTCCTATCTCTAAATTCAGGAAGTTTTAGCATGTATTTTGGTTCAGGACAGGGCATATGGGAGACCATACCCTTCAATAATTCTGGGACGTTTGTTTGGTGTCATCCACTTCAAAAGTTAGAGATATTAGAAGAGATAACATGGTTTGATATTTTGCTACATTGGATAAATATCTCTGGAGATATATTTATATAATGAGAATTCTTTGCATGTCACACTGCATACCGTTCGACAGCAAGTAGTTGGAATCCAACACAGATAAAGTTGGTCCTTCCACTTTGCTTGGCCGAAAATTAGACAGCAAGCTGCATTATTCTCATTTATCTACTTCTCGTTTGGATGTAAGGATGGGGCAAATGATAGAGATGAAGAACCCCAAGGGCAAAATTGACTATTACAGAAAGAACCATTCTATGCTAATGACAGAGAGATTAACAAGTCTGAGCAGTCAATCTATTACTCTTAATGTAGTATACAAATATGAAAACCATTGACATTAATCTCTAAATGGACAGTGCATACATTAACCGAACTCCAACTTGGAATTGCAGAGTCTAAATTCCAGCAATATATGCAGCAGCAACTTGCGACTGATTAGACTGGAAACCTAAAGCCTAATTAACTTGCATACAATTTCCACCTCAACAGAAAAGAACATGTGGTCTAGGCAATCTTAATTCAATCGGCAATCTTCTTTACAAGCAATCAATTTTGAATTGGAAAGAAAAGGGGAAACAATGAGTCTAACAATAAAAGCATTATCTTCTTTACAAGAAAAGTGAAATACGAGGCTAGCTTTACACTCAGATATTTAGGATTCGATATGTATTCCGGATATAGGTGATCCTGTTATACACATCATACATCTATTGAAGTTTTTAAATCTATTGAAGCTGTTTGTATAAAGACACAAAGGAGAGAATATCTCCAGAACATGTTCAAAGTCATGCAATTGGTTGCAAGGAAGCAAATAGGAGTTTATAATAGCTTCTTTTTCTATTATGTTCAATTTTTTACTCATGCAGAGGTTAAATTAGCCAACGTACATTCATGATCAACTTAACCAACACTTAACAACAGAGATCTGGCCCTAACTACTTAGAGTCAATTACATGAAATTTTACAAAAAAACTCCAAAAGCATTATCTTTCACATCAATTTCACTTAATAGCTTAAAAACAATCATACTACACAAGGCAAACACAACAATGCAACCCAAATTAGCATTCAAAGCAACATTCACAAATAGCAAATAACAGCAGTGATCAGCACCTTTCTTATTCAAATTATCTCTCTTGTCAGAAAAATCAAAGCAAAACGGTCACATTTAAAAAAGAAAAAATTCTGGTATAAATAGAAACCACACTAAATCAGAGTACCTTTTTACTATCTCAAATTTTTAATAGAGTCCACAAACCCAATGCTGAGCAACCTCTCCACGTACTTGCCTAATATATCAACTTCCAAGTTCACTTTTTGCCCAACTTTCTTCAAAGGAATAACTACTTTTTGCTGCGTATACTCTACAAGCATGAAGGTAAAACACTCCTCATCTTCAAACACGTCCACCACAGTCAAACTAGTCCCATCAACGGCTATAAACCCTTTCGGCACCACATACTTTAATAAATTTCGATCGGCCTTCACTTTAATCCACAAGGAATCCTTTTCAGGCACCATCGACATTATCTGCCCTGTCCCGTCCACATGTCCCTGCACAAAATGCCCGCCCATTCGGCTTGTGGGCTGAACAGCACGCTCCAAATTCACCAGCGACCCGGGCTCTAGTTCACTCAAAGAAGTCTTTCTTAAAGTCTCCGGGGATAACCCAACAGTAAAATCCTCTTCTCCGAATTCTGTCACCGTGAGACAAGTGCCATTAACCGCAATACTGTCGCCAAAGTGGACGTCTTGCAGGACAGTTTTTGCACGTATTTTCATGTCAAATCCTCCGTCACTGGAAACACCCAATTGCTCGACCTCGCCCAATTCTTCGACAATGCCGGTAAAAAGGGATCGGACAGTCAGGTTTCGAAAGTGAGTTCCGGATTTGGATTTTGGTTTGGAAACAGGTATTGTGGTGAAGTGAGACAGAGAGCTGGATTTGAAATTGGGTGTGAATTTGAGGTGGGATTTTGACGGATTGGTTAAGAGGTTGGCTATTGGAGTTCTGAGGACATTGGGCTTTGGGATTTTCGTGAGAGATTTCAGAGAGAACTTCGCTGAAATTGCCATTTTTTCTGTTTGATGTCTGCAAGTAGGGATGGGAACGGAATGAAAAATATATGTAATAATTAATAAAAAATTAGGGATAATTTTGTCCAACTACTCATTTTTAGGCCGTATCTTATTATGATACGATAAGTATTCTGATATTACACTACAGGTTAATAAAATGACAAATATCTCAACAAGTTATAGATTTATAATGTCCCAAAAAATTTAACGATAAAAGTTAAACGACTATTATGCCCCTAATATTGTCATGTAATACAAAATTACAAAAATATTTTTAATATATTTTGTCATATAACTAGCTAAGATATTTGTCAGCATTAGAATGAGATATCGTCAAAAATTGAACAATTATTAAAATTATTTCCTAAAAAATTAAAATTTTGAAATAGATTAAAATTCGTAATCCTAATTTTTAACTCCTTCATGATTATAATAATTCTACCACTAGCAGCAGTTACCCTTTACGCCACGAACATCACTAGTTACCGGTGATTTGGGAGTGGCGGAAAAGATTTAGTCAGAGGAGTAAAGAAAATGATAT
The DNA here is from genome assembly GCA_028052125.1 of Melia azedarach. Classification (NCBI taxonomy): domain Eukaryota; kingdom Viridiplantae; phylum Streptophyta; class Magnoliopsida; order Sapindales; family Meliaceae; genus Melia; species Melia azedarach. The sequence continues at coordinate 14,491,071 of CM051401.1, read as the reverse complement.
TAGTTAGCAGTAAGTTCAGTGATAATTTTAGAAAAAGCACAAAGAGTTAAGTGGTGGGTGATTTGAAATTTAAGAAAAATAGAGGAGGGAGAGAATGTCTTATAAAGGAGAATGAAGAAGAAAAAAAGAGCTAAACTTTTTTTCAGTATATACGGAGAAGGAAAAGTAGATGAAAGTATTTTTGAACTAAAGTAGTTGATAGACTTTAAGATAAACTCAAATTTAAGTTAAATTGAAATAATAATATTTTTATCCCTAAATTTTTTAATTTACGTCTCTAAACTTTTAAAAAAAAGTAAAAAAATGATTTTTTTTAATTTTATCGAAAAGACATTTTTACCCTCATATTATTAAAATTTTCTAAATAGACTTTATGAATTTGTAACTCGGTATAATATTTGTCATCTTTATAGACTATAGTATAGTATACGAATAATTGGTATATCACAATGAGATATTACTTAAAGTTAAGTAGTCAGATGAAATTATTTCTTTTTATTTATCGAAAAGACGTTTTTTTCATCTTACTGTTAAAATTTTTTAAACAGACGTTATAAATTTGTAACTCATTGAGATATTTGTCATCTTTTTGGACTATATAGTAATATCAGAATATTTATTATATTATAATAAAATACAACCTAAAATTGAGTAATCAACTAAAAATATCTTTAAAAATTATTTATCTAAACTGAACTAACGGATAAATAGGTAACAAAATATTAGAAAAAGAAAAAATAATAATTTAAGCTCCAAAAATCGAAATGCAAATATCCAAAATAAGTTAAAAAGTTCATTGACATTCAAGTCATTAGAAAAAACATCTATGAACTATTCATCAAATAATTTAGACAATTCATAAACTAACATTTAAATCCTAAAAATTTCTATAAACCTTTTGTCTATACGTGATTTTTACAAACTCCAAAAGTTACATGAAAAATACCCATTTACATTCTTATTATGAACAGGAGAATTACATTTTCTAAATTTCTTAACAAAAAAATTTTAAAAATTTTCACCTATGCATGAGTTCACCTGTTATATGTGCTATATTTAATTGACATATAATTCTTTTAATTTAAGGGTAGATTCAACTTAGATGACTAAAGGACCAAGCCTCCTAATAAAAAATCTAGTCTTCGATCTTTATTAATAATAAAAATTAATTTTTATCTATGCATAAATTTATTTATTATATATGAGAAACACTATTTGTAAGTGTGAATTATACTTCCTCTAATCCGCATGAAAATATTATTTAATTAGTACTTGTTTTCCTTTTATTTTTTTTTAAATTTACTTGTTTTGCTTAAGTGTACGAAAAGAAAAAAAAAGTAATTTAATTTCAACCTATGAAAATATAATACTTGATTCCAACTTTTGTTTATTTATTTTATCTCTACATTGATTAATTTCTTTTTTATTTTTATTAAGGATGATCAAATTTATAATCCAAGCATCAATATTTTTTGGTGATCCATGTCCAAGGAAGTAGAAATCTTTGGTGGCTCAAGCATATTTTGGGCCCATTTCTACAATGGGCTAAATATTGATCCATTGCTTATTTTTGAGAGAGAAAAAAATGACTCCAATCAAGAAATTAATGTTACTCGGAGTAAATTTTAGAAGAAACCAATTTTCTTTAAGACGTGGTTAATTCATTATTAATTACAAAATAAACATCTTTCTCCCCGTTAATTTTTTCTAGCATTGTTACAGAAAAACTCATTGGTTACAAATTCGTTGTCGGGAAAATAATTCCATGCGAATCAAATTGAAAGAGAGTTTGGGAACACGTCGATGTTGAGTATCACCGTAGGTAGGAATCATGTTTGCGGTCTCAATTCTACCAGCTTTGCCGTTTTATATGGAAATAATGAATCGGGACAGTTAAATACTCCATCAAATTCTTCAACTTTCGAGTAATTTTGCTTTAACTCGGGGGTTTAATCGTAATTATTCCAGAATTTTGTATTTATTTTCTGGCCTTGTATTCAATCTCGTGGGGAGTGTGAAATCATATTACAGTATGTGGATTGGGGTTTCTTTTGCAAAAAGGGCGAAAAAGGAAGTGCGTGGTGGCGACGGATTTGCCAAAAGGAAAGAGAGAAGTGGCTGATTTGCATACAAGGGTTAGGGTTTAGATAAATATTAAGTTAATTTTTTATATATAAAATTAATTTAAATTAAAATTATTAAATTTTATTTAACATTAATTAAGAATATTATAATCATTTTAATTAAAATGAATGATTAACTGAAAGGTCTATGACACCTATATATATTTTTTAAAAACTCTTCATTTAAGTGTTAAAATCCTAATTTTAAGAGAAATATGTGTTAAAATTTCAAACTTTTATTATTTATATTTTAAACTTATTTTTTATATTTATATATACTTTATTTTCTATAATTTAAAAAAGTATCAAATTACCCTTTAATTTATTTATTATTTTTATAATACTATCTTATTAACTTTAACTCTTAACTATTTTAGTCCTTCAAAAATTTTAGCTCCCATAATTAATTAGTTCTAACTCCATTCCTAATAGCACCTATCTATAGGTATTCTTATTTATTTTAGCTGTTTTAAGGAAAATTTCCTAATCCAAAGGGCCAAATGCAAAGTTACAAAACATATACATAGATTAAAAGAAGGGTATATTTGAAAAAGAAAACGTTTTCTAAATTTATTTTCTTTTTTTTCAAAGAAGAAACTAGAAAAAGAACGTTGTTTTCCAATTTATATATATGTATGTATATATAAATAGTAGAGTAGTTAAATCGCCCTGGTAATGAAAAAGACTTGCTCCCACTTGCAGAGTCACAACCACAATGAAAAATAAAGAGAAGACGTGTAAACGTAAGCAATCTCATTGCTCAAAATCTTAAGCGGTGTCAGCAAATTAACAAAAAGAAACTGCTTTTTGGCAGCATTTTACTTGAGGCTTTGCATTTGGCTTCAAATTAAATCTGCTTTCTGAAAACATTGCACTTGTACTTTGTCCTCACTCTTATTCTTACTGTTTATCTCTTGTTTGCACATTTGTAAACAGGAACACGTTTTTCTGTTTTTGAATATATTTAAAATTAGAATATTATTAGTCATTAAATATAAATAAGAAATTGAAAGAGAAAAGAAAATTCAAATTAAATAAAAGAAAAACTAACACAAAATGTTGGAAACCATTTTCTTTTTTAATGTCGGTTCCTCTTAGAAGATGATAGGTTAGTAATGTATATCCAGAAGATGCATATTTTCAACGATGCTTTGATTTTTGTTCTTGGTCCCATTAATTAATATTTGTTGTTGTTCCTTTGACAACTTTTTGTAAGCTTTCTCCATCCATCGTTTATAATTGCTTTGCAACTAAAAGAAAAAGAGATCGAATACTATTCACTTTTCTCACATTTTTGGCTGTACCAAGCATTCCTCCAACTTACTATGCTACATCGTTATCAAGCTACGTGTCGCGTTGTCCTTCGACACAATATTGACGTTTTCAAAATAAAATAAAAAAAAAACGAGATATTAAACTAAATAATAAGAAGAAAACGAAATTTTTTTTCGCATTAACTAAAAATTTTATCATTGCTATCAATAACATTATCTTAATGAATTTGGACCAATTGCATTCAACCACATTAACAAATTGCAAATATATATTCCCACGGCCAGAGAAATTAAACAGTGACACATTCTAAAATCGAAAGAAAGAAAGAAAGAAACAAGCACTTGTTGATGTATATTTAATGTAATTTGATTTTGTTGACCAGAGAAGGACTTGTTTTGAAAGTGCTAGCTGTAGTGGTTAGATTTTATCCTCCACTCGTATTGTTTGGTTGTTTTCATGTATGGTCCTGCTTTTGGAGCACGCCTGATTGACATATATCAAAATTATATTTTAACCCCACTTAAATTAATATATATCTCAATTGTCCCCCATATTTTCTTGTCTTCCCAGAATTATTTATGCCTACAAATTAATTAAATTTATTTATTTATTTATGCTAGCTAGGGCCTAGGGTAGGCAATAATTGAGAGCAGCAAGCATGCAGATGCATGGGTCAACGTTTTTCATATATATACAACGTATGTCTTCTTCAGTCAAAGTTCATTATTACCAGTTTATTTTGTTCAGTTCTTCAGTCAAAACTGACATTTTCTGTGTGTTGGTTATCTTAGGGGCAGAATATGTAATTTCCATTACTTGGAGTTATTTCAATTTGCCCAATTTTCTTGTAAAATTTAAATTAATATTTAAGAATATATAGCCAGAAATAAATAAAGAGGAACATAAATTCTGAGGGAATGAATCCAGCTCATTCGTATAAAGCATATCTGATTTCATCACATGCATCAGCTATGTGGTTATCCAACATAAACAACAACAGCTAGCTGTAAACAATTTTATTAAATAATTATAAATGCCAATTTTTAAATATATAATTTAATTATTGATATATTAATTTCTTGTCTGCTGGTGGTGGGTAGCATTAGGCACCCACTAATTATCGATTTTTCGATGATTTTCAGGTATTATGACTTTTGCCTTTTCTTTTTGGATAATACAAAAGTTTAATCAAATCATAATTATATTATTGTTATTAATTATTAATTAAATCATGCTATTGTTATTAATTATCACACATTTGCTTGGGCTCCAAATAATTTGTAAATTTCTGAGTATTGACCAAATTAATTTTGACTCTAAAAAGAATTTCATCAAATATTCTTACGCAAATGAAAGAACAAAATGAATGGTTGTCTATGGATAAGCTTTATTATTAGCCAAATGAACTTATCCTATTTTGTTCCTTCCCTTTCATTCCTCCCACAACGAAGAATATATAAATCACATATCTCTAAGCCTAGTTGATATGATTTAAGTTATAGTTCGGTACTTTCAGATTATTTTGAATTTAAATAATAATAAAAAATTAATATTTACGAATACAATTTTATATAATATATGTATAAATTTCATGCGTGTAACCTGTCAAAATTTTTATTATTTTATTTATTTTTATAAAAAGAATTTAAAAATATATATTTTTTATTTTTTATTTAATAAATAAACGCTAGACTAATGTAAATCTTTGAGAAGGAAGTTAAAAGTCAAAATAATAGCTAGTGAAATTCAACCGAGAAAGTCAATACAGTTAGTTAATGTGTAAATAAGACAAAGATTAAGACCAATAATTTCACATTAATCACGAATAAAAAAATAAAGATATAAATTTGATATAATTAATTGAAATTAAAGTAATTTAAAACATCAGATTAAAATTCCCAATAATGTGTCGGCAGTCTCTTCAGTGACCCTCACCATCATTAATAATCAAAATTTATTTATTATACAATTGACTTTTTGATTGCAAAAAGAAAAATTAATCTTGTTTGTTGGAATAGTTAATTCTTAACTATATGTAGAAATATGTAAATTACAGATTAATGCTTTCTAATGTCATCAATTACAGGCCAAAAATGGAGCATAAATCAGTTGTTATATTCCACAGTTCAAAGTAATTATTATAAAAAAATTAATAATATTACGATTCAAATTTTTGTATAAATTTTGGCATGAAAAATGTCATATACCTTAAATGTAATGCGATTATATTATTCGTTACATATCACATGTAAATTTTTTTTATTTTTCTTAAAATACAAGATAAGTTTGTATTTAAATTATATACATATATATTAAATGCTTTAATTTGTCGATTATATATTTATTTTAAAATTAACTAACGACGGTATAAATTATATTAAATATAAAGTGTTAAATTTAGGTACATTAGATTATATCTAATCATATAATTAATACATAATTAATATATCTATAATTAATATAAATATCAGATGTAATCTCAATCGTTGAATATGTCTAAATTTAACGACTTATATTTGATGTAAAATTTTGTATAAAAAAAATGAATCGTTGATTCTGTTCCATATAAATAATATGACATGTTTGATATTATTTTATATATTAAATAAATGTTAGTTTTGAACAAAAAGAATTAGCTATTTAGAGTATTTTTTCTATAGTATATATATCGGAATTTTATGTTAAATTAGTTGCATGTTATGTTATTCTCATCAATAAATGCAAACAAAGGACTAATAATTAAATTAATATATATTAAACGATCACATGTAGTAAAGCCCATATAAATGAATATACTTATGATTGGATTAATTTTATTACTTTATCATAATTTGGATTAATTTTTTAAATTTGCTTCTAATTTTATTTTTGTAAAAAGGATATTCTTTTGCAGTATGTATGGGCAAAAATGGAATAATTTCATATTCCACGCCCAACCATAGTTAAGAAAATACTGTTCTTGTTTCTATTTTTTGTTTTTTATTTCTCTTGGATTATCACGTAATTATTACTTTTTAACCCATTTTAGTCTAACTATTTTCTTGCAACATTTTGTTCTTTGCTTTTTGACTTCGAACTGACTTAAAAATGGAAAATCCAACTCATACTCAAACTGAAATAACCCAGGAGGATTTTGTCAGTTTAGTCCCTTACTTATTAGTTTTCGTTTCATAGAATACAATATGTTATATTCTGTCAAGTAAGTCCTTATTCAATATTGTTCCTTAATAATCTCTTTTTCTTATAATCCATATGAATTATTCTATTACATTAGTTCTTATTTTTTAAATAGTTCTTATTCTTATGCTTTAGTTAACTTATTTTCGTTAAAAATTCCTTTTAATAAGGATATAATTTACCATATTTTATTAAATAAATTTTTAGTATTTATTTTTTTAATTGATTAATTACTTATAAAATACAAGCAAAAATTCTTTTTAAATCTTGAGAGTAATAATAGAATAATATTATATATATATATTGATACAAAATTTAATATAAATTGATAGGATACTATTATAATATGATATTAATATATATTATTTTTTAATATTTTGTTAATTTTTGTGTGTATTCTGCCGTTATTGTTTTTAACAAGTGAACTTGTATATAACTTATATAAAAATTTGTATTTTTACTATTATTAATTAAAAAATTACTTTTTTAAGAGGGTATATTAACAATAATATAGATCTATTTAAGGAAATATAATATAGCAGGGACCTAAATGATAAAATGCTTATAATAAAATCTCAATAATGAATTTGATGATGTAAACCTTTTCCCACCAACGAGGTGAGTTGCGTAGCAGTAATAATCCATAGAACAAAACTGCCAAATACTTCCCATGGAAGCACTTTTGTCTCCTTTCTTCTGCTTCTAATTCCAAAATGCTTTTCTCTGTCTTTCAGATTCTCTCCTCCCCGTTCCTCCTCCTCTCTGTCATTTTCTCCTCCTGCGTGTCTTAATCTTTTATTTGAGTAGCTAAAACTTCCAAGTAATTAAGTTCCATCCTCGAGAGAAAAGAGTATTTATAGCGTTTTGGCTTGTAACTCACAAAACTTTTTCTCGGGAACTTAAGCATAATTGTTTCTCAGATAACAACAACATACACCATTCCTCCGCTCTTTCTTAGTGGCTTGAAAGCTTTCTTTTCTCGAGAAAATTCCAGCTTTTCTTGCTGTTTTTGAGGTCAGTTATCTCCTCGGAAACAAACAACCAAAACTTCTGTTGGGCAACCCACCTCAGTTCTTCACTTCAGGCATACAAAAAGTTCACTTTGCTTGAAGAATTCCAGGCGTTACTTGCTTTGTAGAAGACAAAATTTCTAGTTTCTGTCAGCTGTCAAAATTTTCACGAGATTTTCATTCCTGGGTGTACTTCTGGACTTCCCCTTTTCTCTTTATCTTCAATCTTCTTGTTTTGATCCGTACACAAGAAAAAAATTGAGAATTTCCTCTTGCTGAAGTCTGCTTCAGTTGAAGTTCCAGAATTCTCAGAGCAGAAGCTTGAAAACCATCAAACTTTTGGCAATCTTCTCAGTTTCAGGTAAATTTGTTTATTTATTGTTCTTTCTAAAATCTTGTGAATCTTCAGTTCACTTTATTTTGGTTTTTTTATTTGTTTCTGGTGTTATAATTCACTATTTTAATAGTAAAAGAAACCTAAAAGTTGGATTAGGTAGGAGACATTCCCACCCAAAAAGCTAATATCTTTAGAACAACAAGGATTTTCTTCCCATTAGCGCTATGAAAATTATTCATATTTTCACATAATTCTATATATTATTCCTCCTCATATGTAGATTTAATTTTTTTTAATTCTAATATATGTATGACGAAAATGCAAAGCAATGCAATGAGTAACTTCACTTCAAAGTATAGTATACATAATTAGCAGTCTCTTTCTTTGTTTTTTGTTTCTATTATAACAATTTAAATTCCACAAGTGTCACACCAAAATCCACAGCTACAATCAAAATTGACGTTTGAACGTCAATTCCTTTTACAGATTAGATTTATTTTATATAATTCGTTCAATTTTTTAGTGATATTTTATTAAGAAAGTAATTTAACTTGGGTGATGAATAACTTATGATTATCTGTGGATCTTCTTCTTTTCAGATGTTTCCTGGATGGTCAATAACGGAGTTTATTAATCCAGTTTGTTAGATGACCAAATTTGCCCCTTACTTTTTCAACAATGGCGAAAACCCCATTTCTATCCCTCCATTTCCTGACTATCTTCTGTTTTTTAACTGTTTTCCCGCCATCTCTGTCCTTGAATGTTGAAGTTCAAGCTCTTCTTCAGTTCAAAAGCAAGCTAAAAGATCCAGAGGGGTTTCTGAATTCCTGGAAAGACTCTGCTGATTCACCGTGTGGATTCTCGGGGATTACTTGTGATCCAGTTACTGGGAAAGTCACAGAAATATCATTTGACAACAAATCCTTGTCTGGCGAGATTTCGAGCTCCATTTCGGTCCTTCAGGGTCTTACCACACTTTGGTTGCCTTATAATTTTATTTCTGGGAAGCTTCCTTTGGAGATAAGCAATTGTGTCAACCTTAAAGTGTTGAATGTTTCAGGAAATACAATGGTTGGACTGGTCCCGGATCTTTCCATGTTGAAAAGCTTGGAGAGTGTAGATTTGTCAATCAATTATTTCACAGGTAAATTTCCTAGTTGGGTGGTGAATTTGACTGAGCTTGTTTCACTTAGTATAGGGACAAATGATTATGATGAGGCTGAAATTCCTGGGAGTATTGGGAATTTGAAAAAGTTGACTTACTTGTTTCTGGCTGATTGCAATTTAAGGGGAGGAATTCCTGAAACTGTTTTTGAACTGAAGGATTTAGGGACACTGGATATATCCAGGAACAAAATTTCTGGGATTTTTCCAAGATCCATTTCAAAGTTGCAAAAGCTTACCAAGATTGAGCTGTATGAAAACGATTTGACAGGGGAAATACCAGCAGAGATTGCGAACCTCACTCTTTTGGAAGAATTTGATGTCTCATCGAATCAAATGTATGGGAAATTGCCTGTGGAGATTGGAAATCTGAAGCATTTGACTGTTTTCCAATGCTATAAGAACAACTTTTCAGGAGAATTCCCTCCTGGGTTTGGAGATATGCATTATCTTATTGGGTTCTCAATTTATGGTAACAAGTTTTCTGGGGTAATCCCAGAGAATTTCGGCCGATACTCACCACTGGAAAGTGTCGACATATCTGAGAATCAATTTTCTGGTAGCCTTCCCAAGTTTTTGTGTGAAGGAAAGAAATTGACAGCCTTCCTTGCTCTGAGTAACAACTTTTCTGGGGAGGTGCCAGATGCTTATGGTCAGTGTAAAACTCTTGAGAGGTTGAGAATCAATAACAATCATTTATCTGGGAAGATTCCAGATGGACTTTGGGCATTGCCAAATGTGGGAATGATTGATTTTGGTGATAATGAATTTACTGGAGGGATTTCGCCTGAAATTGGGTTTTCCACCAGCTTGAGTCAGTTGGTTTTGCAGAACAATAGGTTCGCTGGAGAGCTTCCATCAGAACTTGGCAAGTTAACAAACTTGGAGAGACTTGTCTTAAATAGAAATAACTTCTCTGGTGAAATACCTTCTGAAATTGGTGCTCTAAGGCAGTTATCTTCCTTGCATTTGGAAGAAAATTCATTAACAGGATCAATACCACAAGAAATTGGTGTTTGTGGTAGGTTGGTGGATTTGAATCTTGCTCGGAATTCTTTGAGTGGTAATATTCCGCATACTCTTTCTCTACTAGCCTCTTTGAACTCTCTGAATCTTTCTGGAAATGATCTTACGGGTTCGATTCCAGATAATTTGAGGAAATTGAAGCTGAGTTCTATTGATTTGTCTGAAAACCAGTTGTCTGGATGTGTTCCTTCTGATCTTTTAAGGATGGGTGGAGACGAAGCCTTTCTTGGTAATGAAAGACTCTGCCTTGACCAGAATTCTAAAACACTCATGAATTCAAAACTGAGTGTTTGCACTGAAGTACAGAATCAGAAAGTTGTGTTCAAAGATAAGTTGGTTTTGTTCTGTATCATAGCAGCTGCTTTGGTAGTTGTTCTGGCCGGGTTACTGCTTGTGAGTTACAAAAACTTCAAGCTTTCTGCAGACTTAGGGAACGGGTCAGATGAGGAGAGAGTAGGTGAAAAATGGAAACTTGCCTCTTTCCACCAAATGGATATTGATGCTGAGGAAATATGTAATTTGGAAGAAGACAATCTGATTGGAAGTGGTGGTACGGGAAAGGTTTATCGCCTTGATTTGAAAAAAAATGGTGGTACAGTGGCCGTCAAGCAACTATGGAAGGGAGATGGTGTGAAAGTATTGGCAGCAGAAATGGAGATTTTGGGAAAAATTAGGCACAGAAATATACTGAAGCTTTATGCTTGTTTACTGAAGGGAGGATCAAGTTTTCTGGTGTTCGAGTACATGCCTAAGGGTAATCTGTTTGAAGCCCTTCACAGACAGGTAAAAGGCGGGCGACTGGAATTGGATTGGTATCAGAGGTATAAAGTTGCTTTGGGAGCTGCCAAAGGAATTGCATATTTGCACCATGATTGTTCACCTCCTATCATTCACAGAGACATAAAATCGAGCAACATTTTGCTTGACAAGGATTATGAACCAAAAATTGCTGATTTTGGGGTTGCAAAGATTGCAGAAAATTCTCTCAAAGGGTCTGATTATAGCTGTTTTGCTGGAACTCATGGTTATATTGCCCCCGGTGAGTTTCAAAAACTTGTGCCGCAAGCAATTCTCTTCCTTACACCTGACCCCAGTTTTATTCTGTTTATCAATGAATAAGATATCTATTGTTTTTTGTTTTCTAATTTCTTTCAGTTTCTAACTCCGTTTTCACTTTGCATTTGACTAATTTTTCTTGGCAGAGCTTGCATACACCTGTAAAGTTTCTGAGAAGAGTGATGTGTATAGTTTTGGTGTGGTGCTACTAGAATTAATAACTGGAAGAAAACCCATCGAAGAGGAGTATGGAGAAGGAAAAGACATTGTTTATTGGGTTGCAACTCATCTCAATAACCGCGAAAACGTTCTCAAGGTTCTTGATAAGGAAGTTGCTTCCAAATCTATCGAAGAGGACATGATCAAGGTTTTGAAGATTGCTATTCTATGCACCACCAAGCTTCCAACTCTTCGTCCATCCATGAGAGATGTTGTCAAGATGCTTGTTGATGCTGATCCATGCACTTACAAGTCTCCTGACAACTCTTCTGACAAAACAGAGAAGGCTTACCTGTAGTATTTTTCTAATGTCAACTTACATTTGAACATTTGAATTTTCGTCCAAATATTACTCTATTCTACTTGTTGGAAAAAGCTTCCAAATATATTATGATCTTGTACTTAATTTACTGCTGAAACTTTAGGTGTACCAATCAGATGAAATAGGTTTTTGGTTTGTTGTTATATATAATATATCATGTTTGCTTTTGTAAGAAGCATATTGCTGTGATCTGATCGGGTTGCTTATATCATTTTCGTGTAGTTTTGCTAGTAATTTACCATAATCCAAGGGTGATTTTAGCTTCCAGCTCTTCCAGTAACTGATTTCTCATCTGTTTTTGTAGCATCAAAAACTTATAATGAAGTAAAAGCACTGCTACTTTCCATTCATACGCACAAAGCTTGATATCTATTACGGTCTTTGAGGTATTAGATTACATTATGATCAGAACGTTTGATCATAAGAACACGGCGTTTTCGCCCAATCCAAGTAGAAAACCAGGGTGGATCGCCTGAAACAACCCGGTAACCAGCATTAGAGTACAGTTTCCGAGCACTGGAATCATCTTCATAAGCCCGGAGAGCCAGATATTCAAAACCCCAGAGAAGAGCAAGCACCTCACAAGCTTTCAGCAATGCAGTTGCTATTTTCTGTCTCCTGTTAGTCACAATTCAAGCCTCTTGGTCAAATTTCAATGCATCAATCACACAATACAATTTAGCTAGGACAGAATCTGGAACCTGAAACGTTTCAAAACGGCTAGGCCAGAGACGTAGAGGTATTCTTCTGCTCCTCCCTGGATATGTTGAAGAACATCTTCATCTCTTAAAACTGTGACATCTACAACTCCCACAAGTTTCCTTTGCGGCTCAATATTATCATTTGAATTTTCAGCTACCAAACATGCATATCTGTTAAAGATTGAAAAATTATTTAATTTTTACTCAAATAATGTTTACAAAAAAGTAAATTATCTATGTGCTTGAAATTTCTATAATTATCTGATGTATGACATGCAAATACCTGTTTGGAGGTGAGTTCCTAAGCTTGTACAAAAGCCCAGAAAGCACTTCTGCCTGTATGTATAGACCGAAAAGCGCTTATCATAATGATATTGAAAATCAAGAATCAAAAGCAAGAAATAAACTTAAAGAAGAAAAATTGAATGGAATAAGCAAAAGGAAAATGAATTTACAGCTAAATTACCTTAAAGAATTCAAAGAAGAGATCATTGAAGAAAGCAACAGGGACGTGAAATGCTTCAGCTTGAATAAAAGCAACCTCTCTCATCTCGTCATCCACACTATCCAACCTCCTTACTTTCCAACCAAAATCACTTGCCAAATACTCAAACTGCTGCTTATTTTCTTTTTCTTTCAAAAGCACTTTTCCATTATCTGTCGCATCTTTACCAACTAATCCCACCTCCTTAGTTGATGAAAAACTGCAGCAATGCACTACAAAACTGCCCTTTGATTTCTCAAAAGCGCTTTTCCTTCCATAACCAGAATATTTCAGAGTGGTTGATGAGTAGCTGAGCAGCATTTGAGCCATTCTTTTGCCAGAGATCAGAAACTACATGATGCCACGTAGCATCTTCACTGTTGTCCTCAACACATGTTAGTAATTTTTTTCTTGCCATATATTAGAGGAGAAATTGAAGAAATATTATTATTATTTTTCAAAACAAATTGAAAAGAAAGAATAAGGAGAAAACGAAATATTCAGTTGACCTCATAGTTTAGAATATTATTCAAAGGACCCATAATTTTGTGAATAATCTAATATTATGGTAAGCCTTTTGAAAAATAAACAGAATTCCCTTGCAAAGAAAATTCTTAATTGGAGAGGAGTCTAGAATATTTTTGAAACAATTGGGGTATTATTGCATATTTTAAAATATTCTTGTCATTTATTATAATAAACTAACTTATAGGGCGCCATACATAAGTTTCTAAGATAAGATTTTGGCGCGGGCGCGGGTGGTCAGACGAACTTGTTAGCTAAGGACCGATAACAAGATGCCACGTGGGTAAAGACTATCCTAACACTTGGAGTTACGAGAAATTAGTGGCTGAAGAACGAATTTGTTTTACCAACAAGATTGGGGAATTTTCATATACCGCCCTTAAAATATGTGAAAACTATAGAGAAAAGAAAGGTTTGTAAATATTTATAAAGATTTCCCCTACTAGGCTACTAGTACTACGGCAATTGTCTTTTTTTTATAACACGTCATTAATTCTAAAAATAATAATTGTATTCTTTTACCCTAATTTATAAAAAAATTTAAGAGTAATGATATGCCATCTCTTTAAAATCTTTTATAAAATCTATTTTTGTAATTACTCAAACATATTAAAATAAAAAATTCTTATAACATGTCATTAATTCTAAAATAAATCTCATTATTTAACTTCGAACACTGAAATTCTCAAAATTTTTTAAATTGAAAACAAGTAATTAAATTTTTTTTTCAAAATATACTTAATTAATTTGTAGTAGACAAATTCTTACCTAATTTTAAATTAAGATTGAAAATTCCTCTTCTCAATCAATCCTTTCTCTATAATTATTTTATAATCAGTTTATAATTTTTATTTATTTTAATTTAGGGTTAAAAAAATATTTATAGTAAATAAAAAATAAAAGTTAATAAAATTACTAATAAATTATACGTATAATATAAGGAGGTAAATTTTCTCTTTCCTCTTTCACGTCTTTTCTCTCTTTACGAAACTTCTAGGCTTCCTTATTTTTTTTTCGTTAGAGATAGAATTCTACTCCATCTTTAGTGAGATTTTTTAGTTTTTTCTTTAGTTTTCATCTTTCTTTCCTAAATAAATGCAGATTCCACTTACATCTAGATCTATGGTGATGTTTTCTCCACCTAGTAGATTATATCCACTTAATATTTAATAGTGATTTATCTCTAACTAAATTTAGATCTATAGTGGTTTTGAGATTTTTTGTCTGTTTATTGTGTTGTGGATGTTTCTTCTTTCAAATTTGAAGATTATAAAATTTACAGGAATAGATTTAGAGAGATTATTCTTTAGATTGGGAAGATTTTCTATCACAACACATATATTACAAAAGATTTTTTACAATTTCATCTAAGAGAATTATATCAAAAAAGGGAGAGTCAAATAATAGAGTTACATTGGAGCTCTAATTTGAAGTTTGTTTTTTTCTTAAAGTTATCAAAAATACCTAAATATAAAAGTGTTATTTTATTTTCTTTTAGTTCCTCAATAAAGTCAAAATCTTTCTGGTTGTTAATTGTAGTTAATATTTGTAAAATCTGGTATAAATCTACAATATCGTACTCTTTTTTTGTTTGAAATGAAAGTTTGTATGCTGTTTGTTTAAAAAAAAAAAAGAAGGTAAAGTTTTAACTTAAGAGAAATTGAAGGGTTGTAACAGGCAGCCTTGCTCAATTTTAAAATATTAATTTCGGGGTCTTATCATCTAAGTCCCTGAAGTTTTATATTTTCTCATGTTAATACGTAGTTTATTTATTTAAGTTAAGTAAACCCTCGACCTTTATTGGAATGATCAAAATACTAATTTGCATTTTAAGTTAGGTTGTATCATCCTCAAAATTTAATATTATTCATTTTAGACAAAAACTAGAGACCTATTTAATATAAAAATAAAAATTATATTCGTATACATAAAAAAGAATAAAAGTTTGAAGATTTAAATAAAATTTACTACTTTTTTTCTTTTCTTTTTATTATAATCTTAATTTCCTTTCCATGTATAAAATAAATTAAATAGTAAGAGATCCAATTAATTATGCTATTTTTCTTTGAACGTAAAAGAATATTTTAAATTTCTTATTATGAAAATAAATATTAATTGATATATTCATATTTATTACATAACTTAATAAACTTGTGACATATATAACAAGTGAGATTATAATTAAGTAAAATACTAACAAAAGTTATAAGTTTAACATTTTAATTAAAAAAATTTGATAAATATAGTATCCTTTTCTTTTCTTGAATCATTTTTTGGTCATATCATATTCTAAATTCTAAATTCTAAATTCTAAATTCTAAATTCAATATTTGACTTGATATTGACCCAATTTTCACAGTCAAATTATCTTTGACCATTTCTTGGTTCATTGGGCTAAAATGAGTGGAAGAAGACTTGTTCATCTTGAAATCGGAGAAAAGTGCATCCTTCAATAATTATTCCAAGAAATAATAATAATTGTGTCGTTAAAACTATTCAATCCAAAAAATTTCACGTAAAAAATAAAAATTCGATAATATTTATCGAGTCTTTATATTTTTTTTATTGATTGAAATATAAATTTCAATACGTTAGTGTGAAATTATTCAATTCAACTTAATATTAAATTTGGTAGTCAGATAAAATTCAATAATAATAATAATATTAATTGAATTAGATATTATGTTAATGTCATCAATTTATTTATATTTATGAATAATTTGACAATTATTCATAAATATTATTATTATTAATAAAAAAATTAAAATGAAGAAATACCTAACGTTGAAAAAGAAAGGCATCAGATATTATTAAATAAGAGTATGATATCGTTAATTTTAAAATTAAGTAATTTAATATTTATTAAATGTTAATAAATATATAATAATATCACGCATTCTTATTAATCTATATTAAGTAAACTTTGACATCATAATAAGGAAAATTTATTTTTATGATATATAAATTTTTTTTGCTTATTTATTGTAAAAATTATTAAAACTTTGATGTAATGTATATGCTTTATTATTAGACGACTTATTCTACATCCATATGAGGAAAATTATTTGAGTTTTAGCATAATATAATGAGAATTTTGGAAAAGTTAATGAAGAGAGTATTCAACTTATAAGGATCAAAGGCCATCAATAACAAAAGTTTTGGGGTAAGCACTTTTAATACAGAAGCGCTTTAATGGAATGCACTGTGCAGGTTCTTTAATAAGCCAAGTCAACTGAGAATGAGGGCTGAATCATGTAATGGTACATATATATCCTCTTGAAAGTTCTCTAATAATTGTATGCGTATGAGTGGGTTCAGGAGAAGCACTTTTTGGCTTTTTTTAGTTCTTAGGTTCATTTGTTCCAAAAGAAATTAATTACAAGGCCTTCTATTTTTGGTTAAGTTTTTTCTTTAATATTGCATATTCCAAGAGAGTGGGAGTTGTTTCCAATAATAATAAAAAAAGTATCAAATAATAGGTACAAATTTTTACTCATATAAAATAAGAGAGTTATACACTTTTGTAGTATGAAACTTGAACATTTACCTTCCAATTAAGGTATAAGAATTCTTTTTATCTAAGTTGAATCTTAAACAACTTACTTTTGGTTAAGTTCTTAAAAATTGGATCTACGAATAATCCAACGTCAAATTATGATGAATTTTTTTAGACTTCTTTAATTTATGATCTCGTTAGAATTTATAAAAAAAATAACCCCTATTTGATATAACTATTTGTGCAAAAATTTTACAATTAAGAAGTAACTTGAACCTTACATAGATTATGTTGAATGAATCTACTATAAATATAGGATACCCAATTTCAACTATTTATTACATTTATTCAAATTATCCACCAACCACAAAATTGCATAAATAGCTGACTACAGTCGTGTTGTTTGAAATTAAGTAAAATTTATTACTTTCAAGTATATTTTGTAAATATTAATTAAAATAATTTCGCATTTTTTTGTTATTTTCAATTTTAGAAAATCATTCTACAAAATGCTATGGAAACATATTCTTAAATCTTAAAAATCTCAAATCGAGAATAAAATTTTATTTGTTTATGGAATTTCGAATCCGCCCGACCCGACCCGGGTTCCCGGATGAAATAAACACGAAGGCATATGTGGTAAGGTGGAGTGTGAACTAATCGATAGTAACGGGTGAGCTTTCAAAACTCTTGACCACGCGCTGCTTTGCTTCTTCCTGCAAAATCTTCTCGTAATAAGACTTGGTCCTTGGTCATCAGTTAACTCCATCAAACCGCGTTTAATAATCTTCCTTTTCAATTTCCAAATCCCTCTTACAAAATGATCTCCATCTCCATAGCAATACCAACCACTGCATCCTTCCCCTCTTCTCTTCTTCTCTACCATACCATCATGAAATTATCTCCACACTCAACCAACACTCGTTTTCTCCATTGCTATGGCTCTTCACTCCACTTCTAACACCTTCAGCTTCTCCTTTTGGTTGTGCTTATTGTTGTTTTTCTGTTTAGTTTCATCTAATTCTTCCCTCTCGACGTTTTCGGTATCTGAATCTCCTAACCAAACTCCTCTCGTTTGCGCGTTGATACCGTCTTCTAACGGAGCTAACTTCCTCAACTGTTCCAGTCAGTTTATTTCGGTTAATCCTAATGCTACGTTTTCGGCTATTGTTTCCGGAGAAGGGTTCTTGTGTACAGTAAGAAGTTTCTCTTCTTCTTCAGCTATGCATTGCTGGAGATTCTCCGCAAATGGGAGTAATATGATTTACAAGAGAATTCATCGAGGAACCATCTCTGCAGCAGCTTGAAGCTGGAAACTCTCACATTTGTGGTATTCTCAATAGGACTAGTGGCTTCCAATGCTGGCAGTGGCCTGAGTTCAAATCATCTTCTATCCGGGAAAACTTTTCCAGCATTGCTGTTGGTGAAGATTTTGTTTGCGGATTATCTGTAACTAGCAAGATTAGATGTTTTGGGACGGGGAATAATATTAGGAGCATCGTGGACAATCAGCCGAAGGGGAATTACAGCGTGATTGCTGCTGGTTTTCGGCATGTTTGCGCTATCAGTGTGGGCGGCGACTTGCATTGTTGGGGAGATTGGGTGGCGAAAAATCCGCAAGGTAAGTTTGAAGCTTTAGCCTTGGGAGAGAATCGCAGCTGTGCTATGAGAAACAATGGGACAAGTTGTTTGTTGGGGGCAGAATGATTTCTCATTGCCAACATCTTTGCAGGGGAGTTGTTTTCCTATCAATTGAAGCAAAACGAAGCGTTTTCTGTGGAGTTTTGAGATTAAATTACTCGCTTTTCTGCTGGGGACACGAAAACTTTAGCTCTGGTTCTATGGTTTTTGAGAGAGTTCTTCCAGGAACATGTACAAACACTTGTCCAGGCAGTCGGATATTGCCCAATTCCGGGAATCTTTGCAGCCCAGGGCAACAAATCTGCCAGTCTTGTGAGGCAGAAATGCAGCCAGCCCCGCCTAGCCCTTCGCCACAGCCTCCACCAGAATCTGGAAGCAGCGATTGGAATGGTAAAATGGTGGCTCTTCTAGTTGTGGGCTGTGCCGGTTCATTGAGTTTTGTCCTTGTTTCTGCATTCTTTCTATACAAACACTGCAAGTTCAGAGGATGTCGTGTGCATGATTCGGGACGCCTCGATGAGGCAGCTGCAACCAGTCAACAAGGAGCGAGCCAAAGCCAAAATCCCCACCCGCCAACAATGCCACAGCCACAGCCACAACCAGTTCTGGAGAAAAGGCTTAGCCAATTGGCTAGCATGGGAAATGCAGGTCATTTGGAGGAATTTTCTTTACAAATCCTAGTTGAAGCCACCGATAACTTCTCAGAAGAACGCAAGATTGGAAGCGGAAGTTTCGGATCAGTGTACAGAGCAACATTACAAGATGGTCGCCAAGTAGCCGTTAAACGAGCTGAAGTATCAAACACTTCATCTTACGCCATTGGCACCAAACGCCAAGAAGACACTGACCATGCTTTCATCAATGAACTTGAATCTTTATCTCGTCTTCACCACAAAAATCTTGTCCGTTTATTAGGATTCTGTGAAGATTGCAATGAGCTGGTTTTAGTCTTCGAGTACATCGAAAATGGTACTCTCCATGATCACCTCCATAAGCCACAGCCACAGCCACAGCCACAAACTTCATCACCATTAATGTCATGGCCTGCTCGGATTAAAGTTGCCTTAGATGCAGCTAGAGGGATTGAGTACTTGCATGAATACGCTGTACCCTCGATCATACACCGCGATATCAAGTCATCAAACATCCTACTCGATGCTAATGGAACTGCAAAAGTATCCGATTTCGGACTATCTTTGATGGGCCCTGGAGAAGATGAGTCACATTTGTCGCTTAAAGCAGCAGGTACTGTTGGATACATGGACCCCGAGTACTATAGGCTTCAACAACTAAGCAAAAAAAGCGATGTGTACAGTTTTGGAGTAGTACTATTAGAAATATTAACAGGGTATAAGGCAATTCATCGGAACGAGAACGGCGTTCCCAGGAATGTGGTTGATTTTGTTGTTCCATACATAGTTCAAGACGACATCCATAGAGTTTTGGATCATAAAATGCCACCACCAACACCATTTGAAATAGAGGCAGTGGCATACGTGGGATATTTGGCAGCAGATTGTGTGTCATTAGAAGGAAGAGATAGGCCTTCAATGACTGAGGTTGTAAATAGTTTAGAAAGAGCTTTGGCTGCTTGTTTGGTCCCTCCTTCACTCTCTCGTTCAACCACTGCCTCTTCCAGATAGCAAAATTCATGTATACAAATGAAAATCTGTCCATTTTTGTAAAGTAAACACAATTCTTTTTGTTCATAAATTTTTTAACTCTCTTTTCCCTCCCTCTTTTATTGATTGAGTTCTATTAAGTGTACCACAATTTATTTATTAACAAATTATAAATAAGCATTAACTACCATTGTTCATGTTAATATTATTCTTATTATGTGTCTTAACAGCACATGTTATTTAATTTAGTTCATCTTTTACATCTTGTGTCATTTTAAATCAAGTTCATAAAAAATATCATTTACTTAAACAATTTGCACGAACAAGACGTTCTTTTTTAATATTATTGTTTACGTGAACATCTTTGTCGTGTATTCTCATGTTAATAAATTTTTTTTATAAACTTAATTATTTTTAGTTTCAGAAAAGTCAAGGTTTCTTTGAAATTTGTTGTATGAATAACGGGGTCAAATGGAAGGAAAATTTTGAAAATGAAGAATCAAAATCAAAGGATGCATGAGCGAACCTTCTTAATTCTTATAATCATTAATAATAAGGTGGAACCCTCGCTTGTTTTCTTTAAAAATATTTCTTGCATAAATTAATACAACCACCATAAATGTCAAACATCAACTTTAAAATTATTAGATCCAGTGGCCCAATTCAACCACACCAATTTACTAATTCAAAATAATAACATAATAATATCAACATGGCTTTGAACAAGTCCATCCCAATTTCCCTTCCACAATGAGAATTGGCAGGTTGTCAAGAAAAAAGACTTTTGAAAAGAACATAAGAGGACTTGGTGTGAATTTAATGAAGAATTGGTAGTAGGTTAGAAACGAGTTTTGCAATAACATATTGAAAAGGCAAAGTCCTATTTATATACGTACCTACTATATATCAATAATTTTGCCACTAACTTAACATATTTTTTGTTGAATGAAAATGCTTATGGTGGCCGAATACGCTTAACCACCCCACATAAAATTATGTGTATGTCCCCGAATAAACCTGTCATGAATCAATTTAGGGTTATTTTTAATTCATCTCGATGTAGAAATTAGAGTTATGTTTCAGATTATGATGTTGCTATTTTTAATGTATGCTATAAACTATAATTAATATCAAATATAAATAAATAACAAACATTATCTGTCAGATAAAAGTGGGTATTTACCTAAATTCGTTTGACTGTTGTGCTTTCAAAATTAAATAGAAGCACAACAGTTACAAATATACTCTAGTACAACAGTTACAAAACATACTCTATACCTGGAAATTAAAAAATAGGAAAAAGAGAAAATCGAATTCTAATCGGTTTAAATTGTGCTAAAACATTTCTAATAGGAATGTACAATTACCAGGATTTACACTCCAAAAGAATTTTAGCGTTTGGCAAGATTCATATCTGTATTTAGTAATGATTTTGATTGCAGTTACTATTGAATTACTTATTGCACAGCCATGATTAAGCAGAGTGGAGAGAGGATCACTGAAGTGAACTTCTTATTACCTATTAATTTTCAAGATTTAAGCAGCCAAAGATCCCATTGCACTCTTTCTTTGCTCCAGTAGATTTGTCAGGGCAACCTCAATTTGAGCAAAAACATCCTCCTTACCAACACTTCCATCAACCTGGAAGGAATAAAACAAGTCATCCAACTCAAATATCAAGATGAAAGGACTACAGAAATCACAAAATCAACATATGCCTGAATCCTTTTTCTTTTTCTCTAGACTATTCAGCAGAAAATTTCTTGTGCCAACAGAATTATTCCCATTTATTTGAAATTTTAAGATGACACAGAATGATGGATGGCATTGTTGGTCATAGATTGCGCAAAAGCCACTTATTGTTCTTACAACTATAACTGAAGCCCCTAATAGTTCTTTGATAAAATTTTTAATGCATCTTACGTATTATTGTGGATTAGTCACTCTCCAAAAGTAAACACACGCACAAAGATATTTAAATATGTAATGAAGACAGAAAGAGAAGGAGATCATATCACATGCCTTGATTGTGATGTCTTCATACATTGAAAGTACTGCCTCCACATTCTGATGATGAGTCTGCAAACGTAACTTCACCTATATAGAGCCAAATAGGGAAAAATATGAAAGTTCTCCCTCACATTACCTTGACTAATAGCCAGGACATGACTTTAAAGAGGAAAAACCACTATTTAAGAAGCAAAAGATGCTAAAGAATCCATGGAATTTCATTTAGTCAAAAAGTTTTCAAACTAGAAGGAATAGTCAGGGTCCTGCCTTCTCTTCGGTATCATCGAAGCGTTGGGTCAGCCTTGCAGCAATTTCTTCAGTTTCTGGTGGGGAGTATTTCAAGTGGTATATCTTCCCAGTTACAGGATCTAACCTACGACCCACCACTCTCTCCACAAGAATATCTTCTGGGACCTGCATACATGGTCAGGCAAGATTTGAGTTCTCAACAGCTTACCCTAAGCATTGTATATGCTATCTATTAATCAAGCAAGAATAAAGAAAACAGAACATTCGAAGATGCCAGAAGCAGCAAGAAAAAGTTCTTACTTCTAACAGGATGAAAAGGTCAGGCTGGAAACCAAATTTTTTAAGAGCAGTTGCTTGCGATGAGCTCCTGGGATATCCATCCAAAAGCCAGCCCTTTTCTTGAGAATCTGGCTGTGACAGACGCTCCTTCACCATCTGTAGGAACAAAATCAAGGAATCATCAGAAAGAATCGTTTTAGATCAAACTGAAATACACTGCCCCTACCATGACAACAATTTCGTTTGGTACCAACTGTCCTTTCTCCATGTATTCCCTTGCAAGCATTCCATTTTTACTTCCTGCAGAAACTTCGGCCCTCAATAAATCTCCAGCAGCAATATGCACCAAGCCATACTGCATACATGAGGATGACTTCATTCAATCTGCTTTTGCTTGGAAGTAGTTAGAATATAATAAATACATGCAGCAAGACTGGTAAACCGTACAAAAAAAGACATGTAGCAATTTGGACAAGGAAATAAATTACCTAAACACAGGATAGGAATAAATGTGAGTGTCATCAATAATGAGAGAAATACTAAGGCCATCATAGTCTTGCTTTCTTTCTTCATGAACCATTAACTCTCTGTGCATTTCTTAGGTGAAGAAGATATAGGAAAAGGTTTCCGCAATTAAACATAGAAATCTGTTTTACAGAAAAACTCCTATATAGAACCAGCAGTGGATCTCAGGATGAACTAGGCAACCGTTACTTATCAGTAAATTTTGAAAAATTTTCCTTTCCATCGTCATAGCTGCCAGCAACTGCCTAAACCTCTCAAAGCAAATGGCTTCAGCCATAAAACAGTAGTTATTCTCCTCTTAGTCTTTCAAATATCAGGCCCAATATTTTGAGCATGTAACTAAGCATGATACCTGTCCAATGGGTTCAGGATATAATAAATTATTTTGGATATATGTCATTTATGCCATGACAGAGAGCAAGAAACACAATCCCAAATGGGAAACTACCTTAAGATATATATATATATATATATATATATATTATTGTAATCAATCATAGGATTAGACTGAAACTTTTGATCAACGCTTGTATACTTAGAGAGTCCAACATAAGGAAATTAACTGAGGGTACCTGAATATAACAGTCAACAACTGTAACTAACAACCAACAACTGGCACACAATTGACTAACAATGGATCTGAACAATTGAATCAGCATCTAGTGGTGGCAGAAAGGTGTAGTGAATAGCTGTCTCCATTTACATAGACAAAATACCTAACTTAAGAGCTCTACGTACAGAAAACAGAGTAAAGAAGCTGTCGATACTACACTACTTGTTCCTTTCTGCATTGCAGGCAACGGCATGTTGAATATCTTATAAATATATAATCACCAATTACTGCAGTATGACCTATTCTGTGAATTAAAAGCACAATTAGCACTTGGCTTCGCTGTATGATTGAAATCCAGCTTAGGATTGATCAGAACAAAAATGCCCACCTTTCCAACAATAAAACAGAAAACATAGCAAAAATTAGGGAAGGTTGATCAGGATTATTCTTGAGGCCTATTGCTTGAGTCCCTTTTATACACTATACAATAATTGGTGCAAGAAAAGTAAGAACTTCAGACGTTAGAGTGTTACAAGTCTTGAAACCTTCAACACTTACGATTACTCTTCTCACATATTGCTTAAAACAACAAGCTAGTACTTTCTTATAGATTATTCTAAGTGGTATTAACAGTAATTTCCCAAAATTTTATGCATGTGTAGCTTAAGAACGATGTAACCGTAGAAGAGCACTCATTCAATGCAGAATAGAGGGGAAAACACCACGACAAGATGTTGTGAGAACATAAAATGACTCAATTTTAAATCATATGAGAGGTCAAACAAAATTGGGCATAATAGAGTAAGGAATTATTAAATTTAAATTATAAATAAATAAATAAAAAGAGCTTACTTTCTTTGTGATGAGCTCACATTGAGTACCTTTACCAGAAGCAGGAGCTCCCGATATCATAATCTTTAAAGGTTCCACTTTTGCCGACGCCACAACCTAATCATCCATCCCACATAAAAACAACAATTTACAATATTTTCAATTCAATGAAAAATTCATAAAACAAAATGCCGGCAACCCAAACACTCACCGCGAAATTCGCGGTATTTGGGGACGATGACGACGGTTCCCTGCGGCGGAGAGTGGTTTCATTCAGATGGAGAGAGAGGCCAGAGTGGTTGGAAGAGAATGATAACTGCGAAGAAAGATTGAGCTTAGGATTCGTGGAAGAGGAGGGAGAGAACGCGTTGGCTACGACGTTGGTTGGGTAATTAACGGTGGTGAGGGTCGCCATTTTCGCCCTCTGAAGTTCTCCCAGATTTTTGTCGCCGATGAGTTTGGTATTTTATTCCGGATAAGAGCTGGGCCCATTTGTACTGCAATCAGAATCAGTCTCTGTTTTCGGCTTGGGCTCAGTAATTGGGCTTGAGTTTATTTTTACAGTATTATGCAGTAGATTACAAAAATGTCCTTAAAGCTTTGAGATTATTCAAATTGCTTGTTTGGCATACATCTACAAGTGAAGGGAAGGGACTAACCAATGTAATTGACAAAAAATTAATACTTGAAGAATAACTTTTTAGAATTAAAATAATTTATTTTTTCTCATTTTTTTTCCATTGTTCACCCCTTTTTTTGTGTGCCTTTATTATTGTTATTATTATATTTAATTTTAAAGAGAATCAATTCTTTCTTAAAAGAGAGAATTAATTCCTTCTTTATGTGAGAACAAAAATTAACTTTTATTTAAAAAAAAGCCGCTCTTTTTACAATATATATTTTTATTTTTTCTTATTATTTTAAGTGATTTATTTTGTTAAAATTTTTAAAGGAGTCGTATTTGACCTAATTTAAGTAAGATTTAAGTTAAATATGGCTCACATTTTGCTTAAAACCCGATATAATAAAATTTGAATATTAAAAATTAAATTGTATCGTGCTAACTAATCCATCTATCGTCTTAACTGAAAAAAAAATCATATTTGTAATTGAATGTATTGTATATTCATATTATATTGTTATACAAGTCATAATTGATCTTACATTACATTAAGAAAATATCTTAATATAGTAATTTTTTGCTTTTTCTTTGTTCTTTTTCAAAAAAAGCCAAGAATGCCTATATACTCCACCTATCAAAATTGCATTATTTGATGAAGTTAAAATCCCATTTTTGGTATTGAAATTTATATACCTACATTACATACCATTATCAATTACTATTACTATTAAAAGTAATTGCATTACTTCATGTTAAGTTAAATTCCAATTTTGAAATTAATACCTTTATATTACACCCATTATCAATTACTATTAATATTTCAAATTAATCTTTCTGGCTTTGGAAAGTATTAACTGTAATGAATGAAGAAGTTGGCAGTTCCAACCTCCCCTATTCTCAAATTGCCAATAATATTAATGAACCCAAAATAGACTATCGGCTATAATCTTTCAGCACCTGGTTTTCTTAGCTAGATATTAATTATTTTGGTCTCTTTAATTAAATTAATTACATATAGAGCTCAGAACTGCCAAGTCCCAAGTTCCAAATAATTCATATATTAAATTTAATTTCATTCAATGTAACATACTTTTGCAATGTTAAATTGATAAACAGACCCATTATAAGATATTAATTTGGTGAAATTAAATGACATTTATCTTGAATTTCGTAAGCAAATAAATCTTATTTGTTTAATTATTTTAGCATAAAAAATATTTTGATCTTTAAAAATTAACTTATTAAATTAATAAATTTTAATTTTTTTAAAAATACTTTAAGATGCTTTAATTTTTTACTTAATTATATACTTCCATTTGAATGAAAAAAATAAATAATATGATACATTTTTATAATTTGGTGATAACAAAGAGTGTAATAATAGTTATATAAATTTTTATTAATTAAAATAAATTTTAATTAGTGTATTTATAAATATTTTTAAAATTATTAAAACTAATTAGTAGTCTACTAAAGTGAAACTTTAAAACTACAAAATCTTTTACATAGGTTTATTGTTGTGTTTTCAGAATTTTAAAAACATGTCTTTAAAATATATGATCAAAATTTACAAAGATAATATATATAAAAAAAAAATTAGGGTTGTGATTTGTGAAAATTTTCAATTTTCGTCTTCATGGTCCATGAATATTGAATAACCTAGCTATGTGGGTTTAGCAGTCTGAAAACACGTGCATGGCATGCGGCCCACATGAAATAAAAGCTCCATCCTCGAAAGCTGCAGCTTCTACATTCATGCATGATTCATTATCTCATCACCTTTCTGTTTTCTTTTGTAACTCTCTCCTCTCAAAACTGCTTTTAGCTTCCTCGTTTTGTACCTTTACTCAAAAAGGCTAACTGCTTCTGCTTCTTAACATCCCTTCATCCTCTCTCTGTTCTTCTAAGTTTGTGAAATGGATGCAAGTGATGACGGGCGAATTCGAACTGGTGAGCTCTAATTCATTTCAATCATGTTGTTTTCATTGCTTTCACTGTTTTCATATACAAAAATATTGCAGATGCTTCAAGCTTGCTTTGCATGTCTCCAAAGATTCATTCCTTCTTATTTTCCCCACATGCATGTTTGAAAATAGAAAACAGCTATATTGACAAATAGTTGTAAATTGTCAATGGTTTTTTGTGGGCAGTTTCTATTCTTTGTTTTTATGTACTTGTACTAAATATATAAATATTCCCTGGATCACTACTTAGGATAGAAAACTTGTAATAACACTGCTTAAGTTTATTGTAATTTCCGGAAGGGAAGTGATTTCAATTTGATTCAGGGACCATGTGGTCGGGAACAGCCCATGCATTTACTGCAATAGTGGGTTCAGGAATTTTGGCATTACCCTGGAGTGTAGCTCAACTGGGTTGGATTCTTGGACCCTTCGTTCTGGTTTCATTTGCAGTAATTACATATTACGCAGCCCTCCTTCTCTCTGATTGCTACAGATTTCCTGACCCAATTACTGGCACCAGAAACTACACTTACATGGACGCTGTCAGAGTAATTTTAGGTAATTCGATTCATTAATTCATCTTTTTCACAGAAATGAAATCTAGAGCAGTGAAATTTTTATTTCATTTCCCGCTGGTTAATTTTCTGAAAATAAAGATATAGAGGTGTAAAATGAATTCGGTAGCTTGGATCACATGACTTTACACAATTAGCACCGTTTCCCGATATTGGCCGAGCAAATCGAGTCATATTATGTGTTACAAATTCAGAAATTAGTCTCTTAAGTGATGCTGTTTAGTGTTTACTCACAATTTTTTTGTATTCAGGTCCAAGAAAAGTGGTGATTTGTGGAATAATGCAATACTCGATATTATGGGGTACAATGGTTGGCTACACAATAACCACTGCTATGAGTGTAGCGTACGTAATTATTTTAACAAAAAACTTTTTAATTCGCCTCATTTCCCTATTAATCTTATCATATGTTTCTCTCTAATAATTAAATATATTCTTTATCTGTTATAATTAAATTTTTCACTTGTTATTCTTCTTGAATATTCGATAGGACTTTGAAGAGATCAACATGCTACCACGACAAGGGAGAAAATGCAAAATGCAAAGTATCAGGAAACTTATACATGCTTTTATATGGAGCATTCGAAGTTATTCTATCTCAATGCCCAAATCTAGAGAAAATAACATTCCTCTCAATAGTTGCAGCAGTTACTTCACTTGTATATTCACTTGTAGCTCTTGTTCTATCAGTTGCAAAATTTTCTTCAGATCTTGAATTCAAAGGAACGCTCATGGTAGCCAAATCCAGCATCGATATATCTTCTTCGACCAAGATTTGGCATGCCTTCCAAGCTCTCGGAAACATTGCTTTTGCCTACAACTACTCCACTTTACTACTCGAAGTTCAGGTTTTCTGATCTAACCAGAAATTTATTTTTTACTCTGTAATT
The DNA here is from genome assembly GCA_028052125.1 of Melia azedarach. Lineage (NCBI taxonomy): Eukaryota > Viridiplantae > Streptophyta > Magnoliopsida > Sapindales > Meliaceae > Melia > Melia azedarach. The sequence continues at coordinate 14,462,395 of CM051401.1, read as the reverse complement.
AAAATGAAACTAGTCTTAGCAACTCTGACTGATTCTTTTTTCTAATGTTCAAATTTTGGTTTACAAGGATACATTGAAGTCACCTCCTTCAGAAAATAAAGTGATGAAGAGAGTGAGCCTATATGCTATTGGAGGAACAGCAGTGTTTTATATTTCCCTGGGATGTATGGGTTATGCAGCTTATGGAAACAATGTTCCTGGAAATATTCTTTCTGGAGTCTATGATCTGTTTTGGCTGGTTGAAATTGCCAATCTTGCTGTGATTATACATTTAATTGGAGCTTATCAGGTAATTAATTAATCTTAGTTTTCAATTTCTCTCAAATTCAATTTACTTAAATTTCTGAACGTTTTTCAGGTATATGCTCAACCAATTTTCGCTATGCACGAAAAATGCCTCGCATCAAGATGGCCCGCATCCTCTTTCAACACAATTCACACCATCAAATTCCCATGCACAAACCCTAATTACACAATTGACTTCACACTAAGCAGACTTCTCCTCCGCACAGTCTTTGTCATTTTCACAACAATAGTTGCAATGATTTTCCCATTCTTCAACGCGATTCTTGGCCTTCTCGGCTCCATTTCTTTCTGGCCGTTAGCAGTTTACTTGCCACTTAGCATGCACATTGAGCAAGCAAAGATCAAAAGAGGAAGTCTTAGGTGGATAATCCTTCAGATTCTGGGTTTGTTTTGCTTGATTGTAACTCTCATTTCTGCTATTGGTTCCATAGCCGATATTTTGGAGCTTCTTAAGCATGTAAAGTTGTTTCATATTCAACTCTAGGGTTAAAGCTCATTATGTTCCCTTGATTAAGTGTATTAAATTTTTTCGAGCAATTGCCAAAAGAAAAGAAAATTAAAATTAGGTTTAAAACTTAATTATTAGAATTTATGACAATATATATTGCTTAATTTCTGTTTGAACATTCTAACAACATGTTTTCTAATGGTAGCAGTACCTGATTCTTGTCAAAATTTATCAATGTAAAGTCGTTGTTTTTCTTATGATATGTTGTCCTTTAGTTATTAATAATATTTATTTATGTCCTACTTATATTAATAAATTAATTATTTCATGAAAAATTGCAGTGTGCTTGTTCGAGAATAAGGATGAACCGTTTTCATTCCAATTTCCAAATAACAATTAAACTTGTCTTGAAAATAGCAATTTTGATAAAAAAAAAAAAAGAAACTAGTTTTAGGGGCTAATTTTGATCATGTATAGACTTATTTAATTAAAATGTTAAAAAATTTATTTGGCCCATATTGTTTTAAAAAAAAAGAACAGCAAAAATAAAAAGGAAGAAGAAAAATTTAGCTCAAAAGCAAATATTTCATGCAAAATAAACCAAGTTTGCATTTAATGGCACATGCACCATTAGACTTCTAATACCATTTCAAGAAGAAGCTTCTGAAATGAGTAAGTGGGTTCTATTAATTACAATTGGCATTAGCTTTAGACACGTATTTCAGGAATCAATACCAGAGGAATCCATATGTCATTTCCCGCAACAAAATAAACTAAACTTGTATTTTATAATTTATCCTTCTCAAGTTGAATGTCTCCTCTTTAAACTCCTTGAAATTAATTTGAAATTTTAAGACATAATTTCTCTCTTCGTAAAAATGGAGAATGAAGAAGATGGGCGATTAAGAACAGGTAATTTAATTTCAAGCCACTGTTTTTTTGCCTCCAACTGATGCACCAGGTAGACTTATAAAACTGGTTTAATTAATACCAGATATAATTTTTTTTCCTGTTTTAGGCAATTTCAGTAACATAAATAAAACAGAATCACTATTGAAATTGAATACAACATGATTGGCTTCTTGATCAGAATGTATATGCTTTGAATAGGCAATTGTTTGTACTTAAATTATGAACCTTTTTTCCACTTATAGCTTCAATATTTCATTGTAATTTCAGGGACACTGTGGACAGGAACAGCTCATGCATTAACAGCAATGGTTGGTTCAGGGATTTTAGCATTGCCGTGGTGTGTAGCTCAGATGGGTTGGATTCTTGGACCCTTAGTTATTGCTGCTGTTGCTGGAGTTACATATTACACAGCTATTCTCCTCTCTAATTGCTATAGAGCTCCTGACCCTCTTCATGGAAGGAGAAACTATACATATGCTGATGCTGTGAGAGCAATTTTAGGTATATATCAAATCCATCCTTTGTTATTCTCTTGCTCAAATCATGCTTTTAAGTCACGGTTATAGTCTCTCTTCTTCTCTCTACCCCTGTATTACAAAAAATACAGGTCTTAAGTACGACAGCTCAATATTTCTCCAACTAGTTATTACTATGGTTGTTTATTTATATATAAAACATGCATACAGTAAGATTCTACTAAATCGTGTGAATAATATAATACACTCATCTCATTCAGGATTCTCTGAAATTATTAAAAAAAATGACGTAAACATTTTTTGGTTTTCAGGTTCAAGAAAGGTGCTTATATGTGGAATTATGCAATATTCATTATTATGGGGCACCATGATTGGCTTTACAATTACAACTGCCACTAGTATCGCGTAAGTTATAAAGTTTCCATAAACTAAGTCGTCCCCTTGCAATTTATTCTTTGTAGTATTTCTATGTTAGCTTCTGCAATAATTTAGTTGCTTAAATTTAAACATTTTCTTGCTTAATTAATTTCAAAGCATAAGCATATTCAGAACTATTTCTGTTGTCATTAATTTTCACCTTAAGTGTAAATTTTTCTCAGGATTTTGAAGAGGTCAACATGTTTCCACATGAAAGGACACAATGCAAACTGTAAAGTATCAGGAAATCTTTACATGCTCATATATGGAACAATGGAAATTGTTCTCTCTCAATGTCCCAATTTAGAGAAAGCAACATTCCTTTCTGTTGTTGCAGCAATTACTTCATTTGCATATGCCCTAATCGCTTTGGGTCTATCCACTTTCAAGTTCTTTTCCCACCCTGGATCCAGAGGAAGTTTGATGATCTCCAAAAATGGAGAGAACATTTCTTCAACCACCAAAGTTTGGCACGTCTTCCAGGCTCTTGGAAACATTGCTTTTTCCTACACTTATTCCATCTTACAGCTCGAAATTCAGGTATTTAGTTTCTTCTTAACCCTGAATTAAATTTTTCATTATATATAGTATTATATGCAAATTTGGTGAATTGAAGGATACCTTAAAGCCACCAGAAAATGAATTGATGAAGAAAGTGTCAATGTGTGCGATTGGTGGAACAACATTGTTTTACATTTCTCTTGCCTGTATGGCTTATGCTGCCTTCGGAAATGGAGTTCCAGGAAATGTTCTCTCTGGATTCGATAATCCATTTTGGCTTGTTGATATTGCCAACCTAGCTGTAATTATACACTTAATTGGAGCTTATCAGGTAATTATTGTTGCTCTAAACTCTCTCTCTCAGGACACTGTTTTATATTTTTATTATTGTATTCAATTCAATATGTATATATTTTTTATTTTTTCAGGTTTTTGCCCAACCAATTTTTTCCGTTCATGAAAAGTGGTTAGCATCAAGATGGCCAACATTATTCTTAAACAGAATTCACACCATAAATATTTGTCCATGCAAGAACAAATGTTGTAGCAGAACCATTCATTTCACACTGAGCAGGCTTCTCCTTCGCACAATTTTTGTTGTTTTGACAACAATTATTGCAATGATTTTCCCATTCTTCAATGCAGTTCTTGGCCTTCTTGGCTCAATATCGTTCTGGCCATTAACAGTCTACTTTCCTCTAAGCATGTACGTAGTGCAAGCCAAAATCACAAGAGGAAGCTCCACTTGGATAGTTTACCAAATACTAGGCCTTGTTTCCTTCATTATCACCATTATTTGTCTTGTTGGTTCGGTTGCTGATATTGCAGATCGCCTTAAGCACACAAAGTTGTTTCACATTGAACCTTAGATATATATAATCATATATATTTTACAACTTGTAACAACTTTGTCGATCGATCTTGGGTATCTATATATCAATTTGCTATATATATATTTCCCCTTGGCATATGTAATTAGTTTATTTTCTTTTAAAATTTATAATAAATGTAGTCTCTACAACATTGATCTTCTAGTATATACCATAAATATACATTTGTGCTCCAACTTTATATACATAGTGATTAGTTATTCCCTCCTAATCCCCATTTCTAATTAGATACAAATTGATATAACATATTGCTGTTATATATGCAACAAACAATACTGTATAAAATTATATGTTTGTTAAAACTAGTTTTTAAATATTAATTATTGTTAGGATCTTTCATATTAACTTTAAACTTTTAGATCTAACAGTAATCTAACGTAATTATAGAGTTTGTGTACTGAATAATATTATTATTTCATTATACTTAGCTTTTGACATTCGAATTTTATTGAAGAAAAAGATCCCTTAATTTAACTTTCATTTAAATTATATAGTATTGATTTTCATAGTTAAGTTATATATATTAATAATCTCTAATTTTCTTTACTAAAAATTTTAAGCCTTTGCTGAAAAAGCTACATCAAACGAACCTTCTAAGTATTTTGAAGTTGATTGAAACTGTTCCCTAATCATGCACTTCGGTACCCCTAGCTAGCTCTCTGATTTAAGCAACCGTCTGAAAATACATAGAATTGAGTGACATATGAGTCGACTTATTTGCCCGAATGCATATTCGTTTTCCACTATAAGAACTACAGATATTGCTGTCATTATTAATTGCTTGATCAACATGCATCAAATTTTAGTTATAAAATTAATATATGGTCCCATTGATTAGGTTAATTGATATTGCCATTTTTCAACTATATGTGGTGCTGTATGTGCCCAACCTGACTCATAAATAAAACTTTAATACCTTCGTATTTTCTGTCTTGTTAGGCACTATACATTTTCTATCTAGCATATAAATATGGGCTAGGGGAGAGGAGGGAATATGTTAACTGAAACGTAGAAATGGAAGGTGATGAGAGCACAAAAACAAATCCTAGTCTTTGGAGGAACTGGATATATTGGAAAATATATGGTGAAAGCAAGTGTTTCCTTCGGCCATAAAACTTTTGTTTATGCTCGTCTTATTTCAGAAAAAACCACACCCTCGAAACTTGAACTCTCAAGGAGTTTCAGTCCGTTGGTGTCACCATTATCCAGGTATATATGTGCTTGATCTCTCTATCTGATCTCCATATGTATATATATTAACATCTCATCTGGAAAGTAGTGATAAAGGAATGAAACAGGGAGAATTGTAGGAGCATGAGAAAATTGTATCTGTACTTGGAGGAGTAGAAGTGGTGATATCTGCACTAGCTTATCCTCAGGTTCTTGATCAACTCAAAATTATCGATGCCATCAAAGTTGCTGGTAACATCAAGGTATTCTTTCCATTTTTTCCTCTTTTCGGAGCTACATCAATATGTGTCAATTCTAAAAGAACGCGTGTTCATACGAGTTAGTTTAATTGATAAAATCTTTTAAAATAGTACAAGAGATTTATGGTTCAAAGTTTATCTGTAGAAAATTAGATCACCGAAGAAATTGAAATTTCTTGCTACTGATGTTAGCATTGACTTAAATAACAGATCTTAATTGTTTTTTTATTAATTTTTTGTTGGTAGAGATTTATTCCATCAGATTTTGGATGTGAGGAGAATAGGGTAAGCCCTTTGCCTCCATTTGAGGCTTTCTTGGAAAAAAAAACGAAGAATAAGAAGGGAAATTGAAGCAGCTGGAATTCCTTACACCTTTGTCTCAGCAAATTGCTTTGGTGCTTACTTTGTGAATATCTTGCTGCGTCGCCATCATCAAGGAGATGATATATTTGTCTATGGAACCGGTGAAGCTAAAGGTATATATTATATATTATATATTATATATTTTATATATATATATATATATATATATATATATATATATGTATAGTGTTATGAAAAATCAAGCAACCAAAGCAAATAGAAAACATTAGAAATCACAAACATTAGATTTACGTGAAAAAATGTCTCAAAGTTTTTAAGAAAAATCACGCTCTAAATCTCTAAATATATAATCCGAATTTGAAACGGGTTCAAAATTAAAATCAGGTTAAATCAGGTCCATATAATAAAATTCATACAATATATTTATATACATACTTATATACAATATCGTAAAAAGGATGTCAGCGTACTCTAATATATTGCATCGATTATTAAATATAGGATACCAATTTTACATAAAATTTAAGTGATTTGCTATTTCTTTTTAATTTTTTTTTTATGTTGTACGTGTTCACCGTGTTAAATTATGAGGATGTAGCAAAATAAACAATAAAAGTGGCAAATGACCCAAAAACACGCAATCGAGTTGTGACTCATAGGCCACAAACTAATATTATATCACAGCTTGAATTAATCTCTCTTTGGGAGCAGAAGACTGGTAGGAATTTCGAAAGGGTTCATATCCCAGAGCAAGAACTTGTGAAGCTATCTGACATGAAGAGATTTTTTTTTTTTTACTTTTTTTTTTGCAATTATTTTTTCGTACTGACATGCTTAAACTATAAATTTATCAATTCAAATTGTTAACAATGTTGCAGCCCTACCACATCCAGAGAATATACCGGTATCAATTCTTTACAGCTTTTTTGCGAACGGTGAATTGATGAACTTTGAGCTTGGAGAGGAGGACGTTGAGGCTTCCAAGCTGTATATAGATTCTGAATTCACAACAATTGATCAACTTCTTGAAATTTTCCTTTTAAACCCTCCGAAGCCTGTAATTGACTCTTTTGAATAAGCTTGGAAAGTTTTCTTCTCTGAATAAAAGATAAATTTGGGGAAGGGAATCAATAATTGAAGATGTACCGAGTACCATATGAATTATATGTATGCATATATGTTTCCAAGGCTTTTATATATTTTAGTTGGGTTAAATATTCGCTATGGACAATTATATATAGTCATGCTAATAAGAATGGGTCGTTAATTTAAGATTTTCGTAGTATGTTGTAAATCATTTTTCTCTCTTTTATTAAAATATTATAAAAATAAATCAAAACTCTTTTCCAATTTGGATACTACACCATCCTTGAAAAACATTACAATCCTGCGACTGCGCAGTACTTGAATTAAAAATCTATCAACAAATTAACTTGAAAATTTTCATGAGAGTTATATATCTTTGTTTATTGGAAATTTACACTCTTTACGTACTGTTTTCACTTTAACTTAATCGTTGGACATACATTTCTTCATATATGCATGATAAAAAGACATGTCTATGGAGCGTTGTGTGTGTAAAATATCTATTATTATATATAGCTAGCTAGATTCCAATTAAAGGAAGGTCATGTGTCACATGGGCCAAATAATTAATTAAACCGGTGAGAAAAGGGATTTGGCAGCCAATTACTAGTTAATGTAGCAACCTGAAAAATTCATGAAATGTCTTTTCGAAGTTTGCATTTGATATGTCGGACTAGATTGAATTTGTACTAGAATGGACATGATCATACATACATATAATTCAATTAGTATTGTGTTTTGCGTATATAATACCCAACTTGATAGGATAGTACAAAATGTGACTACATATATATACCTAATCGAAAGTTTAATTAACCGGTGTTTCTTTTTTAAGAAATGTCAATGTAACAAGCAACATGTGGAAAGTATGATTGTAGCTATAAGGTTCAATATGAATCAGCTTTTGCATGGTTTAAGGCGATCTAAAATATCGGCAATTGAACCAAGTAAACAAATAATTGTAATAATGGAGAAAGAAAAGCCTAAAATTTGGTAAATTGTCTAAGTGGGGGCTTTCTCTTCTGATTTTTTCTTGCACCATATATATATATATATATAGATATAGATATAGATATAGATATATATATATATATAGATATATGTATATATGTACTTGCCCAAAGGGAAGTAATTAATTGTTAATGGAAAAACTGAAAAATCTTTCTTTCCTTTGTTGCATCGATCAATACCAAAAATTCATTCTCAAAAGCTGTGATTTAGTGGTTGATTTATATGACAAGTATCAATATACCTTATAATGGAAATGAAAAAAATGCTGTAATTAACTGAATAATGAAAAATAAATTCTTAGTTTATAATTTTTCTCTATAAGTAGGACCTTGTAAACTTTGATCAATAAGGGTGAAATACAAATATTTTTCTTCAATATCTGCTAGCCAAAATGGAATGACATCGAATCCAGCGAGAGCATTTCCCGGAACTCGATTTTCGAAGGCATCATAAGGCGCATAGTCAAAAACTACTTTCTGTATCACTTGATTTTCTGGTGGTTTTAAGGTACCCTTCAATTCCTTTAAAGTTAATCAATATAATTAAATAACTACTGTTAAGATGTCTTTATGGATACTCTTAAAGCTATGGCCTTATATATAATCAAATAGACATCCCAAATCTTGAAAACATGCAGTAATTATATGTACTAGTATGATTAGAGATGTAAAATGGGTCAGACCGACACAAACGCACGCGAGTACTCTTCAATATAAAATAGTATTTGCCAGTTTGAGACTCTAATTAAATTTGAGCCGAGTTCATATTTTTAGGCGGGTATTCTTCACTAGTCTATACGTCCAAGGCGATTTGATCATTTGATTTAGGTGAGTAGGAGTAGAGAATTAGAGAGATCGATTAATTTTTGCTCAATTGAAATTGAAGGGGTGAACGGCAATGTCTACCAAGGGCAAACATCGTACTCTCCCACTCTGGGGGCTGCTAAAACGAGAATTGGCCAACGAGAAGGCAAAGAAACCAGAGATTGCGTATGGTCAGGCTAATGAAAGCAAGAAGGGTGAGGATTTTACTCTTCTCAGAAACGAATGTCATACAGCCATGGGAAATGGGGTCTCGACATTTTCTGCATTCGGGCTATTTGATGGACACCGTGGGTCTGGAGCCGCTATTTACGCAAAAGAGAATCTTCTGAAAAATATTCTACATACTATCCCTTCGGAGATTACCAGAGATGAGTGGATAGCAGCTCTTTCCCGGGCTCTGGTTTCAGGATTTGTGAAAACAGATAAAGATTTTCAAGTGAAAGCTTGCAAGTCAGGAACAACCGCCACCTTGGTGATAATTCAAGGATGGGTTGTAACTGTTGCATCTGTTGGTGACTCCAGTTGTATACTTGAATCCGCTGCAGGTGATGTCTATCACCTGTCAGCAGATCATAGGCTTGAATGCAATGAAGAGGAAAGAGATCGTATTACAGCTAGCGGGGGTAAGATTCGTCGGCTGAATGCTGGTTATGGTGGTATAGAGTTTGGTCCTTTGAGATGTTGGCCTGGAGGTTTATGCCTTTCACGATCTATTGGAGATAAGGATGTTGGCGAGTTCATTGTTCCCGTTCCATTTGTAAAGCAAATGAAGTTGCCTAAGTCCGGCGGTAGGCTTATAATATCAAGCCACGGTGTTTGGGATGCTTTAACTGCAGAAGCTGCTCTTGATTGGTGCCGTGGGGTGCCAGCAGAAGTTGCAGCTTCACAAGTTGTCAACGAAGCTTTACAGGCAAAGGGACTTCGAGATGACACAACCTGCATTGTGATTGATATATTACCACATCTTCCTTTTCCTGCTGCACCGAAGAAGCAGCAGGTAAAAGGAGCCTTCAAATCCTTGTTTCGCAGTAAGTCTACTAAATCATATTCTAATGCAGGTAAAAGATACACTGAGGCAGATGTCGAGGAGGAATTGTTTGAAGAATGATGTGCTACGCTTTCAGAAAGGTTGGATACGAAGAACCCGGTATGCAATTTGTTTAAGTTCATGTATGCAGTCTGTCAATTGGAGATCATGAAACCTGGAGAGAATGTTTCAATACATGGTGGATCATCTTATTCAGGAAATTATTAAGCTCCGTCCCTGGGAAGGCCCTTTCCTTTGTTTAAGTTGCAATGAGAAGAAAGAAGCAATGGAAGGGAAAAGACCATCAGGATATAGTTTAAGACATGCTTGGTCGTAATACTGAAATTGACTAGCTAGCGATCCTGCACTAAACGGTTGTTAAAAGTCCATATACTGAAGGAAAGATAAGAGTTGTCAGTAATAATTATACACTTACTGATAGTAAATTGAATAGTAATTTCGTTCATAACCAGAAAATAAACCAATCTAGCAATGAGTTTTTTTCCGCTTGAATGTACGTCCAGTTCAGGTATATTGTAGCAGATACATTTCTTCATATTCATTATAACAAATAGGCTTTACAGGAAAATTTGTGGGAATAGCACAAAATTTGAGGTTATGTTTTAATTCAGGAAAACTTTTAATATAATTTCATTCTCTATTTAGTCAAATAAGGGTATTTTTGTCACACTATAACTAATTTTGGCTAAAAAAAAAGAAAGGCTAAGAAAATTTTAAGCTATTCCCAAAAAATAATTCCATGTAAACATCTCATATTGTAGCTCGATCCCAGTGAAAGTAGGTCAGACCAATGACAAAGCAATTGTGATATGAAAAGGGACTTGGTAGCCAACTAGCAACATGGAAAATATATAAGATATCTTTCAATTAATTTCAATGGTTGCATTTGGTAGGTCGGATTAATTTAAGATTCAATAGGACACAACTTAATTAAATTGGATATTAAGACATACATATAATTGGATTAATATATAATGTCATCATGGGCTTAGCATATTACCCAACTCCAGGATTAATACGTACATAAAAATGGATCAGTATATGAAACTAATGTTAATAATTCTCAAAATTGGTGTGCTCAATGCTCATGCGTATTCCCTTTAATTAATATTAATAATTCTTTGACCTTCTATTCATTCTCCAAACATAATATATAATTTCCTATACTTTATTTAATTAATGTTTTCAATAATATTATGCAAAAGTAATAACTGTATATGTCCAAGTCAATAATCCTGCTTGCATTCACGTTGGTTTATCAATTAATATTAGTACTGACAATGTACTAATTAATTAATTTGGGACAATTCAAGTCATATCCAGATACATCTGAAATATACAATATTGTTATAAAATCTATAGCACTTACTGCAAAATTTCATGAACGAAGAATAATAATTATATTTGATGTTGCTAGGATAACAAAAACAGTCCTAAGATCTGATACTAGAGAGAATGTTGATGATACTGATTTAAATTTGCTTCAAGAAAAATTGAAGAGTAAATTGTTTAGAAAGAAATTTTTGCTGGTTTTGGATGATATGTGGAATGATAATTACAATGATTGGACCTTCCTTAGCCGTCCATTTGAAGCAGGAGCACCGGGAAGTAAGATTATTGTCACAAGTAGGAACCGAAGTGTTGCCGTAATGATGGGTAGTCTTCCACCTTATCAACTGAAAGAGTTGTCAAATGAAGATTGTCTATGTGTATTTACTCAACATTCTTTGGGAGCGAGAGATTTTAGCACACATCAATACTTGAAGGAAACAGGGGAGAAGATAGTGATGAAGTGTGATGGTTTACCTTTTGGCAGCAAAAACTCTTGGTGGTCTCTTACGCAATAAACATGACCTAAGTGATTGGGAACACGTTCTAAATAGTAAGGTATGGAAAGAAGAGAGCTTTGACGTTATACCAGCACTTAGAGTGAGCTACCATTATCTTTCTTCACAATTGAAACAGCGCTTTGCATATTGTTCTTTATTTCCGAAGGATTATGAATTTGAAGAAAAGGAAATAATTTTATTATGGATGGCACAAGGTTTCTTTCAACATGAAAACAATGAGATAGAAATAGAAGATTTAGGTCGTAAATCTTTTCGTGAGCTACACTCAAGGTCATTTTTTCAACAATCAGCCACTAATTCATCACATTTTGTGATGCACGATCTCATCAATGACCTTGCTCAATGGGCTGCTGGGGAAATATATTTTAGAATGGAGGATAAGTTGGATGATAACAAGCAACAGATGTTTTCCAATCTTCGTCATTTATCATACATTGTTGGTGGATATGATGGCATTAAACGGTTTGAGGCCTTCTACGATGTCAAACATTTACGCACCTTTTTACCAGTAATATTGGAAGATACTTGGCACAATTGCTTAACTCGAAAAGTCCTTTTTGATATGTTGCCAAAGCTACAATGTTTAAGGACCTTATCTTTGCGTAGCTATGACATCTCTGAGCTGCCAAATGAGATTGGGAATTTGAAACATTTAAGATACCTTGATCTTTCCGACACTGAAATTGAAACTTTGCCTGAATCAATAAATACACTTTATAATTTGGAGACACTCATAGTAGAAGATTGTATTGAGCTACAACAACTGTGTGCAGACGTATGGAACTTAATCAACCTACGCCTTCTCAATAATTCTGGGGCATCTTCATTGGTAGCAATGCCTCTTAGAATGAGTAACTTAACTAGTCTGCGAACACTGTCTACTTTTGTTGTGGGCAAGGAAATCGGCTCCAAATTGGGGGAGTTGAAGCTTTTGAAGCATCTTCAGGAGAGCCTTTGCATTTCAAAACTGGAGAATGTGAATGATGCAAGGGAGGCTGCAGAGGCAGACTTAAAAGGCAAGAGGAACCTTAATGTGCTAGCACTAGAATGGAGTAACATGTTTGATGATTCAAGGAATGCAGAACTCGAAATGCAGGTGCTTGACATGCTGCAACCTTATCAAAAGCTGAAAGAGCTCACTATCAAGGGTTACGGTGGTATAAAGTTTCCGACTTGGTTGGGAGATTCCTCATTCTCATGTCTAGAGGTCCTAAAATTTAAAGATTCTGAAGTGTGTACTTCTCTACCGGCAGTTGGTCGACTACCCTTGCTCAAGCATCTTGTTATTAGGAAAATGAATGGACTAAAGAGTATAGGACCAGAGTTTTATGGAAATGGTTGCTCAATTCCTTTTCCATCACTTGAGACTTTTTGTTTTGAGCACATGAAAGAATGGGTTGAATGGATTAATACTAATCCATCTGGCCAAGAATTTAAAGCGTTTCCTCGCCTTCGAAAATTTTCTATTTCAAACTGTCCTAAACTGCTAGGAAGATTTCCGGAATATCTTCCATCATTAGAAGAGCTTTTCGTCACAAAATGTCCTCAGTTGCAGGTGTTAGTACCAAGTCTTCCAACACTCTGCAAATTAGAAGTTAATGGATGCAAAGAGGTAGTGCATAGAAATACAGTCGACCTCAGCTCATTGAAGTCGGCGCTTTCGTCTAATAGTTCCAGTGAAATGTTTCTAGAGCAGTTTATGCGAGGGTTATCAAAATTAGAAGAATTGAAAGTCAATTTTTCTCCAGAGTTGACATCTTTGTGGCAGAATGAGAGTAAATTACTGCAAGATATTAGCTCTCTTCATCGGCTGGAGATTCACAGTTGTCATTCACTTGTTTGCTTGGCTGCAGAGGAAGAAAAAGAGACAGGACTAGAAAAGTTGCTTTGCAGACTTCAATATCTCAGATTTGAATTTTGTCCAAGCCTTGTAAGGCTACCACAGACATTGCTCAGCTTTAGTTCCCTCGGAGAGTTATTTATCTCACGATGCCCAATGCTTGTTTCATTTCCAGAGGCTAATCTGCCTTCCAAACTGAGATTCTTTGCCATTGACACATGCCAAGCTCTTGAATCCTTACCTGAGGCATGGATGTCTAGCAGAAATAAATCTCTTGAAAGTTTGTCTATTACATGTTGTGATTCTTTGACGGATATTTCCAGAGTGCAGCTACCTCAGAGTCTAAAGAGGCTGGAGGTCAAATGGTGTAGTAATTTACGGACCCTGGTTGACGAGGAGAAGAACATCATCAATGGTAGGAGAACCTCTTTTCTGGAGTACTTACGTATTATAATTTGTGATTCTCTTACATCATTGTGGTCAAAAAGCGAGTTGCCTACTACTCTTCAACAGATTGAGTTTGATGGTTGTACGAGTCTCAATTCCTTGTCATCACCAGGAAACATTCCTGAGGCTCTTAAATACCTTTCTCTTTGTGCTTGTCCGAGGCTAGAGTTGATAGCAGAAAGATTTCCCAGTAGCTCATCTCTAGAAAGTATTCAGATATCTTCCTGTGAAAATCTGAAATGTTTACCCCATGACTTGCACAACCTCAACCATCTTCAAGAGATTGAAATATCTGATTGTTCAAATCTTCTTTCCTTTGCAGAAGGAGGGTTACCTTGTGGGAAATTGACGAAACTCGCCATAATCAATTGTAAAAAACTAAAAGCCCTACCCGAAAATATATACAACCTCACCTCTGTTCAAGAATTGAGAATAGTAACATGTCCAGACTTAGAATTCTTGCCTCAGGATGGCTTCCCTACCAACCTTAGATTCATCGCGTTTGAAGACGTCCAGATTCTTAAGCCATTACTCAAGCCTGGGTTGCACAGACTTGCCTCTCTTGAAGGACTAAGCATTAAAGGAGGATATCAGGATATAGTATCCTTCCCACAGGAGTTCGGAATGGTGCATCCTACCTCTCTAACCAGCCTGCATATTTCATATTTTCCGAATCTGGAGTATATGCCCTCAGCTCTTCTGAAACTCACCTCCTTGGAAAAACCAAGCATCTATGATTGTCCAAAGCTCAAATCCTTTCCAGAGGAGGGTCTGCCTCCTTCACTTTTGCAGCTACATATCTTTAATTGTCCTCTACTACAAGAAAAGTGTGAAAGAAATAGAGTGCAATATTGGTCCATGATAAAGACATACCTTTAATCAACTCATAAAAGAGGATAATCTCACATCCCAGGTATGCCACTTTTAAACATATGCACCAACATTTAGATTATTTTTTAATTCCCTGGAGCTTCTGTTAATTTCAATTATATTTCTCTCAATCCAAACCGGCAATTTTACAGACTGCAAGTCGTGATGTTCAGAACAGTTAATTCTGTTAATCTATTGCTGGTTTCCTGAGCCGGAGGCCGATGAGGTGGCATAACAGTGTGTCACGTTTTGAAGGATGAATACTAGCTACATGGTTTGACAATAATGCCTGCATTCACAAGTGATAAAGATCGGTCTACGTTTTCTTGTGTTTTTCACTGAGTTCTTGTTCAATTTCTTTCAGTTTTCATTTCAAATTGTATTCACGACTCTGCTTAATTAATTTGACGTTTCCTACCAAAAATCAGAAGTTTTCCAGGATCAATAAGTAACCTTTCAATTTCTGGATTCTCAGATGGGACAGTTGTTTTTATCTTGAACAGAAATGCCAATGGCAATTCCTCTCAGATAACAACGTAGGGACTTACCAGTTTGCATTTGAAGATTGGAAATTAGCGTTGTTCAAGTAGAAAATGTTAACTGACATTCAGCTAAGCAGTTAGCAGAAACTAGACATAAGAGTTATGTATTTGAAACTTCAAAGCAATGGCATGTTTCTAGAAACCTGAGGGAAGAATTATCCAAAGCCTTTCTCTTACATGCCTAACACGCTGCAGTCTTAAAGATGAATTAAATGTATCCTATATTTCCAATCTAGCTAATTTTGTATCTAAATAATTTTAATCTAATTCGAGATACCAAAAGCAACTTTGAAAAAGACATTGTTAGGACTATTAGTCCTATTTCTATTCTAGTTATGTGTTTTATTTCCTATCATACTTAAGCTTTAGTTAGAATATTTGTGTTTGAATTAGATTAGAAAATTTATTATTGAGAAATAATAATAAATACGCACGTTTTTTAATAAAAATTTTAAAAATACCCCCCTCAATAATTTGAATAAAAATGCTCAAAATTTTATATTCTTTGGCACGTTTGTCCTTCTACCTACACAAAAACAAATCTCATTTTTCACACGTATACATTCGAGTAAGGTGATCTCACCTTACTCGAAATTGAATTTTAGGTAAGGTGAGATCACCTTACTTAACACTCAATTTCGAGTATATGTGATATCTCACTTTACTCGACACTTAATTTTGAGTAAAGTGACATTACATTTTATCAAAACTTATTCGAAAGTTAATTTTGAATAAAGTGCTCGCAACTAACTTTCGAGTAATACATTTGAACACGATAGTAAAATTGCATTCAAATTCTGCACCATCAAATTTTCTCTAAAAATTTCTACCAAATATACTTACCTTGAAATAAAGTTCATAAAATGGAATCAATAATGATTTATTCAAAATTAATACAAATAATGTAACATTATGAGTTTTGATCGAGGTGATTGGTTAAAGAAGAAGAAGAAAACAGTGTGTTTTAATACGGGCATAAAGACATTTTTTTTTTCTAAATTGGTTAAAAGTGAACATATTTAATTGAAATTTATGTGGCTGGGCATTTTATTGTTATTTTTCTTTATTATTACATTCCTATAAAAAGATATTTGTATGAGTTAAATAATAACAAATCTTTAACTCTAAATCATATTCACCTCCTGCCTTCCTCCCTTTCCTCTCTCTGTTTTCTGTATTCAATTTTTCTTCCTCGGCAGAGACCGAACATACACTAATTTCATGCTGCAAGTGATTCCTATTTGGCACACATAACACGAGCATATGGCCTACCTTAATTGCATGCAATCTAGTTGTAATATCTAAGATTTTTTTTTACATTTACGTGTACCAAAAGCCTCCGTAATGAAGTTGAAATGCACATGAGTGAAGTACTACTAGAGATACATGAGGAGGAAATTCATCGAGAGAAATAATATGTCGTCATTGCGCGAGCGAACTACCCATCTACTAGTACAAAGGCAAACGGTAATAGACACCACTCATTTCTCACGGTGGGGTTACGATTGCGCTCAAAGTTCAAAATTGCATCATGTACGTCACAGATATCATGGATCATTAATTGACATATTTGTACATTTTTTTTTAATTTTAAATATGAGCTAATTAGTTTGTATGCCTTACTAATTAGTTTGTACATATGAGATTGCATATTATGAACGTGAACCGACACTTTCAAAATTACACAAATCGCGAGGTAATAAGTATTCATACTTTCTCATCAAGTAAAAATGATTAGTATAAAAGAAATTAGAAAAAGGAGAAAAGAAAACTCAATATTAGCTCTTTCCTACTGGCGAGCCAGCTTATAAATGTGAGCTAGGAGTTTAGGAGAGACTAAACTAAGTGAAAAGAAGAAATGGATAGTGAGAGCACAAACACAAAAATTCTAATCTTTGGAGGAACTGGATACATTGGGAAATATATGGTGAAAGCAAGTGTTTCCTTTGGCTATAAAACTTTTGTTTATACTCGTCCTATTTCAGAAGAAACTACACCCTCCAAACTTGAACTCATCAACGAGTTTCGGGCCATTGGTGTCACCATTATTCAGGTATATACTTATGTCTGATCTCCAAATATATACATATAAACAGCTTGTCAGGAAAGTAGTGACGATGGAATGAAACAGGGAGAATTGGAGGAGCATGAGAAAATTGTATCTGTACTTGGAGGAGTGGACGTGGTGATATCTGCACTAGCTTATCCTCAGGTTCTTGATCAACTCAAAATTATTGATGCCATCAAAGTTGCTGGTAACATCAAGGTATTTGTTTCATTTTTTTTTCTTCCTTTTTTCGGAACTACATCATTATGTGTCAATCTCTAAAAGAATGCGTGTTGGTACGAGTTATTTTAATAGATAAAATCTTTTAAAATGGGACAAGAGATTTATGGTTCAAAGTTTACTGCTAGAAACTTAGATCATGGAAAAAATTTGCGACGATGAAATTTCTTGCGACTTATATTAACATTGACTTAAAATAACATATCTTACTTTTATTTTCTTTCAACTTTTTGTTGACAGAGATTTCTTCCATCAGATTTTGGATGTGATGAGGATAGGGTAAGCCCTTTGGCTCCATTTGAGGCTTTCTTGGAAAAAAAACGAAGAATAAGGAGGGAAACTGAAGCAGCTGGAATTCCTTACACTTTTGTCTCAGCAAATTGCTTCGGCGCTTATTTTGTCAATTTCTTGCTGCGTCCCCATCAGCAAGGAGATGATATATTTGTCTATGGAACCGGTGAAGCAAAAGGTAACTCTGTATATGTATCAACAGTCCTATATTTTACAACAATTTACAAATAATATTATTTATATATATATATATATATGGGTAAGATCAGTGACCTATTTTTTTACACAAAATCTTACATTAAATATAAATCATTAGATTTAAATATATTCAACGGTTGATATTATATCTGACCATATAATTATATATATATATATATATATATATATATATATGTGTGCTGATTTTCTTTTAATTTTTTTTATGTGTCTGTTCAGCTGTGTTAAATTATGAAGAGGATATAGCAAAATGGACAATAAAAGTGGCAAATGACCCAAGAACATGCAATCGAGTTGTGACTTATAGGCCACAAAGTAATATTATATCACAGCTTGAGTTAATCTCTCTTTGGGAGCAGAAGACTGGTAAGAGTTTCAAAAGGTTTCATATCCCAGAGGAAGAACTAGTGAAGCAATCTGAGAGTAAGAATTTTTCTTTTCTTCTTTGAAATTATTTTTTCTTTTATACTGCCACGCTTAACCTATAAATTTATCAATCAAATTGTTAATATTGCAGCCCTACCACATCCAGAAAATATACGGATAGCAATTCTTCACAGCTTATTTGCCAAGGGTGAAACGATGAACTTTGAACTTGGAGAGGAGGACATTGAGGCTTCCAAGCTGTACACAGATTTTGAGTTTACCACAATTGATCAACTTCTTGAAATTTTTCTCCTTAACCCCCCAAAGCCTGCAGCTGCTGCTTTTGAATAAGCTTTAGAGAGCTTTTCGTTTTGTATCAGAGAATATCTACACATCATTTAGAATAAGTAGTACTACTATTATAAAATAATGATGATGTGTAGAATGAGTAGTATTACTATTTTATAATAATGTTTCTATTATGTATCAGATTTCATGCCAAATGCTACAGATAAACAGAGCATGCTACATGATCTCACAACAGAAAATATGATTCATTTATCAAAAGAAGCTTATATACAGCATTTGTCAAGTATGTAATCGAAATATGGTTGCATACTTGTATCAAGAAGAAATGCATAAACCACACTATGATATACAGAAGACACTCACAAACCGAGAAAAGCAAAGGGAGATCAAAGAGAGTACTGATAAGGCATATTTGATTACATAGTATATGGCATCACTTTCCTTATCTGTAAGAATCAATCAATTAGGGTATGAGTTGATTCAAACAGTAAAACCTCTTTGGCTGACATAAAAAGCTCTCAAATTTCAGTTAGAAACGCACAAGACTGGCTGCAGCATGGTTTACATTAAAGCAATCAATCACTTACATTCTGACCTTTTTCCCAGGAGACAAGGCTGTTGACATGAGGTAGACAGAAACGGGATGATGGAAGCCACTGCTTTTCTCTTTCAATCTGTGTCATCACTTTGAGTGTGAAATCATAAGCAAAAATTGAACCATCTTCATCCCTCATGAAAATCATATCCCCACTAATTCTTAAACTGAAAAGCGGTACCATATCAATTATGCAACCTCTTGTAATTCTATGATGCATTGTCCAGACCTTATTGCCCAAACCCTCCAAGATCCAAATATCTATCTTCAACTCTTCATGTGTGACAAAGCAGAGGAAACCACCCTTTTCAACAATTCTATCATGAGTTCTACAAGTCTTTGGGAGAGAGATTGTTTGGAACTTTTCTTTGTTCACTTCCATGGACACTATGTAATCACTATGATCAACGTGAGGAATCCAATGCAAAGCTCCGATAGCCGAAATAGGACTGTAGCCCAACCAACCAAACATTCCAAATGAAGGTCCATTCACACCTCTCCACATTCTGCTCCATAGATTTAGCGTCTCACAACCAATATATCCCAACTCATCTTGAAACAGATGTACCACTTTATACTCACCAGTAACTTCATTCAGTACAAAACCATAAGATTCATTGTAGGGAGGAGATATAGTACCAACCGGAAGTGTAATTAACTTCCTCGTCACAGGATTCATCACTGTCAGTCCATTTTTCAGAACATTATTGAGCAAAATTAGACCATTGCACGTAGCTCTAATATTGCCTAAACAGCAAACATTATACAGTTCAGTTTTGCTCTTTCCTCCTTTAAATTCTATGAACTGGATATCATAGTTTTTCTGGACTGGCTGCCCAAACATTGAGAAAGTCCATGGTCGTACACTTGCCTCAACTGAAAATGTGTTTGGTGGCACTGGTTCATTTGATGTCTTAGTACATACTGGTTTTTGAAAGATCAATACAGATTCAGAGCAACGAAGATGTGCTTTTATGAAATTATCACTGCTAATTATATGATACCAAGGTTTACAGACAAACCTCTTGCTTGAAAGAGATTGAAGAGGAAGTTGAATGAGAATTTTTGATATGCAGTCTTTAGGAAGATAAGGGACTAAAGCTACTTGTTCTTCCTTGTGTTCTTCCTCCACCTTCTTCAAAAATGCTTTCTCTTCTACCAATTCCAATAAATTTGCATTCCTGCTGCCAATTGATCTAGCCATTATGCCTTTGAAATCCTTACTACCTACAGGTAAAAACAATGATGTATGTCAGAGTTTATGCAACAAATTGTTATTATCAAATCGAAAAATACAAAGATGCTGAACATAATCATCAGACAAGATCACATGAAGGAAACAGGACAGAGATCATGGTAAATTTACATGATAGAAATATTAAGCAGCTGAACACACTATCAACATAATGAAAAATACCAGAAATATACAATGCAGGCATATTGATCAAATTAAGCCGTCATTGTAACACCCAAAATCCAACCATCCTGAAATGTTATAGTCGTTCTCAGGCGTAGACGCTGTTTTTAAATGTAAATTCAACAGTAAATCTGCACAGTCTTGCTTATCAAATACATTTCAATGGTAACTCTAAGTATCACAACCGTTTACACGATACATGATCCGTGCATTAGAATTACTACTCATTTTAAATAATTTGTTTCCTTTCATGATATTTCCAACAATTAACTAACGATTTCTTACTTATCATACCCTTTACAACAACTGAATGACCAAAAATCCCCAGTAAGTAAACTTGTATCAATGTAATAGAAACAGGGGTGAATAATCGAATACAAAGGACTATGAATAATCAAAATGAATAAATCATATCAAAACCCAGACACCCATCTCTTCATGTTCATTAATATTTACATTACAATAAACAAAAATAATTATCTCAGGTAATTAGAAGTTTGGCAACCCAGAAAATCCAGTTCATAAATTTCACTCAACTCATCAATATCAAGTAAAATTCATCGCTAGTGATTGAAAGATTCAGCTTCTATTCATATCAACCCATCACCATGAACAAAAATAAATAAAACAAACCATATACACTTGTCGGAAATAAAATGAGAAAAATTGAGTTGAAAAATAAGAACAGTGTTACCTGATCAATTCAGTTTTTAAACTGTTTCGAAATGGAGCTGAGTACCAGCAAAGGCCCGTGGAGTTCAAGGCGATCATTGCATTTCTGTGGAAGACTGTTGTTTGACTTCCATGGACATATTGGCATTCTTAACAAGAAAGTAAACGAATCGGCACCATGTGCTTTAACGCATTGTCACTAAAACCCCCCATAGAGGCATAGACTATCGAGGTAATAACGTCAGGGTCTCTAATTTCGTGGGTTTTAATAAATAAGAACATAATTTTTTAATTTATAATAATGAATCACTAAGTAATCTGATCTCTATTCAAATAAAAAAATTACTCTTTAATAAAGGATTATTCCTATCACGGTATTATAATATGTAACTTAGGACTAAATACCTTCAATTTTCTCTCTTTTTACTTATTATATATTAATAAACATAATTGTAGAATGTGTGGATGATGATTGATAAAAGTGTAGGGGTTAAATGATAAATGTTTAAACTATAGAGGTACGAATTAAATTTACCTCACAGTACTAGCCTACTAGGAAATGATCGAAGTCCTTTTGTCAGTAGAATATTTTGCCGTCATTAGACCCGTCTTATATGAATTATTCACGATACTCGAGGAATATCTTTGACAATATCTATTAGCATTTTTAAATGAAAAAACCACAAGTATCTCCTATTAGATCCCCTATTAAATGATGGATTACATGATTTTCTCCCTAACAAATAAAAATAAACACAAATCTCTCTACCGTCAGTTAAGTA
This sequence comes from Melia azedarach, assembly GCA_028052125.1. Lineage (NCBI taxonomy): Eukaryota > Viridiplantae > Streptophyta > Magnoliopsida > Sapindales > Meliaceae > Melia > Melia azedarach. The sequence continues at coordinate 14,440,238 of CM051401.1, read as the reverse complement.
ATAATGATAAAATTCTTTTTAGTTCTTAAAATTTAATTAAATATCTTTATAAATTCTCATAATTTTAAAAATATTCTTAAAAATCATAATTTCATATAAAAATATTTATTATATTCTTATACATAATATTTAGTAAAAAGTTAATAAATTATTAAAATTTTATAAAATATATTATATTTATGTAAAATATACTAATTAATAAATAAAATAATTATCTTATAGCACATATTTTATATAATAATTATTAACATATTATAACTTTTATTTATTATTATTTTAATTATATGTTATATATATTTTTTATATAAATTACAATATATTTATAAATATTTATTATGTTGTAAAATAAATAGATTTATAAATCTAGATTTTATTAATAAATTAATACTTTATATTTTAGTTGTATTTAATTTTTAATAATTATAAATATATAATTTGTTATTATTTAATTTCTTACAATAAATTATAATAAATATTTTGTTAAGATATTATATAATGACTAATATTTTTATTTATTTATAAATATGTTTTACATAAACATAATTTATATGAAACTAGGATTTTTATAAGATTTTAAATTTTTTTTACATAAACATAATTTAAATAAATATAATGCATTTTATAAAATTTTAATAATTTATTAATTTTTTACTAAATATTATGTATAAGAGTATAATAGGTATTTTTATATAAAATTAGGATTTTTAAGAAAATTTTTAAAATTATGAGAATTTATAAAAATATTTAGTTAAACTTTAGGGACTAAAAAAATATTTTTCACTGTTAGTTAACTAACGGCAGGGAGGTTTGTGTTTATTTTTTTCTATTAGAGTGGAAATCATATAACCCATCATTTAAGAGAGGGGTAATTGTCGTTTTCCCTTTTTAAATTATAAAAAAAAAAATTCCGATCTAGAAATGTTGGTAGTGTCTCCAGGGGAACGTGTTCAAGTAAGGCAGGACTCTCCCCACAATTCAAGTAGGGTACGACTCTCCCCACACGTGGTAGATACTTTCCACTCATGTATTGTAAGTAAATATTTATTTGGGGAAACTATCCTGGACCCCCCTCAGATTTCAACTATTATTGTATTACCCTCTACTTTTAAAAAATATTTTATTATGTTTAATCACTGGTTTGATTAACACAAAAATAATATTTTTATTATTTTAACCTATATTATGGAGAACAAATAGGACCCATAAGTCAGTCACTGGTCTCACGAGTTAAATTTTTATAAAATTGAAGACAATTTTACCAAACTAACAATTGGACGTAACGGAATATGTTTTAAAATGCAGGGGTTAATGGAAAATTAGCTGAAACCTTAGAGGGTCTAGGGCATTTTTATAATCCTGGGTATTTTTATAAAATAACCTTCATCTTCCCTCTTCTGGATGGAGAACTCATTGCCCAAAAACTCTTCAGGTAACATGCAACAGCAGGAAGTTGGCAAGTTTCAATTATTCTTTTCTTTTTTGTTATTTTAATTTTTTTAACTTTTTGTTTCTCGGTTTTGTTTGGAAATATTACCATGACCATTATTGCATTGTTTCAGTTAGTAGGCTGTGATTCTGTGTTTCTCTCTGTTCTGCTACTTTATATCTTATCTGCAATTTTTCTTCGATTTTTCTGCTAAAATTAGGACAATTTGGATTTCTTATGCCTGAATGTGTTGTAGAAATGTGTTTTAATATGGTCCCCTTTGTCGAATTTTCAAATGAATCATGCTCAATGTATTATTGTTTCTCTGGAAGACTGTATTTTCCGGTGAATTTTGTTCAGTGAATACTGTTGGTGTAATTTTTCTATAATTTCTTTCTTCCATTCAATCATGTTATGTGAACGCATACAACGGAATAAAAGAAATTGTCAATACTCGTCTTTGATCTGGTTAAAATGAAAACTCAGGCTGTGAATTGAGGGAGGATGACAAATTTTACCAGAAGTACATTTAGGATTTGGTTTCATTAAGGAGGTGAGAGCAGATGAAGTGTCAGGAGGCTCATGGATATATTTATTGGATATTGAGACGTTCTGTCCAATTTCTAGGGGCTTTATGCGAATTTTGAAATCGTCAATCTCCTTTAATACCTTTTGTTTTATTGCATTCTCTGATTGATCCTAAATCCTTAGCTAGTTTGCAGCCATTGTGATGCACACATACTTTTACAAACAAACACACAAGTTCTTGATGGACATGTTTGATCATACACTTTTTTCTGGTTTGGCATCTGATAGCTAATTTGCCTTTCACCTGCTAAAATGAAAATTTTTCTTTTAATTATGAGGTTATTCAATGCAGATATATCATGCAAAATGGACGGATTGGCTAGTAAAAGTGATCACAAAATAACCCGCGTTCTCTTTTGTGGACCACATTTCTCTGCTTCTCATGATTACACTAAAGAATACTTGCAAAATTATCCATTTATACAGGTACTTTTTTTCCTTAAAAATTCACTTCCTTCAGTAACTTGCTAACTTATGTCTTGCTAAAGAAGAGATCGCTTATGGAACATAATTACAGTTGGTGTAGTTATAAGCATCATTATTGTGAAACACTTTGTGTATATGTATCTAGGCCACATGTTGGAAAATTTTCATCAGTTCATTAGGTTGCATTTGACCCAAGAACCTAAGTTTATATGTAGGCTAATAGCAATATTTAGATTCTTTACATAGTTAATAGTTGCAGAATAAATTGGATTTTATTTCTTAATTGTTACTTCACAGCAGCAGATTTTAGCACACTCATGAGCAAAAAATTCTGAAAAAATCTGGAGCATATAAATTTTCAATGGCTTTCTTAGTTTTGTTGGATTATGTTCACTGATGATCGATATCATAAAAGGAGCTAAACATATTCTCTGTAATACAGTTCTCAAGAGTTAACTTATGGTATTTTCTCAAAACTGGGTATTCTCGTCATTGAGGTTTTGCCCAACAGTTTCCTCGAGAAATCTTCGCGTCAGTGGTGTCTCCAGTAAAATCATTTTGTTGATCTACTGTCAACTACAGACCATAATTCTTTCTGTTTACATAATGACCACCTTCAATAGCTTGGCCAATAAGTTCATCAGCAAGTTACTTTGTATAAAATGCTATATATTATCTGAACTCTAAGAAGATTTTGTGATTCTCGGTGATTTGTATGGCGTTCAGATGCCGTAAGAAATTATATAGCATTATTCACAGTTATATGTAGTTGTAAACCAGGGGAACTGTACTGCAAGGCTTGATTTACATTTCACCTAACTCTTTAATAAGATCCCCTGCCTTGGCCCTTGGTTGTTTACTAACACAACCCAAGACTTTGCTGCAGCATCAAGTTGAATAGAAAAGTTATTGCAAATGATTTTATGTCAGATTTCTGTCTATCTCTTAGTTCCTGGATTCATTCTAAAGGGTCATTTTTCTTGGGTTCTGGCTACACAAATGAAGATTATGCTTCTTACTAAACTTCTGAGCTTATGATATGCTCAGGTTACTGCATGATGATAAACATAGTAATTTAAGATTTTATTGAGTAAGAATTTTAGCTGCAAATTATATACTGAATCTCTCTGTTTTCAAATTTGTAGGTTGATGTTGTCCCCCTCAGCGATGTGACTGACGTCATAGCAAACTACCATCTTTGTGTAGTAAAAAATATGCGGCTGAATGCAAATGTTTTATCCCGTGCAAATCAGATGAAGCTTGTAATGCAGTTCGGTGTTGGCCTGGAAGGTCTTTGTCATTATATTGTTCATTTGCTGTAAAGTTGGTGCTTTTGGGATCTGATGTGTACTTTTGGATGTATTTTCTATTTCTCTTTCATAGTATCTGCTACTGAAATTGATTACTTCTGTATATGTATGTTTGTATGAAGGTGTTGATATTGATGCTGCTACGAACTGTGGAATCAAAGTGGCTAGAATCCCAGGTGATGTGACTGGAAATGCGGCATCATGTGCTGAAATGGCTATATATCTAATGTTGGGCCTTCTTCGGAAGCAGGTTGGTTCATTCAATCTAACAACTGACTGAATATATCTGTGTATGGGAAGTTTTCCTTTAATATAATCCATGCTGTGAAATACTTAACACTATTAAATCTGCATCTCACACTATTTTCTGCATATACTCCCCGTTGTCACAGTATCCTGAGCATCTGAGTAACTTTTCTTATTGCTGTAGAATGAAATGAGAATTGCCATAGAGCAGAAAAGGCTTGGAGAGCCAATTGGTGAAACACTACTAGGGAAAACTGTAAGTTTCAAATTTCCCCCCTTTTTTCAACATGTTGCCTTTTTTTGGCTTTCATAGCAGTTTCTATCGAAAATCTCCTAAATTTGCATTACTGCATTACTAATTTCATTTTGCTTTCTCCTTTTCCTTGTTTGATGCTTGTTAATGTTTGGATAGTCTGAGCTTTTCAGTTGGAATTGGTGCTGATGTCATGTTAAGAAATATAAAGTAGCCCATTGAGAGAACCTTCTAACAGTTTTGACACGCACATTCAGAACTTTCGTCTGCAAGATTTATTTGATGCTAAGTTATGTTGAATAATGAATTATTAATTTATAAATCATGCAGTGTTGTGAAGTTGGGTGGACATACATAAAGGGGAACCTCTTTGAAGAAGTTCAAATGTTTGCAATTTTTAACGCTGCAGTTTCTCTCTTTGACCATACTTTTCTATTATCACATATTAAGATGTCCTTGTTCTTGCAGGTATTTATTATGGGCTTAGGGGATATTGGAGTTGAATTGGCAAAGCGCTTGAGGCCATTTGGTGTGAAAATTATTGCCACAAAAAGGAGTTGGGCTTCACATTCTCAAGCTTCCCGCCAATCCAGTGGTATGTAAGGATCCATCATATGACAGTGCAACACATTGGCGAAGTCCTTTTCATTTACTTGTTTGTATTATCGGACCTCACAGTTAAAAATGGAGTCATCAATGACTTGGTCGATGAGAAGGGATGTCATGAAAATATTTTGGAGTTTGCTTGCATCGCCGACATTGTTGTTTGTTGCCTGAGTTTGAATAAGGAGACAGTAAGGCTCTGCTCATTCTCTCTATTTTCAAATTTTATGCGATTCCGCAACGTATTTTATCATGTTTCAAGGACATGGATTTTATACTATCTACATGCACTCAATATGGACAAGAAAAATTCTTTCTCGAACTTGTACCTCTCGTGCCATTCCATTAAAAAAAGATTATTCTTCTCTTCTTATATGTAAAGAAGAGAAATATTCTTCTCTAGCATGCCCACTATTTCTGATTGTTTTTAGAAGTTTCATTTTATGCTATTCATTGCTCATCCCATTTACAAAATGGATATATTCACTGTGTACATTTGTTGTCATCTGACCTGTTGACCATTTGGATGTTTTGACTTTCAGGCTGGCATTGTAAATAAGTCATTCCTTTCTTCAATGAGAAAGGTAGGCAAGCTAAACTGCCTAAGTAGCCCAATTCATTTTTCTTTTCCAATTCTCCTTTTCCAAAATCTGACATCTTCAGGCATTTCAAGTAAGCGTAATTAGAAGTAATCTAATTGTAGATACCAAATAGGAGTGCTGTGATAATATGTTGTTTCATTAGATCTAGATCTGAAATGCAATCAAACCACAGGAAGTAGGAAAACTCAAAATTCACTGTCGAAACGGTAATGAGAGCGGAGCATCTCACAAGGACTAAACTCGTAGTAGGAAAAGGATTTTGTCTTTAAAACAAATTAATGGAGCTTATGCATATTTTCAGGGTTCTCTTCTGGTGAATATTGCTCGAGGAGGTCTTTTAGACTATGAGGCCGTTGCTGATTACCTTGAGTCTGGCCACTTGGGAGGCTTAGGCATCGATGTTGCTTGGCATGAGCCATTTAATCCCAATGACCCGATACTGAAGTTTAAGAATGTTTTAATCACACCTCATGTTGCAGGGGTTACAGAACATTCGTACAGATCTATGGCCAAGGTATGAATTCAAGTAATATAGATCCAAGTCTTTTTACAGTAAACAGCATAGTTAACATGAGTACTGTTTTGGCTGCTGGTACTTAGTCAATTTGGTTGCTTTTTACTATTAGAAGTTTCGGCTTTTGATATGGACCTTTGTCAGGGCTCATTATATAGGTCGTCGTAACCCCTGCAGTTTTGTCTTTACTTGTTCTGGCTAATCCAACCCTTAATGCTTGATAATCCAACTAATTGCTTCAAGAAACGTGTTGATTCCTCAGCGAAAAATTGAGACACATGCTTAGATATCATTTTCTTCTACTACTTCTACGTCACAAAAGTTTACACACATCAGAATTTGTATAACTAGTTCGTAAATATAGCATGACTATTCTACCAGCTGTATTTCATATGGATATTTGAGATTTCCACTGAATGTAGCGTATTTGCTTCTCTCTTGATTGTACAATCACAGGTTGTTGGCGACGTTGCTCTTCAACTTCATGCAGGGACTCCATTGGCAGGGATAGAGTTTGTCAACTGATTCAATTTAGAATTTCTTTTTCAGCCTAAACCATTTGGTTTTCCATTGAAGCTGTAACTCAGAATTCCACGTTTGGCAATTGAACATAAAACATAAAATGTAAATTCGCTAGGAAAGTGTATTATTCCTGCTACTTGGAAGAGTTTCGAATTTAAAAGCGATTTATTTAATAGTCTTTTGCACTTGTTCATTTCTAGAAATGCGAATGAAGCCACGCCAGCATGAGCAAATTATGATTAACAATAGGACATCGCTTGATTTCAATTGTGTCCATCGCCTTCAAGCATTTTTTCCACCATTTTCATGTAAACGTTGTCACATCAACTCCATTAAAGACCTCATTCCCAATTTAAGGTGGAAGAACGAAATTTCTCTGTGTCTTCCTCAGTATTGTTTACTATCCCTCTCAATCAATTAGTATGTCAATTATACAGTTAATATGCAAACATTATATGTTTAACGTTGATCGAATTCTGAATCTCATGCACTGTCCATCATCAACATTTGTTATCCTCCTTGATCATCAAACAGCAACAATGTCCCTCCGAAACCCTCGCTCCGATCACTACCAAGACTACAACCGCATTCACAACAGCACCGACGCGATAAAAAGCAATCCCCACGATTCTTTTCTGCATCAAGAGGAGGAAAATGACAACGATAATGGAGAGATATTCGGCGTAATTCTTAGCAGAAGAATATCGTCAGAAAAATTTCATGGATTATTAAGATGTGATGATAATGCAGTGAGGAGGACAGTTTCAATGAGGGCAGGTGAGAAACAAGGTTCATCCTTCGCGCATGAAAGTGCAGTGAGAAGAGCATTTTCGATGCGAGCAATGCCTGCAGTTTCTCAAGCTTATTGCAGAATGGATTATCAATATGATTCAGTTTCAGACGAAGAAAATCTGCTTACACCACAAGCACACGCACAAGCCAATAATAATGGGAAGAAGAGAAACAAGATTTTCAAAGCCTGTAAACGTTTATTTTGTTTAAAAATTTAGGACTTGTTTGAAACAAGGTGTTGCAGTTTCTCCGGAATGAACACTAGAAGTTGAAGTTTAAGTTAAAAATAAATAAATAAAGAGTTTTCATAAATAAATCAAAGCTGAATTGCATCAAATATCTCTTACTTGTAATAACTGTAAGTAGTTATATATTATAAGAAAAATATGATATAAATTTTACTTTATATTAAATATTTTATTATCTTGGGAAAGCAAGTGCAATGGTCGTATTATTAACAATAAGGATTTGAAGCTCTAAGACTGTTAACCACACAAAGTGCTCAGTCGTCAGTGGGGATAATTACGATTAAAAATTAAAATATTTACCAAAATGTAAATTAGTAAATGTATTAAGGGTACTTTATAATATTTACCCTTCTCTTATCAGTGTAATTTTTATTTTAACAAAAAGGTTCAATGCCAATGTTTTGAACAACTGAACTTCAGTGGCTTTCAATTTCCAATTGATTCATAAAGACAAAAACAAAAGCTTCCATGTTTACCAATAATCAGAGGCAAGAAGAGAGAACGGGACGCTATGGAACCCCAAGATTGCAGTACCTCCAGGTATTTTTTTTTTTTTTCATTTTACTTAGTTTACATAGGTTTATTTTCTTTTTATTTGTTTTAGAACTGGAATTAAAAAGTGGAGATTTCGGATTCACCTTTTTGCGAATTGAGTTTTCCGTTTTGATGATAAATATATTAACTTTCCTCACCTTTCTTCCTGTTATGTCGTAGGAATTGGTGAGCCAGTTTCAGAACACTACTGATGAAGGTAATGCTGCATATAAACTAAATTCGAATGTTAATATATGTTTTATGTCAAAAACCTAATTTTCTCTTGATGGGCTTTTTTTTTTCATGTGCTCGAGTTCTCTTGTATTTTCCTTGTTTGTTCCTTGCTCATTGATGCCCTTGTTGAATCCATGTTCTGCTGGTTACTTGCCTGCAATTTCTTGATGATGTATCCGTCATTTGGGTTGTGTGTAAATGGAATGATCGAAATATAATTGATACTTTGTATTTGAAGCTCTATCTTAAAATTCATGATTGGCAATTGTTTAAAGTTGATTTTCGGTTATTTATGATCCATCCTTCACTTCAGGTTGAGCTCCTGACCAGTATATAGAAGATGTTATATTTTGTATTCTCTTGTCTTTTGGTTCAACAATGTGAGTGGATCTTAATTGATTCAGCGTAGTCTGGCTGTGATTGAACTGTTGAGCAGGGGTAAGGGTCATTGTAGTACTCAGAAGCTGAAAACCCTTAAGTATGATTCATTGCTTAAAACTGCACTGCACCAGATCCCTTTGCTCCACTTGTCCCCGTTGCAAAGCATTGAAATTCTTAGTCCATTTCTGTTAATGGGAAACTGCTTATTATGTTTGTTTTACTTGATAATTTAGCATTGTAGTCCATATATCATTCATTCTGGAAATATTTAAATGACAACTGATGCTTCCCCATTCAAAATCTGAATCTGTAAACGATTCCTATGCTCTTGGCCTTCTTTCTTTCTCTCTTTACAGAGACAAAAGAAAAGATCGTCGCAAATTTGGCAAACTTTGCCTATGATCCGTTCAATTATACATTCTTACGGCAGGTATAAGACCTTTCCTATTAAAATGGAATAAGTTGGCTACAAATATCAAGATCTTCCATAACTTTTTCCTGTCTCATAAACATGTTGTATATATGGTTCGTATACAGCTCAATGTTTTAGAACTCTTCTTAGACTGCATAACAGAACCAAATGAGAAGCTCGTGGAATTTGGCATTGGCGGGATTTGCAATGCTTGTGTTGGTACGTCCAGCTATTAAAACACTTGGGCTGTCTATTCCAGTAATACTGAATGCAATCTTAAATTTTCAAATTTCCTTTTCCGCCAGGAGCTTCCAAGATTCCTCAAATCATCTCACTGATCAGCATTTCTATATATTTCCCTTTTCCCATTTCTTTTTTCTTCAGATCCAGCAAATGCAGCTATCATCACCCAATGCGCTGGAATTCCTCTTGTCATTCAATGTTTGTCTAGCCCAGTTAGAAACACTGTAAGTAGAAGAAGCATTGAAGTTTAAATCCTTTTCCACGCAATGTTTAATTTTAAGATTTAATGTTTGGGACCTTAATGTTGGACAGAGGGCAATTTCCATCCCAGGCCAATCAAAACTCACTATATATAATATTTTCCAATTGTATTCATTCATTTATCCCAAGTGCATGTTTTAAGTGTTCTAAATCTAACCCCCAAGAAACAGTAGTTTGACTTGAAGAGAATATTAAAATGAAATGCATAAATAAATATAATCTGTGGTTCTGGCTCTCCACAGGTGAACTGGGAGATTTTCTGCCATTTGGTATTCTTGTTCTTTTTTCTGTGTAGATGATCAATCATATGCCAGTGACAATTTTCAGATTCCCAATAAAGACTTTTTTGGGTTTAAATCCCTTTAATAGCATCACTGATACATCATCCAACAGTGTGTCTGCATTATTTCGTGACTATTTTATGTGATTTATTTTCTGAACCTCATAAATACCAGATGAGTACCCTTGCAATTGTGTGCTTTATCATAACCATGTATGACCTTGAATTTGTACATATTTATCCATATGAACTACTGTATGACTGTTAGGTAAATCATGCTCTTGGGGCGCTTTATTATCTATGTAATACATCTACCAAAGAAGAAATTCTGAAGCCAGAAGTGGTTGACGTTATCAGGAGGTATGCTGCAGCTGAAAATGTAAATGTCAGCTTCAGTAATCTTGCCAAGGCATTTTTAGACAAGCACGTTACAGAAAACAAGTGAGAAAAAGTATGCTTTCTGGTAATGAAACATTTACTGTTAGCATTCACGTGTACTTTCTTTTTATTCTCCAATTTCTTAGCAGGGGTTTTCAATTTTACCGTCTATTTTTTCTGAAACTGTATAACCTCTTTTGTTCTCCAAACAAATTTATTAGCATTAGCAAATATGGTGAAGAAATCTTTTTATATTAAAACTACGTGTTTGTTGATTAAAATGCCGCTGATGGTGAGTTTCAGGCTGTGTCTCGTTAATCCTTGCAGTGGAATTCATTGATTCAGTCGGTTGGTGTTACCATCTATCATCCACTGCTTTTACACAACATCCCTTTGGAATTTCCTCGCATCTTCATTGTAGATAGCGAATTGTTTGCAACTCCCAAGTGCCATGAATCATCGAGAACAGAACGTGTTGCTAGTACTCTTGCTAAGCCGTCCCCTCTTCAATGAGGTCATCATTGGTGTAATATTTCTATTATCAACTGTATGGCTGCACTACACATTTTTGTAATTATTTCACCTCATTTTAAACAATAAATCAAATGCTCCATTGGGGGTTTCTAAATTGATGTGCTCGGGTGCATTTCCACAAGGCAAAATCAATCTTCCAAGCTGATCTGTAAACAAAGCAATTTTAATTAATGAATCAAATTGCATAAACAGACAGCATTCTTACAACCAACTAAATGAACACCCAAAAAAGGATGACAAAAATCCACTACAAATTTTTTTCCAATGATTGAATATAATTCTATAGAATGAGCGGCATCCTTCATGTGAAGGATGTGCTAAGCTAATTATTTTATATTTTAAGCCTTTTACTTCAAAACACTTTTGCCAAACTTCCGTAAGCTCTCCATAACAGTTTGAATTTTATCAGAAATTGAAGAGTAAAGACATCTTCTCGCTGCTTCGTCCAGTCCACAAGGCGAAGTGCTGGGCCATCCGATGCTAGAAAGCGATGAATCACGTGAAGTAGAAATTGCCATCGGTCTCCAGTTTGGGAGGTCAAATTCTATTGGCTCGCCAACAACTATGTTAACTCTCTTATTAAATAATGGAATTGGAGGCCTTTTGCCAAACAAAAAGTTCTCAGGCATCACCTGCAAGTCGTTAAGCAAATATGAAAGCAGCTAAAATGAACAATAGAGCAATTTTGATGAGATCATGCTCTTAGAGAATTAACAGAAAATAAGCACTAGTTTATAGGTTTAGTTTTTTTTTTTTTTTTCCCCTTTTGCCTTCAAAATAGAAATCAACCAATCCAAGATGGCAGTATTTGCTAGTAATTATTATTTGTTTTGACTGGAAACTGGTATACGGAAAGAGCCAAGTCTAAAATGGCAACATTTCCCAGAAATTATTATTTGCTTTAAGTGGAAACTGGCAAATGTGTTGACGACTGCCAGTCCTTCAGTACAAACTGGCTTTGCCTGTACTCCTTTAATACACAGACTTATATAAATTATTTAATACATTTATAATAATTTACTTCTGGGTGTCAAGAGTAATAATTTCTTTTGACCACAAGATTTCTTTAAAATTGCATCAGATAGAAAGCTAAATCAATTGAGAACATTCACTTGTAGCTACCAATAAAACTAGATAACCAGTTTAGGGGACAGATCCCCAGCTCATAGTTCACTTGGCGAATAAAAAGACAATTATTTCATTTGGTTGGGGTGGGGGTGGGGGTGGTGAAGATGAACACGGAATTACCTCTTCCAAACCATGATGAATAATTGGCAAAACTATTGGTGTGACTGGGGCACGAACAATGAGACTAGCAGTTCCCCATTTCAACCGTCGAATAGGTGCATCTTCTTGTGATACTTTCCCTTCAGGAAATGTGTGTAGCTGCCCATGGAAGAAAAGAGTATAATTAAAACTACTACCAAAAAGGCTTTCTGAACAAATCGAATAATCTGACAAAATCTCAATGGAAAGGATTCTAAAACTAATCCACCAATACTTCTGCTATTGACTAGTAATTGAATAGCGATCTGTAAACAATTGAGAGGTACCCCGATACTGTTTATTTAACAAGGCAGCAGTCTATTTGTTCACAAGTTACTGATTAATCTCAACAACAAAAAATCAATTCTCAGTTTCAAACCTAAGTTCCTTTCATGATCATGCTGAGCTAATGCAATATTGAGCTGTAGAATCAAACTTACACTAACCCAAAACCAGGGAACCTAAGAACCATACATTGGAACATACTTTTATTTTGTACTAATAGTATCCTCTATATATAATATTCAATAATTCTCAATTTTCTCATTCAGACATCAAGGTAGGGAGGGAAGGCCATCCTCGCATCATGCATAACCATTTAAACAACTCTATTCTGCTGAGCCACCAATCAAGAAGAAAGGCAAAGAAAATGATGGGAGGGTATGAATTTCAAGAGATGCAATCACAACCAAACTAACCCCAAACTCATTAACCAAATCACACCAAACCTACAATTTTCAAACCCTAAAAACCGTAAATTTGCATGATCTGTCCTCTTGGAAAAATTTCAATGCATCTTAAAACGGGGAACATTTATCAGAATTGACCGAAGGGAAGTCAACAATTTGTCCAAGATGCAGAATGCGATTATGATTAAAGAACTCTTAACGCAGATAGAGAAAATACCCATGCTCCATCACTTAAGCGCTCAAGAGCTTCATTCATGTGTTCTTGATAAATTCCACCACCCCTTGTAATAGGTATGCATTTGCCTGCAAGTTTACTTTTATTCAGTGACAGCAACTGCTATAAAAAGTCTGTGATAACATTCAGCTACAGCTATTAAGACACGTATTAAGATGATGATGAAAAATAACATTTGCAAAGTCTTCTTGCATATTCACAGCAAGCTAAAATAACAACAAAGAATTCATAGAAGCAAGGAACTCCAACCTCATGCCACTTATTAGATGGTGAAAAACTTGACAACTAACTCAGTTTTTTAAAAGGACAATCACTTAGAAATGAGATTAACATTCAGTTTATTTAATATGGACATGGAAATAAAAAAACTCGCCTGGGGAGGAGAAGATAAGAGTCATGTTCTATGCAATTGCTAGATATAAATAATTTCAAAAAGCGCTTCTGGCGTTTTCTTGATTGAAAAATTATTCCGGACAACGTAAACAATAAACAGCATCAATATTAATAAGATGACATAAACACTCATAAGAAGCAGCGTCATTCATTTCTATCCGGAAAAATCCTGAAACTCGCTATTCATTCAAAGCTGAAGGAGAAAACAGAAAAAGATGTGGCCATGAAACTTTTACATGCCTAGTCGGAAAAAATAAGACAGGATTGAGTTTTTGAAGCAAATATCTTCTGCAGCAAGCACCCATCGGGCCAATTTTGCATCCATGGTTGGAAAACCCCGGAATCCCCACATAACAGGATCATCCAACCTGTTCATTTTCTCAATGATATAAATAAGCTGTACAAACATTTAATTTGTTCCAAAAGGAAGCAACAGAAGAGAGAAAGAAAGAGACCGGGACAGACGTGGACATGTGATTGCTAACGGTGATCAGGGGAACTCCAGGGGGTCTGGATCTCACAAGATGAAGCAGAGTATCAGCATTATGAACAGACGTAGTGTTGAGAACATTGGCCACAGCCTTCGCAAATGCTCCAACAGCCGCGATCACCATCTTCCTTGGTATCCCTCCCATGTGGTTCGCTCTTGCGGCCCATTCCATCGTCCGTCCCATCCCTTAATCCTCTAATTTTCCTTCTCCAATCCCTGCTTTAGTCTAAAACTTAAAATATTAGCAGATGCTTATCTCCAGTTTTCTCCACATTTAAAATAATTAAAAAAAAACAAATGAAAATTTCCTAGTTAAAATTCTTCAGCATTTTCTTAGTTTAAGATTAACACTTCTCTTCCACTTACATACAAAATTTCTATTTTGCAAAATATAGGGACTAATCTAACACAAAAATAATAATAATAATAATAATAATAAAAAGAAAGTGTAAATTACCTTCTCTGATCTATTTTCCATGATTATTACCTGCAAGAACAAAAAATTAACTGTTCAACAGTGAGGTTCGCAAATTACTCAGTATCACATTAACTGAACAAGAAAAATAGAGATATGGAGAATTGAAAAATAAAAAGCAAATGAAATATAATGAAAAAAGAAAAAATACCTATAAGACATGGCGAAGCGTCAGCATGTTCTCGGAAATACAAAGAAACGACTGCGTTTACGCGAGAGATCGAAAGAAAAATAGTTGAGGGAAGGTAAAGATCGGTCGCTAGAGAGAAAAAGAGAGAGGCGGCCGACAAATCAGGTGAGGATTTTAAAAGAATCCAAAACGACTACGTTTATTAGTTTGTCAAACCAACTAACGTTTTCATGGGGGGACAATTTCTGCGCGCGTTTTAATCCGAAGGCAATTTTACAAACGCAGCATTACTTTTCCAAGCCAAAGGGGCATTTTAGTCCTTTAACCAAAATAAGGTATTTTAATCTCATTGGGTTGGGCCATAGGCCCATAGTTTGGTGTAAATGAAATGTTAAAACTATCATTCAGACCCATGGTTACAAATAAAACCTCTAACACGCAATTTCATATTGATAGTCCATAAATATCACATAAATATTTAATAAATTGAACAGAAAAATTCGGTGTAAAACATTAATCCTAAAATTATTGTTTCTAATATGCATGTTTGATGAACTACATCCGTTGTCTTTCTATTAATACGTGTAAAGTAATAATTTTTCATATGTTACTTGATGTCCACTTTGCTAAGTTTATTGAATTTATTTTATTTATGAGTAATAATCGATTTATAATTAAGTTAGTGTGAAAAGCTCTTCTTGCTAATATAAAGTGTTTTCATGAATCATGAGTATGTTAATGTGCATTGTTCTTGAGATGTATTCAGATGATTTTTAAAAGCATTTTTGTGATGTTTGATTGATCATTACAATATCTAATTGAGATTTGAGAGATATTTAAATGATTTTCAAAATTATTACACTTAATACATTATACATAGAAATTTTTGCACTAGTGATGAGGTTGATGAACATAATCTTGACTTGATGAACTTGAATATCTATTCTCATCTGCTTGTGAAAATAGGGTTTAATTGTGTAATGAGGAGTGATGTTTGCATATAACTAATTTTTGATTTGGAACTCAGAAAGGAATCTTATCATATTAATCTGGTGTATACTCTAATGTTGATCTTAGAGGTTCTAGATAATATATGAAGTGACCAAGATTAGACACTAAATTATACAACAAATAAGAAACTCTAAAAATTTGGACTACCTTGTTCTATTTAATTTTAAAGAATTTTCCCTTTATAACCCGTCCTTAAGTCCCAAATTCACTTTTAACCATTATTAATTTATTCAAAAATTTGTTTAAAAATAACAATTACAATAAATTATAGACAAAAATATTTCCATAATTAACTTTCCACTTTAAATTTTCTTTTAAAAAATCCACTTCCGAGTAAGAAGAAAATCTACTTTCGACTATGAAGAAAGTCCACTTTCGAACATGAAGAATATTCAATTTCAAGTAAAAAAAAATTATTTTCAATTAAGAAAATACTTTCTTCTTATCAAAAAGCTTACTTTTGAGTATAAAGAAAATTCATTTTTGAGTAAGAAAAAATTTATTTTCGAGTATAAAGAAATTTTCTTCTTAACCAAAAATAACTTTAAAGTAGAAAGAAAATTGAGACTAATTATTTTTAAATACTTTTTTTATGAGACTGATCATAAGAATATTTATTCAGAAAAATATGAGATGATTATTTTTAAACATAATTATGAATAATGATAATTTGGGACCTAAAAATTTTCCTTTATTCTATGAATCAGAACACTAATTTAAGGCTCTTTTTGGTTTATTAATTACGATCATGTTTAAAAAACGATATATAAGCCCAGTTCCTTAACTTCATAGGTTTAAATCTCAGTGCTAAATTCTTGGTCAATAACACATAAGCAACATTAATTAGGAGTTACACATCAAATCTTACTAACCTTTATATGAGGGCCTCTGTTCACTGGTAACATGATGTGATGCTAAGGGACATTAGGGCAGCAAATAAAGAATTCCAAGGTTGACGCCCAGATTTAAACTTTATATTATTTTTGTTCCGTACGTGTAATTTTGTAGCAATATTGGCATGAATTTATATTAGTTCTTAGGCCTACAGAATTAATATTATAGACTCAAAATGGATTATCGTATTAAAACCAAGGAGAATAGAACTATTGATTGCTTCAAGGCTCAGCTAGTTGCAAAAAGATTCAAGCAATTTTTTGGCATCGACTACGAAGAAACTTTCAGTCCAATAATTCGACCAACTATTATTCGACTAATGGTTGCTCTCTCTTTGTCATTGAACTGGAAGATAAAACAGCTTGATGTTAAAAATGCATTCCTACATGATAATTTGAAGGAAACTGTCTACATGGAATAACCACTGAGATCTATTAACTCCATTGATATATACTTCATTTTTTATCTCTTGCACCACTACTATTATTGCTCTTATTCTCATTTATGTGGATGATATTCTCCTTATACAAAGCACAAATGCTCGAAAGCTCTACTTTTGCAACACCAATGGCAATCAAACGATAAAGTTTAAACCTCTGTGCAGATGTTTATATATTTCTTACTGTAAATTGCATTTCTTGGCGTTCAAAGAAACAGTCTACTGTATCTCGTTCTAATTCTAAAGCTGAATATTGATCTACAGCTGAAATCACGTGGCTCACTTTTCTTCTTTGGGACATTGGGATTCCTCTAAGGCAACCGCCACAACTATTTTGCAACAACATTAGTGCACAGTTAATCCTATGTTTCATACCCGACCGAAACATATTGAGCTCGACTATCACTTTGTAAGGGGAAAGGCCGCAATGGGCAATATGTATTCTGTCTTTGTCTCAACCTACTGATAACTCTACAAAGACATTAGCTAAGGATGTTTTCCAAGAATTTTGAGAGACAAACGGAGCGTTGTTTCTTCCTCATCACACGCCAGTTTGAAGGGGCATGTTACGTATAATGGTCAAGGAGAATATCATGGTCCACCCACTACCCTGGTCAAGCCAATACCTTCAGTCAATTCACTGTCTGCGGTCAAGCCCCTATCTTCAGTCAATTCACTATTTGTTTAATCTACTATTATTTAAGATCTATTTTAATGATTTATTTATAATAAAAATAAAATTATCTAAAATAATAATAATTTAGAATAAAATTATACAAAACTTAATGAATAGAATTGTTAAAAAAAATAAATTAAAAATATAATTTATTATAATATTTTAAAGTTAAAAAGTTATATTGATCATTATATATGAATAATAAGAATAAGATGATCTATTTATATATTTTTTAAATATTTAAGAGTATAATAATCATTTCACATAAAAGTTAATAACTTTAGGGGTAATTTTTTTTTATCTAAATTTGAGAAATTTTTTTTTCTTCAAATATGAGGGAGGTAATTATCCTTCGACTTATTCTTAAAAAGTGTATCTCTTAATATTTCTATATATATATATATATATATATATATATATATATATATATATATATATCAACTTTTACTTATTTATTTATTTTTATTTTGAGTGTGTGTGCGCGTGCGTGCGTGCGTGCGTGTCAATGCTTAGAATTAGTAACAAGCAGAGCCTAAGCAATCAGTATCTGGAAGGGAAAGAAAATGAACAAGCACTTCTTCCCGGCTGCTTCCATAGACCATGCATCAATTGACCAATGAAAAATGACAAGAAATGGAGCTTGGTTAAATTTAGCGTGCGTGTGTTAAAAGTTTAGAAATAGGAGCCAACAGAGCCTAGGAAATCAGTGTCTGGAAGAGAAAGAAAATGGACGAGCACTTCTTCCGACCTACTTCCATAGGCCATGCATCAATTGATCATCAATAAAAAATGACAAGAAATTAAGGCAGCTTGGTTAAATTTAGCGTGAAAATTGACCGGCGAATGGTGTATTAAGTTGCAAATATACAATTTAAAAGAATAACGTAGGTAAAATTTTTTAGAATAATAAATTGCTAGAGTATTGACTCTATATAAAATAATAAATTTTGTGTAGGTATACCCGTTTTATCCAACATGTTGAAATGATGTGTAGAAATACATATGTTTTGGTCTCCCTTTTTCTTTTCCTAAGCATTCTAAATTTTCTGAACTCTGATGGCCTCTTATTCCTCATCGTCTGCCAATAATTTTTCTCAAAGAAAGTATGATGTTTTCGTTAGTTTTAAAGGCGAGGACACCCGCGAAAGCTTTATCAGCGATCTTTATACAGCTTTGCTTCAAAAACAAATCAAAATTTTTACCGATTACCAACAATTCAGAGGAAATGAAATGTCACAAACTGTTCAGAAAGCAATTGAGGCATCCAGCATTTTGGTTGTCATTTTCTCAAAAGGGTATGCTTCTTCCGTATGGTGTCTCGATGAACTTGTAAAGATTCTGGAACACAAGAATAAGAATGGACAAATTGTGATACCGGTGTTTTATCGAGTTTATCCATCAGATGTAAAGAATCAGACTGGAATTTTCGGGGAGTCATTTTCAACGCTTGAAGAGAAAAGGGAAGACAAGCTGCAGAGATGGAGGAATGCTTTGAAGGAAGCTGCCAATTTGCTTGCTGACTTTGACTCTCATGTCTTGAGGTAACTTTTTTTTTTTTTTTTTTTTTTTTAGAACAAGCCAATAAGGCTAAAATTTATTGAAAAAAATAATAAAGAGAGAAAGTACAATCAATATAGGTAAATTGAACCTAGCCCTTTAGGAGAGCTATGATACATATGATTTTATCATAGTCAACCGTTGGCTCCGCTATCGCCACCAGAGAAGGACGATGATACAGACAGAGATTGGCTAATTCATTGCTTGTTTGAGGGTTAGCCAAACCTCTTATATTCCATGGTAATATTTTCATGAGGAGGAAGCCACGTCATTTTGCGAGAGAATATCATTAATTCTCTTTTGTTTTGTCTTTATTTTACTCTGTTGAGATTTGGACATTACAATTTCGAAGCCATCTTCTGTTATTGGTTTTTTGAGGATCGATACAACTTGTCTGATTTCTTGAGCCAAAGTCGAATTTTCCTGTGTTGATTCGGACTCCAACAACTGATCTTGTCCTGATTGATTAGTCTGTCGCGTGGTACTATTTTCTTGTAATGCATGGATTTGTTTATTCTCACCTGTCTTGGGCTCTTCATTACTTTGATTTGTCTCGACGTGCTTCACCAAAGGAATAATGACTGACTCATCAGCTTTATTATTATCTTTATCGCATATCTTGGATGTCATATGCACATGCTTACCATTGTGCATATACTGACTTGTATCATTATTGCCCTCTATTGGTTGGGGTTCTCTTCCTTTACAAACATTATCCTGTTGTGTGCATGCCCTGCCACGCACATGCTGCCTTTCCGGAAGGTTTTGATTGTCCTCACTTGTTATCTGCCCAGTCTGACATTGATTAGATGTCCCATTTGTCTCTGTTGGAGCTCCGGTGTCGGGAATATTTTGGCCGTCCGTCACTACTCGGTCAGCATCCTGAGAAGAAAACTTTTCTGCTTCCAGCCCTTGATTGTTTGCAGTTTGATTTAATGTCTTCTCCTTTGCTTTGAGTATTTGTTTCGGGTTTGAATCTTTGCTTGTAATCTGAGTATCAGATTTTTTCTTATGCCGACACTGATGATCAGCATGTCCAAATCTCTTGCATCCATTGCACTTAGTAGGAAGGTTCTCGTAATGTATTTCAACATCAAATCCAATGTCTTGAGGTAACTTGTTCTCATTACCATTGCGTAAAATCAATATATATAGAGGAAAGATTTTTAAAGTTAATAGATGGAAATTTTTTATTCTTAATTATTTTTGTAGTTGAAATTTCAGCAAGTATCCTCTTCATTAGAATTGGCTATTGGCATTTAGTTGAAGTTTCAATAAGTATCCGCTTCACTAGAATTGGCTTTTGGCTTTTAGATATAAACTGACTATATTTGTTTTTTTGTTCAAAGTGTACTTATGATTATTTTCCTATTTGGTAGGCCAGATGCTGTGCTTATAGAGAAAATTGTTGAAGATATTTTGAAGAAACTAAACAAAGAGTTTCCAAGTGAAGATTTTAACAAAAATTTGGTTGGAGTAGAATCCCACATTCAAGAGATTGAATCATTATTAAGTTATGGGACAATACATGACACTTTAGGCATTTGGGGCATTGGTGGTATTGGTAAAACAACAATCGCTCGAGCTATTTTTAGAAAAATCTCTACTCATTTTGATGGCTCTTACTTTATTGAAAATGTTAGAGAAGAATTAGGAAAAAATGGTGATTTAGCTCAATTGCGACGAAAACTTTTTTCTATATTAAAAGAAGGGAACAACAAGAAAATTTTAGTTATTTTTGATGATGTAACTCACTTTAAACAAATAGAATTCTTAATAAGAATCATTGATTGGTTCCTAGAAAGTCTAATTATAATAACAACAAGAAAAGCACAAGTTCTTGGAGATTGTGGAGTAAAAAATATATACGAGGTAAAGGAATTAGTTGATGCTGATGCCCTTAAGCTTTTTAGTAGATATGCCTTTGATCAAAACTATCCTGATATAGGTTATGAAAATTTATCAAACAATGTAATACAATATACTCAAAGGAATCCGTTAGTTCTTAAAGTTTTGGGACGCTTTCTATCTGAAAAGAGTAAAGAAGAATGGGAAAGCACAATAAACAAACTGAAAATAATTCCTCATATAGGTATCCAAAAGGTACTGAAAATAAGTTACGATAACTTGAATGATGAGGAGAAAAATATTTTTCTAAAAATTGCATGTTTTCTTCAAGGTGAGGATAAAGATTTTGCAATAAGATCCCTAGATGCTGGTTTCTTCCCAGAAATAAGAATAAATGCTCTTGTTGATAAGTGTCTCCTAGAGATATCAAACAAGAAGTTAACAATGCATGATTTGGTTCAAGAAATGGGACAACAAGAATCTATAAATGCACCGGGAAGACGTAGACAGTTATGGCATGATGGGAATATCTACGAAGTTTCAACATACTATAAGGTACGCATTTCTTTTTAGAGATTTATATGCATATACTTGTATAAACTGATATGTCACAAAATTTTCTAATGGAAGTTCTCTTTTCTATGTAGGTTTTCATGGAGAACATCTTCGTAATCACCAACTTCATCCTGGAAATTTCCTCGGCTGTTTTTGACCAGCTTTCTTCTGTACATACACCTCAGTATGCACTTGTCAGTGTGGCACTGTCATTTGCAGCTTTGCTTCTGTGCATCTTAGATCTAGTTTACAGAGGAAGAAAGGAAAAGGTTACATTGAAATGGAGGAGTAGATTACCATGGTTCTATTACGAATCTCAGTGCCACAAGACTTTTGGAAACTTAATGGATATAATAGGAGTGATATGTGCTGTCTGTCAGTGTATCTTGACAACAATCAGTTATAATTTTGTTCGAAAGCAAGTTGATAATCCTATCAAAATTTCCTCTTGGCCTATCGTCTTTGCTTCTGGCCTTCTATGCTCCAAGTTTTTAGAGAAGCCAGACACAGAAGAGGAGTAGTTCGTTCATAAAATGTCTGACGAACTAACACGAGCTTAGCTGTAAATGATTCAATCGAAATAAATGAACACAATTCTACACAGTATTTATTTAGTTTTTGTTCAAAATCTATTAGTATTTGTAAAAAAAAATAAATTAACTTTGGATCATTACAAAGAAAATCGCGGTGGCAATTTGTATGCGGCTATTCAAGGAGGTTAATCATCCTAGCTCTTGTTTCTGCTGCTGTTCTTGGATGATTTTACCGAAATGCATTGGAGAGGTAATAATCAAATAGGTTACAAGATCTTTTTAACCTCAACGGGATCTGTCTCATCCTGTCCTGCTTCCAATTTCATATCCTAGTGCCCTTCAATATCATTGTCCTATCCAATTCAAAAAGTGAGGAAAATGATGGGTTAGCAAATCATCAAAGCAAATATTTCTTCATTTGAGAAACTAAAATAAATCAGTAAGAGACTAAACAAAGTGCAAGCCAAATCCTGTGGAGATTTATATTAAGTTTTTATGAGATACATGTCAGACAAATTATTCCCTGTATCAAATTCAAAACATCTACGAAGACAAATTACAGGTGAAGGGAGATTGAGATACTTACAATTAGGAGGATTTATAAATGATGTTTCAAAGAATTTCAATTAGCAAATTCTCCGTTCTGTTTTCCGATAATTTGTGCTCTGCAACACATCGAAGATAATCCCAGATGCGAAATATGAGGTAAACTAAAAATGAAATTTGATTATCTGATAGTCTTTATGATATAGCTTTTTAAGTAAAATTTCCATCAATAACTCTTGTACACATAGAACTTGTATAAGCCGAATTGTTAACAAACAAAAATAGAAAAGTTTGTGGTTTTCTGAATGTTAGGCATGCTTTTGATGAAAACTACATAATTATTTTAATAAACGAACTTTTTTATTTAATGGGTTTTGTCAAGTCTACTACGAGACCATGTTAAATGAACACTTCATCTAAATGTTTTTAAGTTTGAAGGTAAGAATTCAAACATTTGGATTTTTAAGTTGTTCTATCAACGTTGACGAAGAGGATATCGAAACATTTGTATTTGCATGATTGTTGGGTGTTTACATTAGTTTTTGAGGTATATTAATGTGGAAGGATGATCCATGACTCTGATTGTTGGAAGCATAACAAAAAAATATTGAAACTAAATGTCAAAAGTACTTCTTGTGCAATCTCATATGCAAAAAAAATATTAGCAGGAAGATAGATGTGTTGCAATTCAACATTTTGATCACTATAAATAAGAATCATCTCCAGAAAACCGAAATATAGCTATAAAGTATTATAAATATTGATATTATAAGGTTTGATTTGATCAATTTTCTAACTCCTATCAGTTGTTACATTGAATTTCAAACGTACAAACTATAGAATCTGTGAAATCATTCTTGCAAATCTCATTCATCTATCTACCTCTTCCCGGCTCCGGCTGAACGATTGGGGATATAAGTCCTTAAAGAAGGGGATTGAGTTAGGCCATCTGGAGCAACTGTTGTGTGTTGGGTCCCATTCTTCTGCTGCATTCTTCTTCTTGCCAAAAAACCTCTGATCCAAGGAGTCACATCTTCGTTAATCTTTATCACTATGAAGAAGATGATGCGGTAGGCGACGATCATGCTGAAGATCACACTTAGATCGATCCATTTTGATCGGTTCACATTGATCTGGAAAACGTTTTCCAGGATGTATTCACCAGGTATGTCGGGAAGATCTGGTGACTGGTTGCTGAAGGTCAGGCCTTTCAAGTCATTTTGATATTGGCCCTGGAACAAGTGTTGGATGTAAATTTGGTTATGTGACATTGGCGAAAACACAAGGGCATCAGATTTTGCTAACAACGGGTGATCAAATTTCTGTAATTTACCTGTAGAGCCCAGAAATGAAAGCTTATGTATGACATTGGATAGCGCCAGACAGGCTTTGGGATGTCATTCGGGAGTCTAAAATACCCGGAAACAAGCATGAATATTCCCTGAAATAGGAAGAAAGTCCACGGTTTGCTTATCAAAGAGACTAAAATGTAAGCAAAAGATATTTTGGACATAAAAATGAGAGGATGGGAACCTGAATTCCAGCTCCTGTGATAATTCCCATTAGGAAGTTGGGTACAATGCTGGCTATGGCCATCATCAAGCTTTCGACAACAGTAACACTGGCATAGAGGCAGAGAACAAAGAACAAGTAATGTTCAAAACCAGGATGAAGCCGAACCATGAAGTAACAGATTGTTCCAGAAATGAATGTGATCATAATCAGGAATGGCATCGCAGACAGAGTGTTGCTGATAACAAATGCAGTTACCCCGTAGTGTCCATTCAGCCTCTCTCTTTGAAAAACCTGAAATATTTCGCAGAGTATATAATTTAGTAAAACTTCATCGCGTGGTTACAGTTTGGATAACTTCTTGAAAAACTCACCTTCATATCTTCTACAAAGGAAGGAAATCCACCAATTGACATGAAAGTAACAAATCCAAACACAAAAGATGCACAAGATCCTCTTGCCTGTAAACCCCGAAAAATCAAAGAAGTTAAATAAAATTGCTCAAAATTTTTATCGAACGGATGAGAGAATACGATTCGAAGTTATACCAGAATCGAGTTGTAACTAGTTCCAACATTCAGATAGATTGTTCCGATGCAGATTGTGACTACAACATAGATTACAAGCCTTAGCCAGTAATATCCAAAATCTCGAGACATGTTGATGAATGAACGCTTGGTTAAAGTATAGGCTTGCATAGGAAAACTTGCTTGACTGCCCCCTGCATCCAGGACAGTTCCTTTCTGCAATTTTTGTGAAAAAAAAGAAATTGAATGAAATTTTGACAAGAATAATGTGAATGAAGAGATGAGAAAATCGGAAAAGGATACTTACAACTCTGGAAATTTCTTCGACTTTTTCTTTGGCTGCATAAGAGTGCTGAGAACTTCTGTAGAAATCAATTAGAGTTCTTATAGCTTCTGTAGTAGTTATCTTCTCAAGTGGATCATCTGATATCTCAAACTGAGCAGAAATAAAGTCCAAAAGTTCAAATTAGAACAAAATCACATGCATAATAATCCATGATTTTACATGTCAAGGTCATTTGGATCCAATAAGACTACGAGCATTAATTATAATATAAATTGATTGATATAAGCGAGTTTGAGATGGTATTCATGTCTAGCGTGAACCAATTATTTGATATGAGATTTTACCTTTGATACCGCGTCAGTTAAACATTTAAAAATCATGAAATATATACTCAAAATTAGTATTTCAAGTTTAAGAAATCCAAGTAACATAACTAAAAATATGATTAGTAGTTCTTAAGCAAGAACTAATTTGTAGAAGAAAATATTTATTACCCTAAGTTTCATGGAACCCTTGAGAGTGGCCTTCACTTTGTCAAAGTCTGAATTGATACATCTAAGAAAATGATCAGATGGATTCCTCAGAGTCGGGCAGGGAAATCCGGCTTGTGCAAAGAACTATATTTTCAAGAAAAGAGAAATCAAAATCCATTTTATATGAAATAAAAATTGATTCAATCAGATAAAAATTGAAGGTTCTTGCCTCGTATGCTTCTGAAGCCTGACCAAAATACACAGTTTTCCCTCCTGAAAGCAAATACAACCGATCAAACAGCTCAAAAACTTCACTACTAGGCTGGTGAATTGAAGCTATGACAGTTCTCCCATCTCTAGACAAGCCGCGCAGAGTCTGAGTCACGAAAAAAGCAGATGCACTGCCACAGAGTGGATGTAATTTAACAATCTGCTAACGTTTTCAGAAAACTGTAATATAAAAATGAAAACCAAGAAAAGTTCCAGGAGCTGAACCTGTCAAGTCCACTGGTTGGCTCATCAAGAAAGAGCAATCTGGGCCTCGTGAGAATCTCAAGGGCAATGCTGACTCTTCTCTTTTCTCCTCCACTGATTCCACGCAAATGCCAGTTTCCAATCACAGTATCAGCACAATCTTGTAGACCCATTTCTATGATTGTGCTCTCAACCAAAGCTCTTTTTTCTGACCACGGCATCTTGTCTAGAAGACGCAATCGAGCTGAATATGAAATCGTTTCCCTCACTGTTAGAGTTCCAATCAAGTTGTCATCTTGTGTCACATAAGCCTGAAAAAGAAATCCTAATTCAGCTCGAGAAAATTGAATTTATTATCATAAAACAATGGAAAACTTTTTCAAACTACAGGTGTAAAATCAAATCCTAATTTGAACGAAATTTGAATTTTAAATATTTTCTACTATCCTAATAAATTTTAGCAGCTAAACTATCTACAGTGAAACAATCAAGAACTCTTTAAATAGACAGAAATTCATTTTTGGTGTAATTATATCAAACAATCAAACAGAAAAGAAAAAAAAAACAACAGCAAGACCCTAACTTAGCTTGAGAAAATTGGATTTATCAGCATAAAACAATGTAAAATCAAGTCGTGATATGAACGGAATTCCAATCTTAAACTATATATACAGTAAAACAATTTTATACTTTGTTGTTTCTTCATCAGCAATGAGAAAATAAAGAAAGAATATAATATAGCTTACAGCAGTGCCAAAAGAGAGCTTGGTTTTGCGGCCATTAAGGAGAATGGTTCCTGACAGGAAAGCATTGGCAGCAAGTCGACTAGAAAGAGCGTCAAGGAGTGTAGACTTTCCGGAACCTGAAGGACCCATAAGAGCAGTGAGAGTTCCAGGCTCTGCATATCCTGTAAGCCCTTCCAAGACTTTCTGACTTTCTCCATTGCTGAGAGTCACCATTACTGTCAGATCTTTCCACGTGAGTCTTGCAGAAACATCTCCCACAAATTCTGTTTGAGCTTTGTCCCTCCAAAGCGTTTCGCTCAGAGGACTCAATCCTACCACCGCCATACCATTTCCTGCTGGCTTGCTTGCCTCTATCTCCATTATCACATTATTTGCAGAATTCGTCATAGGAAAACTTGAAACTACTTAGCTTTAAGACGCAGAAATGGAGATTAAATGTGAGAAAAATGAGAAGGGTGTGAAGAAATGAGAGTTGTATGAGCTTTGACTGGAAGCAGACGCTGTAGTTTGAATGAATGGAGAAAATTAGGTGCAGAAATTATCATGCATGAAAAATGAAGAGCTATAACATTTGTTTTGGGTGTGACAACAGAACTTTCTTCTACTTCTGTTTCTGCTTCTGCTTTTTCTTAAAGTGCTTCTTCAATCTCGCTGCTTTCTCCAGCATAAGTTGTTAATAATTAATGTAGATCAATGAATAATTCATTGCATTTTTTTTCCCAATCTCAAAAAATAACAATTAAAATGATGAATATGCATGGAAGACGGTGTTGCTTCACCTCTTTTTTAAAATAAGTATTAAATGGATTCTGTTGGGTGTTGGTAGAGGCATTTATTATGAAAACCGACCCACATTAAACTTTTTACAACCAAATTTTCTTAATTAGCAAATTTCAAGTTTTATACAGTATTCCACATAATTATTTCAACTTAACTAAACTTTTCTACTTAATATGATATAATTTAAAGTTCTAATTGTTGATTTGTTGACATCTAATGATGTACAAAGTTCTTAAATTAGTAATAATATTTTTTACTTCTTACTTTAATTGACTTTACATCCTAAATATTTTTTAATGCAACACTTTAATATTAATTATTCGATTAAATGATGTATTAAAAATAAAGAAATAGAAGTTTAAAACTATTAACTTATCCCAAACGGCCAACTACTAATTAATACCAAAGTAGTTGTAAGAAGAAAAGGATACAAAATCATTATTTGTTAGGTTACAAGATGGATCTTGTATTTTTGTGCATATTGGTTGAATATTAAGCCCATTTCATATGGTCCTACGTATCTATGAACTAATTAATAAATTAATTAAATTTATGAATTTTAGAAAACTAAGTTAACCCAACTACATGTGAAAACATATACTAATTAATAAATTAATTTCTTTCATACTATTGTTTTCTCTTTGCAAAAAAAAAAAAAAAGAAAGAAAATAAGAGAAAATTGAAGGGTAAAGATTAGAAAAACATATATTTTGTTATTAATTATTAATGAAAACTTTGAAATATACTTTTTCTCTCTTCAAAATTGAATAAAACAAAATCGAACACTATGGAGACATTAAATTTTCAACTCTAAATTCTCCAAAGAAAAAAAGTAGTACTACTTACAATGCACAAAAGATAAGCTTATGTGATAAGGACTTTAGGTATGGGCATTGCATTTATATGTTACTTGTCAACTTCCCTTTGAAATGTAAACCCATGCACAATTCCTTCCTTCACACTTATGATTTTGTAGGGTTGCAAGATTATTTATATAATTTAATTATATAAAATTTATGAACATATTAAATTATCTAATTTAGTTTTAAAATGTTTATATTTTATTAAATAAAAATATAATTCAAAGCGATAATCAAATTACATTTCAAATATTCAATTTTAATTTTACTATCGCAATCTTATATAAGTCATTTAATACTAAAGAATAAATTATATTTTTATTTTATAAAATGTAAAAACATAAGGACTTAAATAAAAAAAATTATTTATTTAAATTCTTTCGTCCCTTTTATTTAAAATACATCAATTAATTACTTAATTTCCTTGTTGGAATTTATTAACTAATTGTATAAATTGAGATATTTGTGGAGTTAAATTGTATTTAAATAAAACTATGAGGGGTCTTATTGTAATTTCGATTCAACAATTAAAGCGGCAGACGGCCAGACTGTAAACGTCGCAACTAGAAAAGGGTAGGACCCAGCACCCCCTCCTTTTACAATAAATTAATAATTCCTTTTTGGTCCCGATTTATCAGAAATGGTAGGCTTTTGTCGTTGATAGGTTTGCAATTTTGACTTTATAATTTAATTTTAACTGGTTTTTATTATGTTGGCATTTAATGATTAACTAAAAAAAAATTATGTAATTTATTTAATTATCTACTAACGCCAAAAATTAGCATACATACCATATCCCAAAAATAAATTAAATTTTTACCACTCTACTAAATGCATATTTGCGATAAACTGTTTAATATTTAATAAATAATTATTTTAAATATAAAAATTTATAACTTTAAAAATAATTTTATAAACATTAACCTTTAGAATATTTCAAATTTAAAACTATCTAATACCATTAAATTATAATTTTTTAAAAATTAAATTTAAAATTAATAATGATTTTGAAACAATTTTAATTTTTACAATAAATTATATTTATTTTTCTTAATAATAATAAAAAATTTTAAAATTTCTAAAATTATTATAAATAATTGTTAAATTATTATCATTAGTAAAGTTTTAGAATATTTTTATTACATAATAAAAATAAATATAAAATATTTATTATATTTTTATTACATTTAATTTTTACAGGCAAAAAATATAAATTCAAGCTTTGAAATGTTAGCTAGCTAATACTAGCATTAGCATTAGCATTATAAATGATTTATTTAATAATTATAAAGAGAACCTTTGGAAAATTGGAGTTGTGGCTAAGTAATTAATTATTAGGCAGCATTTAATATCTTAATTGCTATGCTAACGTTTTAGGCCAAACAAGCCTTTTTGATAGTGACAATTCTAATTAAATTCATCAGTAAAATGTTAGTTAATTACAACAAATTGACACACATGGCATGTTATTAATTAGGTACAATTGACACATGAAATATCAGAAATGATTCTTGATTTTAAAGCTAATGTCTTTAGTTTTACTTCTCCAAATTGGTAACAAATAATATCGAATAATATATACTAATAATATTCAACAATAAGTGATAACATACATTGTAGCAGATATTATTTCTTGTATTATTAACAAAGATGTTATATATTTTATAAATTTAAATAATGTTAAAAAAATAAAGTATTGTATACAATATTTAATATCATTGATAAAGATAAATAATATTAACCATGTGATAATTATAGAATTATTATATTTTTGAGTTTTATGGTAAAGAATATTAAGAGGTTAGTTTTCGTATCCATAATAAAATTTTATTACTTCAACTTATACAAATGAGGTGCATTCAAATTATTTATTAAAATTTATTCGTACAAATTGATTTGTTATGGACATATATTTAAGGTGGGTAAAAAAGCCGGAACCCTACTAGCTCGGGTAAAGTTAAGATTAAAGGACTGGGTTAAACCAGATTTTTTATAATTTCAAATCGAGCCTAAACTTTTAATTTAAAATAGGTATATTTTGAGTTAGGCTAGGTTCAGGTCTACACCTAACTCCGAATGCCCAAATTTTAACATATATATACATATATTTAGACGAAGTTGGGTAGAACTTTTATTATACTTTAAATTTGAATTTTAGAGCTCGGATTTAAAATTCGGCCGAACGACATAACTCAGACTTAGGCCCGGACTGAGTTTTAAAAGTAATTTTTTGGGTTCAAACAGAACTTTTAAAAACCTGACACGAACCAAAAAAATTGCCTACATATATTCATTCAAGTAAAATCATAGTACAACTACATATATAATACACTTTTTAAACTAGTCTATTATAATTTTTTACTTATAAATATATTTATAAAACTTGACAATGTAACCAAAAAAAACTTAAAAATTTATGTTAAAACAAAAATTGTTAATATAAAATTGCAAATTGTATAATCCAACATTTTACTATAACAATATAGTTTATATTTTCACATTTATTGGATTGATATTTTTCATTTTTATTTTCTTAATTATATTATATCACATCAAATTATTTAAATAAATCTTTACCTATAATACAAAAATAAATTGGTTAAAGGTGGAACATCTCGTGGGCCATAAGTGCATTTGAAAGGTAATGGACAACTCATAACTTGTAGAAAAACCAGAAACGCCCAAAAAAGCTGGGCCGGGCTGGGACCATTTTGAACGACGTCGTTGTTTTAGTTGTATATGTCGGTAACAGTGTAAGCAGAAAAAAAAAATAAATAAAAATAATAAATGATGATGGAGAGCAAACAAGAAGGGCCCGTGGCATGCAAAGATATGTCCAACAAAAGATTCATTGACACGTGGGTTCCAAGAAAATATCAATAATGAAATATTTTTGTAACCCCATAATTTAGGGCATAAAATTATATGTATAATTTATTTTAAAATTATAAATTAAATAAATATATATTCATTTTTCAATAAATTGAAAAGAGTTCTAAAATGATAAAAAATAATAATTATAAATGTATACAGGGTTAAATATGAAGGGAAAAAAATTAATTACTATCTATAATTTGTTAGCAGCATGAATTATGAAAAAATTTCAACTCCTTGTTTCATTGAAAACAAAAAATAATAATAAATTTGAGAAAATTAAAATTTTCTAAAAAAAAAAGAGACAATTAGTCATTTTCTAATTAATGAGAGTAATAATATTTTTTTTAGTTTTAATATATTTCAATATGATAAATTTAATAAAAAAAGGATTTTATACAAACTTTGGAGAGTTAGCAATCGATCAATTCTTATAAAATAATAAGGCTTAATTGATTATAATATAACAAGTGGATAAATGATATTTGTTTAAAATTAAATAAAAAATCTTGTTTTCTTATTTTGTGTTATAAGTAATTCAATATTTAGAAATAAAGTAATATTAAAAATACAAAATAATATATGATTTTCTAAGATATAATTTTTGTGAAATTCAAAAATAATATATAGTACATAGTATTTACTTTTTTTTTCAAGAAAATTTATAAATTTTTTATATAAAAAATAAGGGTATAAAAATAAATCGAATTGACAAAATATTTAAATTTTCAATAAGAAATCTTACGAAACTGATTTCTCTACTTTAAAAAGAAAACGTAATGAACTCTATCTAATACAGAGTTACTTATAATATCGTGAACGGATATAATTAGTGTAGGTTTTCAAATTGAGGACAGATATAATTCAAGTTGAATACAAATTTGGTTGGATCAATTTGAGTGAAGTTTATTGAATATAAAATATAAATAATTTATTGAATCAATAAGTTATTAAACTTAACATGAGCAAGTTCATGCACACAAAATTTGTATTTATTTAATTGAAAAATTAACACATACCTCCCCTAAAATTTAAAAAACTTATATTTACCTCCCTTAAATTATTAGTTGACTGTTAAAAAATTGTTAAAATTAAAAGTATTTTTGAATATTATTATTTTTAACTTATTATATAATTAATTTCTATAAAATATTACATTATTATTCATATAACAATATAATTTTACATAACATAAATTAGTTTATTTTTTATAATTTAAAAACAAAATTAAATTTAGAATTTATATTTAGAATCTTTATAAAATAAATCTGACATATTCATGTACTCATTTAATTAAATTATATTTTATATTATTTTTTGTTAACTGAGTGCACATACATATGAAATAAGTATAATTTTAAAATTATTATTAACTTAAAAATTTTTATGATTTGTGATAAATAATAATATTAAACATATAAATTTTACTTATAAATTAATGCAATAGTATTATTTTGTTTACATATATTTTATATAATTTTTCATATAATTTATTTTAAAATTTCACCCGTATAACTTGAAATCTTAAATAATTAATAAATAATAATATAATATTTTGTATGAATTAATTATCTAATAAATTGAAAAATAATTAAATTAATAAAATATTTAAAATACTCTTAATCTTAACGATTTTCTAACGGTCTAAAAAAATTAAGTGTGAATTTCTTCAAATTTTTTATTTAAGTATAGATTTTTCAAATATAAAAAAAGATATGTGTTAATTCTCCTTATTTAATTTTAGTCCCAACAATTCTTTATATAAAGAATTACACGACAAGATTAACCAAAACAAAATTTTATTTTATTTTATTCATATTCGTATTAATTCAAAATTAGAATTAACAATTTTTTATATTCATACTTGAAGGATGAAATTGTGCTTTATCTTATTTAACATAAAGTTGCCTAAGCAATGCATTGAAATTACAAATTCTTTTTAGCAAATTCTTTTTATTTCAAATTTTCTAAATTTTGATTTATTTATATTTTTTAAGATCATACAAATTTCTCACGTCTTTTTCTCCTCGTTTGAAGACAAATTAGATTGTGCGAACAAAAGAAAATGTGAAGAGACGTCGACACTCGACATTGTATTGAAAATTAAAACGAACACGTGTTACACTACTAACACCCCTAACCAAACAAAAACTCAAAATACAATAATAACACGTCAACCTCAAAACTTTATTTATTTAAGAAATAGGTTCTCAATCATAGTTGAATGACCGAAGTAACCCTTAGAAATTATCGTACTTCGACTTCGGCCGAAAACATAAGGGGTATTTCAGTCGTTCCCGTAGATTTATCAAGGGACCTATTTGATATAAATGAAAAATTATGTATTCGTTTTGTAAACATGTAAAATCTTAAGAGTTTTGATGTTATTATTCGTTAAAAAATAAAAACAGACAAACAAACAAAAAAGTGAAGCATCAACACTGCCTCCACAACACGCGGCGAAGCGAACGTCCACGGCCTCGACACCACTCACTCGCTCTGCTCTGCAGCTTCTCTCTTTTTATATTTTCACTTGCAACGGAGAAAAAAATAGAAAATAAAAATCTTCTGGTCCTAATCCGTTTTGGATTTTTCGAAATAAATAGAAAAAAATAGAAGAGAAAATCGAATTCAATGGGCAATTAATACAGAGACAGAGAAAGAGAAACGAGAACACAGAGCGTTATGCTAAGTAAGTGGAAAAATGCCTTTCTTCTGTTCATTCTCTCTATTTATTTATTCATCTATTTTTTATCTATTTATTATTTTTATTTATGGATTTTGGATATGTTCAAATTTGGGTAGTAAATTCAAGTGCAGTTCACACTTTCCATATTTGTTTTTACGCAATTTATTGATTTTCCAATTTTTTTCCTCCTCATAGAGTTGAAAAATGGAAGTCTGAGACAGAGGATTGCTATCGTAATTTCCAGAATTGCCAATCTCTTTGCCTTTAAATATTCGTCCTCAACAGCAGACCTTCGTTGAAGCAGCACCTTCATTTCTTTCTTTCACATTCAACGAAAATATTATATTATATCAATGTTTTCGTCCTCGTTGCTGCTGTCCTCACCGATTGAAGATTCGAATCTTGAGAGCTTCATTCACTGCATCACGCCTACTCCTCCGTCGCGATCGCTTCCGCAGGTACTGCCGTCACCCTTTTTCTTCATTTTCCGGTTAAATCTTGATTCAATTTGCTCATCCGCTGGATGGAATTTCAAAAGTCAAAATTTCAATTTTTTCAATTTTCTGCAAACAGTTTTACACACTCTTTTCAAACATGGAAACGGCAGCGTTTCGAATAATAAAATTTCCCTGTAAATTAATAAATAAAATAGAAAGACCTATGGGTCGGAGATAAATCAGAAATTAACATCGTACAGTAGTTCAATAATTCATGCTTGCAATATCTTGTGGGTCCTCAATTTAGCTTCTGTTGTCAATTGGGCCTGGCCCACAACTAGAAAAGGATAGAAATAATATTAATATTATTATTTTTTAGATGCCACGGATATTCTCTGCCTGTTTTAGTATTTTTATGAATGTGTTGAGTAGATTACGGAAGTAAATTGAGTTTAATAATTTATTTAAATTTTTAAGAATTATAATTTCTACGACTTTTAGTTTTAGCTGCTTCACGACGTTAGATTTATCCTTGGATTCAATCTTTGACCAATCGGATCATTTTAAGATATTTATCCTGATGACGTGTCAGTCAGCTATGTTCGGTAATCTGTCTTAACAAGGAACACGTGGAACACACATTTATCATTTTTGTCTAACTTTTATTGGTCCTAATCCAGCTCAGGATAAGGTTAACTAGTACAATTATTTTTTTTCTTTGTTTCTTAAAAAAATTTAACCTAGAGCATCTATCATTCAGTTGTACCTTTATTCTAATCCAGAACCCTTTACGATCTGCACGTTTTTTTCGATGTGATTCTCAAGTTTTCCATTATATTTGAAAGTTTTTTTAAATGTGAACTGCAAGTTGAGCGGTTCTATGGAAGAGTTTAGGAATACAATGAAAGGGTTAGCGGGTTACGCAACTAAATGTACCATACCCTTATCCGGTGGCATAGAATGTGAACTTGCAAATGTTATAATTGTCGCGTTTGAAACGCATTACAATGATGATATTAAGGGTATGTTTGGAATTAAAGTGATATGACTAATTCATAATTGTTGTGAAATGGAATTATATACTGAGCTGATTGAATGTTTACAAAAGACTTCTGCTGTTCTATTGCAATTTCAAAGTTTAGTAGAAGCACATCAACGACAAACATACTCTTTAAGTTTCAAAAGTATTTTGTTCTCAGTGATAATATGTCAAATTCCGCAATGAATTTAAGTTTGCGAAATATTGGCAGAGCTGTATTCAGGAACTAAACAGTCAATGGCAACCACTTGACAAGGACATAGTGGAATATTTCACATTGGAAGATCTCTGGAATTGCTACTATGAATGGAGTGCATACGGTGCTGGCACGCCTGTGGTGTTGAACAACAGTGAGGAAATTATGCAATATTATGTTCCTTATCTATCAGCCATCCAGATCTACACTAATAAGTCTGTCACTGCTTCCAGGTGCTTAATGAATTCCTCTTTACATTTGATGTGTAAAATACTGTGAATGAATCCTTATTATAGTGTTACCAGCGATGAAATTGAGCATTTTTACCAATGTAGGACTCCGAGGGAGGATACCGATGCTGTAGAATTTGAAAGTGATTCATGGAGTGATGACAGTGGGAGTGATAAGCTCTCCAGGTCTCTAAGCAACAACTCCAGCAGAGCTTGGGATGCTGTTTCCGAGGATTCAAGCTTAGAACAGGAGGGCTCGTGGCCGACGACCAATAAACTTGGGAACCTTTACTTCCAGTATTTTGAGATGTCTTCTCCATATTGGAGGGTTCCGCTTTCTGACAAGGTATTCAAGCTATTTCTTGCTTCTGTAGAGTTAAATTGTGGGAAAATATCATGTATTAGATATGTACCTTTTGCCTGTGCTGTTAGCTGAGATTGTTGGTGCAAATGTTTGATTCAGGTGACTGAATTAGCTCGGAATCATCCAGGACTAATGTCCCTGAGAAGTGTGGATCTCTTGCCAGCGAGTTGGATGTCTGTTGCTTGGTAAGTGTAATTTCCTATTCTTCTCACTTGTATTTGTGATTTTCATAATGAATTTTTCGCATTGACAAATGACTTAAACTACTTGATTCTCTTGAATGTGCTTAAGTGACGTATGTATGATCTTGAATTATAGGTATCCTATTTATCATATTCCATCTCGGAAAAATGAGAAGGATCTGTCGACATGCTTCCTCACTTATCATACACTCTCATCATCTTTTCAAGGTATGTCAATTATCTACATAATCCATGGGTAGACTATAGTTGTCTGATTGAGAAATACAAAGGATATATGATTATTTTTGGTATTTTTCCATCTTATCTCATTTTTTCAAAAATGTATTGCAATTGATATTCTTCCTATACTCCCACCTTCACATGCTTATTGTTTCCTTGCAATTACACGTGGAATCAGTGATGCATTTGGTCTGCCCCTGCACCTTAAGCCCCTGACACCATATTGCCATCACCTTTTTGAATTTCTGTGTTACAGCTACTTTCTCGATCACAAATCGAAGAACAGGGCAGTATTCTTATTTTGTTCCAACTCAAACTATCCAAAACACTGGTCATTTAATTATTGAGCCTTGCCATTCTATACTAGCTGGAGAAATTGTACAGAAACCACAAAGACGGCTGATTTGGAGACCATAATGCTATATTTGCACTAAAATTTCTGTTTTCTTATTTCCTTTTATTTGTAATGGATGCTGTGTTAACAGAATTTGCTGCTGCTGCTGTTTTTTTTTTTTTTTCGGTTGTATTCAAAATGAAATATCCTACTGTTGTACTGCCACAGACAAGTGTTGACGGTTGTTTGGACATATAGCTATTCTCATTTTTAGGAGATGAAATGCTTGCAGCTATTCACCAAGTGTTCTACTTATCTGTATTTTAAATGTTCACGGCTGCCAATGCTTAGAAGTTACTATTTCTGGAATGATTCTGCAGATAGTCCAGTGGATTATGACAACTCGTGTTGTTCTGAAGTTGCCAAAACAACAGAAAGGAAACCAAAACCAAAAGGCAGTGGCACAATTTCCCTAACTCCCTTCGGGCTGGCTACATACAAGATGCAAGGTGATCTCTGGGTAAAACCAGACACATCAGATGAAGAAAGGCTAGTCAATCTTCACTGTGCCGCTGATTCCTGGTTGAAGCAACTCAATGTCCAACACCATGACTTCAACTTTTTCTCATCTCACTCTACCATGTAAATCTGTACGTTCTGATGACTTCGTTCCCTCCATTTCGCTTCAGTTTTCCAGCAATCTCCCCGGGTAAATTCTCCGAGAGTTTTAACGTTGCTAGCTTTTTAACTAAGTGTGTTTCAGAAAGCCCTGAAACTGTTAGTGTTTTTTTTACCTAAATTTCAGAACAATGGCTTGCTTTTAAATGTCTCTTTTTTTTGGGAGGGAATTTTTGTGGATGTTGTCCTGTGAGGAACTTGCAGTCACACAAGCAAAAGATGTTGGTAACTTCTATAGGGACCAGCTTTTTCTTTTTTTTTTTTCCTTTATAATTTTATTTTTCTCTAACTATCTTCGTTTTCCTTCTGTTTTGTTTATATTTTCTGGGCTAGCTTGTGCAGAAGGTTTGTGTTGTATGAATTATAATCAAGTTTAATTGGAAGTATATTCATGTTTTAATTTTTCTTTCTTAATCTTTCTGTAGGAATGTTTATACATGTAGTCGCATTTGAATATAGGTATACATGTAGGTGATGATGTGGTGTTCACGAATTGGACAGTAAAATATTTTTCTTAATTATTTTGCTCTTCGTGATTTTATTATTATAAATTATTATTATTTTTAAATAAAAAAAAATTCTTTGTGGAAGTACTATTTTAGTATGTTATTAGTACTGGGCATTATTTCATCGAAGCATAATTGAAAAGTGATTTAAATAATTGAATAAAGTAAAGAAATGTGGTTTTAATATAATTGCTTATCCACAACAACCTCCAAATATAATGGAATTTCCTAATATTTTGGTTATAAACGCAAAAGTAAAAATCTCTTTTGATATTTATTTAAAATTTGGCAAAAGTTTTATATTATTATAATGTAGTGCAACCGTAAAAAATTCCTTATGGATAATAGAAATATATATTCTCGAGGAAATTATTTTTTAATAATTATTTTATCGATCATATTATGTACGGTATTTTTTTTTAAAATATGTATTTACATGCATTTGCAGAAATATAGATACAAATATAAAATTACTAAATTAAAATATACCAAATAAATTACGATAAATATTAGAATAATAATTTATTATAGTACACTTTTTATTTCAAAATTATAGAACATAAAAAATATTCTTTTTATTTAAAAAATCTTTAAATTTAATTAAAATGTCATAATTTTAAAATTAAAAAATAATTAAATAAAATATTAATTCAAACGTCTTCGGTAAACAGAATTTCAACCTATATATATTTAAGGGAATTAAATCTTAGTCTTACTAGTATAATAATGGGTATTTAACGGGAAAATCCAAAGTTAGTAACGAGTTTTACACGTGGCGGAGCATTAGTGGATAGGGTATATAATACGGTTAAGTTAGGGTTTCTAAATTCCTAATCCCTGCAAACACATAGCAAATCAATACGCGCTTTTGAATGGCCACGTGTCCATACTTCTAAATTCATTTTGCTTCTTTTTTTTTTTTTTTAAAAAGAACACACGAAACGTCCGATTCTGCCTTGCAGCGCCCAAAGCAGAGGAATTTGATTCTTTCATTCGTCTCTGTAACTTCAGAAGCAGATAATTTAATTCAAATTTAATTCAAATTTACAGGGAATTGAAGATCGTTTTCGTCGTCGTTCAGATAGAACGATTTATTTATTTATTTTTTTAAATTTTGATTGGAATTTGAAGAAATGATTTTGTTTCTCGTCGGTTTAATTCTCGGAGCGATTGCCGTACTGGCGGCGGAAGCAGCGGCGCTGTTGTATGTAATCAATCGGTTGAATAAGAAAACGAAAGCGACAGCTTCGTCTTTAGCAGCAGAGTCTACTGAAGTTCTTGATCCTCAGCAGTCTCTTGATTTTGCTTACAACAAAAAGGTATTTGATTGATATTATGCTTGTAAGAGTTCATAATTCTTCAATTTTAACTAAGTAGCTGCATTTTTGTAATTTTTCAGCATTTTATCATTTATCGTCTGCAAAAAATATATTTTTATTGCTAAACATGCGCCTTTGCCTACTGTTTTTTTTTCAAC
The DNA here is from genome assembly GCA_028052125.1 of Melia azedarach. Lineage (NCBI taxonomy): Eukaryota > Viridiplantae > Streptophyta > Magnoliopsida > Sapindales > Meliaceae > Melia > Melia azedarach. The sequence goes on along the minus strand of CM051401.1, from coordinate 14,400,810 downwards.
TTTTTTGTTGTTTAGCTTCAGCTTATGCATGCTAAGGTTATGCTTAGACAAATAGTTGGACATATCCATTTCTTATATACATTTGTTTCTATGTGATCTGTGGATCAATGTGATGTGCTGGTAGCTTTATTTTTTAGGTAGATTTTGGTATTAATTTTTGTTTTTTATGTGCTAGTTTATTTTTGTGTGTTTCAGGGGTTCGTTTGGGTTCTGGAACCGGAAAAAGTTCCAAAAGAGAAGGTATCTAAAGAACAGAAGAGAAAAAAGGACTTCTTGGAAGTTTATCCTGTTAGAAAATATGCAAAAATCAAGGACTGTGTTCTTATTTTGATCGAATCAGATGGTTCCCAGACAGCTATTCCGCTCAAGGGATGCGTAATTGAAGCTGTTTCAGCCTCAAGCTTACCCTCAAGAAAATGGTAATGTGGCTTTCCATTTGGTTTCTAATTATGGCCCCTGGTGGGAATTGTTTTGGATTTTGTTTGGTACTCACAAGGGGAGTTCCAAGTTAAAGGACTTCTTGCTTTCTACTTGCAGCTCTTGCAAATTCAGTTCGAATCAGTTGTACAGAAGTTTAAAGCATTTGTAGGCCAAGAAATTATTAGTAAAAATGAGTAATTGAATACTGAGGAATATATATTGGATGCATATTATGCATGTAGAAGAGGAAGCTGTCAATGTTTTTCACTTCTTGCTTGAACAATACCTTTTTAGTTCCCTTTTTTTCCTGCACTAATTGTTAAATAGTATTCAAGAAGTTATTTAGTTGTGTGCATATCTAGAAAATTATGAAATTCTATTCTTATTCACTTTATATGTCTTTGATAGGGCCAAAAGATTCCCTATAAAAGTGGAAAACAAGACTTCAGTATTATACCATGGAAGTAATATCATTTACATTTATCTTGAGACTTCATGGGAGAAAGAGTCATGGTGTAAATCCCTTCGTCTTGCTTCATGCAACAACAAAAAGAAACTACACTGGTTCACCAATTTGAATGAAGAATTCCACAGTTACCTGGCATCCTTGACCGCAGGATATCCTTCATTTATGAAACCCCCAACGATGCTTGCTGAGTCGCCCTCAATGGGGTTGCTTGCTGAGCCAATAGATAGGGCTAATAAGTTTGATTTTTCTTCATCAAAGGTTCAACTCCTCTGGAAAAAACTTGCCAGAAAGGCCTCAAAGCCTTGTATAGAAAGCAAGGCACTTGGTTCTTCCTACTCAGGCCGTGAAGAAAGAAAGATTTATGAAAAATTTTGTCCATCGCAAGATTCAGTTTTGGGTTCTAGTGTGGTAAAATCTGGAACAACAAAGATTCCAAACAATTCCAGAGAAGAGAATGCAGAAGCAACATCATCAACATTTCCTCGCTCAAAAAGCCAAAGTCAGATTTCTGTTGTCTCTGATGCAGAGTCTGATGACAAGTTTATTATTGACGAGGCAACACTCTGCTGGAATTTGTTAATCTTTCGGCTCTTTTTTGATTACAAAAACAATGCAGGAATGCAAAATTCCATTAAGGCACGAATCCAGGTCTGTCGTTTTCCATAAGATTAATTAAGTGTGTTTGCTTCTATGAGTATGTTGTGTTTTGCAACAGGTAGGAAATGTCACAAATTAATGTCTTGTTTTGTTATCACCATATACAGTTTTGTGGATAAGTTGATCAAATAAATTATACCAGAGTGTTAAAAATTAACTCACCTCGCTGATGCTAGGTATAGCTTCCATCTATACATTAGTTGTTACATTTTAAACCAATTAGCATTTGATTAATTTATCGATCTATTGCAGATTCATAGGCATAAGTGGCAAAATGTTGTGAATTATTGCTCGAAATAGGTTATTCTGAAATTTATGTTCCTCTTTTGCTGTTGTTAAATTTTGATGTAAGCCTGTTATTTCTTATTGTTACAACAGAGAACAATGTCGAATATGAGAACCCCCAGTTACATTGGTGAAATCATCTGTACTGACATAGACATTGGGAATCTCCCACCTTACATTCATCGTATGAGGGTTCTTCCTGCAGACATCAATGAAGTATGGGCCTTTGAAGTTGACATTGAATATTCTGGTGGAGTCGTATTAGACATTGAAACAAGACTTGAAGTCCATGAACTAGATGTCCAGAAAGGCATAGTGGATGCAAATTCAGAATCAACCTCTGTTGGGGACGTTCCTTCAGATCTTCTTGAGGACTTTGAATACCTTGGAAAGCAGTTGAATATACCTGAAGGGACTGTTGATGGACAAGCCCAAAAGGATGAAGGGGATCCTAAACTTGGTTAGTATGAGAACTTAATTGTTTGGATTTCCAATGTTGTTCCAATGCATTGAGTTTGAGGTATTTTGATAACATTTTCTATGCATATCATTTAAAAGATTTATCTGCGATGCTACTGTGATATTATGTGGATGGAGTTCACTATTGATTTCTCCTATGAAATTATTTTTTATGTAGATAGTACTTTGAAGAGTTCTGATAGATGAGACATATCAATAGGTTCAAGGCTGTCATGCAACTAATTATGTGATCTTTACAAAATAGACTCTTTCACATTATAGAGCATGCCCCAAGTTGAACTCCTCTGTTTCGTGGATGTCATTAGAGAAACCAATTCCAGCTGATATTGCTTATCTTTCTTGGGACAAGATTTCTTATTATTGCTAGAAAATATGCAATTTTTCTTTTTAATTTGGAAGCGAGGAACAGCTGTTTCAACTAAACTGCTCCAATAAATTTTCAATTGTCATCCCAACTTTTTTGGTTACAGATGACTTAAAGAACCACAAAAGCACTGTGCCGGCAGCAACTTCTGTATCCAGGTGGAAATCTATTCTAAATTCCATAGCCAAACAGGTTTCTCAGGTTTGTGAGGAATTTTTTGTTCTTGCATTAGTTTTTAACTAGATGGGCACCCAGAAATCTATCCATACACAAGGTTTTACAATACATGAGCAAAACGTAAAAACAAGAAAAAGAATAAGTAAAGTAAAATGTAATATTGGTGAGTTGAATTGGATAAATCTACAAGTGAAAGCAAGCTTTTACCTTCATACTAATTGGGTCTTGAAATTGAAGGTGCCGATTTCTTTATCAATAAGGGTAGCATCCCTTCGTGGAACAGTGCGGTTACATTTGAAGCCTCCTCCTTCTGATCAGTTATGGTTTGGTTTCACATCCATGCCTGATATAGAGTTCAACCTGGAGTCCAGTGTTGGAGATCACAAGATAACCAGCGGAAACATTGCATTTTTCCTGATCAACAAGTTTAAGGTAAGATAAATTGCTTCTATCACATACTTATGTCCAGTCCAGTATTCATTACTATTCCTTTATTGCTGGTTAGAGTCCACTAGGAAATCATATTTTATGCACTAGATTTGCTATATTGTCTTCCCACCCTCAATTCCTCATGTTCTTTTTGATTTTCTGCTGTTTTAAATGATCCAGCCGCACATAATCTTAAAAAAAAAAAAAGAAAAAGAAAAGAAAAAGCAGCTGCATGCTGAACTGCAAAGTACTTTAGCGAATAGAGAAAGTATTTCCAAGCTTCAAACATTTAGGCATCCTCACGTGTTCTTTCATACCTTGGAACCATGTATTAATTTAGTGTATTAAAACCATTGGTAACAAATTTCAGTTCTTCAGTGGTAGTCGTTTTAAATAATATAGGACAATAACCAAATATTTATGATAATGATAACAAAGAAAACAAGAAACTGCATACATGGTCTCTCAAGTTTTCTCAAGTCAAGCCTGTTCCTCCTTTTACAAATTCTCTCTCTCTGCGTATGTCATTTTTCATCTTATTTGCGAAGATTCAGGCGATTATCCAAAATAGAGCATATCTTGAATTGTCCACATAATAAGTGAGCACAGGCTAGTTTTCCTTGCTTGGACCGGGCAATGGTAGATTCGGCTGGAAATGCTTCGTAGCTACAGCTGATGCTGATTTCATTTTGTGCAGGCTGCCATCAGGGAAACTATGGTGCTTCCAAACTGCGAAAGTGTATGCATTCCCTGGATGTTAGCTGAGAAGGAGGACTGGGTCCCACGGAATGTTGCTCCCTATATATGGCTTAGTCAAGAAGCCAGTAGTGAGCACACCACTGCATCTGAAGCTTTCAGCTCCCAGACTACTGAAGCAAAAAGGCCACATGTTACCAGGGCAACATCGATTGATCACCCTGAACACAAGCAACAAAATCTCAACAACAAAGATTGCAATCAACGACCAAACATTGTGTCTAAAGCTGTATCAATACCCTCAGCAAGCACTTCCATCCCATCTATTCAGAATAGCAAGTATTTACAAGAACTAAAAACTCCATTGCTGCCAATTGATGAGCCAGGGGAAACATGTCAACAGGATAGAGAGGAAATGTCAGAGCGTGGATCGCCACCATCTATGTGTTCAACAGAGTCAGGAAAACAGATTGTTGCAATAGAGGAGGATGATTCAAGGCCAAAGAAAATGGGGAGAAGGGCAAAGATGCTTGATCTGGGAAAGAAGATGGGTGAGAGATTTGAAGAGAAAAGGCGTCACATTGAAGAAAAAAGTAGGCACATTGTTGAGAAGATGAGAGGACCATGAAACAGCTAAATTCTGAAAACAAAATCTTTTCGGCAGGAAATTCAGAGAATCTGCAGTGAAAACCATTGTTGGAAACAGAAATGCCGGGCGCCCTAATTGTTTTAATATGTTTTCTGTAGTTTTCGAATGCTTGGATTCCCCTTCAACACAGAATTTCAACCTCAGCTCTAGCTTGCAGAACATGGAATATTGAATTCAGAACCGCAGTTTCATCCTGCTTAGGAATTACAGCAGATGGAGATCATAGTGTAAGTCAACAGTTTACAATCATATGTACATTAATCAAAAAATATCTATAGACTTTTACACAGTAAAAAGTTAAAAAACAAAAACAAAAAAAAAATGTTAAAGACATGAGCAAGGAACGCAAATTACCATTTTTTCTTGTAAATGACTGCCCGATCAAACTGTTGGATATGGAGAGAATGAATTCTGACAAAGTGCCTGCGCTTCCAGATAGTTACAGAATGGAGTCTGACAAAATTGATTATATAAATGGTTTAAATGCTTCCAAATTGAAGGGTTTTTTAAAATAAAAATGAAAACAAACAAATTTTGCATCCAATTTCCTAATAGACACAGATTTATCCTTTGCCAAGCAGTTCAGTTCTTCCAATGTAAAATCTGATGCAATATGCGCAAATCTCTTAAACTACCAACAGTGTAAATTCATATTTAGTGTCGGGTTGAAATGTTCAAGTACAAAATATTTTATATATACATATACACTTATAGGGAAAGGCAACAATTGAAACTTGCAAGTTACCTTCACCAAGTTATATAGTGAATTGTAAACAAGGAGTACATTCTTCTTTATACATACGCAAAATGCAATATCCAGTTACACGCTATGAAGTTTCGATGCTTCTTTCTCTTCCTTTTCCAAGTCAAGAAAATATTTCTGTTTCTGCAAAATACCCTGTTTCTAATAGTTTATTAGTTAGCTCCTCTAATGTCTTATAGATATCAATTGATAGATGATGGGATCGATCTCCGGCAACAAAAACATGAACAGAGCCATTGATCTCAACCTGACTCCAACCGGGTTCTTTTATCAGTCTTCTATCAGTCATCAAGCCTCTAGATGCAGCCGCCTCCTTCCACATGCCCACAGATGAGTACAAATTAGCCATCAATACGTAATTGCCAGTACTTCCAGGGTTTGAAGTAAACAACCTTCTAGCTGCAAACTCACCCAGTTCAATATTGTGATATTTCCTGCATGCGCTAAGCAATGGAGCCCAAACCTGAGCTTGTACTTGACTAGGCATGTCTTCAATGGTTTTCAGAGCCAAGTCAAATCGACCAGCTCTACCGAGAAGATCTACCAAGCAGATGTAATGTTCTATGGTGGGTTCTATTCCAAAATCATTCTTCATGCTTTTAGAAAACCTCAGGCCATCATCGACAAATCCTGAATGGCTGCAAGCTAATAATATGCTCGTGTAAACTACAGCATCTGGTTTTACACCTCCAATGAGTTGCATCTTGTGAAAGAGATTAATAGCATCCTCTCCCATCCCATGAATAGCATAGCCATTTATCATGGCGCTCCAAACAGCCAAGTCTTTTTCTGTTACTCTGTCAAACACTTCTTTTGCCTTGTTAATGCTCCCACATTTGGAGAACATGTGAATCATAGAGGTTTGAACTTGCCGATAAAACTCGAATCCATTCAGCAAAATGTACTCTTCAATCTCTTTCCCTGCGCTCAGTGACCCCAAATCAGCGCAAGCCGAAAGAACAGTAGCGAGAGTTGCTTCATTTGGTCTGACAGATGTCCCCAACAACCTTTTAAAGAGATTCAATGCCCCGGCAGGATATCCCAACTGAGTATACCCACCAATCATGGACGTCCACAAGAAAACACTTTTCTTATCTACAGTATCAAATACCCTTCGCGCAGATTCAAGATCACCACATTTTATATACATGTTAACGAGCGAATTGTCAATGGAATCTTCAGCATTGCACCCACTTTTCAGCACAAGAGAATGAACTGATGAAGCTAATAACAAATTCCCCTCTTGTGCATAACCCAGAATAAGGTTTACAAACACTACTAAGTCTAGTTTGACATTTCTTCGTCTCATTTCATTGAACAAACCAAATGCTTCGTTCGCATTTCCCACATTCACATACCCACCAATAATTGTAGTCCACGAAATAATCGAACTTCCATTCATATCATCAAATATGCAACGAGCTTCATTAACTCGACCAAACTTGATATACATACTCATAATTGAATTACTTAACGGTATCTCGCCGTTCAGCAGCCCAAGTTTATACACGCAGCAATGCATTGACAACCCTTGTTTAAAGCTACAACCAGAGAAAATACTAACAAACGTAGAAGCATTTAATTCTACACCAAGGACCCACATTTCCTTCAAAACCAAAATAGCTTCATCAATCAAAGAAGCGCGAGAATAAGCTGCTATCATGGAATTCCAAGAAACAACGCTTCTCATTCTGATTGGCATTTCATCAAACACTTTCTTGGAAGACTCGAGATCACAACATTTCGAGTACATATCAACGAGACCCGTTTGAACGAACGCGTCTTGCTGAAATCCCATTTGAAGCACGTGGGAATGAACTTTTTTGCCGTCACATATAGAGTTGATATTGGCACAAGCTTTCAAGACTAAAGGAAAAGTGAAACTGTTGCCGTGAACTCCAGTCTGTAACATTGAAGAATATGTGTTGAGCGTTTCTGTGAAGCAGCCATTGTTGGTAGAGTTTCGGATCATCAAGTTCCATATGTACAGCGGTCTTTTGAGACTTACTGATGGGCGAACTTGCATTTACAGTCTATTACAAATCTTAAATTTTGGCAGGTTTTCTCGTTCATTAGCAGCTTCTGCTATGAAGTAAAATGGCATCAGTCCACCTATTTTCACAGGCGGAAGAAGATTTATAAAGGGAAGAATTTAGAGTCTACTTTTTTTCTGTTCCAAAAACAAAACTAAGAATCTACTTTTGGAGTTTATTGCGTTAATTATCAAGCATCGGGTAATTATTATTAAGAACGACGATAGAAATTTTCTTTCTAAATATTACATCTTATATGTACTCAGATAACTTAATAATAAACAGCTATTTTATTTTTATTTTTTTTAAAAAAAATACTATAATTAATATGATTTTATTAGAAACACCAATGCTGCACTGTAAAAAAAAAGGTGATTGCATATATATTTTACAGTATTCCACCATTTTCATCTTCTTCTTGTCTTCCATCTTCGTCTCCCTCCATTTGCTGTATTTGGCATATTTACTGTGGAGTAAGAACATACATCTTGCATGCATGGGATGCCACGTTTCCTGAAAGCTCTCCCTTTATTCCATTTGTAGTTGTACGCTGCATGTAAGTTTTTTTTCATTAAATTTAAATAATTAAAAGTATAACATATAATTTGAATAAATATAACAAAAAATAAAAATAAAACAATATCTTACAGCCCATAAATCTCTAGCTCTAACCACAGTTGATGGGCTAAGCCCAATATCAGACCAATTTGCAGTAACTGTAGCTGTGGCTGCCCCTCTGTTCCATAGTACTACTGCTACTCTCTTCCCACTTAGAGGACCTGCCCATACCTACGACAACGTTTTTTACAAAGAAAGAAAATGTTTTTCAACAACAAATTTATTGCAACAAAACACAAAATTAATTCGTATTGAAGGAAGAAGACATAAAACCTAACCTCAAGATCTCCAACCTTCTTGACATTTTTGCCTTGAACTCCAAGAGCATCTGATCACAAACATTAATTAATCAAAATTAATTAATTAAACAAATATTTTCTTGCAATAATAAATAATGATACCTTGATTTACTGCAATAACTTCCTTGTTGCTGAGTATTTCATAAGTTTGATTGTCCATTGATCGAATGTCACACCCAATCAATAAAGGAGCCTAAACATTATTCATAAGTTAATTAATATTAATAAATTAAGAATAAGTATTAATAATAATTATTATTATTAAAGTTAAATTAAAAATACGTACTTTAGCTAGAGCCCATATGCTGAAATGTGCACGATATTCCTCAGTTGTCATGCCTCCATTTCCAACTTCAAGCATATCAGGGTCTGATTCGAACCAAATATTTTACAAAATTTATTTATTTATAATTTAATTTTTATTTTTTAAAGAAAAAACAAAATAAGAAAAATATATTTTTTATTACCATTCCACCCTCCAGGTCCAGCGTAAGATGCCCATCTGTCGTTTTGATCTGCACGAGACGTCATACTGTATGTTCGGGATAATAGCAATAAATTTTTAATTATTGTTTTAAAAAATACTCTATTTTTTATTTTTTACAAATTAATTAAAAGAATTATCTTTAATGCGCACAGCATGCTTTACCTCATCCAGTTGTCTTGAATGTCGCCCGTGGTTCTCCAACTATTTCCAATTTTTGGAGCCCACGTGGCAGGATCTTCTTGTCCCCTTCAAGATTTTATTATATAAAAATAATTTAATTAATTAAGATAATAATATATCATGCTAGCTTTGATTAGAGAATTATTGATAATCTAATCATTATGAATTAACTATTAAAATTAGTAATAAGATGTAGGTCCCTAATTTTTTATATTCTCATAACTACAAACATAATTTGTTCATTTTTATCAAATAAACCCATGACTAGTTTCTATCCCCCTTTTATTCTTTCTTTTAATATCCAACATTACGTTACAGCTAAATGGGACTACCTGCAATTTGATTCAAAAATTAATCTTTTTTCTATTAAATATCCAATTAGGAATCCATACCTAATCAAACATTAATGCATATACAATCTAAATTTTTTTATATTTGTTAATATCTAATATTAATTTAATTAAAAATTTATCGAAATAACTAATGATCAATTCTATTAAAATCTAGTTTAAAAATTTACTCTCTTAAAAAATATGTTATCATAAATACACAGATAAAATTAAACTGTTTGTCTCAGCATCATGTAAGGTAGTGAATATCACTTTAACTGAATGGTAATTTCTATTGAAATGACTGCATTACCTCTTTGTAACGCCTTAACACCTAAAACTATATTTGATTGAAATTAGAGCCTGGTTGATACAAATAGATCGATTATGACTTTATTGATAAGAACATAAAAAATTAGGGACCCGGATGTTATTTTTCCTAAAAGTGTAAAATAATAAATAATATAAAAATGAATCTCACCATTCACATAGAGAAAAAAATATTGGCCTTCCAGAGTTTAATAATGCTGCACTCATAACTGGATATCTTTCCTTTGGACTTGTACCAGTATTTTCACAATTATCATATTTCAAATAATCAACTCCCTGTTCAATATATAAAATAAATAATTATTAATAAATACTAATTAACATGATTTTGGGATTCCATATCTCAACTAATAATTTTTAAAATCTTATAGTGAATAAAAAATTATTGAAAAATAAAAAAGTTTATAAATGCCAATATTATATGAACGAACTTACCCAAGAGGCAAAAGTTTTTGCATCTTCTTCCTCGTGGCCTAATGATCCAGGCATAGTTTTACTGCAAGTTTGAGTCCTACATAAATATATATAATTAATTAATTAATTAATTAATTGGTTGATTAAAATAAATTTAAAAAACAAATAATTAATTACACAAAGATTAATTATGATGAAGCAAATTTTACCCAGCATCAGAATAAATTCCGAGCTTTAGGCCTTTGGTATGCACATAATCTGCTAATGCCTTTATTCCAGAAGGAAATGTTGATGCTTTAGGAACCAAATATCCCTACAAACCAAATATATATTTTTTATTTTCAAAATGATTAATTAGTAATAAATAAATTTAAAATTACAATAAAAAAATATATATATAAAAGAAACAAGTACCTTGGAATCTCGATTAAGTTCTCCCCAACAATCATCTAATAAAAATATTCAAAAGAATGCTAACTTTAATTGAAAGTTAATAAAAAAATGTATAAGGCTTAAAATAATTTTTTTAAACTTAAATTAGAAGATAATTTTAATTAAATTACGTGTTAAGATAATTTTAATTATACCTAAATTTATATATTGGTATCCCACTGCGGCAAGTCCCGATGAGACCATTGCATCCGCTGTTAAGAATAAAATTTTGAAAAAAAAAATGTTAAATTTATTGTACATCGATTTATAGGATGAATTAATTATTTTTTTTAATTTTAATAATTTACTTTATTAATTTATGATTAAATTACCTGTTTCCCTTATTAGTTTTTCATCAATCTTGCATTGGAAGTGATTCCAACTATTCCATCTGATGATCAAACAATTGATTTTAACATGAAAATTAGCACAAAGAAATTGTAAATTAACCAATGAAAAAATTAGAAAAAATATATATAATCAAGGCTTAGTTAGTTAATTATCAATTTGAGAGTGGTTAATTAATTTATGATATTCAAAATTCTTTTACAACAATTATTTCTTAATTATACTATATAATATTTAGTGATCAAATGGGCAAGATCTTGTAGATGTATTAGTGAGACTGAGAATATTAATTTGAAATATCATATATTCTTTAAAATTGATATAAAATAATTTATTATTAGAGATAAAAAGTGGGGATTAAAAATAATTAATTTGATTTTGTAGTGATAGAGGACAGACTTACAAAATTAATGATTTTATTTTTATTTTTTTGGTTTATTTTTCTTTAAGAAGAAGCAAAGTGGAGGCTAATGAAAACAAATATAGTAATCATTGAAGACACATGTGAGTAAAATTTGATGGGGTTATTTGATTTAAAACAAAAAATAAAATTTAGTTAATATTATTTTTACAATAAAACCCATTAAATTTTAGTTTTTAACAATTTTATAAAATTATAAATGTATTGATTCTTAGAGCATTTTAATGCCCGGATATTGTAAAATAAGCTACTAAAATAAATAATATATTTTTTTATTTTAAGCTAGATAATCATAGTATGTATCTTAACTCTCGTAATAAAAGTAAAATAAAAATAAGAATTTGATATGATCACAAGGTAATTAAACGTAAAATTTATAATATATTTTAAAATAAATAATCCCAAAAATATTTTTATTTGTTACAAAAGTTCTTTATTTTTTGAAAATAAAACAGTTAAACATTTTTCGATATATATATATATATATATATAATTAATTATGCATAGAAAAATGGGGAACGAAAAATAAATTACCCCATAGGCGGCGTTCGGCCAAGTCCGTTATCTATGAGATTCCTCCGAATGCTCTCCGTTAAATCCGATCCAACATTCCTGGTACCACCGTCACCACCATGGCGGATGGCGGCGCCGCTGCCTGCATTATTTAGGAGGAGGAGAAAACACAAGGTGACGGCGGTTGCAGCCGCCATAGCCGAAGTTGAAGCAGACATTGATTATATGTATATATGAAAGAAGATAGAAGTTAGTTAGGAGCTGGTTGTTATATATAGAGAGAGAGAGAGAGAGAAGAAGAGCTATCATGATTCATAAAGCGCCGAAAGCACCAGTAATGTTAAAAAGTCTTCTACCCTTAGAAAAATCCACCACCAAATATTTTGCTTAAAACTGTCGTTACCAAGCAAATATTTTTTTAAAAATATTTACTAATCATTTTTCTTTTATTATTATTATTATTATTATTAAATTCTGCGACCTATAAAAGATGTGCAAATTTTATCCGTATCATATAATTTTCTAAATAATGATTCTCTTCGGATGCTGTTCTCATTTAAAAAAAAAAAGTTTAAATTAACAACTTTTGAATTAAAAAATCATTTAATACATGCACTAATTCTAAATTCAAATAGAAATAATAACATTTTCCTCACTAAATATTGGCCAAATAATAAATATTGACATAATTTTTCAATCTTGATATTTTAATTCTGCCCCTTATTTGGTTTAAAAGAAACGAGACTAAACTTGATCAGTCTATTTCTAACCCACTTGACCCGCCTTTATTCGATCCAACTACAATAACAAGTCAAGCTACAGTATATTCTATTATTAAAGTTATAGTCTTTTAATAGTAAACGGGATAGCGTGGGTGGGATAAAAAATGTTCGAACCCGCCTCAATTCTCAAACGGGTTAAATTTTTAAGTTTCAAATTCATCCCAAATAAAGGAAAGGGACTAGATTGTTAAAATAGAGAAAATTATGTATTACTTTATTACTTTTCTAAACTTGAGGGACTAAAATACTAATATTCCAATTTCTAATATTATGACGTAATGGAAACGCGGGTTTACATATATATCATACATATAATAAACATATTTGTAGATGATAAGAAATAAAATTAATTAATTAATTAATATATTGGAGTTGTTTTTTTTATTTATTTTAAATAAATATATTGTGGAGTTGTTAGTTGTTACATGTGTAACACAACTAGCTAGTTGTAGCGAAGCTGGACAACGAGTGCTTCAACGCTGATTCACTCATCAGAATTAATAATTATTTAAATCATTTGGAAATTTTCACAGTAATATTGTTTTCCTTTTTTTTAATTAATATTCTCTAGGGTTTGATAATACACGTGAGATTGTTGTCGTTTTGGCTGTGGCTTGCATGCTAGCTGTTATTTTTTTAATTTTAAAGTCATAAATTTATTTATCTTTTTTGTTTTATTAACTTTTTTATTTTTAAAAGTCACATAATATTCAATGCATTCACATTACACATAAACTTTATATGTATTGAAAAGCATGTTCAAGAAGTCATCTTGTTCGAATTTATAAAATTTGCACGCGAAACAGAATGACTCATATAATACATGCACTAATTCTAAATTCAAATAGAAATAATAGCATTTTCCTCACTAAATATTGGCATAATTTTTTTAATCTAAATATTATAATTCTGCCCCTTCTCTTTTTTAAAAGAAACGAGACTAAGCTTGATCAGTCTATTTCTAACCCACTTGACCCGCCTTTATTCGATCACCCCTATGTCTGTTAAGAAATAGTAAATTGATCAAACTACCCTAAGCAATTGCAGAATAATTATACCTCCAGTGAGATTTGAACCTGGGATGCTGGAAGAAAAGAAGAGTGCAATCACTCTTAACCAACCCACCCAATACACAATTTTGATGCATATCTTCAATTAATAGTACAAATATATTTTAAACATAATTTTATAAAATAACTTTAAATTAAAATTATTTTTAAATAATAATAATAAAATTATTCTTAAATAATTATTAAAAAATAAATTTAAATTGTTATAAAATAAAATTATTCTTAACTTTTTATTAGCACTAATAATTTTAAATAATTGTTAAGTAAAATAACTATTTTATTTAGACAATAAATATAAATAATGACAATAGTTATTATTCTCAAATAATTATTAAAAGAAATAAATTTAAATTGTTATAAAATAAATTTTTTCTAAAATTATTATTAGCACTAATAATTTTATAAGTATTAAAGAAAATAAATTTAAATTGTTATAAAATAAAATTATTATTAACACTAATAATTTTAAAAAATTATTTTTAAATAATTATTAAGTAAAATAAATTATTTTATTTAAAGAAATAAATATAAATAATAATAATATATTTAAAATTTTATAATCTAAAAATAAAAATAATTTTAATTTCAAGTTATTTTAATGATTATAAAATTATTTTTGTATTATAAAGTTTTTATGATAACAAAATAATTTTAATTATTGAAGAAATTTATTACATATGTATTTGTAAATGAATAATTAGTTAACAATGGAAAAAAAATATCAAATAGATGTGTTGGGTGAGTTGGTTAAGAGTGATTGCACTCTTCTCTTCCTCCAGCGTCCCAGGTTTGATTCTCACCGGAAGTATAATTATTTTGCAATTGCTCAGGGTAGTTTGATCAATTTACTATTTCTTAACAGATATAAGGATGGTTTGTGGCCCTTTCCCCAAATGTTTCCACAAATTGGGATTTTCACAAATCTCAGGGAGGTATGTGGGAAAACCCCTAATTATTTAAATCATTTGGAAAATTTCACAGTAATATTGTTTTCCTTTTTAATTAATATTCTCTAGGGTTTGATAATACACGTGAGATTGTTGTCGTTTTGGCTGTGGCTTGCATGCTAGCTGTTATTCTTTTAATTTTAAAGTCATAAATTTATTTATCTTTTTTGTTTTATTAACTTTTTTATTTTTAAAAATTACATAATATTCAATGCATTCACATTACACATAAACTTTATATGTTTGTCTTTTTTTTGCTTGTTTGTTTGAGCTTAGTTAATGGATGTTGTGTATAACGTATATACGTGTGACTGGAGTTTGCTTAGTTTTTAACTGCATACATGTATTTATTCATCTTGTTTCGGTCAATTCTTTGATTATATTATCGTCTGGTATTATTTGTTTTAATATTATATATATATATATATATATATATATATACATAATATATTAAGATCAAAAGTTTCATCTTTTTATACTTATGTTTATATTTATTTTATAAAATATTATATTTACGTATTTTATCTGATAAAATTAAATATGATATATATAATTAATATATATTAATTATAAATTATATGATAACATAAATTAAGTTACACCTTCTTCATTCTTATTCACTTTTTTTAATGAAACGAATTATTTGTTATATGATAAAGAGTTATTTGTTACATAGATAAATTGATCGATATGATCACTAAACTTTACCAAATGAAATACATTAAAAAATTTTGGGATATAGGAAGAAATCAAAACAAAATACATGTCACGGATTATTTAAAACTTCTGCTACCATCAAACGTACATGAATTTGTGTTACTAAAAACAAATAAAGATAGTATATGCAATAAAAGATGTATCTCAATTTCTTGGAGCGAGGAATATCGTGTTAATCTTTTACTATATAAATAGATTCGTGTTACAAAATAGATCTACTATATTGTGTCTAATAAATAGTTAAACAAAAAAAGATAAAACTTTAAACAATGAATTTTAAATTTTAGTTATAATATTGTATGAGATTTATAAAATAAAGATGATTGTAGAAATCTCAATAAGGAAGTTAAAAAAAAAAAATAGACATATATGACATGATTTAAAATCCACAAAATTTTTAAACAAAAAATTCTAAATTTATTTGCATATGTTATGAAATTAATTGTTATGAGGATCAATTAATATATATACCACTAAAACCAATAAATATGCTTAACACTACAGGTTTATAGTTGAGATTTTATACAAATTACAAAACGTATACACATATTATTATTTTTTTACATAAATTTTTATTTTAACGAATATATAAAATAAATAAAAATTATTAGTAAAATATCGAAAGAAATTAAAGTTTTTTAAAAGAAAATGTGAAGATAGTTTACAAAATGCATCGAGGTCTGAATATATACTACCTACTACCTAATATAATTGCTATCTATTTAATTTGTAAATAGTGTTCACCTTGGATGTTTACATACTCATAGGGTAGTAAAATTTAATTAATTTATAATCTTGTATATAAATATATTTATTATTCACATCCTTACTGACAAAATATACTATTAATAATTTATTGAGATATTTTTACCACAATTTAGACTTCTAATATTAGGCTTATATATTTAAGTTCATTTGCAATATGGATTCAAAATTTATAACTACATTTTTTAAAATTTATTCAATAAGTTGCCTATCAACGAGAAGAAAATTAATTATAAAATTAAATGAAAAGAAATATAAAAATTTAACAAAAAAATTACCAAACAAACTTAAAACCTTAAACACAAAATTTGAATTTAGAATGCTTAGTGCACATCTTTTTTTCTGGTCATTGTTTTATGGGTTTATTCATACGGGCTCGCATGATGTTTGAAGTTTTGGGCCTGGGCTTCCCATATGTTATCGTCCTTCCCATATTCATCACCATTAAAAAAAAATCAATAAAAAAGATCGAGTATTAACTCGAAAAGAAGTTCAAATTGGACACGTGTCGTAGTCATAAATCACAAATTTTGGAATCAAATAACTCACCCATCTCTATTTTCATGATGCCATGATGGGGATTATGCAAATTTAATGACTATTAGTTATATATAAAATCTATAAAGTAAATTTTTTATTTTATAAAATATTGGAAGAAATTAAAGTTGTTTGACAAAAACAAACAGCATAACATAGAGTCCAATGAGATAATAATTAAAAATATTAAAAGTTTGTCTTTTTACAATTTATTTAATTTTCATTTAATTAATATTTTAGCAATCAATTTAATTTTTATCTTAAAATAAGACCCTTCTAAACTCCAATGAAATGAGCGATTGTGAAAGATGAATTGTAATATATTATAAAATTTAGAAGAAGTTTCACATAAATTTTTTTTGAGATTTGCTAAAATTATAAATAAGAATTATTTATTTATTTTAAGTGAAATATAAATAATAAATTTTTAATTAAAATTTGAATATAATTATTTATATGGTTAATAATTTAAATTTAAATTTAAATAATCAAATGTTTTAATAAATTAAATATTTTATTTATCAATAATAATAATATTATTATTATCAACGTAACATATTGAATTTTAAATTTTGTAGAATATATATGTTAACATATTAATTTTAAAATTTTCTTTTTATAAAAATAAATAACTTAATATATATATTCAAATATTTAAAACAAATATAATATAAATTAGACATTTAAATTAAGTTTAGACTTCAAATAAAAAAATACTATCTTAAATAAAAAGAAAAAGAATGAGTTAATTCACAAGTAACACCCCTTGATTTAACAAAAAATATCTTTTCTATTAACATCTTATTTCAATATTCTTAAATATTAACTTAAGAAAATTAAAATTAGACATACGACATAAATATTCAGAATATTTTTACTCGAGTTAAAATAGATTGTTGTTTAATTAATAGATAAGCTAAACCAATAACAATAAATAAAAAGAGATCAAATGATTTCATTTAAAGAATACTGTAATTAAAAATATTCAAAACATGTAATTTAGGCAGTTTCGAGAATGCACAGAAATAATATACCTACTATTAAAAATTGATTTAGATTTTCGTAATAGAAAATAATCTTACAAAAATAAAAACACTCTCTTGCATATATAATAAGATTATGGATCTCAAAAAAATTAATAAACTAAGAAGTAATTAAAAAAAGCTAAATTGATAAATTTAAAAATAAACACTTTAAATTCTTTTTAAAAAAGAGAAATTATCAAAAATATATTTATAAAATCTTGGACTATAGTACTTAATTAATATTTTAATATTTTTTCATAATTTAAGTAGTATTATAATAGTCAAATCATACATAATCATCAAAAGATTATTAATAACCATTCTTAAAAATAAAATATATCTATTTTTAATTCGGAAAACAGAATTTGGAAAATTCATTTTTCCAAAAACCGTCTTTTTTTATACTGAAAACGCGTCTCAGTGGGGTACATTTAGCTATTCAAGACAGTTGGGAAAACAGAATCTAGTTAAATCGGATACGTGAAATCGTTAAAGCAGAAGCTGATTTCAGAAGCGGCTTTTTCATCCTCAAGGTACCCATTTTCGATTTCTTGATTTTCCTCCAACCTTTAATTCATTGAAAGGGAAGTAATTTTGTGAGATTGTAAAGCAAGTAATTTAATTTATTGTTCAAATTCACTCGGCTAACAAGCAGAACAATCGATTCTCCTGGTTTTTTAAATTGGGCTGCAGGTCATGATAGTGAATTTGATAATGCCTTCATGTCTGAGCTTATCTCAGCAATTTCTGTCCAAGCAAATTCCAGTAAGGAAGGAGATAATTACAAGGAGGCCTGAGATTTTAACTTCTGCTTCTGCTGGAAGTGCTTTTGGGTTGAGGGTGTGTGTGCTGTCAGACTTGCACACTGACTACCCTGAAAACATGACATGGGTCAAATCCTTGTCTACTTCAAGATACAAGAAAGATGTTCTTCTTGTTGCTGGTGATGTGGCTGAGACGTATAACAACTTTGTTTCGACCTTGTCGCTTTTGAAGGATAGATTTCAACATGTCTTCTATGTGCCTGGAAACCATGACCTTTGGTGCCGTCGGGAAGGGGATGATTGTGTAAGTAACATCACTTCACTTCATTGCTTGATTTTGTAATTGTTTGCTTCTATCTATGTTTTTATGCATATATCAACAGTTTGCCTTGTGAAAATTTTACTTCAGTCATAATTATGATTGGATTGATAAATTTGGTGGACTGGTTTGAATTGCCAGAACCTGATTCAATTGGTTTGGTTGAAGGAATTTCTTGAGGTTGAGGATATTTGCCTATTTTGAACCAAACAGATAAATATTTTATAAGTCTTGAATCTAAATTCGGTTCATTCTTATAGCATAGACTCGTTACAGTTCATTCGGATTGGATTTAAGTGAGTTCACTTAACAATGGACCAGGTTTTATCTTCTTGAATTTCAACCTCTTTATTGGAGCGGATTGAAATTACTTGGAATATATCAATATTACAGTGGGATTCATTTTTGACAAAATCGTTTTGACATAATCAACAAGTCCAATTGGTGAGTGTAACTTTATTCCACCACAACCAAAGGCTCAAATATCAAGTGCTTCCTTAAAAACTTCTTCATGAAAAGTTCTCCAATCATGTCATAGATGTAGTCAATCATGGAATAGGAGGTCTTGAACTCAGAGTTTGTAACACCATGTTGCTGCTAGCTCTTTAAATTGAGCTCATTTGCTGCCTTGAAAAGAAGACCCCACTTCCTCTTTTTCTTTTTCACGAATCAGTCTATGACAAAATATGCATCTGTAGAATACATATGCATGTACATTTTTTTTTTTTTCTTCTTGTCTCTCTTTGCATAAATCAAGTCCTCTAGCATTTACATTTTCCTAGGTGTTGTGGAAATTTTTGACTGTGTTAACAGTATATTAAAGTTCTGCAGTTTTTCTTATTGCACTGAATTTTTTTTTATGGATTTACTGAATCCAGGGAGGGCCCAAATTTTGGCTGTTCTGGTTGAATTCAGAGCATGTAGCTTCAATTTGAGTCCATCTTAACTAAACCTAATGAATCATGGTGAATGTAGTTTGGTCAGTACAATGCTCTTTTTTTATGATTGGCAACATGGGGTTATTTTTAGTGTCGCTCATCTTGTGTATCCATTTTTTCTGTCTTATTACTTCAACTGCCACACCTTTCAGGGGGCAAGCTAAAATGTACCCAATGGGCAGTTTGCAATCTTAGTAACAGAACTACATTTGTCTCTTGTAGCTCAATCTTTCTTTCTTATAATTATGTGACACTTCTTTCATATTTATGGAACTTGCCATCTCAATGAATAGTGTGGTTGTGCTTTCAGCTTGATTCTCTTGAAAAGCTGAATAAATTGCTTGATGCATGTAGAGGACTTGGAGTTGAGACCAATCCAGTGGCTGTAGATGGCTTGGGAATCATTCCATTGTTTTCCTGGTACCATGAGGTGATTACTTAAATGAATATGTGATTTTTAGATCTCCTTTTCTTGGATATTGTTGACTTGGTCATATTTTGTGCATCCATGAACTCAACGGTCCTGCTTGTTTCAGAGCTTTGACAGAGAGAAGGATATAACCAGCATCCACATTCCTTCTTTGGAGATGGTGATTCACTTTCTTTTGTCCTTGTAAGATTTCATCGCTTTTAAATATCTTAACATGGTAATGAAATTTTTATCGTTGATGCATGAAAAGGTTTCTTTTGCCATGAGGTGCGTAACATATAAAATCAGTCTCTTTTATTGAAATATTTTGATCACTCGTTCGGGTCAAATGTTTTTTCTGATGTGAAATGAAATAAGCATCTCTCTTGTAATATAGCCTACTACATGATGACTATTTGAGATGCATATTACCGATAATCTAAGGATTTGTACATGTTTATCATTCATTGAATCTAGTTTTCTTTGGCAGGTGCTCTTTCTTTTTTCTGTTAAAAAAAACCTGTTGTAATTTTTATTTAGGCATTTATCTTCTTAATGCTCATCTCAATAATAATGTCCCGCCAGTTCCACTTTTTCCCCCAATTTTCTTTCTTTTTTAGTCTTCTTTCTGAAAGAAATTTGTTAATTTACATTCATGATCCTATGTTTCGAATTTCATGGATTATTATCATTTGTTCTGTAAATACTCATAACCGTATTAATGTTTAGGCATGCAAGGACTTCCATGCCTGCAAATGGCCTGCAGATCTTTCAAGCCGCGATGCCTCCCTCTCTTTATACTTTGATGCAATGAATGAAAAGAATCATTATGCTATCAAGGAGATCCAGAGGACATGCAGTCAAATAATCACCTTTTCTCACTTTGTTCCCAGGTCAGTTCATGCATGCTCGAGATGGTAATAAGGTATACTTCCATAAAACGATTTATTTCGTCTCAAGATTGTTGTATGCATATTATATCACTCAGGCAAGAGCTATGCCCAGAGAAGAGGATGCTTTTCTACCCAAACCTCCCGAAAATTATTGGCTCGGATTGTCTTGAGGCTCGTATACGGTTAATACACGGGCCTGGAGGAAGTGCATCTGCATGCCATGTGTTTGGTCACACCCATTTCTGCTGGGATGCTGTGCTAGATGGTATCAGGTATTGTGCATTTTTTCCTGTATGAAAGTTTCTCAAAAATTTCTGTATTGCAGAGACTCTTTTGATTGAGTAATCTGCATTTGAAAAAGCCTCTTAACACGCAATTATAGATAACATCTACTTCTACTAATCCATAAGTAAAGGGGGAACTTCTTTGCTCATACAGCTTGAATATTTCACTCATTTTGCTCCAAATGTAATTTCCTGACTGACAGCCCCACTGGATTCCTGATTATTGTGAACAATTTTAAAATCTTGTAATCCTTCTTGATAGTTATCATTGTGGCTTCTAGCATTGAACATCTACTTTGCCCCTCAGATATCGATAATTTGAAGCAGCAGTACAGTGTTGTTATCATTCTGACAGAGTACTTGGTTATATGATTCAGGTATGTACAAGCACCATTGGCTTACCCTAGAGAGAGGAAACGAAGAATGAATGGAGGTGAAAATTGGCTGCCGTTTTGTGTCTATTCTGATGGGAAGTTCTCTGCTAAACTTTACCCGTGTTACTGGTCTGATTACTATGCTGCTAACCCTAGGTCACCTGATATTACTGACCCTGCCCCTTGGGTTGCCAGATTTTATAAAAGAATGTAGTACTCGATACGCATCAAAAGACCAAAAAAGAAAAAAAAATCCTAATCAGCTGTATGATGGCATTATTCCATTTATGTATCATGTTGTAACAATAAGCATTTTATGCGGTATCATTTTGCTATAGATGTGTTGTTATTCAACTGTTTTCAAGGGTCTCCTCTCTACTTCACAAAATTCCAATTTGCTTCTGCGGGTTGTTTTAGAGATGCAATTCAAATCTTTCATTACATATATATAACGTTAACCAAACAATAAAAGGAAACAAGAAGGTGGCATTTTATTTTGATATTGATATGAAACAGAAGGTAACAGTTTCACAAAGTCGACAAACCCAGAAGATACAGAAGATTTGGATGACAGATGACAAACAAAAAGAGAAGCGGATTCATGTGCAAATGCTACACAAAACAAGAAAAGAAAAACAAAAAACAGAAACAAAACTAGTAATCTTCAGGAGCCAAAGGCTGGTGAGTGTGAATTGGTGGCTCTGTTGGAATCACCATGTACTCATATATCAGTGCTGCAAGTCCTCCTCCAATAAGAGGACCAACCCAGTAAATCCAGTGGTTTTTCCATCTCCATCCCACGAGTGCTGGCCCGAACGCCCTCGCAGGATTCATTGAAGCTCCGTCGAACGGTCCCCCCACCAGAATGTTCGCGCCAACTATGAATCCAATAGCCAGAGGTCCGATTATCCCCAAGCTTCCCCTTTTGGGATCAATCACAGTTGCATAAACCGTGTAAACCAAACCAAATGTCATCACTATTTCCAGCACAAGCCCATGCCCTTGTCCAACCCCAGATGCCACAAAAAACCCCACTGGTCTCTGCAAATTAAACGAAAAAGAAAAATTAAGATTCTATTCTGATATGACTTTGGGGTAAATGTGAAGGCCCTGTTAAAAAGAATGACTATCATTTACCATGCCATTGGTGACAAGTCTCAACAGAAGGGTGGCAACTACAGAGCCCAAGAGCTGGGCAACCCAGTAATAGATGGCACGAACGACTGAGATTCTTCCGCCGAGAAGAGCACCGAAGGTAACCGCAGGATTCACATGGCCGCCTGATGTGTTGATACTGGAGGACACCGCCGCAAACAAGGCTAATGCATGGGCAAGAGCGATCACCACCAGATCAGAAGGTGTTGTCGTTGGAGCCTTGTATATCTTGTCTGCAAATAAAAAAACCAATTTACTCTCATCAAGCGTCATATTTGGACCATTTCATGCATGCATATGGCTAATCAACTACTTTGAACGATTATACATTCTACCAAAATTAAGCAGAAAATCAAAGAATAGTGAAGGTATATATGCATATATACCTAAAGCAAGTACGGAGCCTTCACCGGCGAAGACGAAGATGAGGGTGGAGATGAATTCAGCTAAGGTGGCTCTAATGGTGTCAGGATGAGCTGCTTCATCAGCTCTTCCAATTGCATATCTACGAGGTGGCATGATGTCTTATGTAAGTATTCTATATACACACAAATCAAATTTCCCACAAAGAGCAACAACTTCCGCCTCTGCTTATGTGATATATTTGCTTTGAAACTGAAAACAGAGAAAGAGAGATGGAAGAAGGTAGAAGATAAACGTTAATGGTAAGGTAGTGAAGGTGCTGGGCGTGTGCATGGATGCGAAGTGGAAGTGAAATGGCTTAAATTGACCAAAGGAAGGTTGGAAGTATGTGGGACACTTGGGAGATTCTAATGCATGGAAGTTGACACGTATATGTATGTGTTCAGCAGTTGTTAATCCAACTGGAAGTTTTGAAACGGTGCTGCCTCTCTCTTAATTCTTTATATTTCTAATCTCTATCTCTTTGCTATTAAGCTATTGAATGGATATGCATGTGCTATTACTTTTTTAATTTATATTAAAATGCACAAATCTTTTGAGTAGCATACTATATTTAGAAGATTATAGGAGAGCGTTTAATCTATATTTGTAATTGTTCTGATTCAATGGTGTTAAAATTTTTCATAAACTTTCTATTTTAGTGTAGTTTTTATAAATTTTAGGGGAGATAATGAAAATACCCATATATGTAACTTATGAAATGCAGTTAAATATTTAAATATTTTAAACTTACTAAGTTTAATTATATAACCTTCAAAATAGGTTTACCTTACAGTTAAAAATAACCTTACAAATCTTCAGTAGCTTGGTGATGAAATAAATTTTCCTATTTGACTTTATTGCAAGAATTAATGAAGACACTCTTTTCCAACACATTTTGGTATCACATAAAATCCACATTAACATGTTGTATCTATATATGCAATTAATTTTGTGTTATCAAAGCTGAAGAACAGAATAAATTCTCATTTAACAATTTCTTGACTTTTTCTACAATTTATGCAGTCAGTTGGCTGTTAGTGTTATGTTAGCTGGATTATTTCCTGAGCATAATTTCCAGCAACTGTTCCATAATTCTAAAGTTAGTCATGAATCCTGAAAGCAAAATTAAGAACCGAGAAATCATTTTTCTCTCAGTCATTTTCCTCGATCCTTGGCTCAATTTCTTCTATTCTTCTCAATATTTCAGTCATTCTAGGCCTTTTCTCGGGTGCATTATCTGTACATTCCAGGGCCAATTCTGTCAGCTTCAGCATTTCATCGTGTCCTTCTCTTGATGCCAATATTTCTACATCCAGTATATCTGTAGACCAATCATTGTTTACAACCATCCGAACCCAGTCGGAAAGATCTTCGATAGTTTCATCGTTCCCCGGAGAAATTTCTGCCGGAATTTTCCCTGTAATGATCTCCAGTAGAATGACACCAAAGCAATATACATCTGCTTTGTGTGTCAGCTTTTTTCCCTGGGAGAATTCTGGTGACTTGGCAATTGCTAGCCTTTCTGAGCCTTTCCGGGATGGAAGAAGAGGTAAGAATCCAAAATCTGTGAGCTTAGCGTGATAAACATTGTTGTCGCGAAGGACAAGAACGTTGGAGGATTTCAGGTTTGCATGAGGAACCCTGTGAGAATGTAATGTTTGGTGAAGGAAAGCCACAGCTTTTGCTATTTCTTTGATGATTGAAAATCTTGAAGTCCAATCCAAAGGTATTCTTCCAACTCCTCTATTCTCTGTCAACATCCGCAAATCTCAGATATTAGAACTCCATTAATGCAATTAGAGAGAAAACAGAAAATGATTTCTGAAAACACAGCAAACAGATACCAGAAGAATTTGGAACCCACCATGTAAAAGATCAAACAGGTTTCCATTTGGCAAAAACTCATAGATGACCAGTTTTTCCTCTCTAGAATAGTAAAATGAGACGATTTTAACAAGGTTTTCATGCCTAATTTTTCCCAACAACTGCATCTGCTGAACAAATTCCTTCTTACTCAATCCATTCATGTTCTTGACTCTTTTCACCGCAACAACAAGACCTGATTCCAGAGTTGCTTTGTATGTAGAGCCTAATTTTCCTTTGCCTAAAACTTCTGCTGATGCTCTCAGCAAATCATCCAAGTCGAAAACTGGTGTGTTCTTATAAAAAAATTCTAATTCCACCCTTCTTTCAGGATCCTCAGTGCTCCGAGAGTTCGGCATTTTCTTCACTGACAAGTCTGCAGACCCATCAGCTGTTGGACAAAGAAATAAAGATCATAAAACTTCAACCATATGCAGAAATATCAATTTTGAAAAAAGAACATTGATATCAACTCTTCCTTAAACGGCCTAAACGATAGTATTAAGCTTTCGCTTGCACTAACGGGTTGTCATGTGAATTAACCGACACATAAGAATTTGAACACAAGATTAACTCTACTTTCACATATAAAACTTCGAACCTCTTGATCAAAACTGAGTCTAATTATGTGCTAAGTTACCTTTTGAACTAAAAACTTTAAGAAAATTGTATTTACCTGCTTGATCTTGTTGGGCTGATTCTTTTGCATGAACTTTTTTATAATAACACAAGAAAATAAGCAACACCAAGAATGGAATCAGGGCTGAACCAGTTGCAATCAAAGCCACAAACAACATATGTAGGCCTTTCTTGTTCTTCTCCTTCCCGGGAGGAGGAGCAGGAGGAGGCGGAGGAGCAGTGGCTGGTGCCGGAGATGGAGGCGGAACTGGACATAAATTCTCTAGAGGACTGCCACAGAGCCCTGAATTATGGTCAAAAGAGCTGCTTGGAAAGCTCTGAAGAACACCAGTCCGAGGTATTGGACCCTCCAGATGATTATAAGACACATTAAAATCTGTCATTGTTGATTGATTAAAGGGTGGAATTTGTCCATCCAAGTAGTTTTCTTGCAGCTCTAGGTTTTTCAGCTTTGGCAGGTCAATGTAGTCGGAAGGAATTCCATCCGAAAATCGATTCTGGGAGAGCCAAACATATTCCAGGTTGACAAGATTCGTCAAATTCGGCAGAGAACCTGAAATTAAATTGTTTCTGAGGCTGAGTTTATTCAAGAATGTTATGTTTTGCAGAAACCGTGGTGGGAGAATTCCAGTAAGCTGAATTTCCTCAAGAACAAGGCTGACAACATGCCCATTTGAACAAGTGATTCCTGCCCATCTGCTTTTGTCATTAATACACGGTGGCCCTGTCCAACTGTCATGCAAATCAGCAGTAGAATTCATAGAATCTCTCAACAGCAACAAATCATGTCTTTCAGCAGGATAATACTCCATGATCTCAACAGCAGCAACAAGGAAAACATTTTCTGGGAACAGTGAAATCAACAGAAACAGATATACTGCCGCAACATATACGTTGACAGATAAACTCATGACGATTATTATTGGATTGAACATTAAAGTTAAAAAAAAATAAAAATCAAGAAGCACTTTCCTGATCCAAGCAACAGATTAATTATGATACAGAAAAGGAATGACTTCAGACATTTTGCTTGTGAAAAGCACTTCGTTTTTCTTATAACCGGAATGCGAAGTATGCAAGGCAAAATTGCTAAGATTCAAGAGTGAATTACACAAAAGCGGAGACAACAAAGACAATGAAAAAAAACTTCGTAACAAATAATAACAAAGTTGACAGCTTTTGCTTCATTGATTTGATTAATTTTGAGTTGAGACTTTGTTTTTTTTTATTTTCACGATTTTTTTATTATAAAAATACGTGATTGGCTGTTCATGGGAAAACATGAAAAATTAAAAAATAATACAAATAATTATATCGATAGACTTTAAGTTTAACCCGACACCTCTGTCTTATTCTATCAATTTCAGACAGCTTAATAACATCCATGTTCCTGAATTTTTATATTTTTTAAATACAATTAGATCATTTACAATAAATAAATCATTATCTTTATTGAAATAAAAAAATAGAGATTTTTAAAAGGATATAATTGTTAGAATTAAATTTAATATATTGAGATTAATATACGTATATTGTCGTGAGAAGCAAAGAATGAATGTCAAAGGATGCATGGATTTATTGGATGACCACTCACTCACTCTTTCTTTCTTTCAAAGCTACAGCTCAACATTACATTGCAATTTTATTATAATACATTTTTATTAATTATTAATTATACTTTATATCATTGTTAGGTAGGTAGGTCCAATTTTTTTTGTTTTAATTTTGGATTATGTTGTTATTATGCCTGCCTTTATGATTGATTTTTGAAGGTCCAATTTTCCATCTTAAGAGTAATTAAAACTTAAAAAATTACACAAATTAATTTATTTATCTTCTAGAAAGTTTCAAATTATGAAAGGGTTTTTTTACATATTTAAAAATTTTATGAAATTTGTATTTATTTTAAAATCATTTGAATTTATCTATGATTTAAAGAAATTTTATGATATATGCGGCATGTATGTATGTATATACATAATGAATAAAAAAATTATTGAAAAATAATATTACATTAAAAATATAATAATAAATAAAATAATTTATCTTCAATTCTTCATCCTCTAAGAAAGAGTCAAGAGACGATGATGACTAAATAAAATTTTAATTGAAGGCTAATAGTAATATTGAAGATGAAGATATAATTTTCTCTATTTTATATATACAATAAATAGAGTCATTTTCATATGTGAAAGTCAACTGTTTATAAATTATAATTTGTTTTCATATTTTATAGCAATTCAACATCCAATTAGTATGAATTATTTTTATGTTTGTCTTTTATAAAATAAAATGTGAACGTTTGAAATTTTAAGTTATGTCTTATTAAAAAGAATAAATTATGTTATAATTAATATCACATTGTTATAATCTTTCATAAATTAAATAGGTAAAACTATAGTGCATATTTTAATTTAAAAAGCTATAAAAATGATTAGAAATCTCATATAATTTTAGAGTTCACGAATACGTCGTCGATTGTGAATTTGTAACAAATAGATCCTTAATTTCTTCAGAAATAACTAGAATACCCTTTAGTTGGTTGGACCTTTGGAAGGTCATTCAAAATCAATATTTTGAGAGTAGTTTTGTCATTTCAGTAGGATTTTCTTGGGATCTCTTTGTTAGTAACGGAAATACTATTATCATAATTTGAATAAATGTAAAAAAAAGGGATAATCATTGTTATTATCTCATTTTTTTACTTTTTATTTTTTATTTTGATAGTTCATTCAAAAAAATAAATAAATAAAACCCTTCAAGACTTGAGGAAACGGCAAAAAGGGTTTAATCATTCAACAGTCTTTTAACAGTTACTCTCTGCTCCGCCCACGCGCTCTCTCCCTTTCTGTAAGCTTCTCTTTTACTTCTTCATGTTTTCTTTTTAAATTTTAGGGTTTATATTAGATTCAGTTACCAAAATCAGTTTACACTTAATTTCTGATCAGTAATTTCACTGCATTTTACGTAACTTAGCTCTTTTATGGGTATGATTTTTTCATTTCCCTAGTTGCTTTTACTTCCGATTCCAGATTATTTGATGGGAATTTTGGTTTTTTTTTCCCCTAATATTTTGCGAGTCGTATTGCTAGGTCTTACGTTTATCGATTTTTCTTTATCTGAGCTTATAATGATCTTTTTGGCCACTCTGTTTCTCGGGTGATAGCTCTTTCTTTTTGGTTTATTCTTTTTATTTCTCGAAATACAGTTGAACAAGCGTGGATAGCTTCTGTGTATCAGTAATTCTCATTTGAGTGATGAAAGTTTTGCTCTGTGCTGCCTCATGATCTGTATACTTTTGCTCTGTGCTGCCTCATAATCTTTATAGTTGGGATTTTTAATGTTACTCTTGTTATCATTAAATTGATGGCTATATACATGCATATATGTCACTACCAATTGTAATTACCTTTGAAATCACTGGGCTACGGCTATCTGTCTTCCTCTGTTCCAACATGCCAGAAACAAGAGCTTGATAATTGACAAAATTTTGAATGTTTTTTTTTTCCAATTACATATGCCTTGCTTAGCCCCTAATGCTACACATTGAGTATTTAATATCTTTACTGTTATCATATATCTAATCTGCATTTCTTTCCTTTTTATAAAAAATTCTTTATGCAGAATATTTTTGCAATTCAGGGGTCTTAGCTTCTTGAAGTGGCAAAATGTCAACTGGCCCTGGACTTGAGTCCCTTGTCGATCGTATGATTCTTGACTTTATTAACTCCTTTTATTGCTGCGGTGTTTTATGTATGCATTTCTTTGAGTGAAAGAACATGGAGACTTATAAACTGTTGGGGTTTAAGCCTTTGAAATTTCTTAAAATTACAAGTTAAATGGTAAAGTATTTATAACTTTAATTCAATAGGAAATATGTGCTGATTGTGAATCTGATTTCCATAGCCAGCTTAGAAGCAACTTTTTGAGAGCATGCTTTTCGACTGTGACAGATGTTATTTTGTTTATGTTCCAAAAAAGTATGTTAATGATGTAAAATGAAAAAATTAATTATTGAATCACTGTTTAAATTAGATGGAAAGTATAACACAGCACGTTGATGCATGTTGAACTCACTGTAACTAGCCTTGACATTAAGGAAATACTAAGAGACATGAATAAGAGTTTTTCCTTCAGGCGTTTGCTCATGAGTTTGGGCACTTAAAGCACAAGTTTTACCACTTGGCATGTGTTATTGAAATGGACTTCATGTTTTAAGCCTAAATACTCATTTCCTTCGGTTGGTTTTGGAGATTCTCATAAATCTTTTTTAAAATCATTTGTCGGGGGAAGAGTAACTACAACTGTAGATGTAGCTCTCAATGCTTTGTCCTGTGCATTTGTGTCCATTTTGGTTGTAATAAATTTCTTCTTGTTTCCTTTGTGTACAGAGCAAATATCAGTTATTACAAATGATGGACGAAACATAGTGGTACGTCTACATAATTAGTCTTTATAAATCTGCATGATCTTTTAGAGTATTAGTTCAGTAATCTATATCATCTGTGGAATACAATTCCTAAGTTGCATTTTCTATATTCAATGCAGGGAGTCTTGAAAGGATTTGACCAGGCCACAAATATAATCCTTGATGAATCTCATGAACGCGTTTACTCCACTAAGGTCTCTATCCTTGTAACTCTCTTGGTGTCTTGGTAATTGGAAGACAGTGGATTTTTGGAATCTTAGATAGGATTCTAAATTCCTGTCAGTTTCCTTCAGAAACCTTGATTCTTTTCAGGATCATTTTTTGTATTATAAAATAAATAGATAATACATACTGGCTGTTTTACCACAATAATGAAGAGGTTTTCTGGATTATTATATGTTTTCAGGAAGGAGTTCAGCAGCTTGTGTTGGGATTGTACATAATAAGGGGTGACAACATGTAATACAATCTTCTCACTTTCAACTTTATTTATGTTTTGGTTGCTCAAAGAGTTCATGTGTTTAAAATGTAATTATATTGTGTAAAGCATTAACTATTTGGTCCTTTGCTTCTTGCAGAAGCATTGTTGGAGAAGTTGATGAAGAGCTGGATGCTCATCTGGACTTGTCAAACTTGAGGGCTCATCCCCTCAAACCTGTGATCCATTAATGGACCATTCATTATTATGGATGCAGAACCATTGACGGCTCCGTGAGGAAGAAAAGAAACAAAAAGAAACATGTCTAATTTTAGGAGTACAATAACAGAAACTGATGAATCTCATACTAGATGTAATACTTCTAAGTTGTTCTTTCTTGTGTAGCTGTACTTAATTGGGTATCGATGTTTTTTGGACCAGTTGTCTACCCTGGTTGCGAGAACTATCATAGCAGATCTGTCTTACGGTCACATTGATACTCTATATATTTCTATTTGTAATGCAGACTGCATAAAGCAGAAGGCTTTTTCGTGGCAACTCCTGCTGGAATGATGCTTCTTCTAATGTTACAATAGCTTGGAACATTTAGTGAGGGCTCTTGCTGATCAGGAAATTTTTGAATGTCTTGGCAGCTTTGTGTGAATAGAGAATAATATTTCTTTTTCATAACGTATTTTACGCTTTTAACCTCTGGATGATAAAAAATTTAAATGGCATAATAGCAAGCGGGTTCCCGACTTTTTATCTTTTTTTTAAATGGGTCTCTGCGCTTGAGGAAATACGTTAAATACCAAATCAAAATTTCAACATTAAAAGGGTAATTTGGTTATTTCAGCTAGATTAGGACTTATACGATACAAATGGATAAATTATATCCTTATTTATAGAAATGTGAAAAGCTGGGGACGCGATGGTATTACCCCCCTAAAGAAATTATAGCATGCTGGCCTGGCTTTGTCAAAAGGGAAATAAAATTGTAAAAACAGTGTCAGAAATCAAACCCCGAAGTAAACCGCTGTGTCCAAAAGAAATACTAAAACCCTGATTTTCATCAAGTCAAAAGCCTAAAACGCTAACTCTGTAAAACCATATTGCTTTGAAATTGAATAGACGTGCCTTCTATCTGCGTGAAAAACAAGAAAATGAAAGTTAGTGAATGAGCAGCAAATTTTTTTTTTTATAGGAGGATGCTGAAGATTACAAGAGTCAAGATTTCGGCTTATAGATTTCTTCTTGCTAGGAAGAAAACCGGTAAAGCAAAAGGAAACCCTCTTTTTTGTTTGTTCTCCTTACTTGGTTCTTGAAAACTCTTTTTTTTTTTATCCTTACTAGTTTCCATTAGAAATGACGAAATAGGAATAAAAATTTTCTAGGATGAATATTAGGTGGGTCTGATCAATCTAAACGAAGGAAAAAAAATCCCATGTTTGTTTCAATTTTAAGAAAGAAAAATGCATAAATGAAGTTAAAGGGATAGTATGGTTGAGAAGAACTCCATAATTGTAAATTGATTAAAGCAATGACTTGTTGGCATGCATGTAGAGTTTTGTGATTTGACGCTTAAACACAATGTCGGAACGACGACTCTTGAAATTAGACATGAGGAAATGATTGCATCACAGTAGATGTATTTGCTTCTTTGCTTTAGAAGAACTATAGCTGGTGAAAGGAACTAGGAAGATTGCAGTTAAAATTTCTATGGAAAATTTAGTTTTTCTGTATGGTGTGACTGAATAAGACTATGTGTTCCTTCTTCTTCTTCCTTTTTCCTTCAAAAGATGGGGAAGGGGGACAACGAGGCTACGATGTTGAGATATGATAATGAAGTTCTGTTTTTTCTGACTTGAAATTTGGGAGTTGAAACCATTGTTTCTTAATGTTATTCCTTTTTCTTCTTTATACCTCTTCTTGAGCTGTTTCTGTTTTAGTATGGATCTTGTAGAAAGTTTCTCACAGTATGTTGAATATCAACTGTTTCGGAAACAGATGATGATCTTCTCACTAATTGATGCAATAGACTAAGACAATTTCATTTTCTTTCTGTAGGAAAATTCTTTAATTATGTGCAATTTGGTTCTTTGACAGCTCATATTGAGTTAAAAAGTGTTGCAAGTGGATTAAATATCCAGTGGCGTGGAAGGTCATATGCTGCCTCTGTTCCTTCTGATGCACCAAAATCTCAGAGAGGCCGGAAAAAGGTTTCAAAAGATGAGCGAAAAGCTATGGTGGAAGCTTTTGTGAAAACGTATTTGTTTTTTATTTTTTGTTTCTTTCTTAAAGAGCTACATCACTCCATATTTCACATTGTTGTTTTTGTTTATTTATTCTACTCTTCTGGACTACGCACAAATCATATAAACATATGAAATTTTTTTATGGTTTTGCTTAAAGAATGAGCCAGTTTTGAAAAGGCAGGTAGGAAATTCAGAATGAACGAATTTAAAATTTTGTTTTGTGTTAAATTGAAGAAGACTAGTAAATTCCACTGATTTTGCTTTCTATTTATTTTCATGGAATCTGCTCATATTGTAGATTGGGAATAATTTATGCAAGAAAAATGACATATTTACCGAATAACGTTCCTAGATTCATGTTTCTAGATGTCTTCTCTTGTAAAACTCAGATTGACTATGAAAATAACTACACACCATTGGAAAAGACTTGTCAGATTGGATTACCATAAGTCATTATTTTCTTATTATTCTTTTGCATGTTGATTCCATCTATAAAATTACTTTCTATGCACTTCTTTTGCAGGAACAAATGACCACATCAATGAAAAACCATGGGAAACTCTATATTGTTTAAATTAAAATGATTGAGGTCTACTGGAAAGATGATGATGAAATTACAAGATGGTGTGTGCTTATACACATGCACATGTATAAGTCTTTTTTATTTTTCTTGAATTAGACCACCAAGAAATAGCATTTTTATGAATGCATTAGGCTGAAATGTGGATATTATGATATATATGTAGGAATCCAACAAAATATAAGATAAGAAATCGAGTCCCAGATCTTGACTGTAGATTTTGTATTATCCTCTTTTTGTTTTTGGTGGGATTTTGGGTTGGGGTATAAAGCATGGCCTCAAGGTTACTTGGTAAACCATAAAATCTTATATGCATATATCCCATTTGAATCATCTTTATAATTTTTGTTTGTTGTCTTTACTAAAGCATCAAATTTTTTTTTATTAAATCTGACTGTTGATTTGACGTTGTACAGGTATAGAGCAGCACATGATGGGAAATTCCCTACTGCAAGTGAACTTCGCAAAAATGTGGGAGGTTCTCACTATGTTTTAAGAATCATGCTCCAGGAGCTGGAGTATAAATCTAGAACATCCTCTCCAGATGGAGGCACTGAAACTTTATTAGGAAATGGGCTAATTAAAGAGCATAAAGCAAGCATGGATGCGGGGACTCAAAATGAGGTTGATAATACAGCTGATGATAATGTAGAGATTGGTGATGCAAGTGACAAGCATCTAGAAACAGAGGGAAGCCCATTAGCTTCTTCTGTAACAAAAAGTAGATCTTTTAAAGAAGTTGAGAAGCCTACAGCACCGGTATGTGGTTGACATCTATCACTCCCTTTTCCTCACTTTCCTTCTTTCCTGTTCCTTTTGTGGGGACGGGGTTTTTGGATGTAGTAGTTATTTTGTAGAAAGCCTGGTTTAGGTGAGTAAGAAGTTTTAAAGCCTTTTAAGGTTTATAAACTGAATTTGTGGTTCATGTTGAACGATGTTGTGAGGTTGTTTATGGTACTTCCTCTACGATCAATAGTATAATGTTCAATTGACATATTTTTGAGGTATCTTGATGCATAAAATCTTTATAGTGTTATTTACATACTTTTGTCTGATTCTTTTGGTGTAGTTTGTTCAGCAAAAGTGTGTTTCCAAGAACAAATTGCTCTCTATTAACATTGTTTCTAAAGCAGATTTGGCACAAAAATTTGTCTCAGTTCCTGTCTCTAGAAATTTAAAAAGAAAAAAAATGTTCCTCATGCATTCTTTCACTAGCTTCAGTTCTAAACATGACACCTAGGACATATGATGCTCTGAAAAACATATTTTGTCTTGTTAATATATACGTATATGCCAAGATAGCTTTTAAAAAACTTGTTATAAATTTGATGTATCGCAAGCTTTTGTGTTTTAAAACATATTCTATAGGAATATTTGGTGAATTGTTCTCTTCATTCTTTTCTTGCTTCAAGCATGGAGTCTTTTCTATGCTATAATGGAATCCGTTTCATACTTTTGTATTTGCAGGACGGGCAGCCTGATCTGTTTAGGATACAAAGTAATCTGATGAATGAAAATAGTAAGGATGGTACTCATTCCTGTCTTGGAAAATCAGAGCCTGAGAAAATGGAAGGAGCAAAGGAAAGTCAATCGGATTTTGTTGCAATGGAAAGCCATCCAATCAAAGAGGAAACTGATAAAACTTTTCATCAAGATCTTGATACTGTAGAGAACAGTAAAAAGGAGGAAGCTGAAGGAGTTCCTTCTTATTTTGTTGCAACAGAAAGGCATCTGCTAAAAAGAGAGAATGAGAAAGTTTCTCATCCATCTGTTGGGAATGCAGAGGAGAAAGGGGAGCGAGTTCCATCAAAAGAGTTACTGGAGTCTGATGGTAAAAAGCATGAAGCCAAGCAATATAAAGGATCTCCTGAACCAGAAAAAAATGCAACGTAAGTTTGTTTCTATGACAATAGCATGTTCTTGTATAGCTTGAAACTATTATTTAGCCACCCTGAAGTAGTGTCTACTGTCTAGATTGGAAAGATTCTGTTGAAGCCAACAGGGGCCGCAGCGAGTAAAATTAGAGAACAAAGAAGTTTGTCTATATTTGATGTGGGAGCTTATTGAGAACATTAAATAGTCTTCGCTTAACAGACTTGTCGAACATTTTTATTTCAAATTGAATCATATCGACAAAATTATTATAATTTGCTTGGTTCTTGTGAAGTTTTACAATCACTCTCCTCATTTATAGATACCAAATTGAAAAGTATTTTTCTCTTGTGCAGGGATATTTCTAGTAGGGAAACCAATGAAGCAGAAGCTCCGAAGAAATCAACTCTGTGGGGCAGTCTGAAGTTATTAGCAGATGGCTTTTTCAGAATGTGGAAATAACCATAAATCTTTTTATCTCCGGGACTTAAAGCGATGATTTCCAGATATGCCAGTGATAACATATGAGGTTTAGAAGATATCATAGCCCATTTTCTTTGCTGCTATTGATTACTAGTTAATTCTATTTGTATAGCATATGGTTTTTTGTTGGTAAGCCCCATAATTTGGAAATGATAGTTGGTACTTTTTAACAGAGCACAGCAATTCTCTCTTTGAAGCAACAAAATGATAGCATTGAATAATGAAACTGAGTCTTGTTTCAAATTTCTTCAGCTCTATAATTCTGATCTTCTATGCTGAGCCTGACAAAAAAGAATATTGGCCTAAAATTCAACCATTAATTGATTATAGTAAGATAAATTTGAAATTTAAAATGTGATCAACAAATTTCTAAGAATCATAGTTTGTAGTAATTTGATATTTTTAAATTTGTCCTTGTTAATAACTGAGCTAACATTTGCTATATTGCTATTTATATGAATGGGGAAATGAATAATTTGCCAATCATGGCATCTTGTTACTCGGTCTGATTTATTGGAGTATAATTTCATTGTCTATAAACCTAAATATATATTAAATAATTATTTTTAGTGATTAAAATAGTTTCATTCATTATTTGATGTAACATAAAAATTTTAAAAATAATTATCGGCTCTATATTTCACTCCATCTCCAAAAATAGCTAGCTCCTTCAACTACTAAAACTCTTGCTTTCTATTTGTAGCTCTCATCCATTTCTAAAGTTCCCACTACCATAACCAACAAAACTGCCTAAACAGTTCTCTTTACTATTTGCATACCTTTCTTCCCTATATTAAATCTCTCTTCCCTCTTCATTTCTCATTCAACTCTTTCTTTCCCTTTAACATTCTAAGGAGCAAGACTTCAATCATGGCAACATTGTGGCGTTTTGCTTTACTTCTTTCCATGGCCATTGCCTTCATTCCTACTGCTACACTTGCCATGAATGTTATTGATCAATGCTGGAGGCGAGACCCCGACTGGCGAAGGAACCGTTATCAAATTGCCATGTGCTCTGTGGGTTTTGCTGGAAAGATGAGGAACAATATCGGAAAAGATGTTTTACAATACAAAGTCACTGATCCCAGTGATGATCCTTTGAACCCTAAACCTGGAACTCTCAGATATGGAGCCACGATGATTCCAGAGAGAGTATGGATCACTTTCAAGAGGGACATGACAATCACACTTCAAAAACCGCTTCTTATTAGTAGTTTTACTGCCATTGACGGTCGAGGTGTCAACGTCCATGTTACCGGTGCTGCTTGTATGGTGGTGTACAAGGCAAACAATATCATCATCCATAGCTTGTATATCCACCATTGCCGAGCGGAGGGAGCGAGCACCGTGATGGGTCCAGACCGGACGATATTGCAGCTGGGGGAGGTTGATGGAGATGCAATCAGGCTGGTGACTGCATCAAAGATTTGGATAGATCACAACACACTCTATGACTGCCAGGATGGTCTTATTGACGTAACTCGCGGTTCAACAGATATCACCATCTCCAACAACTGGTTTAGAAACCAGGACAAGGTTATGCTTCTTGGACATGATGATGGTTACGTTAGAGACAAGAACATGAAGGTAACTGTTGCTTTCAACCATTTCGGACCAAGCTGCAACCAAAGAATGCCAAGGTAATATCTTCCAACATTCTCTATCTGTATCTGGGGTTTGGTTGCATCATATACATCTCTTACTACAGGTATGAGGTATTTACAATATGAAATATAAAACTTCTGCAGGGTACGACATGGCTTCACACATGTAGTCAACAATCTGTATCAGGGATGGACACAGTATGCAATTGGGGGAAGCATGAACCCTAGCATTAAGAGTCAATCCAACTTGTTTATTGCACCAAAATCAGGAAACAAGGAGGTAAAATTCAACACTTTCTATGATTGTTAATGCGCGACAGAAAAGCAGACAGATGCAAAACAGAGACTAATAAATCAGAAGTTCTATTTCTTACAGCTAATCAATGCATAAATTTAAACAGGTTACATGGAGCCTGGGCGACTCGTGGAAACTATATTCGGTGGGGGATGTTTTTGAAAATGGAGCTTTTTTCAACGAAACAGGCTCTGGGAAGACAAATCTGTACTATACCGAGGAACAAAGGTTTGAAGTTGCAGACGCCAACACTGTGCGATCATTAACAAGTGCATCAGGTGTTTTGAAGTGCTCCAGGGCATCTAGATGCTAAGTCAACCAATAAAATTTTCGCTAAAATGTATTAGCAATAAGTTTCTTTTGTTCTTTCCTTCATTTGTAGTGTATAATCTAAGTTTCTACTTCAGCATTGTAAAACACCATTCATCAGAGAACTAGTCTTGTTCCGATGGGAAAAATTGCCATACTAAGAGAGAGCATGTAAAAGTTATCTATTACAGAACAATGAATGAATGTAGCTTTGCTCTAAAAATGCCCCTTTATTCTATAGTCAATCTTCATCATCAGAACTTGGATATGCTAAGCCTAGTAAGCTTTTAACAGGATTTTCAACCTCAGTCTGACCTCCAGGTTTGTTTGATATCGATGAAGTTTGCTGTATTGGACTTTTCACCTCGGCCAGATCTCCTGCTTTCTTTGATATCAATGAAGTTTGCTCTTTTTCCTTCTCCCTCTCAGGTTCGGACTTGATATCTTTTGAAGCAGAATTACTAGATTTTGGGGTTGGTTGATTCCCAGCAGATGGGCTTAAAACTTTTGGTTTCTTCGGTTTAACTTCCACCACCTTTTTAAGCAGATCCTGCTGTCTACAATTAAGATAATTGCGTAGATTAGACAAGAGAATCAATTGAAAAGCATAAACTATCAATCAGAATAAGGCATAGTAAACAGAAAATGGTGTGTGTTTCTGTGAGTGCATGCGAAAGAGCACATATAGACTGAAATACCTGATCCCACTCTTTGGCTTGGGCTCAACACGAAGTGGCAAGGGAACAGATGCAGGTGATGAATCTGCTAAACTTGCAGCTTTGTGTCCGTTGGTTAAGGATAAAAGTGAGGAATAGGCCAAGAAAATACCAAAACCAAAAACTGATATTTTCATAAATCATATGCAATAACAATGGGTAATTGAAACCCAGACCAAAATGATTTGAAGCCCATGTATTCAGGTAAATGGATTGTCATCTGAGGTTTCACTAAATTAACGAACCAAATTATGGAAATGGTCCTTAAATACGTCATGATCCTAAAATCAAGCAAGCAGTACGCTTCTTTTTAAGTTGTAATCATCACCAAAACAATTGAAACTTTGAACAGCAACAGAAAAGCAACTAAGACACTAGATTTTAATTTCAAATGAAAAACGATGTAGGAAAATGATTAGTTTACGTAGTTAGATAACAGTGACTGTAAAACTAAAGATGGGAAATCGAGCAGACTTGATGAAGAAGCAGCTGCAAAGACACAGCATCATTGCACTAGAAGATTTTGAAAACTCACAAAAAATTAGTTCAGAAAGAACCCTTTATGTGGACTACACGGAGGATGCCCAGGACGAATTGCATGAATTTTAAATGCTAGCACATTCATATCATCCCAAAACATTTTCTGAATCACAATAACAGACAAAAAGTACATATATGATGGCATAAACAAACTAAAAACAGCTAGAACCAACAGAAATTAGAATTAAATTGATGCCAACCTAAAAGTTCAGCAGCAAAATTGAAACGCAAAGAAAGGATATTTTAAAAGCAGCAAAAGCCCGTTTCTCAGTGCGGCGAAGGAGGCGTTCTGCATCCTCCTCAGCTTCCATCTGCTCCTTGAGGTATAGCAAATCATCACTGTCCAAAGCTGCACAACCAAACCTCAACACACTATATGTAACACAACTTAACAAATACAACTCACAGCAAAGCAAAATTAGACACAGAGAAAAATAAAAGCCAAAAGGGTTTACCCCCACGGCCGTGAAGATAGCCGCCCCGTTCTCCGGCAACCTCTTGCATCTGCTTGCATCAATCACCCAACAGGACAAAGCCAACATCCCTGCCAGGGCATGTGATCAGAAATCTCCCCGATACCAAAACCTCACCTTTTCTTTTTCTCAAAAAAACGAAAAAGCAGAAAAAACATAAAGAGAGGGAGAAGTGGACGCTCTAACCTTGGCGACCATGCGCTGGAAAGTGATATCTTCGTCGTCTATTTTGTCTTTCCCTTTTCCCCATTTCTTGTCTGCATAAAAAATCAATACAGGAAACAAGAAAATATTACTACTGCTGCTGCTAAAAGTGCTATATTATCATAATCTTATATTGTAAATTTAATTCAATTGATGGGTTTTTATTCTTACCTTTGGGATCGCTAAGATTGGTGTATTCTCGCACTTCTCTGCCCGCCATTTTCGTCGCAGCACTCTGTTTCTCGCTTTCTTTTCTGTAGTTTGATTCTTTCTTTCTCTGAGTTTCTGAGTTTCTGTCTTCCTTTGCGCGATTCTTCTAGATTTCAGAATGGGGTAAATAACATTCGGATCCTTCATAAGTTTTGATTGCATAAATAATGAGATACCTTTTCATTCTCTCTCAAATAATTCCTTAAAAAATAAAAAACTATGTACGACAATTAAATATTTGACAACATAAAATTTTGATAAAAATTATTTAATTTTTTACTTGTATTTCACATTTAATAATTTTATTATAAAACAATTATAATTTTAAAATTATAACACTAGAATCACAAAATATACTTTTAATTTTAGATCACTATATTTTTAAAGTTGAATGATTAAAATATTCGATACAAACTAATTTCTTTCAAAAAATATTTATATATTTACTTTTTAATAATTTTATTTCATAAAATTATAATTTTAAAATCACAATATTGCAATCTTTAATATAATGTTAAAAATATACACTTAAAAAATTAATCTAGTTGGTTTTAACAGGGTTTTAAAACCTATTTAATACAAATTTAAATACGTTAGTACTTATTTGTAAACATATAAAAATTAGATACCCGTATATTATTTTTCCACTCTATTTATTCTTTTTCTCTTCTCTGTGGGCTTGGGCTGTAAATAGATCAGAGGGCAGATATTTATGGTTTTGCTCCACTTTGAATAAAAATTTCGGCCCGTTAATTCTGTCGGTTGGCCTGTTTCAGGCTTATGATCGGGTCCGCTAACGGACGGGCCTAGGGTAACGTTGAGCCACTGCCTGATAATAATGTTATGGTTTTAAATTAGAGTATTTATTTAATACAACATTACAGTAATTTAGATTAAAATTTTTAAGGGAGAATTTACAAATAATGGAAGAAATAAATAGGCGAAGAAATTGCTACAAAATAAAATTTGTATAAAACGATAAGTAAAAGAAAAAAAAATTAAAATTAAAATCTTTCACTTCGATTTCACTTCTTCTTCAGGCCGGCTTATCAAGCGAATTTGGAAGCCATTCACTAACCGAGCAGAAGGAAAAAATGACATTTGATCTTCCTTCACTTGAGTCCACCTATTTTCAATTTTCAAAAAAAAAAATTCTAATAAATCATATTAACTTAAGTTAAATTAAAAATGTAAAAAATAAAAATAATACATTAGAGAATTCTATTATTTTTTTGAAGTATAACAAATAAAATATTCAAAAAATGTAAATCGAATACTAATTTTTGGCGAGAATCACTTATTTTTTTACTTATATTTAATATCAAAATTTTTTATTAATAACGATGGTAACGTCAAAGTCATAACCCCTTATTACTAAACTAAACTTTTATTAAACCGTATAATTTGAATACTTAACAAATGATTGGATATTAATATTTCAAGTAAAAACAAGAAAAAATAAACTTGAAAGGGTTAAATATTAAAAATAACAAAAAAATTTAGGGGTAAAGATATGAAGAAATTCTCATATTTTTTTAATCTATTTTGGACATAAAAAAAAATGAGAGAGGAAATACCTATACGTGGTGACAAAATAATGAAGAAAAAGGGCAATTTGAAGGCGAGCCAATTCAGCCCCAGGACAAAACCGAGCACCTCCTCCGAAAGGAGAATAATATAAACTGCTTCTCCAATTTCTCTTTTGCTAAACAAAATCAATTACATGATATTAATTAATTTTTAATTTTCAATTAAAAACAGTCACCTCAATTTGTATAAAAATTTATATCATAAAACTTGAAGATTAAATAGATTTTCCAACCTCATTTTCAGTATCCATCCATCTCCAAGGATTGAAGGTGACAGCTTCCTTGTACAAATTCTCATCCAAATGAACTGCTGACATAAATGGAACTACAGAGCATCCCTTTGGAATAACATAATCTGCCAACAAATTAACCAAAAAAAGAGAAAAATTTATGACCCTAAAACTTCATTTAGAAGAAAAAAGATTGATGATGCAATGAGTATAATGATATGAACCTTGATATGTAACATCTTCTTTTGCCTCCCTCATTAGCCAAATTGCAATCCCTCCAATCCGAAGTGTTTCATCGATAACCTGTAATTGTTATCGATAACGATGTAATTAGTTCAAAGAGTGAAATTTATTGGATTAGCGTAAAAAAATTATGAACTTACACAATGAGTGAATGACATTGTTTTGTAATCTTGCCATGTTAGCATTTCTTCTTCCTCAGAGTTTCTCCCCAAACTTTCATGTTCCTCCTGTTTGGCAAGAGAGAAACAAATAATTACAGATACTTTAGTTTCGAAACATTATAAGGGTTTGTTCAAGTACCAGGAGCTGCTTCATGGCTCTAGGATTTTGAGTGAGAAAATAAACTGCAAAGAGCATAGTTTTTGCAGTTGTTTCGTTTCCGGCGAACAGAAGATTGATGATGAAGTCTGATATAGTTTCGTCCGGCAAGCTTTCTTCCTCCAGTAGTCTCCCGAGTACGCCGTTGCTGGATTCCGACGGGCCTTTTTGCCTGTGCTCATCTATTGTCTTCTTTATCTTGCTTATAATTTTCTTCCTTGCCTGAATTTGAGAACAAGAAAACTGTTTTTAGACACCATGCATTTTGAAAAAAAGAAACAACATTTTTGTCTCCCAATTTGGTGTCTATAAAGTGTAAATTGACTGCAGAGCCCAAGATTTCAGAAAATGGAATTAAAATGACCTTCATGGCAGTGTGGTAAGTGGAACCTGGAAAATTGATTGGAATAGAAAGACAACCATCAACAAAATCAGAAAAAAACCGAGCCATCTGATCGATTTCGGACTCGCTCGATACACCCAACAGTTGGTTGATCATCAGACTGATGGCAATCTGAAATGAAAATCGAGAAAATAAGCAACCTGGAAGAAGAATTATTATTGGCCGTGGAAAGTTTAAAATATACAGAAAAAGAGAATTCTACTTGCCTT
The DNA here is from genome assembly GCA_028052125.1 of Melia azedarach. Taxonomy (NCBI): domain Eukaryota; kingdom Viridiplantae; phylum Streptophyta; class Magnoliopsida; order Sapindales; family Meliaceae; genus Melia; species Melia azedarach. The sequence goes on along the minus strand of CM051401.1, from coordinate 14,357,751 downwards.
TCTGCAAACATCCTGGAGAAGAATGACTTGGCTTTCCCGGAATTTTTTCAGGTTTTGAAGCATAACGATTTGGATATCTTTCAGGAAATGGAATTTAAGCTTCTCCAGGCGCATCATATTCGAAGCAATTCCATGGAGTTTTCTGTGTTGCTCTCCCTGAACTATGATCACACCATTTTTTCCCACCAAATCCCGGAAAGATTTCGGATAACTTGACTGGAAAAGTTTCCCTTCGTTTTGCATTATAAATCTGTTAAAACTCGGGTCTGCTGAAACCACAGCCCATTTGCCAAACAAATTGCAGGAGAAAATCTTGCCAAACCTGTTGGAAAACAACAAAACGATAATCTCAGTTCAGCCTGGAAGAAAATGCATCAAAATTTTCTAGGAAAATTATCTCATATTTTCTTACCTTTTGACTTGTTTTTCAACAAATCGAGGAGGATGAGAACCTGCAATAGCATTGTACCAGCTGAAGCTATCGCCTATAAAGGGCCAGCCTCTTCTTCCAGGCGGCAACTTATAGGGTTTTTTTCCGGGGTTTTTCTTGCTGAAAGAAAATTTAGCCAAGAAAATGAAGAACAAGAGTGTTGCAATAGCAAGAACAGACCATTCTCCTGAAAAATTTTCCCTCATTTTCTTGGAAAGCTTGTGGAGAGAGAGAGTTGAAATTATCCAGGAAGAACAGTTCATCATATAATAACATAAGTGTAGCAGAAAAAATAAATAAAATGATTGGGAAACAATCAAGCTTCGTTGACCTCAAGTTATACAAAGATTTACCACAGCCACGTCGAGAAATCAATTTTTCTTTGATAATTAAATTGGATCTGATGATTAGAAAATAATAGTTACAAGTATATATATATATATATATATATATGCAAGTGCTTTAATTTAGTCATTGCAATTTCCAAGTTCATATATATTGTATTGGAAAATGGTGGCTACTACTTACACATCAGTCTATAATCTATATAATTGAAGATCACTTTCTATTATAATTTGACCTAAGAATTAAAAGGAAAATTTTCATTGAAAAAATATTTATTAATTACTCAGAAAAATTTTATTAGTTTATTTTTCATTTAAATTTTTACATAAACAAATATATTTTTGTGATTTGTTATCAGTAAAATAAAAACATAATAAAAAAATGTTAACTATGTATAAATAATAATGTATATTAAGAGAATAATATATACATGTTAAAAGATATTTTAAAATTCTTAATACCTCAAAAAAATTTGTAATTTTTTTCATAATTATGATTCTCTTAATAATAATGAATATTAAGAGAATAATTCATCATTCTACGAGACTCTATGATAAAAACATCTATGTTGAGCATATTTGTCAAAAAAATTGTTTTTGTAGTGGTGAGAACATTACTTTTTTTTTGTGATGATTTGATCTTAAATAATAAATATTATCTCAGTAGAATTATGGTAAATTCCAACATGTATAACTATCAAATTTAAATATCAAAAATATCTTGAATAAGTTAAATTTAGAATGTTCCAATTCATATAAAATTCACCTAAAAAAATAGGGGAGACTAAATAAAATAAATAAGAAAATTAGGGTTCTTCGAGAAGCAATAAAAGTTGGCTCTTTCGGGGCGGATTTAAAATTCAACACATGTATTCAACTACAAAGCAAGCTCAAAACCAGGAGAGTGTTCTTCAAGTTGAAGAGATCTCCTTCTCTATCTCTAGTTAGCACAAACTTTGACTACCATTTATTTTTATTTTTATTTTTAAATTCGTTTATTAATTAACAAATGATTAAATTAATCAAATTGCCAACTTCGTAGGTTTAATACATCGACAAGTTGAGAGCTCGAGGTCAGACTGTGATTTATAGCCATTCATTCTTGCCCATATCTTGGCATAATATATATCATCCTTGAGCTACTCCCCAAAATTATATTATTAGAACAATAGTCGTCCTGCTTTACAATCTATTTAAAACATGTATGCCTTAATTTTTGAGAAATTTAACGTAAAATTAAAGAAAGTATATAATAATTATACTGATAGAATCTTTGTGATAAATAGTGAAATATAGTCTAAGTTGCATTGCATTATAAAATAATAATTGTGAGATTAGTTCTATACGTATGACCAGCAACAAGAAAAATAAATACAATAGCTAAATGATGATGAGCAATATCAGTCGGTCATAAAATTTACGTTTGTGGATAGAATTTCCCGAGAAGCGTTAGAATGACAGTTCCTGATCTTTGAGGGTATCAAATAAATGACTACTTGAATCAGGATTTTAAGTATAAAGATTCCACTAGCCTGTAAAAAGTGGGTCTAACTCTCGGGGATGCAACAATATATCTAAGAAATTATTCCCTCGAACATATTCTCCCTTGGATTTAGGAATAGTGACATGTACTAAATGCCCTATCCAAGCCTAGGAACTTATTCCGAACAATCCTAACAAATAACGATTGAGACGAGATTCGGCATTTTTAAATCACGAAATGCTCGGTTATCAAGTAGATATTTATCGAACGCTTCAACTATCAATTAATATCTTACTTGTTATGTTTTTAAGGAGTGTTTGAGTTGATTTAAACTCCAATCACACTAAGTTCAGTTAAAAAAGAAGGGCTAAAATATACTGTGTTTTAAAAGTTAATAGGCACATAAATTTGATACATTATTTCTTTTATAAAGCAAGGATAAGGAGGATTAATGAATTTGACTTGGGGGGTCTTGAATTATATAGAGCCACTAAACCAGTCAAAAAAGGAGGGCGGTATAATAATTGAAGTGATGAAGAAATTTGTAGGCTGCTTTACAAGAATCAAGGGGCTTGCTGCTATGACTTGGAAGAATATTTTTTAAGGACTAGCAGAATTAAAATGATGATAGATTGATGTTATGCCAGCTTTAACCAGCTAAGCATATTATATATATATATATATATATATATATATATATATTTATGTATGTATGTATGTATGTAGTTGAGAAACCTTGTCAATGTTTTGATTAATATCTTCCCTAATTATGTACTGATTAATGCTTTTTTAATAAAATAGACCAATTCCTACTTAAATTAAAGAGAATTCTTAGACGTGGAGGAAGAAATCTGAATATTAAGATTTAGAACAGAGATTGCAACATGGAACAAATTCTTGATGATGAAGGAATTAAGCCAAGCGTAGATTTTGGAAGATGGCTTTATTATTGCTGATACAACAATTAATGACTAATTTTAGAAAATTATATATATATAACAAATTAGATATAATTAATTTAATTTTAATAATTTAGTCCTTTTACCGTTGGCCCTTATTTTTCCTCTTGAACCGAAAACCTTGCAAGTAATTTAATTGTGTGGCTCCCTCAAATGCCCTCAACGAAGGTTCAATTTTCTAATTTTTCTGAGAGTCAACTAATTAGTTTCGATTTTTTGAAGTTTTTATAAAATTGATTATAACCCTTTTTAACTTTCACATTAACAATTAAAGTCTTTATCATTAGTCTTTTTCTTTTTTTTTTCCAGTCAATGTGCTTAAAATTTTGGGATGTAATGATTTCTCATGGTGTATAATAAGAAACTGAAATGTTAAATTACAAAAATATAACCTAATTTATTATTTTTTTAAAGTTTAGGATGAATAGCGAATAATAATTTAGTAACTAATAAGGGACTGAAATGTTAAAACAAGAAAACTATGACCTAATTTGCTGTTGTCTTAAAGTTTAGAGATGTAAAGGTTATTACTCCATTATCAATTTCATGGGGTCTTTAGTTAAGTGATGAAGGCCCAAAGCCTACTCCAATTCTCTATTCTTCACCGACCTTTGCTATTACTCTTCATGAAACTTGTTCTCCAAGACAATTTACCCACTATATAACACAAATCCACTTCGACGCCGTAAACAAGATTGGCAGCTGACAAGAACCCATCAAGCCGTAAGTTCTCTATTTCATTTCTTCGCTTTGATCAATGTTCATATGATTGTAAGAATGTGTTCAGTTTTTGAAGGCTTTAACGACAATTTTGTAGTAACTGAGATTGTTATGTTAACATATTGAATATTGTTAAAGAGATATAAAGATTTGGTTTCTGGGTTAGTAATCCTTCAACTCTTTGATAGGTATAGATGTCAACTTTGGTTTATAACTTGTTTCACGCCTCGTTGGGATAATTTGTCATACAGATGATGTGCAATATAGAGATGATATTATCAAATGGGAATCAAAATTTAATTCTGACTTGTGATCCCCCTTTTTGGGTTGATGGCAAAGCTAAAAGTTGAGATTTTTATTTATTACTTCATGTTAACCTGTCATTTGGTGTTTGATAATTGATATATAATGCTTCAAGCCTCTTTGTTGGCATGCATGTAGTTAATACATGTTCGGTTTTCTTTTTTGTTTTTAGTTAATTAATTGGTATATTATGTTATTGTTGAAGTTATTCAATGCATAATTCATCCTTTCATCAGAACTAGTGTATTCAGTGGCATCATTGCTGTCATACTTAGTAAGGAGGGAAAAGAAATTAGAAATGGAAAAGGATTGTGCTTTTTTTTTAAGACCAAATCTCTCGCAATTTTCTTACTGCTTAAGCTGTACATAGTAAAATAGCAGGTTATTGCACAAACAATACTAGCAAACTGTTGAGGATTAATAAGTGTCATATATGAAATAAGAGTCAATTGCACGATTCATTTTGAACTAGGGATGAGAATGAAAAAAGCATATGGCCATGAGAGTGCGTTTTATTTAAAAACTCTTTCTGCATATGACTTACATACATGTAATATATGAATTATTTGAACTTACATACAATGTTTCTTTAAGTATTGCTGCTGCTTGCTGTCGCTATGCTTTTGTTTGAAGTGAATGATGATTATTAAGTGATCCTATTGATATTGTAAAATGAACCTATTGATATTATCATAGTGTTTTCAAGATTCTACTTTTTATCATTTTATTAGGACCTACAAAAGATGGAAACTCAAAAAGCTCCACAAGAAAAACAACCATCACCCGTTACCCCAAACCCTGCTGCTGCTGCTGCTGCTATGGCTTCATGTCGAAAGAAGAAGAGTGACGATGCCACCTTGCTGGAGGATCTGAAGGATCACATTGACGAGTTCATCCATGCATCAATGGATGAACATAAAACTTGTTTTAAGAAGACCATCCAAAAGGTTATATCCACTCTAATGCTGCCTGTCCATGTAAATTTACCTTTTGATTGTCTAGTTTTTGTGTATCCACCATTTCTCACTAGATGGTTTGGGTTGCTTTTCAGATGTTTGGCATGTCAAAAGTTGTTGCGGAAAGGAATGCTGAGGCCAAGGGAGTGGAAAGCATTCTTCCCCTTCAAACAACTGTCTCGGACTAGTATATTGTCCCTCTTACTTTAGCATGATATCTAGTTACGGGACCACGTCAAATGTGCATTTGATGAAGTAGCTTCTTCTGTTTGGATTTCTTTGATTGCAGTTTTGTTAGTGTAAATGAGTAAGTTTGAATAAGAATAACCGTTTTGAATTGGATATCGCAAGAAAGATTGTGATATATGTATATTTATGTGAACACTACTATCAGATATGTGGGAACAATTTCTAATCATCCCTGAACTTTTTCTTGTTGAATTTCCTACTGCAATTCATATAAAACTAAGTCTGCATACTCTTTTCTGTAGATACTGAGATATATATGGCTGTTCAGTTAAATAGACATACTTGGTAACACATACGAGAAGTTGATGGTCCGAAACTTTAAAAGATGTGAATGACCGGTATCCGCTTACACAAAACTTTTAGACATGATCTCAGTACTACCTGGTTTTAAAATACAAATTTGTTGATTAAAATTATTAACATATTGTTTAAGACATTACAATATCAGCATTGAAGGTATTGAAGGTTGGTGAACTTATATTTTTAGATGAACTTGTGGGCCTTACAAACTTACAAAGCAAGGCTCGAAACGAGATAGTTGGACTGGGTTCGTATGAAAATATGGAAAGCCCATCATTGGGCCCGAATTTCGGATCATTCCGACACTCTAGCTAGTCTAGTAATCCATAAAGGTAAAGAATCCGACTCATATATACCCTGAAATTTCGAGGAGCTGGAGCTGTTATGAGTGTAGAACTTTAGATATTAATTATTTCATTTTTGTCAGAAAACTCTTGTATTTAGAGACGCAAGAAGAGCCCCGAAAAAAATGGCGCTTTCTCTCAGGAATGCTCCCTCATGTTGGCTGGTAAGCTTCTAATGTTACAATTACTTCCATAGTTTTCAATTTGTTATTTTTATAAATTTATTTTCTTTTTGGGCAGTACCGAACAAAGAATCCAGGACAAAACAAATTTCCATCATCTTCACCATCCGGCTTGCTTAAAGGCAGCAGTACTTTAAGATTGTGGAATCATAATTACAAAAACAGAAATGAATTAAAAGCTTGTTTTAGTCCCATTGACGAACCCATCCTCAAAGAAGCTCTTAAGGTAATGTTTGGTTAACTCGATTTCTCTTCAGCAGTGCAAACCCAAATGGAATATTCTTCCATAATTGTTTGTTTATGGTCAAAATTTGAATCTTTTTGCGGCATAGTTTTAGAAAATTTCACTCGGTTTTCTATGTATATGTTGCCTCGTTAATATCTACAGGCTTGTTTGGAAGCTTAAGCACACCCCACTTGTCAAAATGTTGTGTGTATTATGATAGTTTCTTTATCTTAATTGTGGTTTTATCTAGTTTGATAAAATGATTCTTTGCCATACTTATGTCCTTTTGTACATTTTTTAAGATGAGTGGATAAAGAACTGATCAACTCTCTGTTATAGCCGCCATTATATCTAGTTTTATCTATGACAATCAGCAAATGGTTCTTAATTGGTTTAGTTTTAAGAGAAGGATTTTCATACTCTTATGTGTTAAGTAGTGCCTCATGCTACTCTTATCTTCTCGGATAATTGCTGGAGTATTCTGGCTGCCAGCATCATATGCTGGATGGGTTGGACAGCAAGGGAAACACTTTTTGTCACAGATTCACTCCGTTCAAATACTCTTGCTTCTATTATCACATTTGGTTCATGGGGTGGTGACTACTTACTTAGTATGCTGGATTCAGTATCTATCTGGGATAATATATAACCAGAAATATTGATTGTACACTCTGATTTGTGTGGTTGTGAAGAACATTCTTGACACCCTAATGTCTAGGTTAGTTAATAGAATGTTTTAGCCAAGCTTTTAAAAATGATTTTTTCTCATACCTAGAATGAGAACGTGTCCTGTACTTTTAAGCTGCTTTGCTGGTTCTGCGATTCATGGTCACAGTCATGTATTACAAAATAGTCTGCATTTGAACTCTTCTTGGTCTTTAATAGGGGTGGTTTAGCTTTGAATATCTATTTTCTTGTTGGATTTTATTTGCTAAATTAGGATGACATTGGGGATTTCCTTTCTTTGTTGAGCTATTTTCCACTAAATCAACATTATTTTACAATAAAACAATGCTATGTGGCTTTGAACAACATTAGTTTGCACTAAGCTGCATTTTAGTATATAGTTAATGGGATTCTGAAGTATCAGCTAGCATATAATTGTCTAAAGATGGCAAAGATGATGTGTTGATGTTTTTTTGTTCATTTCAAATTTCTGTTCTTAATGTTTTTGCCAACACGTTTACCACTATGCACTTCATATTTTTTTTTTATGGTGAAAATCTACTTAAGCATTTACATATCAACATTCTGTGAATTTGATTTCAGAAAACTTTATCTTCCACTTTGTATTCTGTTATCAATTAGCATCCATTTCGCGGCTTTTAGTTTTGCCATAACATCTATACCTGGAGACAATTATATGTTCTCCTATAGTTCATTTCTGACCTTGTCATTGCTGTCTCTTCAGGAGCCGGTTGCATTCGTGGGCGGGATGTTTGCTGGTCTTCTGAGGCTTGATTTGAACGATGATCCATTGAAGGAATGGGTTACGAGAACAGTTGAAGCAGCTGGAATTACAGAGGAAGAGATTGATGCTGAAGGCTCAAAACCTGAAGAAGAAGTCCCTGAACAAATTGAGATTGAATGATGAGAAGTTTAGCCCTCAATGTATCATCATTTGCGTGCATTGCAGTCATTGCATATAATACAATAAATTCTTAGATAAATTATAAATTATGTGATAGAAGATGAGTATTCATATTCAATAATGATATCTCACTAATGTTGTTAATTTATAACAATTGGAAAAAAGATAATTGTTAAACTAAAAGAATTATCCACAGCAGTATGAAAATGGTTTTTCTGGTTATCTGTCCCTCAATATATTTATAATTTTATATATAATGATCGTAGGAATCGAAGCGTTCATAATTATGTCCATTTATTTATCGGAGGGTATTTTTGTATTTCTATGCGTGACTTAGGTTAAAATTTTAAAGTTCATAGAGCATGGTATAGTCTTAGAAAACTTTCGGGTTTTCGAACTCCCAAGGCACGAACCCCTTGCGAAACTAAAAATAAGAAGAGCCTGAGAAAGAAAAGACAAAAGAGAAGAAGAAGATGGCTACTGAATTGGAATTAGAGGAAGAAACAGAGATGAAAATGGTGAAATTGGGATCGTATGAAGGGAAAGTGCGATTATTAATGGTTGGTGGGGAATCGGAATCAGCTGCAGAGGAGACTATGTTATTGTGGGGAATTCAACAGCCAACACTTTCAAAACCCAACGCATTCGTCGCTCAATCTTCTCTCAACCTCCGCATTGACGCTTGCGGCCATTCCATTACCATCCTCCAGTCCCCTTCATCTCTTGTAAGCAAACGGTTTACTTCTTTCATGGGTTTTAATTTTTAGCTGATACCCGGTCGCTTTTTTTTTTTTCCTATAGCTTTTGTTGTCTGATTGTTGTGTTATGGCTGCATAGGGAACACCTGGAGTGACTGGATCAGTGATGTGGGATAGTGGGGTTGTGTTGGGAAAGTTTTTGGAGCATTCTGTGGATTCTGGAATGCTTTCTCTTCAAGGGAAAAAGATTGTTGAATTAGGTTCTGGCTGTGGTTTAGTTGGGTAATCTCTCTTGCTTTTGACCCCGGTTTTATGATTCTTTTACAGTATAGGAAATGAAGATTGAATTTTGTGTTGTAAGATTCAAGAACACGTATGGTAAAGGTAGCATTTTTTTCTTTTTTTTAATATAGCATATAATTTTATCTCTTATATACCCCAGACTCGAACCCAGACAGGACGGTTAGGAAGTGGCTTAATCTACCACCTGAACTGAGCAGCCTGGGGCGGTAGCATTTGATGAACTGTTTCTTGAGAATAAAAAAACAGTGAAAAAAAATTGTTCAGTTATTATACCTTGGAAGAACTTTCGAAAGGATAAAATAAAAAAAAAAGTTCCTTTCTCTTTTTTCTCTTTCTACTGCAGAAAATATTCTTTTTAGTGGATTTTATGTTGAAACAGATTTTTTGAAAGTTGAATTTGGTGCTTTTAAATCTTATTTCCAAAAGCGGTTCTATGTGGGATTTAACACAAAGTAGGTTTGAAATTGATAACAAGCTCATCCTTAATTTCTTGCTTCTCCCTTTTAAGTATTTTATTCTTATTTCTTGGCTTTTAGCTGCATTGCAGCTCTGTTGGGTGCTCAAGTTATTCTCACCGATTTGCCTGATAGAATGAGGCTATTGAAAAAGAACATTGAAACCAACCTAAGACCTGGAGAATTGCGGGGCTCAGCAATAGTGAAGGAGCTGACATGGGGCGATGACCCTGATCAAGAACTGATAGAACCTTTACCTGATTATGGTACTGATGGTTCTTATTTTTGCTTACAAGCAACTACAATATCTTATATCAATTGTTGCTATGGAAATAATGTGATCAAATATTCATTAGTTCAGTGCTGATATGCTTAACCAGACTTTTACAATTACAATACTTGGTTATTCACAATTTTTAGAATTAAAACAAATTTCATTTCCACTCTTGTTGTTTTATAATTGCTACATCATGCTCCCCATTACTGTCAATTTTACTTGAGTTTGCTTTTCTATGCTGGTCTTCAAATGGATTACTCTGAACAATTGCATGTGCTAAACTTCTTACATTTGGCTTGTAGCAAGGATCTCAATGATATGAGCAGGTTATTTTTTAATTTATTTAATCCAAGAAAATACTCAATAGTGTGGGAGCTCTTGCATGATTTCTTGAATTTTTTTGGGAATGGTGACTTCTTTTGAGTTCTTTTGGTGTATTTTTGGATGAAGTTGAGCTTTTAATTTATTATGTACACGGCTCTTTTAGTGCTAGGATCGGATGTGATCTATAGTGAAGGAGCAGTGCTGGATTTGTTGGATACTCTGCTGCAGCTTTGTGGAAACCGAACAACAATCTTCTTGGCCGGAGAACTTCGAAATGGCAAGTTTCTAGATCTCTTTTTCTGTGTGCTCGCGCATGTACGTAGGGTTCTTAAGTTCTTAACACTTCTTTTGCAGATACTGTTCTAGAATACTTTTTAGAAGCTGCAATGAAAGATTTTGTGGTTGGACGTGTCGATCAGACACAGTGGCATCCAGATTATTGCAGCCCACGCGTTGTGATGTACATCCTAGTCAAGAAGTAAAGTTAAAGAACCTGCAACTTCTACGAGCCCCAGGGTGTCATCTGGTTAGAAGTAACCTTTCTTTTCCTTTGCAAGAAACCTGCAACAAGACAATATGACCAAGCTTGATGCTAATAGGCCAGAAGGCAGTTCATCTATTGCTTCCAGATAGCAAGACTGCAAAGGGGCACGCAAATGCTACATTAGGATGCCAGTCAACTGATAGAAAGTCCTCGGTGATGGATTTCAATCCTATGTCTATTACATTTGGAACCTGGATTCAAACCTATGATGATTTATATTTCTTGAATGATTATCTTTATATGGTATCAATTTAAATTTAATAGCAATCCTTGTGCTTCCTCTCCATCCATCTTCATGGCAGTTTTTATTCAGTCGATTATATTTAGTGTTGTTTTGTCAAAATTTTTGCAGAAGTTAGTGATATCCAGAGAAACTGTTAGAGATTGTGATCCATCTGCCATCTCCTAAACATTTAAATTTGCAGGATTTGTATGTGTTTTCCAAGTAAATTATGGATGATAAAATAAAAGAACCAAACAAATACATACAACTTGTGTTCTAAAATCAACAATATTATCATACTTATCATCTTTGGACTTCTGAAATCTTCAAAATCTAATAAAACACAAGCAAATGAACATAAGGATGAAGCATGACAAGAATTTTAACCTTGACATTCTATCTCTCTCAACCCTTTTTAGGCTTCTCAATCAACACAACTTTAGATAATAATCATATATTAGAAGATGTGTTTTATCTTTCTTTCTCTTGTTTATATAAGAATTCTTTTTTCTTTTAATGTAAATTAGGAACTTTTAATACTTGGATATGATTTTGGATACACTTGGCAAAGTATCAAGATTTACTTCTGTGTTAGTCTATGATAAAACATTGTTTATATAGAAGGAAATTAAGTAATTGAATCTCTATTTTTATGGAAATATCTTTCATTGGATGGACTTGCATTTGTTGAATTTTTTATTATTTTAAATGGTCCATAAATATTATTATACTTCGTTCCTCTTAATATTTTTATATTTATCCAATAAAACATGAAAGTATATTTATCAATCCTAAAAATTCATTAATCCATTTTAATAAATCTTATCTTTTAATCACTTTCATATAATCATCATAGTTAGCAATATCTTAATGTAAATTATTCAGAAAATTAATATGAAATAGGATTTATCAAATTTGATGTTGCTTGAATTATAACTCAAAAAAATTTTGACTAAGAATTGTAGAAAGAAACTTGTAATGTTATATTAATTTTATTTATGATAATGTTATTGACCTAATATTATAATGAAAAACTTTCAAACAATGTTTAAATCGAAAAGTTTCTTATCTTTGTGACTATATATATTTAATTATATTAAACATTATTTTTTTAAAATTCTTAATTGCTTTTGAAAAGTTTCTTATTTTTATGACTATATACATATATATATATTTAATTATATTAAATAATATATTTTTTTAAATCCTTAATTGCTACAAATATATTACGATACGTTTGTTTATAATTACTTATGTCTAATAAGATTAGAAATAAAGAAAAAAAAATATTATTTCATATAAATTATATTGGCGTAATAACATCCCGGTCCCTAATGTATTTTTAATTTTAGGAACAAGGACATGGTTTGTTCATTTATATCAATTAAATCCTTACCACACTTCCCACCAACTACCACAGCTCTCACCAACTACCACCTTTCTTCAGACCAAAATGAAAATGATGACTAGTTCATTCCAACAGAATTTCTACCGAACACAGAGATTCTGGGGCAACATTTTCCTTCAATTTTCTTCCGCAAATGTCGGCTTCCCTCAAGCAACCCCAAGTAATCACCTGCAAAGGTAACTTTTATAGCAAAATGACATATACCCATGTTTTTGTTTATGTTTTTCTTCTGATTTTTGGATAATAATTTGATTATTGATTAGCATTGTTGAATGTGAGTAGCTGCGGTTGCATGGGGGGCTGGAGAGCCGCTGGTGGTGCAGGAAGTGGAGGTCAGTCCGCCGCAGGCGGAGGAGATAAGGATTAAAGTTGTCTGCACCTCTCTCTGTCGAAGTGACATCACTGCTTGGGAAATCCAAGTACTTTTCTTGCTTTTTGCTTTAGATTTTATGGATTGAACTCACTTTTGAACCTTTTTCTTAGTAAGAGTAAAGAACAAAGCCAAATGGGTTGTCTTATTTTTGTTACCTATAAATTTCTATACTTAGACTTCCGTTTGAGATTGATTTATAAGTACTGTTGGATTGCTGGGGCTTCAATGAATACTAAGCAACACAAATGGAAGTAAAATGAGAAACATTTTGAGATGACGAAATGCATAGATTTCTTTGGTTGTTGGAAAGGTAAATGCAGTTTTTCCCTTTTTGTTTGTCATTACCCTTAATACTAACACTGAAATTGGAGGTTATATGACCTTCAAATGTAAATTTCACCAGAATAATTACTGTGTAGGATAGATATATGCTTTGCTCAATACAATTCATTAGCAACTTCTCAGTGGATTTAGTGTTTATGAAGAAAAAGTAGTTAGTGATTTAGAGGTGACACCAGTTGAGGACCCTGAGACTTAAGAGACCATTAGTCTTGCACAGTAAGGAGCTGTGACTATGCTTCCATAAAGAAATACAGTCCAGGTTCAATGTGGATGAAATTGCTATTACTAAGAAGAGATGGTGACTAGTCAGGTATAATGGTTATGTCTCTGATTCAATAAATTTGAATGAAGGTTCTATTAGTTGACAATTTGTTATTCTCTGGCATCAGTTCAAGATTTTTACAAACATTAGCATACCGAGAAAGAGGCAACATTCATGGAAGATGCTTTCTTAGATTCTGCCAAATTGCAGTTGATGGGAAGGAAGGAAACTAAATAAATTTGACTGTTAGAGGTTACACCTTCGATATTTACCCAGCTGGTCTTATTAAAAGTTCAACAGATTTGAATTTCTTTTCTAGAATTTTGTTGTATGATGAAGCTTTTTGTACCTTCCGCTGGCTGCTTATGGGCTTTGTGCGGAAATATTAATAAATTACTTATAAACTGTTAGAATATGTTAGCAAATAAGACAATCTATCTTTTAACTAGTAGCAAAACAAATGTGGTTCTGTAGTCGACTGCAGTTCCAAGAGGCAAGTAATTTTCTATACTGTTGAGTGGAAATATTGTTATATTATGTATAATCAAGCTCAAATTGTCATGCCTCTCTTAGGTGTAGCATGAAATGAGATTTGATCAACATACAAAAGTTTGATGTTTTCTTGTTTCCTGGTGAGTCATGAATTGGGTTGTCTGATAAGCATGTCCTACTTGCCTCCTTGGGAAAGCTAAAACAACATGTATAATCCATATACACATCCTGGAATACTCCTTGTGAGGCTGTTATTTATTACTTAATTGCTATATGTTTTCTGCTTCTTTGGCTTAATCAACATGTCTAACGCAGCCATTTCTGCTCATGCAGCCTATATTTCCTCGAATTTTCGGCCATGAAGCATCAGGGTATCTTCTACGTCTTTTCTATTTGTAATTACTGACAAATAAGACTTACAGGCTTGAGGAAAGTAATACAAATTCTATACAAAATGTAACAGGTTTCCAACGAATTGCAGTTATTAAATTCTTTATAAATGTTTGTTGGAATATAGTTTTAATTTGGATACTCCAAGAAATTGGATTATTGTGTTTGTATCCAAATATTGAGTAATATTTCAAGATAAAATTATTGTCTCTTTTCACCTTTGAATGGTAAGAATCATAGCTAATAGGTTAGTCCATGGCACACAAATTTGGAGGTTATTTTGTTCTGTTATGCTAAGTTGTCCAGAAGATGCACAGCAGCATTATGTAGGCTAATAAAGAATAAAATAGGAGTAGGCTAGATTTAAAAATGAGGGGATCACTTAGTGTATGGTTTTATTTGTGAAAGAATAGCTGCAGATGGTTAGATGCTACCTTTATCTTTGAGAATTGAATTGACATTGTATCATTGGTTACCGTTTTGTAGGATTGTTGAGAGTGTGGGTCCAGGAGTGACAGAATTCAAAGAGGGGGACCATGTACTCACAGTATTTATTGGAGAATGCAAACTTTGCAGGCAGTGTAGATCCGGAAAAAGCAACACATGCGAAGTTTTGGGGTTGGAAAGGAGAGGTGTGATGCACAGTGATCAGCGGACACGTTTTTCAATTAAAGGCAAGCCTGTTTATCACTATTGTGCCGTTTCAAGTTTCAGTGAGTATACTGTGGTGCACTCTGGATGTGCTGTCAAAGTTAGCTCAATAGCACCACTGGAGAAGATATGCCTTCTGAGTTGTGGACTAGCTGCAGGTAAAATTAGAAGCTTTGATTAAGACACTCAGCATACACAACAGTACTCTGTTTAAATCATTTATTAAGTTGGGAAATTCCAGTGAAAATGAACAAAATGACACCTACCTGGTAGTATAATTTCCTTTACAAGAACGATAGGAGATTCAAAATGTAACTACTGTTTGTTATATTTCTCTATCATGGAGATAAATTTTGAAAATGTGTTCTTATAGAAAGAGAAAGTACAAAAATGTTCAGCCATAGGCAATACCACCTTGTTCTTGCACATATGAAGTTCATGCACACTTATATCCTTCACAATATTTGTAGTTGAGGATGTAATTCTTTGTCCCGGGTGAATGTATTTCACAACCAAGGCTATATTTCAGGTCTTGGTGCGGCATGGAATGTGGCTGATATATCAGAAGGATCAACTGTAGTGATTTTTGGTCTTGGAACTGTTGGCCTTTCTGTAAGTATATGGAGATTTATCAACATCCTTGCCTCCCTCACTTACCCAAACCATTTGTGTTCAGATATCTTTAACAGGATCTTAATCAATGTCTTGTATAATCAGGTTGCACAAGGCGCAAGACTCAGAGGGGCATCTAGAATTATTGGTGTTGACACTAATTCTGAGAAGGGCCAAAAAGGTACTTTGTGCATGCTTATTCTGTATGTTCTAATACACATTAATTGATGATGGTTGTCTTTGGTTGTAGCTAAAGCTTTTGGGGTAACAGAGTTTCTCAATCCAAATGACTTTAATGAACCCATTCAACAGGTATTAGTCAACTACATAAGTCAATAACTTGTTTTAAGAAAAGATTATGTAATAGTTACATAAGGATTCAAATCCTATTGAAGCAACTACCTATATAGTATATAATATGCAAGTAAAATGGAGAAATGGAAACAGGAACTCTAATCTGGCAATGTTCCTAGTATCATACTTGTGCTGACCTTTGATTGATATCCTGTGTTTTTTTTTAACTTTTCAGGTTATTAAGAGAATTACTGATGGTGGAGCAGATTACTCGTTTGAATGTATTGGTGATACTGGAATGATTACTACAGCATTACAGTCTTGCTGCGATGTAATTTCTTTTATATAAATATTTAATTTTTTTCTATTTAAGTTTCTTTATTCACTATTTGACTTAGAACTTCTACTTGTCCTTTTTTTTTATCTCTTAGGGCTGGGGTTTGACAGTTACGCTTGGTGTACCAAAAGCTAAACCCGAAGTGGCTGCCCATTATGGACTGCTACTAACTGGAAGAACACTGAAAGGATCTCTATTTGGCAGATGGAAGCCTAAATCTGACCTTCCTTCATTAGTGGACCGGTATTTAAAGAAGGTAAAAAACTAGAAACATTTCCTCTCAGAATTGTGTTTGCTTCAACAATTGCTATTTTATTATAGTTTCCATGAGAGAATTTCCATTCTATATTAGTTTCATGTGCACAACTACTGTTAGTATTCCCATCAACAACCAGATGCAATTCTATAGAAATGCATCCTCACGATATGACTAGAAATTTGAATAGCATACACCAAGAAAAGGTGAATGCATGTATAGAAATTTATTTTTGTCATTAACAATTAGCTTGCATCATAAATTGCTAGACTTGTCTTTTTACATTCAAATTGTTGGAGAATGCAAGGTTTGTTAACTTCATAAATGTATTATTATGTAGGAAATCATGGTCGATGAGTTTATTACTCATAATCTCTCATTCGAGGATATCAACCAAGCTTTCAATCTCATGAAAGAAGGGGAGTGCCTGCGCTGTGTTATTCACATGCCAAAGTAGTTAGCTTTCTGGTTGTAAAGTTGTGAAAGAAACAACAATCATCCGGACACAGCGGATGAATGTTCAAATGTTGAGACATCACTTGTGGAGAATCATGAGAAATATATAGTTCTCTTCCCTCTTTGACTCTAAATGTTCTGCAGTTTCGATGTCTAATAATTTGTATGGTCAATATCTGCCCTTTTCTCAAATTAGAGGATCCACCTATAATTAGACTCAACCTCAGGGGAGGCGAATGAAATTTACCACAACTGTTATATGATTCTGTTTCTATTGACTTGTGATTATTCAATTAGTCTCCTACTCCGCATGTAATTGAATAAACGGTTTTCGGTCTGCATTCGAGTATGAATTCCAAAAAGGACTTAATTATAATACATTCAATCTTCAGAGACTTACTTGTAATTAAGTTAAGGGCTTTGCTCTAAAGTTCCTTAAAACCCTTTAGCTCCTGTTATCAGCTCTGTTTAAAGTAGTTCTTCAACAAATCACATGATTATTTACAGCATCAAGCTCCTGATTTTCTGGTCAAAGCATGATCTATAATTCTATATGTCCAAACAAATCACTGGCACATGTTGAATTAAAAAAGTGCTTCCTGCTTAGTTGACCTACTCCAGTATTTAGGCTTTGTATATGCAGTTATTAGGTGGGGAAGGTGAGAAATCCTTTGACCCAAAAAGCACCTCTGCGTGACAAATCACTTCTGTAGAAAACGAAGTCAGACAAGCCACTTAACCTTTTTCTATAAAATGCCATCAATATATTGCCATCAAACTCTTCTTATTACATCCACGCAAAGATTTCAGATGAAGTTTACTTGAACCAAAAGAAAGAGCAGAAGCAGAACACAAATTGGTAATGTCAGATAATCAGAAAATACATCCGGCGGTGGATGTTGAAGCTGCAGCTTCAACTTCTAAGAAAAGCGGCAGCTCTCAACAGCAGCATCAAGATCCTCCACCAGTGTTACAAAGAACCATTCCAGTAATGCATTCAAACCCACCAAAGAAAGGCAGAAGCTGTTTCTGTAAGTGCTTTTGTTGGACAATAAGCATTCTGGTGCTGCTCTTGATTATCCTTGCAGCCATTGTTGGCATTCTCTACCTTGTTTTCCAGCCGAAACTGCCAAAATATTCCGTTGACAACTTGAGAATAAGTGACTTGAGGCTCAACTTTGACCTATCACTATATGCAAAATTCGACGTAAAGATCACAGCAAACAATCCCAACAAGAAAATCGGAATTTACTACGAAAAAGGGGGAAAACTCAGTGTTTTGTATTCTAAGACGAAGCTCTGTGAAGGGTTTTTACCAAGATTCTACCAGGGTCATCAAAACATAACCAACCTGAACGTTTCCCTAACCGGGCAAACGCAGTATGGAAGCACTGTGATGAAAGCACTTCAAGAACAGCAACAAACGGGGAGAATCCCACTGGATCTCGAGGTTGATGCACCTGTGGCCATCAAACTTGGAAAGTTGAAGCTGAAAAAAGTAAGGGTTTTGGGTCAATGCTTGCTGGTTGTCGACAGCTTAACTGCTAATAACCAGATCAGTATCAAAGCTAGCAATTGCAGCTTTAAATTGAAGCTCTAAATTACTATCATATGTATCATTTTTTTTTCTTTCCTTATTTTTTATGTTTCCATTTTTTGCATAGAAAGGTTGATCATTCTCTTCTTTACTGGGATTATAAGATTATAATACATTACTGTTTTTTCTTCTACTTTTATTTCCCATCTCTCTCTAATTTATTTCTTTCGCGTAAGGCTTATTTGTGAACAATCCCTACCAAATGAAGTCCGTCACTATATACATCAAATATTTGCAAAATTCAACAAAAGCAATTTGTAATTCAAATACTGTAGATTTCAATTTGTTGAACAAGAAAGCAAACCATGGGAAATTTTGTAATATATCTAATCATTATTATCAACATCCTTCATATATACAAGATTCCAAGGTCATTGGAAATCAAACTCCCTCAAAAATGTATTCAGAAACACACTTTTGGTATAAAAAAGCTATAAACTATTCTTTTAGACGTCACAATCACTGACATTGCTCTCATAAATGCTGTATCAAAGGTAGTGCATAGAATGGCCTGTCCAAGAAACAGACTTGTTTTTCTATACAAGCTTTGTGGTGATTGGGAGATCGATCTTGCATATACAAGTACCGTCAAGCATATCCCCGTTTCAATTGTTTATTTCTGTCAAAGGAAATCAGAAACTCATCAAGTGGAACATGAATTGAAATGCTGTGCAGAGAAGTGTGAATTGATGTACATTTAACAATCAAGAGGATCCAAAATATCAAAATTACAAAAAGGATTCTGTTCGGTTACCTGTAATGATATTTTGTAAAACCAAGTCACTGCATAATCCTGATATTATGTATGGCCTAATCACCAGTCAAAGCTTTTGGTCGATGCTCAATGGTCGAAAGCGACATCCCAGTCTGTGAAACTGCTCTCACAAATGCCTTATTGGCTGTCAAAGTTGGTGCATGCCAGCGGTCACCTGTTCCAAAAACAACCTTGTTCTTCAATGCCAGCTTTCTGGTGGTTGGGAGGCCCATCATGCGTTCTGAAGGATTATCATGCACAATACTGTTCAAAATTATTCAGTCAGGTTAATTGATAGATACAAAAGACAATTAGAGGGTGCACATGTAATGAGTTTCAATTACAGTTGATGTACTTTCATATAAGAACCACATTAACTACAATTAGATCTAATTTTTCCACACCAGCATCAATCCAATGAGTAATGAAACCAAACTAAAATTCCACCGTCATGAGTTCCATTTTTTCCTTCAACAATAAATTTATGAAAACAGTTTAATGACATTTAAATTTGAAGTCACCAGCAAAGCTATTTTGACCTAAGTATAAAGTTTTAAGTCCGGTAAACCATACCAGGCCTGTTAATAATATTCATCACCCTACTGTCTTAAAATTTCTCATTTCACTATACCACCTTCTTCTACAAGTTGAACCTCAAATCTTCTACAAATGCAGAGTCAAAATATACAAAACACACAAAGTTCATTTATATTCCCTTTGCACATATTTATTCTTTCTGAGAGCACAAAAATGAATTCCATATCCTTGATACCTTAATGAAAAACCATAACCCATAACCATCATGCCACTAGCTTGAAAAATAGATTTTCAACCTCCAGTACGAGTAAAACCAACCGATGAGATTTGTTTCCATCAATGTCATATTTGACTATTCAAGCTTGAGTAGTATTTAGTATTTTTCTCTTCAGAGAACTGGGAAAATTGGTCATATTTTTCAAACATCAACTAGGAAGGAACAATTCATATGCATTAAGTGTGGCTGTGCAATTTCATTAACCAGGTCCTTAATCAAGAAAGGTTTAGTTCCTCATCTGATGAAACTTTAACAACCCTGACACCATCAATGTTATATATCTGCTGAACACTACAAGCAATCAAGATAAAACAATGATTCTAGAAAAATGGGTAGGCTTCCATGTAACCAAGATGTATATGGTTATGTCAAAGGACGATCAAAGCTTTGCTAAGGTGACTTATGCCAATGGAGCAAACAGACTCTACCATGTTCCAGAGGCAAATATATAAGATGTTGAGTTGACAAGTTGACGGTAGAAAACAATTAAACAAACTTTGAAGGACACATAATTTAGTGGTCAATGAACAGAAAATGGAAAGTAAATGTGAATGTTTCCTCCTTTTGTGGTATTTAAAGACAGAATTGAAAAACTGAGATCAAATTAAGTTGGTTAATACCTCAGATTGACAGCAACATAGTAAATACCTCAGATTGACGGCAACATTTCTCAACCACTGTGACTGTTCTTTTCACAAGCGCTTCGATTATGAAACCAAACAGAAACTTGGTGAGGATAAAGACCATGCTCCGAACTGAGGTGGCCCTTTCTACCAAATTTCAATTGGTGATAATTCCCAAAATTCAGCTTAAGAAGTTGAACTTGTTCAATGCAACGCTTCCTTCTCTTGGCGCTAGTAAAGTTAGTTTGAGCACCTTTGTTTCTCTTATGCCCTCTTTGATTTGACTTTAAAGAGCCCGAACCATGATCAAATAGTTAGTATCAAAGATAATAAGAAAAGAAAAACATCTAAATATGCAAAAAAGGCAAAAAGGGCAAAAAGATTATTTTTAGGCCACCAACCTTGCTTTGAGTAGGGAACTCCAGAAGTTCAGAATTGATGAATACACAAAACATCAACATCTAAATTGCTATAAATCTTGCTTTGGTAGGGATTAGGGAACACCAAAGTTCCAAGTTGACGAATAGACAAAAACATTTTTTTGCCATTTTTGCATATCTAGATATCGATGCCCATCTATGTGTCTCCATTACTAATTGCTGGTCAAGTTTAGGAGATCTCAAAGCCAAATCATAGACAGCATAAAAGAAACGGAGCTAAAACTAGCCTTGCCAGCACGAACTGAACGAGTTTGGCTTCTAGAGTTGAATGTTGGAAATTATCACCAACTGAAATTTACTAAAAAGGATCATCTCGCTTCCGACTTTGCTCTTTACTCCCACCAAGTAGCTGTTTGCTTTCAATTTACATACATACAACAAGAACATGAAGATTACAATGGGAGAGGACTATGCAAATTTCAAACAGTTCATGGAAGCTTGGTGGCTAAAAAATGTTGCCTTTAATGTATCTTCATATATTAGCTCACCCAAATTACTTCTTCAACTTCAAGCAGCATAAAAAGAAGAAATTATCACATGTAGTGTAGATTTAGTGTTCAATGACCACCAAAAATATGTAAACTCCAAAATTTTATAGTCACTTCTAATAACAATTTCCACCCAATATTTCTCCATAGCTAAGTGATACCAGACAAGTAAAATGCCTGATAAACTCACATGAAGAATTTCAATAATTCATCAGCTCTCAACTTTTCATTAGGCCCTCCACACATCAAGACTAACTCCTTGAATTCTGAAAGCACACTTTCACATATCATGCCTCTTTTTCCTGCTATTATACCGCCCAATTCCTCATCAATTGGACTCTGAACTTCAGACATTGCCTAGCAAGATGTCAAGACAACCTTTAGTAAAATTGAGCTCAAATTTATCAAGCAAACATATACAATCTTCATTAGGTAAAACAATAAGAAAATAAAATTGTACATCAGAGAAATATACATGATAAAATAGCTGAATGCTTTCTTAACAGGACATTTAACAAGTAGTTATAACTAATACTTACAAGCATTGTTTGCAAATACAAGTACAATAAGGGACAAGGGACAAGAAATAAAAAGAGGAAATGTATCTGATATCTTGCTAAGCAAATCATCCAAACACAAAGCACTTTGTTTCATTCATATAAAAAGCAACCTCACTACTACCACAAATCCAATCAACCTACTAGCCTGTTACACATATATTAGAACTTTCAAAGACGATAGATAGAACATCATAAAACACGCACAGAAGCTTTATCAGAAGCTTTTAAGCTTCTTGATTTAACTTTCAGACATCTAAAGTATGCTTTAAACAGCCTATACATGCAAAAATAATACTATAACCAATTCACAACTTTAAAGTACATGCTTTCGTTATTAACCCCTTTAAACCTCTACCATGCCATAGAGTTACAAAGAACAGAACTTATGCCACTTTATCAGTAAATGGTAAAATTTCTTTACAAAGCAACTCATATTAGCCTCACATTGTGAAGTAATGAACAAATTTTCTCCAAGGCTTAGACTTATGGTTTCATATAAACAAAACTTGGATAAGTCACCCAATATTCTCCCTGAAAGACCAACTAAATGAATGTCTTGTAATAACTACTTTAAAATGGTGGGTTCAGCTAACTTAGCTAGGAAAGTCTACTGTCATTTAATATGGTATCTAGGGTCAATTCTATTCACAACATGAAATAAGATTTCTGGAATGGAGTAGAACTAGCTCTCGTTGTGCAGCCTATAGACCATATTATCTATTTCTCAAACTGGAAACAACAACTGCTTAATAAGCATGGTGAAAGATAAGTTAGAAAATTCTAATTGCACAGAATTGCAATCATAAGCAAATAAGAAAACAAGATTGAGCCTTTTCAAGTGTTTAAAACTTGAGAGTATCTTAAGTCCTAAAATATTAAAGACCATGAGAATTTATAACCTGAGCAATAACAAACTGAGTGTTGCCCTTAAACCGCTGCCTCAGTTCAATATCCGGTGTGGCCAAAATTTTTTCTGCACAACCATTACTGATTCCCGACACCAGAGCAATCAAAGCTGTAGTATCAAAGTTTATCAAATCACCCCACTTTAGCAAGTGATCTGGCTCACCAATGGAACATAATTTCATTCGTGATAGAATAGAACCAAAAGCATCCCCCAAGTTTACTCCTGCATTCTTTTCTTCAAGATCGAAAGCAGCTGCATCAAGAACCAAGTTTTTGACACCACATTCTGATCTCAAAACATCATTGCCCATTAAATCAAGCTTTATTTCAAGCACACACGCCTCACCAAACAACCTCGGATGAACATTAATCCACTCATCTTCTACTTCCTCACAAAACTCAAACTCAGACAGAGAAACCTCAGAGGCCCCAAATTCATTGCAAAGACGCTCACGGACAAAATTCCCAACTCCATTCGAGAAAAATAAAATAACTGAGAAAGGTTTCAACGACTGCGAAGTTCCAGCAGCAGCCAGGATTTCCTCAACCCTTAACTTCAGCCCCTTATTTTTCGGACATCCATTCCAAGAAATATAACGTGGGTTTCTATCAGAAACAATAATCCAAACCGGGTTTTTATTCAGAGTACAAATTAAATCGACATGAACTGACTTCAACCCATTTCTTATCGTTTTACAAACACGCGAAACCCCAGTTATAAAAGGTTGCTGGAGAACAGAAACCACGGCCTCAAGGTGCCCAATGTTAGAACTGCACAAATAGAAATCCGTTTAACCAGAATTACGGAAGTTAATTCAATTCACGTTTGGAACGCAAAATTTTGAAAACGAAACAGAAAAATGAGAGAGCACCTGAGAGGAATTGGAGAAGTGAGGCTTGAGAAGAAGTTGAGCTCGGAGTTGGCCAATCTGAGAAGAGTTTTCTTGCATGATTCTGTGATTTTGGTTGTTGAAGGAAGCCTTTCTATCCTGTGTATTGTGTCTCTGCATCTCTGCTTTATCGCTTCTACTTCCTCCATGGGAATCTAGTTTGTGAGTCTCAGATCATTTGTAGTCGTACTACGGACAAATGGCAACAGTGTTGGGAGTTTGGCAGTGGGTTTCCAACGCGAATCACAAAACGGTGGATCTATTTGATAAAAATAGGAATATTAAGCTCTTATTCAAGTAATATAAAATGTAGGGATCGGAATGTAAGAAACCCATGACTGGCGCAGACCTGAAGTGGGCCAATCATAATACTTGATGGGCTAGGCAGGGTCCAGCTTCAATTTCTTAGGCCCGGTCCAAGGGAAATTACATAAATTTCCCCAGTGTTCAAAATAATTACAGGCGTAGCCAATTCCAGAGAACAATATGCAAATAGTCTAGTCCTCTCTTAATTCTTCTTGTTAGATAGGAAACCGCCAGAAACTGATTCTCCCTCTCCTTATTGTCGAATTCAAGCTCTAGGATTTGGTTGGTTTGCTTCAAATTTCACTTCTTTCCTTTATCTTCTGCTCAGACTCAAATCCATTAATGCTTTGGTTTCTTGTATGCGCAGGTGAATTCTATGGCTTCCGAAGAAGACGACTCAATCGAGCAGGCAGCTGCAGCGCGGCGAGAGAGGCTGCAAGCACTGAGAGCTGCTCAGGAACTTTTGACCACTCAGGACGACGAGTCCGCTCAAGCTGATGATAACGAAGATAATGAAGAAAGGTCGGTATTTTGCTATCACTCCTATTCTTATCAAATTTGTAATTTTTTTTATTATTATTTAAATTTAGGCGTTTAAGTTATGATTGGGTTGTTGATTATTGTGTTGATTGGAGTTTTAAGTGGGAACGAAGGGATATGTTTTATATGCTATTACCAATTATGTGTTATGAAAACTTACTGTATGAAAGCTAAAGAAAAAATTGGTGATACGTGTAATTTTCGCCAGCATTCAGGTGGGTTGTAAAAGCAGCTGGTATGTGTAATTTCCACAAGCATTTGGCTGGGTTGTAAAAGCTGCTTGCTTTCTCAATCACTTTACTTCCTGTGTTTTATGGGATAGAGATTTAGCATAGGAATCTCCAAGTGCCAGAACAAATTCATGGGCATGTCTTAGTCTCGAGAATTAGCTTTAATTCACAATATTCAAGTTTATGAAGCAGCCGTATCACTCCTTTTAAAGCGACAAGTTTGACTAGTTGACTACATGTTTAACTGCTGTGATGCTTAGAAGAATGAGTTATCTTATGCATAGAGAAATATTTTCTTTTTGTTATCAGCATTGGAAAATCTGATGATGCATTTAGAAGTTTGATTACTTGCTCCTACCATGTGGATACTTTATTGAATGCTTATTTTAAAATGTACATGTTTCATTTTGCAGTAACCTCAACATGAAATTTCGAAATTATGTTCCTAATGATAAGCAACTTCAGGAAGCCAAGCTTGCTCCACCAGTGCTACCAAAGTTCGAAGACCCTGTTGAAACAGCACCTCCACCATCAGAAAAGAAAGAGGTAAGTGCTGTTTCACTAAACAGTGCCTTTCGTGCTTTTCTCTGATTGATCCATGTGCCTATTTCAATGTATCCTAAATTTGGAGTGTTGTTCAGGATCCATTTGTCAACATTGCTCCAAAGAAACCAAACTGGGACTTGCGGAGAGATGTGCAAAAGAAGCTTGATAAGCTTGAGAGGCGCACACAAAAGGCAATATATAAACTTATGGGTAAGTGATTGCCATTTTTGACACGTGACTAGCAAATGCACACACTTGTACCCTAAATACACAAATGTGTAGCAAGTTTGATCTTATTTTTCATCCCCATTGTAAGTGGTGGTGGATTGAATTACATTCCTCCCTCTAATTCTGTTAAGAAAAATTTAAAGAATAGTTTAATATCCTTGTACCTTTCTTAGATTACAATCTCTTGTTTAACATTTTCTATATTTTTTTTCTTTATGTTTGTTTGTTACTACCTTTCCAAGTTAGTGTTCTTGTTGTGATTAAAACTGCCAGTGGGGAGATTCCTTTTGGGTCATATGGGGAAGAGTGAGTTATACAGGTCAGATTAACATGTGGCATAAAGCTAATAAGACCTGGTGTGAACTTATACTTTGACTAAGCTTCTTCAACCTGTTTTTTGCCAGAGTTAAACCATTTTTCTTGGGAGGAATATTATATCCTTAGATAGGCTCAAGAGGATTTGAAAACTAAGGGTTACAGCATTCAATCCACCTCTTGGGTGTAGAGCTAAACCAGGTTTAAGTGAAAGTTATTCATTACAGTTGTAGCTTTGGGTGAAAATTGTGATGCCATTAGGAAAATTCAGCAATAATCTCTGATTTTGTGCAAAAATATTATACATAGGCCATAATGCATTATTTTTTTCGTTAGATTGGGATTATGTATCTCCACTGTCCTTTAAAATTGTTTGAAGTGTTTCATTTAGTCCAATTTGACTTTATTTAGGCCTTCAATATTATGACAAGATGTTTAAAGATCAGACATCTGGTACCTGGCTGGACCCCAAACTTGTCACAGCTTCCCCCAACAACCCGGTGTGGATTTGGATTGGAGAACACATATCTTGCTAGGCATGGATAACACTTATCCACACCCAGCCTGGGAAGTTACCATTTGCATCCTCTACAATGAAACATGTCTTATCAGGATTAGGAATGAGGTTCATGGTGGCCCCTAAACATCTTCCCTTAATCCATATTTTAGAAGATCCTAGCTTTTGTTACTTAAATTATGTGATTTGCTTGTGTGACTGATACTTGCTTTGTTCTGGACTTCTGGTGCCTAAGTTTCTATATGCTCTTAATAATTTGATCGTGCAAAGAAACTATGCCATATAACTCTGTTAATTGATAGTTCATGTGAAATTTCTCTGACTTCAAATTGTCATTTTCTCAGAGCAACAAGAAAAAGAAAAACTGATGGATGAAGATGAAGATGAAAATGGAAATGCCATGGAAGATTAGAATTAGACCACAGCAAAAACCCGTTGAAGAAAACTTCTGCTCGTCAGCAAATCGTAGAACTAGATGCAGTTGCTGGCCCAACTGGAAGACTTGTAAGACTTGACTGTTTTCTTTTACAACAGATCCTATGTTCCCAGTTTCAACAAAATTTGTATGTTTTTAACAAGACGGATAGTGATATGCTGTGAAGGCGATATATCAAAGCCCATTTTGTCTAGATTCTGAGATTAGATTGTTGAAATACAACATAAGAATTTAAATGTTAACTTCAAGTTTCAGCTTATCTTTGGTTATTGTAAATGGCAGCTTCTGTCGAAAATGCCCGGTTTCCACTTAATAGAAAAATGATAAAAAGGAATACCCGAGTGAAACTTTTAAGTTTGAAAGGTTAATAAACAGATATTGTTCATTACGTATAAAACTATGGCACTTTCTAAGATTTGGATGATTTTTTAAAATAAAAAAAGAAAGTATTAACATTTTATTCTCAAGTATTCATTCTTTTCAGATTTTTGTCCTTGAAAATATATTGATTCAATGGAAATTTTGCACGTCGTAAGTTTATATGACATTGATGGCGTCCCCTCACAAATTTTTTTTTTTTTACTTATTTCAGTTTTTGCTATTTTTGTTTTCAATATGCACTATACAAAGGGGAAGACCAGAAGTTACATAACAACTTGAATAGCATATAGCTTTTTCTCTAACGAAATTAAAGCAATAGCATATTGTCAAGGCTTCATCCTTGCAAATAATGATTAAATTGCTTTTTATCATTTTAAGCTTGTTAACTATTACAAACATTCTGAAAGAGTAAACAAAGACATTTATACATCTCTTGTTTATATTTAGATATTGTTTTAGGAAATAAAAAATAATAATATTATCCTCATCAAAATGGGTGTAAAATTGTTTGATCAAACAAAGCACAGCATATTTTCCGGGCTCATTTCAGTGGAAAGGAGAAGAAGAAATACACATTTACTGAATCATCATAGGTAGAGAAAACCATCCTTTTGTTCCTAGAAACAGCCAATTTACACACATTTGGGAACCTTGTACTAGACTCTTATCACAGGATGAGTTATTAATTCCATTGAAAACCAAAAGAGAAGGCAAATTGCAGGAGCAAGAGAGAAGAATATAAGTGAAAAAAGATAGCTGAATATAATGAACATTCGATACACGACACAAGTGAAGAATAGTCCACCTGGTTTTCATTTCTGACTGGCCGTTCTTTGCTTGAGCTTGGCTTTTGTATATCTGTAACATAAAATTTTTTTCATTCTTATAATGTGGCCTATCTTCTGTCACCCTTGAGTAGGTTCGAGCCAGTTTGCCCCCTGCTCACGTTCTCGTCATTCCAGGAAGGGTGCACTGAAGGAAGTTGATATTCATCAGGTTTTAAGGCCAAAGCAAAATCAGGCAAAGTTGGCGCTGTCTCCATGATTCTGCAATTAACATTTTACAAACATCCCCGAGAACCGTTCATTGTTAGCATATTTTGCCCGCGATATAAAGTTGCATATGTACATAAGATTTACTCTTTTTGTGCTATAAGAGAACTTACTTTTCATGAGAGTATAGATCACGATTTATCCGCACCTTGCTTGAAGTATCTTTTGGAATTTTTTCGGAGAGATACTTCATAGTTCCCCAAAGCGGTGGATTTCTGCTCCCACATCAAGAAAGGAATTAGTTAGGTCAATTGCATCAACATGTTCTACTGGTCTACATAGTATGTAAAACAGAAAAATCCCATAAACTTATATTCGTATTTACAAACATACAATTCTTTATTGCTTCAGATATTTCTAAACATAAAGTTACTACTGTACAAATTGTTTCTCCTAAATACTTTTAGCTAATTATGGATCCCATTATAGCATTTCATGTTCAACACTCTCCCTCGTGCAAGGCAAAACCAATCATAAGCTTGTCACCCACATACAACACGAGATTCAATGACAAGCTTGTCACATAAGCCTAAAGACAAGCTGACATTGCTGCACACTAATTTTTTTTATCAACAGTCAAAGGATCCTCGGATTTTCACTCAATACCTTTTTAAACTTATCAAGTTAAGAAACCATCAATCCTAAAAATTTGAGCTAACAAAAGTTCTAACAACGAATAAGCTCCTGCTTCATAATCAAAGTACAATTCATTCCACAATGAAACTAGAAATAAGGGACGGAGGACAAAATATGTTCCTCAAGTTTCAAACCAGTTGCCTCCAGCAAACTCATCAGTAGTATACGCTATTGCCTGCATTTTACGAGCGGAGAACCTTAGACTCCCTATGATATGAATACGAGCAGTCGCTGTCATTCCATATCCGCAGATACTTGCTAACTTACAATACTTAAGAAACAGCTTGTTGAAAATGATTGAAGTGCTTTGAAAATTTTTTTTGACAAGGACACATCTGCTGTCTATTGCTGCTACTGCTTATCCACAAAAAGGAGAGACATACTACGGAATAGTGCTTCCAATATAAAAAACTTCGACAATTGGTTTCTTATCTCTAAAGACAATATCAAAAACAAATAAATCAATAACAAATAATTCTTTGGTGAATACCTTGATAAAGGAGGAGCTGCATTAAATGCTTCACATGCCTTCTTACTTTCTTTGAAATACTCATCTGCCGCTTGCAGAGCAGCTACAGCCATCCCATGGAATTTTTCTGTGTTTCCCTCATCAAGGATCAAACCATGGTAATAATATGCTGCAGCCTGATGGGGAGGAACAAGAGGGAGCAAAAAGAATACAAAAAAGAATAATAATAACTTAGCCGGACAAGTGCAAAATACGAGTTCAAGATTCACACAGCATATGATGCTAGGAGCAGAAGAAACTAAGTTGGATCCACCAATAATGTGGAATATTTAGTCGCTGATGATGTTAAAATCAAATCCACCAAGGCAAGCAGATTACAAGTAATTTCTAGCCAAGTAAAAGAAATCAGAATAGGGGACATCACTGCTTCAAGGAGATGATAAACGAAACCAATTTGATAATCTACCAACATACTACCTACGCAACAACACTGAAACCATGAGTTCATCCATTGATTGCTTTCCTCGTCACATGAAAACTTAAAATCCCCAAAAACTTGCTTCAACCACCTCAGTTTTATGAAGCAATAACTGCCAATGAAATCCCCATAACATAAAAACAAACCAGCAAAAGAGGTTTATGCAATTAAAATTTCCTCATTTCATCCAAATTCACTTATCTTGTAATCAAGCAACATCAAGTTTAAGATGTGACCACTTCTTATGCTTAGTTCTCAATATTGCCTACATGTGAGACTCTACACTCCTTGCAGTATAAAAAGGTCAACCATCAATTTGACGGATCCAGAAGCCAAAACAGCTCAAATCTCTGGAAATGTGTGGCAGAATTAATGGTTCCATTTTTGCTCCATCAGTCCTTCATTTTTCTTTCCTTTTCTTTTCCCATTTTTGTTTCTTGTCAGTTGACATATTCTATCATCAATACTAGCCCGTAAATGTCCAAAATTGTTACAGAAAGTCATCCACCACCAAGAATTTGTCCATTATCATTTATTCCATTAAACCAATAAGAAAAGTATTTATTTAAATGGTTATCAGGTCTTCTGAAACTTAACTAATTTATATGTTCAGTGCCTTTTATTTTATTTTATTTTAGTCTGAGATGGAAAATTACTTAAAAGTAACAGCTAAGCTATAAACAAATATCAGTTGCACACAGCAATGTGCAGAGACAATTTCAATTGATTAGATATGTTACAATAAAATTCAGACATTATCACAGTAACAATAAGTGAGCACTGTTAGCCCCCTAGCAAGACAGAAAGAGTAAGAGAAAGCAATCATGCTCTACCTTTGCTTCAACATATTTCCACTTCACAAAGAGCCGATGTTTCTCCCCCCAACCATTTGTTAACGGAAGATTCATGATATTGTCTTGAGCCTGAGAAGCAAAAGCATAACAAGGCAATGTGTATTTCAGTTATCCAACTGGATATCAATTTAACACAGATAATATGATGAGTATATGAGAGCATAAATCATGAGAACACAGTGAACAATCTAGAACAACATATCACAACACATTGGCAGAAGAGACAAATTTCTTGTTCATGGTGTTTAAACCTCCCCTTGTCAATAAGTTGGCTAAACACTCAAAACTTATAGTCGAACATTCCTTAACTTTTAGATGATTAAATATAGTCGAACATTCCTTAACCTTAAGATGATTAAATTATAGTAAGCAGGGTAATTCTATAAACCTGGCGGCACATGTGTTAGCATCCTACAGACCACAATTTCCCATCCATACATTTCAGTTATACATGAATATTAAATAATTTATGATTGAATGAACCAATAAGAAGAAGATGATTCCATGAGCTATTATATAGTCACAAAAGCTTTACACAGAACTACATAATCATCAAAGAAGACGATGCAACAAGCAACAATGGAAGCATGAAAAATTTATTAATATATCCCACAAGTCGACAAATATCCTTAGTTGGTAAGAGCTCACAGAAATGACTGAATAGATAATGCATTTACCTGCTGCCAGTATTTGACCATCTCACAGGCAAGTCTTCGCTTCACAGCCAGAGTGGCTTTGGTACTATCAATTGCCATTCCAAGTTGAATATCAACACCCTATATCAGATAACAGAAGGGTATGAAACCAGAGAGAAAGATAGAGAGAATAGACAGGAAGAAAAAACAGCACATTACATCTGTTTAAATTTTAGCTCATCATCTTTTAAACAGGAAAGGTGTCGGTACACCTCTTTACTTCTAAAGTAATTAGTAGGGAAAAAAAGTTCTCTTCTTTTCATTTTCAGTTATTTAGCATTTATTGAGGAGATAAAGGAAGAGATACAAGATTATGTCAAGAGTATAACATGTATTGCAAATATATATATTGCAACCTTTCATGAACTAAAACTGTCTCAAGTGCAAGCTAGTACCTGCCCCAATGCCTGCAGGCAAAGTGCGCGGAGAGCTCCTTCTGCTAGGTCTACAGGTAAGTCTCTCCTACAATCAAAGAAGAAATTAATAGAAAAGATAGACTGCATGAAGCATGAAGAATCCAGAAACAGATAGTTGCTTTCATTGCAAATTTTTCATCTTTAAGAACCTGATTTCAGAAGGCAAGTGTGGCAGAACATGTCGAACTGCACAATCCAAGAATCCTGCTGCCTTCAAGAAAATATCAATGGATGCTCGCCTGCTCTCTGCCACACACAACAGAAGATGACACCTTTGAATTGGGACCAGTTGAAATAAGAATAATTATGCAACATCCAAAAGATAAGAAAAGGAAAAATGAATGCATGAAATGAAAGAAACCTAAATGTCTACATAACATCGTTGCAACATACATAACTCTCTCACTCAGAAAGATATACCTCTAAGGAATTAATCCAGTGGAAGAAAGGATGATTACTCCAGAAGAAACTGTCAATGCCTTTCAACTTCAGTAATCCCTATTTTAGTATAGATAACTACAGACCAATTTGGACCAACTCTTCCAAACTCTTCAACAATTTAGAGTGCATGTGAGAATATACAATGCAGAACCAAAGATATTTCCACAAACCTTGCTTTATTTTATAACAAGCTCCAAATGAAAGTTTTTTTACTCCAGAAAGCATACAATTCATCTCATTATTAGCAAAAATAAAATTTTAAAAAGATCTAAATAATTTTAAGTTGCTTTTGATTATAACAGAACATTGAACTAAAAAAAATTTAGAACCAAAAGGTTGCCATCAAGATTATAAATGTCAAACTCATAGATTTGAAAATTCTGTAATATAATAACCAGTTCTAAATGATGAGAATAATAATTGCATGAATTTAGAATCTAACAAAAGAAAAAGAATGTTGAAATGCGTTGGTTTATCAATGATAATGGAGAGAAAAAAGAGTCCAGCACACCAGCAGCATGAAATTTGCAATAAATACTCACCTTCTGATACTTTTGGTTGATGGCCATCGGCAGATGTTCTTGGAAGTAGCAATAAGTTGGCTTGTGATACTGATAGCATTGCCATCAAATGCAAGACTGACAACACCTCATACCAGGCATTGGAAATGGCTGTTTCCTGCAAGTAAACGGTCCATATAAAATCCAGAAGTCCTACAAGCTGAGGCACGGAATCCCAAAGAAAGAGTAAAATAAAGATATGCATCCTGCCCCTCTCACCTCTGCTTCATCCTCTTGATTAATCCAAACAAATTGTACTTTGTGTTGTAAATGGTTTCCTAGTGAATACAAACTCATTAGAATTTTCCAATTGTCAGACAGTCAAAAACTCTAAAGAACATGGTATTAATGCACAATTTACCATCTTTTACTAATCCCAAAAGTACAGGCAAGTAATCTTCAAGAGCCTGATGAAGATCAGCCAATGTTGAACCTCCTGCAGAGAGAATAATTCCACTTGATTCATCAATGATACTGCCTACTAATTACTAATAAACATAAGGCTTTCATAGTATGAAATACAAACCATGTTGTGTAGCACTTTTTCTTCTTGTTCTTGTAACTGTTGGTCCTTCTTGGGCTGCCATGACAACTATACGAGTCCTTAAAGCAGATAAACGCTCCACCAAACTCTTCGACAAGCTGTCACCAAGTGACTGAGAGAAATCAACTGGTTTAGGAATCCGTAATCCAGGTACATAAACAGAAACCTCGCCAATATTTCCAGGTCTCCGCCTATTTCCACCAGTATCCTTGGATGTTGACAAGAAGCAGCCCATATCCTTAAACTTACTATATCTACCAATTTAAGAAAAACAATATCAATCAGCAAAAATCCAATTAAATTTATGGATGCACGCAAATAACAGGGTCCATGCAATAGATTCATATAACCATGAATTAGGGTAAAATGAAATTTGAGAAAATGAAGTTCAAATAATGTAGATGTATAAGTCACAAGGAAAGTGGACAAGTAGCAGAGGTGAAGCCATAAAGAGAAGCAATTAATATCCAACCAACAAAAAGCAAAATTAGTAGGTTACTCACGAGTAGCATCCAAATCACTCTCACTGGAACTCTCCAAAAGATTTTGAAAATGATAAGTTTGCATCTAACTATTTCAAAAATAAATTAAAATATTTCCATTTCTTTCTGTCTAATTCTTATACACATAAAAAGTGGACCATTCTTATAATACAGAAACGGGTTATCTCATCTTGTCCCTTACCAGAAGGTTGAATGATGGGTCAAAAGTTGCAGTTTCTGCACAGAAGAAAATGAAGAAATTAGAGAAATTTGAAAAAGGAAAAGGAAAGAAATTCATCACAAGTAAAGCATGACAATTGACTTTCCTTTTCAATGAGAAAAATAAAACGTATCAATACAAGTCGAAAACCTGTCAGCTTTACCATTACACATGAATATTTCCAAAAGAAAAATGTGAAAAAAAGGAATTTGAATTCAACCCGGAATTGAACATCGAAGCAAAAGCAGTTTGAATCAAAGGGTAGATAGCAAACAGATCAAACGCTCATAAACTCTATTGATATAAATGTAAAGAATTCAATGAAACTAACAACAATAAAAAAAAAGCAAACCCAAATTGATAAAGATTGTGAGTAAAGAATCTCCAAATAAATTCAAACAAGCAAAGCAACGCCGTATTAGCTAAAATTTAAGAAACTTCAAAAAATTTCAAATTTTTAAATCACCCCATAAAACTTCTCAGCTGAACTTGATCATACAACAAGCAAGCCAAACTAAAACAGAAGCCAAAGCAGAATTCTAATCCGTTTCCAAAAGATTGATCGAAGAACTAAGAAACGACGAAATGGGTATCATTGAAAATTCTTACCCTCAAATTTCAGACATCAGTCTCTTCGATTCTGTTAAAGAGTCAAAACTCTACTCAACTCAAACTCAAACTCAAAGCAGCGTCAAACCAAATACTGAAACAAACAGAAAAAATAAAAGAAAAACCCTAAAAGAAATGCATAGTGGAAGCAGAAGCTGAAACAGCAGGAGAAGGAGCCGCGATCGAAATTCAAAATTCTGAAGAAAAACTAGGTGATTGGCTGATTGGAAAATTTGGAAGAGGTAGATGAAGATAGAGAGAGAGAGAGAGAGAGAGAGACAGAGAAGGGAGCGTGGAATATAGTAGAATAATAGTCTACAGAAGAAATAATATTAAAAATTAAAAATTGAATGGAAAAATGATAACTACTAGCAGTCCGGAGTAGAAGCGGTGGTAGTATTTATATTAACGTAAAAGTAATACAACTTTTCCCTCTGTAATCTCGTTTTATTGGCGCCTAACTCTTCTCCCACCCTTTTTAAACTCTCCTCTTCCCTTTTCTTTTTTATCTCCCACTCTCAATCTTCCTTTTGCTTGTTTCTACTTCTTGTCCAAAACAATTTCTGGTAGGACAGATCAATCACATCGTGAAATTAATTTTTATTATTGAAACAAACAACAATTTTCAATTAATAAAATAAACATAAAATAATATTATTTTTACATCAATTTATTGCCAACCTATTCAAACTTGTATTTGGGAATGTTCGCAAAAGAGATGGTTTAAATATAAATTATTTTAAAGTTGGTTAATTACGACAATAGATAATTTTTTTTTTTTTCAAAATAATACCTAAGAAAAATGTCAAAATTATACGTACTTACATTTATATTGATTATAATGATAATTAAGATAAATGAGAAAGAATTTTAAGAAAACATAACATGTGAAACACGTGGAAAATATTAATATGGTGTTTTTCTTTTTAAAAATTGAATGGAAGTTTTACTTGCAAGATATGCATTAAAGGGAAATGGCTTTGTGTCGAAGCATTTATAGTATAGGTATATCTTTGCTATATTTTCTAAGAACCTTCTTTGTATGAGAGGATCATAATTTAGAAGAACATTTTTACTAATTTTAAAAGAACATTTTTATCACATACCCAACCTAATATTATCAGTTGTTTGTCGCTCTCTCTTATAAAAATACTCACGTTGAAATCAAACAAATGCTATATCATTTATGAAATATAAAATGACCAATTCATTTTTAAATTAATAAACTTTCTTGCTTGTGAATGAATGAAACCAGAAGCAAAATGGTTGAAATTGTGGGCGTGATCATGGAATAGAGAATAATGTTATTAAAGCGGTGAATCCATTGATTGTTCTTTGAAAAAACGGGTTGGAAACATTTGTGAATTACCCACTTGTTGCTTGTTGCTTGTTGCCAAAAAGTGTTTCCACTTGCTTTGCTAATTGCCAAAGTACCAACTTGTGTTGCTGCTTCCTGTTGCCAAATATATACAGCCGCTGTGTCACATGTGACACCATGACAACTTTGACTCCCGTGTGCTATCACCGAAAATTCTTAGTACAATTTTTTAATTAATTAGTGATTTTTTATAATCAATATGTTCATAAATATTATTTTAATACTAACATGGTACAACGACGGTAATTTTCTGTATTAATTTTACATAACAATAATTGATAATAAAAATCTTTATATTTGCCGCATTCAAAGTTTATTAGTAATTTTTTATTAATTTATAGGATATTATTAATACGAGATTATATGTTACATATACTATATTTTATACGTAATTAGATATAAGTTTTTTTTAAAAAAAATAATCGTTGGTTAGGGAGAGACTCGAGTGTTCTTAAGCAACATGATGGGATTGCCAAGAAAGTCTACATCTATTATTACCAATGATTAAGCACTTGATAACTACAAGGAGAACAGCAATAGAACAAATGGGATACGTGTCGAAGATGTAATGGTTGGAGGCTCCGGACAGTCCGGTGCCGAAAAGTAAGTGAATTTATCTGATCAAAGCCAACAACGTCATAGGAGGACACGTGTCAGTCATTCGAGAGGATCTTACACTAATAAGAATGCGTTCACCTTCCTATTATTGTAAGATTGGGACAATGTTTCGATGCAATGTAGGGAGCCAAGAAGGGAAAGATGCAAGGAATGTAGAGGCCACACGCCGATTTTGTTGCACGCAACATAAATGTTGCACGGAAGTGTTTTCCTACAACAAAAATTGACGCTCACTCCCCTCTCTCTCTTTCTTTTTTTTTTCTTTTTTTTTTAACTATTACAAATCTACTAATATTTTAATCTAGATTCTTATTGGTATTTACAACCGGGATCTACTGAAATTTAACTGGAAAGATATTGGACAGTTGTAGAACACCCAACATCCAGAAGTCGACCTAGATATCCCTGAAAAAGGTCCCACAATTTGTGGGACAACCTTGCCTCTTGGCAAGGGTCGAAGGCTTGCCCTCCCACTAAGAGGGCAAGCCCTCTAGCCACTGAGGCAAAGCCTCAGTGGTTTCCTCTTTCTCTCTTTAAAATAATTAAAATATTTCTTTATTTATCATTTTATTAAATTCAAATATATTAATACAGTAATTTTGTAATTATCCATTAGCGAGTGTTTTTATTTTTAAAGTAAAGATAAATTTATTCATTTTGTATCAAATAAATTCTTAATCTCCATTAAAATATATGCTAGTTGTAAAATAAGTGTCATTACTATACAATCATTTATTATATATTTATCATATTAATTAAAAAATTTATTATTATTTCCAAACACATAAATGTACATGGTTTGAAGTTAGAATAGGAATATTCTTTCTTTCTATTGTTATTAATAAATTACAAATATATAAATATATTCTATCATTTGTGATTAAATAAATAAATGAGAGAATCAGATCCGCACATATATACATGCAATTATTCAAATATTTTATTTTTCCAACAGAATCAGATTTAATTTTAATTATAAATTATGCTCATTCTCTTTACAAGTTGGAACAGAACAAGGAATTTTGTCCGTAAATAAAATAATAATAATTCATCATAACAAATAATAATATTAAAAAATTAGCAATATTTCGTAAAATATTTATATTTTTTTTAATAATCGAATAAGAAATAATATTTAAATATTTGTTAAAAAATAAATAAATATTGTTTATGACTAAAGTTGTATAATTAATAAATATCTAATTTTTAAAAATTTCAATTTTTGAAGCAAAATTTAATATAAATTATGTCAAAAGCATGAAAAGTACACGGGAACATTTTATTCGACATGAAAGTGATTTGATCTGAAGTTCATTTAATTTGTATGTGGAGAATTATTTGAAATTTGTTCTTATTCTCTTTTGGATACTTTCTAATTTTCTAGTCTTTCACTAGAAGATTTATTAGCTACATCAAAATTTCTCCTATTTTTTTAATAAATAATTTATTATTGTTGTTAGACCGTTCTTTTAACATTTAAAATTAAGTCAAATTTTTACATATATACTAATCTCACAAGACAGCTATCAGATCCATATTAAAGAATAAAAGCCCAAAAGATAAAAAATCTAAATTTATAAAACTTCAATCAATATTTTTTATTGAGGGCGGACTTAATGGAGATTCTGTTTGAAGAAGTCGTATCTCATCTGAATTATAGGTAAACTAAAATACTGAATTACTTTTTAATTAGAATTTTACTAAATTATAGATTATCTCTAATAAGAGTTCTATCTAAATTAATCTTTCAAATAACCTAATAGATTAACGAGTATATAAAGAAAAAAAAAAGAAAAAAAGATGACTTTTTGCTCCCACAATAAAACTAATTAACTAGTTGATATCAGATGA
Source organism: Melia azedarach (assembly GCA_028052125.1). Lineage (NCBI taxonomy): Eukaryota > Viridiplantae > Streptophyta > Magnoliopsida > Sapindales > Meliaceae > Melia > Melia azedarach. The sequence goes on along the minus strand of CM051401.1, from coordinate 14,319,093 downwards.
CGAAATTTGCTATCAACAGTTGGCGCCGTCTATGAAAAATAGACAAAAAGTCAATTTATTATTATCTAAAAAGAGATGAACACGAAACAAAATCTATATGGTAAAGCATAAGGTATGAATTTATTTTCCGTTGTATTAATTACATATATAGGTATATTTTTATTTATATTAATTGTCCGTATAGATTTATTTTTATTTGTATTAATTGCATCTATAGTTTAATATGATTTATCAAATTGAAAAAGTTTAGTTTAGATTAGATGATGTTTAGATTAGATGATATATGATTGGATTGGATACTTGTGCATATATATGTTTTATGTATATATAGACATATATTCCAAATCAACTTTTTAAGACCTGAAATTGAAGAGATTGGAATTATATTCATTATCCTCGAGATCTGACCTGGTGAGTTTTTGGTGTGGGTTCGTAACTATAATTCTTTGGCTTATGTTTATATTCAGACTTATATTTGCACACGTCCGGCTTAGAATTGAATTCATTGTCTTCCAACTTTGGCTTATCAACGTTAGGTGTGAAATTCGTAACCATGGTTCTCTGGCTTAGATTTATCTCTGTAACCATAATTCTGTTGATCTTCAGGTGCAGAGCCATAATTGTGTGGCTTATATTTATCTCGTAATTTGGGGTTGTAACTGTAATAATCACTACGAAGTAGAACGGGCAGGAACCATGGGTATATATGCGCAATGTGAGAAGAAAGAATAATGGTGATATATATATAATAATAATATCAGTTAGGTTTATTTACTAATAATAAATATTATTAGTATCAATACTTAAATATCACCACTTCTAATAATTAATATTATTATTAGGATCAATATTTAAATATCGTTAAGGTTTAAAAATAGTATCAATTAAGTCTCATATAAATATCAGCCAGTTGATAACAAATATCATTTGATCCGAAGATAAATATCATTAGAATATAATATATATCTTTGTTTATTGATTATTTATGCTTTTTGACTTTAAATACCTATGTTTTAAGGAAAAATTGTCTGAATCTTCAATATTTGATCCTAATGACTATTAAAATAATTCTTGTATGATTAATCATTTTCAATTATCTGTATATAGCCCAAAAATTTATAATTTATTTATAAACTTATTCTATGCATATTATACTTGTTTGTTGAATTAAAGATATTAGCATTCTCAATTCATTATAATATGATTTTGAATTATCTTCATAAATTTTTGTTCTTTGTTTATAATTGTATAATTATTTTTAAAAGATTTAACAAAAAATATCAATTATTAGGAAAAATAAAGAAATGATAACAATAAAAAGAAGAAATATTATAGTTAATTATTTTTTATTAAATAGAAAAAAATAAATATTATTTAAAATAATTGTGTATGTTAAGTTGAAATTGATCTCTTTTATTTAAAATAAAATAAATAAATAATAAAAAAATATATGTTTTGAATAAGCTAATAAAATATAATATTATACTCACAAAATAAAGTTTCAATTATCATTTGATGATACTCTCCTCGAATCTTTTTCGTTATATCATGAATTTGTGACATATTTAATTTGTGTATATGAGTATATATGACATTATTTATTTATTTATATTTAATTAAATTATGATATTATTGTATAGTCATTTATTGGCCTACCATTTTTAAGAGAAGAAGACTAAAAATGTTAACAACGCACCTATGCGGTGCTAACTTTCTTGCCCCACGAGGGCTAAGATAAATGCACTTACGCGGTGCCAACTTCATTGTCTCATGAGGGCCAATATAACGCACTTACGCGGTGCCAGTTTCATTTGCCCCACGAGAGCTAAGACAACGCACCTACACGGTGCCAGCTTCATTGCCCCACGAGGGCCAATATAACGCACCTACGCGGTGCCAGCTTCATTTGCCCCACGAGGGTCAAGACAACGCACCTACGCGGTGCCAGCTTCATTGCCCTACGAGGGCCAATATAACGCACATACGCGGTGCCAACTTCATTTGCCCCACGAGGGCCAATATAACGCACCTACGCGGTGCCAGCTTCATTTGTCCCACGAGGGTCAAGACAACGCACCTACGCGGTGCCAGCTTCATTTGTCCCACGAGGGTCAAGACAACGCACCTACGCGGTGCCAGCTTCATTTGCCCCACGAGAGCCAATATAATGCACATACGCGGTGCTAACTTCATGTGTCCCACGAGGGCCAAGACAACGCACCTACACGGTGTCAGCTTCATTTGCCCCACGAGGGCCAATATAACGCACCTACGCGGTGCCAGCTTCATTTGTTCCACGAGGGCTAAGACAACGCACCTACGCGGTGCCAATTTCATTTGCCTCACGAAGGTCAAGACAACGCACCTACACGGTGCCAGCTTCATTGCCCCACGAGGGCCAAAACAATGCACCTATGCGGTGCCAACTTCATTTGCCCTACGAGGACCAAGATAATGCACCTACGTGGTGCCAGCTTGATTGCCCCACGAGGGCCATGATAATGCACCTCCAAGGTGCCATCTTCATACCTCTCGATACCAAATTGCAAAATCTAGATAGACACAAAAAATGTACCATCAAGTTATCTATTTTTCGCTCAAATAAACTAAAGTTATACACATTTGCAGTGACAAAATGCAAAGTGTAAAAGGACTAAAATAAGTTGTATACCTTTGCACTCTTTCTTTTGTGCTCTAAACCAAAATAAATATATAAATAGTAAACTAAGAAGGTCAAGGGTCATGAGCGAGCTATTAAAAATTCAAAATGTACTTATGATGTCATACCAATCAAAGCTGTGTTAATTAAGACTTGCCCTTTTTTCATTCCTTGGATAACGAAACATCAACTACTTCGTTGGAGATTCTCATATATCTAACTTCTATATAAAAAAGAGTAAATGATTATAGAAAATTCGGTATTAGGTTTTGAGACTTTTGATTAGTTTCAAATAGCAACTACGTTACTTTTAAAATTGGGGGACTTACTGTTAGACCGTTCTTTTAACATTCAAAATTAAGTCAAATTTTTACCTGCATACTAATCCCACAAGACAGCTATCAGATCCATATTAAAGAATAGAGACCCAAAAGATAAAAAGTCTAAATTTATAAAACTTCAATCAATATTTTTTATTGAGGACGGACTTAATGGAGATTTTGTTTGAAGAAGTCGTATCTCATCTGAATTATAGGTAAACTAAAATACTAAATTACTTTTTAATTAGAATTTTACTAAATTATAAATTATCTCTAATAAGAGTTCTATCTAAATTAATATTTCAAATAACCTAATGGATTAACGAGTATATAAAGAAAAGAAAGAAGAGAAAAAGAGGACTTTTTGCTCCCACAAAAAACTAATTCACTAGTTGATATCAGGTGACGAAATCTTGTATCAACAATTGTATACGTATATTTTACGTTAAATTTCAACCACAAGATGAACCATAAATATGAATTAAAATAATTTTTATGTCATTTTAACGAAATACTATGAATTTGCATAACGTATAATTATTGTACTATTATCAAACTAATATCACTATCAATCATTATTTTTAAATTAAATTATTGGAGACTATAATTGATTTTTAATTTTGATATTTTGATAAAATATATATAGCTTTGATCACTTTATAATTAGGACAAAAATTGAGTCATAATCTTAGGAAAAAGACATGAAATAATTAGTGGCGTATATGGTTTTAATTTTCATTAGCTCTTAAAAGCTTTAAAAAGGCTCATAGACTTCAAACAAAAGTCTCCTTTTTTTTTTCTAATTATACTAATTTCATATGTTAAACAATATTCCCTTCATTTTCGTCACACATCATCTTTTCTATTTATTTTATTTGACTTTTAATTTATAATAATAAAGTTAATGTAGTACGTAATTATTACATTTAAAATAATATTTATATCGTATTAAATTTATCATGTCACCTTACAAACTTAAAATTTATAAAATTTACTAAAAGAATAACAATATTAACATCAATTTTATTAGATTATTTATTTAGGTTCTTTCAATGATTTTTTTTAAAATTTGAATAATTGTCTAATTACGACAACAATAAATGCGATACATCGTATATTTATATATTACAATCTTTATTTAGAAAATTACACCAATGAAAATGATTTCCATGTGAAACTACAGAAGTCAAAACCCAACTTTCATAATACACACAAGGTGATATATGATTGAAGTTGATAGAACAAGAAAAACCCTAAAAATCCTTCAAATTATTTTTCGATAAAAAGTTCCAATGTCGTTTTGTCATCAAACATTGGACCATACGACAAAGCGACCAAGCCCAATGAATTCACCGTCCAAGGTTTAATAACCTTCCACGTGCATGCAAACGTGGCATCACCCTAGCATGACGTCACCAAAAATCGTAACTATCTAAATCCGGCCTTTGATTGGACCATTGAAGATCGAAGGACGGTGAGAAAATAATTTTTTAAAAATTAAAAATTTTAAAATTTTCCAGAGGGCGACGCGTGTGAGGTAGAAAGCACGTGATATTGCCGTTTAGGGATAATTTGTTTGCCCGGGAAGATATGAATGGAGGAGGATTTATGGTGGGCCACTGAATCGGCGACACGTGCTGAGACACCGTTGCTAATAATACAGCTGCTGTCGTTAGGAAGATGATCACGACTGCCCGCGACCAACCATGACCGTCAGATCACGTTGGATGGCTAAGTGTTTGATACGTGGCACCAATTATGTGCGGGGACCTGCTTCTCTTTGTTTGCCTTGACAAACATGGCTCTCGTCACTCATCAAGCACATCATCAATCCAATTCTGTAAATTGCAAGTTTATTTTTTATTATTTAAAAATTAGGGATATATAAAATTGTTTAAATAAAAATATTCAATTAATTTTTTAAAAATCATTCCCTCTCGTAAGAACAATGTGATTAGTCAAAAAAACTTTAATGAAATTATCATGAAGTTAAAAAAGTGAAAGAGGAACCCTAATTACAAATTTAATGATGGTTTTAGGAAGAAAATATGTAGACAACATCAACATTGAAAGTGACCACGATAAGGACAAAGACGATCAAAGATATTTTTATTATAAAAAATACTAAAATTATTCGAACTTAAAACAATCTAAATCTCCAATAATATGTGTGCGTGCATGACAATAAAAATGGTATTACTATTTGGACGTCAGAAACATCCACTAACAAAATTTATATTATTATTTTATTTATTTTTATATTATTAAATTAAATATCCCTACACATAATTAAGCCAATAAAAAAAAGTTGGGAAGTTTGAATTTAGCTCACATTAGGATTAAAGCACAAATGGTTATAAAATAGTGGCTTCATTTATGGAAATTATTACACGTATGGGCTTTAGTATGGGCCTTCGGGTTTGGGCTTGTAACCCGATCCACTCTGGAGGACCGGTTTCTCCGTATTGGAGAGAATGGAAATAGGAGTTATTAATTAGTATTTGCTTTATTTATTGTTTTTGTATATCAAAAGTTCAAAATTCTGAATTATTTTTTTCCCTCAGTAGTTTTAAATATAAAGATCAAATTTATTATCTTGGATGAATTATATTATAAAAATGAACATTTCAGTCAAGTTATGTACATATATATTTGAGATATTAATTTAACATAAAATCTTGAAGTATATGAAAATTTGCCTGCCATAGTATAATTATAATGTTAATCAAAATTTAAGTAGGCATTTCGAAGAACACCACCCACTAATCGGGTAAAAAGTATGAATTGTTTTATAATTTAATAACGACAAGGTTGATAAAATATTAACTTGAATTTTTTTAAGATTTATTTTATACAAGTTGATAATAAAAAAAATTTACATTATTACATAAATTTACTTTTCTTTTTATTCTAAAAAACCTTTTCGATCGAATTATATGCCATTTAAAATGTTTACATATATATATATATATTTATATGGATCAATAATATCATATTTTTATACTATTTTGTATATTATTTGATTTAAGCACACTTTTAACGATTAAAATTGAATATAGTACGTACATTAATTTCATGTGTCAAATTTAATCTCAAATATTAGAAGTATTTAAATCTAACTATCAATAAATATAAAATATGTGTAAAAATACGAATTGTCAATTTTTACTTATACAAAAATATATAAAAGTTGAGATATATAAATAAAATATTTTTAGTAGAACGTCATCTATTAATCGGTAAAAAGTGTGAATCACGGATAAAATATTCACAAATCTTTTTTTAAGATTATTGGATGTATATTTTTTTTATTGTAAATTAATGTCTTTGACCGAATTTTATGCCATCTAAAACGTATATATATATGTATCTATTAATTTTTTCTATACATAACGTTGGGATATACAAGTAACATATCTTTGACCAAAGTCTAAGATAATAAATGAAAAATCTTACCTTCCTTGCAATTTGGATAGTGAAATTCCTTTGACCCATTACATGCTACAATTGATTCTCTCTACTGTTAAGATCTTTTTCCAAACATATGGGCATATACAATAAAATTTCTTCCACCAAACTATAAGATTTAATGATAGGATTCTCCCTACTTTTTAATCAAGATTATATTCCATACAAGTTGATATGTATTAGTAAAATACATACCTCCTACTAAATTCTAAGATTCGATGATAAATGAAAATGGGAAGGAAAAGAAAATATTGTTTATTATAAAATCTTACCTTCCTTAATCTATTATATATGAAATTAATGCCTTGATTGACTCATGATCATATGCTAATTGAATTATTCTTGCTATACTTTGATGATAAACAAAAAAAGTGTAGAGAAGAAAACAAATTACCTACGTATATAGATTTTAGTTAGGAGGGATCATGAAGAAGGTGCTGATCATTGACTATATATTGGTGCTAATTTACTACTAGTCTTCACATTCGTGTGCGTGCATCCATCACCAGAAGGTCCTGAAGAGAAAAATAGACGAATATATAATTAATTAGTGCAGGTTTCAGAAACACAACGTTTTAGGTAGGCAACTAGAAATAAAGTGATTTTAATAATCAAAATCGATCTTAAAGTACTTCACGAGTTCTCCCCAGCTAGCTGATTAATGTATTGCATGCAAATTTCATAGAATTAATTAATTAATTAATTAATTAAAACCCTATTATTCTAGAAATCAAGATGAAAATGAAGAAGCATATTATAAGCATACACAACAGTTTTGAAGTATATAAAAATTTCCATAATATGAATAATAATAACAATATTAATCAAAATAAGTAGGTATTTAGTAGAACACAATAAATTTGCTTTCTTTTCGTTGTAAAATGTCTTTGATCAAATTTTATGCCATTTAAAATATATGTATGTATTAAATTTTCTTTTTCTATATATCAGTTGGGATATATAATGTAAGTAACATATCTTTGACCAAACTCTAAAATTTGATGGTATATAAATGAAAAATCTTATCTTCCTTCCACAGTGAAATTCCTTTGACTCATTACATACTAAATGAATTCTCTCTACTTTTAAGATCTTTTCCAAAAATATTGGCACATAAAATAATATAATTTCTTCCATACAAGTTAAGGAAAATCTTACCTTCTATTATGAAATGGTCTTTTAACTCATGATCACATGGTAAGTTGGCATATAATAAAATTAAAATCTTTTCTGCCAAACTGATCTACAATTTGATGATAAATGAAAAATGCATGTGCTATATATATATATATATATATATATATATATATATATATTCTTTAACTTGTGATAAAGAATGAAATACTATTAATTTCTAGAGTATTTAGTCAATATATGTTTCTTTCTTTTTCTCCTTTGACTTACATGCACAATTAAGCATATGCCAATAATACAAAAGATGTATTATTGGCAACTTTGATTCGATTTAGTTTTTAGCATAAACCACAGAGAGAGAACTATAGCACATTCTATCATTCAATATATGATGTTTATTATTATTTTTTTCATGCAAAGAGTACAATTTATTATTGTATCACTAAAAGTTTATTATTTTAATTTTTTAAAAATTAAAATTTTAATTCCCTCTTATTTTACTCTTTTTCATAAACCGTTTATAAAATATATGTGGTTAATTTTTACATTCATTTAAAAAAAAGTATATTTTTAAAATAATTTTAATGCATTGTTTAGAATGCATATTAAATCTCTAATCATAAATTTTAAATGCCTCTTCCACTTTGTATACACATAAATACTTGTTTTTATTTTACACATTATTTTTAAAAAGAAATTTTTGTAGTTATGTCTCATGTATCTTTTTTCTTTAAAAAAAATATCCTAATTCTTCATGTTGACTATAAAGTTATATTGCTAATTTTCATATATATATATATATATATATATATCTACAACCAAACCATATTAAACAGTTCACTTCAGTTATTATATAATTTGATTTAATTTAGTTTTAGAACTGATCGGTTTGGTTTGGATTATGTTTTAATCGAAACCAAATTGAAAATTGATTAGGACCAAATATAAAATTTTATACAAACCCTTAAAATTTATAAAAATTATAAATAAAAAGTTATTATATACATATATAAAAAGTAGGGATATTATTATAAATTTTATGAACTTTTTTTTATAATTTTTAAAAAATGAAAAAAAAAGTCTATATGCCTTCCTTAAAGTTTGTGAAAATTTCAGTTTGAAAGAAAATTTGTGGAAAAAGATACAAACATCTCCTACAAATATATATATATATATATAATAATTTTTTACAAAAATTAAAATTATTTTGTTACTATAAAAATATTTATAATTCAAAAATAATTTTATAATCATTAAAAATTTATATAATAACTTGAATTTAAAATTATTATTATCATTAAATTATAAAATTTCAAAAAAATATCATTACTTAGATTTTTAAATAAAATAATTTATTTTATTTAACAATTACTTAAGAAATAATTTTTTAAAATTATTAATGCTAACAATAATTTTAGAATAATTTTATTTTACAACTATTTAAATTTATTTTCTTTAATAATTATTTAAGAATAATTTTATTATTATTTGATAATAATTTTAAATTCAAGTTATTATATAGATTTTTTTTAATTATAAGTTTTATAATAGCAAAATAATTTTAATTATTATAGAAATTATTAAATACGCATTCTCAAAATAATTATTTATTAAAGATTGAAAAATATATATTTATATTGTGTCTGGTGTAATGATTAAAGTATTAGTCTTTTCCATTAAAGTTTAATAGTTTTATTTTGTAATTTAAAAAAATATATATTTAGAGTATTTTGGTAAGTTTATTATTTATAGGGGAGGTTTGTGTATTTTTTCACAAATTTTCTTTTAAATTGGGATTTTTAGAAACCTCAGGAGAGGTATGTGAATTTTTTCTTTTAAAAAATTTAGAGATTTATTTAAAAATATATCAGTAAAATTACTTCGGTTTGACTTGGTTGGTTTTGTAGTCGGTTCGGTTCTATTCGGTTCTATTTGGTCCAATTTCTTACACTCAAACTCTATTTTGATTTAGTTTGATTTTTAGAAAATCGAAGAACATGTAGTTGCCCATTGCTAATAAAAATATTTTAAATAATATTAAGGTATTTCAACTTTCTCTCATATAATTTTTTTTTTAATTTTGTAATTTATAAATTTTTTTTTGAGTAATAACAAATATACTGAATCATCACCGTTATCGTTTGTAGCATTTTTTCAGTCATCGACGCAGATAGTAGCACTCTCCCTCTAGAGCACGCTCAACTCAACTATTATTACTCATTAATTAATTATAATGGTAAAAATAAAATTCAGTTGAGCATACATATTATTGTTCCCGAAATGATTCTAATTCCATTTCCTATATTCTATTAATCCATATTAATATTTGTATGGTGGCAATTCTTTCATTTTATTTTTTATTTCAAGTATGCAAATCAATGGTGTGTAATGATTAAAAATGTCTCTTTTTTAGAGAGAATGATAAACTATTTAGAGATAAGTGAAAGAATCGAGAAGTTAGATTATGAAAAATTAAATAACGAATGCCTGAATGCTTTGGAGAAGTTCAAAACTTTACACCTAGACAGCTTGACTCTTGACTATGTCTTACTAAGTAGCTTTTTTTTTTTCTTTTCTTTCCCTTACAAATTTTTTATTAGGTAATTAATTAAAAGTAGGGGTGGGTAAAAAATTCGGAACTGAAAAATCGAATCGGACCAAACTGAAATCGACGGGTTCAATTCAGTTTTATAGGTTATTTGGTCTGATTTTGGTTCTTTTATAAAAAAATCTGAAAATTTCGGCCTGATTTTCAAAAATTCGAAACCGGACCGAACAATAATAAATAGTAAAATGACGTCATTTTAAAAAAAATAAAAATTAAAAAATTAAAAATAAATAAATAGTAAAACCCAAACCGGACCAATTGATTTTATTTATTCGGTCCGGTTTTGGTTTCAATTTCAGTTCTTTTTCAAATTCGGTCCAATTAGGTTTTAAAATTCAGAACCTGAAAATATTTCGGTTCGGTTTGGTTTTGATGAAATCCAGATTGAATCGGACTGTGCCCACCCCTAACTAAAAGAGTTTTTTTATTTATATCTCCATATTTATTGACATATATTAGATATAGATTAATTTTTGTGAAAATCACTACTCTACTCCAAATTACGATAAATGATTATTTTACCTATATTCTAGTAAAAAAATAAAAAATGAAAATTTTTTTGTCTCTGAATTTTGATAAAATAACAATTATGATATATTTTAATTAATTTTAACAATTTAATTCCTATTGTATCGTTATTTTTGTCACTAGTCATTAAACTTTTTTAGGGTATAATTGATTTTTTCTCACAATAGTAAAAAGTTCTAATTTTATTACAATAAAAGTCTTAGATTATCGAAAATACGAACTAAACTCATGACACTTAACTTTTATTCATGATTTTTTAAGACGAACAATAACAAAGATTGTAGGAATTTGCTTGGATGAGTTATTATAGCTTTCATTTGTAGATTTTTTTCATATAATTTGAAAAAGAATTTATTTAAAGAAAAGATGGATGAATGATGAAAAAGAAAAATAATAGTAAGGATTATAATATTAAAATTAATTAAAGTATATTATAATTTGTTATTTTATCAAAGTTTAAGGATTAAAATATTATTATTTTTTTATTTTTAATTAGAATAAAAATAAAATAGTCATTAGTTTGGGGTAGGGTGATTATTTTCACAAAAATTAATATATATTTAATATATATTAATAAATATGAGTGTACGGACAAAAAATAATCCTAATTAAAGAGTTGAAAAAACGGAATTAATACAATTTTTTTAACCACATTTGAGTTAAAATTTAAAGGGTGATGTTATTTTCTCCAACTTTTGTGTATCAATCATCAAAATCACTTATTAAAATTTTAAAATGAATTAATTTAATTAGCTTGGTTTGATTAAGATGTTATAGTTTAAAAATCACATCAAATAGGGGGGAGGGAATATTATGTGTTAAATATTAATAAATGTATAAGTTACACAAAAAATTATTGTTGTCAGAACACTCTTCTAGTTTTTACTTTCTAAGAAAAATAAAATTATTTAGAATACCAAATTAAGCTTTCCTTTTTAAAATTTTTGAGAAGCGAAAATTCAATAAAAAATTGGATTGAAATTGAACCCCAGATTTGAGTATACTAGTAAAGGAAAATTAACACATACCTTCCCTAAGATTTAAAAAATTTACATAACGTTTGAATAAATTTATACTTATCTCCCCTAAACTGTTAGTTGACCGTTAGGATTAAAGATATTTTAGATATTTTATCAATTTAATCATTTTTCAACTTATTAGATAGTTAATTCCTACAAAATATTGTATTATTGTTCATTAATTATTCAAGATTTTAACTTATAAGGGTGAAATTTTAAAATAAATTATATAAAAAATCATATAAGATATATGTAAATAAAATAATACTATTACATTAATTTATAAGTAGAATTTATACGTTTAATATTATTATTTATCACAATCATAAAATTTTTTAAGTTAATAACAATTTTAAAATTATACTTATTTCATATGTATGCGCACCTAGTTAACAAAAAAATAATATAAAATATAATTTAATTAAATGAGTACATGGATATACCAGATTTATTTTAAATTTAGAATTTTTTTAAAATTATAAAAATAAAACTAATTCATATTATGTAAAATAATATTGTTATATGAATAATAATGTAATATTTTATGAGAATTAATTATGTAATAAGTTAAAAATAATAATGTCTAAAAGTATTTTTAATTTTAATAGTTAATTAACGGTCTAAAGAATGTAAGCGTAAATATTTTCAAACCTTTCATTTAAGTGTAGGTTTTTTAAATTTCAAAAGAGGTATATGTTAATTTTTTTATTAGGAAATTATTCTCTCCCTTTTATTTTCGGGCGGGTCATGGATTACAATTTTAGACTCGTACCGGCCCGCTTCTTGTTTTAATATTATTTTTTAAAAAAAATTGCCAAAAATCATTACTCGAAGTTGAAACCCACAAAATACACGAATCTCAAATCGAAAATACTGCTCTTACCCTGCCGCTCGTTCGCAATCGGAGTTGCTCGCACCACCCGCTACCTGCAACACCATTACCTTCGGAGTATGAACGCTTTAGAGATGAGTGAAAGAGTTGAGAAGTTGAAGTTAAATTATGAAAAGTTGGAGAACGAATACGTAGACGCTTTGGAAAAGTTCAAAACTTTACATATAGACAGCCAGGCTCTAGGCTACATCCAAGTAAGTTGCTTTTATTTTTCTTTCTAATTCATGAATTTTCATGCTCAATGTCGTTGTTATATGTAATATTTGCAAATTCATCCACTTATTTTCCCGAGTAAATTAGTTACAATTCATATATGTTGTTGGTGTATGTAATATTTGCAAATTACATACTTTTCAGACTGGGATGTATTTCCAATCTGTCATGAATCAAGGTTCGCTGAAAGTTAGATCTTGCTTTGAGGAGCTACTACGACATTGGCAAAAGATAGTTTCTGAAAAAGAGAAAGGGAAACCAAATGAGAAGGTATTTTTTTATCAGGGTCCAAAATCACACAATCTGCAACACAAAACAGGAGGTTGCTCAACTGACGCTCCTAAAGATGAACCGGCCACTGGTAGTGAAGCACTCAAAACCAATGTAAAAGAAAGTGTTGATTCAGATGACATTGTTCTTATCCAAACAGTGAATACAAATGTAGAAAGAAGTGAGGTAGAATATTTAGATGCAGATACAAAGATTTGTGGATCCCTTGTTAGAAAAAGGGCACGTTCTGAAGCCCTTCCTAGAGAAAGGGCATCTAAATGTTTTAAAAACTTGTCTGATGTACAAACAGACCTGAATAGTTCAAAAAGGAAGAAAGGTACTCAATCTTATTACGATGTTAGTGAGGAATTATATAGAGAATGGGCCAAAGAAGAGGGAAAGAGGTATGTGTTTTTCTTTTTCTTGTATGTGTGTTATTTACATAATAATCATGAAGACTAATCTTTTTTTATGGTTTCTGTTGCAGCAAGGTGTTCATGTCAGTAGTTATGGACAAGAAATTTTTTGAGGACATTATGGATCCCGATATTTTGTTATCTTCTAATGTAAGGGTTATCATAATTTTGTCGTTTTTATCTCCATCAATTTGCATAATCTTATAAATTTTTTATTTTTTATCTTTTGTATGCAGCATGTTCATGCCTGTTTGGCCCTTTTACGGGAAAACTTTGACTGGTATCCTGACGCAGTCTTCCCAACTTTTGCTATTCTTGATGATCATTTTTCTGTAAGAAATGATCGTTTGTTATGACTTTTCTTGGTTAGAAGAGCCATGTTAATTTTAAAAAGTTAACTTGCATAAGATATTTTTATTCTATTTTTAATATTTTACTTCATTTTTATCATTCTTTTTGGTTAAGAATTCTGCTCATGACCTTTATTAGTACAAGACTGAATGCTTGTGCTTATGTATTTATATATGCAGCAACTGATGTTAAAGCACTTGGAAATGTTTGGCACTTCATCTCAACAAAAATGCCAGTGGGATCCAAAATTGCTTGACTATTTTTATGGGAAACTGCCAAATGGGTCCCGAGCATGGTTTCAGCTTGATCAAGTAAGCTGATATATATATATATATATATATATATATATATATATATATATATATATATATATATATACTTATTCCCTTAATTACTACCTAACATAATATGCATGCATTTTGTTATTTTTTAACAGCTATACATTCCAGTTTATGTTCGTGATCTTCAGTGGGTTGCTGTTCGAGTAGACTTAATTGAAAGACAGATAGAATTAAATGATTCACTGATTGACATTAATGAAGAAGCGTCCACAACAAGTGAAATGGAACGATTTACGCATGTGTTGCCAATCTTACTTGCACATACTAGCTTTTATGAGCATAGAAGAGATCTTAAAAGAAGCGAGAAACCATTTAGCATGCGTCGTGTATATGGCATTCCACAACAAACTCTATGGTGAGATTAATTATGTTTAATTTTTGGGTGATACTGTATATAATTTTTTGTTATTTAATTGTACTACTTTGTTAATTATATATAGGCCAGACTCCGCGGGCTACATGTTGATGTACATTGAGTACATGTGTAGAGGCCAAAGGTTGATGTTTTCGGTAGATGATGTTGCAAGATTTAGAAAGAAAATTGCACTGGATCTTTTCCGTCGTGGAAAGCGCCAAGAATTACTTAAATTTTTAAGTGCGTATATTCTGCTTCATTTTCATCCTGACTTCTAGCATAATAGGGTTTTAATTAATTAATTAATTCTATGAAATTTACATGCATAAAATAAATTTCTTAATTTCTTGTTGCTAGCTAATATGTTGTGTTTCTGGGACCTGCACTAATTAATATATTCTGTATTTTCTCCTCAGGACCTGTTGGAGAGGGATGCATGCATTAGTTAATGTGAAGACTAGTGGTAATTAAATTAGCTGGCTGGCTAGGAATTGAATACATTTGGAATTGTGCTTTAGATGATATAGTTTTTGATTTTCTACTTTTTTGAGAACTTTTTTAACTTAATTATAAGTTAAAAGCCAGCATGTAATGATAGTTTCTGATATGCCTTAATTTCCATTGTGTGCTAAGGTTGGAATAGAACTTGACAGACTTTGATGGAGCTTTAGTTTTTGCAGAGAAGATGGGAGGCGCGTCTTCATTAATTTGGCAAAGAACAATTCAGCACATTCCTCTTGCTCATTGGGAAGCGATTGAGAGACATCTTGGGGATTCCAAATCGAAAATCAATTAGTACTAAACACAAAATTTATATAAATTCCTAAATTTTACAGAAGGTATAATAAGTAAGATTTTTACAAAAAATTACATAAATTTATGGAAACATGTGAATATTATTATAAATTTTACCAATTTTCTCTATTTATAGTTTCTAAAAGGCTTAAGGACTTATATGAATCTATTTCTAAAATTAAAAACCAAGATTCTGAAACTGAAATCGGAACCAATTTGATTCTATTCATTTCGGTTTCTTAAATCCAAAATTCTATTTATTTTGTTTCAGTTAAGTTTTTAAAAAAAAATCGAATCGAACCCGAAATTGGCCATCCTAATTTTCTTTATCTTAATTAATCATATGACTTGTTTTGGTTTTCTTAAAACTATTAATTTATTATACGTTCATAAGTATTAAAATTATATAAGTTGTTTCTTTATATTTTTAAGTATATATTAATATGCATTTCTTTCTTATTATCTATTATGTTTTGAGAGTCTATTTGATTTTAATAATTTAAAACACTTAATATTTTTATGAAGACTAGGGTAGAAATTCAATAGCTGATGAATTTTCTCATGTTGCAATTTAGATAGACATTGAGATGACAACACGAATATCATTTCTGTTCTAACTAATACAATTTTTTTTTTTTTACTTTATTGGTATCATTGAATATATTACAAATATATATATATATATATATATATATATATATATATATATATATATATATATTTCAGAAGTATCAGTTATGCACAAATATAATCCAAGAATTGAAATTTATAATAATACTAGTATTTAAAGTAATTTGACCTATAATCTAAACTCTGGGGCCCAATTTCAAGGGTGGTAATTCGGATAAACGAATCGAATTTGGGTCGATATGAATACGATTCGTTTAATATTTATTTGATACGAATATGATCCGTTTATTATTCGTATTAATTTTTTTAAATCCGTATACGATTCGTTTATTTAAATACGATTCGGTTAGATACGATTATTTATTTAAGATCATATTATTCGTTTAAAATACGATTCGTTTAAAAATAACATATTTTATCAAATATAATATATATTTAATAATTAAATATTTATATTAAGAGTTGTTTATAATAAATAAATTTATATTACATATTTTTCTAAAATTTATTAAAATATATTCATTAAGGATACGATTATTCGTTTAGGATATGATTATTTGTTTAAGACACAATTATTCGTTTATTTATTTAAGACACAGTTATTCAATTATTTATTTAATTAATCGTATTTTAAACAAATAATCGTATTTTGTATGTTAAACACGAATATGATATGAATAATATTTTTGTCGATACGAATATAATACGATTATTATTCGTATCAAAATTTTAAATTTAAATTTATTTAATAATATCAAATTTATATCGAATAATTGTATCGTGTCCTGTCACAAATTGCCACTTCTACCCAATCCATTGTTTACAGTGCTCTCTAAGATTGTGGGGACTGGAATTATCAAAGGCCGCCTCCAACGGTCATATTAGTAGAGCGGAAGAAGTAAAAACGCAGAGTAGCTTCAAAAAAAAAGAAAAACGCAGAGCCCTCCGCCTCTTCACTTCACGCTCTGCTGCAATATCTAGGGTTTTTTCGAGCACAACATTTGTTCAGGCAATTTCAATTTCTACGATTTCAGGTTTGATCTCCTAGAAAATTTTATCCTTAACACTGTCACGATTCCGATGCATTCGTAAATTTTGTTTGATCCTGTTGATTTTGATGTTATTTGCGGTATTATGCCAGTTCTGGGGTTTTAAGAATTCATATGATGTGGGTTTATTTGCAGAATCTGGGATTTTTCTGTCGTGAAGTTTTTGATCTATAAATTGTTAAGTATGGATCAGAGCAAATGCGAGGAGAGTGAACAAACCGTTATGGATTTCAAGTGTAAAAAGATTCTTCAAGGAGAAGGAGAATCCGCTGCTGATGTGCAACATCTGGGTATTGCGTCTCAGACGCCGGAGAAAATTAATGAGCCTTTACATGCTAAATTTGAAGAGAGAGAAGTTATGCATATAGAAAAGTGAGTATTTCAATGAATGCTTTCTTTTTTCTTTTCTTGGTTCTAACTCTCGATTATAATCTTGCTTGAGCTTGACACTAAGCTCCGCTTTCGATTTTCAAAGGTACAATAACATTATAGAGCTATTTGATTCTGTGACCTGTTCGTTGCGGTTGCTTAGATTGTGCAAAAGGTCACCAACTTTCAAAAATATTTCTACGCAGGTGGAAGTTTTAACAAAAAGGTAGTTTCCCATTTTGGTAACATAAGATAGTATTTTCATTTTCTTCCTTTGTTAGAATTATTTATATGACCTTCCTATGCGCAAGCAATTTTGAGCAAAAGATTTAATAATCTATTTAGTTTCTATTCTCTTTTCCTCTCTGTCTCCTTTAAATTTTGTATATTTTGCTAAATGTTTGAGCATATTGTTTTTTTTTTCAGAAAGTTTTCGTTCAAGCATCTTGCACAGATAAAATATATACTTCCAGAAGCCATACAAATAGATAGTATTCTTGTGCATGACAAGAAAACCTTATGCATGGAGCCAGATTTAAAAATTACGTTGCTATTCGATATAATAGAAGGCCACTGTCAACAGTCTGATTTTGCAGCTCTGCGCCAAATTTTTTACTTCAGGCTTGTGAATTTCTTTACCATCCATCCTGAGGTATTATTGCGTGGTCTCTATACTTTCTGGTTATTGTGTCTAAATCTGCATATAAGACAATTCCTTCATCATATGAGAGGTTTCTGCTAGACATTTCGTAGCAGTTAATTAATTTGCTAGATTACTTTTTTTCTTTTTTCAAAAAAGTTCTTTTAAAGAATTATAAAATGGTAATATGCAAAACACTTGTAATTGGGCTGGTTACACAGAGTTCTGGTGCTATCTGTCTGTCTGTTAGGTTTGGCTTAATGATGAGTATGCTATTGTGTCTTGGCTTAATGATTCCAGCATATTCGCTTCCTTAGAGATGGGTCTTTCTTATGATAAATTTAGTTATTTGCATGTTTTCTACCATAGTAGCCGCTATATATGAAAGAGTTGAACTTATAGTTATCATGTTTGGGTACAAGGCTTGTGACATTTCAGAGGCTACATTGCCAGAGCCATTTAGCCGAAGAAGTCAGGCTTCTTTGGAGAAAAAGGCTGATGAATTTCCAGAGGCACTTGGGTCTGCTGGCAGAATAAGTCAAACGTTTGCTTTAGAGCAGTCCCCTGTGGAATCTATAGAATCATTGCCAAATTCTGATCCAACCTCTACTCTTCTACATCGATCTTTCAGTCCACATTTTTCTCGTGAGAATGTTGATGCAGAAGCAGAAAAGACCATTTCTCTGTCTGCTATGCTATCTGATAATTTGAATAACCAAGCTGATGACAAGGGGCAATCAGAAGAATCTCCTAGTGATTTTGTCAATAACAAACATGACAAAAGAAAGCAACAAATAGAGCTTCTTGATACATGTTCCAGGTCTACCATTGTTAATACACCTGTGCAGCCGATAAGTCCTTCCCATGCTTCTGAAAGTCCTTTCCAGAAGTTGACCTTGCCTGCTGACAGTTTGATGATAGAAACACCTGCACAGATGACACCACAAAGGTCAATGCCCAGCTGTGACAACAAGCTTAAAGCTATGACCATTCAGAATTGCACATCTTACAAATCTGCAAAAAGATCTTTAAACTTTTCACACTTAGAAGGTGAGAGAAGTGAATTGGACTGCTTTGGAATGCGGACAGACAGCTACAATGTTTTTAATGATGATATCCCTCAAGATGTGGAAGTAGGACTTAATGAGGAAGGCAATGACAATGGTTCTTCTGCAGTACTTGAAAAGGTATGCTTGATCTCCGCACTTGAACCATTATATGCTTGTGGCATACTATTAGAACTTTTAAATGATTTATCTGCTTGAATGTATAATAATTTTCAGTCTATTGCCTTGTATAGTTTGGAATGGTTTTATTCTATTGATTTTAAGAACTAGATTGCGCCAACATGTGAGCCATGCATGTATTTTTTTTTTTTCCGGTGGTTTTATCATTGTACTACAGGCTTACAGTTTGCTGTTATAGGTGGAGGTTAACCTTGGGAACCTAACTGACGATCACAAGGATATCTCCGTCTGCTTGTCTGACATGGTTGCTTCAATTCACCACATCTTTAAGACTGTCAACTGCTCTGCAATCACAAAACAGGAACTCGTGCACAAGATAATTATGAATAATTTGGACATCATTGAAAGACGTATGTATTTACAGAGTTGACCTAGCAGTACATGTTGTGATCGTACTTTGATATCTTGGTTGTTGCTGAGCTGGTAATTTTATTCTACAGGAGAGGTTGAAAAGCAGATTGAGCTTCTGGAAAAGTTGGTTCCAGAATGGATTTATAAGAAGCTGGCACCTAGTGGAGATATAATGTACA
The DNA here is from genome assembly GCA_028052125.1 of Melia azedarach. NCBI lineage: Eukaryota > Viridiplantae > Streptophyta > Magnoliopsida > Sapindales > Meliaceae > Melia > Melia azedarach. The sequence continues at coordinate 14,299,259 of CM051401.1, read as the reverse complement.
AGTAAGTTAACCTATTTTTCAATCTCTAGGCATTAAAGGAAATCTAATACTTGAAGACTCGCGTGAATTCTTGTCCATTTTAATCTGTGAAATACTGATTTCCTGTGTACATTGACCTTGAGCATGTTGCCTGTTGTTCAAGATTACAGTTCCACAAACCAAATTAAATGATAGAATTTTGCGTGAGATCTGGGTTTAGATTGTTTGGTTTACTCACTCTTGGTTATATCCTATGATAATCCATTTGCATTATAACTTGGGAAATGAGCTATGTCATGGGCCTTCTCCATATGGAATATATTTAAAGTTGACACCAAGTAAATAGCTTGGGGTACATGGAATACACAAAGTGAACTGTCTCCCAGCATAATACTTGCATTGCGAAGTGAGAACTCTAAGCTCTTTCTGTTTTCCTCTATATATATGCGTAGTAGGTCATCCATTCTTTGAGTAAAAGGACTGGTATTTGGCCGGAGATTACATATAGCAAAACTTTCTTCTAATTCTTCAATGTAAGCTCTATTATTGATCTCATTACGTCCTCTATGTCTTTCTGTAGCATCAAGAAAGTTTCAGATTTGGCATCAATTCAAGCAAAGGTCATTAGCGCATGACAGGATGGACTGCCAGAGGAGAGAGGTACTTCATTTACTAGAAATTAGTATAAATTGTGCTCAATTTTTATGCTTCCTCTCCCGCTGCTGGCTGTTATTAATAGAGTCATGTTGTATGCGTCCGTCTGCAGGGACCTACTATATTCTCTAACTAGATCACCGATGATCTTTATCTCGATCTTGATCTTCCTCTTTTTCCTTTTATTTTATATTTGCTAAAAAGAATTTATTAGGTGGTAATTGTTTTTGTATATTTCTAATGTATAATTTTCTTTTTTTTTTTGGTTGACCCAGGGGAAGCAAAGGCCCCATGAAATTTATTAGCAATTTAAGCCACGGAAATATTAAATTTTAACCCGAGATTATGGATCGAAATTCAAAAACATGCAAGGCAAGATAATAGAAACTAATGATAAATATTATATTAAAGTTTGTGATTTGTTAAACTTAAAGTATCCGACAGACTCAACAAATAAAACATCTTTAAAACATATAATAATGCATATGAAAAAAAACTTTGCTTTTTAATTAAAATTAAATTAACTTTATTCATCATTGGCATGGTGGCAATACACTGATTGTTTTTTCTTTTCTCCGCATATCAATCCAATACTGAAGATAAAACATCATACCTCTCATCATATAGCTAAAGATAAGGCATCCACGGTGTAGATTTAATCACATGTTTGTTGTTAAGAGAATACGTTGTTTTGCATGCATGAATGTGACTTCTATGGATTATTACTTTGCATATTCTTTGTCTATTATCTTTTAATATTTTAACATACCTATAATTATTTAAATATCAATCAATGATTTCATCCATAACATTAATGAGCTCATTAATTATATATATATATATATAGATATATACATGTGTGTGTGCACGCGTGCGCGTTTAGATTTTTAATTTCTACGCTAATTTGATATGCTCTATAATCGAGATTTTAATAACTTTGAGTTTTTTGCTTAGTTTTATAAAAGTTTATATTTTTTTTAATTAAAACTGATTTAATCTTTAAAAAATTACAAAATTTATTTAATTTGAATACGTATATATATAATCAATCAGAAGAATCACGTATGTTATTCATAACTGGCATAACGACAGTTCATTGTCATTGATTTGTCAATCAATTCAAGACTTATTAATTTTATTGTTCATTGTTGTGGAAGCAGCAAGATAAAATCTCAGATATTGATTAATACATATGTGTTTTCTTTGCCCCTCTTATTGCCAAGCACATAAAGTTAATAATGAAGATACAACTCTGAGTTAAAGATAAGGCATCAACAAGTTATGTGGTCTAGATTTCAAGGACATTTTATCATGTTTTTCTTGTTGCAATGATCTCATTTTCTATCAATATCGTAAGAGAAACTTTTGGACGGGAGGGACTTCTATATATGCATTATTTCTTTGTACATTAATTCATTTATCTTGATATGCATTTATAACATTAATTTGGGTATTCTTCTTTAATAATTGGCAGCTAATAATTTATTCTCGGTACTTAGAAGTCATAAAAACTCAATTTTCAAACACCTAGATCAAGAAAATTACAGAGATAAACACCTAGATCTTAATTTTATTTGGGAAACTTAAAGTTTACTTAAAGTATTCGAGAGACTCTACGAATAAAACATCTTTAAAACATATAATAATACATATGAAAAAAAAAAATTGTTTTTTTCTTTTTTGAAAATTTATAATCTGTTAAATCGAAATTAGTTAACAACAATAAAACATTACAAAATTAACAACTCTTATTATTAAAACATTCCCACAAGTTTTCAACAACGGATCACTTGTTATATTGCATTACATTTTTATTTATCTTATAATTTAAAAAGTTCAAATAGCCAAGATTCATATATAAAACAAAGGATAAATAAGTAATTGCACTTTAACCTGTTAAGCCCTTTAAACGGAAGGATAACAGTAAGGGTACTAAGTGATCATTTTTTAAACGATACTGTCTAAATGATATTATGCTGAATCTGAGGGGAGGCATGTGATAATATGTCTAATAAATATTGACACCAATTCAATTTGTAAATAGAAAATTTTTTTGTGACCCCTCAATTTCATCTATTTTCATTTTGCCCTAATTTCCAAAGTCTAAAATCTTCGCTCCCGCTCTCTGTTGATATTTTGAATAAAAAACAATGTCGTAAAAAAAAAATAAAAAACAAAAAGAAATATCTGAATAAATCTAAACGGGTCCCGCTACAAGTACAAGATAGGATTGGTGATTGATTGCAAAAAAACAAGAGAGTAAAAACGACACCATACCCACCCAATAATTTTCATTACATAAATATTTCAAATTTTAATTATAATTAATATATTACAATAAAAAAGAAAAAATTCCCATACCTCCGTAAAATTTATAAAAATTTATAAAAATTTTAATTTAATAGAATATTTGTAAAAAAAAATATAAACTTTATTTATAAACAGTAAATTGACAGATATCTCCTACAGTACGAAAAAAGGACAGATGCCCCCTTAAAATATTGAAAACGACAAATATTTCCTGATTTTATTAATAAATGACACATACTTGAAAAATATTCTTTTTTATTATTAATTAAAATTAAATTATATTGATTAGTAAGAATATAAAATCTATCTAATTATTAATTCTATTGACAAATGACACTAAATATTTTTAAAATATGAATAAATATTTAAAAATAAAACCTGATTATTTTTATCTATAGTATATAAACATATTATAATATGTATTTATTATTTATATTTTTTATTTAAATCTTCATATATTTTAAAATATGTATATATAATGAATTTAAATTTTTTTAGATAAATATGTTACATGTAAAAATAAAATATTAAAAAATATTTCAATTAAATTTTTTTTAATAATTAAATCTCAAATTATTACTATAAAAATAAAAAAATAATGTTAAAAATATTTTAGTATATGAGTGTGATTTAACTCATTATTTGAATTTTTTTAATAATTGTATATTTTAATTTTATTATTAAAATAATAAATTAAAAAAATTATTTAGTCCGAGTATATTGTAAAAAATATTAAATAGGGACTAAATTGTTAAAATTTTAAAAAATTATCATAAAAAATATTAAAATATAGACTAAATTATTATCTTTAAATAAAATATATATTATATTGTTATTTTATAAATATTTAAGAATACAAGTGATAATTAATTAACTGGTCAACTAACGGTCAGCTAATAATCGACTAATATCTAGGGTATGTGTCATTTATTAATAGAGTCAAGGGGAATATTTATCGTTTCCAATACTTTAGGGGCATATGTCCTTTCCCTATATTGCAGGGGGCATCTGTCAATTTTCTTTTATAAACAATAAACTTGCTAAAATACCATAAATCTATTTTTTTTAAAATTACAAAATAAAATGACTAAATCTTAATGAAAAAGGTTAATACTTTAACCATCGTACCAAACACATTTTAAATATATATTTTTTAATTTTTAATAAATAACTCTTTTGATAATACATATTTAATAATTTCTATAATAATTGAAATTATTTTATTATTATAAAATTTATAATAAAAAATCTATAAATAACTTGAGTTTAAAATTATTATCAAGTAATAATAATTCTAAAATTAATAATTTAAAAAAATTATTTTTTAAGTAATTGTTAAATGAAATAAATATTTTATTTTTAAAAAATTAAATAATGATAATTGTTTTGAAAATTTATAATTTAATGATAATAATAAATTTAAATTCAAGTTAAAATATAAAATTTTAATGATTGTAAAATTATTTTTAAATTATAAATTTTTTATAGTAGTAAAATAATTGTGATTATTATAAATTTTATTATATATGTATTCAAAAGTATTATATATTATAAATTAAAAAATATATTATTAAAATTTGTTTGAGTATAATAGTTAAGGTGTTGGAGTAGAGTGGTTAATAAAAGTGATTTTATTTTATAATTTTAAAATAAATTTGAAAAAATTTAATAAATTTATTATTTATAGAAGAGATTTGTATTTTTTTTATAAATTTTTTATCGAAGTAAAATTTTTATAAATTTCAAGGTGAGGCATGTGAAAGTTTCCCTAATAAAAAAACTTTATTGAAGTAAGGTTAAAATCATCGTACAATAAATTAATATTCTAAAAATGACATGTCAATGAATTGTCTTCATGCTAATAATTATGCTAATAAATTAATCGATGCAAGTCGGTCCAGATTGTTGACATTGGATACCATATGTATATATATTATACGACAACAGCAAAAATTTAAAGAAAAAAAAAGAAAATTAAAATCATCAATGAGTTTTGCATGCTGAATTAGTTCATGCAACTGTCAAAACGATTCGTATAATTATCCTCTTAGCTCTATAAATTCGAACCCTAACATTATTTCTCTACTCAAACACAACATTAAAGAAAAATTGTAAGATTATGAAGACTTCATTTGTAACACGGCTTGTCCTCTCTTTCCTTGCCTTGTCCACAAACCAAATTTTGGGACGCTCTGATCCTTTGCTCGACGTCAATGGCGACGAGGTCCAAGCCACCCTCGATTACTACGTTGTATCAGCCATTCGGGGAGCCGGAGGTGGCGGCCTCACCCTCTTTCCCGGGAGAAACGAAATATGTCCTCTTGACGTTGTCCAAGAAAGCTTCTACATGCAAAGGGGAACCCCTATAAGGTTCGCAACGTACAATAACACTAGCATTATCCACGAAGCCATGGACCTGAATGTGAAATTCTCGACGGTGACGAGATGCAATGAGGCAACGGTGTGGAAAGTCGGCGACTACGACGAAAAGACAGGGGAATGGTTTATAACAACAGGGGGAGTTGAAGGGAACCCTGGAGCTGAGACATTGATGAGCTGGTTTAAGTTTGAGAAACCTGGATCACTTGTAGGAGCATACAGGATTGTTCACTGTCCTTCTGTCTGTGATTCCTGCATGTCTATGTGCAAGATTGTGGGGAGAACTAGTGTGGATGGAGCTCGACGTCTGGTTTTAGGGGCTGAAGATCCGTTGTTTCTTGTTGTCTTAGTCCCCGCTAATGAGGGATCAATGTCTGTGTAAGAAATGTTTTCTTTTAAAAAAAAAAAACAGTGGATCCGGCTCCGTGCCTGCTTGATCTTACTGTGTCTGTAATATATAAAATAAATAAAAATGTAGTATGCCTGTGCTCCATCGGAGAGCAGTTGATTTGGAGTTATGTTTAATAAAAGCTGTCTTCTCAATCTATTTGGGAAAGTATTTCTCACATTCCATATGTAGCATAATTAACCAGAGGTGAGGTGATGGATCATCTTTTTCAGAGGAAGATATATATTTGTATAAGATTCTAAAATTAATTAGAGTAGTATATTTTTTTTCCTAATTATTAAACTATGCGAAATAATTTAAAACATAATACGATTATTCAACATAATTTAATGAGATTAAATTAATTTAAATTTGATAAAATTGATATTAATAATAATTGATTGTGTTACATTACGTTGGGTGTCATATTTGTGTTTGATTTTTTAAAATTTAAAATATAATTAATTAAATATAATATTTATAATTAAATAAATAATCGTGTTAAGATAGATATATTTTAATAAAATAAAAAATAAAATAAATTTATTTATGCTAAACAGTTTTATAATATAAAATTTTAATTATCACAAATATATAATATTTAATAAAATACCTTATTTTTTAAGGTCGTAGAGACTTTAAATGTTAAAATGGCCTTAATTTTAATAATATATAAACAATCAAAACCCAATCATTGACTGATACACGGAGAAAATGTGTGGAAATAATATGATAAGAAAAAGCTACTCGTCTAAAATAATTCATTTGGACCATCTCATTTGAATCACGTGATCAAGTGCCATTAACTTAGACAGAACAATAATTCATGTCCGCACACGTCATCAAACTTAAATAATGTCCAAAAACACGTGTATTAATTAAACATGAAATTTCGTGAATCCAGATAAACCACCAAAAATTGAAACATTGTTTGGATTAAAAATAAGTATTTAATAATAAGATAATGATCTCCTACGTCTTAAAAATTTAGTCAATTAATTATATAAATTTTAATAATTTCAAAATTTATCTTAAAAATTTTAGTATATATAAAAATATATATTTTTATAATAAAACTCTTATTATTTATTATACTTAAATCCCTCAAATTTTTATGAACAAAAATTAGAAACTTAACTAGAGGTTCTAACTTCGATCTTTATTATTGTAATAATTAAGATTATTTCTTATTTCTTATTTAGTGTAGAACAAAAATGAGTCTTACTATTGAGTGGATTGACCCACGATAACTTAGAAAATAATCCTTGTCATTGACAAGAATCAAAGCCAGAACTTTATAGTGAAATCCTTTGACTCCTAACTACTGGAGATAGCCCAAATGATTAATTTTATGATTTATTTATGGATTGTATATTTAATAAAATGATAAAATAAGTATTATATAATAAATATTTTATAATACAATTACAACTAAATATAGTCATGTATTAATTTTATTATTTTGTTAATTTTAAAATTTATTTATTTATTATATATTTAATAAAATAATAAAAATTATATAATAAATACATTTATAATATAATTACACGTTAAATATAATCGTGTATTAATTTTATTATTTTATTAATTTATTATTTATTATTAATTTTATGATTTATTTATCTATTATATATAAATAAAAATATATTCTATTATTATTAAATTTTTATTATTTATTATTTATTAATTTATTTTCTTAAGTGTTTGGTGTGGGGTAACGTTTACGTTGACTTGGGCTGGAAGACAGAACGATGGAGGGCATATACCCTTAAAAAATAAAATTTTCCGTTAGTTTATTTAACGAATGGACTTAACGGGATACTTTTGAAAATAAAAGAGGTAACGAGGTATTAGAAACAAAATGAAGGGTGAAACAGAAAGTTGCCCAAAAGTGTGGGTAGATTTGGCTCGTGGCCCACATTGCCCGAAATTGGACGCACATATTCATGACCGCGCTATACTTAATTCAATTAAAATTTTTTATTTTTAGTAGATGTTTAATGTAATATTAATAAATTATATATATAATATTAAAAAAAATATAAAATATCGTGAATCCAGATAAATCATCAAAAATTGAAACATTATTTGGTATTGTTAATTTTTATCCTACTTTTAAAGCAAGATTAAAAAGAAGTATTTAATATTTAAATTTTTTATCTTAACTTTAAAATTATAATACCTTAATTTTAAATATGTTCTTAATTAAGGAAACAAAAAATAAGTAATGGTATTATTGCTTTACGTCCAAACGTAAATCTAGAGTAATCCATTCATCTATCTATGCCTATAAATTGAAAGCTCGTCCGCATTTATTTCCCACACATCAAACACCAAGCCTTCTAAATCCAATACGAATACACAACAATGAAGAGCTCACTACTTGCATTCTCCTTTCTTCTTTTTGCCTTCGCCGCCTCTGCCGCTACCGAACCGGTGGTGGACATTAATGGCGATCCCCTCCGCACTGATACCAGTTACTTCATGGTGTCCGCAATCACCGGTGCCGGAGGCGGCGGGCTTAACTTAGCCGCTGGTCGACGCAAAACCTGCCCACTTGACGTTATCCAAGAACGTTCTGATCTAAAAAAGGGTCGCCCCGTAACATTTTCACCTGCTAACAGTAATGACAACCTCGTCCGTTCCTCCGCCGATCTGAACATCGAGTTCACCTCCGCCCCATTAACCTGCAACGAGCCGTCGGTGTGGAGAGTTGACAACTACGACGAGTCAACCGGACAGTGGTACGTATCTACTAACGGAGTTAAGGGAAAACCTGGAGCTCAAACATTAATGAACTGGTTTAAGTTTGAGAAGATGGGAACAGGAAGTGTGTTCTACAGGATCGTTCACTGTCCTATGGTGTGCGAATCTTGCGTCCATTTGTGCAGCGACGTCTCTCGTCATACCGATGAGAATGGAGTACGGCGTCTGGCTCTGAGTTTGCAGCAGTTCCCCGTCGTGTTCATCAAGGCTGACGAAGATCTGCGCCTGATCAGGCAGAAATGGAGGGTGTAAAATAATGCATGCATGCAGTTCAGCTTGCTACATAAATGGCCGATCGAGTACAACAGAATCATCAATATGGCTTATTGATTTGTAATAAAATAAATGGATTGTCTGTTGAACTCGCTATGTAATTACTAAATCTGAAATAAAGCTTGGCCAAATAATAATGTTCTTCTATTAGCGTTCTGTTAATTCTTCGTAGTCTTTTCCATTAGTCTATTAATTGATTTTTCTTTTTCTTTTTTCGAGCAAAATATCAACGTCATCAGAAGCAATAAGTATCACGTGCCTTAAATTTTAAGGCTAAAAGAAACAAATGGTCTTAAGCTTTTTAACTTATATTCAAAGATGTTTATCCTAAATAATATAACTAGCTTGTGATTATGACTATATCGAAAACGATTATGATACTAATTATGAGCTCATCTTTAAGTTTGTAAGCAATAAGGATGCAATAATATAGTGTTAAATCTTGACATATATGCCACATTAACGCAAATATCATGAGATTTTTAGAGTTATCGTGATGTAATTATTGACATGCAAGTAGGATATTACTGATGAATTTTAACAAGAGTTGATTCACAACGTTGATTTTGTCTACCAGTTTGTGGTTCTATGTGCTTGAATATCGGAGCATACTGTTAATATGCAATTCACATATGTACATAAAATTAATAATCAGTGAATTTGCTATTATTGAGTTGGTAATAATTAATAACACTTCTACAAAACTTTGTGACTCATAGTCATATATGCCTTGTCGACCAGTTTTTTGTTCATCCATGGTAAAAGCAGAGTTACAGCAGAAGGACTTGGAGATCTTAACTTATTTTTAGTACCAATAATATATATATATATATATATATATATCTATATATATAATTTTTACTCTTTTTTTCGTATAGTTTTTATCGTTGTCATTTTGAGACATTCTCGATGGCTGAATTTGCCTCGTCAATTTTGTTAATTTTGTTCTATTAAAATAAAAAAAAGAAAGAAAACGCGGAGGGAGGTTATCATAATGAGAACCTTTTGATTCAAAAAGCTATTGAAATCTAAACTAAACAGAGTTCGTCCATCTCTTATCGGATGAATTGACAGCAGTCGTCAAATCAATTCTCTGACTTGTTTGGATTTTTTCACATGAATTAAAGTAATCAAAGCTGGCAATGAAAACAACATATCAATAATTAATTAATTGTGTTTGATTGATGTGAATTGTATAATAAATAATTAAATAAAGTGATTCTGATTTCATTGGACCATTTGGCATAAGTAATGCCGCATGACTTGTAAATATATCTCCTGGCTTTAATTTGATATGACTTGAACGAGCGATGGTTACTAATTAGGACTATTAGCTAGAAGTCTAGAACTAACATGAATCTAAATATAATAATAATAATATGAGATATTTTTATATATCTCCCACAAAGATTGTAAAAATTTTAATTTAATAAAATATTTGTGAAATGAAACACACATCTCCCTTATAATATTTATCTTTAATGAATAAACAGTAATTTTATTAAAATATTCTCAAATTCTTTTATTTTAATAATTACTTAAAAATAATTTTTTAAAAGTGTTAATTTTAATAATAATTTTAGAATAATTTTATTTTATAAAATCATATTTATTTTTAATAATAATTTTAAAATAATTTTATTTTATAAAAATTTATATTTATTTTTAATAATTATTTAAAAATAATTTTATTATTATTATTTTATAATAATTTTAAATTCAAATTATTATATAAAGTTTTAATGATTATAAAATTATTTTAAAATTTATTATAATAAAATAATTTAATTACTATAAAATTATTATATATGTATTTTTAAAAAAATATTTATTAAAAGTTAAAATATATTATTAAAATGTATTTTACGTGGTTGTTAAGGTATTAATCCTTATGACTAACGTTATAAATTTGAATTTTAACAAAATTATTTTATTTTATAATTTAAAATAAGATGATGTGATAGTATTTTGGTAAGGTTATTATGTATATATTAAAGATAAATGTTGTAAAGAAATTTTGTATCTCTTTTTACAAATGTTTCATTAAATTAAAATTTTTATAAATATTAAGGAAGTTATGTGAAAATATCCCACAATAATATTAAAGAAAACAGTCGTTGAAATTTGCACCGTGGATGTCTTGTCATCGCTGGCTGAGAGCAGATTTGTCTTCTTCAGTCTTAACTTTATGTTGCTGGTCTTACATGCATGAGACCACAGTCAATCAATGTCTGAGATAAATATGTATGCGGAGAATAGAGAACACAATGATTTAATTAGCATGTATAATTAAGAAACAGACAATTAATCACCCATGTTAGCTAGCTATGATGTTTGCATAGTTTTATTAATAAGCATATAATTGTCGCTATGCTAATTATCAATCTTATATTAGACACTCAAATCAGAAATCACAACTGAGGATGACATAATTATCCTGTTAATTTCTCTTAATGAGATAATGCATCATATATGACTCTTACAAAAACATCGATCATTTTCAATTAATGTGTGAAAACATTATGTTTAAATACATACAAACAGTAGTAAATTTTTAAAAAAAATTATTGAAAAAGTTACGATCAATCGTTAACTCTCAACTATTCTAGTTTAAAATAATTGACAAGAAATTCTAGAAAACTGTAATGTATATCCACTCTCCATCACAGATTTTTTATTTTTTTAAAAAAAAAAAAGAGAATGAAGAATTTAATGTCTGATTAGTCACTATTTTTTCATGTACTACTTTTGTATTTCAAAATTTAATTAAGAGTTTCGATTGTTTAATGGAAATAAAATCTACGCAACTATAATAATAATAATAATTTGATATGACTTGAACGAGCCATGGTTTACTAATTAATTACTACTATTAGAAGTCTAGAACTAACATACATAATATAATAATAATAATAATAATAATAATAATAATAATAATAATAATAATAATAATAATAATAATATTGTAGTTCCTAAATTTTAGTAAAATAATAAATTAGAATTAATTTATATGATATTAACAAATTAATTCTTATCATCTAAACTAGCAATAAAATTTTATATAATTATCTATTTATTTGAAGTAAATAAACAAGAATTTAAAAAATCTTCTTACAATAGATTGAATAAGTACAAAATAGATATGTAAAGTCATTTAAACTCTCATATATTGTAGAATTTATTAGTATATATGTATGTATTTTATCTTAATAGTAAGTGTAAAATTATATATGGTACAGATATAATAAAAGTATATAATATTTGTTTAGCATATAGTATGGATATATATTCTAAAACATTCATAGATATTTTATAAAATATCTCTTTTACCATTTTTTGTAAATTCTACTATCAAAATAATGTCATTTTATATTTTAAAAAAAATTAGTAAGTCATATCGGCATATCCTGATTGTTAACCTTATCTTTAATTTATATTTCTACACTTAGGTCTAAGTCATGGATTTTAAATTTTTAATATTACTAAAAATTACTTTTAAATAGTAAAATTTTTTAATTAATTTTAAATTTATAATTATATGTTTCGTTATGTAGGATATATTAAATTTCATCTTCAATTTTAAAAATAATTAATTAGGTCAATTAATTTTTGAGAATATTGTACGTATTTATGTGCATATTATTGTTATTCATATGTTATAATTTATTCTATTAATTTACTTGAAAATTTAATTTGTATTATTTATTATTCTAGTTAATTAGTTCTTTTCTTGTGAAATTTGACTGATATTTATAAATTTTTAACTTTATTTCTTAGTATTCTATTTTGATTGGAGGAAGTCTTAATAAATTTTTATTAAGTTTTATAATTTTATGAATTGTTATAATTATTAAATTAAAATTTTATATTGTTAGAATTATTTGTATTTTCTAATATTAATTTTTATTGTTAGAATTATTCGTGTTTTCTAATATTAATTTTTTATTGTTAGAATTATTCGTGTTTTTTATTATTAATTTTTTATTGTTAGAATTATTTGTGTTTTCTGAAATTTTAATATGATATTAATTTTTTAATTTAATTTATTAATTAGTGAAAGATAAAATTTTAATAAGTAATTTTTATTTTTTAATTAATTTTAATATCATTTAATTTTGGATAATAATATAGACTAATTTATTAAAATTAAATAAATTATGTTCTGACTTATTATTTATTTAATGTTTAAGGATCAAAATGTTATTATGTCAAAATAAATTTAAAATGATTATAATTTTTTCTCTTATTTTTTTAAAGTAAAGATGATATTTTTTAAGTGATATTATATTAAATGTCAGAGGTGAAAAGTAATAATAATAATAATAATAATATTAAACAAAAGAGCCGTTGAATTTGCGCCGTTGAAGTCTTATTATCGCTAGCTGAGAGCAAATTTGTCTTCTTTAATTGTCTTATATATATGTATATATATGCGGAGAACATGCATGAAACCAGAGTTTATCAATGTCTGAGTTTTGGCTTCACGTTTGCATATATATATATATATATATATATATATATATATATATATATATATATATACATATAACATGATGGACGGAAAGGATGTCAATATTGTCTCTTTTTTAGAACATGAATAAGGTGATTTTTTTAATTAATTAATTAATTATTTTTTAATATTATATTTTATATGTATAACTTATTAATATTATATTAAAAATTAATTTTTTTTAAAATAAATATTTAATTTAAATAAAATATATTCTCAATCAAATTCATAAGATAACAAAGAATCTTAGTACGACGCAACAATAATCATTGAAATCACTCTCATTATCTCACAGAAGTGTATATATATATATATATATATATATATACACACACACACAAACATACATACGTATACATATACATACATATATACACACAAACATACATACGTATATATACACACAAACATACATACGTACATATACATATACATACATATATATACACACAAACATATGTACGTACATATACATATACATACATATATATATATATATATATATATATATATAAAGAATGATAAAAATTAAAGTTAAAGATATTTTCAAAATCAAAAGAATTAACTGATATAGATATGATAAAAATAAAAATTAGTCTTGTTATAATCAATTAAATTTTTATTTATGAAAAGTGTATCTCTAAAATAATGATATTATATTTCTTTAAATATCTTACTTTCTTTATAAATAAAACTCCTAAAGTGATATTTTCTCAATTAATTAATTCGATTTCCCTTTCATTGATAAATTCTTCCGGAACACGTGGAAAAGATCTAGCCCTTGAAATGTAGGCCGACAAATAAAAACACTTATTTTTTTGATAATATGTATGCGGAGAATAGAGAACTCAATGATTTAATTAACATATATTAATTATTAAGAAACAGACAATTAAGCACCCATTTTAGCTAGCTATGATGTTTGCATAGATTTATTAATAAGCATACAATTGTGGCACTCAAATCAGAAACCAAGGGTGACATAATTATCCTGTTAATTTCTCTTAATAAGATCATGCAATTTTTCTTCAGTACGCGTGGGCCGTGTGGCTCTCACAAAAGTTATGATTAATCACTAGCTCTCAAAATAATTTTAATGTAGTGACAAGAAATTCTAGAAAATTGCAATGTATACTCACTCTCCACCACAATTTTTTTTTTTTAAAAAAAGACAGTAAAAAATTTAATGTGTGATTAGAGACACTACCAAAATTTAATTTCAAAATTTAATTAAAATTTTTAATTATTTAATGGTAATGAATGTGCTAGAAAAAGCTAAGCATAGAAAATGACAATCTATATGTATGTATGTATGTATGGATTTGGACCCGCTTCTCTTGGACTATCTCATTATCAATGTTGGAACAATATTTCACGTGATCAAGTGTCATAAACTTTAACATAACAATAATTCATGTCCACACACCTCATCGATCTTAAATAATGACCAAAAATTGAACCCATTGTTACGTTCGTTGATTCACTCACTTTTTTTTTTAATATTTAATGTCTAAAATTTTTATTGTATAACGTGGTTTTAAAATTATTCCATGTATTTATTCTAAAACTTTTTAACATTTTTTTAATTAATATAATTAATTTTATAAATAATATTAATTATTGCTTTATGTCCAAACGTAAATCTAGAGTACCCATTCATCTATCTCTATAAATTGCAAGCTCTTCCGCATTTATTTACACACATCCAACGCCAATCCTTCCAAATCCAATCCAAATAAACAACAATGAAGAGCTTACTATTTGCACTCTCCTTCCTTCTCTTTGCCTCTGCCGCCTCTGCCGCCACTGACCCGGTGGTCGACTTCCATGGCGAGCCCCTCCGCACCGATACCAGTTACTACATCGTGTCCGCAATCATCGGTGCGGGCGGCGGGGGGCTTAACTTAGCAGCCGGTCGAAACAAAACCTGCCCACTTGACGTTATCCAAGAACGTTCTGATCTAAAAGAGGGGCGCCCCCTAACATTTTCACCAGCGAACAGTAATGACCACCTCGTCTATTGCTCCACCGATCTGAACATCCAGTTCACCACCTCCCCATTAACCTGCAACGAGCCGTCGGTGTGGAGAGTTGACAACTACGACGAGTCAACCGGAAAGTGGTACATATCCACTAACGGAGTTAAGGGCAATCCTGGAGCTCAAACGTTAAGAAACTGGTTTAAGTTTGAGAAGATAGGAGAAGAAAGTATGTTTTACAGGATCGTTTATTGTCCTACGGTGTGCGAATCTTGCGTCCATTTGTGCAGCGACGTCTCTCGTTATTCCTCTGAGGATGGAGTACGACGTCTGGCTCTGAGTGAGGACCAGTTCCCCATCACGTTCGTGAAGGCTGGCGAAGACCTGCGCTTGATCAGGCAGAAATGGATGTTGCAATAATGGAATATAAATGCATGGAGTTCAGCTGCTGGACAAATGGCCGATCGACCGAGTTCAGTAGAACTATCGATGGCTAGTTAATTTTGTAATAGAATAAATGGAGTACTGTTACTGTTGAGCTCGATCGGTATGAAATTATTAAAACTTAAATAAAACTTGGCCAAATAATTTTCGTCTATTATTTTCCGGTTAATCGATTGATTTTCCGAAAAAGATATTAATATCATCAGAAGCAATTAATTAGTACATTGTGCCTTAAAATTTAAAGCTTATATGAAACAGAGTAGTAGTACCTTCCAACTTATATTTAAAGACTTTTATCTCAAATAATTTGATAGTTTTAACTTGTGATCAATGACTACCGTATCGAAAATGATTATGATACTAGTTATGAACTCATATTTAAGTTGGTAAGCAACAAGGGTATTAAATTAAGTTGGGTAAACCTGGAGTAACACCACTAGGACTTGGAGGTAGGGTCGGAGCTAAAAAAAGATTTTTATTTTGCACACGAATTAAATTAATTAAAGCTGGCAATGAAAATAAAGCACATATCAATAATTAAATTAATTAATTGTGTTTGATCGATGTGAATTATAATAAATAAATGAAGTGATTCTGATATGGTCTAAATAATTTTGATATGACTTGAACGAGCGATGCTTATTAATTAGTACTATTAGATAGAACTCTGGATCACTGACATGCATCTAAATATTATAATAATATGAAACAAAATCTCTGTGCATATGCAGTATTGATGTATCTGTGTGTTAATTACACGTACTTGTTATAAGAAATCAAATCGAAAAGATGTATATATACATATGAGTGTGTACATTCAGTAGTCTATATATATATACACACACACATCTATGCGGAGAACATGCATAAAACCACAATCAATCAATGTCATGAGATTTGTCTTCTTCAGTCTTCAGTCTCAACTTTATTTATTGGGCCAACTTGTTTTTGCTAGGATATATATCTTCTATAAGTCAAATAAATATATTAGCTAAAAATGATATTTTTTAAAATACTAAAAATTAAAAGTGATCGATATTAAAAAAATACTAGCAATAACTTTTACCTAATATATCAAAACATGATAATATTAATAATAATGAATAGTAAAGTAAATAAAATTATTTCTAAAAAACAGTCTAACATAAAATTAAAAACCACGTAACTTTAAATCATAGCGAGTGTTGGAACTTTATTCTATCTTATGAAAAAATTTGTGATATAAATTAAAAGTAAAGATATACTTTAATCGCACACACTATCGAGAATAATAGAATAAATTTACTTGAGATAATGTCAAAATCTATATGTATCATAATCGGGACAAAGAATATACATGGAATAATTCGAGTGTGTGTGGAAAAAATAATAAAAATTAAAGTTAATATATTCTTCATATCAAAAGAATTATCGAAAATAGATATGATGAAAATAAGAAATTAGAATAGTCAATTAAATACATACAAACAACAGTAGAAACAATTAAAACTTCAAAATATTAGGTATCTATAAAGAATAATTCATTGAAAAAGTCATCATCCATCATTCTCAACTATATATTCTAGTTCAAAATAATTTAAATGTATAGTGACAAGTAAATCTTGAAAATTTAACATATACCCACTCTCCACCACATATTATTTATTTTCCTTTTTATATTTTAACATATCATGTAGATATCAATTGTTATCGAGCCTGGAATTATCACAAACTCATTGTTACATATGGTATAGCCTACCGATATTTTCAAAACATGCAATAATATTGAATAATATTGCAGCACATTACATATAAATAAATAATGATCCTAAACTCTCTCTCTCTCTCTCTCTCTATACTTCTTTTTTTAAAAGAAAAACTGAAAACACTTTTTCTTTTGTTTTGAAATTTCTTGTAAGACCATTTTCTGCTGTCCGTTGAAGTGTAAAGCTGGATATCGATCTGTGACAAATTTAACCTACTCTTCACGAGTCCTGATGAACATTCAATTATTAATTAGGCTCCTGTTGTTTTCACTTTCTTGTATTTTTACCGTCAATAATATTTGCCTAGTACTTGCGGTGGGATCGACTCTGATTCATTCATATCCTTACGTTTTCTTCTTTTTATCTTTCAATTTATGTTTCTCTTGTTCTAACTACTTACTAATATTATGAAGACATATTATTTAGTATTTGAGGCTATTATACATTTATATTTCTAAATAACTTTGAAATAGGTTAAGTAATTAATTAAAACCGCAACTTTTTTACTAAAATTTAACCTCTCAGAATTTACGCAATATTTCAATATAAAATATCTTCTTATTTATTTTTCACATCACTCGTATGCTCATTAAAAAGAAATCTCGTCACAGTAATATTCAGCTTAAAATCAATTACTAATTAATAATGAAAAAAAGTATAATAGCAAAAAATAAAATGAAATAAAATTTAATACACATCAAATAAGGTTTATTAATTATGACTATCTTAGACTTTCTTATCCAAGAAAAATATTGGTATAAGTTAATCAAAGTTGTAAATCTGTTGAGTTGTTATTGTATAACTTTTTTATGTAATTTGTCCTTGAACATAGTTTGAGTACTCATGTTTGACACCACTATGTACACTTAAATGAAGTAATATTTTAGTGTTTTGTAAATAAGATTTCTCCTATTCAAAAACATTTTTTAAAGAAAGAAAGACTTTCACTTACGTGTTTGTAGCCTTTGGCAAGTGCTGCTTCTTTCGCTACACACTTTAACACTCCACCTAATTACTAATTATGAAGTAAGTATAATATGACTTCATATAATCTTAAAAAGAAGAAACATATAAAAACGCTAGAAATTAAAACTTTGTTCAAACATTACGAACTCTTACAAGTGCCCCCAGAAAGGACTATCACAGAGATAAAACCCCGCCCATTATTTATCTGTCATAATACAATTACTGGGAATTCTTTTCTCATTCTTGTTCAGTCTAACATTACATTGATCTCTGTTTAGCGAGAATTAACTTCACAGCAAACACTCGCTGCTCATTAGTAGCCAGAACCAAACGTCGAGCGCTGCGCTCATAATCAATCCCGACATTGCTGCAGAGTTTTACACAAGAACCACAAACAGATGGGCAATGAACAATTTTATACGTTCCCGGACTTGATCCGATTCTCTCAAGCTTAAAATAGCTTTGCAACGTTTGAGCTCCGGGGTTTCCTTCCTCTCCGCCAGTTGTTATAAACCATTTCCCTCTGGAATCGTCGTAGTTGTCAACTTTCCACACTGTCGGCTCGTTGCATCTCGTCTCTGTCACGAATCTTACGTTGAGATCGGTGGATTCGCGGACGATAGCAGATTTGTCAACTGGTGAGAATCTTATTTTGACTCCTCTTTGTAAATCGGACCCTTCTTGCCTGACATCAAGAGGGCAGAGTCCATTTCTTCGGGGGAAGAGGCTGAGGCCGCCACCGCCTGCTCCTCGGATAACAGACACAACGTAGTAGTCGAGGGTGGATTCCACCTTGTTGCCATCGGTGTCGATTAAAGGCTGATGATGATGAGCAGCTTGACGATGAGCATCTTGTGCAAGCAGAGGTTTTGTGGCGAAGGCAATGAGAAGGAAGGAGAGTAGGGTTACAAGTGATGAAATCTTCATTTTGCCTTTTTTTTTCTTTTCTCTCTTTTTAAGCTGGTAATTATTTGTTGTGCTGGATTCGATTTGGGAGAATGAATTTATAGAAAGCTAAACCACTGAGGATTTTATGGTAATTTTACTAGCCGCATGCAAAACTCAGGCTTGTTTCTTTCAAGGTTTATTTTATTATCATTTTTCAATTTGAGTTAAGGATATGGCATATCAAGAGATTATGTGGTATAGATTTCAAGGACATTTGATCATGTTTAAGAGGTTGCGATGATCTTATTTTTTATCCTATATCTTCAATTCGTATGAGAAAAGTTTGGACGGGATGGACTTGTATGTATTATTTCTTCGTACATATTAATTCCTTTATCTTAATATACGTTCCTCTGTTCATTTCTTTTTGAAAATTCCAACGCCAATTCAGATCTCAGACATCGATTGTGTTTTCTTTTCTACGCATATCAATTCAATAATAAAGTTAAGACACCATATTTCTCAGCATCTAAGTAAAGATAAGGCATCGACGATGTAGATTTAATCACGTGTTTTCTGTTGAGAGAATAGTTTTTCATGCATGAATATGACTTCTATGGATTTTTACTTCGTATATTCCTTGTTTATTATCTTTATATTTTAACACGTATAATTATTTAAGTATCAATCAACGATTTCATCCATAACATTAAACCAACATATTTATATATGAAATTTTGAACTTTGACAAGGCTCATTAATTCATGTATATGTGTGTGTGTCGATTTTTAATTTCCACACTAATTTGATATACTCTATAATCGAGATTTCAACACCTCTAAATTTTTAGCATAGTTTTACAAAAATCTAAAATTTTGTAATTAAAACTTATCTGATAATTTAAAAATTACAAAATTTATCTAATTTTATAAAAATTACAAAAAGTGGTGTAAGTAGTGCACCCACTTAGAATGAGGAGCTGCCCTTTTTCTTAATGGTAATTGAAATTGAAAAATCTATGCAAATACTTATAATTTTTATTTCTAATTTATATTTAGGAGAGAATTTTTTTAAAAAATTGAATCTAATTCAACTCTATTATATTTTATTGATGTCAAATGATAAAAGTTTACATATATATCACATAGGTATCAATTATTATCGAGCCTATAATTATCACAAACTTATTTTCACATGGTGGTCCACCAATATTTTCAACACATTATCATCGTTATTACTAACCACATAAAAAAAAATTTAAAGATAAAGATATAAATTTATTAAAAAATAAAAAATACTCATGTCGAATGAAAAGATTGTTGCTATATCTGCTCCAATAACAAATCATTAGTCTAATAAATAATTAAATAGAATAGACAGACCCAATAATATTGAATAATATTGAATTACATTACATATAAATAAATAATGATTGATAACTCCGTAACATTACACAAAATTTTACACTATTTTATATACCATTAAAGCTAAACAATTTTAATAATTAAGATTAAATTATATATATATATATAAATGTGTAATTAATATAATATAATTGATGCAGATGTGAAATATTATTTGATATGTTTATATATATTTTATTTTACTTTTGTTAATTTAATGTTCACATAGTTACTTTCTTTGTTTTTTTGTTTATTTCTAACTTTTCACAAATTACTCTCGTATTTCTTTTTCTTTTTTTTTTTCTGTGCTCTGTATTATCTTTAATAAAATTTCTTACTTTGTGGGAATTTTATATAAAAAAAAAAATCATCCTCAATTTGTTATTTCTATAGTAAACGATCGAATTAATGCATCAATTATACATACTCTTAAATTTATATCGATATATTTAATCTAATTAAGGATATGTTTGTTATTATTGATCCAAGAGTAAAGTTAGAAAAAGTGTTGAATAATAATATATTTTTAATGAAATTCACATCCTTTCATACTAAATATATTTAACATCTAAAGTTTTTAGCTCTTAATTTTAAAGTCATAATATTTTAATCTTAAATATATGAGTTGCAGAATCATTTTCATACGAATAAAGAGAGCTCAAAATATGTTTAAAAAAATGAAAAAAGATATGCAAACGGACAAGTAGCTAGCAGTAGCACAAAAGGTTGTCCAACACGCAACCAATGAGATTGATTGGCATGGTGACAATACATTGATTATTTAAATATCAATAAATGATTTCATCCATAACATTAAACCAATATATTTATATATAAAATTTTGTACATTGACAAGACTCATTAATTATATATATGTAGATTTTTAATATCTACACTAATTTGATATGCTCTATAATAGATATTTTAATAACTTTGAGTTTTTAGCTTAGTCTTCTAAAGTCTATATTTTTTTTAATTAAAACTTATCTAATCTTTTAAAAATTAGAAAATTTATCTAAATACGTATATATTTTGAATCATGTATGTTCAGGGTTTAAATTTATAAAAGAACAACCTTAATTGAAATTCTACACTCTAATGTTCTAGCAAACAGAATAGATAACTCAAGGTTGTAAACTAATTTTAGTAGATTTATTCAAAGAGTTTTTAATAAAATCCGTCATCATCAATATCTTGTTTGCATACTAATAGTTCTTTAGAATTTATTAAAGACAAAAGTAGAAAAGATAAATAAATTAGGAAGCTGTATCGACTCTTACTCTTTAAAATATACTTAAAGTTCAAGTAAATTAATAAATGAAACCAAATTAAATAAGCAGTGCAAAGATGCAACTAAACTTAGTAGATACTAAAGTGTTATACTGATTATAATAAAGTTATTAAAATATGTTCCTGTATTAACAATGACATTTTAAAGTCATATAAAAAATAAAAATATATAAATTAATATGTCCCACGTACACGTAGCACAAACTATATATGCATGTAGTTCAATATATAATCAATGAAAAGAATCACATACATTATTTATAAGTGGCATGGCGACAGTTCATTGCCGTCGATTTATCAATCAATTCAGAACTTATTAATTTTATTGTTTTGCTATTGTGGAAATACTAAGATAAAATCTCAGATATCAATTAATACATATGTGTTATTCTTTTTCCCTCGTATTTCCAAACATATAAAGTTAAGAATGAAAACACAACTTTGAGTTAAAGATAAGGCATCAATAGGTTATGTGGTCTACGTTTTAAGGGCATTTCATCATGTTTTTCTTAATGCAGTGATCTCATTTTCTATTAATATCTCCATTTCGTACGAGAAACTTTTATCATTGGATTACAGACACAACGTAGTAGTCGAGGGTGGACTCCACCTCGTTGCCATCGGTGTCGATTAAAGGCTGATGATGATGAGCAGCTTGACGATGAGCATCTTGTGCAAGCAGAGGTTTTGTGGCGAAGGCAATGAGAAGGAAGGAGAGTAGGGTTACAGGTGATGAAATCTTCATTTTGCTTTTTTTTTTCTCTCTTTTTAAGCTAGTAATTATTTGTCGCGTTGGATTCGAATTGGGAGAATGAATTTATAGAAGGTAAAAGCCTTTTTAGTATTTAAAATTTAATTAAATATTCTCTTAATTTCTGTTAATTTTAAAAATATCCTTAAAACTCTTAATTTTATATAAAATACTTATTATACCTTTATACATAATATTTATTAAAAATAATTAATAAATTTTTAAAATTTGATAAAATATATTATATTTATATAAAATATATTAATAAATAAATAAAACAATTATCTTATAGCACATTTTTATATAATTATTATTTATTGTTATTTTAGTTTTATTATTTTATTTATATTTTAGATATATGTATTTTGTAAAAATTTCAATATAACCATAAATATTTATTATACTGTAAAATAAATAGATCTATAAATCTATATCTTATTAATAAATTAATACTTTTGTGTTTTAGTTGTATTTAATTTTTAGTAATTACAAATATGTAATTTGTTATTATTTAATTTCTTACAAAAATTATAATAAAAATATTTTATTAATATATTATTAAATAATATTTTTATTTATTTATTAATATATTTTATTAAATTTTAGAAATTTTAATTAATTATTTTTAATAAATATTATATATAATGATATAACAGATATTTTATATGAAATTAAAAGTTTTAAAATTATTAAAATTTATAAAAATATTTAATTAAATTCTAGAGATTAAAAGAACTTTTATCGTTTATAAAAAGGTAAAAGCACTGAAGATTTTATGGTAATTTCACGAGCCGCATGCAAAACTCACGCTTCTTTCTTTCAAGGTTTATTTTATTTTCATTTTTCAATTTTATTTTGTCCATATATGTCGTATGATTTATCCCAAAACTAACCATGATTTACGACGTGTGTGGACATTGTTTTATTTATTTATTTAAATGCATATATGTCCGTGCATCCGCGATAATAATGAAATCACGTACGCTATTCATAATTGCCATGGCGACAAGTCACTTTTATGGGTGTACAAAACTTATTAATTTGATATTAAAATCTTTCAAATTAAAATAATAATAAAATTATTTATAATTATTAAAATATTTATTATTTTATTTTGATTTAATTTTTAAAATTATATTTTTTATATTAATTAAAATTTCTCTTATTATTTAAAAAAATAATAGTTAAAATTATTTTTATTCATAATAATTATTATATGTGTTTGAAAAGAGTCATATTATAATGATTGTATGAATTGTTCATAAAATTAAAGTAGATGTAGTGGTTAAGGTATGGGTAATTTTCCCTTAGTTTTCAAGTTCAATTCCCACTGAAAATTTATATTTTTACAATTTTAAGAAAATCGGTTTTCATTCAAACTATTGGTTCGATTTGATTCATATTTGAATTATTTATTTAAACTGAAAAGTAAAACTGAAAAAATATAAATATCAGGAAGGTAAATGGTATTTTTGATATAGTAGAGATGTATCTGGTAAAATGGTAATAAATTAAGGATAAAATTAATATTTTTTTTATGTAAAAACATCATGCTTATATACATACAAACAAAAAATAAAACTTAAATATTAGATATTTATGAAGAAATAATTCATCGAAAAGGTAATTATCAATCACTCTCGATTACTCTAATCCAAAATAATTTTGGTTGAGAAAATTAAAATTAAGAATTAAGCAAAACACTTAAGAATTCAATTAATAGAAATATCTAGTGCTAATGATTTATCATATTTGGTCGCATCCATTTCTTTAATTGATGTTGTTATAATTTAAAATATGTATTGCTAGTTAATTATCCTAATTTATTCGATTGTCTCTCTCGAGATCACCCGAGTCTATTTCGCATCTAAAACTTCACTATATCTCTATGTGAAATTAATTAAACGGAAATGCATTACGAATGGTGATAATTTCTAATCAAACTACACAAACCATATTAATATATTTATATCTAACATGCAATTTACGGTGTTTATCACATGGTTTAGATATGATGTTCATTTCTCAAATTCCATCAATCCACAATTCGTTCAAATAATGATCAAATATCCAAAAGTATTAATTATCATGATAAACACTCAACATATAATCTCAAATCAATTGAATAACACAATTTTAGAAATGGATGCTTCAAATAGATTAAATCATTGCCCTAGAAAATAGATTTAGCCACACATTGGGTAAAATTCAAATCCACAAATTATAAATTCAACAATTGATAGCATGAATTCAAAAATCACAAAATTGTATGTAGAAAAGAGATAAACTAGAATAGGAGAGCTTTAATCATCCAAAGTCGAACTTGATGATTCCCAAGATTTTCTCCAATCTCCTCTTCTTCTCTCTCCCTTTTCTATCCAAAACTTTCCCAAAATATGGCCTCCAAAATATGACCAACCATTTCCTTCCCTTTTCTTGCCTTTTTAAATCTAAATTCGTCTAATTGTAGGGTCTCCAAGTGCCACGCAGTCGCGCACCCAATTATGTATTGCAATTTAAGTGGATAATATTAATTGGATCCCTATATTTATAATTAATCAGACATTTAGTCATGGATGGAGAGTTTATTGCACTTCAGTCCAGATTTTGTTGCAATTTAATCCACCTTGGCTTGCGCGCACATGCTTCTGCTAGAAGCTAGAAAATTCGACAAATATTGATTAGGTCTCATTTCTCTTATGTATTTGAGATTTATCCTTCTACTGTGATAGTTCTTCATTTTAGTCTTAATTTTGTTGCATTTTGGTCTACCTTGTTCTTATGCTCCGATCTCTTCCTTTTCGAGCCGAATTAATTATTTTTTAGCCCAATTAACTTTCAAAAGTTAAATTTATCATTTTCTGTACAAAATAACAAAAATACATTAAATCCAAAAGAAACTTGAGGATTAAACAAATAATTGAAGTTTAAAAATAAATGATTAGTGCGTGTTTTACGTACTTATCAAAGATCGAATCCACTCTTTACTATTATGTCGTCTCAGCCATCTGGGGAGCCGGAGGTGACGGCCTCAGCCTCCACAGCGGCAGAAACAGCCTCTGCCCCCTCAACGTCATCCAAGAAAGCTTCGACTTGGAACGTGGAATCAGAATAAACTTTTCCCCGTTTGATAATTCCATCGTCGTCAGAGAATCCACAGACCTGAACATCAAATTCCTAACCCTAATCACCAGCTGCAACAAGCAACCGGTGTGGAAAGTGGACAACTACGACGATTCCAGGGGAAAATGGTTTATAAGTACAGGTGGAGAGGAAGGAAACCCTGGAGCACATACGCTGCAAAACTGGTTTAAGCTTGAGAGAATTGGATCAAATGCAGGCATATACAAAATTGTTCACTGTCCATCTGTTTGTGAATCTTGCGTGAAGCTCTGCAACAATGTGGGGATTTCGTATGTGGATGGAGCTCGGCGTTTGGTTCTGGTTCCTGACGAAGAGCCAGCTTTGGCTGTGGTGTTGTTTCTTGCAAAAGATAGATCAAATTATGCGTAATTAAATAAAGCATTAGCTTTTATGCATGATTCTGAATAATAATTATTAATCGAGCAGGCTAGCTATTGTTTAATCTTTATGATTAAATGAAAAACATAATAATAATAATAGCCTGTAATCCTTTGGGTGGTTTTAATAAAAGTTGTTAATTTTAATTATATATTGTTATATGCTTTCTGAACTATTATTAAGTAGAAAAATGTGGGCATATTGATGACTTAATTTTGATGTGGATTGAGGATAGATTTTGATATATTTGAAGCCAAAATAATGTAACAATCTTATCAATATTTGTGTATTATTCATTAATAAGAAATAGGATATAATCTAAGTGACCCAATTAATACGTGTAGGGGAACATAATAAATTGAACAACATTCATGAATTAGAGAAAAATTCACTTAAGAATTTACTTTGAAAATATCAAAATTTCGTATATGATACCGACTTCATTATTTAAATTAATTAGTTTTAATATTTCTAGTTATGAGTTGATTGATTGCCTTTTTAAAGACTTCCAAGTCATATATCTTCGTGGCCAGATGGTCCAATAAATGAGAATAATGGATTGGGTTTGTTCATCATAATTAACATCAAGATAATTCATTTACATTTACGAACCAAATATATATTTTTTAAATTGAGATGTATTTCATCTAAAAGTCATATTTAAAATAAGATAATATTTTCGAAATTAAAAAAAAAAAAGAGTTCGGTAGCAGTTTTTTTTTAATTAATTAGTTTTCTAAAATTACAAAAATAGGGAAAAGTTTTAGTTTCACTTTTAGAAATGACTTAAAAGTTTCTTGTTTTTCAAGTTTATATTTTTGAACTTATTATTAGTCTAGAGAATACTCTCCATCTCTCTTTCTATTTTTTTTTCTTAAAATTGAAAACTCTTTAAATTTCTTTAGGACCATTTTATGTCGTCCATTGAAGTGCAAATTTTTAACACGTTCTTCACGAGTCCTACGAATATTATACTGCTTTATTAAGGGTTCTGTTGTTTTCATTTTCTTGTCTTTTTCCCATCAATCATGTTTACCTAGAACTTGTGGTGGGATCGACTCTGATTCATTCATATCCTTAGGTGATCTTATTCTTCCTTTAACATGTGTTGCTACTTTGGCTACACGTACACTAACACTCCACCTAGTTTAAGTTTTGGTGCATTGTCTGGCATGTTATTATTACAACACTAAGAAAATTGCTTGCATGTAATGTCCGAATTTGATCGAAGAAGAAAGCAGCAGCACCGTTTAACAATATAACTTTATAAAATCTTAAAACAGAACAAACATAAAAAAACGGTAAAAAATAAAAACTTTATTCAAACATTATGAACTCTTACAAGTTCCCCCAGAAAGGACTATCACCGAGCTAAAACCCTGCCCGTTATTTATCTATCCTAGTACAACTACGTGCGGAATTCTTCTTCGTCTTCTTGTTCAACCTAACAGTACATTGATCTCTCTCTAGCTTGAATCAACCTCACAGCAAACGCTGGCTCCTCATCATCAGTGGTCAAAACCAAACGTCGAGCGCTGTCCTCATAATCAACCCCGACGTTGTTGCAGAGCTTTACACATAAAGAACCACAAACAGATGGGCAATGAACAATTTTAAGTTGTGAGAATCTTATTTTGACTCCCCTTTGTAAATCGGACCATTCTTGCCTGACATCAAGAGGGCAGAGTCCGTTTCTGCCGGCGAAAAGGCTAAGGCCACCGCCGCCTCCTCTTCTTCTTGCAGACACGACATAGTAGTCCAGGGTGGATTCTACCTTGTTGCCATCGGTGTCGATTATGTTGGGATAAACTAACACAAATAATTCAGAAGCACAACAATTACCTTATCCCCTCTTGTGTGAACCTAATAGAAAACAAAAAAAATAGAGCAACAATCTTGGACACAAATTTAATTCTTGGACAGCAATAAAATCACCACAACACAACTACACCACAATCAATTTTTAACGTGAAAACTTCCCCAATGTGAGGAGGAAAAACTACGAAACCGTAGTCCACCCAAAAATCTCCACTATAATCAAACAATGAGAATTCACAAGTTCTCTCTAGTTAAAACTAGAGGTACACATTATAATAATCTCAAGATCACACAATCTTGGCAAACATTCGAGTTCTACAAAGAAATTAGAGAGAGTTCAAGAAAAACATCACCAAGTTGGTGGCTTAACTACCGGTCACGAAATCTAGAGAAAGAGTGCTCCAAATTTGATCTCTACCGTTCAGAATTTAGTTCTCTGCGTTTGAAGTTGCTAGTAAAATTTCAGTCCAATTGGACCACAAATCGACCTTCGATCGACCAATTGATCACAACTGTTTGGAATTTACTATTTTGCCTCTCTCGTGAACAGTACCTCTTTTTTCTAAAGTCGTAAACAGTACCCGCTCTCTTCTCCTTTATATACTTTAATAAAAATAAGAAACTAAACCCTACTTAAAAAAGGATTAAAAATATACTTTGGTCAATTGCGCTTAGTCACTATTTTGGGTCATCTCCATAAAGAGGAAACCCAACCCAATAAATCTCTCATTTTCTTACTATGTGGAAGGGCTTGCCAACTCGGCAATTGAACAATAAACTTCAAGCTTTTCTCTCGAAAGAGTTTTGGTTAACATATCAGAGGCATTGTAATCAGTGTGAATCTTTTCAAGCTCAAACATATTATTATTAAGAGCATTTCTCAACCAATGATATCTCACATCAATATGTTTTGATTTTGCATAGAAAGAAGAATTCTTACTCAAATGAATTGCACTCTGGTTATCACAAAATACCACATATTGTTGTTGCTTGAAATCAAGCTCCTGTAAAAACCTCTTCATCCACAACAACTCTTTGCATGCCTCAGTTGCTGCAATGAATTCTGCCTCTATAGTAGAAAGTGCAACACATTTCTGTATCCTTGATTGCCATGCTACAGCTCCACCTGAAAGTGTCATCAAGTAATCCGTAGTGGACTTTCGAGTATCAACATCTCCAGCCATATCTGAATCAGTATAGCCAACTAGCAAAGGTTTTCCACTTCCAAAGGTTAGTTTAAAATTGGAAGTACCTCGAAGATATCTCATAATCCACTTCACTGCATTCCAATGCTCTCTTCCTGGATTGGATAAAAATCTCCTAACAACACCAACTGCATGAGCTATATCCGGTCTTGTGCATACCATCGCATACATCAAGCTTCCAATCGCTGAAGCATAAGGAACTTTTTCCATGTCTTCCTTCTCTTTGTCTGTTGTAGGGGACTGCTTGGTACTTAACCTAAAGTGTGTAGCAAGAGGAGTGCTAACCACTTTAGTGTTGCTCATATTGAACCTTTCAAGTACCTTTTCGATGTAGTGCTCCTGTGATATACACAACTTCTTGGCTACTCTATCTCGATGAATTTGGATGCCAAGGATTTGTTTTGCTAGCCCTAAATCATTCATAGCAAAGGATTTACTTAACTGCTTCTTTAACCAGTTAATTCTAGAAGCATTCCTGCCAACAATCAACATGTCATCAACATAAAGCAACAATATAATAAAATCATCATTAGAGAATTTATGTACAAAAACACAATGGTCAGAATAAGTTTTTTGGTAGCCTTGCTCCCCCATAACTGATTCAAACTTCTTATACCACTGTCTTGGTGCGAATCTTGCGTCCATTTGTGCAGCGACGTCTCTCGTTATTCCTCTGAGGATGGAGTACGACGTCTGGCTCTGAGTGAGGACCAGTTCCCCATCACGTTCGTGAAGGCTGGCGAAGACCTGCGCTTGATCAGGCAGAAATGGATGTTGCAATAATGGAATATAAATGCATGGAGTTCAGCTGCTGGACAAATGGCCGATCGACCGAGTTCAGTAGAATTATCAATGGCTAGTTAATTTTGTAATAGAATAAATGGAGTACTGTTACTGTTGAGCTCGATCGGTATGAAATTATTAAAACTTAAATAAAACTTGGCCAAATAATTTTCTTCTATTATTTTCCGGTTAATCGATTGATTTTCCGAAAAAGATATTAATATCATCAGAAGCAATTAATTAGTATATTGTGCCTTAAAATTTAAAGCTTATATGAAACAGAGTAGTAGTACCTTCCAACTTATATTTAAAGACTTTTATCTCAAATAATTTGATAGTTTTAACTTGTGATCAATTACTACCGTATCGAAAATGATTATGATACTAGTTATGAACTCATATTTAAGTTGGTAAGCAACAAGGGTATTAAATTAAGTTGGGTAAACCTGGAGTAACACCACTAGGACTTTTAGGTAGGGTCGGAGCTAAAAAAAGATTTTTATTTTGCACACGAATTAAATTAATTAAAGCTGGAAATGAAAATAAAGCACATATCAATAATTAATTAATTAATTGTGCTTGATCGATGTGAATTATAATAAATAAATGAAGTGATTCTGATATGGTCTAAATAATTTTGATATGACTTGAACGAGCGATGCTTATTAATTAGTACTATTAGATAGAACTCTGGATCACTGACATGCATCTAAATATTATAATAATATGAAACAAAATCTCTGTGCATATGCAGTATTGATGTATCTGTGTGTTAATTACACGTACTTGTTATAAGAAATCAAATCGAAAAGATGTATATATACATATGAGTGTGTACATTCAGTAGTCTATATATATATATACACACACACACATCTATGCGGAGAACATGCATAAAACCACAATCAATCAATGTCATGAGATTTGTCTTCTTCAGTCTTCAGTCTCAACTTTATTTATTGGGCCAACTTGTTTTTGCTAGGATATATATCTTCTATAAGTCAAATAAATATATTAGCTAAAAATGGTAATTTTTAAAATACTAAAAATTAAAAGTGATCGATATTAAAAAAATACTAGCAATAACTTTTACCTAATATATCAAAACATGATAATATTAATAGTAATGAATAGTAAATTAAATAAAATTATCTCTAAAAAAAGTCTAACATAAAATTAAAAATCACTTAACTCTAAATTATAGTGAGTGTCAGAAGTTTTATCCTACCTTATAAAAATACTTGTAATATAAATTAAAAGTAAAAATATACTTCAACTGCACACTACCGAGAATGATAGAATAAATTTACTTGAGATAATGTATCATAATCGGGACAAAGAATATACATGGAATAATTCGTGTGTGTGGAAAAAATAATAAAAATTAAAGTTAATATATTCTTAAGATCAAAAGAATTATCGGAAATAGATATGATAAAAATAAAAAATTAGAATAGTCAATTAAATACATACAAACAACAGTAGAAACAATTAAAACTTCAAAATATTAGGTATCTATGAAGAATAATTCGTTGAAAAAATCATCATCCATCACTCTCAACTATATATTCTAGTTCAAAATAATTTAAATGTATAGTGACAAGTAAGTCTTGAAAATTTAACATATACCCACTCTCCACCACATATTATTTCTTTTCCTTTTTATATTTTAACATATCATGTAGATATCAATTGTTATCGAGCCTGGAATTATCACAAACTCATTGTTACATATGGTATAGCCTACCGATATTTTCAAAATATGCAATAATATTGAATAATATTGCAGCACATTACATATAAATAAATAATGATTAAAAACTTGTTAATTTTATATAATTTTTTAACATTATTTTATATATCATTAGAGTTATATAATATTCATGGTGAGATTAAATTTAATTTATATAATTAATTTATAATTAATATAATATAATTGATGCACATGTAAAATATAATTTATAGTATATTTTGTTTAATGACTTTGATAAACCATGAACACAATTTTATATATTTACGAGCCAAGCCTTTTTTGATAAACCATGAATAATATTATGGAATGCTTCTTTGGGTTTGTTCTGCAGAATGAAAATCATTATGCAGAACTGAATTCTTAATAGTTTTTTAAGTGTGTTTGATCCTAAACTCTCTCTCTCTCTCTCTCTCTCTCTCTCTCTCTCTCTCTCTCTCTCTATACTTCTTTATTTAAAAGAAAAACTGAAAACACTTTTTCTTTTGTTTTGAAATTTCTTGTAAGACCATTTTCTGCTGTCCGTTGAAGTGTAAAGCTGGATATCGATCTGTGACAAATTTAGCCTACTCTTCACGAGTCCTGATGAGCATTCAATTATTAATTAGGCTCCTGTTGTTTTCACTTTCTTGTATTTTTACCGTCAATAATTTTTGCCTGGTACTTGCGGTGGGATCGACTCTGATTCATTCATATACTTACGTTTTCTTCTTTTTATTTTTCAATTTATGTTTTTCTTGTTCTAATTACTTACTAATATTATTAAGACATATTATTTAGTATTTGAGACTATTATACATTTATATTTTTAAATAACTTTGAAATAGGTTAAGTAATTAATTAAAACCGCAACTTTTTTACTAAGATTTAACCTCTCATAATTTAGGCAATATTTCAATATAAAATATCTTCTTATTTATTTTTCACATCACTCGTATGCTCATTAAAAAGAAATCTCGTCACAGTAATATTCAGCTTAAAATCAATTACTAATTAATAATGAAAAAAAGTATAATAGCTAAAAATAAAATAAAATAAAATTTAATACACATCAAATAAGGTTTATTAATTATGACTATCTTAGACTTTCTTCTCCAAGAAAAATATTGGTATAAGTTTATCAAAGTTGTAAATCTGTTGGGTTGTTATTGTATAACTTTTTTATGTAATTTGTCCTTGAACATAGTTTGAGTACTCATGTTTGACATCACTAAGTACACTTAAATGAAGTAATATTTTAGTGTTTTGTAAAGAAGATTTCTCCTATTCAAAAACATTTTTTAAAGAAAGAAAGACTTTTATTATTACAACACTAAGAACGTTGCTAGCATGTGATGGCCGAATTTGATCGGAGAAGAAAACAGCAGCGCCGTTTAACAATATGACTTTATATAATCTTAAAAAGAAGAAACATATAAAAACGCTAGAAATTAAAACTTTATTCAAACATTACGAACTCTTACAAGTGCCCCCAGAAAGGACTATCACAGAGATAAAACCCTGCCCATTATTTATCTATCATAGTACAATTACTGGGAATTCTTTTCTTATTCTTGTTCAGTCTAACAGTACATGGATCTCTCTTTAGCGAGAATTAACCTCACAGCAAACACTCGCTCCTCATTAGTAGCCAGAACCAAACGTCGAGCGCTGCCCTCATAATCAATCCCGACATTGCTGCAGAGTTTTACACAAGAACCACAAACAGATGGGCAATGAACAATTTTATACGTTCCCGGACTTGATCCGATTCTCTCTAGCTTAAACCAGTTTTGCAACGTTTGAGCTCCGGGGTTTCCTTCCTCTCCGCCAGTTGTTATAAACCATTTCCCTCTGGAATCGTCGTAGTTGTCAACTTTCCACACTGTCGGCTCGTTGCATCTCGTCTCTGTCACGAATCTTACGTTGAGATCGGTGGATTCGCGGACGATAGTAGAGTTGTCAACTGGTGAGAATCTTATTCTGATTCCTCTTTGTAAGTCTAAATTTTCTTGCCTGACATCAAGAGGGCAGAGTCCATTTCTGCCGGGGAAGAGGCTGAGGCCGCCACCGCCTGCTCCTCGGATTGCAGACACGACGTAGTAGTCGAGGGTGGATTCCACCTCGTTGTCATCGATGTCGATTAAAGGCTGATGATGATGAGCAGCTTGACGATGAGCATCTTGTGCAAGCAGAGGTTTTGTGGCGAAGGCAATGAGAAGGAAGGATAGTAGGGTTACAAGAGATGAAATCTTCATTTTGCTTTGCTTTTTCTTTTCTTTTCTCTCTTTTTAATCTGGTAATTATTTGTTGTGTTGGATTCGATTTGGGAGAGAGAATTTATAGAAAGCTAAAGCACTGAGGATTTTGTGGTAATTTCACTAGCCGCATGCAAAACTCACGCTTGTTTCTTTCAAGGTTTATTTTATTATCATTTTTCAATTTTATTTTGTCCATATATGATGTATGATTTGTCCCAAAACTGACCATGATTGACGACGTGTGTGGACATGGTTTTATTTATTTATTTAAATGCATCCGCGACAATAATGAAATCACGTACGCTATTCATAATTGGCATGGCGACAATTCATTGCTATGGATATATGTATGTAAATCACTTAGTTCGAAGCTTATTAATTTAATTGTCTTCAAGCTATTGTGAAAATTAACGCCAATGATAAAATCTCAGATAATGATTTATATACAAGTGTTTTCTTTTCTCTTCTGTATTATTTATATATTATCATCTGGGATCCTTAATTCAATATTAAACTTATATGTAAGTAATTATATTTTTATAAATTATTAAATAAAGTCGAACTTAAATTAAAAGTGATTTACTTAAAATTTTAGGTAATTAAATTATAATATATTTAAAAAGATTTAAATTTTTAATGTGTAGAAATTAAAGGATAATTTTTATTTTTAATAGAAATACTATAAGATAAATAAAAAGTTATCTTATATAATAATCATAATCTTCCAGATTACACGTAATATTATTTTTTTATATCCCATAATCAGAAAATACTTAAAGAAAAATAAATTGAAAGGCTAACCGTAAAATTTTAGAGAACAATTTCAAATTATAGATTCAGGTACGCTTCCGCTTTAATGTTAATTTCTTTTTGATGATCTGACATAAATAATTTTATATATTATGTGATAATTTTTATCAAAGAATAATTATAACTAACATATCAAAAGCACAAAGTTAAAACTGAAGACAAACATGTGAGATAAGGATATGGCATATCAAGAGATTATGTGGTCTAGATTTCAAGGACATTTTATCACGTTTAAGAGGTTGCGATGATCTTATTTTTTATCGTATATCTTCAATTCGTACGAGAAAAGTTTGGACGGGATGGACTTGTATGTATTATTTCTTCGTACATATTAATTCCTTTATCTTAATATACGTTCCTCTGTTCATTTCTTTTTGAAAATGCCAACGCCAATTCAGATCTCAGACATCAATTGTGTTTTCTTTTCTACGCATATCAATTCAATAATAAAGTTAAGACCCCATATCTCTCAGCATTTAAGTAAAGATAAGGCATCGACGGTGTAGATTTAATCACGTGTTTTCTGTTGAGAGAATAGTTTTTCATGCATGAATATGACTTCTATGGATTTTTACTTCGTATATTCCTTGTTTATTATCTTTATATTTTAACACGTATAATTATTTAAGTATCAATCAACGATTTCATCCATAACATTAAACCAACATATTTATATATGAAATTTTGAACTTCGACAAGGCTCATTAATTCATGTATATGTGTGTGTGTCGATTTTTAATTTCCACACTAATTTGATATACTCTATAATCGAGATTTCAACACCTCTAAATTTTTAGTATAGTTTTACAAAAATATAAAATTTTGTAATTAAAACTTATCTGATAATTTAAAAATTACAAAATTTATCTAATTTTATAAAAATTACAAAAAGTGGTGTAAGTAGTGCACCCACTTAGAACTGAGGAGCTGCCCTTTTTCTTAATGGTAATTGAAATTGAAAAATCTATGCAAATACTTATAATTTTTATTTCTAATTTATATTTAGGAGAGAATTTTTTTAAAAAATTGAATCTAATTCAACTCTGTTATATTTTATTGATATCAAATGATAAAAGTTTACATATATATCACATAGGTATTAATTATTATCGAGCCTATAATTATCACAAACTCATTTTCACATGGTGGTCCACCAATATTTTCAACACATTATCATCGTTATTACTAACCACATAAAAAAAATTTAAAGATAAAGATATAAATCTATTAAAAAATAAAAAATACCCATGTCGAATGAAAAGATTGTTGCTATATCTGCTCCAATAACAAATCATTAGTCTAATAAATAATTAAATAGAATAGACAGAACCAATAATATTGAATAATATTGAATTACATTACATATAAATAAATAATGATTGATAACTCCTTAACATTACACAAATTTTTACACTATTTTATATACCATTAAAGCTAAATAATTTTAATAATTAAGATTAAATTATATATATATATAAATGTGTAATTAATATAATATAATTGATGCACATGTGAAATATTATTTGATATGTTTATATATATTTTATTTTATTTTTGTTATTTTAATGTTCACATAGTTACTTTCTTTGTTTTTTTGTTTATTTCTAACTTTTCACAAATTACTCGTATTTCTTTTTCTTTTTTTTTCTGTGCTTTGTATTATCTTTAATAAAATTTCTTACTTTGTGGGAATTTTATATATAAAAAAAAATCATCCTCAATTTGTTATTTCTATAGTAAACGATCTAATTAAGGATATGTTTGTTATTATTGATCCAGGAGTAAAGTTAGAAAAAGTGTTGAATAATAATATATTTTTAATGAAATTCACATCCTTTCATACTAAATATATTTAACATCTAAAGTTTTTAGCTCTTAATTTTAAAGTCATAATATTTTAATCTTAAATATATGAGTTGCAGAATCATTTTCATACGAATAAAGAGAGCAAAATATGTTTAAAAAAATGAAAAAAGATATGCAAACGGACAAGTAGGCTAGCAGTAGCACAAAAGGTGGTCCAATACGCAATCAATGAGATTGATTGGCATGGCGACAATACATTGATTGTGTTTTCTTTTCTCCGCATATCAATCCAATACCATATCTCTCATCATCTAACTAAAGGTAAGACATCTACGGTGTAGATTTAATCACATGTTTGTTATTGAGAGAATATGTAGTTTTGCATACGTGAATGTGACTTCTATGGATTATTACTTCGCATATTCTTTGTCTATTATCTTTTGATATTTTATCATACGTATAATTATTTAAATATCAATAAATGATTTCATCCATAACATTAAACCAATATATTTATATATAAAATTTTGTACATTGACAAGACTCATTAATTATATATATGTAGATTTTTAATATCTACACTAATTTGATATGCTCTATAATAGATATTTTAATAACTTTGAGTTTTTAGCTTAGTCTTCTAAAGTCTATATTTTTTTTAATTAAAACTTATCTAATCTTTTAAAAATTAGAAAATTTATCTAAATACGTATATATTTTGAATCATGTATGTTCAGGGTTTAAATTTATAAAAGAACAACCTTAATTGAAATTCTACACTCTAATGTTCTAGCAAACAGAATAGATAACTCAAGGTTGTAAACTAATTTTAGTAGATTTATTCAAAGAGTTTTTAATAAAATCCGTCATCATCAATATCTTGTTTGCATACTAATAGTTCTTTAGAATTTATTAAAGACAAAAGTAGAAAAGATAAATAAATTAGGAAGCTGTATCGACTCTTACTCTTTAAGATATACTTAAAGTTCAAGTAAATTAATAAATGAAACCAAATTAAATAAGCAGCTGCAAAGATGCAACTAAACTTAGTAGATACTAAGTGTTATACTGATTATAATAAAGTTATTAAAATATGTTCCTGTATTAACAATGACATTTTAAAGTCATATAAAAAATAAAAATATATAAATTAATATGTCCCACGTACACGTAGCACAAACTATATATGCATGTAGTTCAATATATAATCAATGAAAAGAATCACATACATTATTTATAAGTGGCATGGCGACAGTTCATTGCCGTCGATTTATCAATCAATTCAGAACTTATTAATTTTATTGTTTTGCTATTGTGGAAATACTAAGATAAAATCTCAGATATCAATTAATACATATGTGTTATTCTTTTTCCCTCGTATTTCCAAACATATAAAGTTAAGAATGAAAACACAACTTTGAGTTAAAGATAAGGCATCAATAGGTTATGTGGTCTACGTTTTAAGGGCATTTCATCATGTTTTTCTTAATGCAGTGATCTCATTTTCTATCAATATCTCCATTTCGTACGAGAAACTTTTATCATTGGATTACAGACACAACGTAGTAGTCGAGGGTGGACTCCACCTCGTTGCCATCGGTGTCGATTAAAGGCTGATGATGATGAGCAGCTTGACGATGAGCATCTTGTGCAAGCAGAGGTTTTGTGGCGAAGGCAATGAGAAGGAAGGAGAGTAGGGATACAAGTGATGAAATCTTCATTTTGCTTCTTTTTTTTTTTCTCTTTTTAAGCTGGTAATTATTTGTTGTGCTGAATTCGATTTGGGAGAAAGAATTTATAGAAAGCTAAAGCACTGAGGATTTTATGGTAATTTCACTAGCCCAATTCAAAACTCACGCTCGTTTCTTTCAAGGTTTATTTTATTATCATTTTGTCAATATATGTTGTATGATTTGTCCCAAAACTGACATGATTTACGACGTGTGTGGACATGGTTTTATTTATTTATTTAAATGCATATATATGTCCATGCATCCGCGACAATAATGAAATCACGACGATATTCATAATTGCCATGGCGACAAAACTTATTAATTTGATTGTCCTGCTAGTTATTATGGAAATTAACGCCAAGATAAAATCTCACGTATTGATTTACATGCTTGTGTTTTTAAAGCTGAAGATAAATATTTGCGTTCAGGATATGGCATATCAAGAGATTATGTGGTGTAGATTTTAAATAAATAAATAAATAAAAATATTTATACGCTCGTGTGTATCATTTCTTCGTACATATTAATTCCTTTATCTTAATCTACGTTCCTCTATTCATGTCTTTTTGAAAACGCCAATTCAGATCTCAACATCGATTATGTTTTCTTTTCTACGCATATCAATTCAATAATAAAGTTAAGACACCATCTCTCTCAACATCTAACTAAAGATAAGGCATCGACAGTGTAGATTTAATCACGTGTTTTTTGTTGAGAGAATAGTTTTACATGCATGAATGTGACTTTTATGAATTATTACTTCGTATATTCCTTGTTTATTATCTTTATATTTTAACACGTATAATTATTTAAATATTAATCAATGTTTTCATCTATAACATTAAACCAACATATTTATATATGAAATTTTGAACTTTGACAAGGCTCATTTATATATATATATATATATATATATATAATTTTGTTTCGATTTTTAATTTTCTCACTAATTTAATATGCTCTATAATCGAGATTTTATTACCTATGAAATTTCAGCATAATTTTACAAAAATCTAAAATTTTGTAATTAAAATTTATCCGATAATTTAAAAATTACAAAATTTATCTAGTGTTTTAAAAATTCATCCAATATGTATATAAATTCAATTATGTATGATCAAAGTTTTTTTTTTTTTTTTTTGAAAGTATGTATGATCAAAGTTTAAATAAGAAAAAACCTTAATCTTGTTTGAAATTCAATACTGGAATGTTCAAGCAAACGGAATACATAAAACTCAAGATTGTAAATCAAGTTTAGTAGATTTATTCAAAGTGTTTGTAGTAAAATCCA
Source organism: Melia azedarach (assembly GCA_028052125.1). Classification (NCBI taxonomy): domain Eukaryota; kingdom Viridiplantae; phylum Streptophyta; class Magnoliopsida; order Sapindales; family Meliaceae; genus Melia; species Melia azedarach. The sequence continues at coordinate 14,259,576 of CM051401.1, read as the reverse complement.
TCATCTTCAATACCTTATTTGCATATTTAATAGTTTTTCTTCTTGGGTGAATATGGAAAAACGAGAGAATTTATTTAAAGAAAAAAGTAGAAAAGATTAAAAAAAAAACTAGGTAAGCCATAACGATTCTTACCCTTTAAAATATACTTGAAGTAAATTAATAAATAAATCGAAACTAAATAAGCAGTGCAAATATGCAACTAAATCTAGTTGGATGTTTTATGTTTAGTAATATATCTAACTTCTTGTATTAATAACTTCATTTTCAAAGTGTATGTAAAAAAAATAAAAGATGTATACCCCATGTATACATAGCACAAACTATATATATATATATATATATATATATATATATATATATATATATTTATATATAGGTGATCCAATAAATGATCAATGAGAAGAATTACATCATTATTCATAGTTGACATGAGACGACAATTCATTGCTATCAATATGTCAATTAATTTAGTTCAGAACTTGTTAATTTTATTGTTTGCTATTGTGAAAATTATCACTAAGATAAAATCTCAAATATTGATTAATATATATGTGTTTTCTTTTCTCCTCATGTTATCAAGTACATAAAATTAAGTCTGAAGACAGAACTCTGGGTTAAGGATAAGGAATCAACAGATTATGTGGTCTTGATTTTAAGAGCATTTTATTATGTTTTTCTTGTTACTATGATCTCATTTTCTATCATATATCTTCAATTCGTAAAAGAAAATCTTGGACGGGAGGGATTTCTATATATGCATTATTTCTTTGTACATTAACTCCTTTATCTTCTTAATATATGTACATACCCTATGACACGTTATTCACGATGAAGACTGCATTGTTGATGTATGAAATTATTATTAAAATTAATAAAGTTTGGAACAATAATATTAATACACGTGTTATGAAATCCAAAAGATAACAAAGGAATCTTAGTAAGAAACAATAATGAATTAATATTCGTTGAAATCACCCACATACAAAGTAAAGATATATATAATTGCGAAGAATATTAATTATAAATAAGATTATGTACTTAAAAACTCGTGATTTAAATTAAAAGTAAAGATACTATGTATCATAACGGGACAAAAAATATACATAGAATGATTCGTGTGTGTATTTTATTTTTTTAAAAATAACAAAACTTTAATTAGTGTGGCTAATTTATTGAATTAAAACTGTGGGCAACATATTTAATAAAACCATGCAACAAAAAGAGAAAAGAAAGAAAACTTTATGAAAAATAATAGTTAGGGAACCATTAGCATCATAAACTAAAAGATCACCACTGCAAGGTACCACTACTCAATACTCAGATTAACCAAAGCATCAACCATATACTTATTTCCCGAAAAACATGAGTCCACCGAAAGTTCATCTTCGGGATCAATAAATTGAAGTTAAACCACCTATTGTCCAATCTCCAAGGAGGCGAAAGAGACCGGTGGATGTGTGTGTATATATATATATAAATTAAAGTTAAGATATTCTTAAAATCAAAAAAATTAATGAAAATAGATATAATAAAAATAAAATGTTAAATTTGTTATAGTCAATTGAATTTTTATTTATTAAAATGTATCTCTAAAATTATGATATAATTATTTTTCTTTAAATATCTTATTTAATTTCTTTATAATAAAACTCCTAAAATAATAAATTACAATTAGTCAATAAATAATAATTTTTTTATTGATAATTTTTTTGGAACACGTGGAAAAAGAGCTAACCTTAAAATCTACACCACAAATAAAATATTATCTTTTGATTTAATTAGTTTGACATTTTGGACATACAATTACAAAATAGATTTAAAATTTTTCTTCAGTACGTGTGGGTCTTACAAAAACATCGATCACTTTGAATATGTAAAAAAAAAATATATCAATTTCGTCCCTAATTTATTAATATTTTATCAGTTACATTTCTACTATATCAAAACTACCATTTATATCCATAACATTTATATTTTTCTAATTTTATCTTTCGGTTTGAATAAATAATTCAAATATAAACTCGAACCAATTGTTTGAATAAAAATCGATTTTTCTAAAATTACAAAAATATAAATTTTTAATGGGAATCGAACCTGAGAACTAGATGAAAATTACCTATGCCTTAACCACTATATCCACTCTAATTTTATGAATAATTTATACAATCATTATAATATGACTCTTTTCAAACACATATAATAATTATTAGGAATAAAAATAATTTTAACTACTATTTTTTAAATAATAAGGGAAAATTTTAATTAATATAAAAGATGTAATTTTAAAATCAAATCAAAATAAAATAATAAATATTTTAATGATTATAAATAATTTTATTGTCATTTTAATTTAAATTTATAATATCTCATATAATAATTTTATTTTTTATATATGTAATTAGTCTGAAGTGATTATTATTAACCATAATAATAAAAACTTTAAATTTAAATTATTTTAATAATTATAAAATTATTTTTAAATTATTACATCCTTTATATTAAATAATAAAATTATTTATAATAATTAAAATATTTATCATTATTTATAATTAATTTTAATTATTAATATTTATGATTACATCTTTTATAATTAGTCTGAAGTGATTATTATTAACAATAATAATAATATCTTTATTTTAATAATTATAAAATTATTTTAAATTATTACATATTTTATATTAAAATCTTTCAAATTAAAATAATAATAAAATTATTTATAATCATTAAAATATTTATTATTTTATTTTGATTTGATTTTTAAAATTACATATTTTATATTAATTAAAATTTGCCTTACTATTTAAAAAAATAGTAGTTAAAACTATTTTTATTCATAATAATTATTATATGTGTTTGAAAAGAATCATATTATAATGATTGTATAAATTATTCATAAAATTAGATTGGATGTTGTGGTTAAGGCATGAACAATTTTCGTCTAGTTCTCAGGTTTGATTCCCACTAAAAATTTATATTTTTGTAATTTTAAGAAAATCGATTTTTATTCAAACTATTGGTTTGGTTCGGTTCATATTTGAATTATTTATTTAAATTGAAAGATAAAACTAGAAAAATATAAATGTTAAAAAGATAAATAATAGTTTTGATATAGTAGGGATGTAACTGGTAAAATGTTAATAAATTAGGGACGAAATTGATATTTTTTCTATATAAAACCATCATGCTTATATACATACAAACAAAAAATAAAACTTAAATATTAGGTATCTACGAAGAAATAATTCATTGACAAAGTAATTATCAATCACTCTCGACTATTCTAATCCAAAATAATTTAAATGTATATTGACAAGCAAGTCTTGAAAAATTTATTTATACTCACTCTCTACCACAAATTGTTTCATTTTGTTTTTTATGTGTTAAAGAAAAGAAATTTTTTTATTAAATGAATAAGAAGAGTTTAGTAATGTGTTATTACATACTATTTTTCTTTTATATACATATTACTGACATATTTTAGAATTTATTCATTAAGAGTTTAAATGATTTAATGGTAATTATAGAAATAACCTTTTATTTTTTACTTTTTAGTTTATTTTTATGAAGAATCTTATGATAGTATATATATATTTGAAGATTTGAACTCAGGTGGAGTGCACCCACTTAGAAATGAGTAGTTGCTTTTTTTCTTTAATGATAATTAAAATTGAAAAATCTATGAAAATATTTATAAATATTATTTTCAATTTATATTTAGGACAGAATTTTTTTAAATTTCATCTAATATAATTCTATTATATTTTATTGATATCAAATAATAAAAATTTACATATATATCACATAGGTATCAATTATTGTCCAACCTACTAATATTTTCAACACGTGCAATTATATTAAATAATATTACAGTGCATTATATATAATTGAATAATAATTATAACTCGTTAATTTTATATAATTTTTTATACTATTTTATATACTATTAAAATTAAAAAATTTTAATAATTAAGATTAAATCTTATATATATAAATACATAATTAATATAATATAATTGATACATATGTGAAATACAATTTGTATTATTACATTATGATTTTGAGAAATTATGAAAATAAGTTATTTACAAAAAATTTATCATTGTCATGTATTTCATATAATTTATTTTTTTATTTTTATAAAGTTTGAAAACAATAATATATTTTATATTTTTAAACATGTATCTACATTAATTTATGATCACGAGTGATTTGCAAGTAGCTCTATCGTGCGGCTATTGATCTTATATCCTTCCATATATCTCTCTATAAATTCAAACTCTTCTTCACTAAATTCACAACATCTAAACCCAACCCCCCCACACCACTCCTCCCCCCACCAAAAAAAAAAGAGAAATGAAGCCTTCACAATTAGTAACACTTTCCTTCTTTTTCCTTCTCTTCTTCTCAAATTGGCTGTTGGGAGCTCGCTCAGCTTCTCATGAACCTTTGTTTGACACCGATGGCAACAAGGTCGAATCCACTCTTTACTACTACGTCGTCTCAGCCATCTGGGGACCCGGAGGCGGCGGCCTCAGCCTCCACAGTGGCAGAAACAGCCTCTGCCCCCTCGACGTCATCCAAGAAAGCTCCGACTTTGAACGTGGAATCAGAATAAACTTTTCCCCGTTTGATAATTCCACCGTCGTCAGAGAATCCACGGACCTGAACATCAAATTCCTAACCCTAATCACCAGCTGCAACGAGCAACCGGTGTGGAAAGTGGACAACTACGACGATTCCAGGGGAAAATGGTTTATAAGTACAGGTGGAGCGGAAGGAAACCCTGGAGCACATACGCTGCAAAACTGGTTTAAGCTTGAGAGAATTGGATCAAATGCAGGCATATACAAAATTGTTCACTGTCCATCTGTTTGTGAATCTTGCGTGAAGCTCTGCAACAATGTGGGGATTTCGTATGTGGATGGAGCTCGGCGTTTGGTTCTGGTTCCTGACGAAGAGCCGGCTTTGGCTGTGGTGTTGTTTCTTGCAAAAGAGAGATCAAATTATGCGTAATTAAATAAAGCATTAGCTTTTATGCATGATTCTGAATAATAATTATTAATCGAGCAGGCTAGCTATTGTTTAATCTTTATGATTAAATGAAAAACATAATAATAATAATAGCCTGTAATCCTTTGGGTGGTTTTAATAAAAGTTGTTAATTTTAATTATATATTGTTATATGCTTTCTGAACTATTATTAAGTAGAAAAATGTGGGCATATTGATGACTTAATTTTGATGTGGATTGAGGATAGATTTTGATATATTTGAAGCCAAAATAAGGTGACAATCTTATCAATATTTGTGTATTATTCATTAATAAGAAATAGGATATAATCTAAGTGACCCAATTAATACGTGTAGGAGAACATAATAAATTGAAAAACATTCATGAATTAGAGAAAAATTCATTGAAGAATTTACTTTGAAAATATCAAAATTTCGTATATGATACCGACTTCATTATTTAAATTAATTAGTTTTCACATTTCTAGTTATGAGTTGATTGATTGCCTTTTTTAAAGACTTCCAAGTCATATATCTTCGTGGCATAGACAAGATGGTCCAATTAATGAGAATAATGGATTGGGTTTATTCATCATAATTAACATCAAAATAATTCATTTACATTTACGAACCAAACATTTTTTTTAAATTGAGATGTATTTAATCTAAAAGTCATATTTAAAATAAGATAATATTTTCGAAATTAAAAAAAAAGAGTTCGGTAGCAGTTTTTTTTAATTAATTAGTTTTCTAAAATTACAAAAATAGGGAAAAGATTTATTTTCACTTTTATTTTATTTTCTTTTTTTAATCAGAAATATATAAATATTATTAGGATAAAGAAGGAAAAATACAAAGGCAATGTTTCGGGTTTAGAAATGACTTAAAAGTTTCTTGTTTTTCAAGTTTATATTTTTGAACTTATTATTATCTAGAGAATTCTCTCCATCTCTGTTTCTAATTTTTTTTTCTTAAAATTGAAAACTCTTTTTTTATTTTTAAATTTCTTTAGGACCATTTTATGTCGTCCATTGAAGTGCAAATTTTTAACATGTTCTTCACGAGTCCTACGAATATTATACTGCTTTATTAAGGGTTCTGTTGTTTTCATTTTCTTGTCTTTTTCCCATCAATCATGTTTACCTAGAACTTGTGGTGGGATCGACTCTGATTCATTCATATCCTTATGTGATCTTCTTCTTCCTTTTTTTTTTCCGTTTATATTCTCTTGTTCTAATCACTTACTTGTATTAAGATAGAGATATATATTTAGTTTTTGAGACTATTATACATTTATACTTCTATTCAGGTTTGAAATAAGTTGAGTTAATTAAGACCGCAATTTTTTACTTATATTTAACCCCTCATAATTCTATTCGACAACTTTCTCATCAAATCAATCTGAATGAGCATCACTATATAGAGATATATCACATCACTCGTATGTTTATTAAAAAAAATCTTGTCACTTTAATATATATATATATATATATATATATATATATTCTATTTGAAATTAATTACTAATTACAGGAGCAAGTAGAAGTACCCTAGCACAAAATGAAATTAAATGTATGTCGAAGAATTTTTATTGTTTAACTTTCTCCTGCAAGAGAGATATTGGAAAACATTTATCAAGATTACAAACTTGCTAAGCTGGTCATCATATTATTCTACGTAATTCGTGCTTTTAATTTAATTCAAGCAGTCTACAGTATGCTGGACGTTCTCATACCATCTAAAGTTAGAATAACAGTAAAATATAATGATTTGATTTTTTCAGATTTCTTATCCCATCTAAAACTTTAAAGAATAAAAAAAAATAAAAAATACTTCCGCACGTTCGTAGTTGTAGCCTTTACCATGTGTTGCTCCTTTGGCTACACGTACACTAACACTCCACCTAGTTTAAGTTTTGGTGCATTGTCTGGCATGTTATTATTACAACACTAAGAAAATTGCTTGCATGTAATGTCCGAATTTGATCGGAGAAGAAAGCAGCAGCACCGTTTAACAATATAACTTTATAAAATCTTAAAACAGAACAAACATATAAAAACGGTAAAAAATAAAAACTTTATTCAAACATTATGAACTCTCACAAAGTTCCCCCCGAAAGGACTATCACCGAGCTAAAACCCTGCCCGTTATTTATCTATCCTAGTACAACTACGTGGGGAATTCTTCTTCGTCTTCTTGTTCAAACTAACAGTACGTTGATCTCTCTCTAGCTTGAATCAACCTCACAGCAAACACTGGCTCCTCATCATCAGTAGTCAAAACCAAACGTCGAGCGCTGTCCTCATAATCAACCCCGACGTTGTTGCAGAGCTTTACACATGAAGAACCACAAACAGATGGGCAATGAACAATTTTATACGTTCCTGGAATTGTTCCGGTTTTCACAAGCTTAAACCAGTTGCGCAACGTTTGAGCTCCGGGGTTTCCTTCCTCTCCGCCAGTTGTTATAAACCATTTCCCTCTGGAATCGTCGTAGTCGTCAACTTTCCACACTGTTGGTTCGTTGCATCTCGTCTCCGTCGCGAATCTTACGTTGAGATCGGTGGATCCGCGGACGATTGTATCGTTGTTAACTGGTGAGAATCTTATTCTGACTCCCCTTTGTAAATCGGACCATTCTTGCCTGACATCAAGAGGGCAGAGTCCGTTTCTGCCGGCGAAGAGGCTGAGGCCACCACCGCCTCCTCCTCTTCTTGCAGACACGACGTAGTAGTCCAGGGTCGATTCCACCTTGTTGCCATCGGTGTCGATTAGAGGCTCATGATAAGCTGAGCGTACAAGCAGAGGTTTTGTGGCGAAGGCAATGAGAAGGAAGGAGAGTAGAGTAATTAGTGATGAAATCTTCATTTCGTTCTTTTTTCTCTTTCTAAACCGGTAATTATTTGTTGTGTGGGATTCGATTTGGGAGAGAGTGAATTTATAGAGTTATGGTAGTTTCACTAGCTGCATGCAAAACTCATGCTTGCTTCTTTCAAAGTTTTAATATTATTTTTCAATTTATTTTTTGTCCATTTCGTATGATTTGTCCACAATGCCACCACGATTTACGACGTTTGTGGACATGGTTTTATTTATTTAAATAACATGACCTAATTTTTATCATACACGGCATCCTCGATAATGGGTATCAGTCAATATTTCTTTAGTACCGACGTTTGCCAAAATTATTGTTGTTAATAATTTTGAGGGAGAATTATATTATTAGCTAACCATATATGATTTGATTTGTTTATATAGATTTTGCTTTATTTTTTGGTTAATTATACGTTCACATAGTTACTTTCTTTTTTTTTTTGTTTATTTCTAACTTTTCACAAATTACTCTCGTTTTTCTTTTTCTTTTTTTCTTTTCTGTGCTCTATATTATCTTTAATAAAATTTCTTGCTTTGTGGGAATTTAATTTACAAAAAGAAAAAAATCATCCTCAATTTGTTACCTCTGTAGTAAATGATCGAATCAATGTATCAATTATACATACTCTTAAATTTATATGGATATATTTAATCTAATTAAGGATATGCTCGTTATTATTAATCCTAGAATAAAATTAGAAAAAATGTCGAGTAAAACTATTTTTTTTTAATGAAATTCACATCCTTTCATACTAAATATATTTCACATTTACAGTTTTTAACTCTTAATTTTAAAGTTATAACATTTTAATCCCAAATATATGAGTTACAGAATCATTTTTATATAAAGATAGAGCTCAAAATATGTTTAAAAAAATGGAAAAGATATATTCAAACGGACAAGTAGCTTGCAGCAGCACAAACAAGGTGGAACAATACACAATCAATGAGATTGATAACTTATTCATCATTGGCATGGTGACAATAAAATTGACTATGTTTTCTTTTCTCGGCATATCAATCCAATACTAAAGTTCAAACACCACATCTCTCATCATCTAAATAAAGATAAGGCATCCACGGTGTAGATTTAATCACATGTTTGTTGTTAAGAGAATAAGTAGTTTTGCATGCATGAATGTGACTTCTATGGATTATTACTTCGCATATTCTTTGTCTATTATCTTTTAATATTTTAACATATGTATAATTATTTAAATACCAATCAATGATTTCATCCCTAACATTAAACCAATATATTTATATATAAAATTTTGTACTTAGACGAGGCTCATTAATTCAATATATATATATATATATATATATATATATGTGTGTGTGTGTGTGTGTGTGTGTAAATTTTTAATTTCTACACTAATTTGATATGCTTTTTAATCGAGATTTTAATAACTTTGAGTTTTTCGTTTAGTTTTGTAAAAGTTTATATATATTTTTAATTAAAACTGATCTAATTTAAATACGTGTATATATAATCAATGAGAAAAATCACGTACGTTATTTATAATTGGCACGACGACAGTTCATTGCTATTAATTTCTCAATCAATTCAAGAATTATTAATTTTATTGTCTGCTGGTGCGGAAATGTCAAAATAAAATCTCAAATATTAATTAATACATATGTGTTTTCTTTTGCCCCTGGTATTGCCAAGCATATAAAGTTAATAATGAAGACACACCTCTGAGTTAAAGATAAGGCATCAATAGATTATGTGATCTAGATTTAAAGGACATTTTATCATGTTTTTCTTGTTGCAATGATCTCATTTTCTATCAATATCTCCATTTCGTAAGAGAAACTTTTGGACCGGAGGGACTTCTATATATGCATTATTTCTTTGTACATTAATTCATTTATCTTGATATGCATATATAACATTAATTTGGGTATTCTTCTTTGATAATTGACATCTAATAATTTAATCTCGGTACTTTAAAGTAATAAAAACTCAAATTTTAAACACCTAGATGAAGCAAATTAAAGAGATAAACCCTCCATAGATACATCCAGAAAACATAAAAGAAATACATTTTGCTACGGAAATAGAAGCAATTCAGCCATAAAGAAATACGCTTGATAACTTAATATAGTAAGTTGATCATATATTTCACAAGCTTCAAAATGCACCTAATAAAGTGATATATATCTTCTTAGAGAAATGAAAACACACACACACACACACATATTCAACTCAATAAACAGGTAGAAATATTTATTAAATAAGGTAATTTAATTTTAATTAAAAAGTACTAAAAGAATAAGATTTTAATTATTTTTATTTATAATATATATATACACATGTATGTATTTTTATTTTTATAATTTTTCTTAAGATATTATAATAAATTTAATATATAATTTTTTAAATAGATATATTATATATAAAATAAAATGTTAAAAAATATCTCAATTTTTTTTATAATTAAGTATCAACTTATTAATAAGAAAATAAAAGAAGATGGTTAAAAATATTTTAGTATATGGATTTGATCTAAACATTTTTAGAATTTTTTTAATAATAGTATTTTTAAAATTTTCTAATAATAGTATTTTTAATTTTTTTAATTTTAAATTATATTTTAGTATTTTATAATATATTACTAAATACTAGTCTTAAAGTCTAACGAGTTCTTTTTTTTTTCTAATTATATAGTCTTTATATTATTCAATTTATATAATTATTTTTATACTTATTAGTATTTAATTTGTACAATTTATTTTCTTCCATATTATTGATTAATTGAATTTTTTTATATTAGTGCTAAATTCTTATATGTAATTATGGTTAATGAGTTTATTTTGATAATTATATATAGTCTTTATATTATTTAATTGTTTATATATATAAATACTTCAAGAGTTTTATAACTAATTAATACGAAATATTTTTATTTTGAAATATCTCATACAAAAATACAATACGATCTGTTGATTAAGAACGTATTAAAAGTACGTTCTTGTATTAAAAACGTCATTTCAAAGTCATGTAAAAATAAATAAAAGATGTATACCCCATGTGCATATAGCACAAACTATATACATGTGGTGTAATATATAATCAATGAGAAGAATCACGTACATTATTCATAATTGATATGACGATAATGCATTGTTATTGATATGTCAATCAATTAGTTCAAAGCTTGTTAATTTAATTGTTTGCTATTGTGAAAATTATCACCGGGATAAAATCTCAGATATTGATTAATATGTATGTGTTTTCTTTTCTCCTCATATTATCAAACATATAAAATTAAATTTGAAAATAGAACTCTGGTTTAAGGATAAGAAATCAACAGATTATGTGATCTAAATTTTAAGAGCATTTTATTATTTTTTTCTTGTTACTATGATCTCATTTTCTATCATTTATCTTCAACTCGTAAGAGAAAATCTTAGACGGCAGGGATTTTTATATATGCATTATTTTTTTGTACATTAACTCTATCTTAATATACCTATATAACTTATAGCATTAATTTGTATATTTTTTTAATAATTGACACTAAATAATTGAATCTCGCCATTTAAAAATCATAAAAACTCAATTTTTAAATTCAATTGCTGTAAATTTAAAATTAAATTTTTAGTATTTAAAAATTTAATTTTAAATAATATATAATAATAAAAATCTTGTAATCAAATTATAGTTCCTGTTTTATCAGATAAAATGTCATTCATCAAATCAATTATTTGACTTTTTTGGATTTTGTACATGAATTAAATTAATTAAAGCCGACAATGAAAATAACACACATTTCAATAACTAATTAATTGTGTGAATTATAATAAATAAAGTGATTATGGTTTTATTGGACCATTTTTTTATACAAATATATCTACTTTATCCGACTTTTTTAAATTTTGCACATGAATTAAATTAATTATAGCTGGCAATGAAAATAATACACATTTCAAAAATTAATTAGTTGTGTTCTATCCATATAAATTATAATAAATAAAGTGATTATGATTTTATTGAATTTTTTTATACAAATATACTTATTAATATGATAAATTAGAGTTTTTTTTAAGAGTTTAGCTACATATCATTATAGTCTATTTTAAAGATCTTTGCACAAAAATACGAGATAATTCTTACATTTTGTGAGAAGAACTCACGTATAATAGGAGGAGCTTTATCATACCTATGGCATTTTATTCACAATAAAGACTGCATTGTTGATGTACGTATTGGGTTGGGTTTTCTTTTTATGGAGATAGTTCAAAAATAGTGATTAAGTCCAATTAGCCTAAAAATTCTAATTAGCCTAAAGATATTTTTTAATCTTTTTTCAAGTAGGGTTTAGTTTTTTATTTTTGTTGAAGTATATAAAGGAGAGGAGAGCGGTTATTGTTCATAAATTTAAGAAAAAGTGGGGGTACTGTTCACGACTTTAGAAAAAGACGGTACTATTCACGAGAGAGGCAGAATAGTAAATCCCGAACAGCTGTGATCAACTGGTCGATCGGAGGTCGATTTGTAGTCCGATTGGACTGAAATTTTACCAGCAGCTTCACAACTCAGAGTACTAAATTCTGAAGGGTGGAGATCAAATTTGGAATATTCTTTCTCCAGATTTCATGACTGGTAGTTAAGCCACCAACTTGGTGATGTTTTTCTTGAACTCTCTCTAATTTCTTTGTAGAACATGAATGTTTGCCAAGATTGTGTGATCTTGAGATTGTTATAATGTGTACCTCTAGTTTTAACTAGAGAGAACTTTTATATTCCCATTGTTTTATTATAGTGGAGATTTTTGGGTGGACTACGTTCCTGTGATTTTTCCTCCTCACATTAGGGAGGTTTTCCACGTTAAAAATTGATTGTGGTGTGGTTGTGTTGTGGTGATTTTATTGCTGTCCAAGAATTAAATTTGTGCCCAAGATTGTTGCTCTATTTGTTTGTTTTCTATTAGGTTCACGCAAGAAGGAATAAGGTAATTGTTGTGCTCCCGGATTATCTGTGTTAGTTTATTCCAACAGTACGAAATTATTATTAAAATTATGAATTATACTAAATAAAGTGATTATGATTTTATTAAAAAAAATTTTATCTAAATATATTTATTAATATTGTAAATTAGAGTTTTTTTTATAAGAGTTTAGAAATCTTTGCACAAAAAAATACAAGATAATTTTTGTATTTCGTGAGTAGAACTGACTTACAATGGGAGGAGCTTTATCATATCCTATGACACGTTATTCACAATGAAGACTGCATTGTTGATAACTTTATTCATCATTGGCATGGTGACAATACATTAATTGATTGTGTTTTCTTTTCTCCACGTATCAATCCAATACTAAAGTATATATAGTTTCCAATGATTGAATGCATAATATATTCTAAGTGTATTGATCAAAATGACACAGTTTTATGTTTCATAAATATGTAACGGGGTATTTCTTGCGTGGCATCCAATATACACGTACAAAACTGCAATTGATGTAACGAATTTTCTTAATACATTAACAATGATATTTATTGTCATTTGATCATTTTCTTAAACTTTTCTGATGGACGCTTCATACTCAGTCAAATATTCTTCCACACTTCATCTTTTCTTCCAATGATTGAATGTACATGTAGTTTTTTAACGCAATTGAATTTTCTCAAACTGGATATAGCATTATCGACTAGTTACATTCATTCATACCCTTTCTTACTTTGTGAAAGCATGCATTATTGCTCAAGAATTTTTTTTAAACATGGAAAAATTGTTGTATTTTTATTCATTGATTAAATAAATATATTAATTACAAAATACTACCTATCTAATTTGTTGAGGATATAGAAAATCAAAGACTGGAAGTAAAGTATTCATTATGGTTGATTATGAAAAATTTAATTTATTGTGTTGTGAGTCTATGAATTGTGTTTAAAGGAAGTGTGAGGGAAGGGGGAAAAAGGAAGGTAAAATTAATAAATAAAGCGATTCGTTTAATACAGTTAGTTAATAAAAGGATTTATGGAAGACTTGGGGACAAAAAACAAAATTCAACAAAAGGATTTATCGAAGACTTGGGACAAAAACAAATTTTGACCACTAAATGCAGTTAATAAATAAAAGGATTTATTGAAGACTTGGGACAAGAAACAAATTTTGACCACTTGGTGGCAGCAGAAAGGGATTTCAGTGATGGGCTCGGCTCAAAATAGCAATCATTTCCTCCTGTGCTTCTCTTCACAAGACATTACCAGCCCATTTTCACCGACAGAATCAAACCCATGCCGTGTCTGTAGGACTGTAACCCTGGGACTAAAATACTTTCTTATGTAGTGATTAAAATATTTCTTACCAAGAAGTTCTCATGATCCAGGGATTATTCAACCTGGTTTTCGTAATGTTAAACTGGAAAAGAAAAAGGAACACCAAAGTTCAGTGAATGAGGTATTGCAATTAAATGCCTTTTCCATTATTGACTGACGATATTTCATAATTTTCACAATAAATGACACTTAGTTTAATTCATATACTGTAACTTATTAGCATCGTGTTATTTATTCATTTTAAAGATTTCAAAAAAAGAAAAAAATTATGAACATTTATAAAATGTTTAAAAGAAAATAAGTTTTTTAAATAATGAGAAAATAAAATAATATGATTAGAAATATTTTACCATACAAATTTAATCTAAATATTTTTTAAAATAATAAATTAAAAATAATTTTTATTTAATCCACTAAATAATTATACTTAAAAAAATTATATTCTACTTTATTATTTTATAAAAATCCCAGCATACAAATAATAATTTCACAAGTCAAAAATAAAAGTTAAGAGAATATTTGTCTACTTTTTCAAACTACTAAACCTAGTGATCTGCATTTTCGCAAGTCATATCTATCTATTTGGCTACCCAATGACACTCCACCTAGTCTAACTTTCAGTTTGGAGAAGAAAGCAGCAGCGCCGTCCAAAAATATAACTTCATAAAATCTTAAATAAGGAAAAACATGTAAAAGCGGTAGAAATTAAAAACTTTATTGCAACATTATGAATTATTACAGGTTTCCCCGTAAAGGATTATCACAGAGCTAAAACCCTGCTCATTATTTATTTATCATAGTACAATTACTGGGGAATTCTTGTTCTTCTTCTTGTTCAACCTAACAGTACATAGATCCCTCTGTAGCGCGAACCAAAGTCACACGATCAAAAAGTGGATTCAGATCAGTTTTCAGAACCAAACGTCGATCGTTGTCTTCAAGATCAACCCCGACGTCATTGCATAGGTTTACACAAGAATCACAAACAGATGGGCAATGAACAATCTTATACGTTCCTGGTCTTGATTCGGTTTTCTCAAACTTAAACCAGTTGAGCAACGTTCGAGCTCCCGGGTTTCCTTCCTCTCCGCCAGTTGTTATATACCATTTCCCTCTGGAATCGTCGTAGTTGTCAACTTTCCACACCGTCGCATCGTTGCAACTTGTGTCTGCTTTCACGAATCTTATGTTGAGATCGGTGGATTCGTCAACGGTTGTAGAGCTGTCAACAGGTGAGAACCTTATTCTGAGTCCCCTTTGTAGATCGAACCTTTCTCGCCCGACATCAAGAGGGCAGGATCTGTTTCTGCCGGGGACGAGATAGAGGCCTCCACCGGGTGGTCCCCAGATTGAAGGCATGATGTAATAATCGAGGGTGGATTCCACCTCGTTGCCTTGGATGTCGATTAGAGGAGCTGAGCGTACAAGCAGAGGTTTTGTTGCTAAGGCAATGAGAACGAAGGAGAGTAGAGTTATTAGTGATGAAATCTTCATTTTTCTTTGTTTCTCTTTTTAAGCTGGTAATTATTTGTTGTGTTGGATTCGATTCGGGGGAGTGAATTTATAGAAGGAAAGCGCGGAGGGTTTTGTAGTAATTTCACTAGCTGCATGCAAAACTCATGCTTGTTTTAAGGTTTTAATACTATGGGATATTGTAATTTACTTTCCTAGCTTTTGTAAGAAAAATAACTTGCTCTTAAATTTTGGTTTTTGTGAGATATAAAAATAAGAGAATATCTCCACTGTTTTTTACTTGAAATTGCAATTTCTTCCATTAAAACCACTTGGATTCTTATTCAATTAGTTTTATCTTAAACTTCTTAAATCTCCTTAAAATTTCAAACAAAAAGTTCAAAGATAATTTCATTATTAATATTTTAAATTGTATTTTAATATTTTATAATAGATTACTAAATACTGATCTTAAAGTCTAACAAGTTATTTTTTTAATTATATAATCTTTATATTATTCAATTTATATAATTATTTTATACTTATTAGTATTTAATTTGTACAATTTATTTTCTTCCATATTATTGACTAATTAAATTTTTTTTATATTGGTGTTAAATTCTTATATACAATTATGGTTCATGAGTTTATTTTGATAATTATATATTTTTATATTATTTAATTATTTTCATATATAAATACTTCAAAAAATTTATAACTAGTTAATATAAATTATTTGTATTTTAAAATACCTCACACAAAAATACAATATGTTATGCTGATTAGAAACGTACTAAAAATACGTTCTTGTATTAATAATGTCATTTCGAAGTCCTGTTCAAAAAACAAAAAGAAGTTCATATAGCACAAACTATATATACATGTGGCCCAATAAATAATCAATGAGAAGAATCACATACATTATTCATAATTGACTTAACGACAATTCATTCCTATCGATATGTCAATCAATTAGTTCAAAGCTTGTTAATTTTATTGTCTGCTATTGTGGGAATTAAGAACGTATTTCTACACTAATTTGATATGCTTTTTAATCAAGATTTTAATAACTTTGAGTTTTTCGTTTAGTTTTGTAAAAATTTATATATTTTTTTAATTAAAACTGATATAATTTAAATACATGTATATATAATCAATGAGAAAAATCACGTACGTTATTTATAATTGGCATGACGACAGTTCATTGCTATTAATTTCTCAATCAATTCAAGAATTATTAATTTTATTGTCTGCTGGTGCGGAAATATCAAAATAAAATCTCAATTATTAATTAATACATATGTGTTTTCTTTTGCCCCTGGTATTGCCAAGCACATAAAGTTAATAATGAAGACACACCTCTGAGTTAAAGATAAGGCATCAACAGGTTATGTGGTCTAGATTTCAAGGACATTTTATCATGTTTTTCTTGTTGCAATGATCTCATTTTCTATCAATATCTCCATTTCGTAAGAGAAACTTTTGGACTGGAGGGACTTCTATATATACATTATTTCTTTGTACATTAATTCATTTATCTTGATATGCATATATAACATTAATTTGGGTATTCTTCTTTGATATTTGACATCTAATAATTTAATCTCGGTACTTTAAAGTCATAAAAACTCAAATTTTAAACACCTAGATGAAGCAAATTAAAGAGATAAACCCTCCATAGATACATCCAGAAAACATAAAAGAAATACATTTTGCTACGGAAATACACTTGATAACTTAATATAGTAAGTTGATCATATATTTCACAAGCTTCAAAATGCACCTAATAAAGTGATATATATCTTCTTAGAGAAATGAAAACACACACACACACACACACACACACACACACACACACACACACATATATATATATATATATATATATTCAACTCAATAAACAGGTAGAAATATTTATTAAATAAGGTAATTTAATTTTAATTAAAAAGTACTAAAAGAATAAGATTTTAATTATTTTTTTTTATAATTTTTCTTAAGATACTATAATAAATTTAATAATAATTTTTTAAATAGATATATTATATATAAAATAAAATTTTAAAAAATATCTCAATTTTTTTTTTATAATTAAGTATCAACTTATTAATAAGAAAATAAAAGAAGATGGTTGGAAATATTTTAGTATATGGATTTGATCTAAACATTTTAAGAATTTTTTTAATAATAGTATTTTTAAAATTTTCTAATAATAGTATTTTTAATTTTTTTAATTTTAAATTATATTTTGGTATTTTATAATAGATTACTAAATACTAGTCTTAAAGTCTAACGAGTTCTTTTTTTTTTTCTAATTATATAGTCTTTATATTATTCAATTTATATAATTATTTTTATACTTATTAGTATTTAATTTGTACAATTTATTTTCTTTCATATTATTGATTAATTGAATTTTTTTATATTAGTGCTAAATTCTTATATGTAATTACGGTTAATGAGTTTATTTTGATAATTATATATAGTCTTTATATTATTTAATTGTTTATATATATAAATACTTCAAGAGTTTTATAATTAATTAATATAAAATATTTTTATTTTGAAATATCTCATACAAAAATACAATACAATTTGTTGATTAAGAACGTATTAAAAGTACGTTCTTGTATTAAAAACGTCATTTCAAGGTCATGTAAAATAAATAAAAGATGTATACCCCATGTACACATAGCACAAACTATATACATGTGGTCCAATAAATAATCTATGAGAAGTACATTATTCATAATTGATATGAGATAATGCGTTGTTATTGATATGTCAATCAATTAGTTCAAAGCTTGTTAATTTAATTGTTTGCTATTGTGAAAATTATCACCAGGATAAAATCTCATATATTAATTTATATGTATCTGTTTTCTTTTCTCCTCATATTATCAAGCACATAAAATTAAATTTGAAAATAGAACTCTGGGTTAAGGATAAGGAATCAACAGATTATGTAATTTAAATTTCAAGAGTATTTTATCATTTTTTTCTTGTTACTATGATCTTATTTTCTATCATCTATCTTCAACTCGTAAGAGAAAATCTCAGACAGGAGGGATTTCTATATATGCATTATTTTTTGTATATTAACTCCTTTATCTTAATATACGTATATAGCTTATAACATTAATTTGTATATTTTTTTAACAATTGACACCAAATAATTGAATCTCGCCATTTAAAAATCATAAAAACTCAATTTTCAAATTTGTTTGCTGTAAATTTAAAATTAAATTTTTGATATTTAAAAATTTAATTTTAAATAATATATAATAATAAAAATCTTGTAATCAAGTTATAGTTCATGTTTTATCAGATAAAATGTCATTCATCAAATCAATTATTTGACTTTTTTGGATTTTGTACATGCATTAAATTAATTAAAGCCGACAATGAAAATAACACACATTTCAATAACTAATTAATTGTGTGAATATAATAAATAAAGTGATTACGTATATATAATCGATAAGAATATTAATTATAAATAAGATTATGTATTTAAAAAATTCGTGATATAAATTAAAAGTAAAGATGTTATGTATCATCATCAGGACAAAAATATACATAATTATAAATAAGATTGTGCATTTATTTTTCCTTTTTAAAACAAAACCTTAATTAATATGGCCAATTTATTGAAATAAAATAAAAAGAACACAAACTCTCAAAGGGTACATGCATGATGAACCTTATTCTTTAATGAAACCATACAACCAAAAAGACGAGAGAAAGAAAACTCTATGAAAATTCCATCGAAAGTGGTGTAAGAAGTCTACCACTGCTTAGCATCAGCCGTAATAATTATTTCCCGAAAAGCATGAGTACACCAAAAATTAATCTTCGAGATCAATGTATTGCAGTTAAAGCACCTACTGTGCAATCTCCATGGAGGAGAAAGAGACCGGTGGATGTATATATGTATATATGTATGTATAAATATATATATATTTATACATACATATATACATATATACACACACCAATTAAAGTTAAGATATTCTTAAAATCAAAAGAATTAACGAAAATAGATATAATAAAAATAAATATTAAATTTGTAATGTATCTCTAAAATTATGATATAATTATTTTTCTTTAAATATCCTCTTTAATTTCTTTATAATAAAACTTCTAAAATAATATATTATAATTAATCAATGAATAATACAATTTATTTTTATTGATAAATTTTTGGAACACGTGAAAGAAGAGCTAACCTTTGAAATTTACACCACAAATAAAATATTATCTTTTATTTAATTAGCTTGATATTTTGCAAATACAATTACGAAATAAATTTAAATTTTTTCTTCAGTACATGCATCTTACAAAAACATTGATCACTTTCAATTTGTGGAACATCATCTTTACATACAGAAAAAAAAAAAACTTCAAAATATTAGGTATCTATAAAGAAATAATTCATTAAAAAAGTCATTATCAACACACTCTCAACTATTCTAGTCCAAAATAATTTCAATGTATATTGACAAGCAAGTCTTGTTAACTTATAACACTCTCCACCGCATATTGTTTCTTTTTCTTTTTTATACTTTAAACAAAATAAACGTTTTTATTAAACCAGTATGAAAAGTTTAGTACTGTGTTATTACATATTGTTTTTCTTTTATATACATATATAGTATTGTATATTTCAGAATTATTTATTAGCAGATTAAATGATATAACGGTAGTTACAGAAATAATCTATTATTTTTACTTGTAATTTATTTTTATGAAAGAATTTATGCTCATATATATATATAGAGTAGTGCACCCACTTTGAATAAGGAGCTGCCCTTTTTTTTTAATGGTAATTGAAATTGAAAAATCTATGCAAATACTTATAATTTTTATTTCTAATTTATATTTAGAAGAGATTTTTTTTTTAAATTGAATCTAATTCAACTCTATTGTATTTTATTGATATCAAATGAAAAAAGTTTACATATATATCACATAGGTATCAATTATTGTCGAGCCTATAATTATCACAAACTCATTGTCATATGGTGGTCCACCAATATTTTTCAATACATCACCATTGCTATTACTAAATACATAAAAAAAAAATTATTAATGAAAGATAAAGATGTAAATCTGTTAAAAAAAATACTCATGTTGGATGAAAAGATTGTTACTATATCTGCTCCAATAACAAATCATTAGTCTAACGAATAATTAAATAAAATAGATAGACCCAATAATATTGAATAACACTGCAGTACATTACATATAAATGAATAATGATTAATAACTCATTAAGGTTATACAAGTTTTGCACTATTTTATATACCATTAAAGCTAAATAATTTTAATAATTAAGATTAGATTATATATATATATATATATATGTGTGTGTGTGTGTATAATTAATCTAATATAATTGATGCTCATGTGAAATACAGTTTGTATTATTATATTATGATTTTGAGTAATCACAAAAATAAGTTATTTATAAAAAATTTATCATTGTCATGTGTTTCGTATAATTTTTATTTTTTATTTTTATAAAGTACGAAAAGAATAATATATTTTATATTTTTAAACATGTGTCTGCCTTAATTCATGATATGCAAACGGACAAGTAGCTAGCAGTTGCACAAACAAGGTGGTCCAATACACAATCAATGACATTGATAACTTTATTCGTTATTGGCATGGTGACAATACATTAATTGATTGTGTTTTCTTTTCTCGGCATAGCAATCCAATACTAAAGTTAAATCATCATATCTCTCATCATCTAACTAAAGATAAGGCATCCACGGTGTAGATTTAATCACATGTTTGTTGTTAAGAGAATAGGTAGTTTTGCATGCATGAATGTGACTTCTATGGATTATTACTTCGCATATTCTCTGTTTATTATCTTTTGATATTTTAACATATGTATAATTATTTAAATACCAATCAATGATTTCATTCATAAAATTAAATCAATATATTTATATATAAAATTTTGTACATTGACAAGGCTCGTTAATATAATATATATATGTTTGTGTAGAATTTTAATTTCTACACTAATTTTATATGCTCTACAATGGAGATTTTAATAGCTTTGAGTTTTTAGCTTAGTTTTGTAAAAGTCTATATATATATATATATATATATATATATATATATATAATTAAAACTGACCTAATCTTAAAAAATTACAAAATTTAACTAATTTAAATATGTACATATAATCAATGAGAAGAATGACATACGATATTCATAATTAGCATGACGACAGTTTATTGCCATCGATTTGTAAATCAATTCAAGGCTTATTAATTTTATTGTCTACTGTTGTGAAAACGCCAAGATAAAATCTAAAATATTGATTAATACATATGTATTTTCTTTGCCCCTCGTATTGCCAAGCACATAAAGTTAATATTGAAGACACAACTCTGAGTTAGAGATAAGGCATCAACAGGTTATGTGGTCTAGATTTTAAGGGTATTTTATCGTGTTTTTTTTTCGTTGCAACGATCTCATTTTCTATCAATATCTCCATTTCATACAAGAAATTTTTGGACTGGAGGGACTTCTATATATGCATTATTTCTTTGTACATTAATTCATTTATCTTTATATGCGTTCGTACATCCGGTATATATAGCATATATAACATTAATTTGGGTATTCTTCTTTAATAATTGACATCTAATAATTTAATCTCGTACTTAGAAGTCATAAAAACTCAATTTTCAAATACCTAGATCAAGAAAATTACAGAGATAATAGATGCATCCAGCAAACCTAAAAGAAATACATTTTGCTATGGAAATAGAAGCAATTCAGCCATAAAGAAATACACTTGATAACTTAATATAGTAAGTTGATCATATATTTCACAAGCTTCAAAATGCACCTAATAAAGTGATATGTACCTTCTTAGAACAATGAAAAAATATATTCGACTCAATATACAGGTAGATTGATTAACTGTCAATTTTATTTAATTTTCAAATTTCATACCGAGCTCAAAAACAACCTTAGTCCATTCCACTTATTATTCTGCTACAAATTTACAGTGGAGTGATCACAAATTCACAAGCATACATCCTGCAAATTTAATCTATTCTATCAATTAATTTATCGAACTCGGCCATTATTTAGAAGTAGTACTGCATCAGTTTTTCCTTGATGCGGCTAAAATAGTCGTCGGCCTTGATAAACACTACACCGAACTGAAAATCATCCCTCAAAGCCAAACGTCTAGCAGACCCATCCTCTTCGAAATACCTCAACCCGTGACCATTCCATAGTACGGAAACTTGACAGCTTTAATGGAACATTGAAACAGTGGTTCGTTACAATCGGGGGAGTTCTGGGCAATGCTTGAAGACGAATACAAACTTGTCTTTTGTCCTACTGTCTGTCATTTCTGCAAAGTCCAATGCAGAGATGTTGGCATTTTTATCGATGGAGCAGTCCGACGTTTGGCTCTGAGTGATGTACCGTTCAAAGTTGTGTTCAGAAAACAGAACTGAAATTAAAATACTTATTTATAGACAGATTCATAAATGTATGAATCTTTGCTGAATGTATGAATAAAGCATGTAATAAGAGTTGCATAATGCACCCAGGAAAATTTCTATGAATGGTAAAAACCTTTCCTTCTGTTGCTATATACCTTCTCTTTCTTTTGTGTAAATCATTGTAAATGCATTATTATTTATTGCAAGAGAGGGGCCTTATATATGCCAGATGTAATATTTTTTATTTATGATGTTGCAGTAAAATATTCAAATTGAGATTTTTGACAAGAATTTTAAAATTGGAGATTGAATATTGTAAACATTGGAATTAATTTTTTTGGGAAGTCTTCGAAGAAATTAACAAGCTTGCTGAAAGCTTTCCATGGCGCAAGAATTCCATAAACCAACACTAAAGTCATCCGGAGTCACAATCTCAATGTACTTTCTCCTCTGACTTGTTCACATTCTGTAGAAACTTCACTTCTTATTATTCCATAGCCCCCATTATTCCAATACAAAATTTACAGTGGAATGATCACAAATTCACAAGCGTACATGCTACAAATTTAATTCGGTCTATTAATTGAACTCGCCGTTATTTAGAAGTAGTACTGCAATAATATTTCCTTGATGCAGCTCAAAACTTCGTCGGCCTTTCCGAACTGCTCATCGTCCCACAGAGCCAAACGTCGAGCAGACCCTTCATTCACCGTTTTCTCAATCTGAAACCAATTTTCCGCTTCGGGGTTGCCCTTAACGCCATTTCTTATAATAAACTAAAAGACATTTTAAACTCTGCTTTTATGACAGCAGTAGGGAATTGATTCCACATTTCTCTTAACACATTTCAAATAGCTAAATCAATTAATTCAATTACCACATTTCAATTAACTAAATCCACTCAATTAATTTTCAATTAGTTCAATTGCTTCGTTGATTCTAAAACGTAAACCAATATCTTCACATTTCTGCTCTGGAATTACCCTCAACCCCATTTGTCATTATAAACCAAAGGGCATTTTCAACTCTGTTTTTGTCACAGGATTTTGGATTTGCAATACTAAATCAGTGCCAGTTGGGCTGCGCGCAGATTAAAATAATACACTAATATTAAAAACAATTTTCATATCTGTTGCTATATATTCTCTGTTCGTTTTGTGTAAAAAAAAATTCTAAATGCATAATATATTCTAAGTGTATTGATCAAAATGACACAGTTTTATGTTTCATAAAATATGTAACGGGCATCCAATATACACGTACAAAACTGCAATTGATGTAACGAATTTTCTTAATACATTAACAATGATATTTATTGTCATTTGATCATTTTCTTAAACTTTTCTGATGGACGCTTCATACTCAGTCAAATATTCTTCCACACTTCATCTTTTCTTCCAATGATTGAATGTACATGTAGTTTTTTAACGCAATTGAATTTTCTCAAACTGGATATAGCATTATCGACTAGTTACATTCATTCATACCCTTTCTTACTTTGTGAAAGCATGCATTATTGCTCAAGAATTTTTTTTAAACATGGAAAAATTGTTGTATTTTTATTCATTGATTAAATAAATATATTAATTACAAAATACTACCTATCTAATTTGTTGAGGATATAGAAAATCAAAGACTGGAAGTAAAGTATTCATTATGGTTGATTATGAAAAATTTAATTTATTGTGTTGTGAGTCTATGAATTGTGTTTAAAGGAAGTGTGAGGGAAGGGGGAAAAAGGAAGGTAAAATTAATAAATAAAGCGATTCGTTTAATACAGTTAGTTAATAAAAGGATTTATGGAAGACTTGGGGACAAAAAACAAAATTCAACAAAAGGATTTATCGAAGACTTGGGACAAAAACAAATTTTGACCACTAAATGCAGTTAATAAATAAAAGGATTTATTGAAGACTTGGGACAAGAAACAAATTTTGACCACTTGGTGGCAGCAGAAAGGGATTTCAGTGATGGGCTCGGCTCAAAATAGCAATCATTTCCTCCTGTGCTTCTCTTCACAAGACATTACCAGCCCATTTCACCGACAGAATCAAACCCATGCCGTGTCTGTAGGACTGTAACCCTGGGACTAAAATATTTCTTATGTAGTGATTAAAATATTTCTTACCAAGAAGTTCTCATGATCCAGGGATTATTCAACCTGGTTTTCGTAATGTTAAACTGGAAAAGAAAAAGGAACACCAAATTCATGAATGAGGTATTGCAATTAAATGCCTTTTCCATTATTGACTGACGATATTTCATAATTTTCACAATAAATGACACTTAGTTTAATTCATATACTGTAACTTATTAGCATCGTGTTATTTATTCATTTTAAAGATTTCAAAAAAAGAAAAAAATTATGAACATTTATAAAATGTTTAAAAGAAAATAAGTTTTTTAAATAATGAGAAAATAAAATAATATGATTAGAAATATTTTACCATACAAATTTAATCTAAATATTTTTTAAAATAATAAATTAAAAATAATTTTTATTTAATCCACTAAATAATTATACTTAAAAAAATTATATTCTACTTTATTATTTTATAAAAATCCCAGCATACAAATAATAATTTCACAAGTCAAAAATAAAAGTTAAGAGAATATTTGTCTACTTTTTCAAACTACTAAACGTAGTGATCTGCATTTTCGCAAGTCATATCTATCTATTTGGCTACCCAATGACACTCCACCTAGTCTAACTTTCAGTTTGGAGAAGAAAGCAGCAGCGCCGTCCAAAAATATAACTTCATAAAATCTTAAATAAGGAAAAACATGTAAAAGCGGTAGAAATTAAAAACTTTATTCCAACATTATGAACTATTACAGGTTTCCCCGTAAAGGATTATCACAGAGCTAAAACCCTGCTCATTATTTATTTATCATAGTACAATTACTGGGGAATTCTTGTTCTTCTTCTTGTTCAACCTAAGAGTTACACAGATCCCTCTGTAGCGCGAACCAAAATCACAAAATCAAAAACTGGATTCAGATCAGTTTTCAGAACCAAACGTCGATATTTGTCTTCAAGATCAACCCCGACGTCATTGCATAGTTTTACACAAGAATCACAAACAGATGGGCAATGAACAATCTTATACGTTCCTGGTCTTGATTCGGTTTTCTCAAACTTAAACCAGTTGAGCAACGTTTGAGCTCCCGGGTTTCCTTCCTCTCCGCCAGTTGTTATATACCATTTCCCTCTGGAATCGTCGTAGTTGTCAACTTTCCACACAGTCGAATCGTTGCATCTTGCGTCTGCTATCACGAATCTTATGTTGAGATCGGTGGATTCGTCAACGGTTGTAGAGTTGTCAACAGGTGAGAACCTTATTTTGAGTCCCCTTTGTAGACCGAACCTTTCTCGCCCGACATCAAGAGGGCAGGATCCGTTTCTGCCGGGGACGAGATAGAGGCCTCCCCCGGGTGGTCCACGGATTGCAGGGATGATGTAATAATCGAGGGTGGATTCCACCTCGTTGCCTCGGCTGTCGATTAGAGGAGCTGAGCGTACAAGCAGAGGTTTTGTTGCTAAGGCAATGAGAACGAAGGACAGTAGAGTTATTAGTGATGATATCTTCATTTTTCTTTGTTTCTCTTTTTACGCTGGTAATTATTTGTTGTGTTGGATTCGATTCGGGGGAGTGAATTTATAGAAGGAAAGCGCGGAGGGTTTTGTAGTAATTTCACTAGCTGCATGCAAAACTCATGCGTGTTTTAAGGTTTTAATATTATGCTCTTAAATTTTGGTTTTTGTGAGATACACTGACTTTTAAAAAAATATAAAAATATCTTGGTTTTAATAAAAATAAGAGGATATCTCCACTGTTTTTTACTTGAAATTGCAATTTCTTCCATTAAAACCACTTGGATTCTTATTCAATTAGTTTCATCTTAAACTTCTTAATTCTCCTTAAAATCTCAAACAAAAAGTTCAAAGATAATTTCATTATTAATATTTTAAATTGTATTTTAGTATTTATATAATTATCTTAAAGTCTATCCAGTGGAATGATCACAAATTCAAAAGCGTACATGCTACAAATTTAATTTAGCCTATTAATTGAAAACTCGGCCATTATTTAGAAGTACTACTGCATCAATTTTTCCTTGATGCAGCTCAAAACTTGGTCGGCCTTTGATAAACCCTACTCCGAACTGCTCATAATCCCTCAGAGCCAAACGTCGAACACCCTTCACCCAATTCACCGTTTTCTCAATCTTAAACCAATTTTCCGTTTCAGGATTGCCCTTAACGCTATTTGTTATAATAAACTAAAGGACATTTCAAACTCTGTTTTTATTACAGCATTAGCAGATAACGGGATTTGAAATTCATAATAAGTTTTGGCTTTCAATTTCAAATTTACAATATTAAATCACTGCAAGTTGGGCTAACTTACAGAACACTTTCGAGGATAGTGTGTTTTTTTCTTTTTTTTTAAATAGTCCATTATTTCAAGTTTCACCATCTGGGTTTGTTATTGATTTAACTAAATAAATTAATTCAACCGGGTTTCAATTGGTTGAATTACTTTGTTGATTCAATTTAATTAAATCCACATTTCTGTCAAGACATTTCAATTAACTAAATCAATTAGTTCAATTACTTTGTTGATACAATTCAATTATTCAATTAATTCAGTTAGCAAATTTCAATAATTAATCAACTCAATTGAGTTTTAATTGATTCAATTCCTTTGTTGATTGAATTCAATTGATTCCACATTTCTATTAACACATTTCAAATAACTAAATCAATTAATTCAATTCAATCATTCAATTGACACATTTCAAATAACTAAATCAATTAATTCAATTCAATCATTCAATTAACACATTTCAATTAACTAAATCAATTCAATTGATTTTCAATTAGTGCAATTACTTTGTTGATTCTAAAATTTAAAACCAATATCTCAACATTTCTACTCTGGAATTACCCTCAACCCCATTTGTCATTATTGATAAGTGCGTAAAACACGCACTAAATCATTTACTTTTAAACTTTAATTATTTGTTTAATCTTCAAGTTTCTTTTAGATTTAATGTATTTTGGTTGTTTTGTACAGAAAATGATAATTTTAACTTTTAAAAGTTAATTGGGCTCAAAAAGGATTAATTCGGCTCGAAAAGTAAGAGACCGGAGCATAAGAACAGGGTGGACCAAAATGCAACACAATTAGGACTAAAATGAAGAATTATCACAGTAAAAAAATGAATCTCAAATACATGAGAGAAAGGGGACCCAATCGATATTGGCCGGATTTTCTAGTTCCCTTGGCAGAAGCAGGTGCGCGATCACGCGCCTTGCTGCGCGACCGCGCACCACGTTCTGCCAAGGTGGACTAAATTGCAACAAAATCGGGACTGAAGTGCAATAAACTCTCCATCCATAGCTAAATGTCTGATTAATTGTAAACGCAGGGATCCAATTGATATTTTCCATTTAAATTGCATTCCTGGACAGAATTGGGGGCTGGACTGCGTGGCACTTGGGGACCCCATGATTGGACGAATTTGAGGTTTAAAAAGAAAAGAAAGGGAAGGAATAGGGGAGCCAGACCTAGGGTGAGATTTTTAGACAAATTTGGAAAGAAAGAGAGAAAGAGGAAGAAGGAGGAGAGAGGGTAGATTAGAAAGAAGAACTTGGAAAAGAAAAGCTCTCCTAATCTAGTTTATCTCTTTTCCTTATTTCGATTTATTGTGTTAACTGAACAAATTTGTGAATTCCGAATTTATGTTTTTAATTGTTGAATTTATTATTCATAAATTTGGATTTTACCCAATGTGCGGCTAAACTCATTTGTCTAGGGCAATGATTTAGTCTATTGAAGCATCCATTTATGAGATTGTGTTGTTTAATTGATTGAGATTATGTGTTGAGTATTTATTATAATAACTAATGCTTTTAAATATTTGGCCAATATTTAAATGAATTGTGAATTGATGGGATTTGAGAAATGAACATCACATTTAGACCAATTGATAAACACCGTAAATTGCATGTTAGATAGAGATATACTAATATGATTTGCGTAATTTGATTAATAATTATCACAAATCGTAATGCGTTTTCGTTTAATCAATTTCACATAGAGATATAGTGAAGTTTTAAACGCGGAATAGATTCGAGTGATCTCGAGAGAGACAATCGAATAATTTAGGATAATTAACTAGCAACACGTAGTTTAAATTAGAACAACCTCAATTGAATAAGTGGATGCAACCAAATATGATAAATCATTAGCCCTAAACATTTCCATTGATTGAATTCTCAAGTGGTTTGCTTTATTCTTAATTTTAAGTTTATCAACAAAATTATTTCATTTTCTTTAGATAAATTTGTTTATTAATCATCTTCGATAATTATAGAATTAATATTTCTCGTGGGATCGACATCCTCTTGTCACTTTATTACTTGTTTGCGACACGTGCACTTGCGTTCGTTAATTTTCAACGCAACAATTATAAACCAAAGGGCATTTTCACCTCTGTTTTTATCACAGGATTTTGTGTTTCAGTTTGATATTTACAAAACTAAATCACTGCGAGTTGTGCTGCAGATTAAAATAATACGCTACTATTAAAATACTTCTAAGACTATATCAATTATCTTTATTGCATTTGCTTTATAAATGGTTTGACTAGGATCTCTGTAATTAATCAAATAATGGGTATAAAAATATGCGCACTTATCTGAATCGATGGTCTGTTGTGTTAGTCAAGTCAAATTAACCAGCTTTTCATGCATTCCATTAACTTTCTCTATAAGTTTGAACTCTTTCTGATTCATTTCTGCACAAAAGAGAAAGAAATATATAACAATGAAAACTGCAATATTAATTCTAGTTCTACTCTCTATCCTTACCTTTGCCTTGACTGATGCAGCACCTGATCCGGTGCTTGACATCTTAGGTAAGAAGATCCTGACAGGTACTAATTATTTCATCTTACCAGCTATCCGAGGCGGAGGTGGCGGGCTTACTCTTGGCATCACCGGGAACAAAACCTGTCCTGTTGATGTTGTACAGGCGCAACCCGAAACAGACAATGGCATCTCATTGACATTTCATCGTGTGAACACGAAGGAAGGCGGTGTTCGTGTGGCCACTGATCTGAATCTCCAGTTTTCAGCTCCAACAATCTGAAATCAATCCAAAGTGTGGAAGCTTGACAACTTTGACAAAACATTGAAAAATTGGTTCGTTACAACCGGGGGAGTTCTAGGCAATCCTTGTCCCAAAACAACAAGCAATTGGTTTAAGGTTTTAAAGGTTGAAGATCACCAGTATTATAAGCTTGTTTTCTGTCCTACTGTGTAATTTCCGCAAAGTTCAATGCAGATATCTTGGCATTTTTATCGACGGAGGAGTCCGACGTCTGGCTCTGAGTGATGTACCGTTCATAGTTAAGTTCAAAAAGCAGATCGGAAGTTAAAATACTCATGAAAAGCTACAGATTGCTGAAGGTATATATGAACAAACCATATAACAGGAGTTGCATAATGCACCAGGAAAATTTCTATGGATGGTAAAACAATTTTCTTTCTGATTGTTTTGTGTAAACATTCTAAATGCATAGCGACTAAACCAAAGGGCATTTTCAACTCTGTTTTTGTCACAGGATTTTGGATTTGCAATACTAAATCAGTGCGAGTTGGGCTGCGCGCAGATTAAAATAATACACTAATATTAAAAACAATTTTCATATCTGTTGCTATATATTCTCTGTTCGTTTTGTGTAAAAAAAAATTCTAAATGCATAATATATTCTAAGTGTATTGATCAAAATGACACAGTTTTATGTTTCATAAAATATGTAACGGGCATCCAATATACACGTACAAAACTGCAATTGATGTAACGAATTTTCTTAATACATTAACAATGATATTTATTGTCATTTGATCATTTTCTTAAACTTTTCTGATGGACGCTTCATACTCAGTCAAATATTCTTCCACACTTCATCTTTTCTTCCAATGATTGAATGTACATGTAGTTTTTTAACGCAATTGAATTTTCTCAAACTGGATATAGCATTATCGACTAGTTACATTCATTCATACCCTTTCTTACTTTGTGAAAGCATGCATTATTGCTCAAGAATTTTTTTTAAACATGGAAAAATTGTTGTATTTTTATTCATTGATTAAATAAATATATTAATTACAAAATACTACCTATCTAATTTGTTGAGGATATAGAAAATCAAAGACTGGAAGTAAAGTATTCATTATGGTTGATTATGAAAAATTTAATTTATTGTGTTGTGAGTCTATGAATTGTGTTTAAAGGAAGTGTGAGGGAAGGGGGAAAAAGGAAGGTAAAATTAATAAATAAAGCGATTCGTTTAATACAGTTAGTTAATAAAAGGATTTATGGAAGACTTGGGGACAAAAAACAAAATTCAACAAAAGGATTTATCGAAGACTTGGGACAAAAACAAATTTTGACCACTAAATGCAGTTAATAAATAAAAGGATTTATTGAAGACTTGGGACAAGAAACAAATTTTGACCACTTGGTGGCAGCAGAAAGGGATTTCAGTGATGGGCTCGGCTCAAAATAGCAATCATTTCCTCCTGTGCTTCTCTTCACAAGACATTACCAGCCCATTTCACCGACAGAATCAAACCCATGCCGTGTCTGTAGGACTGTAACCCTGGGACTAAAATATTTCTTATGTAGTGATTAAAATATTTCTTACCAAGAAGTTCTCATGATCCAGGGATTATTCAACCTGGTTTTCGTAATGTTAAACTGGAAAAGAAAAAGGAACACCAAATTCATGAATGAGGTATTGCAATTAAATGCCTTTTCCATTATTGACTGACGATATTTCATAATTTTCACAATAAATGACACTTAGTTTAATTCATATACTGTAACTTATTAGCATCGTGTTATTTATTCATTTTAAAGATTTCAAAAAAAGAAAAAAATTATGAACATTTATAAAATGTTTAAAAGAAAATAAGTTTTTTAAATAATGAGAAAATAAAATAATATGATTAGAAATATTTTACCATACAAATTTAATCTAAATATTTTTTAAAATAATAAATTAAAAATAATTTTTATTTAATCCACTAAATAATTATACTTAAAAAAATTATATTCTACTTTATTATTTTATAAAAATCCCAGCATACAAATAATAATTTCACAAGTCAAAAATAAAAGTTAAGAGAATATTTGTCTACTTTTTCAAACTACTAAACCTAGTGATCTGCATTTTCGCAAGTCATATCTATCTATTTGGCTACCCAATGACACTCCACCTAGTCTAACTTTCAGTTTGGAGAAGAAAGCAGCAGCGCCGTCCAAAAATATAACTTCATAAAATCTTAAATAAGGAAAAACATGTAAAAGCGGTAGAAATTAAAAACTTTATTGCAACATTATGAATTATTACAGGTTTCCCCGTAAAGGATTATCACAGAGCTAAAACCCTGCTCATTATTTATTTATCATAGTACAATTACTGGGGAATTCTTGTTCTTCTTCTTGTTCAACCTAACAGTACATAGATCCCTCTGTAGCGCGAACCAAAGTCACACGATCAAAAAGTGGATTCAGATCAGTTTTCAGAACCAAACGTCGATTGTTGTCTTCAAGATCAACCCCGACGTCATTGCATAGGTTTACACAAGAATCACAAACAGATGGGCAATGAACAATCTTATAATCTCTATCAGATATTCCAGATTTCTCAAACTTAAACCAGTTGAGCAACGTTCGAGCTCCCGGGTTTCCTTCCTCTCCGCCAGTTGTTATATACCATTTCCCTCTGGAATCGTCGTAGTTGTCAACTTTCCACACCGTCGCATCGTTGCAACTTGTGTCTGCTATCACGAATCTTATGTTGAGATCGGTGGATTCGTCAACGGTTGTAGAGCTGTCAACAGGTGAGAACCTTATTCTGAGTCCCCTTTGTAGATCGAACCTTTCTCGCCCGACATCAAGAGGGCAGGATCCGTTTCTGCCGGGGACGAGATAGAGGCCTCCCCCGGGTGGTCCACGGATTGCAGGGATGATGTAATAATCGAGGGTGGATTCCACCTCGTTGCCTTGGTTGTCGATTAGAGGAGCTGAGCGTACAAGCAGAGGTTTTGTTGCTAAGGCAATGAGAACGAAGGACAGTAGAGTTATTAGTGATGAAATCTTCATTTTCCTTTTTTTCTCTGTATAAGCTGGTAATTAATTGATGTGTGGATTCGATTGGGGGGAGTGAATTTATAGAGGGAAAGCTCTAGGTTTTTGTAGTAATTTCACTAGCTGAGTGCAGAACTCATGCTTGTTTCAAGGTTTTAATACTATGGAGTTTACCTTCCTAACTTTTCTAAGAAAAAAAAAAAAAACTTAATTAGGGGTAGTAAAATTTCCTATGGGCCCAAATTCACGGTGACCTGTCCCATTAAAAAGAGAATTTAGGTGAAATTACAGGAAATGTGGTAGAGAATTGAGAGAAGTTAATCCCCAATTCATTAATGGGACGGGTATCAGTTTTACTTTTCCCACCCCCGCATTAAAATATAGTATAAATATATTATAATTTATAAATTAAATATAATTTTATATACTTTATATTATAATTTTTGAAATTATATTTAAATATATAAAATTATATGTAATCATTTTTATCTCTATAGTCATATTTAAATTTAATTTTAGAATTAGTAATAGATTTGTAAGTTCACATCGTAATAGATTACATCTTAAAATATTGACGATTTTTATGTATGTTTAAGATTAATTATAGACTAAAATTAAAAATGTGAAATTATTAATTATACATGTAGTTAGATTTTAATTTATTTTATTTTATTCAATATTAAGTAACTAATTTTTTTGTAAATTTGTTTCTATCATCAAGTTCGGGTTCAAGTTTAAGCTTAAATCAAGTTCTTTTACAAAAATTGACTGTTATACATATTGTGAAAATACATATACAATAAATTTAAAATATTATTATATAATTTTAATTATTTATAACTACAAATAAAATATCATCTCAATTATCAATTAAAATTATTATATTTTTTTTTATTTGATATTGTAAGAGTGAAGTATCAAAAAAGATGAAATAGTTAATATAGAAAGAAGTAACAGTGACAATACATTATATTATTAAAATTTGAGGCATTGATTATTTTATTATTTTATTTTTTATGTTAATTATTAGATAATATTGCGTTACTATTTTATTTTTTATTTAAAGATATTATTTTAATATTTTACAATAGTAATTTTTCTTCATAATTATATTATGATATATTAATAATATTTTTATTTAAGTTAATTAAAATTTTATACTATCAAAATTAATTCATAAAATAATATAAAATAAAAAATTAATACGGAGACGAAAACTCATTTCTCATAAGGAAATTCTCCATCACCGTCCCATTAAATTTATTGGGGAATAAAGTGGGGAATGGGGATCAAAATAGATTCCCGTCCCACCCCATTTCCACCCTTAAGTACTTTTAAGTTTTTAGTTTTTGTGAGATACATTAACTTTTAAAAAAAGATTAAAATATCCTGATTTTAGTAAAAACAGTAGGATATCTCAACTATTCTTCACTTAAAATTGTAATTTCTTCTATTAAAACCACTCCAATTCTTATTCAATTAGTTTTATTCATCTTAAACTTCCTAATTCTCATTAAAATCTTAAACAAAAAATTCAAAGATAATTTCTTTATTAATATTTTATAATAGATTACTAAATACTGGTCTTAAAGTCTAACTGAGTTTTTTTTTTTATAGTTATATAGTCTTTATATTATTCAATTCATATAATTATATTTGTACTTATTAGTATTTAATTTGCACAATTTATTTTCTTTCATATTATTGACTAATTGATTTTTTTTATATTGGTGCTAAATTTTTATACACAATTATGGTTAATGAGTTTATTTTGATAATTATATAAAAAATTTATATTATTTAATTATTTTTTTATATAAATTCTTCAAGAATTTTATAACTAATTAATGTGAAATATTTGTATTTTAAAATATTTTACACAAAAATACAATATGCTATACTGATTAGGAATTGTATTAAAAATCCAATCTCGTATTAATAACATCATTTCAAAGTCATGTAAAAAAAATAAAAGATGTATATTCCCCACGTACGCATAGCACAAACAATATATACATGTGGTCCAATAAATAATCAATGAGAAGAATCACGCACATTATTCATAATTGGCATGACGACAATTCATTGCTATCGATATGTCAATCAATTAGTTCAAAGCTTGTTAATTTTATTGTCTGCTATTGTGGAAATTATCACCAAGATAAAATCTCAGATATTGATTAATATATATGTGTTTTCTTTTCTCTTCGAATTATCAAGCACATAAAATTAAGTCTAAATACAGAACTTTGGGTTAAGGATAAAGAATCAACAGATTATGTGGTTTAGATTTCAAGAGCATTTTATCATGTTTTTCTCGTTGCTATGATATCATTTTCTATCATATATCTTCAATTCGTAAGAGAAAATTTTGGACGGGAGGGATTTCTATATATGCATTATTTTTTTGTGCATTAACTCCTTTATCTTAATATACGTATATAACATCAATTTGGATATTTTTTTAACAATTGACACCAAATTATTTAATGTCGCTACTCAAAAATCATAAAAGTTCAATTTTTAAACTCCATTTAATGTAAATTTGAAATTAAATTTTTAATATTTATAAATTTAATTTTAAATAATATATAATAATAAAAATTTCGTGATCAAATCACAGTTCGTGTCTTATACGATAAAACGTCATTCGTCAAATCAATTATTTGACTTTTTTGGATTTTGCACATGAATGAAATTAATTAAAGCTGACAATGAAAATAACACACATTTTATTAATGAGTTAATTGTGTTTGATCCGTATGAATTATAATAAATAAAGTGATTATGATTTTATTGAACTTTTTTTTATACTAGTATACTTATTAATATAAACATTATATTTCGTGAGAAGAACTGACATACAATTGGAGGAGCCTTACATTTAGTAGGAATTCCTGTAACTGCTCTTTCCCCTCACCTTTCATAGCTTTTGTAGATCTGTTTAATTCTTATTGCAACAAATCTATCGTAATAAACTTGATATGATATAAGATCTTTCAGATCTGAAACTTTATATTTTTAGATTTTATCAAATAAGCCTTCAATCGTCCAGATATGTAAGAAAACACTATCATAATAAAATAATCAAACAAAAAATAACAATAAAACCAGTATAAATTTATATTTGAGTGGAAATAAATTACCATTAAATGGATAAACTTCTATCTAAGATAAAAATAAACTACCATAAATTTAGATCTAAGTAGGAATTTGCATATATTAAACAAAATCTCTGTATATATATATATGCGGTAATTGTTGCATGCGTGTGTTAATTTAATTACATTTTGTACCATTGCACGTAGGTGCATTTTATAAGAAATTAAATCCAAAAGAGCAAAGGGAACTTGCTACAAATATAGAAGCAATAATATTCATCGACCCAGATCACCCTCACCGTTGAAATTGAGACCACAAATCAGATTTTTCTATGAATTGCAACATATCATATTAAACAACAGTAGTTTAATTTCTAAATTTTTTAAGAATAAAAGGGTGTTAAAAAAAAAATAGAATTTAGGATAAAAACGCAGCCGCCCGAAATGAAATTATTGTGACAATAAGAAACACATGACTAAAGAGCCTTTGAAATTTGCACCGTCGATCTCTAGTCGCTAGCTGAGAACAGATTAATTTGTCTTCTTCAGCCTTGATTTTATGTATTATATATATATATATATATGCAGAGAACATGCATGAAACCACAATCAATCAATGTCTGAGATTTGTCTTCTTCAGGTCTTAACTTTATTTATTGGAATATGTATCTTCAGTAAGTCAAATATGTTGGCTAAAATAATATTTTTTAAAATACTGAAAATTAAAAGTGATGATTTTTAAAAAATATTAACAACAAATTTTATCTAATGTATCAAAACATGCTAATATTAATAATAATGAATAGTAAAGTAAATAAAATTACCCCTTAAAAAAGTCTTAAGATAAAATTGAAAACCATCGAACTCTAAATTTTAGCTAGTGTTGGAACTTTATCCTACCATATGACACGTTATTTACAATAAAGACTGCATTATTGATGTAGGAAATTATTATTAAAATTAAAAAAAGTTTGAAACAATAATATTAATACACATACACGTGTTATGAAATCCAAAATATAACAAAGGAATTTTAATAAGAAACAATAATTAATTGATATTCATTGAAATCAGTCACATACAAAGTAAATATATATATATATATATATATAATCGACAAGAATATTAATTATAAAAAAATTATATACTTAAAAAACTCGTAATATAAATTAAAAATAAAAATGTTTTGTATCATAAGCGGGACAAAAAATATGCATAAAAATATACATAGTTATAAATAAGATTGTGTATTTATTTTTCTTTTTTAAAACAAAACCTTAATTGGTATGGCCAATTTATTCAAATAAAATAAAAAGAAGAACACAAACTCTCAAAGAGGCCATAATGAAACCTTATTCTTTAGTGAAACCATACAACAAAAGGACGAGAGAAAGAAATTAAACTCTATGGAAAATGATAGTTAGGGAATCATTAGCATCATAAACTAAAAGAATACCATCGAAAATGGTGCAAGAAGACTACCACTGCAAAGTATCACAACTCAGACTCAGATTAGCCAAAGCATCAGCCGTAATAATTATCTTCGAGATCAATAAATTGCAGTTAAACTGCCTACTGTGCAATCTCCATGGAGGAGAAAGAGACCGGTGGATGATATATATATATATATATATATACACACACACGAATTAAAGTTAAAATATTCTTAAAATCAAAAGAATTAACGAAAATAGATATAATAAAAATAAATATTAAATTTGTAATATATCTCTAAAATCATGATATAATTATTTTTCTTTAAATATCCTCTTTAATTTTCTTATAATAAAACTCCTAAAATAATATATTACAATTAATCAATGAATAATACAATTTATTTTTATTGATAAATTTTTGGAACACGTGAAAAAGAGGTAACCTTTGAAATCTACACCACAAATACAACATTATATTTTGGTTTAATTAGCTTGACATTTTACACATACAATTACAAAATAGATTTAAAGTTTTTGTTCAGTACATGCAATATGTGAAACATCATGTTTACATACATACAAATAAAAAAAAAATTCAAAATATTAGGTATCTACAAAGAAATAATTCATTGAAAAAGTCATTATCAACTCACTCTTAACTATTCTAGTCCAAAATAATTTAAATGTCTATTGACAAACAAGTCTTGTTAACTTATACACACTCTCCACCGCAGATTGTTTTTTTTTTTTTATATTTTAAAAAAAGAAACGTTTTTATTAAACAAGTATGAAAAGTTTAGTATTGTGTTATTACATATTTTTTTATATACATATATAGTATTGACATATTTCAAAATTATTTATTTGCAAATTAAATGATTTAACGATAGTTACAGAAATAACTTATTATTTTTATGAAGGAATTTATGCTCGTGTGTGTGTGTATATATATATATATATATATAGAGAGAGAGAGAGAGAGAGAGAGAGAGAGTAGTGCCCCCACTTGAAATGAGGAGCTCCCTTTTTTTTTTTAATGGTAATTGAAATTGAAAAATTTATGCAAATACATTTTTATTTCCAATTTATATTTAGGAGAGAATTTTTTTAAATTTAATCTAATTCAACTCTATTGTATTTTATTGATATCAAATGATAAAAGTTTACATATATATCACATAGGTATCAATTATTGTTGAGTCTATAATTATCACAAACTTATTGTCACATGGTGGTCCACCAATATTTTCAACACATCACTATTGCTATTACTAACTACATAAAAAAAAATTATTAATAAAAGATAAAGATGTAAATCTATCAAAAATAAAAAATACTCATGGATGAAAAGATTGTTGCTATATTTGCTCCAATAACAAATCATTAGATAATTAAGATTAGATTATATATATATATATATATATATATATATATAAATGCGTAATTAAATAAAATAGATAGACCCAATAATATTGAATAATATTGCAATACATTATATATAGATAAATAATAATTGATAACTCATTAACATCATACAATTTTTTACACTATTTTATATACCATTAAAGCTAAAAAAATTTAATAATTAAGATTAGATTATATATATATATAAATGCGTAATTAATATAACATGATGCACATGTGAAATACAGTTTGTATTATTATATTATAATTTTGAGTAATCACAAAAATAAATTATTTATAAGAAATTTATCATTGTCATGTGCTTCATATAATTTTTTATTTTTTATTTTTATAGAGTACGAAAACAAATATATATTTTATATTTTTAAACATGTGTCTACATTAATTATGATATATATGCAAACGGACAAGTAGCTAGCAGTAGCACAACAAGGTGGTCCAATACGCAATCAATGAGATTGATAACTTTATTCATCATTGGCATGGTGACAATACATTGATTTTGTTTTCTTTTCTCCGCATATCAATCCAATACTAAATCATCATATCTCTCATCATCTAACTAAAGATAAGGCATCCACGGTGTAGATTTAATCACATGTTTGTAGTTGAGAGAATATGTAGTTTTGCATGCATGAATGTGACTTCTATGCATTATTACTTCGCATATTCTTTGTCTATTAGCTTTTGCTGTTTTAACATACGTATAATTATTTAAATACCAATCAATGATTTCACCCATAACATTAAACCAATATATTTATATATAAAATTTTGTACATTGACAAGGCTCGTTAATTATATATATATATATGTGTGTGTGTGTGTGTAGATTTTTAATTTCTACATTAATTTGATATGCTCTATAATGAGGATTTTAATAGCTTTGAGTTTTTATAATAGTTTTCTAAAAGTTTATATTTTTTTAATTAAAATTTATCTAATTTTTTAAAAATTACAAAATTTATCTAATTTGAATACGTATATATGTAATCAATGAGAAGAATCACGTACGTTATTCATAAATGGCATGGCGATAGTTCATTGCCATCGATTTGTCAATCAATTCAAGACTTATTAATTTTATTGTCTATTGTTGTGGAAGCGCCAAGATAAAATCTCATATATTGATTAATACATATGTATTCTCTTTTCTCCTTGTATTGTCCAAGCATATAAAGTTAGGAACCGAAGACACAACTCTAAGTTAAGGATAAGGCATCAACAGGTTATGTGGTCTAGATTTCGAGGATATTTTGTCATGTTTTTCTTGTTGCAATGATCTCATTTTCTATCAATATCTCCATTTCGTACGAGAAATTTTTGGACTGGAGGGACTTCTATGTATGCATTAATTTCTTTGTACATTAATTCATTTATCTTGATATGCCTTCCTACATCCGGTATATATAGCATATATAACATTAATTTGGATATTCTTCTTTAATAATTGGACATCTGAATAATCTAATCTCGATACTTAAAAATTATAAAAGCTCAATTTTCTCAAACACCTAGATCAAGAAATTAAAGAACTAAACCCTCCATAGATACACATCCAGAAGACATAAATATATACACTTCATAACTTAATATAGTAAGTTGATCATATATTTTACAAGCTTCAAAATGCACCTAATAAAGTGATACATATGTTCTTAGAACAATGAAAAAATCTATTCAACTCAATAAACAGGTAGATTGATTAACAGTCAATTTTATTTAAGTTTCAAATTTCACGCCGAGCTCAAAAACAACATTAATCCATTCCACTTATTATTCTGCTACAAATTTACAGTGGAGTGATTTCAAATTCACAAGCATACATCCTGCAAATTTAATTTATTCTATTAATTTATAGAACTCGGCCATTATTTAGAAGTAGTACTGCATCAGTTTTTCCTTGATGCGGCTCGAATATTCGTCGGCCTTGATAAACACTACACCGAACTGAAAATCATCCCTCAGAGCCAAACGTCGAACAGATCCATTTTCTTCGAAATACCTCCCGACGTCGCTGCACAAACTGACGCAAGACTCACACACAGATGGACAGTGAACAATCTTGTACGAACCCTTCACCCAATTCACCGTCTTCTCAATCTTAAACCAGTTTCTCAACGTTTTCGCTCCTGGATTGCCTTTAACGCCATTTGTCGTTATAAACCATTGTCCAGATGATTCATCGTAGTTGTCGACCTTCCACACTGTCGGCTGGTTACAGGAGAGCGGCACCACGGTGAATTGGATGTTTAAGTCTTCCGACAGATAAATTGTATTATGGTCACCGTTAGCGGGGGAAAAAGTTAGGGGAAGGCCACGTCGTATATCAGAAGGTTCTTGGATAACGTCAAGTGGGCAGGTTTTGTTTCGGCCGCTGCCAAGGTTTAGCCCACCGCCTCCTCCTCCGGTGAGAGCGGATACGATATAGTAGCTTGTACCGGTGCGGAGGGGCTCGTCGTGGATGTCGAGGACGGGTTCGGAAGCAGCGGAGGATGGTTTGCCGGCGGTGAAGACAAGGAGAAGGAAAGAGAGTGGCAGTAGTACTGAAGTCTTCATTGTTAATTTCTGTTTTGAAGGACGGTTTTGATGCTTCGAAAAGAATGCAGAAGAGCTTGCAATTTATAGAGAAGCCATGCACGTACAATAGTTATATTATATTGAAGTTTAAAATTATATAATAAATGTTTGTTTTTATTTTTTATATTTTAGGGACTAATTTTAGGACTGATGAATAGATGATGACGTGTGTGCCTATGGATTTTTTATACTCCAACAATAATTAATAATTAAATTAGCATAAAGCAAGAGCGGTGGGCCAGTTTATAATTTGTTATTTAGAGAAAATCAAGTGAAACCAAGATATTACATTATTTTTATGCAATCGTATTATAAGATGTGGTTACACAAACTCATTTAGAAAATAATTGATCTTAGTAATTAGAGCTAAATATTTTGATATATTAGACTCATAAGTGCTAGCAATTATTAATATATTTTAACATATATAATTTATTAGTAATACAATGGATTTACAGAAAGTTGTGATAATATTTAGTCAAGGCTTAATAATAATTGTGCAAATCTTCGTCTATATAGACACTAATGAATGGAAGTGTTTGTGAATAAAATAGAAATTGAGTACATACAAGAAAAAAAAATCTCTTAAGACAGAAAAACAAAATTCATGAAATCAGTTAATTAAATAGACCAAATTTTAGAAATTAAAGTGTCTTTTGTTCTTAAATTTAGTAGGATATATAAAAAAAAATACATTAATTTTAGCAAAAATTTGCCCTAGCATTATATTCCCACGTTAAAGAAAGAGTAACCGTTACCTGAAGCAATGAACTCAAACCGCCGGTAATTCTTTTAAGCAAATGTCGAAGTTTTCAACAACTGAAACAAATCCATGGCGTTGCTGTAACAGGCACTGGGACTACACAATCCTCTTAACTTTTCCATGCGATTAAATGCCTTCAAGAAATTCTCTTTCGGAGAGCCCTCCCTAGTTATTTCTTGTCAATCATTCCGTGTGGCCTCAAAGGCAAGATCACTTTTGATAAAAGATATTTTCGATTCCGTTTTTATCACAGGATTAGCAGATCAGTGTATAGAAGCAGAAAACGGGATTTGACTTTATAATAAATTTAGGGTTAAAGTTTGAAATTTACAATATTAAATCACTGCAAGTTGGGCGGCAGATTAAAATATACTAATATTAAAATACTTCAAAGACTATATACATTATCTTTATTGAACTTGCAGACTTCTGTATATGGTTTGATTAGGATCTGTGTAATCAAACTATGGGTATGAAAATATTCGTAATCTTCAATGTTCTAATTTAGATCATGCATGCCGTTCACTTCCGCTATAAAGTTGAGCTCTTCTGGTTCATTTCTGCACAAAAGAAGCAAGAAATATATATATATATATAACAATGAGAACTGCACTAGTTCTACTCTCTTTCCTCACCTTTTCCTTGATTGATGCAGCGCCGGCACCTGATCCTGTGCTCGACGTCTATGGTAAGCAGCTCCGGGCTGGTACTAGTTATTTCATCTTACCAGCTGTCCGAGGGAGAGGTGGCGGCCTTACTCTTGCCAGCATCGGCTACAAAACCTGTCCTCTTAATGTTGTTCAAGAGCGATATCAGTTAGGAAATGGCCTTCCATTGACATTTCATCCTGTATATCCAAAGAAAGGTGTTGTTCGTGTGTCCACTGATTTGAATATCAAGTTCGAAGCTACATCAACCTGTGACCAATCCACAGTATGGAAGCTTGACAGCTTTAATGGAACATTGAAACAGTGGTTCGTTACAATTGGGGGAGTTCTGGGCAATCCTGGTCCCAAAACAACAAGCAACTGGTTTAAGATTGAGAAGTTTGAAGACGAATACAAGCTTGTCTTTTGTCCTACCGTCAGTCATTTCTGCAAAGTTCAATGCAGAGATATTGGCATTTTTATCGATGGAGCAGTCCGACGTTTGGCTCTCAGTGATGTACCGTTCAAAGTTGTGTTCAGAAAACAGACCTGAAGTTAAAAAAAATTTATAGAAGTTATAGACAGATTCATAAATGTATGAATCTTTGCTGAATGTATGAATAAAGAGTGTAATAAGAGTTAATGCACCAGGAAAATTTCTATTGAATGGTAAAAAAATTTCTTTCTGTTGTGTAAATTATTATAAATGCAGGTGTTGGTCAGTTTAACTGATAATTTTTAGAGTTTGAAAATCTAGAAACTTATGTTCGCTAATTGTTTGTTAAAATGAATTTTGCTTGCCAATTCATGATAACGTCTCTCGTGAATACAGCTTCAGAATTTAACACAAAATAGACATAAAAGCTGAGGTATAACTAATTTAATTTCTTCCTAATGTAAATGAATTTACACAGGTTTTGCATTGAAATGGCCTTCTCAAGCTTGCCGAAGCTTTTCCATGGCGCAAGAATTCCATAAACCAAAACTCAAAATCATCCAGAGTCACATTTTCAATGAACTTTCTCGTCTGACTTGTTCACATTATGTAGAAACTTCTCATCTTATTATTCCATACCACCCGTTATTCGAATACAAAATTTACAGTGGAATGATCACAAATTCACAAGCGTACATGCTACAAATTTAATTTAGCCTATTAATTGAAAACTCGGCCATTATTTAAAAGTACTACTGCATCAATTTTTCCGTGATGCAGCTCCAAACTTGGTCGGCCTTTGATAAACCCTACTCCGAACTGCTCATAATCCCTCAGAGCCAAACGTCGAACAGACTCTTCACCCAATTCACCGTCTTCTCAATCTTAAACCAATTTTCCGTTTCAGGATTGCCCTCAACGCTATTTGTTATAATAAACTAAAGGACATTTCAAACTCTGTTTTTATCATAGCATTAGCAGATAACGGGATTTGAAATTCATAATAAGTTTTGGGTCTCAATTTCAAATTTACATTATTAAATCACTGCAGGTTGGGCTAACTTACAGAACAGTTTTTAGGATAGTGTGTTTTTTTCTTTTTTCTTTTTTTTAAATAGTCCATTATTTCAAGTTTCTCCATCTGGGTTTGTTATTGATTTAACTAAATAAATTAATTCAACTGGGTTTCAATTGGTTGAATTACTTTGTTGATTCAATTTAATTAAATCCACATTTCTGTTAAGACATTTCAATTAACTAAATCAATTAGTTCAGTTACTTTGTTGATACAATT
Source organism: Melia azedarach (assembly GCA_028052125.1). Classification (NCBI taxonomy): domain Eukaryota; kingdom Viridiplantae; phylum Streptophyta; class Magnoliopsida; order Sapindales; family Meliaceae; genus Melia; species Melia azedarach. The sequence goes on along the minus strand of CM051401.1, from coordinate 14,214,610 downwards.
CAATCATTCAATTAATTCAGTTAGCAAATTTCAATAACTAATCCACTCAATTGAGTTTTAATTGATTCAATTCCTTTGTTGATTGAATTCAATTGATTCCACATTTCTATTAACACATTTCAACTAACTAAATCAATTAATTCAATTCAATCATTCAATTAACACATTTCAATTAACTAAATCAATTCAATTGATTTTCAATTACTGCAATTACTTTGTTGATTCTAAAACTTCAAAACCAATATCTCAACATTTCTGCTCTGGAGTTACCCTCAACCCCATTTGTCACTATAAACCAAAGGGCATTTTCACCTCTGTTTTTATCACAGGATTTTGTGTTTCAGTTTGAAATTTACAAAACTAAATCACTGCGAGTTGGGCTGCAGATTAAAATAATACACTAATATTAAAATACTTCAAAGACTCTATAAATTATCTTTATTGCATTTGCTTTATAAATGGTTTGACTATGATCTCTGTAATTAATCAAATAATGGGCATAGAAATATGCGTACTTCTCTGAATTGACGCTCTGTTGTGTTAGTCAAGTCAAATTAACCAGCGTTTCATGCATGTTCCCCACAATGACTCTTCCATGTTGGAATCTAGGTCATGCATTCCATTCACTTTCTCTATAAGTTTGAACTCTTTCTGATTCATTTCTGCACAAAAGAGAAAGAAATATATAACAATGAAAACTGCAATATTAGTTCTAGTTCTACTCTCTTTCCTTACCTTTGCCTTGATTGATGCAGCACCTGATCCGATGCTTGACATCTTCGGTAAGAAGATCCTGACAGGTACTAATTATTTCATCTCACCAGCTATCCGAGGCGGAGGTGGCGGGCTTACTCTTGGCATCACCGGGAACAAAACCTGTCCTGTTGATGTTGTACAAGCGCAACTCGAAACAGACAATGGCATCTCATTGGCATTTTATCCTGTGAACACGAAGGAAGGCGGTGTTCGTGTGGCCACTGATCTGAATCTCCAGTTTTCAGTTCCAACTATCTGTAATCAATCCAAAGTGTGGAAGCTTGACAACTTTGATAAAACATTGAAGCATTGTTTCGTTACAACCGGGGGAGTTCTGGGCAATCCTGGTCCCAAAACAACAAGCAATTGTTTTAAGATTTTAAAGGTTGAAGATCACCAGTATTACAAGCTTTTCTTTTTTGTCCTACTGTGTCATTTCTGCAAAGTTCAATGCAGATATGTTGGCAATTTTATCGATGGAGGAGTCCGACGTCTTGCTCTGAGTGATGTACCGTTCATAGTTAAGTTCAAAAAGCAGATCTGAAGTTAAAATACCCATACAACAGGAGTTGCATAATGCACCAGGAAAATTTTTATGAATGGTGATAAGTGCGTAAAACACGCACTAATCATTTACTTTTAAACTTCAATTGTTTGTTTAATCCTCAAGTTTCTTTTGAATTTAATGTATTTTGGTTGTTTTGTACAGAAAATGATAACTTTAACTTTTGAAAGTTAATTGGGCTCAAAAAGGATTAATTCGGCTCGAAAAGGAAGAGACTGGAGTATAAGAACAGGATGGACCAAAATGCAACACAATGAGGATTAAAATGAAGAACTATCACAATAAAAAGATAAATCTCAAATACATGAGAGAAAGACGATTCAATCGATATTTGCCAGATTTTCTAATTTCATTGGCCGAAGCAGGTGCGCGATCGCACGCCTTAATGCTGCTACCGCGCACCGCGTTCTGCCAAGGTGGACTAAATTACAACAAAATCTGGACTGAAGTACAATAAACTCTCTATCCATGACTAAATGTCTGATTAATTATAAATACAAGAATCCAATTGATATTTACCACTTAAATTGCATTCTTAGGCAGAATTGGGTGCGCGACTGCGTGGCACTTGGGGACCTCACAATTGGACGAATTTTAGGTTTAAAAAGGTAAAAAATGGTCATACTTTGGGAGGTCATATTTTGGGAAAGTTTTGGATAGAAAAGGGAGAGAGAAGAAGAGGAGATTGGAGAAAATTTTTGGGAATCATCAAGTTCGACTTTGGATGATTAAAGCTCTCCTATTCTAGTTTATCTCTTTTCTATATACAATTTTGTGATTTTCGAATTCATGTTATTAATTGTTGAATTTATAATTTGTGGATTTGAATTTTACTCAATGTGTGGCTAAACCCATTTTTCTAGGGCAATAATTTAATCTATTTGAAGCATCCATTTCTAAGATTGTGTTGTTCAATTGATTTGAGATTATGTGTTAAGTGTTTATTATGATAATTAATGTTTTTAGATAATTGGTCATTATTTGAATGAATTGTGGATTGATGGAATTTGATAAATGAACATCATATCTAGACCATGTGGTAAACACCGTAAATTACATGTTAGATAGAGATATACTAATATGGTTTGCGTAGTTTGATTAGGAATTATCACCATTCGTAATGCATTTCCGTTTAATTAATTTCACATAGAGATATAGTGAAGTTTTATATGCGAAATAGATTCGAGTGATTTTGAAAGAGACAATCGAATAAATTAGGATAATTACTAGCAACACGTATTTTAAATTAAAACAACATCAATTAAAGAAGTGGATGCGACCAAATACGATAAATCATTAGCCCTAGACATTTCCATTAATTGAATTCTTAAGTGTTTTGCTTAATTCTTAATTTTAATTTTCTCAACCAAAATTATTTCGTTTTCTTTAAATAAATTCGTTTATTAATCATCTTTGGTAATTATAGGATTAACATTCCTCGTGGGATCGACATTCTCTTATCACTTTATTACTTGATTGCGACACGTGCACTTGCGTTCGTTAATTTTACACGCAACAAACGGTAAAACAATTTTATTTCTGTTGTTATATATTCTCTGTTTGTTTTGTGTAAACATTCTCAATGCATAGCGACTCATATCATAACTTGTTTAAACTCTATTGATCAAAATGAAACTGTCTTAACTTTTATGCTTCATAAAAAATGTAACAGGTATTTCTTGCGTGGCAGCCAGTATACACGTACAAAATTGAGATTTATGTAATGAAATTTTTCTTAATACATTAACAATGTTATCTATTGTCACTTATCATTTTCTTAAACGTTTCTGATGGACAATTCATACTCGGTCAAATATCCTTTCACACTTCATCTTTTCTTCCAATAATTTAATGTATCCTTTTACTGCAATGGAATTTTCTCAAACAGAACATACTCCTTTAACTATTTTTTTTAGTTTTACATACCCCTTGATTTTTAAAGAAATTTGAGATACCTCTTAAGACACTATTCTAAGCACTATTCTAAATATAAATTAACTATTTTATCCCCCAACTATTAAAAGCATATAAAATAATTTAATTATCCTTATATTAAAATAATCTATTTAAAAATTATGTATAATTAATATTGTTAAAAATCTTCATAATTATCAACTTTTATAACATTAATTGTTAGCAAATTTTAGCAACATCATTTGTAAAAGTTTTACAACATAAAATATATTAAGAAATTATTAAAAAAATTTATAATATGAAATTTTTTTAGTTGTAAAAAATTAATTGTTTTTAATTTTGCAATAAATTTTTTACAACTAAAAAAATTGTAGAAAATTAACAATGAATTTTAACAATATTTATTATATATAATTTTTAAAATAGATTATTTTAATATAATGATCAATGATAAAATTATTCATAATTAATATTGTCAAAATATTAACAAATTTAAAAGAAAATAATAAAACATAAAAGAACTTATTAAATGAGTTTGTAATAATTTTTTAATATTTATGAGACGAAATCTTAACCTTGATAGACCCTTAATCTGAAAGCTAATAATTGATGTAAGATTTTATGTAAAATAAAAGAATCTGATCCTACCGCACACACACACACACACACAAACATACATACATATATATAGGATCAGATTCTTTTATTTTACACAAAATTTTACATTAAATATAAACCGTTGAATTTAAATATATCTAACAGTTGAGATTGTATCTAATATATACATTAATTATACATTAATTACATAGACACGATTGAAATTGTATTATATTAATTATGGATGCATTAATTACATAGTCCAATACAATTAATTCAACGTGATGCGCCAAAACTTGCCTTTTAATACGAGACATTTTTGGGCTTTGGAAACTTGCCTTTTATACAATAGTCATCATTGAAGCTGTAATCTTCCTCCATGCCGGAAATGTGTAATTGATCTGTGCAGCAATTTGTTGTTGCATCTGTTTTGCACTGCTTTGTCTCTAAGAGGCAGCAGTGCAAAATTTCAGTTATGGGCTCCGGTCAAAATAGCGATCATTTCCTCTTGTGCTTCTCTTCACAAAATATTATCAACCCATTTCATCGACAGAATCAAATCATGCCGTATCTGTAACTGTAACCCTGGGACTAACGCAGTCACCAAAATTTTCCCTGCTAATTACTCGACCGCTGCACCAAACAAGGACACCCACGAGAATCTAACAGAAGGTTCAATCAAATCTGAACCCCAGATAATGGCAGCTGCATCTACAAGATCTGATGAGATATTATTGATAGAAAGCTCTAAAGCCACAGCCCAATCTCTACCTATTACTTTAGCATATATATCTTTTAGTCCATAATCTGAGGCCTTGTTGCCTGCCAATTCTTACTGTTCATTTGTTTCTCTTGTGGTCGATTAAAATATTTCTTACCAAGATGTTCTGATAATCCAGGGATTATTCAACTTGGTTTTCTTCATGTTAAACCAAAAAAGAAAAAGGAACACCAAAGTTGGCGAATGAGGCACTGCAACTAAATGTTGGTGAATAAATGAATAGAGACCCTAGTCACTCTGATGTTATTGTCAATCATTCCACGTGGCCTAAAAGACAAGACTATTGAACACAGGAATTTTCAACTCTTTTTTTATCACAGGATCAGAAAATCAGTGTATAGAAGCAGATAACAGGATTTGACTTTATAATAAATGTTGGGTTAAAGTTTGAAATTTACAATATTAAATCACCGAAAGTTGGGCTGCAGATTAAAATATACTAATACTAAAATACTCCAAGGACTATGGTTTAATTATGATCTGTGTAATCAAACTATGGGCATGAAAATATTCGTAATCTTCAAAGTTCTAGTTTAGGTCATGCATTCCGTTCACTTCCTCTATAAATTTGGGCTCTTCTTCTTCATTTCTGCACAAAAGAAGCAAGAAATATATAACAATGAAAACTGCACTAGTTCTACTATCTTTCCTTACCTTTTCCTTGATTGATGCAGCACCAGCACCCGATCCGGTGCTTGACGTCTACGGTAAGCAGATCCGGGCTGGTACTAATTATTTCATCTTACCAGCTGTTGGAGGCAGAGGTGGCGGGCTTGCTCTTGCCAGCACGGGTTACAAAACCTGTCCTCTTGATGTTGTTCAAGAGCGATATCCATTAGGAAATGGCCTCCCATTGACATTTCATCCCGTGAACCCAAAGAAAGGTGTTGTTCGGGTATCCACTGATCTGAATATCCAGTTCGAAGCTGCATCAACCTGTGCTCGCTCAAAGGTGTGGAAGCTTGACAACTTTGATCAAACATTCAAACAGCGGTTCGTTACAATCGGGGGAGTTCTAGGCAATCCTGGTCCCAAAACTATAAGTAACTGGTTTAAGATTGAGAAGTTTGAAGATGTTTACAAGCTTGTTTTCTGTCCTACTGTCTGTCCTTTCTGCAAAGTTCAATGCAGAGATGTTGGCATTTTTATCGATGGAGGAGTCCGACGTCTGGCTTTGAGCGATGTACCGTTCAAAGTTATGTTCAAAAAGCAGACCTGAAGTGTAAAATACATATAAAAGTTAGAAAAAGGTCCATAAATGTATGAATCTTTGCTGAATATATGAATAAACATGTAATAAGAGTGCATAATGCACCTGGAAAATTTCTATAAACGGCAAAAACGCTTCTTTTCTGTTGCTATATATTCTTTGTTTGTTTTGTGCTGGTTAGTTTAACTGCTAATTTTTAGAGTTGATAATAATATCACGCACAAATGCACACTTCTAACTCTATAAATAGAAAGCTCTTCCGACTTCATTTCCACACATCAAAAAGGACTTCAAAAGAATAACAAAACGAAAGAGCACTTCTAAGCTAGAAATGGTCTCTTTCCTTGTATATTCTCCTGGCCTTCACGGAAAAATCAACATTGTCGGAGAACATATTGTTGTCAAAGACGTCAGTGGTTGAGCCGGTGGTTAATTTATTCAAATGGTGAGAGCGTTCTCAATAACATGTAGCCGCTGCGAGGAGAGAATTAAATAGGACCAGGAGGTGGACGTATTTAGGCTAATATAAAGTCCAAACAAGCCATGTCCTGTTCGTGTTATTCAATCACCTTCTTCATCAAACCAGGGTCTGGAAGAACGTACTGGTTTAAGCTTCTGAAGATCAGATTAAAGATAAAAGTGATTGGTATCGGACAATTTGCAGTTCTGAGGTTTGCAAAATTCTGAGTAACTTTGTGCAGCAACGTTTGCCTATATCTGTGGAAGATAACAATGTTCGACGTTCAGCCGCTGAGTCCAGAGAGCTTGCTTCCTAGTTCAGTTTATTGCAGTGTCGTTGCATGAGATGATGCAGTTATGTATTTCTTGGTTGATATACACTTTTTGAAATAAATTTATAATTCGCCAATTATTATATTTGTTACAGTAAAATGAATAGTTTTAAATTTCTGATATAATTTTATTCGATGACGTGGTTAAATCGTCTGTCAAAAGTTTTATAATATTATTCGAAAAAGAATAGGCATATACGTAGACAATGTCGAAGCTTTCATTAGCTGTAACAAATCCATGCGGTATCTGTAACCCACAAGAATCCAACAGAATCTTCAATCAAATTCGAAACACACATGTAGTTTCATCGACATGTCTCATGAATCTTTACTTAAAATCTCAACAACCCAGAAAGCTTTCCTTGTATTTACGAATGTGATTCGTAGCGGTTTAAGACCTGATAGCCAGTTGACTGTTGGCGCATTATCAGCTTGTGGGCGTAAGAGAGAATTGAAAAGGGCGAAAATGGTTCCCGGAATGGTTTATATCACAGGATTAGGAAATCAGTGTATGGAAGAAGATAACGTGATTTGACATTTTTAGAAATTTTAGGTTGAAGTTTGAAATTTACAATGTGAACTCACTGCAAGTTGAGCTGCAGATTAAAATACCCTAATAGTAAAACACTGTCAAAGACTATATGCTTTATCTCTATTGAATTTGCAAACTTATGTATATGGTTTGATTGGGATCTGTGTAATCAAACTATGGGTATCAAAATATTGTTAATCTTCAATATTCTAATTTAGATCATGCATTCCGTTCACTTCCTCTATAAATTTGAGCTCTTCTGCTTCATTTCTGCACAAAACAAGCAAGAAACATTTACAATGAAAACTGCATTAGTTCTACTTTCTTTCCTTACCTTTGCCTTGATAGATGCAGCACCGGCACCCGATCCGGTGCTTGACATCGACGGTAAGCAGATCCGGGCTGGTACTAATTATTTCATCTTACCAGCTGTCCGAGGGAGAGGTGGTGGGCTAACTCTTGCCCGCACCGGCTACAAAACCTGTCCTCTTGATGTTGTTCAAGAGCGATACCCATTAGCAAATGGCCTCCCAGTGACATTTCGCCCTATCAATCCAAAGAAAGGTGTTGTTCGGGTATCCACTGATCTGAATATCCAGTTCGAAGCTGCATCAACCTGTGCTCGATCGAAGGTGTGGAAGCTTGACAACTTTGATCAAACATTGAAACAGTGGTTCGTTACAATCGGAGGAGTTCTCGGCAATCCTGGTCCCAAGACAGTAAGCAACTGGTTTAAGATTGAGAAGTTTGAAGACGATTACAAGCTTGTTTTCTGTCCTACTGTCTGTCCTTTCTGTAAAGTTCAATGCAGAGATGTTGGCATTTTTATCGATGGAGGAGTCCGACGTCTGGCTCTGAGTGATTTACCTTTCAAAGTTATGTTGAAAAAACAGTAAACATACTTATAGAAGTTACAGACAGATTCATAAATGTATGAATCTCTGCTGTATGTATGAATAAACCATGTAATAAGAGTTGCGTAATGCACCCGGAAAGTTTCAATGAATGGTAAAACTTTTATTTCTGTTCCTATATATTATCTATTTGTTCCGTGTTGGTTAGCTTAACTAATATAATTTTTTAGAGTTGATAATAATACCAATATCATGCATGAATGCACACTCTAGGTCTATAAATAGAAAGCTCTTCTTAATTCATTTCCACACATCAAAAAGACTTCAAAAGAATAAAAAAACGAAGAGCACTTCACTACTAGCTAGTAATGATCTCTTTCCTTGTACTTCTTGCCTTCACTGCAAAATCAACATTGTCGTGGAACATATCGTTGGTAATCCACACCGTCAGTGGTTGATTCTGACAGTGAGAATGTTCTCAATAACAATGTTATATTACTAGATCGTAGGATCAGGAGGTGGACTTACGCTAATCATAGGTCGAAACAAGCCAGTGTCCTCTAGAGTCTTCATGCTATCCAATCACCCTCTTCATCAAACCAGAAGGAAAAGATTGTGTTACAGCAGTCATTGTCGTGGCTGTGCTGTCAGGTTGTGCTGGTATAGGGGCTCGTGATCTTGGTCAATCCGTTCATTGTTATGTTAACAAATGTACTTTTAATATGAATGTTACCGTGAACAATACTCTGATGAACAGGTATTCAAAAAGTGGATGTCCTAATATGGCCTTGAAGATATTTAATGGGATGCCGAAGAAATATGTACCTTCGTGGACTACATTGATATCAGGGTACACGTTTCATGGCAAAGGCCGGGGATAGCTGGGTTGAGGTGAGTGGTGTTTTTCACCAATTCATAGCTGGAGACAAGATGCATCATGCCTAGACAGAAATATTCTCGATTCTTGAAGGAATTCGCAAGCAATCACAGTTGGATAGCCAATTACTCTGTTTCTAACTGGACAAAACAAATCTTTCAGAGTGAATGAGGTTCAGAAAATACTATTGCAATTCAAGAAATCTAAGATAGGATATAGTCTATTCTTCACATTTTTCTTCATAATTGAAATTGAGCGCAACAAACAGTTCATTCATCTCAGTCCATTTTAAAAGTCGATTATTTAATCAACCTTACTTCATCCATGACTTAAATCTTGCCCGGGTTCTACAAAGAGGTTGGTTAAACTTGTTCCGATGATAAATCCTTCTAACCTGATATATGGTTCAGGGAAACCTCGATGCACTTTAAAAAGCAACCATTTTAGAAGTCTCTGATATTCTATGCTTCATACATATACACAACTTGCCATTACCAGGTTGGAAGAATATGGCAAGAGTACTCTGAGGACGTCTGACAAAAGCAGGTATAAATATTTAAAATTTTTAATATAATTTCATTGTTGTGATTTTGCGAGGTGATTGTAGAAGCTGCACAAGATCTGATTAGATAATGTTAACAGCTTGCTCTGGAGCCACTTCTCTACCTATATACTTTCCCATAATTGAGGCCTTAACTGCATACTTATTGCCTGTCAATTCTTACTGTTCATGTTTTTCTTTTTTGGTTGAATAAAATATTTCTTACCAAGCTGCTCTGAAAATCCAGGGATTATTCACCTCCCTCCGGTTTCTTAATGTTAAACCAAAAAAGAAGAAGGAACACAAAGCGAACTTTGGCATTGCAATTAAATGTCGGTGAATAAATTAATAGACCCTAAAAGTCAAGACTATTGAGCAAAGACATTTTCAACTCTGTTTTTATCAAAGGATTAGGAAATCAGTGTGTAGAAGCTGATAACAGCATTTGACTGTAATAAATTTTGGGCTAAAGTTTGAAATTTACAATAGCAGTTCACTGCAAGTTAACCTGCTGATTAAATTAATACACTAATACTAAAAATACTTCAAAAACTATATACATGATCTTATTGAACTTGCAGACTTTTGTATATGGTTTGATTGGGATCTGTGTAATCAAACTGTGGGTATCAAAATATTCTTAATCTTCAATGTTCTAATTTAGATCATGCATTTCGTTCACTTTCTCTATAAATTTGAGCTCTTCAGCTTCATTTCTGCACAAAACAAGCAAGAAACATTTACAATGAAAACTGCATTAGTTCTACTTTCTTTCCTTACCTTTGCCTTGATAGATGCAGCACCGGCACCCGATCCGGTGCTTGACATCGACGGTAAGCAGATCCGGGCTGGTACTAATTATTTCATCTTACCAGCTGTCCGAGGGAGAGGTGGTGGGCTTACTCTTGCCCGCACCGGCTACAAAACCTGTCCTCTTGATGTTGTTCAAGAGCGATACCCATTAGCAAATGGCCTCCCAGTGACATTTCGCCCTATCAATCCAAAGAAAGGTGTTGTTCGGGTATCCACTGATCTGAATATCCAGTTCGAAGCTGCATCAACCTGTGCTCGATCGAAGGTGTGGAAGCTTGACAACTTTGATCAAACATTGAAACAGTGGTTCGTTACAATCGGGGGAGTTCTCGGCAATCCTGGTCCCAAGACAGTAAGCAACTGGTTTAAGATTGAGAAGTTTGAAGATGATTACAAGCTTGTTTTCTGTCCTACTGTCTGTCCTTTCTGCAAAGTTCAATGCAGAGATGTTGGCATTTTTATCGATGGAGGAGTCCGACGTCTGGCTCTGAGTGATGTACCTTTCAAAATTATGTTGAAAAAACAGTAAACATACTTATAGATGTTACAGACAGATTCATAAATGTATGAATCTTTGCTGTATGTTTGAATAAACCATGTAATAAGAGTTGCATAATGCACCTGGAAAGTTTCTATGAATGGTAAAAACTTTTATTTCTGTTGCTATATATTCTCTATTTGTTTCGTGTTAGTTAGCTTAACTAATATAATTTCTAGAGTTGATAATAATACCAATATCATGCATGAATGCACACTTCTAGGTCTATAAATAGAAAGCTCTTCTTATTTCATTCCCACACATCAAAAAGACTTCAAAAGAATAACAAAATGAAGAGCACTTCACTACTAGCTAGCAATGCTGTCTTCCCTTGTACCTCTTGCCTTCACTGCAAAATCAACGTTGCCGGAGAACATATTGTTGCTGATCCACTGTCAGCGGTTGAGCCCACGGTTGATTCCGACAGTGAGAATGTTCTCAATAGCAGAGTTATATTACTACTACATCGTAGATCAGGAGGTGGACTTAGGCTAATCATAGGTCGAAACCGGGGTCTTGAAGAACTGGTTTAAGTTTCAGAAGATCGGATTAAGGATTTGTCTCAGATAATTTACTGTCCTGAGGTTTGGAAATTCTGCATAGCCTTTTACAGCGACGTTTTCTAAATATGGGGAACATAACAATGTTCGATTTCTGGCGCTGAGTCGCGAGAGCTAGCTTCCCAGTCCAGTTTGTGAAAGAATCAAAGCTTGGAAAAGATGCTGAGCATAATGCAATGCAATCTTTTATGTATTTCTTGTATTATCTCTCTAAATAACTGAATAATGACTTAATCATCAGTACTTGAATAAAACTCGTACTGTGTAAGACGGTATGCTAGCTTCCACTACTTATAAATGGAATGTGACAATCAGAACCTAAATAAAAAGTGTCCTTTGTTTTTAAGGTGGGTTTTCCGAGGTTTTGACTTTAAAGATTGACTAATATCATATTAATTGATATACACTTCTTGAAATTAATTTATAATTAGCCAATTACTAATAAAATGAGTAATTTTAAATTTATAATATAATTTTGGTCGACGACGTGGTTAAAATCGTCTCCCTCAAAAGTTTTATGATACTATTTGAAAAATGCGATGTTGGTTACTATACGTTTGAAACCAGTACATTTATTTCCCGCGAGAAAGAAAACTAACCGTTACATGAAGAAATGAATTACAGGTCCCTGCTAATTCTATTACGAAAGTGTCGAAGCTTTCAACAGCTGAAACAAATCCATGCCGTATCTGCAACACTGGGACTGCACAATCATCAAACTTTTCCATGCGAATTACTCAACTGCTACATCAAACTAGGAAACCAACAAGAATCCGAGAGAATCTTCAATCAAATTCGAAACCCAGATGTGGTTTCATCGACATGTCTCATGAATCTTTACTTAAAATCTCAAGAGCCCAGAAAAGCTTTCTGGGTATTTTCGAATTTGATTCGTAGCGGTTTGAGACCTGATAGCTATTCGATTGTTGGTGCATTGTCAGCTTGTGGACGCAAGAGGGATTTGAAAAGAGGGAAAATAGTTCACGGGATGGTTTTCAGATTTGGGTTGGGATTCGAACCGATTGTGGGTAACGCTTTGATTGATATGTATAGTAGGAACAAAAAGATTGAGGTTGCTCAAATGGTTTTTGAGCGGACGGAAAGAAGAGATATTGCTTCGTGGAATAGTTTGCTTAATGGGTTCATTATGTGTCATGATTTCAAGTCTGCTCGCCGAGTATTTGGTGAAATGCCGCAGAGAAATTCTATTTCTTGGGCTGCCCTGATAACTGGTTATGTTCGAGGGAAGATAACGATTACGGGATTAGAACTTTTTAAGCAAATGAATGCAGAAGGGAAAAATTGTGTTACAGCAATCATTATCGTGGCTGTGCTGTCGGGTTGTGCTGATATAGGTGCTCGTGATCTCGGTCAATCCATTCATGGTTATGTTAACAAATGCGATTTTAGTATGAATGTTACTGTGAACAATGCTCTGATGAATATGTATTCAAAAAGTGGATGTCTCAATGTGGCCTTAAAGATATTTAATGGGATGCCAAGGAAAGATGTGTTTTCATGGACTACATTGATATCAGGGTATGCATTTCATGGTGAAGGGAAGAAAGCACTGGAGGCTTTCTCTGACATGTTAGAATCGAGGATTACCCCGAATGAGGTCACATTTGTTTCACTTCTATCAGCTTGTAGCCATGCAGGGATGCTTGCAGACGGTCAAAGATTATTCAACAGAATGGTGCAATTCTATGGTTTGGAACCAAAAATTGAGCATTATGGATGTATGGTGGATCTTCTTGGCCGAGCTGGGCTTTTAGAAGAATCAAAATACTTTATTGAACAAATGCCTGTCAAACCAGATGCTGTTATTTGGAGATCTTTGCTCAGTGCTTCTTTGTTCCATGCAAACTTTAACTTAGCTGAAATGGCTGGAAAGATGATAATTCAATTAGAACCAGATGATGATGGAGTCTATATACTATTATGGAATATTTATTTTGCTGCAAATAGGCAGGAAGATGCATTGAAGATAAGAAAGTTGATGAGAAAACGAAAACTTAAGAAAAACCCCGGGGATAGCTGGGTTGAGGTGAGTGGGGTTATTCACCAATTCATTGCTGGAGACAAGATGCATCATGCCTGGACAGAAATATTCTCTATTCTTGAAGGAATTTGTGAGCAATCAAAGTTGGATAGCCAATTACTCTGTGTAAAACTGGACTAAATAGATCTTTCAGAGTGAATGAGGTTCAGAAAATACTACTGCGAGTCAAGAAATCTAAGGTAGGAAATACATTCTTCACATTTTTCTTCGTAACTAAAATTGAACACAACAAACAGTACATTCATCTCGTTCCATTTTTGAAAAAAAGGTCAAGAATGTAATCAACCTTAGTTTATCCATGAAATTCCTGATAAATCTTGCACGGGTTTTACAAAATGTTTGGTTAAACAAGTTCTGATGATAGATAATACCTCCTGACATGATATATGTATGAGGAAAACCTTGGTGCACTTCATTTTTTAACCTATAAAAAGATTGCATATACACTGCTGGCGATTGCCAGGTTGGAAGGATATGGCAAGCATACTATCGGGATGTCCGACAGAAGCAGGTATAAATATTTATTCATTTTTTAATTATTATTTCATTGCTATGATTCCGTTTGGTGATTGTAGTGGCTACACAAGATCTGATGAGATAATGTTAACAGCTAGCTTTGCAGCCACAGCCACATCTCTACCTATAACTTTACCATATCTTTTAGTTCATAATCTGAGACCTTAACTCCATACTTATTGCCTGCCAATTCTTACTGTTCATTTGTTTCTCTCGTGGCTTAAGAAATGTTTCTCATCAAGCTGTTCTGAAAAAATAGGAATTATTCACCTTGGTTTTCATAATGTTAAAACCAAAAGAGAAAAAGGAACACCAAAATTGGTGAATGAAGCATTGCAAATAAATGCCTTTCTATCATGGACTGAAAATATTCTCCTGCATGAATAAATTAATACACATCCCTGGTTAGTAGTCACTGTCATGTTCTTGATGAATCGTTCCATGTAACCTAAAAGGCAAGACTAGTAAGCAAAGACATTTTCAACACTGTTTTTATCACCGTATTAGGAAATCAGTGTATAGGAGATAATGGGATTTGACACTATAAATTTGGGCTAAAGCTTGAAATTTACAATATTAAATCACCAAAAGTTGAGCTGCAGATTAAAATACACTAATACTAAAAAACTAATATTATATTCATTACATTTATTGAACTTGCAGACTTCTGTATATGGTATGATTAGGATCTGTGTAATCAAACTGTGGATATGAAAACATTCGTAATCTTCAATGCTCTAGTTTAGATCATGCATTCCATTCACTTCCTCTATAAATTTGAGCTCTTCTGCCTCATTTCTGCACAAAAGAAGCAAGAAATATATAACAATGAAAACTGCACTAGTTCTACTCTCTTTCCTTACCTTTTCCTTGATTGATGCAGCACCAGCACCCGATCCAGTGCTTGACGTCTACGGTAAGCAGATCCAGGCTGGTACTAATTATTTCATCTTCCCAGCTGTTGGAGGCAGAGGTGGCGGGCTTGCTCTTGCCAGCACCGGATACAAAACCTGTCCTCTTGATGTTGTTCAAGAGTGATATCCATTAGGAAATGGCCTCCCATTGACATTTCATCTCGTGAACCCAAAGAAAGGTGTTGTTCGGGTATCCACTGATCTGAATATCCAGTTCAAAGCTGCATCACCCTGTGCTCGATCAAAGGTGTGGAAGCTTGACAACTTTGATCAAACATTGAAACAGTGGTTCATTACAATCGGGGGAATTCTTGGCAATCCTGGTCCCAAGACAACAAGCAACTGGTTTAAGATTGAGAAGTTTGAAGATGACTACAAGCTTGTTTTCTGTCCTACTGTCTGTCCTTTCTGCAAAGTTCAATGCAGAGATGTAGGCATTTTTAACGATGGAGGAAACCGGCGTCTGGCTTTGAGTGATGTACCATTCAAAGTTATGTTCAAAAAGCAAACTTGAAAATGAAAATACCAGCAAAAGTTACA
Organism: Melia azedarach; assembly: GCA_028052125.1. NCBI lineage: Eukaryota > Viridiplantae > Streptophyta > Magnoliopsida > Sapindales > Meliaceae > Melia > Melia azedarach. The sequence continues at coordinate 14,199,249 of CM051401.1, read as the reverse complement.
AATAGATTCATATATGTATGAATCTTTGTTGAATATTTGAACAAACCATGTAATAAGAGTTGCATAATGCACCCGGAAAATTTCTATGAATGGTAAAAACTTTTCTTTCTGTTGCTATATATTCTCTGTTTATTTTGTGTTGGTCAGCTTAACTGATATAATTTTTCAAGTTTGCTCACACACCAACAAAAAGGAATTATTATTTATTGTAGATGTGGGGGCTTTATAAATGCCAAGATTTGATCATTTTTATTTATGATGTTGCCGTAAAATATTCAAATTGAGATTTTTTACTAGATTTCTAAAATTGGAGATTGAATGTTGTAGACATGGGGATCCTCTTCCATAACAAGCAAGAAATCTTTTTTTTTCTTTTCTGGAAGCCTTAAAATTTATATTTTTGAAATTGGAGATTGAGTGTTAGTATCCTTTCCCTGCACAAAAGATTTTTAGATGAAATCTTAAAATAATAATATATAAATGAGGTCAAAACTGATATCTCACTTAAATTTTTCTTCAAAATATTTATTCACTAATTATTTGTTAAAATGAGTTTTCCTTTCCGAATTCATAAACTACATTCAAACAAAATTGAAAGCTCTAACACATCTTTGGTGAATATAGTGCTTTATAATTTAAATTTAACACAAAATAGACATAAAAGCTGAGCTGTAATTAATTTCCTTCAATATGTAATTGAATTTACAGAGGTTTGGCCATGGAAATGGCCTTCAATTCAGGCTTTCTGGAAGCTTTTTTCATAGGGCAAGGATCCCATAATCCAAAAACTCAAACCGTCCAGAGTCACAATTTCAATGTATTTCTGCTCTGGCTTGTTCACATTCTCACTTTGGTAGAAATCTCTGATCTTATTACTCCATTCCACCTATTATTCTTCTAAAAATTTACTGTAGAATGATCACAAATTCACAACCATATATACATGCTGCAAATTTAATTTATCCTATTAATTGAACTCGGTCATTAATTAGAAGTAGTACTGCGCCAATTTTCCCTTGATGCGGCTCAAAACTTCGTCGGCCTTTGATAAACCCAACTCCGAACTGCTCATCATCCCTCGGAGCCAAACGTCGAACAGACCCTTCACCCGATTCACCGTTTTCTCAATCTTAAAATAATTTCTCAACGTTTCCGCTTCAGGATTGCCCTTAACGCCATTTGTTATTATGCAGCAAAGGACATTTTCGACTGTGTCTTGACCACAGGATTACAGGATCAGATAACGGGATTTGACTTATAATAAATTTTGGGTTTCAGTTTGAAATTTACAATATTAAATCACTGCAAGTTGGGCTGTAGATTAAAATAGACTAATATCAAAATACTTCAAAGACTATATATATACATTATCTTTAATGAATTTGCAGACATTTATATACGGTTTGACTAGGATCTGTGTAATCAAACTATGGGTATGAAGATATGCGTACTTATCTGAATTAGGCTTGTTGTTGTGTTAGTCAAAGTCAAACCAGCTTTTCGTGTCCCCCACAACTCTTCAATTAATGTTGTAATCTAGATCATACATTCCATTCACTTTCTCTATAAATTTGAGCTCTTTCTGATTCATTTCTGCACAAAAGAAGCAAGAAATATATAACAATGAAAACTGCTTTAGTTCTACTCTGTTTCCTCAGCTTTGCCTTGATTGATGCAGCACCTGATCAGGTGCTTGACATCTCCGGTAAGAAGATCCGGGCAGGTACTAATTATTTTATCTTACCAGTTGTCCGAGGCAGAGGTGGCGGGCTTACTCTTGCCAGCACGGGGAACAAAACCTGTCCTCTTGATGTCGTTCAAGCGCAACTCGAAATAGACAATGGCCTCCCATTGACATTTCATCCTGTGAACCCGAAGAAAGGTGTTGTTCGCGTGTCCACTGATTTGAATATCCAGTTTGATGCTGCATCAACCTGTGTTCAATCCACACTCTGGAAGCTTGACAACTTTGATGAAGAACTGAAACAATGGTTCGTTACAACCGGGGGAGTTCTAGGCAATCCTGGTCGGGAAACAACAAGCAACTGGTTTAAGATTGAGAAGTATGATGATGATTACAAGCTTGTTTTCTGTCCTACTGTCTGCGATTTCTGCAAAGTTCTATGCAAAGATATTGGCATTTTTATCGATGGAGGAGTCCGACGTCTGGCTCTGAGTGATGAACCGTTCAAAGTTATGTTCAAAAAGCAGACCTGAAGATAAAATGATTATATTATGAATCTTTGTTTATTAGATGTATGAATAAACCGTATAATAAGAGTTGCATGTTGCACCTGATAAATTTTATGAATAATAAGAACTTCTCTTTGTGTTTGTTCTCTGTTTGTTCTGTGTAAACATTAGAAATTGTGATTTTGACAAGCTTATCACCAGTCCCGAATTATCATCGGTCACGTGATCCGAATAAATGACGAGATGTTGATATTTCTTATTTAGGTAAATTAACACAATACCCCCTAAGGTTTGGTCTTTTAACAATTAGAGAGAATGTTTGGGATAAGAAACACATAACGCCTCTGAAACCATTCAACTCCATCCAATTATAATAAAAAGTCTTAATTACCCTTCATTTTTTAATTTTTAAATAAGACAAAAATTGTGTTGTAATTCCTTATGTTTATATTTTAAATTGTTTATTGATTCATGTGAACCCCATTGACATACGGTCCACTTTTCTATCTCCTTCTTCTATTAATATGCATCTTTTCTAGTTTCATATTGGCATAAAAGAAAAAAAAAATCCTGTTCTCTGTTAAATGTTTATTTTTTATTTAACAAAAGATGACTTGGGCAATTAAAGTAATAGGCAAGATATCTTATGTAACCAGCACAATAAAAAAGTTTAAAGAATGGAAATTGGTAAGACGAAACAAGAAGAGAGAGAGAGAGAGAGAGAGAGAGAGAGAGAGAGAGAGAGAGTTACGAAGGCATAGATCCAATTATCAAGAGAAACAGGATGAAGGATAATAAAAAGGTATGGTAGGAACAGGCGTTTTTCTTTTAATTGAACTCCAAGCAAAAGCCTGAGGAATGAAATTAATAAAGAATAAATAAGTACAAATATAAAGAAAGTCCAAAATGACCTGTCCAAACATGTAATACATATATGAAAGTTGAAAAATTAATTCCAGCAATCCAAACTTGCATAACCCAGCAAGCAAGCCAACAAGCATCCCCAATTAATTCAACTGGCAGAACCCAGAAAACTTGCCTACAGTGTGTTATACATAGCACTCCAACTTGCAGCAGAAGAAAGCCAGCGAGAAGAAAACTAGTAAGTCAAATGGCAGGGCTCATTAAACCTGCAATCAGGATACCGAACCAGCAATCCATCTTGCCAAAACAACTCTTGCCAGAAGCTAGATTTGCAGAAACCAATAATCCAAGCAGAAACAAACCATCAAAAACATAGCTGAAACCAACATGCTTATCCCAGCCATAACAATCTAAATAAAGACGGATTACTCAAAGCAATAGTTGGAAAAAGCACAAAGGATCAAAAATTACTCACTTTCCCTTCTTGTCAGTGTTAATAGTTATTTTGTTCTTCGAAAGTTGTTCTTGTATTAATAACACCTGAAAAGATGTAACATCATTACATACTAATAACCAGAAATATGACATAATCACCATTTTAGGTTTTTCCTATAATTGAAGAGCATAATGGAAATATTGCTTTCTCAGTTCCTTTAATGATAAAATATCCTCCAGGATCAAGAGGGTAAAAGCAATAATAAGAAAAATGCAACACTCACTTAGGGAGGATGAACAGAGAGGATAGACAGCCGTTAATATTAATTTTTATGCACAAATACCAAGTGAGTGTTGCATATATAACACAGCTTCATCTCTCACTGTATATCTTAATCTCTCGCCTAGAATGTTCAAGGAAACACAAAAGGGAAAGTAGTCTCAAATTTTTAGAATAATATCCCTTTAAGCAGACGACAATGTAACGGATTTGGATGACTTCAAGGGAAATATGTATTTCTTTCTACAAATACTCTTTTTTAAGTGTTAAAGGTAAAACCTTAAGGAAGGTATGTGTTAAGTCTCCTTATTTATGATGATGCAGTTAAATATTCAAATTGAGATTTTTGACAAGCTTTTTTAAAATTGGAGACTGAAAGGAGTATACGTGGGGGCCATCTTCCTTAACAAGTAAGAAGGAAAGCTTTTCCATGGAAGTTTCTAATCTTAGATAAGAAATTTTTTAAATAAAATTATTTGGGTTTGACTAAATGATATGATAATATATACAGATGATGTGAAAGTTGATGTGACTTAATACCTATTTGTTGAAATGAGTTTTCCTTGCTGATTCTTAACCTCATTTGATACGCTACACTCAATGTGCAAAATTGAAACAACTTTGGCAAATACAGAGCTTTAGAATATAAAATTTAACACAAAATATACACAAGAGCTGAGCTATAGTTAATTTTCTCCAATATGTAATTGAATTCACACTGATTTGCCCACAATAATGGCTTTTTCAAGATTTCTGAAAGCTTTTTCATAGCGCAAGAATCCCATAAACCAAAGCTCAAACTCATCGACAGTCACAATTTCAATGTACTTCTGCTCTGGCTTGTTCACATTCTCACTTTCATAGACACTTCTGATCTTCTTTATGGGTATCAATACCTGCAAATTCAATGAGATCACATCAATGTATTGCATAATCTAATATATAATTTATATAACACTGACAATTCTAAAAAATTTTCTTAATATTTGTATATGTTATTATATGGTACTTGTATCATACTTTGAAAGCAAAGCCAAAAAAGAGTTACATCAGTTAAAGTCACATCATATCGATATCAAACAATATATCCATCTCAAATGTATATTATTATACATTGAAAAGTTTATTACAAGAAAAAAATGAATTCTAATCCACTGATCATTAAACCATCTTATCTCAAACCTTTCTAACAATATCATCATTGACTACTGCATAAAATTAATTACCTAGACAATCCCAATTTATGATCTCTAATTCAACCACAAATGATCATAATCTAGTCTTATACTTATCAGAATAAAAAAAATTCTTGAAAATAATTGAAACAATTACCTTGTATGGTGCTTTTATCAATTCTCCGGTGGGGGAAGAGATAGTAATTGATCTTTCACTGCAAAAACAAATCTTCTCATTGGAAATGAAAAGAAGTCCGGCTATTGGACCTGATGTTGTTGATAAGTAGCATTGTGAAGCCTTTAACAATTCTTCTCCTTCATTCAAACCAAAAATCTGCTTGAATATATTCTCCCTTCCACCTTTTTGAATAATTCTTGCCCCCAAACTCAGCTTACCCTTCACTGTTTCTGAAAACTTTGGCCCCATTTTCACTACAAATTATGCACAAAACTCATTCAATGAATACTGTTCTCACGATACATACATAATAACGAAAAATAATTTAGTGGGCGACGTCACTCGTATTACAGGGAACCATATTCTCGGATAACGTTGTCTTGTGTGCTTGGTCTTCGGAAAATGAGCGACGCCTCCCACTAAAGCATTTGTGATGTGTAGTAATATGGACATGTTAATAATTTTTGGCTAAAATTATTAGGAAAAAGGACAAAATAGTTACCATGATCTCGAATTCTGCAAGCAAAGTTACCACCTTTTCCCTCACTTTTTTTCATGCAACCGATGTTTGCATCTTCTTTATCTGTAGAAATTATAATGAACTATTCATCAACAGATCATATTTAGACAAAAAGAAGAGAAAAAAATAATACTACTAGGATAAAAGAGGGGTTTGATTTACATATTTATCCAAAATTTTCAAAAAAGAATTTTTAATTCGATTCATATGAAAAAAAAATGAACCTTTTTTCCCAAAAAAAAATCGAAGGACTCCAATATATTAATAATAAAATATTGCATAAATATAAGATAAATCCCACCTCAACTCTCATATGAATTGTAATATCATACTAATTATACCAACTAATATCGACAATTATCAAAAAAATATTGAAAGAAATAAATAAATAACAACTCAAAAGAAAAAGTAGAAAGAAAACTCACTGGTGTCCAAGGAGGAAGAGGCATCTGAGGAAGAAGGACTCTGGAATGAAGTGAAAGGTTCAGAAAGGGGAGAGAATCTTTCTGGGGTTGACTCATTTGACTTCACTAACGGACTTTCCCCCGCCGTTAAACCCATCTGCAGCTCTTTCCTTCATAAACCCATCAGCAGCTTTTTCCTTCATCTTCATTTTTCCGGGAAAATTCTGTGTGAAAGCCTGAGTTGTTTGGGACCTTCTGGTGAATGTTTTGCAAATGGAGGAAGAAGAGGAAGAAATTAAGGAAGTGGGAACGCGGAATTCTGCGAGAAGAGACAAAAAATTCAGATTGTGATGCAAATTCGAGGTAGTTTCATTGGCTCGGAATGTCTAAATTTCCATGCTGGATCACGGCTTGATAAGCTTCACGGTCAATGGAAGTGGGTGACTCGGGAGTCTAGAAGCAGGGGTCCGGTTGCAATATTGCACCTAAGTCCTTATTCTTTATTCACAATATCCGATAAACCACTTATTTAGAGAATTTGGTTCCCAACCCGCTCACGTTTTACAATATACATCAATAGCATCTTTTGATCAACCTGAGCAAGGATAAATTTAATGATACTTATATACTAGTAATAGTTATGTCTTAAATAAAGATCAAAATGAAATTCATTCGTTAAAAATTACTTAACTGAATCGCTAAAAAATAAAAAAAAATTAAGTTGATTTTAATGAATTTAAATCTATCAAAATAAATTTTTTAATTCAAAAATAAAATTAAGCATTATAAAATTCATCTTATGGTTAAGAATATACTTTTCTTTTAAATTGGGTTACTACATATAAATTTTAGCAAAAAGTACCTATAATAGATCCTTACACTTTTAACTCCTTTTAAAAAATTGATACTCAGAGCTAGTAATTGTCTAATTCTCCATAGTTGTGATACACATGATATTCTTATAAACTATAAGGACTTCAATAAAAATATTTATATTAAATAATTCTTATCTTCGTGGAGCCAACCAAAATAAATTTAAAATTCTAATTAGATAATAAATTGAAGTGAGAGATTTTATATTTATATAATATTTTGAAATATTCTAAAATTTTGTTACTATTATGATAAGAAAAGAAAAGTCAGTCTTGTTAAAATAAGGCCATTGGCGTTTATTGAGCCTATACTACCTCATTATTTCGGCCCATTACAATACACTGCCAAGCAAATTTAAAGAGCTTATTTTCACATACGCCCCTAAGATGTTTTAAAATAACAGTTAGATAGAACGTTAAAAATTTATCGAAACCTCTCCTACTACAGTATTTATGTTCATTTTACAGTGAGTTCACCGTCTAAAAAATATTAAAATATCAAAAATAACCTCCTTTTCAATTTTTTAAAAAATTAAAATTTGTAAAATAAATTACTTTAATTAGTATAGAATATTGTGCTTGTATAAATAATAATAATTCCCACTCCATCGCTATCAATAATCAAACAATTATTCTAAGTAGAATTAAGAGTTATCAACCTTAAAGTAATGGCAATTTACTCTTCATTATGCTTGTATGTACAATAATAATTTATTGTACTTGCATAAGAATACGAATTACAACACTATTCCAATAGATTTAAACATTTTATAATTACAAAAAATCTGTCCAAAAAAAGATAATATCTATATGAAATTTTACATACCTAAAAATTTCAAATCTCGATTTTTGAAAAAGCTTTAGTTTTAACATAACAGAAAAAGCCACAAGAAAGGATTTCGTGGAATGATTTGCAGAGTATCAGCTCTTGGTTCCTTTTTGGTTTCCCAGTTAGGTGGGCACTCCATTGAATGCCGGCTAAAGTTTTCACAAGTTAGGTTTGTCCTCTGGTTCCTTTGGTTGGACAGCAGGATTCACACTATTTGCAAATAACAGGTCAGCTCTTCCTTTGCCTGATTATCAAACCGGGGGGTCTCGCATTTGTCCTAAGTCTAGGTTACCCAATGCTTTCTTAGTTTGATATGGTAAAAGCTCTATTTTGGCTTCAACTATCATCCTTTCGCGGTTCTCTGAGTAAGGCCTATAATGTTTTAAATCTAACCAACAGTGGTGAGTGAGCGATTTGATTACGTTGGGTCAACAGGTTTGGGGTAGCGATGGAGGTTTTTGCAAGGGGCATGTGACGCAGTGCCAAAGGCCGCTGAACCAGATCGGTATGAGGATGGTGACAGTACTGATGAAAAGCCCATGTGGATAGTAGAGTGGCATGGGGATTATTGATAGAGGCAAAACGAATTGGGCGAATAATAGCCGTATCGAACGATTTTATTCGGTCATATCGTGTTTACATGCAAGACACAATATTCGTTTAAACACGTATTAAAGAATAATTGAATAACCGTATCTTAAACGAATAAACAAATAATCGTATTCTAAATGAATAATCGTATCTTTAACGAATATATTTTAATAAATTTTAGAAAAATATATAATATAAATTTATTTATTATAAACAATTTTTAATATAAGCATTTAATTATTAAATATATATTATGTTTGATAAAATATGTTATTTTTAATATTTTAAGGACCTCGATAATAATTATTAAATTAAATGAATTGTGTTCGTGTCTTAAATGAATCGTGTTTTAAACGAATAATAGGATCTTAAATGAATAATCATGTCTTAAACGAATAATCGTGTCTAAACGAATCGTATTTAAATAAACGGATCGTATACGGATTTAAAAAAGTTGATACGAATAATAAACGAATCGTATTCGTATCAAACGAATATTAAACGAATCGTATTCGTATCGACCCAAATTTGATTCGTTTATCCGAATTACCACTCTTAGTGGACAGTAGTGTCTAAAGAGAGAGTGGCTGTAGGTGGTTATTTCGTTCAAATTAGGGTTTCAAAATTAGATATTAAGTTTTTAATTTTTTTAATCATTAAATAAAAAATATAAATATATATGCATAAAATTGGGAATAAGATTTAAAGGATAAAATTAGTATAATTTTACCATATTATTTATTTTTAGATGGTCAACTCATGATCAAATGGACAGAAATACTCTACTAGGAGAAGTTTCTATAAATTTTCACAAATTTTTTATCTATGTATTATTTCTAAAAACATCATGATAAGTATGTAAAAATACTCTAAAATTAAATAAAACATAGAAGAGAAGGGCAAAAAGTAATACCAAAAGGCTTGATACTAAAAGCACACATTACATGCTGATCACACTCTACAAAGCAATGATGCTCGAGAAATGGGTGCAATGAGAAATTAGAAAAGAATAATTGAAGTATTCTAAAATAATAACTTCTAAAAAATATATATTTATGCATTAACAATAAAATAAAATTTTAAAATTTGTTTGGTTTAGAAATAGGTCAATGATAGAGAAGTGTCCTCGAAATAAACAATTTAACCAACGAAAAATAAATATATACTCTAAAATTTTGTAAAAGTACAGATATTTTTCGAAAAATTAGGAGTTGACAGATATTTTTAAAGTTTTGATAAATAAATAAATAAATAAAATTTTAGATTGAATATGAGTCACTCATTGACATTACCAAATAAGATATTAATATTTTTATTTCTAAATTTTAGTGATATAATAAATTATGATATAATTTTATCAATTTTAATAATTTAATTTACACTATATTAATGCATCATAATATGAACTAAAATATTAAAATTGAATAATTAATATTCTCATTTGTTATTTTAATGAAGTTTAGAGATGAAAATATTATTAAACAATCCAAAGTAAATGGTTATTGTGTTAAAAAAAATAAGAGTTCGTAGCAATTATAAAATATTAAAAATAAAAAAATAAGTTTGAAATGAAATAGAATAATAAATTATAATATTTGAAGAAAATTTGGTATTATATGCTAAGAGATTAATAGCGAGTAAAATATATTTTTATATTTTTAATTAATAATTTAATTTTAATATTATTTGAAATTTTAATTTTGATATTGTTTGAAAATTTTAAGAAACTTGATAATTTTATAATAAATACAATATATATGTATTTTTTATATTTTTAATTTTATTAATTATGAGTTTGATAATTTTTTAAAAATATATATAATATAGTTTTATAAATAAATATATAAAAATAAAATTTTAAACAAAAATATTAATATTACATTTGACCATACTACCAAAATTGTCTATTTTTTTTAATTTCAGAAATATCTCTATCCTCCTAATTATTAGGAGACATGTGTGTACTTTTCTCTATCTATAAAGTGTACGTCAATTTCCTTTTAACAAAATTGAGTATTAAATAAAAAATTTCTTTTACAAAATCTAATATTAAATAAAAAAAACTTTAATATAAAAATATGAAAATACAATCAGTTGTTGGAAAAGACAACGGGTAGCTGAGAACGCTACATAAATGGGCCAGGTCTGAATGCCCGCACCCATACCCAACCTACACGTATGCCTGCCACGTGTCTAACATGATTCGATGATGCCAATGTGATGGCCTCATTCATCCTGGACCCCACAAGTTTTATGCCTTTCGTACACAAACGTTCACTTTCACATGCTTCGTAGTTCAACTTGATTGATACGTGAGTACCACGCGCTCTGCTTTTACATTGCCCTAACAAAAGGTGATTAACGCGAGCGTTGTTCTCACGCGGCTCAGATTTTGTGGAGAATTACATCAGCGGCGCAACACAAAGCATGTCACACATGTTTATCGGAACTGCTCAGGATTACCCATGGTGGTTGCGCGTCCGCATCACCAATCATGCTGCTTTCAATCGCATCTTAATTAGTGAATTTACAATCCACTTTATTGTTTTGTAAGCAATGCTTTTTATATTTATTCAATGATAATAAACTCGAACAAATATAAAATTATTTTAATTTACTAAAAATGTTACAAAATAAATAAATAATACATGATTTAATCATCAACTATTTTCTTCTTCTTCTTTATTTGAAAAAAGGTTGTATATTTATATTTAAATACTTACTGACTTTGCTTTGCTATATAAGATAATTAAATATATTTACTTTTTAAAATTTTTTAGTTAAGAATAAATATATTATTTCTGATTTTAAGAGAATAACACGTATTAATTAGATTTAGACATACCATTTTATTAAATTTCAAAATTTTCAAATTTTTAGTAAAAATAAAATTTAAAGTATGTTGAATGAAAAGATCTTCTAATTTTATATTTATTTTAAAATTAATTAATCATATCAGTTTTTTAAATATAAAATAGATGTTTTTTTTTCTCTCTTGAATAAATTAGAGCCACAAACTTTTAGAGCTACATTTAATTGGTAAAAATATTCTTTTGCATGTCGTGGATATATATATATACTTGACAACCATTTTACGATAAATCAAGTTGAATTTTAATAAAATTTATTTTGGTTGCCATATAACTATTAAATAACAGTATATCATGTTGTATATTTATTTATTATAATTATTAATATTTTTTTACTATTATAACAAAAAATTTAAAAATTGACAACAAAGGAGAATTAAGACATACCTCTCTCCGAAAATTTAAAAAATTTAAACTTAAATGTTAAGTTTATAGAAATTCATACATACTTTTTCTGAATTAGTTGACCATCCAATTTTTATGAAAGACCAAAATATCTCAAATATTTTCTTAATTCTTTCACTAAGACATAACCTTTCTATTATCTCACATACTTATATATATGTAATATGGATTCTATATTATTTGAATTTTATTAATTTATATAATATACTATTTATTTATTATATAATAAAATAAAATAATAATTTTTTAAAAAAATTAACAAAAAATTTATTATTCAATTGATAATTTAATATCACTTTATATGAGATATAAAATTAAAAAAAGAACTCAATATTACAATTTTTTAATTTTTAGAATTTATAATAAGAATATAATTATTATTTTTTAAAAGTATAAAAAAATAAAATTATTGGTCATTTTTTTATGAATAAATTATTTTTATAATACAAAAATATATATATATAAGTCTAATTTATAAAAATTATTTTTAAAATTTTAAACTAAATATCGTTAAAAAAATAAATAAATTGATAATATTAAATATTATTATTTTATTTTTTAAATTATAAAATATTTAAAAATATTTTTTATATTAACGATTTTTTAACGATTAATTAAAATTTTATATATAAATTTTTTAAATTTAATATTTAAGTGTAAATTTTTTATATTTAAGGTAGGTATGTGTTAATTACCCTGATAACAAATATTGAACGTGATCTTTTCATGAGGTAATTTACAGCTAAGATATTCTAAAACTTTCTCCGGTAAATTAATAGCAATATTAGTATGATTGTTACCATAGGGTTGATCGCAGATGATAAAAAACAAGTGATTATTTTATTAATAATTAAATAAATACTCTGATGAAATTGTATTGACTCATAGTTATCCTCTCAACTCTCCGAGGCTTGCATGCATGCTTCACATTTGGAGTAATAATTTTAGAAAAAGAAAAAGAAATTGTCAAAAAAAAAAGATTCCTCTTAAAGCAAAATTCATCTCATTTCATTCTCTTTGCAACCAAGCCAAGAAAATCAGATTTTATTGAGATAAAATTCAGACATAAGAGGGATTGAATTACTTTACTTGACTTAGCAGACTGAGAAGCAGAAGAAGAAAAATACCTAGCTATGGTTTGTAATTGTTCTGTAAATTTTTTTCTTGAACTTTTTATGGTCGAATTACGTGTGTTGCTACTGTCTTATATTGATATGTTACAGGTGATATTTGTTTTCTCTATTTCTGTAATCTTTTGTTTATTAATTTTACTATATTTATTTTGATATTTTGAAGTACCGAGTAAAATTTCAATGGTGTTTTGCGGTTGATATCTAAAAAAGGGAAATTTACAGGCTAATTTAGCTGGGGGTAGTTGGGCTGATTATCTAGGAACCTCACACCTAAATTTGGGGAACCCTTTTTTATTTTTTACTTATTTATCTTAAGAGTTTTGACTGATGTTGATGACTATTTGAAGGGTTTACTCAAATTTAGCATTCATTTTTTTTCAAATCAATCAACGCAGTAAATAGAGAAGGGAAGAAGAAAAAGAGGATCCTCCCTTTTCATTTATTGCACGAACACAAATATATTGAGAGCTATTCGTAGGTTTCCGAATTGTGTTGAATGGGTTTCTCTTAGCTGAACGCAGCATTCCTGGTAAAATTTTTTATCATCTTTTTAGGATTTTGAATTTGTAGAAATATAATTGAATGTTGTATGAATTTCTGGGTATTGCTTATCTGTTGTGGTATGTTTATGTTTCTGCTCTGAATTTCAAGTTCTTGCAATGGAGTATGTAGTTAAAACTCAAAGTTCTTTTGAATTAGGCTTTCGGTTGTCCTGTTGTATTGCTATTGGTAATTGTTGTTTGTTCTTCAGAATGAAATGTAGTTGAGATAAGTTGAAAAGACATTTGCTTAGCTATTATTGATTTTGAATTAGATCAATGGTTTTAGTCTGAGACTTTGAATACTGTTGACATTATGTTGGGATTCAATTACATTTTTTATTTCGTTTCATATCATGCTTTGAATTTATTGGTTTGAGTCAATGATGGAATTTGGTTGTTGTTATTATTATGATACAATTTATTTTTTGCTGTATGTAGGGTTATTGACTTGTCAGGTAGCACTGCCGCTTCATTATCATTTTGTTGCTTTCAAATTGATTGGATCTTTTGTTTCTAGCTATTAATTTCCAGACCTGTTTCTTTATGGTTGAATTGTGTTGTAGTTTTATAACATGTTTATTGTTGTCTGTATAAAGTAATTTGATTGACCTGCAATATAATGTGGATTGTTTTTATAGTTTGTGGTTTAATGTGAATGTTTTTGCATTTTTTGTCGTTTTGGTGTAATCAGCTGATGCCACTTGGATTCTGTTATAATTACCGTTATTTTGGCAATTGCTTTGTCATGAATTACTGAATGACTAGTTTCAAATCTGTATTTGATTTGTTTTACATAATTGATTGACTATGTAGGTAGCTTTTATTACATTTAGTGTTCACAAGTAATGGGAATGTCCATCATAAGTTAGTAACATTCTCGATATGTCTGTGTACTAATTAATTTACTCTTAAAGCTTTAAGTGACAACATAATGTTATTAGATTCCTAGATTTGGTTCTTTGGTTGTGCTACATATGCTAGGAAAATATCCATAGGGATTTCATTTGGCACTACATGCAGAAGTTCTTCTTTCTTATAACTTTTACTTCATAGCACAGGTTTTCTTTTGGCGTTTACTGTGAAGAAATTTTATTGCTTATTATACTTTATTGGCTTCATTAATTTTATGTACATTATATTGTTTTTGCGTATGACTTTCCTGCTTTCTCACGGTTCTGTTCTTTCTCTTCCTTAATGCATTTTTTTTAATAATTTTTCTTTTACCTCTGGCTTAAAAATTGTTACTGTTTTTGCAGCACTGGCATTTATGTTTTATTTATTTGTTTGTTTTTGGTGTATTGTTCTTATATTTCTTTTGCTGATATAAATAGGCACAGCAAAAGATGCATTGTGCTGTCCAAAGAACCTATAGTGATAACCAAAAAGTTAACAGCGAACCGGAGGTTTTACTCACTAAAGAAGTCTTTAGAGAAAGATAATTTCAGAGCATCTTTAGAGGTAAGGGACTCTCGGTATAATGATTGATTTGTGTCTATACTCATACATTTTTCCTTTTCCTTTTTCCTTTAGGATTGACCAATATTTTTGAACTTATATTCTATCAATTTCCTTTTCTGCAGGATTCTGAAATTTCTTCTCTTAACTCAAGGAACCCTGATAAGAGGTAAAACAGTTTTGGTTGTCAAGGATATGCGTATTTGCTTGATAGACAGACAGAAGATGAGAATTGATTCCTTAAAATTTTTTGAATCTGTTTTCATGTCTTACAGATAACGGTGAAAATGTTGATATGAACTCATTCTTTCCTTCCTTTTAGTATTTCTCCTATACATGTCCCATTTATTAGTATTCTGGGTAATGACCTTTCAGATTTACCCGTCAGGATCTCCTGTTAGATTTATCTTGCTTGCTACTGTTTGGAGCCATTATGTTGTGAGGTAATAGAAATTCTGGGAGAGCATTGATGTTATGTAGGTAATGAAGAACTATAACACATTTCTTGTCTGTGATATTTCTTTTTGGTGCCTAATTATATGCATATTAAAGTAATCTCAATTTTATGACCCCAATATGACTTCAACTGTCTAATAACCTGTATATTTCTTTTTATATGTATTGGAACTGCATTAGCAACAGTGATTTCTGCTGTCAACTTATGGACTGATGTAAAAGTTAATATGCTGTAGGTATTTTCAAAGTGTAGCTTGAAAGTTAAGGAGTTCCCAGCTTTCATTTTGCTATTGCTTCAATAAATATAACCCAAAGGGAGAATACGGACATCGCTGTTCATCTGTCTCTGCTTCTATTCTAGTATAGGAAATTTTATTTGAGTTTTTCTGGGCATGTGGCAGTTTAAAGATTGGTATTTTAGGTTTCTTCTGTCTTTCCTCAAGCTTTGCTAAAACTTGGAAAAGAAAAAAAAAATACTTAAAATGTGTTATGTGCATGTTCTTAATGAGGCTTTTCTGGCTTTTCAAGTATCTATAACATCTATTATGGTTTTACAATATTGTTTGCCTGTGGTAATTTCATCTGTTATTTGTTAGGTGTGCTGTCCTGACAGTCTTCACCCCTGAACCTGTTGGACTCTGGAGAATTGTTTCAGTACCACCGGAATGTCTTGATCACACTAACCAGTTGGAATCTATGGGTCAAGTAAACATGGATGGTCTGCGTCTAGTTCCCCCGTCATCTCTCAATTCATTTAAAGTTGATCGAAGGAAAGCCCGGAAAGGACCTGTGAGTGATGTTACTTGTTCCGTCAAGTCATTTAGAGCAAGAAACTTTCCAGGATCAGATGTGCGCCAGCAATCTCGAAACAGGACCTTGGGTCATAAAGTCACCAACTTCAATGAATTCTCTAGTAATTCCTCCTCTCAAAGTTCTATCACTAACAGCGATTCCTCTCCTGTAATCCGACAAAGATCTAGTTCTTTTAAATCATCTGACATATTCATTGAAAATCCGAAAGTAGACAACACAGTGAAGAGAAATTCAAGAAATAAGGCAAGGAAGAAGGGAAAACTGCACAAGAAACTTTCTGAGTCTGCTGATCCAGAAATTCTGCCTGAGGATTATGCCCCTGGTATTTTAACCTCAGAAACCTGTGGTAACAATGAAGTTGATCATGCTGATATGCTGGTTTCGTATGCAGCTTCCCAAGAAGATTCATCGTCAGATAGTAGAGTTAATATAAACCATGTAGAAGAAAATGATAATAGAATTGTTCGTTCTTCTGAATCACCAAAGGTGTGCACTTCCTCCATTGATGAACTGGAGTTATTGGAAGCTAAAGTACCTTCTGGAGTCAAGAATTTTCCTGAGGCACATCCCTTAACTGATTCAAAAATGATGATTCAAATGGAAGACCAAGGATCCATCACTGATGTAGGAGCAGAGGAGACACATCATTCACAGATCAGTTGTTATGATGGTATTCATTCAAATAGGTTTTCTGATATGCATGACTGCCAAGTCTTGGATTCAGTTTCTGTTGGTTCAAACAGTGATAATAGTACTACTACTAGTTGTGATGCTAAACCACATGATAGGGGAAGTCGCAAGTTTGGGTTTTCAGAATCACTAGATTTTAGTCCGAGAAAAGCTTGCTTCTCTCCTCAAAACTTGTTAGATAGTGTTGTAGATTTCCATGATTACACTGAAGAAACGAGATATGGGCAATCAAGATTTTAATGGAAGTAATATGCAAGTGGCTGTACCGGACAAGAGGAGTAAGAAAGCTAAAATGGTGCTGAGAAGTTCAACTGCCAGAAATTCTCATGTTCGTACAGGGAAGGAGAACAATCATCGTGTCTGGCAAAAGGTTCAGAAGAATGATGCTGATGAATGCGACTCGGAGTTTAAGAAAGTAAGTTCACGGTTTCCTGTTACTCAAAAAGCGCCTTCATCACTTAGAAGAAATTCTAATGTTGCTACCATAGATATGCCTTCAAAATCTGAAGATAGAAAACAGTTGAAAGATAAGGTTTCAAAGAAGTTGAAACGAAAAACTAGTCCAGGTTCAAAGCACGAATTCAACTCTTATGCTCAAAGGGCTTCTAATCCCAGCAAGACCAGTCCAAACACCTGTGCTAAGATAGGTATCCAACAGAATGAAACTGTGGACATCTGTGAACGGGTAAATGACCAAAAAAGATTGAGCAGTTTTCCAAGATCTGGTTCTCCAGAGCTTGGGTGTCAGAGTGGCAAAGTTGAATCCTTTAATTCAGAATTATTCAATGGTTCACAAGATTGTCCGGAAACTTCAGAATCAACTGGAAGCTTCTCTGATGCTGTTTCTGCTATGAAAGAACAACAGGCAGGATAGCTCATTATCCAAATCATGCTGTTCTCTGGAACTGGATATGGTTGACGTGCCATCTCCGGTTTACCTTCCTCATCTTATGGTTAATGAAGTTTCTCGAACAGAAAAGGAGATTTCTCTTGCAGAATGTGTTAAGCAAAACCATAATTCTGGATCTCTGCTGCAGAAATGGATACCTATTGGGACCAAGGATCCTCAAAGTACAACCTCAGCAAGATGTAGCAGCTTATCACTGGTGCATTGTGATAGGCAGGGCTTGGAGGATTGGAATTTGAGAAACAATGTTGATGAGAAAACTGCTTCCCCTTCTCAAAATCTCATTTCTTCATTGAATGTTGGGATTATGAGAATGGGCCTGGGTTCTGAAAGGAACTCTACACAGGAGGATGAAAACAGTAACGTTCTATTGAGGAACATGAATGCTTATACCTTAAAGGAGAACAATAGCAAGCATGTCGCAACTGATTGCTTGATTAGTGAATCTAACAATCAGAACTTTTCTGCATTTGAAACTGAGTTGAACAAGATTGCACAGTCGGTAAATGATTCCTTTAGGATGCAAGTGGCATCTGAAGCTGTTCAGATGTTCACTGGTGGTCCAATTGCTGAGTTTGAAAGATTTCTCCACTTTTCATCTCCAGTTATTTTCTGTTCACCCAATTTAATAAGCTGTAAGTGTTGTTCAGACCAGGTTGGTGGTGTATCTTTGTGCAGACACGAGACACCCAATGTTCCATTGGGATGCATGTGGCAGTGGTATGAAAAACATGGAAGCTATGGGCTAGAAATCAGGGCAGAGGATTATGAACAAACAAATAGATTGGGTGTTGATCGCTTCTCATTCCGTGCCTATTTTGTTCCCTTTCTGTCAGCGGTTCAGCTCTTCAGAAACTGTAAAAGTCATTCTGCAAACAACAGCCATGGATTTCCTGCTCCTGGGGTTACAAAGGCCCTGTGAGATTGGTGAAAAATTGCAAAGCTCTGCTAATGTTCGCCATCTACCAATATTTTCGTTGCTAGTTCCTCAGCCTCGTACTGCTGATGCAAGTGTTTCACCACCTGTGAAAGAGGTGTGCAAATCAGAGCTGTCTTCAGTTTCTCATAAAGAGGACTTGTCTATTCCATCAGTTGATATGTCAAGGTCTGATGATGTGGAGCTGCTTTTTGAATATTTTGAATCTGATCAACCTCGGCAAAGACGGCCATTATATGAGAAGTAAGTATCGTTTTTATTGTATTATAATAATTGTAATATTATAAGATAAACCAATAACCAAAACTCGCTGGCCATTGGCACACATACAGAACTTAGTCAACTCCAATTCTTTTCATGCCTGATCTATCAATTTTTTATGATAGAGAGAATAGCAAGAATGAGATCTTAATTCAAATCATTCAATAATTTTTTGATTGATGAATCAACTTTATCAGATTGATCTTGTCCTTTTAAGGTATTTTACCTACTGAGAGTTGTAAATTTAGTCAGTCGCTTGTTATTCATCGGTTTTTAAGCCTCTCAGCTCTCTAGCAATTCTTTAGAGCTATGACTAGATAATCAGAAAAAGCACTTTGACAACTGTTTCATATATGATTGTTATTTCTTTTTTCATTCATTTCAGAATTCAAGAGCTGGTTAATGGTGATGGGCCCTTCACATTGCAAAATGTATGGTGATCCAAGTAATTTAAACAAAATAAACCTACATGATCTGCATCCTTCATCCTGGTAAGTAACAAAACTTTTCTGGATAAGATACGAAGAATAATCTTGTTGAACCACTTGTTTGCAATTGTTGTGTTTAACTCGCTAGGACAGTAATATCTCCGTTGTCTTCAAGAACATTTGTACTGTAACAGATATCAGTGTATCAACTGACACCAAGAAATCTATGTAAGTTCTGTTTTCATCTGAATTTCAGGTACTCCTGTAGCGTGGTATCCCATCTATAGGATTCCGGATGGCAATTTCCGTGCAGCATTTTTAACTTATCATTCACTTGGTCATCTGCTCCGTAGAAGCGCAAAAGTTGATTCCGCCGATGTAGACGCATGTATAGTCTCCCCTGTTGTTGGTCTCCGAAGTTACAATGCTCAGGTAGCTTTAATTATTCTAACTGATTATCCCTTAAAATTTACTCTGGTTCTTTGAGTTTCTATCCACTTCTATGGTGAAATCTTTCAAAATTTGATCGTAAAATCGGTTGCACATTCAAGTTTCTAAGCCAAGTGTGTCAAATGGTTGTCATTTCAGAAATAGCGGCATCCGAGTTGTTGAATTTACACGCATATTAATTAATATATCAAAATGGGAACCTGATTTCCAATTTTAATTAGAAGCGACAAAGCTTCTAGCCTTATAACCCGCCTCATGTATGGTACACCTGCACCTGCTACTGCATAAATGACGATTGCCGCTTGTCATATGAACAGAGTGAATGCTGGTTTCAGCCGAGGCAGTCTGCTGCGCAGAGCCGGACAGCAGAAAACGCAGCCTTAAACCCTTCTGAAATTCTGAAGGAGCGGTTGAGGACACTCGAGGAGACAGCATCTCGTATGTCTAGAGCAGTCGTTAACAAAGGAGATCAGACATCCGTAAACCAACATGCTGACTTCGAGTTCTTCCTCTCCAGACGACGCGGTTGAGTTTTCTAGCATCTCCCTGTTCATTAACCGATAAACTAGTTCCTTCCTTTTTTATCTGTATAAAAGATTTTTGGCATATGCAGATAGAAACTAGCTTCAAATATAGGAAGTTTGAGGTGACTGATTTAGTTGCTTCCAATGTTTTCATTTGTTTTCTTTCTACCTGGGAAAGTTTGTGCCATATGTGAATAACATAGCTAGCTTTCTGTGTATCTGTTTTGATTGTCTTCAAATTCAAAGGGTATGTAGTGAGGATATCAATTTTAGCATTTTTTTTTTCTAATGCTGTAAATATTTTCCCTTTTCTAATTAAAAGACTAGTGAAGGTTTTTCAGTTCAGAATCATCAAATTTTATAGCTGTTATCATCAACACAGGATAATTTATTTTCCCCCATTTTTATTTGTATTATTCCTTTCTGACAAATTATATCATCATTATATATAAATAAATGTAAATATAATTGTCACTGTCGAAAGTGATTCATTTATGCACTGTGGTGTCACCGATCTTTGTCAAATGATTCGTGTGAAGAAAGTTTAGTGGAAAAATATTATTGTTGAATGTGACTCTTCAATTCAATAAGCAAAACTATATATACACCCCTCAATTTTTCTTAAATATACAATTTAATTCTATTAGTTTGAAAAATATGCTCCTATCCATTTATCTGTAAATTTAATTCATAAATTTAGATAAAATTAGAGTGAATAAATTATTTAAACTGTCAAAATTTTTAACAAACAACTAGGCAAAATATTTTTCTAACCAATAACAATGAAGTGTCTTAATTTTATTTATTTAACTATAATTCTCAATTTTTTTATTTTTCAAATTATTATCATTTTAAGAAAAATAAAATAACTAACATATGATATCCCTCTCCTCTCTATCTTTATTATTTGATTTTAATTTGATTCATGAGTATTGCAAAACTGCCTTTACTTGTGAATCTGAAATTATAATTCATAAGAAAAATGTGAATGCGTGTGGTGTGGATGCAAGCTGGTCTTGCTATCTTATCAATTACATTAAATGAAATCAATTATGAGATAACTTGACTGACTTTATATATATATATTAATAAATAATTTTTTATATATAAATTGATTTGGCTGGTCTACACTCTGAATTTTCCAAGAGACTATTCCATGGTACCATTCAACCCTAATTATTAAGGTCAAGAAAATTTAAAAAAAAAAAGTAATTTATTTTTTTCATAAGAAAAAACATTTAAGTAATTTATTAAAGAGAAATATTATACATTTTAAGAATTTATCTTAACTTCTTATATATATATATATATATATATATATATATATATATATTTAAAACTTTTCTCTTTTGAATAGTCTCCAAATTCTAGAACAATAAACTTAGAATCAATTGATGTAAAACAAATGAAAGTAACATTAGTTGGAGAAAAATCAACCAATTAAATTGATTGAAAATGATATTATAATTAAAATTTCCCACAAATGAAGGAGCCCATGAAATCAAATGGAAATGGAAGCATCAATTCTTTGTTTTGGTTTGTGGCTCCCCACTAGCTTTTTGTCATTTGGAATCTTCAATCATTCTGCCAATTCCATTCTACATTTTTGGATTCTTCCCACTATTACTATTTTACATAAAACTACTAATAAAAATTATTGTTGAATTTAATTATCTTCCAATAATCAAGATCAAAGTTTGTGTGATTACAAGTTTAAGAAAATAATAATAATAATAATTATTATTATTATTATTATGCTTACTAATAATATGAATTAGAGAGAGGTTTAATCTTTACGAATTTATCTTTGGTTAAAATATAAAAAAGTACATCTTTATTTTTTGTTTCCTTAAATAATGGTAGGGTATACATATGGAAGATTTTAGTAGTGTTTCATACTATGCCAAAAAGGTTGACTTGTTTGACATATATATCTAATTATTGACAACCTTATTCTCTCTCAATTCACATTATTATTTTCAAACAATTACTACATTGATTTCTAGATAAGGCTGGCTTAAGAAAGCAAAAGATTATTAAAAGCTTTCTACATTCATTAAGGTCTAGTAGGTAAGAATTAATTATGATGATATTCATACTATGTAATGTATATACTTTTAGAATAAAGGTGTATTAAAAAAAATTATCTATTACCTATATTTTAAACACTAATATTTTTAATCATAAAAGGTATTGAAACCAACTCTTAAATCATTTTTAATAGTAACATAGTTATGAATGCTGCTTGCCCACTTTATCATGATAGTTTGTTTATGATTAACATATTTATTAATGTTAAGTAACTATTTTTTAACAATAAAAAGCTTCAAATCGTAGTCATAATAATAATAATGAATTAAACACATAATTATTGAGGGCCCACATATGTTGTAGTTGATCTCCTTCACATTCTATTTTGGTCTCTTTTTGATAATTTATAGTTAATTAATTTCAAGTTGCTTAGTCCAAATAATTTATTGCAAAAGTAGAGATAATAGAAGAGAGATGGCCATAAAAAATAATAAATAAATTGAAGTTTGAGATTTGAAAAATTCAACTTCAGATCCACGACACATAGTTACTCAAACGATGATAATAATGATATTATTGTATGGTGAAATAAATAGTGATCGGAGGTAGTGGTCAACAGCGGTCGACAAATAAGGTATTAGGGATAAAAACATAATAATACTATTCACTTTTAAAATTTCTGTCCAAATTAACAAACTAAGACCTATCAATCCATTTTTAAAATTATAAAGATTTATCAGTGTATTATGTCAAATCTTTCAGACCTAACAATCCTTTTTCTTTTATTTTATTATTCAAAGCAAAATCATGAATAAGAAGTTAACTCTTAAGTTAATTAAAGAGCAAACACAACCTAAATTCATCTCAAAGGCCATACCAAAAGAGTTACTGTTCTTTGCGTAATTCTTTTTTATAAACAAAATTGCAAACTAACAAAATAAAAATAAAAATTAGATATATCTCTTAATTGGCATATTTGATCTTTTCAAATATTTTAAAAAAGCTAGAAGATTTTCATGCTCGAACATTTTTATATTTTTTAAGAACTTATTATCAATATTTTTATTTATGTATTTAGTATAAGTTTATTTATATATATATATAATAATATAAGAAAATAATTTAAATTTTTTTAATTAAATGTGAGCGAAATTTTGAACCTCATATCTCTTATATCCTCTTAATAAATATTATCGGTTGAATCAATGAGTAGCCACAAATATATTATCGTCAAAATCGAATTCTCAAGGGCATATATGATAATAAATAAATTTAAAATATGTAAAAGAAAAAAAATGAACCTTCTCTTATCCTGTGTGAAAGAATTAGGAGATAGAACAACAGTTCAAACAAAAAAGACAAAACTGCTGTCTTTGTTGGAAGATTAAACTTCACTTCCACAGTCTCGAAACAGACTATGATTTCCCAATCAAATTGCCGTTTGCAGCACTCTCTTCTTACCATTTTATTAACAATCAAATTGCCGTTCGTATCACTCTTTCTTTCTTTTCTTTTTTTTTTACCATTTTAATAACATTTTATATGTCAAAGTTTTCTTAGTACCCTTAAACTTTATCAAAATGTCAAAAAAATGATTTTTTTAAAATCAAATTCCTGCTAAAATGCTTGCATTTAGTTTGTGGTTGTTATGTTAACGAAAAGTCTTTTGTTAGATTTGTCAAAACTCGTTTAGATTAAGTTTAATTATAAACAATTCTAGAATACTCAAATTAAGTGATAGATAGAATAAGTCACTTTTTAAACATCGTATCTAAAATTTTAGTGTGCTTATAATGGGGAGTGGAAGAATAAAAATTACCTGACAAAAAGGCAATTCTCTAGTTTTTAACACTTAAAATCAGTTACTATCATTAACTTTTAACATGTAAAAGATGATATATATAATATATATATATATAGATATATATATATATTTAAATTAATTTGTCTAAGATTTTGACAAATACAAGGGACATCATTAAAATTCTCAATTATGTCCACATCATACTTTCACAGCTTGATGTGATCAAAAGGTAAACTCCCGTTTCTCCATATGCTGTATTCCAACAACTTGTTTTTGGGATTCCGCTATAAATGTTCCTTCAAAAGATTCAAAAATCTTCCAACTTCTAAGATACCAAATGCCATATATATAGATAACTCATCAGGAATAGATAAATAAACCCAACCCGGATAAAGATAAAGAAATCCAATGATCAATACAGAAGGGAAGAGTCCTGAAGAAGTTGAGAATGGTTTCACCCGGAAGATCATGCAAATCATGACAAGAAAGACAAGAAGGAAGATAAAGGAGAAGCACAAGAGTTTTCTGTGGAAAGAGCTTTTGACAACAAGCAAGTTCCAACATGGCAGAAGCAGCTTACAATGAGAGCTTTTGTGGTGAGCTTTGTGTTGAGTGTGCTTTTCAGTTTCATTGTTATGAAGCTGAATCTTACCACCGGAATCATTCCTTCACTCAATGTTTCTGCTGGGCTTCTGGGCTTTTTCTTTGTCAAAACTTGGACAAAATTTCTTGAAAAATCTGGACTTTTGAGACAACCTTTTACCAGGCAGGAAAATACAGTCATCCAGACCTGTGTCGTTGCCTCCTCTGGCATCGCCTTCAGCGGTATGCACATATTTCTTCACGCCTCCTTAAATTTCTCCATTATTATTATTATTATTATTATTATTATTATTGTACTTACTTTAAATCTCTTGATTTGATAAATTATTGGTTGAAAACTGACTTCTAATTACCTGATACATGAATATAAACCGATCCTGTTTCAATTTTGATACGAGTTACTAACACATGAAAGTGATAATTTTTCTGGGAAATCTAAGTTAAGAGTTAAAAGGTCCTAATCTTTATATTTTGGTAATAAAATGACGTTACTTAACTAGTAAGCTGAATAATACGAGAAGATTTTCTTACAGGAGAGTCCGGTAAGCACCGAACCTTTCTTTCAATTTGATGTGGAGTGTGGAATTTTCGAGTCTTCACTCCAGAAAAAGGGTTTTCAGTTTTGCCCAAGTTTCAAAGTCAATCCATGAGTTTCAGGATAAATACTTGTTATCTGTAACTTGTAGTATCAGATTTCTCACTTTTAAACAGCTTAAAATTGTGTCAAAATTTTCTTTTTGTTATTTCCAATTGCGTGTTGCACTTATTGGATTATGTCCGACATCACTCACAGTGTTCAAGTCAAATTAAGTTTTCTTCATGCTGTTGCATGCTTTCTTTGTCTTGTTAGGCTCCACTAGCAATTGTGGGGATGGCAGATTTAGTGGCTATGGACCCAAGAAATAACGATTGAAAGTCCACTGTTTAAGGCATGTTATTGCAGGCCAATGACAGTTTGACAATTTTTTTTTTCTAAATTTCTCACATGGTAGTCGGGGTTCTTCCAGGAACTTAGATGTGTACTGTTATGGAGCTACCCCAAAATTTTTTTCTATCCGAAATGATTTCTAGTCTCATTTTTAATGGAGGAGAAATATGCCCCATTTCCCACACCCGGAGAATTGAACCCAGATGGGGCTTCCCATTGCTCATAGCTTGAAAAGTTGGATTTTTCTTTTTAATGTTTTATTTTTTTATTTTTGATTATCCTCATATTCCCTCTTTAGTGACTTATAATTGTAAGAAACAACTGAAGAACTGCAAAATCTGCGTTTACATTGCTTAGAAGGGTTGGCATGGGCGTGTTTCATTCTGTGGTGTTCCATGTGAGGTGGGCACATGTTCCTATGATATCATCCCACTTCCTTCCTCCCAAATTCTATCCAAATAAACAATATAATATGTAATTAACCTAGATCGGAATGATAATATTTGTAAATAAAAAAATTAATACAGAATGAAGAAAGAGGAAGGTAGCTACAAAGCTGCAGAAACAACTTGAGGAAAGCACCATAGAAATGCTAACTAGGAATTCTGCAAGTTCCATAAGTACTCAGTAAAGTTATCTGTCATCTGCTGTTCCTTTGGTTCTAAATTTTTGGAATATTAAATCATGACAATCTGTGCATAGTCACCTTGGACAAGTGATGAGAAGTTTTTAGAAAAAGGAAGGCTGTAAAACAAACAATCTTTTAAATTTATGAGTTGGGACTGAGATTGATGCCTTCTAGAAAATCCATTTTTCTCCATGAAGTTTGCATTTGTTTGAGCTTATTGATCATTCCAAGATGGAACTAGGCATAATATTTACTTATTGACTTCTAGAAGTAACTTCACCAAAATTGCTTTCTCCTATGTAAAACTCTGAACTGTGCCTGAAATATGACAAATTATTTTCTTATGTCATGCACTTACCTTTTGTATTTGTGAATCTTGATAAAATCCAACTTGATACGAAAGAAACCGAGCAATAAGTTTTATATCAAACATGGTGTGGTATCAATTTGTGCAAATTCTGTCTTTTGGTTAATTTGGACGAATAGGAGGTTTCGGGAGTTACCTCTTTGGAATGAGTGAACGAATTGCTATCCAATCTGGAGACACTAATCTTGGCTACAAAAACCTGTCATTATCTTGGATCATTGGTTTTCTCTTCATTGTTAGCTTTCTCGGCCTCTTCTCAGTGGTGCCTCTCCGAAAGGTACACTCTGCATAAACAATTTAGAACAAAGAACTTTGCAATCAGAATACATTTCAATCTTGATGATCATTCCTTTGTTGCTTGATTTGACAACGCTTTAATCCATTTGATTGATTCAGTGCATTCTCTTGTTTGTTCTAGATAATGATCATAGACTTTAAGTTGACATATCCAAGTGGTACTGCAACTGCTTATCTGATCAATAGTTTCCACACTACTGAAGGAGCCAAGCTAGCAAAGTAAGTTATTTTCTTGTTACATTATACCTAGATTTTGATCATGCAAAATTTTCTGACATTCTAATTATCTATTCCAATAGGAAACAAGTGAGAACACTCGGAAAGTTCTTCTCCTTCAGCTTCTTGTGGGGTTTCTTCAAATGGTTTTTTACTGCTGGAGATAATTGTGGATTTGATAGCTTCCCTACCTTTGGTCTCAAAGCATTTGAAAACAAGTAAATATATTCCTTCAAAATGTTCTTGTACATGATTGATATTCATAAATGATTAAGCCAATTCCCTTTGCGCCTTATTTACAGGTTTTACTTCGACTTCTCAGCAATATATGTCGGAGTGGGGATGATTTGCCCTTATATTATAAACATATCTGTGTTGCTTGGAGGAATTCTTTCTTGGGGTCTAATGTGGCCTCTCATAGAACATAGAAAAGGTGATTGGTTCTCAGCAGATCTCAGTCCAACCAGCTTAAATGGCCTTCAAGGTTACAAGGTAAGCTTCACATAATCTGAAACAAACTGCTTTATGACGACATATTCACAACTGTGTGCTTATGAATACTTCTTTCCTCTGAATTCAGGTATTTATATCCATTGCCATGATCCTTGGTGATGGTTTGTACAACTTCTGCAAGGTGCTCAGTCAAACCCTTTTAGGGCTTGTTTCGTCAAATCCGAAGTAGAAATGCAAGCAGCGGTCTCCCTGTAGCAGAGAATTCCTCTCCTGACCTTTCTAAACTCTCTTATGATGACCAGCGCCGGACACGTCTTTTCCTTAAAGATCAAATTCCATCATGGTTTGCCATTACAGGCTATGTAACAATTGCTGTTATTTCTATTATTACTCTTCCTCACATCTTTCATCAGCTTAAATGGTACTACGTGTTGGTCATCTACATCTTTGCACCAACTTTAGCTTTCTGTAATGCATATGGCTGTGGACTCACTGATTGGTCCCTTGCGTCCACCTACGGAAAGCTTGCCATCTTTACAATCGGGGCATGGGCTGGTTCATCACATGGCGGAGTTCTTGCTGGCTTAGCAGCATGTGGAGTCATGATGAACATTGTCTCTACTGCTTCTGACCTCACACAGGATTTCAAGACGGGTTACCTGACTCTTGCTTCTCCTCGATCTATGTTTGTTAGCCAAGTGATTGGCACTGCAATGGGTTGCATAATCTCTCCGTGTGTCTTTTGGCTTTTCTACAAGGCCTTTGATGATCTTGGAGTTCCCGGAAGTGAATATCCTGCTCCTTTTGCTATAGTGTATCGTGGCATGGCTAAATTGGGGAGTAGAAGGTTTCTCAGCTCTGCCAAAGGATTGTCTCTTGCTTTGCTACGTGTTTTTCGGAGCAGCCATACTGATAAACCTGATAAGAGATTCAATAGGCAAGGAGAAAGCAAGGTTCATACCACTCCCAATGGCAATGGCAATTCCATTCTACTTGGGACCATACTTTGCCATTGATATGTGTGTCGGAAGCTTGATTTTGTTCATCTGGGAAAAGATAGACAAGGTGAAAGCAGATGCTTTTGGTCCGGCAGTGGCTTCTGGTTTGATTTGTGGTGACGGAATATGGACGTTGCCCAGTTCCATACTTGCACTTGCTGGGGTTCAGCCACCCATTTGCATGAAGTTTTTGTCGAGATCAAACAATGCCAGAGTTGATAAATTCTTAGGATCTTAAAGTTTAGCTTTTGAAGAATGCAGTTATTAAATTTTCAGATATGCTTGTGCTTGACAAAGCATCCTTGGACTTGTAAAATACACGTCAAAATTTCTCTGTTTTTTACTATTTTCTGCTGCAAGTGAAGAAGACGAACTTAGTTGTATTGAAGCATATGTATACCAAAAATTAGATATAAATGTACGCTTAGTTTGAATCTTGTAACATTGTAAGAGAAAGTGATTTGCAGAACATATATAACATTTGGCAACTAAAACCGTTAACAATGCTCAACAAGAACCAAATTACAAAATCCTATCAAAGCTAAAAGTCTCTTAAACAATTTTGTACTAAATGGGAGGAAAAATTTCACTAGATAAAGACAAATAGAAAAGTAACCAAGGTTGCAATAATAAAATATAAATTGAAATTTAATGTGCTGAATACACATTTATGGTAAAATCATAATTCTGTTGCTTGAAAACAAGAGTCATTTATCAAGGACTACATAGAGCATTTAGGTAGAGTACTACAAAGCTGATGCAGATGCATTATTCTTCCATTTTCTCATCTCTTCTCTTCCTATTTTACAGGAGCAGCCGTGTAACAAAGGGAATTGTGACCTTGCTTAATTATTGCATTTGTAACTTCATAAGATGTTGCATTATTGGTGATAATTTTCAAATTCAACCCTGTGAGGCATTTTTGCCAAGTTTAGAAAGGAATCACAAGCTCGGGTCCGTAAGAAATTCTAATCCTCCTCTGTATTTCCACAGAAACTAAACATTTGTGCTTGAAATTTGCTTGGGCTCGTTTCTATAACATTTCCTAGGTGTCATAATCTCAAGCAGCCCAATCTTCATCGCTTCCATCTGTATCCTGAATAAGTCAAATCGCAATGAACTTAACAAACTCAGCATGTGAAATATGTTAATTGTATTCCCACATTAATTAAATAAGACACTAACGCATCAGCAGCAACAGTACTGATTAATTCTCAATTGGATTTCATTTCCAACAACCTCATATCAAAGAGCAAGGTCTTTAAATCCCAAACTACTGGTAGTGTGAAATCTTTTTATCATGTAAATTATTTCTTCATAAAATTTAAGAACTACACAAAAGTTAATGAGAAGTTGAACCTTTGATGAGCTTGAGAATTCTTCAATGTCATCACCTTCAATCTGCAAAAGGAAGCGCAACTTTAAACAGATATCCAAAAACAGAAAAGAATGTTGTTGTCACATTAAGTCAAGATGCATCTCCAGATCATATAAAATAAAGACTGGTGAAAAAGAAAACTATTTGAAGTGTATAATTTAGTTTGGAACGTGAAACTTAAAGATGCAAATTTATTTTCTTAGACTTCCTTGGTAGTTCCTATGCTATTTGCTTAACCCAGATTATTCAAATACAAACAAGCTTCTCTCAGAGTTATAATGTAGAGCAAATTCATGTAACAATGGCATTGAAGTCCGTCTTATTGAGGGAGGCACAATATCGTCATTCTTGTACATTAATTCTGGAAAACAAAAAATAGTTTCGGAGCATACAATAGCACCAGAACTGTCAAGCCAGCCATAAACAATACCTCACATTCTTTCTTCTTTGCTTTCTTTCTCGTCCCTAAGATTTCACAGAAATCAGATAATAAGTCAGATATATTAATCAGAAGAGGAAAAAAGGAAGTGCTGGGACATTTTAATACACAAATTCCGTATACAACCTTCATACAGCATCAGAAAAGCAGCATGTCAAGAGCAACATTAGTAGAAATGAAGTTTTGGTAAAATTCTGGAAGACAGACAGCAAAAAGGTTGACAGAAAGACCCAAAAATGTCTATAAGCCTAAACATATTAGTGCAAAAGCTTTAGGCAGATCTGCAAATGGTTCAAAGTCATTCAGATAGTAAAATGAAAGGACGGTTATCATCAACTTTGCTAATGACCAAGTCCAAACTATCATACATTAAGACTTAATTTCCATCAGTCCATAATCTTTGAACTTCACAACTATACCATACAAGCCTAAACATTCTATATTTTTTGAGTTGTCAAAACTGCCCAGCCAAATGACCAATATTATTTCTTACTTGCATTATATCCAAATATACAAAATGTGTTCCAATCTAATTTCATTCCATCTACAACATATGGCTTGTACATGATTAGCATATTTTCCTTGGGTCTAGACCAAAATCCAATTATCTGTGCCTGTCCCAGCGCCTCCAATTTCAAAAGAGGGCATATACATATACTTTCTTACCCTCAGCTTCCTCCTGGCTAAAATTAATTTGTCATTTGATGTGACTCCTTATGTGTATTGGCCTCACAATATTTTTGCCAAGATTCCCAGTAATTCACTTGCTATTTGTTCAAATGCTGATCATTTGGTGTTCTATGTTCAGTACTTTTATTGCTTGTTTGAAAGAAAAATACATAAATACATGCACTCATATTATTTTGTATGCACCACCAATATCATCTTTTAAGTGTGAGAGTGAGAGGGGATGGGAAGAGACTAACCAGTGCTCTTTTCTTTCATCACTTTTCCTTTTTTCTTTGGGACTTTAGCCTGCAACAACAGAAGATACTATTCATTAAGTAGTTGTTATGAAAAGAGAAAAACAAACCATGCTTGAAACTGTGCTTGGGGAAAGCAAAGGGAAACAAAGAACACATAAATGACTTGAAAATGACAGCTCAGTGTTACCTGATCAATATTACTTTTTAAATCATTATGCTGCAACTTCTCACCAGAAGCTGGAAAAAATTAATGGATGTTATTATTCTGGACATTCTAATCTCAAAAGTGTTAATATCTTATTATAAATAATCTGGACATTTAGCCACCTTTCAATGCTGAAGATTTTCTCGAACTGCTTGGGGCATTCTGGAATCAGAACAGCTTTGTCAGTAAACTATGCCACAAGAAACTACAAATCACCATTCAATATATTTGAAACCATCTTTCCGACAGGTATATTATAGCATTCCACATAACAATGATCAGAGAACAAGATCAATGATAAAGATGCATGGATATGTCCCGCTTGAGAATATGTCAATCCAGAAAACCTGCTAAAAGCCCAAGATGACATGTGATCTGCAGCAATTTGCCTAGGTAAATTTTAACAAACAGTGATATCAAACATGGTACCATCAGGAAATATGTATCAATCACCAAAGCCTTGAACCTTAACAATGCGTTTCAAACTTCATTCACTGACATTGTACAATTAAGCTGACATTTTAAACCCTTAGCAATGACACTGGTATAAGAATCTAATTAGTAAAGTATCAGAAAGAGTTTCTCTGCTGAATAGCACAGTTTCAGCTGTTACACTAGAAACTGTTAAAAATTACCTTTTCTTCCACTTTCTTAAACAAGGTAGATATGGTGGCTTGAACAAGTGAACCATGATTATTGCGTGAGTCTTCCTTTGAATTAGTCACCGCAATGGCCGACTTAGATACTTTTCTAGATTTATTCACTGAATGTATAGATGATTGAATATGTTTGGGGAGAATCATTCTTCTCAGCAGCAGCATCATGGTCAATATCAAGGACTATATGATTGGGTTCATCAGTCTGTATTAAAGAATTAAGGGCATCAATAAGATAGTTGACGTGATAAACGGATCGTGTTTAAAGAGACAAACTGATAAAGTTCCAAAATCCAATTTAGCATGCTGAAATAAGAAACACGTAATGTTGTGCCAAAAACTAATCAATGTCTATTAAATCAGGACATTTCAATAGTATGTTTGCTAGTCGGAAAATAAAGCTTCATGCCAACCTTCTTTCCTTTCTCCTCAGATGTGTCGGCATCGCTTCCATCAGGATCATCCTCTGAAGAAACTTCTGCAAATCTGAATCAATAAAAGACATTAGAAATGAATTGAACCTCTATGCTTCTGGAAAGATGTGGTTAATGAAGCTGAATAAAACATACGAACTTGGTCAGTATATGAGAAGAAAGTGGAATGAAATACCAAAGGAGACTTGGTAGGAAAGATGATAGACTAAAACAGATTACTTTAACGTTCTGGTTGAGTGTTAACCTTTCTCATCTCATTATAATTTTAATTAAGTTGAAAAAATTCCTTGTACATCTAACTCTTCAGGCACCACCACATACTGTGAATTAGTCATCTACTATACACAATTAACAGATGATACCAGAATTAATGATAATATTACAAATTGGTGTCCAGTGTATATATGATCTTGTTTGTGGGAAGCACTTTTGCAGCATTAGTACGCACCAAAATTATTCAGACGCATAAAAAACACAGGCATCACTAAGATAAGTAGACCTTTATATTGAATTATCAGGCACAACAGTGTATCACCATATCAATAAAAGAAGAAAATGAAAAAATTCCCACAAATGTTCCAAAAGGAGAGAAGTATTGGTAAGCTAAAAAATAAACATATCCTGAAAATCTTTATTAATTAACTAATTACAATTGACTCAATCAGTCACATCCATAGGACACAGAATGATGCTATAATAGTTCAGGCAGCATGAGGATGCTTGCAGCTGCTAACATCTGTAAAGCAATTTATATCAAGTAAGAGAATATGGTTAGAATAGTACCTGAACTTTTTCCCAGAAGTTCTCTCCGAGTGTCGAATGGGGGTCACTTCCATCTTTTCTTTCAATTTCTTTTCAACATCTGAAAATTCATCTTCAGATTCAGTTTCAGGGGATTGTTCTTTAAAATCTTGCATTTCCATCTTGGGAAAAACTTGCTTATTTACAGATGCTTCGCCCGCACCACCTTTAAATTCATATTCCAACTGTTGCCCCTGAATTGTAAAAATCATTTGAGAATAAAATCACAAAGTAGTTATCCTCCGAGAATCTGAAACACATAGAAGTACTATGTCTAATGACCTAACAAACTGTTACTAATGTAATCCAACCTCACTTAGGTCTTTTGGGAAGTCAAGCTGAACTTCGTCAGGATTCTCTTCTTCTTTTCCAATCCACCATGCATCAGAAAATACAATCTGGAAATATCACAAGCCATTAATGATAAAGACTAGAAACTGATCCAAAAGCACAAACAATAAAGCACACATACAAGCATTTGGAATCTATAGAACAATAAAAGGGAGGGGAAGGAAAAATTTAACATGTTTTCAACCTTTAAAACATGCAAGGTTACCAGATTGAGGTTCTAAAATACAAATTTATATATGTTAACAGCAGTAATATGGAACCCGTAGCTCCAAAACACGTTTATTTACGATGTACAGGTCATATGAAGAGAGCAGAAAAATGTGAAAGTTAAGCAAGTATAGGAGAACAAAAATTCTACATGCATGTTTAACTAAACCCTACAACTACAAGAATGCAACTTGAGGAAAATATAGTAGCTTGCAAATTTCAAATTTCATGTTAGGGCTGTAGCTCAAAAATATTAGGCTCCTTTCATCCTTATTTATCAGTTAAAAATTGCTTAGCAAGATAAAACAGTTGAGCACTGGGCAGCAACTAATGTGGGGTAATAACAATTTCGTAGAAAATACTGAATATATCTAACAAAATAATCAAATATCCATAAAAATAAACCCAAAAGGGAAAGATAGAGGAAGCATGAGCACGAACCATGTTGTCAAAATAATCCTCACACATTACATTCTTCCCGCCTCTAGAGAACTGCAAAGTCAAGTACCGATTCTTGGGATATACAATGGTCCCAAACAACTTCATTCGGACCCTAAAATAACATTTACAAAACAAAATGAGGTAAGGACATTACATACACACATAAATGCATTTATGATCTCGTTGGGGCAAATTTCTCAAACCATAAACACAGCAGTTAAAGCGTTTGGTAAAAACAATTTTAGAGGAAACTATCTTTTTCACACTTATATCTGACATCTAGACATCTAGTGATTCCATTCCACAGAAGTTGTAGCTTCAAAGCCACAACAGGACCATAAACTCACCCCAGTTGCTGCTATTCATTCATAACCCTTCTTTAGAATACATTAAATTTCTAGACTCTGCTAAATATTTAATTATATAACCTAACCCCAGTTTGCAACTGGTCACTACGGAATCATCAAAACCCCCCAAAAGAAAAATACCTGAGGAAAATCGACGTACAAAACGGGGTTCTGGGTGCCCAAATTCTTCAACTCACCGATCTTGCCGGCACCAATCGGAGCCAGAAGACCCGGAAAGGAGAACAAGAAGCGATTCTTTCGCTGCGACGATTTCCTGAGAATGTCTTTTCCGTGGTGCTTGATGACCTGCTTTGTAGGACTAAGAGGCGTAAAACCCTTGGCTGGATTTTCTGCTATGATGTTTTTCCTAATTGCTAGGTTCTTCAGCCTCGTACGCTCGACATTTTTATCATCTTCATTTTTCTTTGATTTTGACTGATGAAGCTTTCACCATTTCTTCTCAGTGCTTGATATTTTTCTCACTGTTGTTTGTGCTATCTGCTTAGAGCTTCTGGGTTTTGTTCTTGCTTGCTTCAAGGCGGGAAGCTGCAATTCCATTATTTTTCTCGGTTGCCATCATTTTGAAGAAAAAAATAATACATTAGAGATTTTAAGACAAAAGTCTTTTTTTTTTTATAAAAATAAAAATTTTAATCAATATGTTAAAAATAATAATAAATGGGGTTTCAAAGCGTCAATACAATTTTTATCCCTAAATTTCAGAAAAATAATAAATTAAAATATAATTTGATCAATTTTAATATTTTAGTACCAAATAAGTAAATACATCACCGGGTGCAAATTCAAAGTTAAGAATTAGGAGACAAAGGAGGGCACTGAGACTGTGAGACAGACAGTCATTGTTAAGTTAAGGTAATGATGTCATTCGCCAACTTTTATAATTTTTTTCATATAAATGCCCAATGTGTAGCCCATAGCCCATGTAGGGTATTAGGCCCATTTAAAATCATCCTTTGTTATCCAACAAAAGCCGAAAACAACGGGCCATTGGGCCTGATCGGCCCACAACAAGGGTCCACAAAAGAGCGATAGACAGTAAAGAAAACGTGTCAGACGAACAATCTTGCTTGCTTTTTGCCCTTTTCGCTTAGCTTCAATCTTAAAGCCAACGGTTCCATAATTATTTCAATTTCCAATTTAAGAAAAAATGAAATGAAAATCGAATCTTTTCCTCATTGCAAGCAAATTCAATTCATTACGTAGATTCGAGGATGAGTAGGGTATTATACTGATAATGGCAATGAGTAATGCGGCAACGATAGCTCCATGTACGTCTTGCTGCTGTCTTCGTTACAGAAGCGTAAACAATTTAGAGACTGAAGTGAGGGCGAAGATTTCTGGTTTAGGTTTTGGCATTGAAAGAACATTTTTTAGGGTCTCTGATCGTTGTTGCTTGAAAAGGACTCGTTTTTTCACTGCGCGATGTAGATTGAACGCGATTGACACTCGCATTGTGGAAAAAGCCCATACTTCAACTAGCTCCACCGTAGAAATTCCAGTCTCTTGTTACCAGGTGGCTGTGTTAATTTGTCTGTTTGGTGTTTTGATTTACCTTTATGTGTATTTGTAATCATGTGGTTTAATAAATAAGAGAATCAATGGTGTTTTTTACGGAGCTTTTTGCAACATTAAGATTGGTTCATATGTTTAAGAGTGAATTTTTCTTAATCAATTTTTTTAGTGTTCGAGTGAATGTATTTGATATCGAAAATGCTTTGAATTCTTTTTTAAGAAGTAATTTACGGCTGTTTTCTTTCTTCCGAGATAAGAAAAAAACATTTTTAGAGAATCTTTTCTTAAGTGCTTTAATGGAAAGCGGTTTTACAAAAGCGCTCCCAAACCAAGCTAGATTAGCTTGGCTTGATCAGAATTATTTAGTTGGACTGATCATATATTTTCATTGTGTATTAATTGATTCTGGCGTTTATAAATAAGTTATCACTAGGAGTAAATTGCAGTATACAATTGGAGCAGCTTAGGATAATTTTGGTTTATGAATCTATGTTGTGTTTTACTTTTGTTTAGTTGATGCGGGCCTTCATATCTTTAATCTTGTTTTGTTGAAAGTGTTACTGGGGAACTGAAAGGATTAAGCTTAGGCCTTAAGAGCACTTTAAACTAATCATAAAGTATACACATTCTCATTAATTGGCTGTAGAATTTCAATAAAATATATAGGCAGGTTATATATTTCAAGTTTGCTTGCTTCTAATGTGTTTATATTCCAAAAATCAAGAAGACTAGAAATCTTTAACAAGGAAACTCTGAATCATCTGAAGTCCTAATAACTTGGACTTGACTCTTAACAATAATGCATGCTGGTAAATAAAGAGTACCAATACCCCTATGCCAATGAAGCTTGTTAGACAAGTATGCGCTCTAGGCTTGTTGTTTTTGGGCGAATACAGTGTGTGTTTTTATATATCTAATACTGTCATCTGTCATGGAACTAAACTGGAAAGTGTTGGACAGTGAGGGGGTGAAAGTTTTTGCTATCCTTTGGGAGGATTTCTTACTTGATGAGGCAGAGATGGTGAAGGAGAAGCTGGCCCTCCTTGCTGTTGCAATCCCTAGTTCCACTCCCTTTTAACATGTTTTCCCATGCTTCATTCTGTTTTTTGAGTTGGGAAGAGTTGTTCAGGTCTCCACTGGGGTCTGAAATCATAAGATTTAGAACCGCTTATGCTTAAGCACCTTGTGCAAAGAATATCAGTTTCTTTTCTGGTGGTTTGATAACTTGATGATGTTCTAAACTTGCAGATTATTGGTGTGACTAGTCAAGCTGAGAAAGATGAGATTGTTAAGTCAGTGATGGATTTGAAAAGGTCTGACATTGAAGAAGGCTACACTATGGATGCTGTTACATCACGTCAGGTAAAAACTCGAGTGTGATTATACTGTAGTTAGGATGATTCTTAAGATTCTCTTTGGATGTATGGAGGAGAGAGTTGACTTAAAGGGCAGTTTTTAGATTATTATATTTTTTCCTTGGCTTGCAGGACCTTCTGATGAACATAAGAGACAAGCTTCTTTTTGAACCTGAATATGCTGGTAACATAAGGGAAAAGATTCCACCTAAATCTTCACTGAAAATCCCATGGGCTTGGTTGCCTGGTGCTCTTTGCCTACTTCAAGAGGTATAAATTTGCTTGCTCTTTTCACTTGGCTTTTTCTGCAAATTTCTAATGGTTGAGAAAAATGATTTGTCTTCTAAGTGCAGAAGCATTATATTCTCTATGGAAACTTTATTGACAAAGATTTAGCAGCTAAGTTACTATCTTGCATTGCACCTGGATGCTGATGCTGATTAATCTCTTCAGTTACTGCATCATCCATTCCATATTACTTCTCATGAATTATAGAACATTTTATTGTCATTTTTAGCATCATGGAAACATTTTACTTATAATTTTTGGTTTTGGAGGATGGAGATGATGGTCTGCTGATCTTTTGGTCCAGGCTGGAGAAGAGAAGCTTGTGCTAGATATTGGCAGGGCGGCTCTTCAGCATCCAAATGCTAAGCCATATGTTCATGATTTTCTTCTTTCTATGGCACTAGCTGAGGTAAGATGAGTTAGCAAAGAGGTCAGGAACTTGTACCAGTTTGTGGCAGTTTGTTATGCTTCCTCTTCTTATCTTAGGTGCTTTCTTGAAGTGTGCAATTGCAAAAAGCGCTTTTGAGAAGAACAAGGTGTCACAAGGATTTGAAGCTCTTGCACGTGCTCAGTGTCTTCTCAGGAGTAAGGTTTCTCTTGGGAAGATGCCACTCTTAACACAGGTAATGGTCATATCTTTTTTGTGCTTTTGGACCTTCTTACTTTTTACAATGATCTAGAATCTGCTTTTTTGATTCAGTCTACAACAGTCTCCTTTTACTATTTGTTAATCACAAGGTCTCCTTTTCCTGAAGCAATTGTTGCTAACCTTTCCACTAATAGAAAATTTTATTAATTAATAAAAATATGACATACAGTCAATGATGTAAGATTTTGCTGAAAATGCTGCTAGAAGTTTGTAGAAAGGATAGTTTCTGCTCAGTCAGCCTTTGATATCATGCCATGATGGTTACGTGGTGACTTACTGTGTGCTTAAATTTGTTTGCCCTGATATTTAGATAGAAGAATCTTTGGAAGAACTTGCTCCTGCTTGCACATTGGAATTATTAGGCATGCCCCACTCTCCTGAAAATGCTGAACGGAGAAGAGGAGCGATTGCAGCTCTGCGTGAATTGCTCAGACAGGGCCTGAATGTGGAAACCTCGTGCCAAGTTCAAGATTGGCCATGCTTTTTGAGCCAAGCACTTAATAGGTTGATGGCAGCAGAAATAGTTGACCTTCTTCCCTGGGATAATTTGGCCATTACACGAAAGAACAAA
The DNA here is from genome assembly GCA_028052125.1 of Melia azedarach. Lineage (NCBI taxonomy): Eukaryota > Viridiplantae > Streptophyta > Magnoliopsida > Sapindales > Meliaceae > Melia > Melia azedarach. The sequence continues at coordinate 14,160,131 of CM051401.1, read as the reverse complement.
AAGTCCCTTGAGTCACAGAATCAGAGGGTTGTAATTGATTTTAACTGTTTCTACATGGCATTGATAGCTCATGTTGCTCTTGGGTTTTCAAGCAGGCAAATTGAGTTGGTAATTCCTTTCTGCTGATTGGCTAGTAGATTGTACTTGTATTTGCATGTCTGGATAACACCTTGTTCAATTGTGCGGTTCATGTGATATGAGTTTTGTGATACTGTTCTGTAGATTAACAAGGCAAAGACTATATGTGAATGTTTGATAGCATCTGAAGGTATTGATATAAAATTTGAGGAAGCCTTTTGCTTGTTCCTTCTTGGACAGGTACATTGTTCATTCTCCTCTCTTTCACCCCACCCTAATGTTGTTTCATTAAGATATTTTCCGCTTCTTTTCTTAGCAATTATTTAATGTATTACATTGGAAATTTATAAATTTGCCTCTAGGGTACCGAGGCAGAAGCTGTTGAAAAGCTTCAGCAACTTGAATTAAATTCAAATCCTGCTATGAGAAGCGCAATCTCTGTAAAGGAAAAAAGAGAGGTTTCTGGTGCAAAGCTGTCATTGGTATGTTTCACTGTTGACTTTGTGTGTGTGTCTTTAAGATTTATCCCTCTCATGTCACACTGCCTGCTTAACTTGACCAGGAAATGTGGCTCAGAGATGCTGTGCTCACTGTATTTCCGGATACACGAGATTGTTCTTCATCTTTGGTGAGATTGAACATGCCAAGTAGATAACAGCTCTAAATGTTAAAGGAAATGTTTAAAAATGTATGCCTCTGCAGGTGAACTTTTTTGTTGGTGGAAAGAGAACTCCTATGAGCAAGAAAAATAAAGGACCTCCACAAACAATACCTACTATAAGCCAGAGACCACTATCCTCCACTCTTCCAACAGATAGGAGAGATTTTGAGGACTCTCTTGCATCCATTAACTCATCTAGACATCTTGGTTCTGCAGTTAAGCAGTTAGCGCCGACTGATCTGCAAAGCCCTTTGATAGCCAGCAAGACTAGCAGTGGAAGCAATGTTAGTGCAGCATCATCGGTTCCATTGAAAAGGACTCTTGGGGGACACCACAGTAAAGTCTGGGAAAGTTGGTTAGCTGGAAGAAATGTTATTGAAAGTATAGCTTTTGCTGCTGTAGTAGGGTGCATCACATTCTTCACTGTTAAGTTATCAGGCATGAGGTCAAATATGATGAGAAATGCATCTAGTTTGTCTTCTAGCAAACAAAATATAGAAACAAATTCCTTTCACTGGACAACAGATTCTTCTCTCAAGGACAATCTAGGGCCTTCTCGCATCAAGGGAAGTGGTGTTGCTACCAGACTTAATGATCTCTTGAAAATGGTTAAGATGCAGTTTGGGAGCCGCTCAGACACTGGATATCTCCAAAGTTCTTGCCTTCCCAATAGTCTATCAACCTCTAATACTGTACTAAACCGGAGGCCGATGCCTTTTGAAGAAGCTGAAGCCCTTGTTAAGCAATGGCAAGCAATTAAAGCTGAAGCATTGGGACCTGACCACGAGGTTCATGGCCTCCCTGAAATCCTCGACGAGTCAATGCTTGTTCAGGTAAAAACTTATAAAGTTGTTTTAATATCTATTTATTTTCTGCCCACAAATTACTTTATTTAGACTTGGCATAAGACAGAAATGTAAAATATTTTATGTTGAGCATGTGGCTGTTGAAATATATTGTATAATCTCTGAAGCTGGACATTGCCAAGTGCTAACACTTCGACATTACTCATTTGGCCATTTTGTTTGCAAATTTTGGTTCGCAGTGGCAAGCTTTGGCTGATGAGGCAAAAGCCAGGTCTTGTCATTGGAGATTTGTTCTGCTTCAATTGACCATCCTGCAAGCTGATATTTTATCAGATGGAGTTGGGGAGATGGCAGAACTCGAGGCTCTCCTAGAAGAAGCAGCAGAGCTTGTTGATGAATCTCAGCCTAAGAACCCAAATTATTATAGGTTAGCAAAACCAGCATCTTCAAGAATTGATTAGGGGAAAGTCTTCAGTCTTTTGTCAAAAAAGATTGGGGAAAATCTTTATTTTACTTCAGTTTGTCATTTGGAATTAGGAAAATGAATAGGAAATTAAATTCCCTTAAATTCTCAGTTACTGATCTCTTACTATTTTTATTGCAGCACCTATAAAATCCGTTATGTCCTGAGAAAGAAAGATGATGGATCATGGATATTTTGTAAAGGTGATATTCAAACTCCATCTTGATATCAGCTGAAGCAGGAAGCCAGTGATGACAAAAGAAAGATGACAGTTCATGGAGATTTTTTAAAGGTGATATTCAAACTCCATCTTGATATCAGCTGAAGCATGAACCATTGACGACACTGATATTCTTCTAACTTTGTTCCATCATTCATTCTTCATTTGTCAATGGAAGAGACGAGGAAATTTGAAAGTGAGTTTCAAATGGAGGGGCACGATCAGTTCTCACGCTTGGCATTTTATATGAACAGGGAGTTCTTATTGTTACTTTCAGAAATGATTGATGACTCTATTTGCACAGACGATTAGGAAGGAAACTAGAAATGGTATTTCCCGGTCAGTTCTTCTAACGAAGTAAATTTTAGAAGTGTTGATAACCACAATGAGATTCTGTTTTAATTTTTACTATTTTCTAAGTGCTAGATTAGATTTTTTGATGAAGTGGAAAAGTATTTCTAGTTGAAAGCTAATGTGCACAGTAATGGACTAATTTTTCTCTTTGTTCTTTATTTAATTTAATTTAATTTTATGGTAATGGGTTAGACTACTTTCTTTTTAATGATAAAAGTCGTATATAAGTTTTCACTTTTTTCGGTCATTTATTTATTCGAATTCAATGTTTATTGAATTTATAAATTTCAAATATTATTTCTTAATTCAAGTAATTTCACTTTAAAATTAAAACATGTGCTTATATGCTTACACCTTCGCATTAGTAAGGCAATGCGAAATGTAAGGATGGTAAAATCTCTCACGAGTTTGAGGTTCATGGAAATTCACTCTAAATGGAGTAAAATTTAAGTGATTCAATGAAAAATAAGAGGTTAATCTTTATTACTATTTTATTTTTTAAAAATATATAATTATATATTATAATATGTTATTTTTTTAAATAAAAATATATATATGCAGGTTATATTTAATTAATAATTAATAATTTTTTAATATAATTATTACATATGAATAATATTATAATATATTAATAATATTTAATAAATATTAGTATAAATAAGTACAAAATTAAGAAAATAATTGAGAATGGAAAATTCATTTTTTATATAGAGACTTTCTATCCCTATTCTATTAAATTTTATTGAAGAATAAGGATCAAAATTATAACAGAACGGGGAACAGAAAAGGCCCCTCCACCTTACCCCATTGTCGTCTCTAGTGAAATGAAAATTTTAAATTATTTTAAATATTAGTTTAAATTGTTTTGATAAGGTAAATTTAATGAAAAATTAGTGCTATTAATTTTTTTTTTCAATTTTATTGTTAAATGTTATAAGTGAAAATTAGCGGTAGAAAATTATTTTCTCAAATGCACCCTATTCATCTTTTACTAGAATTGGGTATGGGCAAGTATTCATGGATTTGATTTAATAATATATTATTATATGAGATTACAAATGATGTAATACTCTTAAAATGAGATATTTTCTCAAATACGCCCCTGTACATCCCTAATTTAAACGGATATCAATTCATTTTTATTTGGATCTGGATCCAACAAAGTGTAGACCCATGACCCGTCCGTTTACCGGCTCAATTTGACCCACCCGCACTTTTCTTTTTTTATGAAAAAAAAGTCAAAAAACACAAAACAGCGTTTGAAAGTCTTTATTCAATATTTTGGGAGAGAAGAGACTGAACCTCAACAGAGCGATTCAGATCAAAGTGAAGTGAAATCAAATGGCTCGCCAAGCCGTAGCTAAGCTGATCGGCTCGATCGCATCCCGCAAACCCTCTACTTCTTCTTCCTCAACCTCACGTTTCAGCTTATCATCGGCGGCGGCGGCCCAGTCCAGACATTATGGAGCGGCGGCAGCCCAGCCTGCAGTTTTCGTTGACAAAAACACCCGAGTTATTTGCCAAGGAATTACCGGAAAAAATGGCACCTTCCACACCGAACAAGCCATCGAATACGGAACTAAAATGGTATTATTATTATTTGCTTTCCCTTTTTAATTATTCCCATTTGTATATTGTAACTCTTAATTTTTTATACTTTTGTTATGCTTTGAATGTTGTACCGTTTTAATAGGTGGGCGGTGTGACGCCGAAGAAGGGTGGAACCGAGCATTTGGGGCTTCCTGTTTTCAATTCGGTTGCTGAAGCAAAAGCTGAAACTAAGGCTAATGCTTCGGTCATTTATGTTCCTCCACCATTTGCTGCTGCAGCCATCATGGAAGCTATGGAAGCTGAGTTGGATCTTGTCGTCTGTATCACTGAGGGAATCCCTCAACACGATATGGTAAAACTAAAACCAAGTTTACCTTTCTCTCGAGTTTTTTAATTTTGTCGAGAACCCTATTGTTGGATGTTTCATGAATATATTTGTTTAGTTCTGATTAGTTTTCCAGGCTTTTCTTTGGACTTTTTTTTTCCCCTGTTGTGGACAGCTAAAGTATTTGCTAAACCCTAATTTTTTCTCATAGAAGGCTGTAGGTTCAAACTTAAAAGCAAAAGCACCTCATTTCTAAACAGAGTGTTAGCTCCATTGGTGCTATTTATTGGTCTTCTTTTCTGTGTGAAAGTGGGGTTAAAGCAACTGTTTGTGATTCCAGGTACGAGTGAAGGCCTGCTCTCAACAGGCAATCTAAAACTCGGCTGATTGGTCCCAACTGCCCTGGTATCATCAAGCCTGGAGAATGTAAGATTGGGATTATGCCTGGATACATTCATAAACCTGGGCGTATTGGCATTGTTTCTCGATCTGGTACCTTAACCTATGAAGCAGTAAGTTTCGATTTTCCATGTAACTGGGAGTATCTTGATGACTCCATGATGCTGTTGCATGGATAGAATTATGATTTATATGGTGATGCCGTTATATTATATAGTTAGTTATTTGTAGGATTTGGTGAGGAGTGATAACATTAACAAGTGATGCATGCTTTAAAAATTGTGACTAAAGTTGCTTGTTTGTTTTTGTGTGTGTGTGTGTGTGTGTTCAATCAGCTTTCTGCATGTATGTGCATCTATTTCTATGTTTCTGCATATCTCGAACACACAGTTCATGTGCACAGGTGTTCTTTTCTGAATTGCAATGGACCGGCTGGTTCAGCTGTTTACCCAGTATCACAGTCCTGACTAAATCTTTTTTTTCATGGAAAGTTTTTGATAAATTTGTGATGGCAATTTCTTGTGTCTAAGTTCTGTCTGTAATTACAGGAAAAAACCTGGTAGACTGTTTGTGCAGTGAGTTAGTCCCCTTTCATTTGTTCTTCGCTTCTATTTTGCGTTTACTACCCTATTAGGAAATCCACATAAGACTTTAAGCTTTTAGGTGGAAGGCTTAATTGTAATATATGTTTCCATGTCAAATATCATATTTTTGTTGATGAGATACTCCATATTCTCCATATACCTTTTTCATCCAAACTTTTTGCACAGTAAATGTTTGCTTTTGTACACCGGAGGGATCTTGGTTGTCGTTTTGTGTCTTATGAACTTTTACTGCTCTGTTTTGTCATTATGTTTGGATTAGAGAACCTTGCCAGACCATTGACCTGTGACCTAAATATCAGATTGTTACTGTTTCTAATTAGACTGCCTGGGTAATGTTGTAAAACCTTACTACCTGATCAGGCTTAAAATAACCTGTTCAATAAGCTGTGATTTAGGTTAGACGGTGCATATTTTAAATCTTTGATGTTATTTGCCTTGTCTCATGAAGGAATTATTCTGGTACATTGGCTAAATTTAAATTATCTGATCAAACTAATTCTGCTCTGTTGGGTAGATGACACATTTTTTGTATCTTTTGGACCATCGCTATGTGGTTGTTTGTTCTCAAAAAGCAAAGGGTTTGGTACCTTTTGTCGTGTTTTAAATTGCCTGTTCAATCTGGCACTATGCAGTTGGGCTCAGTATATTTTCTGTATGATTGATATTACCTTATTGGGGTTATTTGTCATCTCTCATTTAAGAAAGAGTTCAGCATATTGAAGGAGTTAGTTCATATGACTGTTGATTTTAATTACAAGGTCCCTGCTTAACAAACTTTTCTTCTTATCTCTTTTACATGATAATCTGATGTGTCATGCTTATGTACATATCCTTTGAACATTAATCGTAACATCGTTTTCTATCTGAAACAGAAAAATATTAGGATATCATTTTCTTTGGATAGGAAATAGAAAAATCTTATTGAAATATGAAAAAAGAAGAAAAAGTTACAAAAGTGAACCAGCAGCCCACGCAGGCTTAAGGAACAAGCCCATGTGAGCTATCAAAATTCTGTACATCATTAAAACCCAACTTATCTCTACCCTGAAGCAAAAAAATCTTTATGCAAAAATTGTCATACTAATTGATATGCATTTTGCTAGTATTGGACTAAAGTTTGAACATCACTGTTAATGATTACTTCTTAGTTCTTGAATCTTAAAATCATAAATATTAACCTCAAGTGAGTGGGTTTAGTGGTAACAGACTCTTGGATTGAACCAAAGATGTAGGGCTCAAAATCCTTGGGATCACCTACCTAGGATATCTGTGTACTACAAGTTTCCTGGTCATCAAGGTCCTAGGTTTTGGCATCATTCCCCAAGTCAAACTCCGGTTTCAAAACCATTTGTTGAACTATTGATCAATCCATGCTATCCCTTGACATGATTGATGTTCGATCAAAGTTTAACATCCATGTTTTCCATCTCTATAATTATGTAAGTGCTACATTATTTATTGATAAGATTATTGTTTATATGTACTATTCAGGTTTTTCAAACAACCGCTGTTGGCCTTGGACAATCAACCTGTGTAGGTATAGGTGGTGATCCTTTTAATGGGACAAACTTTGTTGATTGCATTGAAAAGTTCCTAGTTGATCCCCAGACAGAAGGTAAACTGCTCTTTGCATTGTTTTGTTGCTTACTTTGCCCATTTGAAAAGAAGACTATGATTTGAAAGTTTGTGCATGCATGTGTCAACACACAGATAACTACTAAGTGTATATTCCTGAAAATCTGAGTCATACTAATATTTAGTTGAAGGTTAAATTTTGTTTCACATGAAAAATCGATACATTGATGTCAAAATTTTATCATGGTTCACAGAGAAACTACAGTGTGCTCATAGAAATGTCTGCCCTTGGGTTATTGTCCATGGGAAGTGAGTACAACTTTACACACTAGGGATCACGCGAGAGTTTAGAACCTGTGGCTGAGGACAAGCCCTATTATATGTGAAATTATTTCTGTAAATTGGTGTGCCCAGAGTTTCATTGGATGGTTTTCGTAAAGGCAACTCAATAAAATTTAAGGTTTTATGCAGAAACTCTAGATAAGGATTTTTAATGTTTGTAAAAGCTTGAGAGCTGTTAAATTTGACTAATGGATTCGGATGGCGGGGACTAATTTGAGACAAGTGGTAAATATGGGGACTAAATTGTTACTTCCGCACAAGATTTGATAATAATCCTTGTGGACATTAGTATTATCCCTGGTTATAGTGAGACCGGAATATTATCTTCTTTATAAGAAGAATAATTTTTGTAATTCAAGTTAGAAGGGAAGGTAAGAAAAGTTATTCTTTCATTTATTGAGTTGACCCTCTCCCTTTAAGTAATGAGTGTGAACCAACTTTATTCTTAGCATCTATATCCTTTATCCCCTTCTCTCTGTCACAGATATTTATTGCCATATGCTTGATCCCTGTTACGTCATGTTGTAATGTAAATTATGTGGAAGAGATTATATTAAAATGTGATAATGTCAACATGTTAGTTATGTTGGGAATATTCTAACTACGATGCCATACTTATTTCAGGTATTATTCTTATTGGAGAAATTGGTGGGACAGCAGAAGAAGATGCTGCAGCCTTGATAAAGGTGAAGCTTGATAATTAATCGTGGTCTGTGTAGAGTATGAGAAATCACATCCTTTAAATATTCAGTTCTTAATATCTGATCGTAAACATCTCGAAGGGGAAATGATTAAGTTATTATGGTTAACATTTGAATTCAAATAAAATTTATGACCATTAATATAGGCTTAAGGCACATTTCTATGCGCTCAGCTTTTATATCAATTGTTACTCAGGATTAATACCTTATGTCAATAATTCAATAATGTCTTTTTCAGTTAATGCAAATATAACAAAACGAGCTTAAAGATATTAAATGCAAGCTCTATTACGATAAAGGAGATGTTTGATTTATTTTCTATTACCTTTGAAATGAAAGATATTATTTTCTTATAGCTTATGCCTTGTAGATTTATTCACCCCTGAAATTTTTAATCATTGTCTGTGTATGGGAGCTCAAAACTGATTCTTGGTAAATCAAACAGGAAAGCGGGACTGAGAAGCCTGTTGTTGCTTTTATTGCTGGACTAACAGCTCCTCCTGGCCGTCGTATGGGTCACGCTGGAGGTAAGATATTTTGACTATGCTTGATTATGAATACTTGACACCTATTTTTAATCTCTTCTCATCCATACATTAAGTTTTTGGTTTTAGTAGTTGGAGACAGTTTATTTGTCATGTTTGTTATCTAGAATTTGATCTGTTTCTATAATATTTTACTGATTACAATTCCATAATATCTATTTCACGATGCAATTTGATGCAAAATCATATTATCAGCATAGTACAAATTTTCTGGTTATTGCATTGATCTTGAAATGGTTAAGTTGCACGGCCCTGGTCCTGATGTTGCACAAGAAGAAAGTTTTGCTTCTCTTCAAACTACGGAATTTTCCCCTCAAGAACAGAAAGCTTGAACCTTGATGCTTTGGAATTCTTGGCAAAAAAAAATTCTTTTTTTTCCAAATCCTTGCAACATGTTCTCCATTGTTGTCGAGGACCATGAAATTGCATACGATATCAATGCTTATTTCTCATGCTTGAATTTTTCTGGGATTATTTGTCTACAGATTATCAGTTTGTGATAGATTACATTATTCTGGGAAAACCGTACTTTCAGTTGTTTGGTAGTTCATATTCTTTTTTCTAGCCTTGTCTTGCCTTATCTGATAATATATGGGGACTTCATTTTTTCATTATTTTTGCGGTGTCTGTCTGCTTGTGCAGCTATTGTCTCGGGTGGAAAAGGCACGGCACAAGACAAAATCAAGACCCTGAGAGAAGCCGGGGTGACAGTGGTGGAGTCGCCTGCAAAAATTGGCACCGCAATGCTCGAGGTTTTCAAGCAACGGGGCCTAGCCTAGCTTAATCTGAGAAGAGAAATGTCTGTTTCAGTTCTATAGTCATTTATTAAAAACAACATTGTCATTTGCTTGCTTTTATTTTAAATTGATTTTGATTTGCGGTAGAGTTCTTCTTGGGAATTCAAGTTTTCCCTCCCTTCAGTACTTACCCGGAATTGATTATACAATTAATAAAAAAATTTCTCATGGTCCCTGTGAATTGTGCTTTTTTTATCCTAATTTTTATTTTTGGGAAAATGCCCATTACCCCCCTAAGGTTTAAGCTAACTATCCAAATCCCTCCTAATGTTTAAGAAATGCCCTTTACCCCCCTGCCTTCATTTTTCTTCCAAGTTTACCTTTTATAAATCAATTTAAATCACTAAACCAAACCAAAGTTGAACAGTCAAATTGAATTATACTTAAATTACTAAATTGAACCATTCTCTTAAAATTTAAATATATAAATTAAATTAAGGGGTATTTTTATGAACCTTCGTTGAAGTTTGTAGAAATTATACATAAATAGAAAGTTTGTGAAAATTCACAAAATCTCTCCTACCATCCTAATTCTCATTAATCAATAAAAATGATATAATTTTATGCTATTTTTTTAAAATATATTTTTTAACTTTATCTCAAATTCAAATTTTATTTAATTAAGATTACAATTTAAAACAAAACTAAATCCAAATTTCTATTTTTCAACTCAATTTTATAATAAAAACCATAGTCGTCTCTTGCACTGGCCAATAAAAACTCCGACAACCATTTAATAATTATTATAAGATATTTTGAAATTAGCAGCACCACACTTGCCCTCATATGCTGTCGTCGCTTCGTAAACTCACATGCTATCACCACTTCTACCACCACTACCCTAAGCCATTGACCCACCACCACAAGATAATCAGTAACCAATCAAACTCCATTAAATTTGATATATTTTTAGATTTTGGTTTGTTTGTAGAAATAGTATTTTGTATAATTGATTTAAAAAATATGCATAAATGATCTTTTACCTTCTATGAATTTAAGTCCACTATCTCTTTCATTTCTTCTCTTCAGCAGAAGAAATTCATCAAAGTAATGGTAAGCCCACTTAAAAAAACGATTTTTTGTTTTGTATAAAATAGTATTATTATATAAAAAATCAAATATAAAATAAAAAGAATAAATGAAAATAAAGTTTTATGATACAACAATTGAGTTTCATATTGTAAAAACAATGATTGAAGCATTCAAAAGAAAAAAAAATTTACAATTTCTTAAATTAATTTATTGATATATTTTTGTGTAGAAACACTATGAATAATTTCATTGTTGGGAATACAGAAAGAATGATACTTTTAGGTTAGAGAAATTCTTTAAAATCTTTTCTGAAAGACATATTATTATTATTATTATTATTATTATTATTATTATTATTATTTGTTTCTTTTTGTTTCATTATAATTTAGTGTTGTTATGTTGCTATTCAGGACTACATTAATTTGCTGGCTTTAATGAATGAACTATTGTTTGAAATACTTTATGGCATTTAATTATTAATTATTCTGTATTATCAAAATATTTTTTAGTTTTAGAAAATTATAAATATATATATATATATATTTATTGCTAACTCTTTGTACTATTGTTAATGGGATGAAATTACTGTAATAAAAAAATTCCTATAAATTTTCATAAATGTTTCACCAACGTGTTATATCCACAGATCTCAGGAGAGATGCCTAAAAATACTCCATTAAATTAATGTTTGTCGCTTGAAATACTTGGGCTTTCCTTAGAATCAGGCCCAGCTCAAGCTTCTAAGCATTTTAGGTAGCTCGTCCAGACGAAATAAGCGTCACGCGGTCCCGCTTTATATTTTCAGGCCCAAAGATTTTAAGCTCTTGCATATAAGACATTTCTAATGTCAACATATTATTGTTATTACGTCCAACATTTTAATGCACATCCATGCAAATTTATATAACAGAATGCTTTGGCTACGCAAACGCTACGTCTCAATCATCTACGCCTTAACCTTGCTTCTCATTCTGATGTGAACCCTTTAACATGATGAATAAAACTGAACGGCAAGAGCTTGCTGCTTTGTATTATTGATCAATATGAAGAATTTTAGGAAGAGGGACAGCTCAAATTGACAACCCCACGCGAACCAATATAGTTAATTCATGTAAGTCGAAATCATAACGTTTTCTCAGCCACGCAGATAATCAAAGCTTTCGTACGTTCATACTAAGCAATTGGAGGCCTATATAAGTCCTGGTTTCTACAATTTATATATATCTGATTATAGCATCTAATTAATTAAAGAGAAGTAGCAACTAGATATGGCATTCACAAACCAGTGTCTTTGTTTGGCCTTGATCTTTGTACTGCTGGGAATTTGTATTCCGCAAGGCATGTCTCGTACTCTCCAGGATGTAACGATGTACGAGAGGTATCAACAATGGATGGCTCGTTATGGACGTGTATACGAGAATAGCATTGAGCAGGAGAAGCGCTTCAACATTTTCAAGGAAAATGTTGCACGCATAGAAGCTTTCAACTATGCTAATGAGAAACCGTACAAGCTAGCCGTCAACGAATTTGCTGATCTTACTAATGAAGAGTTCAAAACCACACGCAATAGATTCAAGGGCCATATGTGCTCTGATGACCAAAAGACGGCTTCGTTCAAGTATGAAAATGTTACTGCTGTACCGTCTACTATGGACTGGAGAAAGAAAGGCGCTGTCACACCCGTCAAGGACCAAGGACAATGCGGTAAATATCAATTAATCATCTTCTCTGTTCTTTCATTAATCGTATATGTAAAAAAAATCTTCAAAATTTATCTAACTAGACCTTTGGGTAAATGTACATATATAGGATGTTGCTGGGCATTTTCGGCAGTGGCAGCTATTGAAGGAATAAATCAGATTTCAAACGGAAAACTTCTCTCTCTATCCGAGCAAGAATTAGTGGATTGTGATGTTAAGGGTGAAGACGAAGGATGCAATGGTGGGCTAATGGACAATGCATTCGAATTCATACAAAACAATAACGGGATAACAACAGAAGCAAATTATCCCTACGAGGGAGTTGACGGAACATGCATTGCCAAAAAGGAAGCCAACCATGCTGCCAAGATAACAGGCCGCGAGGATGTGCCAGCCAACAATGAGAAAGCACTTCTGATAGCAGTTGCTAATCAACCAGTTTCTGTTGCCATCGACGCTGGAGGTTCTGCCTTCCAGTTTTACTCCAGCGGTGTATTTACAGGAGACTGCGGGACTGAATTAGACCATGGTGTTACTGCCGTTGGTTATGGAGTTGACGATGAAGGGACAGAGTATTGGCTGGTGAAAAATTCATGGGGCACAAGCTGGGGGGAAGAAGGATACATAAGGATGCAAAGAGATGTTGCTGCAAAGGAAGGCCTTTGCGGCATAGCCATGCAAGCTTCCTACCCCACTGCATAAAATCATAATTAATCGAAAGGCATGGGCATTCAAATTGCCTTTCTATTTCGATATGTAAAGTATATATATATATCTGTGTGTATGTTTGTGTTAGTGTGTTGTACGTTTCATTTCTGGTTGTTCAAAAAATTCAGTAAAAACTCGTGTACGTACGATGAATCACACGTCATCCCGGATAAATCTCTCTTAACAAATTTAATAAAGTTTTATTTAAATTAAAAAATTTATTTTAATAATGAGTTATTTATTAATTACATAATAATTTCTAAAATAATTTGATGCGCTGTTTATCATAAATCTGAGGAGATGTTGAGAATTCAACTCATGTATGATAAATATTAATAAATATCAAATTATTGTAATTTAAATTCTCTATTTAATGTTTTTGAAGAAAGGTTTTGGGGTTTGTAGAAATATTTAAAAAAAAAAATACTAGATTTACTAAAAAACTAAAAGGCTATTTGTTTACATTTTTAAATTTTTTATTTTAAAGCATAAAAAATTTTATTTGCTTGCAAGTTTTGTAAAATTTATTGGGTAATCTTCAATTTACCCCTAACTATTATTGACAAACATCAATTCACCTCTAAATTTATCAAAAATTCTCATTCCACCCCCAAACGTTAAGTTTAACATAACCTTTAAATATTATCATTGACCATAACTTATTTATAAAAATACAATTATATCCCTATCAAATTTAAAAATATTTTTTCTCATTTAAAAATATTTTTAATATAAGTATCAAATTCAATAATAGTATTTTTAAATGAGAAAAACTATTTTTAAATTTGATAGAGATATAATCGTATTTTTATAAATAAATTATAGTTAATGGTAATATTTAAGGGTTATGTTAAACTTAATGTTTAGGGGGTGGAATGAGGACTTTTGATAAATTTGGAGGTGAATTGATGTTTGTCAATAATGATTGGGGGTAAATTGAAGATTACCCAAATTTATTTTAAAAAAACACATATTGGGTATTAAAATTTTCAAAATGATATTTCCAAATTAAGTTAACCTTTTTTTCTCAAAACAACTACTTCAGTAATTCTAAAAAACAATACTAAACGCATTTTCATTGTTCTTATTGCAAGTGTTACCAAAAATATTTTTTATTTAAAAAATATATTTTTATATTTTTCAGATACATCGTAATAGAAGTATTATCAAATATCATAATATTTGAAATTTATAATACATATTACATTACGGTAGTGTTTATTTTTTCTATTTGAAATTTGAATTTAATTAAAATTTAAATTTGATTGACATGTTTGTTTTTATCTTAAATATTTTAATGTAAATATTAAGTTGTTTGTTTTTATAAAAATAAAAAATTTGAAACTGATATATTAACATATATGTTCTAAAAAATTTTATATTAATATATTAATTATTACCATATATAATATTAAGTAATAATTAAGAGTATTGTTGACAAATGAAATATTTAAATTATTCAAAAATTTATTCGTTCAAATTTAAGTAAAAATTTTTAATTTAATTATATTGAAATATTTATAATAAATATTCAAATATAAATTAAAAAATAAATAACTCTTACACATCTTAATATTTATATTCAAATTTCGACTCTAAAAATAAACATGCCTACTTTATATAGTCGAGTTCATATATTTTTTATTTTTAGACTTTATAGATAATAATAATTTGTATAACATCGCTTTTATTTATTAGTGTGAGTAAATAATTTCATTTTGATTATAAGATTTTGAGCTGCACCATAACTAAAAATTTTAAATGCTAGTTATAGATTAAGGAAAATTTATTTATCAAATTATTCGTAAGAAAAGAGAATGATAACATTAAGAAAATAATAAAAAAATGCGGAGGAAATTACAGCGGAAACATAAAAATATTTTGCTTAAAGGCCCAGTTCTGGGACCGGCCCATTTCGGCTCAATAGCCTCAAATTGACCCGAAACAACAAAGACCTCAATTTCGATTCTGATTAAATACTCCGCATTTTGTCTTTCACTTTTGGATCCTTAACAGAATCCTCGGCACTCTGGGTTCTTCTTCTTTCTTTCACTATTCGCAGTAGATTCAATCTATACATTCATTTGCTCTTTTTCCAGATCACCATTTCTAGGGTTTTTTTACTAAAACCCCACCACCACCACTTCTACCTGCTCATTTTGTTTCAAAGAAATTACAGAATTCCATGGAAAATTCACTTTCTTAACTCCGATCTCAGCAATACTCACGAACCCGGAATTTGTTTCTCCTTCCTTTGTTTTCCACCAATAATCATGGTTGGAAAAACCCAACCCGCTAACGGCAGCGTGAAGGCTGCTGCGGCCACCGTGCCGGGAGTCAACCTGAGATCAGATCTGTTTAGCAATCTTTCTTTCAAGTCTTTCAAGCTGAAAACGAAGCAGCAAGAGCTTCTGATCCGGATTTCGATCCTCTGTTTGGTATACATTTTGGCCTTCATTACTCGTCTCTTCAGTGTTCTTCGCTACGAGTCAATGATCCACGAATTTGATCCATACTTCAACTATAGAACGACTCTGTATTTGACTCAGAAGGGATTTTACGAGTTCTGGAATTGGTTTGACTCCGAGAGTTGGTACCCACTTGGCCGAATCATTGGCGGAACTCTCTACCCGGGTTTAATGGTTACCGCTGCACTCATTTACTGGGCTCTCCGATTTTTACGATTCGCAGTGCATATTCGCGAGGTCTGCGTGCTAACGGCTCCATTTTTCGCCTCGAATACAACCCTCGTCGCTTATTTCTTCGGTAAAGAGATCTGGGATTCTGGTGCAGGGCTCGTAGCAGCTGCGTTCATAGCCATTTGCCCAGGATATATCTCAAGATCAGTTGCGGGGTCTTATGATAACGAGGGAGTTGCAATTTTTGCACTGTTGTTGACATTTTACTTGTTCGTGAAGGCGGTGAACACGGGTTCGTTGGCGTGGGCCTTAGCCTCTGCATTTGGGTATTTTTACATGGTTTCAGCGTGGGGTGGATATGTGTTTATTATCAATTTGATTCCGCTTTATGTGCTGGTACTTTTGATTACTGGGAGATATTCAATGAGACTGTATGTGGCTTACAATTGTATGTACGTTTTGGGAATGCTTTTAGCTATGCAAATTCGGTTTGTTGGGTTTCAGCATGTTCAATCTGGTGAACATATGGCTGCAATGGGCGTCTTTTTCTTGATTCAGGTTTGGCATTTTGTTCCTTTATAGCTTCTTTGTGCATGCATGATTTTGTTTTCCTTAAAAAAGGAAGCAGTCTTTTGCTTAGGTCTGCAAATGTGAATGTGTGGCAGCCCGATAGCTGAAATGTATAGGGTTCGTTTGGTATTGTCTTTAAAATAGTGTTTTTGAAAATTATAAAATTGAGGTTTTAAAAATAGTGTTTTTAAGAATGGAAAATGTGTTTTGTAATATTTGTTAAAAGTAGTCCTCTAAAATAAAAAAACAGTGAGAAATTGTTTGGTATTGTTTTTGAAAGTGATTGAGATTAAGGATAAAATTGTAATCAATTAAAAATTTGTGTTTGAAAATGTTCCACTTTTTAGTTAAAATTTTAGAAAACAATTTTTTTTGTTTTTGGAAATGAAAATAGTTTGCATTTTTTAGTTTATTTTGTTTTGGATCATTTAAATGTACAACCTTACAGAGTGAGTCTTTTTTTTTATTGATGTTTGTGTCTATGTGCATGGTGCTGGGTTTTGCATGTTGTGTAATACTGTTATGGTTTTGTTGGCAATAGTAGAGAGTTTGGAAATCATTATAGAATATATTGATGAGGTTAATTTAATGTGGACTTAATTGAACAATTGGTGCAGGTGTTTTACTTCTTAGATTGGGTTAAATACCTGCTAAGTGACACAAAACTGTTTCAAGCCTTTTTGAGGATCACTGTGACCTCTGCAGTAGGTGTAGGTGCCATTGCTCTGGGAGTAGGTACAGCATCTGGGTATATTTCTCCATGGACAGGCAGATTTTATTCCTTGTTGGATCCAACCTATGCGAAGGATCACATCCCAATCATTGCATCTGTCTCAGAACATCAGCCAACAGCATGGTCTTCTTTCATGTTTGACTTTCATATCCTGCTTTTCCTTTTCCCAGCTGGTCTCTATTTCTGCTTCAAGAGGTTGTCAGATGCCACTATATTTATTGTTATGTATGGCCTCACAAGCATGTATTTCGCTGGTGTTATGGTTCGATTGATTCTTGTTGCCACACCTGCAGTATGCCTAATCAGTGCTATTGCTGTTTCTGCCACTATAAAGAATTTGACCTCATTGCTACGGTCTAAAAGCAAGACAGCAGTGGCTGGTTCTGCCAAAGGAACTAGTGGTTCAAAGGCAGCTTCTAAGGTGAGTATTTTCCTGTTATACTCAGCTACACCACCATTGCTTCATGTTTCAATTTCCTGAGCAGTTTTTATTTGGAGGTAGCCTGCTTAAAAATATTTTTCTCTCTTGTTTGCTGCACAAGTAGGCTTCACTTGATCAATCCCAGCCTTTCCAAAGGAATGGTGCTATTGCATTGCTTCTTGGTGCATTTTACTTGCTCAGCAAGTATGCTACCCACTGCACCTGGGTCACATCAGAGGCATACTCATCTCCCTCAATTGTCTTGGCTGCAAGGGGTGCTCATGGCAACAGAGTCATCTTTGATGATTACCGTGAGGCATACTTTTGGCTTCGGCAAAATACTCCACCTGATGCTAAGGTGATGTCCTGGTGGGATTATGGGTACCAAATCACTGCTATGGGAAACAGAACTGTTATTGTTGATAATAATACCTGGAATAATACGCACATTGCTACTGTTGGACGTGCAATGTCTTCCTATGAAGATGAGGCCTATGAGATAATGAGATCACTTGATGTGGATTATGTACTAGTCGTCTTTGGTGGTGTTACGGGATACTCATCTGATGACATAAACAAGTAAGTCTCCAGCTTGCAGTTTAGATATTCTCTGCTCTTTGTTAGGGGGCCAATGTAATGTAAATTTGGATGCTTCTCATAAAATTAGATGAATCAATCTTTACCTTTTATTTAGTGAAAAATATGCTTGGTGTGCAACACTGTATTTAATCACTTTGGAACCATCCAAAATTTTCATATTTAGCCCGAGTAAAGAATGTTGTTGACCTAAGCTTATTTTCCAATTTTATTATTTTCTTATATTTGTCAGCTACATGCTTTGGTTGTTAACAAAACAATTAATTTTGTTCTAGATTCCTGTGGATGGTCAGAATTGGAGGTGGAGTATTCCCTGTTATCAAGGAACCTGATTACCTTGTGAATGGGGAGTATCGTGTTGACAAAGGTGCAGCACCCAAGATGTTGAACTGTCTCATGTAAGTTTCTTTGCAGTCTACCTAGACCTATTTTAGATGTATTATGTTTTTATATTTTATTGTATGGTAAGAATCAGATAACACTATTCAGCTATGAGTTTGATCTTTTTTTTTCCCCCTCTTCTAGTATTTATGTTAAGTGGGACAATGATAATGATGACTTAAGTCTTTGTTTGCAGTATTTCATAGCAGAGTGAAATTTTTTACCAGGTGTCCATTGTTTGCACCTAGCGTGGACACTTTCTTTTCTGGACATCGTTACCTTCAATCATTGTGTAAAATGGGATAGTTTTTGGTTGAAATTTAGATATTGCATTGATCTGAATCATTGGAACTTTGAAAGATTTACATTTACCAGCTCCTTCAATGCTGCCAATATCTGTGTTGCTTTATTTAAGTGGTACTTTAGACTAACTTGCCTGGGTCAAATACATATAGCTTGTGTGTTTGTCTGAGTTTTTTTGTTTTATGCTCCATTTTCCCTGTGCTGCTTATTAAATATTTATATTATATTAACATGCGTGCACGTGAACGCACACATATACATTGTCTAGCAGTCATCCATCAAGGGTCAATCTTGCCTCCTCTCTTGTCTAGACATGCATGTTTCTGCAAGTTTATGTTTCCTATTTTGGTCTTAAATTTCTCTTTGATAGAACTTGTGCTTGATTTCTTTATGCTAATTACATAGGTAGAGGTGGAAGTTTCTAGTTACTGCTTTTGCTTCCTTCCCCCCTCCTTTTATGTGTTTATAGGATATGAATCAATGGCATTTACATAATTTTCTTTCTCTCCTATCATGTATTATGAGTTTGAATTCATAAATGTGATCATCATTTAAAATTTTATGAAGATTGAATAAGCCCAAATAAAATCTTTTGTCAAAGGGAAATTTAGTTATATTATTGACATGAGCAGTGTGGAAATTTTATTTAACTCTTTTGTTTGTTGTTATCAACTTGTCTTTCTTGATTTCATTTCTTGATCTTCTCAATTTGATTTGAAACAGTTTATGTAGATTTTTTGGGTATTTATCATAGGACTTTTGATTTAATATAGTATTAAATTGATTTGTGTTACTCTAGTTCAAATTAAAGATTGAGAAGATTGAACTTATGTACTTATTTTGCTTTTGTGATTAGGTATAAGCTGTCATACTATCGGTTTGGAGAGTTGGTAACAGAATATGGCAAACCTCCAGGGTAAGTAAAAAGTTTTCTTTTTGTTTGTCTAGTTATTTATACACACATGCATAAGGTCTTGTTCTTTAATCACAAAGTGAAGCACTGTTTTATACATAATCCCTATTATGATAATTATGGAAGTTTTTGCTTGGTACATGCAAACAAGCTACTTGTGCTTGGTCTTGCCTCAATTCTTCAGATTATAGTTATTGCATGTACACATTGCTAAAATTCCTGGAAATGTGTTCGTCGGGTTGGCAGGTATGATCGTGCAAGAGGGGTTGAAATTGGAAATAAGGATATCAAACTTGAGTTCTTGGAAGAGGCATTCACGACATCTAACTGGATTGTTCGTATTTACAAGGTCAAACCGCCTAATAATAGGTGGTGAGACAACATCTCCACAGAACAAAAGAAGAACTTGGTAGAAGAAAACTGTGAGAGAGTGCAAATCATAAATTATAGTGTTAGTGATAGAAAGGAGTGTGTTTTCTCGTAGAGATTTTGAGTTCTTTTCTACCGTTCAAGGCTCTAAATTTTCTTGAACACCTTTTTGGAGATTCTATAGTGTCCCTCAACCTCGGATTAATGGAACTACTTATCCATCCCATCATAAAAGGAAGTTTAGTCTTGATGTAGTTGATTGGTTTGGTGCAATTTATAGTTCTTGATCCAGATATTAAGTTATGGTTATGAAATCGCCATTTTTGCATCATGGAAGCTTCACCGAGCCCTAGTTTCATTTTCTGCATTTGAATGAACATGATTGAAAGTAAACTTGTTGCTTTTCTCTATGGTTTGGAATTCTCATCTAGCATCAGAATCAAAGAGAGTCAGCCTGTTGGCTATTGCTAGTTTTGCAAAACAATTGCAATATTCATTTCGGAACTCAAAACCCCGGTTGAAATTTGAACCATTTAAAAACAAAGAACAATACTAGACAGATTAATTTCACTCCATCTCTCCTCCATTACGTTTAACTTTTTTCTCTTTCTTTATTTTTATTTTTCAAAAAAGCACAAATCTTACATTACCTAGCAACCACTTCAAAAAACTATTTACTCAAATTCTTAAATTATTTTTTTTAATATTCCTCCAAAATTATTACTTGTTAACACAAAGAACTTGCAGAAAAACACTTTTGTTTTTACTTTCACAGCAGTTAATATCATACTTTTGGAAACTAAAAAGTTAAATCATTATTTAATTGATAGGGTATTTTCACATACCTCCGTAAGGTTTGTGAAAATTACAATTTATGAAAATATTTAAAAGAAAGATTCACAAACCTCTCTGCACGTCTGTACTCTATTAAGAAAGAGTGAATTTATCAAAATATCACCAAAATATTTACAAAACTCGGACCCTTAAGAAAAAAAAATTGATGCTTTAACCACCGCACCAAATGTGTTTTTATGATATATTTTTCAATTGTTAGTCAATGATTCGTTTACAAATACATATGTGATAATTTTTTAATAATATAAATAAATTATAATTTAAAAATAATTTTATAATTATTAAAATTTTGTATAATAACTTGAAATCAAAATTATTATTATTAAATTATAAAATTATTACCATTATTTATATTTATTTTTAAATATAATAATTTATTTTACTTAATAATTATTTTATAATTATTTTATTTTATTACAATTTATATTTGTTTTCTTTAGTAATTATTTAAGAATAATAATTTATCGTTATTTATACTTATTTCTTTAAATAAAATAATTTATTTTACTTAACAATTATTTAAAAATAATTTTTTAAAATTATTAGTGCTAATAATAACTTTAGAATAATTTTATTTTATAACAATTTAAATTTATTTTTTAATAATGATTTAAGAATAATGTTATTATTATTTGATAATAATTTATATTTAAAATTATTGTATAAAATTTTAATGATTATAAAATTATTTTTAAATTATAATTTTTTTAAGGGAAAGGATTGCTAGGTCTTTACTATTTACACTAATGTACTGATAAGTTTCTAACATTTCAAAAATACCCATATAAATCCTAGTTCGTTAAAATTTAATGACTATTTGGATGGTGAACAATGTAATTATATTTTTACTCTTAACATGTCATTTTGGACTATTTTACTTATTATCGTTGACCGACACCTCTGATTACTATTTGTTTAAAAAATGATACCATTAGAATACTTGTTAAACGATCTACAACATGATACTATTATTATCTCTGTTGGAGCAACAATTTGCCATAGATCTGAAGTTATATTTTTAAATTTTACAACTTCAACTTTAAATTTATGGTTAAATGTTGCTCAAACCATAATAGTAATGGCACCATTATGTAAATCGTTTCACAAAGATTGCAATAGTATCCTTATTGAAATAAACAGACGTAATGGTTATAATCCTTATTAAAATGATCTATGTAATGGTGACATTACTATTATGATTTAAACAATATTTAACCGTAAATATGAAGTTAAAATTGTAAAATTCAAAAATTTAACTTCAGATTTACAGTGAACCGTTGCTTCAACAGAGATAATAATAATACTATATTGTAAATTATTGATATTCTTATTGAAACAAATAGTGATTGGAGGTGTCGGTCAATAGCGGTCAACGACAACAAGTAAAATAATCAAAATGACATATTAAAGATAAAAATATAATTACGTTATTCATCCTTCAAATAATTGTTAAATTTTGATGAATTAAGCATTATATGGATATTTTTAAAATATAGGGACTTAGTACATTAATATAAATAATAGAGGTCTATCAGTCCTTTTCTCTTTTTTTTTTATGATAATAAAATAATTTTAATTATTAAAAAAATTATTATATATGTATTATCAAATAGATTTTTTACTAACAATTAAAAAATTTATAATATTTGGTGCTATAGTTCAAAGGATACTGAACGGTGCACTCAACATACAGCCAATAGAAACCCAATTCCATCTCTTTCAAGTGTGCTTAGCTTACTGTACACTAGAAGAATATTCATTCGCATTACAGTCTTCTTTCGGAGAAAAGATAAAGTTACAGTAGTGGTGGTGTTTTAATCTCTTCTTCGCGGGTTTCTGAATTTTGGTGAGTACAACTTTGACAGATAGATGATAGCTGATTACGTTTTCGTGTTTAATTAATTGATTGATCTTTGTTATACCTTTTTGTGTTCTTTTTTCTTTGGAGGGCCAGAAGTCTTAGAACAGGAAAATTAACTTCGAGATGGGTTTATCCTTCTTTTTAGTTAGAATATCAAGCTTTGAGTTTCTGAAGCGGAGGAGGAGGTGTTGTTTAGGTGACTTATACAGTGTTTGGTTGGCGGGAAAGTAAAAGAAAATGTTAAAAAGAAAGAAAATGGACACTATTATATATAGAGAGTAATATTAATGTTAAAGATTGGATTTCTGGTCGCTTTACTTTTTACTCTATGAGTTTGAGCACAACTTATCATTTGGGTATTGCTTGTTGTTGAGGAAAAAGAACAACAACTCTTTCCGTAAGAAATTGAATAGAAAATAATTTTTACATTTTTTAAAGATATTAGATCCATTTAATTCAAGTTCTAATGGTAAGCGTTGTTCTTCAATGTAGTTATTTTGCTTTAATCCAGTCTTTTACTTACTATATTGCCTGTATTCAACAGATGTAAGCTCTAGTTTATTGTTTGAGTTATTGAAATCTTCTAGTTTGAATAATAATTGTCTGTCTGATGGATTTGCCAATACTTCTGCATTTCCAGTTGTACCAGTGTATGATTGGTTTGATTCTCTTGTGCATATATTCACATTTTACAAGATACATTAGATCAAACACATCATGACAACAATTAAAATAAGAGGATGCAAATAGACGCTGGATATTATCAGTATGTTATGGCTAAATATATAAGGATGAATTTATCTTTCCTGATTAGGAGCTCAGAGTATATTATCATTTGTCTGTTTTCTGACACATGGTATAATGTCCTTTTTGTTAGAAATGAATGTAATACTTATTGTTTCTTGTTGCATCTCACAATGAGGGCTTTGTATTCACTTTTTTCCTTTAGTTTCTTTTAATCTATCTTTATATATTTTGATTCATTGTTCCTTTAGATTTTCTGAATGGAGTTGGTGGCAATTAACTGACCACTGTTTTGATAATTATCTTTTTTTTTTTAAACTATCAACATTTAAACTCCCATTTTCTATATTTCAGGAAATGGCACAGTTTGGGTCATTGAACAATGATATTTGGTCTAGTGTGCTGTCGCGGTTGGCAGTAAAAGATTTGATTCGACTAAGGTGTGTTTGTAAAGGGTGGTACCAACTTATATCCGACCCTGTTTTCAGGAGGGTTCACTTGCGAAAGGGAAAGCCCATTTCAGGATTTTTCTTCACAGTTGAGTTCGTACAGAATTACAACTTGTCCGCAGAGGTTGCTGAAACCATGGCCTACTTACCTCTTAAACTTGGTTCTGGGTTGTATCAGCCAGACTTTAATTTCCTCCCAGAGGATATTAAGGTACTGGCTTCATGCAATGGGCTGATTTTCTGTCGGAGTAGCATTGTTTCCCGAGACAGCGCCTTCTATATTTGCAACCCATTGAACAAAGAATGGATCAGGCTAAATTTGAATGAACCTGATATAATGGATGACATTGGTCTTGCATTTGACCCATGTCAGAATTTCACAGATAGTTTGACTAATTTCAAATTGGTTAGTGTGCAGAAATTTGAGACTGGATCAGAGGGTCCATATTTTCAATTCAATGTATACTCTTATGATGCTGGTTTCATGAAGACAATACAAAAGATTCTCCATCATGGAGGCCATGTATACAAGAAAGAAATCATTTTTGTTAATGGGATGTTACATTGGTTGACTATATCTGGCGAAATCCTTGCATTTAATGTAGTTGATGGGGAATCTTCGATAGTTTCAGTTCCATTTGAAGATGTACCTGCAGATGGTGAGAGATTGCATGCATGTTGTATTGGTGAATCCCATGATAAGCTGCAGTATGTGATGATCTTTAATAATGGACTTGACATTTGGTCTCTGGAGGATTATGCTGAATCCAAGTGGAATCTGCAGTACTCAAGGTCTGTAAATGCTATAATGGAAGAAAATCAAAGTCTGCACAACAGATCAGAATACATGTGGCCGATGATTCCCTTGGTCTTCAAAGACAAATATTTGTTGTTGGAAGCTACGAGCATCTACCTGTATAACATTGAGACACGCAAGATGGATGAAGTTTTCCCTCTTTCTCAATTACCCGAACATACTACCAGCTCATGCAGCAGTGCACATTCATATTGTATGAGCCTGATGCCTTTAAATTCAGCTCAAGGCTTGCTCTTGTAACCAGAGTCTCTATTTTTCGCTCTTGCTATATGGATTGGTTAGTAGTCTTAACTGTTGTAGAGCTTGAAAATTACAGAATTTGGACAAGTTTATGCTTGATTTCTGGTGGGTGTTTCACAGATATATGTAGCTTGTGCAAGATGAAAGTTAGGTTTTTTCATGTTTGTATTTTGTTGCCAACAACACTGAGTTCGGTTTTTCATTAACGCATATTAACTTTTAGCTGCTGCTTATATGTTATTTGTTCTTGATCATTGATGTTGCTGGTAATTATGCTCTAATTGTGGTAATCATCATTTTGTTATTGTTAAACTAAGATTTGAATAACCTGAATACTAGCATCAACAAAGATATTACTAGTTTCGTTGATTTCAAAATTTTGTGAATTGGGATACTACTTAAAAATGTCTACTACTATTCTTAAGATAATGTTTTAATTTACGTTAAAAAGGTGGAATAATTAATTACTACAACAGCGACAACAGAATATTTTGTTACCCAATCGAGGGGCATTAATATCTCAAGAGTTTCAGCCCACAATATAATGCAGCCCAAAACAAACTGATGACGTGGTGAGGCATCCTCACGTAATCATGGGGGCGTCAGCATGCCAAGTAAAAATCTGAGAGTGGGAACCCAATACGAGTTACAGAAAAAGCTCGCGTAGACCAAAGAATTCCTGACGTTGATATCGAGGTACTGTAAGACAGCCAATAGATATCCAATTCTCTTTCTTCCAAGTATACAGTCCTCACTCACCAGCAAGAATCAGGAATGAAATGAAGCATTGCAACGCATTCAACTGATTCACTAAGGATTTGGTGGTGTTATAAGCTCTGCTTCGTGGATTTCCGATTCTAGGTAAGAACAAGTTTGATAAATGATTCTTGTTATTTCCATTTCTGTTTTTTTTTTTGTGTGGTTATTTTTATGTTCAAATGATGAAACTCTGATTCGAGGGCTAGAAAACTTCAGAAGAAAATAAATGTTTTTCTGGTTTAGGAAAAACTATTTGGCAGATGGGTTTCTCTTCTTTGATACCAACTTTACTCTCTTTTTGTAACAACGTTTCTTTTCTTCCTTTATAGCATTTTCGTTAATAGATCAACTTAGTGTTAATTAGAATTTACTTGATCTTGCGTGCAAATTTTGAACATAAAAATTCAAGAGAAATCATACAAAGAACAGAGCAAGAAACGAAGTAATATTAACAGTATATCAAACTTGCATAAATATATATCATCGTAAACTGTATATAATGTTATGATTAAATTAAAACGGATAATGATCATAGGCTTGGAACACAACTTGTTTGGGTATTTCTTGTTGTCAAGGGGAAAAAAATGAAACAAACCCTTAAGAAACGACCACCACTATTCAAAGACAGTAGATGCATTTAATTCAAGTTTTAATGGAGTTGTGCTTCAATGTGGTTGCTTTGTATTAATATAACCTTTTACTTACTAGGTGCTTGTATTTAATTGATGCAAGTACTAGTTTATTGTTTAAGGGTTCGAAATCTTCAGGTTTGGAGAATGACTGTCTACTTTACTAGATACACGAAATCAGGCATGTTGCGATGACAGCTGTTATAGAGGGGGAAATTTTGGCAAAAATGATACAGTGCTGATTGTTTCTTGTTGCATCTCACAAAGAGAGGGATTTATTGATGAATTGTTCCTTTAGATATTTCTGAATAGAGTTGGAGTCAATTTCTTGACTACTGTTTCAATAAGTTATCTAAATTAGTTTCTGAATTAATTCTTATCAAAGCTTTTTTGTTTATCTGTATTCAACACTTAACTCCTCCTTTATGTATTTTAGGAATGGGAAATTTCGGGTTCCTGAACAATGATATTTGCTTTAATGTGCTATCCCGGCTGCCAACAAAAGATTTGCTTCGACTAAAGTGTGTCTGTAAACTGTGGTGCCAACTTATATCCGACCGCATTTTCAGGCAGGTTTTATCACCAAGGAGAGAACCCATTTCAGGATTTTTCTTCCTACAGAAGTACCACTGGTACTCAGATGATATCAGAACTATTGGTTACATTTCTGTTGAACGGCAAAGTGCTGGGTTGTGTCAGCCAGTCTTTAATTTCCTCCCTGAGGATGTTAAGGTCCTGGCTTCATGCAATGGGCTGATCTGCTGTCGGAGTAGTTTTTTATCACAAGACCCTGCCTTGTATGTGTGCAACCCATTGAGCAAAGAATGGATCAGAGTAAATTGGACCAAACCTGATATAGTGGCTAGTATTGGTCTTGCATGTGACCCGTGTCAGGATACCACAAACAGTTTGAATAATTTCAAATTGGTTAGTGTGCAGCTAGTTGAGACCTGTCCGGAGGATCCGTACTTTTCGTTTAATATATACTCTTCTATTACTGGTTTGTGGGTGAAATCAGAAGAGATTTCCTCTTGTGGAGGCAATTTATATGCAAACAAAGTCATTTTTGTCAAAGGGTACTTGTATTGGTTGAGCAATATTGCCGAAATCCTTGAATTTGATGTAGAAAATGAGATATCCTCGTTAATTGCCATTCCATTTCCAAATTTAGATATGGAGAGTGATCTATTGTATGCACCGTGTATTGGTGAATCCAATGGTCAGCTACATTTTATCTTGGTTTCTGATGATGGACTACTTCATATTTGGACTCTGGAGGATTTCGGATGGAATTTTAAATGCTCAAGGTCTCTAGAGGTGATATTTGAAGAACATCCAAGTCTCCGCTGCAAATCAGACATCATGTGGCTGACAGAGGCCTTGGCCTTTAAAGATGGATATTTATTGATGAAGGACTGTTCCAACATCTACCTGTATAACGTTGAGACAAACAAGATGGATAAAGTTTTGCCTACTTCTGAGTTACACGAATACAGTTTTGGCTCATGCAGTACTGCACTTACATATTCTATGAGCTTGGTTCCTTTAAACTCAGCTTAAGGCTTGCTCCTGCAACCAAAGTCTTTATATTCCGACTTCTGCTATATGGAGGTTTGTTAATAGCCTTAACAGTTGTGCAAGTTTACGCTTGATTTTTGCTGGGTTTTTCACATGTAGCTTGTGCAATATGCAAGTTTAGCTTTCTCCATGTTTCTATTTGTTGCCAACAACATTGAGTTTTTCATTAATGCATATCAACTTTTAGCTTGTATTTTTTTCTTCTCACTGTTGTTGATCATTGACATTGCTGGTAAATGTGTGCTAATTTGTCGGTAATTTGATCAATCAAGCTCTAAGATTTCATTGGCTTAGCTGCTTGCAGACAATATAAAACCAGGGTAGGATGAACTTTATTGTTCTTGAACCAGGATTTGAAGGTAACTTGAACTACTAGATGATTGCTTCCTGAACTCCTGTTTCGACATTGGTATTGAATGTCTTTAACTTTTTCAAATTCTATGTCATAAAAAAAAAAAGAAAAAATTTCAATTTATACATACATACAGACATACATACCTACATACATACACATATATACAGTTGTGTCCACGTACGGGTGATGCAATATGCATGTCCTCTCGAAAGCTTTCCCTTAAAAGAGCCCATTTCGGATTAGCTAACTGTTAACGAGAGAGATTCTTATTTTGTGTTAAAAAAAAAATTAATTTCAAATGAAAATCCCTTTAGAAGTAAAATCTTGAAGTGGGACGATTGACAAACGGAATTCCCGGTAACGATGCACTATACTACATCCGATAAAAACCCAGCTCCTTCTCTTCCAAGTATAAAATCCACTCTCTAGCAACAACTCGGACTCCCACTCATTTCGCATGGAAGAACGAATCAACGCACTGAGAATTTTTGCTGCAGACAGGACAGAAAGAGTGAAAGTTGTAGTGGTGGCGGTGTTGTATGCTCTCCTCTGGGTTTCTGATTCTGGGTAAGGAGAAGTTTGATAAATGATTAGTGATTGTGTTTTTTTGTTTGTTTGGTTGATTTGTCCGTGTTATATACTTTTTTTTTGTTTTGTTTTTTCCTTTTATGTTCAAATGATGAAAACTCTGTTTGGGGGGCAGGAAAACTCAAGAAGCAAAAAGTAAAGGTTTGTCTTTTTTTGGTTACCATATCAAGCTCTGAGTTTCACTGCTTGTTTTCTGAAGCAGAGGAGGAAGTGTGGTTGCCGGATGTTCTACTGTTTGGTCGGAGGGAAAGTACAAGAAAATGCTAAAAAGGAAAGAAAAGAAACATTATTATATAGAGTAAAAACTTGTCTTTATTCTTGTTCTTAAGAGAACAGGAAAAGAAAGGGAAATTGGGTAACACTTCAATTCAGTAGCAAATAAATTTTAAATTCTATAAAGTTAGTAGATGTATTTAATTCAAGTTTTAATTATAAGAGAGTGGCTCTTCCATGTGGTTGCTTGGCGTTAACACAACCTTTTACTTGCTATATTGCTTTTGTTTAATTGTAAAGTGATTGAAAATTTGAAATCTTCAAGTTTTAGTGACGATTGTCTATCTTATGTATTTGCAATTCTGCGTTTGTAATTATATTACTGTTTGTTTGGAGTGTATATCTGGTGCATATGTTCTCATTTTACAAAATACATTGAATCAGATGCATCGTTAGGACAATTAACATAAGAGGGAAACTGACACTGGATATATGTTTAACATTATTTGGCTCCATATAAGAACTGTTGCATTTATCTTATTCAAATAGGAGCTCAGAATATGTTATCATTTGTGTGTTTATGACACATGATATACTGCTCACTTTTTATTTCCTTCTTGCATCTCACAAAGAGAGATTTCATTCATTTTCTGCTGCAACTTATTAAATGAATTGTTTCTTTAGACATTTTTTAATAGAATGGTGGCATTGTGGCAATTTCTTGACTACTGTTTCAATAAATCATCTGAATAAGTTATGAGCTTTTTAGTTTTCTTTTTCTGTACTCAACATTTGAACTACTTTCTGTATTTCAGGAAATGAGAAATTTTTAGTTGCTGAACAATGATATTTGCTTTAATGTGCTATTCTGGCTATCAACAAAAGATTTGCTTTGACTAAAGTGTGTTTGTAAGGGACGGTGCCAAATTTAATCTAAGCACGTTTTCGGGAGGGTTTGGTCATGAAAGAGAAAACCCATTTCAGGACTTTTTCCTCCAACTGAACTACAAATTGTATGATGGTATGAGATATACTGTTTAAATTCCTGTTCAACAGCGAGGCACTGGGCTGAATGAGCCAGTTCTTAATCTCTTCCACGAAGATGTTAAGGTTCTGGCTTCATTCGATTTGCTGTGGGAGCATCTATTTTTCACAAGACCTTGCTTTGTATCTGTGCAAACCAGCGAACAAAGAATGACCAAACCTGATACGAAGGCCAGCATTGGCCTTGCATTTGCCCCATGTCAGGTTACCGCAGACAGTTTGAATAATTTCAAATTTGTTTGTGTGCTGCAATTTGAGACTGGATCTAAAGGTCCATACCTTAAATTTAATGTATGCTCTTCTAATGCTGGTACCTGGAAATCACAGAACATTTGCCATCATGGAGGCGATATAAGCCGGAAAGCAGTCATTTGCATTAAAGGGATCTTACACTGGTTGACTAGTTCTAGTAAAATCCTTGCATTTAATGTACAAGATGAGAAATCTTCAGTAATTTCAGCTCCATTAGCATATTTACCTGCAGATGATGAGCCACTGTATGCATGGTGTATTGGTGAACCGGATGATAAGCTGCATTATGTTATGGTCTCTAATTATGGACTTGACGTCTGGTCTCTGGAGGATTACGTTGAATCCAAATGGAATCTTAGATCCTCAGAGTCTCTAGAGATGATAATCGAAGAAAATCAGTCTCCCCAGAAGACAATATTACATGCGGCCAATGAATTGCTTGGCCTTTAAAGATGGATACGTGTTAATGGTAAACAAGGTGGATGAAGTTTATGCTCGATTTTTGGTGGGTTTTTCACAGGCATATGGCTTGTGCAAGATGAGAGTTTAGCTTTTTCCATGTTTTAGCTGCCCAACAACACAGTAAGTTCTCCATTAATGCAAATTAAGAAGCAATTCATGATGCTGCTCCTGCTTGGACAATGTAGAAACACGAAATGGCGATTTTATTGTTCTTAAGTAAGATTTGATAACCTGTAGTAGTGAGACTGTTAACTCAACAAAACCAAGATATCAGATATCCACAGATGAATAGGAGGAAGCACTGCAATCGCAATGGTGTTTCTTTTTTATTATTATAATTAGGAAAAAAAAATGAGTTGCTTTAAATGGTTTAGGTATGAATGGGAGAAATGGCAACTTCAAGTGCCTACTCTTAACAACAATAATAAGTGTATTCTATTGGGAAAAAAGGTGTCCTCAACACGCTACAATAGATCATGAGTAATATTATATATCTTAATTTTTATCACAATTTTTTATTTCATATTATATGACATTTATTAAATGAATAATAAAATAAAGCGATAAATAATTGTAAAAATTGTCATTATCTTACCATCCACTTCCATGACTGAATTCCACAATATTTAGAGTAGAAAATAAATGAGTAATAATGCTACTAAATAATTCATAGTCATGTTATGTACAATATATAATCTAATTTTTTAAATTTTTCATTGCAAATTTTATAATTCTTATGTTATAATTTCTAAGTTTTTATAATTTTAATTTTTTATTTGTAATTTTTTATACACAACTCATAATTTTACAAAAAGGTTTAAAATAATCACAAAGCATAAAAATAATCACAAAAGAGTTTGAAATTGCAACAAAAGTATGTAAAAAAAAAAGAATAATTAGGAGAATATTCTGCACATCCATAAGACATAAGTATATCCCTATTCTGTTCTATGGATGAGAAGGTGGGGGTAAGACTCTGTTATGCGTTACAACTAAGCTGACAGCCGCTAGATCAAAGCACTTTAATATGCAGAGAAGAGAAGTGAAAGCAAAAATTCTTTTATTGTGAGTACTACACTCGGTTCAGTGTCCTTTGCATGCAAAAAAGAAGTGAAGCAGAGGATGGAAAGAGACACTGAGCATTTTTTATTCAGAGACAGTAGAAAGACGGAAAGGTTCTAGTGGTAGTTTTGCTGTAAGCTGTGCTTCGAGGGTTTCTTACGGTGAGTAAGAAGTTTGATATTGAAAATGAGTATGATTTCCTGTTTGTTTGATTGATTGAACCCTTTTATACCCTTTTGTGTTCTTTTGTCTGTGACTTTGTTTGGAGGGATAGAAAATATTAGATAAAAAGAATGAAATTTGTCTTTTTTTCAGGAAATTCTATTTGGCAGATGGGTTTCTCTTTCTTTTAACATATTAAGATTGTTTGCTATCTGAAGCAGAGAAGGATGTGCTGTTTAGAGGACTAGTGAGCTGTTTGGTTGGTGGGAAAGTAAAAGAATTTGTTAAAAAGAGAGAAAAGAAACATTTTTATATATAAAGTGTAAAATTAATGTCAAAGAGTGGTTTCTTTGTTTTTCCTTTCTATTTGCTGGGTTTCGAACACAATTGATTTGGTTATTTCTTGCTGTTAAGGAGGAAAAAAAAAAGGCCCGTAGTGAGGGCAATTAACACGAGAGGAGGAAAATGGACACTAGGTATTATGTTCCGGCTATATAGGAAGGATGAATTTAGCTCAGAATATGTTATCATTTCTTTGCTTTCTGACACATGATATAGTCCTTTTTGTTGTCTTTTATTTGGTAAATGATACAATGCTTATGATTTCTTGATGCATTTCACAATGAGATATTTTTATTCACCTGTTTCTTGTATTTTCTTAGGTTATTTCTGAATGGAGTTGCTGGCAATTTCTTGACTGCTGTTTCATTAAGTTCTAAATTAGTTTCTGAACTAATTCTTACCAATTTTATTTTTTTTGGTTTCCTTGTATTCAACGTTGAAACTCCTCGTTTCTGCATTTCAGGAAATGGAAAATTTTGGGTTGCTGAACGATGATATTTACTTTGATGTTCTATCCCGTTTGCCAACAAAAGATTTGCTCCAACTAAAGTGTGTTTGTAAACGGTGGTGCCTACTTATATCCAACCCTGTTTTCAGGAGGGTTCAGTCACAAAAGAGGGAACCTATTTCAGGATTTTTCTTTCCCCAGAAGTACAATTTATATTCTGATGATATCCAAAATATTGCCTACATCCCTGTTGAACTGGGAGATGGTGGATTGCATCAGTCAGTCTTTAATTTCCTCCCTGAGGATGTTCTGGTACTGGCCTCATGTAACGGGCTGGTTTGCTGTCGGAGTAGCTTCTTTTCGCAACACCCTACCTTATATGTGTGCAACCCATTGAACAAAGAATGGATCAGGCCTAAATGGGACCAGACCTGATGCAAAGGCCAACATTGGTCTTGCATTTGATCCATGCCGTAATACTGCAGACAGTTGGACTAATTTCAAATTGGTTAGTGTGCAACAATTTGAAAATGGATCAGAGGATCCTTACTTTTCATTTAATATTTACTCTTCTGATACTGATTCCTGGAGGACATCACAAGAGGTTTGTCATCACAGAGGCTGTATATTCTGGAACGAAGTAATTTTTGTTGAAGGGATATTACATTGGTTGACTCATTTTGGTGAAATCCTTGCTTTTAATGTAGAAAATGAGAAATCTTGTGTAATTTCAGTTCCAGTTCCAGAACCAGCTGCACAAAGTGGGATGCTGTTTGCTTCGTGTATTGGTGAATCCAATAATAAGCTGCATTATGTCATAGTATCTGGTGATGGACTTCACATTTGGTCTCTGGAGGATTACCTCAACTTCAAATGGAACCTTAAATGCTCAAGGTCTCTACAGGTGATATTAGAACAACATCCAAGTCTCCCCTGCCAATCATATTTCTCGTGGCCGATGGATGCCTTGGCCTTTAAAGATGGATACTTACTGATGAAGGGTCGTTCTGACATCTACCTGTATAATGTTGAGACAAACAAGATGGATGAAGTTTTATCTGTTTCTGAGTTGCACAAATACACTTTCAGCCCACTCAGTTCTGCACTTCCATACTCTCTGAGCTTGGTTCCTTTAAAATAAGCTTAGCTTAAATCTTGCTCTCATAACCAGAGTCTTTAGTTTTCCATCTTTTGCTGTATTAGTCTTAACAGTTGCAGGGCTTGGAAATTACGGGAGTTCTGCAAGTTTATAGTTTGATTCTTACTAAGTATTTCGAGATGAAAATTTAGCTTTTTCAATGTTTCTATTCTGTTACCAGCAACAATGTATAAGTTTTCCATGAATGCATATTAAGTTTTAGCTTCCAAGTATTCTTTCTTCTTATTGTTCTTCATTATTAATGTTGGTGTTAACTAAAAGCAAATGCTAATGTTATTTATTTATTCTGCATTCTACTAATTTTAAAAAGATTTGATTATACAGAGAAATTTATGTAGAACAGTTGTAATAAAATTATACAATCAAAACTATCTTTTAATAGCACAGAAAAAATTGTGCAGCAGTAGTCATGCCTAACCCCTCTTTCTTTATTGATGAATCTCAAAGTAAAAATATGAGTGGTTAAAATTTATTAGATTTAGATAGATGTATATAGGTACGGATACGGCTATCCTATCTAATGTTTTCTTTTGATTAAATCAGATAATGTAAGGGGATATTTAATATAGTCTGAAAGTTATGAACTACTTGTGTATTTGAGTCAAACATCAGGGGGTCCTCTACCATTTAAAAAAACTTAGGGGCTATTTAGAAGATTATTGGGGGACTTAAAAGCATTACTTCTATTCCGGGCCTACAGTGTTATTTTGTAAGCGGCAGGTTCACAGCCCGACCCGGCCCAAATGGAAAGCATGAGAAACTACTTAATTCTTTCTTTCTCTTCGCAACAAAACCCTAACTTAAACCGCGAGGCCAGGCACAGCAGAGCCTCCATCATCTGCCCGCCGGTGACGCCGCCGATTCCTTACCCGTAAGTCAAGTAGCGTTATATTCAGTTCAATTTCTTGTTATTTTGTAATAATTTGGAGTATTTGATATTTTTTCTTCTCATTTTAGAAAAGCAAGATAATAGACTTTTGTGTTTTTTATCGTCTCTATTGTTGCATGTCAAATTATAAATGGAAAATTTTTTACTTCAGATGTGAAATGCCTTGTTTGGTTCTTCCTGTTGTTGAATTTTTTCTTTTGGGCTTGTTTAAATTTGTGTGTTTTGATCTTTTTCAGAAAATTGGGATAATTTAGGGTTAACTCAAAAATAAGATGAGGTTAGAGAAGTGTTGGTTCTGTTCTTCCACCGTATATCCGGGCCACGGTATTCAATTTGTCCGCAACGATGCCAAGGTATGATTTTTAATTAGGCTGATTTATGCATAATAGGGTGTAAGCTTTGTTCAGAAAAGGCTGTAGGGTTTGACGTGTTCCTGGTCTGGACACGATTTCACCTTGTGATTTCTGGGTTATAAACAAAATGAAAACAATTGATATGCAATAATTTGTCATTGAGGACTGTGTCATGCTTTGGTTTCAGTGTAGTCAGTCACTGTAAAGACTGTCCATCGTTTTATTAAATTTTGATTATGTTATGTTCAGAACTCTTTCTGTTTGATTCTTCATTGGTGGTGCATCCTGACAAGTGATCCTCCATTCGTAGATTTTTCGATTTTGTAGATCCAAATGCCACAAGAACTTCAAGATGAAAAGGAATCCTCGTAAAGTAAAATGGACCAAGGCCTATAGGAGGCTGCACAGCAAGGACATGACTCAGGTAAATGGCTTTCGTTTCGGTATCTCGTTTTGCAGTATCTCTAGTTATGTATTAACTGTTACTCGAACATTTTAATAGGGATTGATGGTGATCTGTTCCTTTCTTTGCCTTTTTCTGTATTATTAGGACTCTACCTTTGAGTTTGAAAGGAAACGTAATAGGCCAGAGAGATATGATAGAAATCTTGCAGAGAACACTCTGAAGGCTATCAAGAAAATCGACAAAATCAGAGTCACCAGGGAGGAGAGACATCATAAACTGAGGTTTGTTATCTTCCCCTATAACTTATTCAAAAGCATAACAAGGTTTTGCATATCAACTGACATTCAATTGGAATATTCTGACAGAATGAAGGGGAAGAAAGCAAAGGAGCAGAAAGAGGCCGCGATCGAATTGGAGCAGAGTATCCACCTGGTCAAAGCCCCATCTGTTCTTGCAGAAGACCAGTCTCTTACTCTTCCAAAGATCAAAGTCAAGGTCCAAGCACAGGCAGAGGAGAATCATGCCATGGAAGAGTAATCTTAAATTTTGGACCCTTATTTTTTCACTTACTATGTTATGTTGCCAAAAAGTTTTGTTACCTGAATCTTTATTTAGGTCTGAAAAAGTGTGTTGTTTTTGCCTGAAATTTTCAACTGTTCTTACTGGATACTGGATACTGGATAGAATGCTTTCATGGTTGTTTCATAGTTTCAGTT
Organism: Melia azedarach; assembly: GCA_028052125.1. NCBI lineage: Eukaryota > Viridiplantae > Streptophyta > Magnoliopsida > Sapindales > Meliaceae > Melia > Melia azedarach. The sequence goes on along the minus strand of CM051401.1, from coordinate 14,123,960 downwards.
CATCTCTATGAGAACAGTAGCCTCAGCTTGACCACCTCAATGTAAAGATCAGAATTTCATTGTTTTAAGCATTTGAGTCAACTTTATTTCTTTATTTATAAACATCACCTGAAAAATTAAGTTTTGTTTTTATTATCTTAATACTTGTGTTTACAAGTCATTTGAATCAATGCCATTGCTATCTTGACAATAAAATTTTCCTTTTTTGATTTTTATTATAGATCATTATCTTGTGGTTTCAAGATTGGATTATAAGGTTATTGTCTTGACCTCGTCTTTTTGTTTTTTAGTTGTTTAGATTTTAGTGATATCTAATTTCTTATAACTCATGGTTTTGACAAACTTATTTCTATTTATATTTTTATGAAATCTTTCTCCTTTCTACAATTGCTTTTCAAAGGTTCTTTGATGCTTTTGGATGACTAGTGTCAAAAAGAATACTCTTTATGTTTTATTTATCAAACATTTTTATTATATTTTTGAATTAGTCAATTCTAAATATTATTTATTTTTAAAATTAAAATAAAATTGCAGCAATATAAATACATTGATGATGAAGCAGGGTATAAAAGTTGATGGGACTGGTTGGTAGAGTGAAAATTTTTGGGATACAATTTCTTCAAGAAGTGGACAGGCCATGTGATTTTTGTTCCTTTGAGAGGAAATTTTTGTTTAGAAACCTCAAAGCAAGTTAAATATAATATCCAGGACCACAACAATGAAATGAACAGAGATGATAGTTATAGCCATATAAAATAAAAATATGTAAAGTGTTAATTCTAACTAATTTGACATCTAATAATTGATGTTTAATTATTTTATGATTAATGTGATAGACTTGGACATAAAGACAAAGAGAAGTTTGAAAAATGAGAGCTTTTCATGATTTCGAGCACGTCACTCATATTTCTATTTAAAATGAAATCATCACCTCGTTTGTACATGAAATTTGGCACCAAATGGGTTAAATAAAAATTGTTTGAAAAATATTTATCTCATGTTAACTTAAACACCATAGAAGAATAAGTGTTTAGCAAACGGTAATAGTCAGCAATCCAGTTGAAGAACTCTCTTTTGATAATGCTACTTACATAAAAGATTTTTCCCTAAATGTTTATCGAAAATAATGCAACATTTATTTATCACGTGGATAATTCAGCATTAGATGGTTCATATGAATGTCATAATCACATAATATGGAGAATGGTCCCCCATGTGTTAAGGCTAATGCAAATGCATCTGCTTGACGACATGAGGTGTACATTACAAATAAACTAAACCTCACCACTGCAAGAAATTAGAGCAAGAAATTTTTCTTACAAGATATCAATATACATTCTACATCGAGTTTCAAAAGAACATTAAATGATACAATTGAGTTAATGCTCTCAGGTTTAAGAACCAATATAATAATAGACTTTGTATACTTCACTTGACTCTTCCACAAGGCAAAATCACATTATCAATCTAGATTTCAATTATTTTTTTCTGGACAGAAGTTTACATTCTAATAAATTGCAAAGCAGTATGAAACACATGCACATACCATCTCTGTTTGCATATTTTTCTCCAGCCGCCGGTGCTTGGAGTTGAAATGCTGTCAGCATTCAAACCAGCCACATCAATCAACAGCAATATATAGAGATCCTATGCATGTATTTGTTTTAGCCAAACTTTCTTTCTTACGCCTTTTCTTTTACTTACACTTCCCAGCTGTGGCGAAATTCCATTCCATGATACTGAAGCAGAGAAAAAAAAAATGATTTAAACAATATGGTAAAAGGTAAAGCTAATCAAGGGCAGCTTTGCTCCTGCGTCCAGTTATTGGCTTCGGTAAGCCATCAAATATTGGTCTTGCGATGGCTACAGTTGAGAGTGCCTGCAAATCAGGCTTCAAACTCCACTTCGAGGTTGGCCAAATAGATGAACTATTGTTGTCCTGCTCTAGGAAGCTTGGCGTACTTGATGATTTACGAACCCCAACTGGCCCATCGGTAATAATAGAATCTCCCAAGTATACAGGAATTGAATTCAGCCATCCTGATTCTGAATCAGTAGCCAATGATGTTCGACTAGCTGACTTTGGCCTCATGGCTAATAAACCCTTCCCTGTTGCAGGCGAAAAATCACTGCTCCCACCACTGTTTTCTTCTTTCAACAACCTTTCAGACAAGCCACCCTTGCATTCAGCATCTGTTTTCTGACGCCTTCGGACTGACTTCTCATTGGATTTCTCTCCCTCCCCTTCTCCAGCTTCAGCAAGAGGCACATAATCAGCCGTTGAACCATTCTCAAACAAGAAACCGTCAACTAAACTTCTGGACTTGTGGATGCGGCTTGAAAATGGATCAGACATTGGTGAGGTTTTGGGAAACTGTCCATCTTCAAAGTAATCTGAACTCCCTGTTCTATAAACTGCCATTTCCATGCCTTCACCTTTACCTTTGTTGTTTGGAGATCTTAGACCATAGAATTTCTGTAAATTGCTCATGGCTGGAGAAACTTTATTTGAACTGCTAGTGGCAGGAGAAACCTTCTTTTGAGATGATTTCATTCCTAGGGACTCTAATGATTGCAACACATTGGAATAGCCTGGGCACGGTGGAGTCTTTTCAATACCATTTTCTCTGCAAAAGATTTCATTGTGGTAAGCAACCATAAATATGGACTAGATTACCAAATATTAGGAGAAACCTACCTGACGTACAACTTTAAACAAACTGACAAGATCCATTTGAAGCTAGGTTATGTTATAAGGATATGTATAACTCAATTGGAAGCTAAAAAAACAGACCACTACTGCTCTAAGCATTGATATTAGGATTAACCCTTGTTGCTAGTCATGATACCCCTAAACAGAAACATTTCATAGAAAATAAGATATGAAGTACCCTCATAAAAGACTCCCTTTCCCAGTCTCACAAACTCAAAATGGTGTCCAATGAAGAGGGAAGGAAAGAAGTGTATATCTAAAGAATTCACCATGATTAAACTTAAAACATCCAAGACAATAAAGAAGACTGAAAAAGAACAATACTATAATTTTCGGACACAAGAAAAGTGGCACACCACAATAAGGACAGTAATTTCTAGAAATGGTAAGTGAACAAACATTATCAACAAGAGGAAAAATTCAAAAAGCAACAGTAACAACATATATGATATATTAGATGCTTGACTTTGCCATCAAAAATCGGAATCCGTTAGTAGCATAATTCCTTCCCATATATATATGTGTGTGTGTGGGGGGGGGGGGGGAAGGGGGAGAGGAAGATCGGGAATCATATTTTTACCCATATGTTTACACTCATTTGTAGATCATTGAATCTATGCACTTCCAACAATTGAGATTGAATCTATCTGACACATGTAATTAATGCTTAATTAAAGCACCATAATTAATGCATATATTAGATTCAATCTCAACCGTTAGAAATGCATAGATCCAACAATTTACAAATAATATAAACATATGTATACAAATATGAGGCTTTTAATCCTTCCCCATATATATAAAAGAAAATTGTGCCTTCCAGAAATATGGAAAAAGGTTACCACAATAAGACACGTCTCAAATTCTTCATGAGACCATTAACCTCCACAAAAGAGTATTACGATATATCATTAAACAGTATCCATAACATTCATTAGGTAGCAACATTTCCCAAATTGATAAAAGATTGAAAACCTGAAGTGACATCAACTTTTAGACATAAGTAAAAATCTTACATTCAGGATACCACAGATGGAATGTAGCAAAACCACTAAAACAATGAGACAACTGTACATGGCATTTATATGAACATGTATTGTTAATTAAAAGCTTGAGTTTTGTCATAAACCCTTTATTCAGTCACATATCAAGTCCTTAATTCACTATTTGTACTTTATAGGTAACAGTTGGTACAACCACCTGTGGCCTGCATTTCATCTTATTCATATAAGTAGGCATATAGGCATAACAACTAGATGGTGCTTCAGAAAAAGGAAAAACCAACAACTTTTCCCAACATTATCAACTTCCCACAACTAAGCACCATGAACTCTTATGACACCATTGTCAACCAACAAGGAAAACAAACAGAATTATTTTAGCGAGCAGAAAGAATAGTAATTTTCAGACTGCAGCTGCACCACTCTTTCCCTCCAACAAGAGCATAAGGTGACAAAAAGTAGATCATCAGTAAACACACACTGGGATGTAATTATACACGTGCATTATAATAGTAAGAAGCAATGTTTTCGAGTATTTCAGTATCCTGATGGAAGCAAAAAAAGATCTGCACCTCCAATAGTCAAATACTTCATGTAGCATATCTACTCAAGAATTGCACTAAATCACAAAGGTAAAGAAAGTACTAATAATAAAGTGTTTTCTCCTAGCGTATTGGTAAAGTGTGTGAATTACTCTAACAAACTACATAGGAAATTGTGGTAAACACTTAGGAAGTGTGGCTTTAAACACTCCTTAAGACTCAACTTTTCCTGAGTGAGAAGACGGAGCACATCAAAAAATGGAGGTCAATGAAAAGGCAAAAAAATATGAAGACTTGAGTGTTATAGATATACCCTGAAGATGAAGAACCGTTGGACAAACAGGGAGATGGCGGATGTCTTCCTGGTAAGGGTATCTGCAACGTTTTCAAAGCAAACATTTGAAGATCTGTAGCCAACCCATTTAATCTTTTGATGTCGGAAACCTATTCATTTCCAAAATCTCACCATTAGCCACAAAAGCAAAGAAACAAAGTTTCAGCATCCACTGGCAAAGTGATCAAAATCAATCAATAAAAACACAACAAATAAATGAAAAAGAACAATTTCAACATCCATTTCACAAGACCCAGAACGTGAATACATTCGATTTCTTTCCTTGACGAAAATTATCACTAGATCGTGACACAAAGAAGCAAATCCACATCAAATTTCAGGGGAAAAAATCGATACCTCGACTCCATACTTAATTGCCACACCAGCAAGAGTATCCATTTTCGAAACTTGATGCTCGATATAATTCCGACCATTCGCAGCGCCTCCTCCGCCGCCTGAATTACTTCCATTCGAAGGAGACATTTGGGTTTTAGCCCGATTTCCTTCTTCTTCAACCAAAACCCAAAACCCAATTCCAGATCAATGTTCCCTCTAAGAACACAAAGTGAGATTCGACTCAGACTTTTATCAAACTCTCCCTATTTAATATTAATAATAATAATAAACTATCGATTCGCCATTAAAATAAAAATTAAAAATTAAAAAGATAAGTCCACAAGATGTTACATGTTAGGCCAAGAAGGGAGAGAAGGAAAGAGACCTCTGAAAGAGTTGGAACAGTTTCAATTACGATTATTCAACTCAAATACTTTGGATTTTTCTTTGTTTGCTTTGCTTTTGTTTTAATTAAAAGAGAATTTCAATAATTGGCTGATAAAAGGTTTTACTTTTCTCGACTTACAGAGTAAATAAAATATTTTTCTCGACGCGGTTTACCGTAAGGGTGACTACCGACAACCGACAACCGACAACCGACGAAGGAATCACACACACCCCAGCTGAGCTAAGAAGAATTTAAGAGCGATGGCGTCTCTGAAAGTCCTATCCTTTTTGAATTTTTTATTTCATTTTATTTTAGGGTTTAAAATTCATTTCATCACATGCGCTATTAACTCCTATTTTCACTACATATAAATATAATAATATAATATAAGAATATTTTTATAAAATTATTCATAATTTTATTAGACAATCTCATGAAAAACATAATGGAATTTTTTTTCTCACACAAGAATTTGTCTAAAATACAAATTTTTTAAAAAAGTTATGTAATCTCAATTATGAGATTTTGATATATATTTGTGTGTTATTTTAATTGAGATTTAAAATTTTTAACCCATATGAAATTAAGTTATGAAATTCATAAATGACATTTATTAATAATTATCATTTATAAGCTAATAGTTAAATTCATATATTAGTAGTTGATGTAGTGACAAAATCAAGATGAATATATTTATAGAAGTGTGAATCGATCCTTGGAAGTCAATTAATATGCCATACTCTCACATGATAATAATATTTTTGATAACTCAAATAATTTACTATTCAAATTATTTATCTTTTATTTATTTTATTTTATCATCAGAAATTAATTTCAAAAGATGAGGAATTTCAGATCAAGTGGAAGTTCAAACATAATTTATCAAGTTGAAATTTTTATCTTTTATTTTATTATTTTATTTATATATTTTTCAAACTAACCACTAGTTGTAGTAGTCTTATTAATACTATTTAATTCTAATAATTATATAATATATTTTTATGGATAATAAAATAATATAATTATGATTTTAAATAATTAAAGACAGCACACCCCAAACCTAATTTATTTAACTAAGGTCTCCCACTGCTCTGAATCATTGCTGAACAATGAACATCATTCTTAATGATACATTCTCTTCGTATGCTCTTTTTTTTTTTATTTTTTTTATTATTTAGAGATATTATAATATATCCCTAACTTTTAAAGAAAAAAAATATTCCCTATATTTTCAAAATATTATATTCTCGTTGACTTTTAAAAAAATAAAAAGACCCCTTATATTTTAAGAAAATAAGAAAATTATCCCTAAACTTAAAACTTCCATTAATTTAACTTATTATAATATTATTATTTTAATATTTAAATTTTACTAAATTAACAAAATAAAATATATTTTACTCATTATTTATAGTATATTAAGAAAAAATATTTAAATAAAATAAAACTAATAAATTATAATATATGAATTAAATTTAATGTTGTATAAATACTAAAAAATTTATATATTAATTTGTAATAAACACTAAAAAAGATAGAAAAAAAGAAGGTTAATAATATTACAGTATATAATTTTATTTAAATTAATTATTAATATTTTAATTTGAATAAATAATATTTTTATTTCTAACATTTTTTTAAAAAATAAAATAAAATAAATTTATTTAAGTTTAATATTTTAGTCCTACATATATTAGAAATAAGGATTGGATTGTCAATAATAAATAAAATATATTCAATTTTATTAATTTAATAAAATTTAGGTATTAAAATGATAATATTTTAGTCAATCAAACTAATGGAAGCTAAAATCCATGAAATATCTTCCTATTTTTTGAAAAGTTAAGAGGTATTTAACACTCTCTAAAAATTTAAGGGGATATTTGCTCTTTCCATAAAAATTAATAATAATATTTTAACCGATCAAACTAATGAAAGCTTAAGTCTAGAGAATATCTTTCTATTTTTTAATCAGTTAAGGGATATTTAACACTTTCTAAAATTCTAGGAGGATATTTGCTCTTTCCATAAAAGCTAAGGGGATATATTACAATATCCCCATTATTCAAAATAAACTTTTACTTTCAATTCATAAAAGCTTCAGTTTTATTATTACAGTTTAAATTGGCAACAAGGAAAACACTTCAAAGCAACAAAACAAATGAATAGAAACAGAATTGAAGAGAGACAACCTAGCAATAAGCAAACAGTGTGGATGGCTTCAAATGATGAATCTGAATCATCCAGGGTTTCCACTTTGAAACCAGTCCGATCTTGACCATCAATGGCTCCATTGTTGCCTGCTTAACAATTGACAACGAGAAACGAAGAAAATATATAACAAAGATGATTATTTATAAATATCACCAATATTTTAAAATGATCTTTGTCAATTTTCAACCATAGAAGATCAACAATTAGCCAATCATCCAAGAAATAGAACAATGCCAAAACAACAAATTTTTTCCCAATAAGCAGCTACCTGCTGTAGTAAGAAGGTCATTTCATTACAATCAGCTACTATCTTTTCTTCCTTCAAAAATGTAGATGTTAGTCTTTCTCTTAATACTCATATCTAAGACACTCCAAATTTTTATTTTGGGATAATTCTTGAGGTTATACTAAGTTCCTGATTCTTGAAAATCAAATCAGTCTACTAGTGATGCTTATGTTCATAACATTAAGGCCAACATAAAAGATGTTGATTGGATCCTACTGAAGCAGATTGTGGAAAAAACTCAAGGTGGAGTGGAGCAGCTCAGCGGGAGGAGTGAGATAATAAAATGAGAACTAAGAAATGTTTAATAAAATAACATTAGATGCCAAATTGCCATCCAAAGTTTCAGCAGAAACATAATAACAGAAAAGCAAATGAAAGTTATTAGCTGCTGTTCTTGCTCTATTAAGCACTTCTACTCAAGACAGCAACAATTTTACTGAGAAATCAGCAAAATGCAACTTCTCTGATATGGACATTAGTTCTCTGTACCTCCATAGAGATATTATCCATCTTATGATTCCACATAAAAAAGTTTACTAACCATAATGTAATGTAAAGTCTGAATAAAAATTAAGGAGAAAGTGAGCACTTACCATTTATCCAAGAAGTACTGCATCCCAATAAAGTCGGATGACTGATGAGATCAAACCTGGGACAAAAAGCCTAGCCCTGCCCTTGTCAATGAATGAATTGAGATAGAACAGCTCGGAAATGCTTGAACAAGTCACAGTGATAGCTCTCCCCATATAACTAAGATCCAAAATACCAACTTTCAGCCCAAGCACCATATCAACAACCACACCTCACCTACTGACCCTTTTATGAACAAAGTGAAAAAAGAAAGAAAGAGGAAGGCTAACAAGTACAATAGTTCTAATCGCTCTCTCCTTGTAGCAATTTACAAAGAGTGAGGGCATATGATTGTGTGTGATTAAATGGAGCATTCATAGAATCGCCACCACCAAGAACACCCTTGTCTCACATAACAAAAGCATCAATTAGTAAATTCACCGCATCCAAGTGATACAGAAAAGTAATTTAAACTAGCACAAAGTTGTAATGAACCAAAACCACCATGTAAGCAAACATAGACCATTAAAAGCAAAGAAAAGAAATTAGAAAAGCAGGAAACAGCGACAAACTTAAGATCAACTACATGAAGCGAAACAAGGCTCATTAACTCAATTTTCTGCTTCTAACACACATGTATATATATTCAAAATTTCAAAAGAGAACTTCTCCAAGATAATAAAAGAAAGATACCTTAAGCCAGAAGGCCAAATTCTTTTGTCACAACTGATTATTAAAACAAGTTCAAAGGAGATATACAAAGAACAATGTGGTAGTTCTTTAATCAAATTAAGGCACAAGAAATATATTATTTCCCAACAAAAAATTCTGTCCTGATGAATTTTCTGCATCTAGCTGATTTGTCATGCTGGAACTGAGTCTAATAATCCCTACTGAACAAATAAATTGTTTTAAACGGACAGTCGATCAAGCCCCTTCCAGGACATCTCCTTCAACCTTCTCTCCGCCTCATCCATCCCCAAACATTTGTAAAGACCATATTTTAAGACATCATAAGTCCATTGGTTGGTCTCATAACCTTTCTGACGCATTGTATTGAATAATTCACAAGCATGATCTATCTCACTCATGCTTAGTTGTCTCACTAACATATTATAAGTATATGTGTCAAGTGGGAAGCACTGCTCAATCAATTTTTGTACATCCTCAATATCTCGGCTGACTTTAATACGGCCAGAAAACACTCCAATGAGCTGGCCAAGCAATGAAATCTTAGATGTCTCAGTCTGCAGACCTCTCAACCGAATCCAAGCATCACAGAGATCTTGAGTTTTCAGAGAATGCAACAAAAGGATATTACCAATAAAGGATGTAACATGACGCCCGACATTCTCCAAGTCATTAATGACATGTACCACCATATCATATTTTTTAATTGAGCATAGCACCTTTATAATTTCTTCATAACATTCCATGCTAGGAATCATTCCATCATTCTTCATTTTCTGCATGTACTCAAATGCAATATCTGCTTTCATGGCTTTGCTGAGACCAACAATCAGAGTGTTGTATAATTTTCTCCAGATCCTTCTTCTCTGGTGCAGATCATTGAAGAAATTCAGAGCATCAGAAATCCTTTCACTCTTTAGATAACTCTGCAACATAAGAATGTGAGAACTCAGAGTGGGTTCAATTCCACTTCTCCGCATCATCTCATATACTACTCTAGCTAGCTCAGGCCGTTTGGCATGCCCAGCTCCATCAATGAAGAAGTTATAGATCTCAAAATCAGTTTCTTGCCGAGACAACTGCATCTCCAGAAATTGCAAGTATTGTTTTTCTGGATTTTCCATATTGCAAAGACAACAAATAACAGCCCTGAATACCTTTCGATTTGGCTTGTGATGCTTTCCTTGCATTTCAATAAGAAGTCTAGCAGCTACATCTCCCTTATTTGATTTGATAAAACCATGTATCAACTTACAGTAAGAAGATGCTGACATAACTTTATTCATTCTACTGAGTTCCCCAAGGATCAAATATCCATCTTCTACCCTCCTTGCACTGCATAAAGCAGATATAAACTTATCATATGTGGAATCAGTTGGCATAATATTCCGATCCAGGGCAAAAAGGACCAAATCTTTCATCTTCTCAAGCTTTCCCTCCCTGCACAAAGCATTAGCAAGTATCCTAAAGGTTTTTCTACCAGGGAAAAAACCTTGGTCAATGGAATTCTGTAGCAACTGATAAGCTTCATCGGTACTGCCATCTCCGCACAGTGTATTGATCAAATAGTTGTAAACCATGCCATTAGGGGAAAGCCCAAATTCTGAACTTGAATTGTACAACTCAATCGCAATATCCACCATCCCAGCTTTGCAGAAAAAACATAATGCATTATTTATGGTAACCCTGTCAGGAGAAATCTGATTCTCCTTCATCTCCCCGAACAAATCAAAAACCTCCATCAGCCGGTTCTCTCGTAAAAGCCTAGACACCAAAATATTATATCGAAACACTTCTGGAACATACCCTTCTAAGGATTTCTTAGTCTTCAAAAACTGCAGAGCCCCATCTAACCTCCCAGCCTGAACAAGATTCCAAAGCCAAACACCATAAGCTTGCTCCAATTGCACCACACCACAGTCCCCAAATTCCTCCAAGATTTTACCTGCTTGCTCTAACTTATTATTTTTACAAAGTGCATCCACAACACTACTTATCATATACCCGCTCACCGGTTGCTCCTCATTCACTAGCCGCTGCAAATACTCCACTGCCTCCTCTAATTGCTTCTTCTTACACAAACTCTTCAACATAATTGAACGAGTAACAGCACATTCAAAACCCCTAAAAGAAATCTGCTTAGAAATCACATCAACTGCATGAAAAAAACCCTCTTCCACTAAAGCATTCAAAAGCACGTGATAGGAATACTCATCCAAGTCGAAACCTTGAAACCGCAATTTACCAAACAGTTGGAGGGCGATTTCGGGTTTCCCAGCTAACGCATATCCCATGACCAAAGTGTCGTTAAATCTCACCGGATGATAATATCTACCTTTTTTGTAATTCTCAAGGAAATCCAACATCAAGGGCATGAGTTTAGCTCTCGACAGTATCTTAAAAATGGCGTGAAAAGTTGACCGAGTATGGCGATAACCGGGCTGGCGACCGGCCCAGTCGAAAAATTTGAGGCAAGAAAGCACATCCTTCCCTTTTCCATAAGCCAATACGTCGAGGACGAAAGCTTCAGAAAGACGAATACCCAGCTGGGAAAGTGCAAAATCAGCGGCAAAACGCGAAGGCAAGTCGTCTTCATCGTGAGTTTTCAAGATCTCGAAAATTCGATCCAATAAAGCGCTGTTTTGGGGCTTGTAATTGAACCATTCTTTGAACGAAATAACGACGTCCCTGGCGTTTAAGCTGTTATACCCTTGAACTCCTGCTACGGTAGTTGAATAACAGGAACAAGAATTTCTCAACGACGAACACTGAATATCAAATTCAACGAATATGGGTCTGCTTTTAACGAGGAGAGGGGAAATAAAAGCCCTGCTTTTGCTTACATTTTTTAGCGAAAGCATTAGTGAAGTGTTGAGAAGTTTTTATTTGAATTTCTGGATATGTAAGCAGTGATTTCCTTGATTGCTTCTAGTTCAACCACCGGCTGATGCTGCGGATGTACGGATGATGCGGAGTAATGAGAGATGAAGGTGTCTGTGTTGCGATTATCTTCTCTCACATTAGCGAACGCCGTTGTCTAAGGGACGGACGATTGGAAAGAGAATTCCACCATATATTTAGACAAACAAAATTTGGCAACTCTAGGAGGATTTAAATGAAATTAAGGATTTCATATTAAACTACAGCGTAATAACATACGGGTCTCTAATTATTCACATTTTCTCATATATGTCTTTTATTTCGTAGGCCCCTAACCTTGACCACTCTACACTCTAGGGATCTACTTAACATGAATATAATATAAATTCAGCGAGCCCTATATTAAAGTTTTTTACACGTAAATTTATTTAAGAAATAACTACCGACCTAAATTATGTTACCGTGTTTTAACTCATCTATAATTCAATAAATTTATTTTATATTTTAAAAAGTATTTAGTTATATCTTTTATATTCTATTTTTATATTGAGCAATAAATATTATAAATATTTTTAAAATTATATTGTTAAAAAAATTAAAAACATAACAGGGTTATATTTTGTTTAACTAGAGTATGATATTTTTACCTTTTTTTTAATAAATTTTTAAATTGATTGATAAATATCACTCTTAAAATATTAAATTTTTATTTTTTACTATTATTTTGAACTCGAAATGATTTAATAGTGTTAATTAACACTTTTAATTATTCATACTAAAATAATTGAAATATTTTTTAATGTTAATTAAGTAGTTTGATTATTTAAATTGATTCAAAAATAGTTTGGTTATTTAAGTTGGGTTAATAGACTGATAATTCGTTTTAGTGAGTCCACATCCAAATATTTGAGGTTAATATGAATATAATGTATTTAATAATAATATTAAAATCAAGATATACCAGTCTAATCCAATTATAAAGAATTATTAAGTAAGTTATAATTGTATTACTTATTTAACATATTTTAATATATTTATTATATATTTTTTGAATATTTATATTATTATTTGCTCTAATACTAATAAGTTACAAACATAATGGAACCTTTATAAAATATGAAAAAATATATTTATTAAATATAATTGACTTAATACAATATTATTATTAAATAATTAATCAGTATCATAAATAAATTTATATATAAATAACTATAACTTTAAATAATTATTATCATATTCACATTATTTATTTAATATTATGTGATCTTAGCTTAACTCACACCTCGTTAACTTCGCGGTAGCCACGTGTTCAGTTTGGTTATAATGTTACAAAGTAGCACTCTTAAGAGTTAGGAGCATAGTTAATAGCAATTGATAAATTGTAATTATTATTAAGGGGAATTTTCACATACCTCCCCTGAGGTTTTCCAAAACCACAAGTAGAGGGAAAGTATGACGTAATTCACACTTACCTCCCCTCCTACAGTAATTTCATTTAGTTGACCGTGCGTTGACCTACTAAAAAAATCAAAAAGTCTAAAATATCCTTAACAAAAAATTTTAGTTATTAATGTTTAATTATTTTATTTTTAATTGCTAAAATTCAAAAAATAAAAATAAAAAAATATATATATTTTCTAATAATATTTTTTTAATTCATCAATGAAAAAAAAAAGACAAATACTAAATTAAGGGATTTTCATACTCTCAAATTATATACATTATAAAACATGTCAAGATATATTTAATTCAAGTATATAATTTGAGAATGTGAAAATCCCTTAATTTAGTATTCAGTCTTCTTTTTTTTCATTGGTGAATTAAAAAAATATTATTAGAAAGTATTTTTTTATTTTCATTTTTATTTTTTGAATTTTAGCAATTAAAAATAAAATAATTAAACATTAATAACTAAAATTTTTTTGTTAAGGATATTTTAGACTTTTTGATTTTTTTAGTAGGTCAACACACGGTCAACTAAATGGAATTACTGTAAGAGGGGAGATAAGTGTGAATTACGTTATACTTTCCCTCTACCTGTGGTTCTGACAAACCTCAGAGGAGGTATGTGAAAATTTCCCCTTATTATTAAAAATGATTTAAAATAGGGACTTGAATGTAATTATGCCTTAGGAAATTAAAATTTTATACGTGTCTCTTGTGCATTTACTATACCCTTTAAATTATACTTTTAATTGAGTTAATCGAAAAGGTGCAATTTAAGAAAAAATAATTAATTAAAAAGAAAAATAAATAATAAATTCTCCAAAGTATATATAAACAAAAATCATATTAAAAAATTAGTGGAAATTGGTAAATATTAATATAGGTTATTTTGTTCATAATAACTGAAAAATTAAATTGACGGTTTGTAGGTATTTTTTTTAAAAAAATTATACAATTGAAATTAATATTTTATTTAATTTTAATATAACGAGTGAGATTTTAACTTTTGACTCTTTGACTGATATAAGAAATTGTTACTGTTCGTAACTATTTATGTCTATTGCAAGAATTTGAAGTTATGACAATATTATAAATAACTTAATGTTAATTTAATGACAAATAAATGATAACAAATACTAGTTTAATCAATAAATATATTTGGATATGTAACATAATTATGCATGAAATTGATTTTTTTTTTTGAATTTTTTTAAAGCAACCAAATAAAATTTCATTCCATCTAAGAAAAAATTACTAACATCACAACGACAAATTTATACTATTATATATAAATATACTATAAAGATTAATAACAGTAATCAATCAAATAGAATTTAAAGCTATTGAGATCTAAAGAAAAAATAACATAACACTCTTATTATTGGTATTTTTTGACAAATAAATGATAACAAATACTACTTTAATCAATTAATATGTTTGGATATGTGACCCAATTATGCATGAAATTGAATATTAAATTAATAAAATAGTGTCGCATGATATTATCATTCACCATAACTTAAATTATCCACAGTATTTTTAGGCTTTACAACTAAATATATAATATAATAACTCCTTGTCCTGAAAATTTTATCGATAATATTATTGCTATAACACCTTGTTGATTTTTTTTATTGATAATAAGTATTCTATGTTTGTATTTTTAAAATGACAAGAAGATTTGATAACTTGAAGTCTAAATATTTAAAAATAAATAAAAATATTAAATATTTTTTTAATATTTTTGTCACACAAAAAAAGAATAATGTGTATTTTTATTTATAAAAAAATACTAATAATTATAAACTCAATAATAATTTAAAAAAATCATATTTTATAAAATTCGAATGCTTAATTATTAAAATAAGAATATTGTATTTCAATACTATTATTATCATTATTTTTTGTAAATATAATATCTATCAACGACAACATCAACATCATATACCTCTGAGATAAGACTTATATTTTCATTCCTTTTTTAAGGTATAATATTTATACAGATCCTTATTTTTATAATTTTTTAAACAAGGACATAAAGGATCCATTTGTATCCATTAAGCCCCTAAACTATATTCATCACAATGACTGAAATACCCTTCTTCACAACATGATAGATTGCAGTAGAAATACAAAATAACTTAAGTACCAATGATATAACTTTTAAATAGAATTTTTTTAAATATATTTTTTACTCTGCAAAATTTTTTGTAAAAATTTATTAATGATAAAATTTATTAAAAATAAATTTTAAAAAATTTAAGTAATTATTTTAATAAATAAATATTTATTATTCTATTTTAAAAAAATAACAATAACTTTTTAAAAATAAAATAAGAGCTTTTATATAATTTTATCTTTTAAAAAAATTAAAAAAAATTCCTATCAAATGTTTGAATTTTAGATTTCTTTTTAATAAAAAAATAATAATTTTTTTAATTGTCAAAACTAAACAGGAGCCTAAAATTCAATATTGCGAGGGTAATCTGGTCACGTCGAGGAGATCACTGTTGGAGACCTATTTGAAACAAATACATAAAAAATGCAAAAGATAAGGTATCTGTATGTTATTATCATCAACTTGGTATTTTTAAATAATATATTGTAAGTACAGGTCTTTTTTTGTCTTTTAACACTTTTCACACTCGGCGTCTAGATAGCATAGTATACGTCTAGTCATAGTCGGCGTGTATTATTACCACTTTAATATTTACCCGTCATCGTCTTATTATTTTATTAACCATATGAAGAGACCAAATTGCCCACCGCTTTTGGTCCTCCTTGGGTTCTCTTTTCCATTTTCTCTCAATTTCTTTCCGCAAGTTTTAAAACCTAAAGGAAGCAAAAGGTCTCTCTGTCCAATTGTTTCGTTCACATGTCTTTCTCCGGCGGAAACACCGGTGGCGCCGCCGCCGCACCATCGCAACCGCAGATGTATTTCTGCTACGAGTGCAATCGAACCGTCAGGATTACTCCATCTCCATCCTCCGATCTTTTGTGCCCTTCTTGCAACGGAGGTTTCCTTGAAGAACTTGAAAATCCAAATTCTAACCCTAATCCTAGCTTTAATCCTAATCCTAATCCCAATCCCATGGACGCCTTCTTGCTAGACGATCTATCCACGCTTTTGGGTATGGGTCCCAGCCGGTCGTTCAACGACCCGGCCGAGTTCAATCCCTTCCTCTTTCTTCAGAACTATCTCCAAACTCTCAGAGCTGGCGGTGCGAATATTCAATTCGTTATCGAGAATAGTTCGTCCATGGACCCCACTGGCTCCGCGACCGCATTTCGTCTCCCGGCGAATCTAGGTGACTACTTCATCGGCCCGGGCCTTGAGCAGTTGATCCAGCAGCTGGCCGAGAACGATCCGAACCGGTATGGGACGCCGCCGGCATCAAAATCAGCGGTGGAGGCGCTTCCGAATATCAAGATAACGGAGGAATTGATGGGTTCGGATTCATCTCAGTGTGCGGTATGTAAGGATAGCTTTGAGTTGAACGAAGTAGCAAGGCAGATGCCCTGTAAGCATATATATCATTCGGATTGTATTATCCCTTGGCTTGAGTTGCACAATTCGTGTCCTGTTTGTCGGTATGAGTTGCCCACTGATGATCCTGATTATGAACAAAGGCGAAATGGTAATAGTAATGTTGGTAACAATAATAATAATCAGAGTTTCAATATGGGGTTTGGTGCCAGTGGTGGGTCGGGTGGAAATGGTGGTGGGAATGGAGGGAATCCTGAGACTCCTAGGACGGTGGAGCGCAGGCTTAGAATTTCTTTGCCATGGCCTTTTAATGCACTTGGTTCACGTGCGGATAACAGTGGGAACAGTGGCAGTGGAAGTGGAAGTGGCAACAACGATGGAGATTCCAACTCAGGAAATAGAGGAGCTGAGCCTAGGCAAGAAGATCTTGATTAAGAAGAAGACCATTGGTATTGCACTTGTAAACACAGAGCATGCTTATCTCATCCTTATTACTATTATTACTATTACTATGTTTTTCTTTTAATTTGTTCCAATTATTAGCTGTCTTCCGCTTGTAAACATGGTTCCATTTTTTCTGATATTAGGACCCTGCTGTCTAAAGTTTATAACCTGGATGATGGTTGTGACTTGTGAGTGACGTTATAGTTATGTAGATTTTGTTTATGCAGAGTGTTGTACTATCAATATATACCTTGAATGCTGAACTGTGTTTGATATATAAACTTGAGTTCCTTATGCAGTTTTTGTGTGATTATGCACTTTGTTGGTGAATTTGTATATTTATCATTTGGATTAATAAATAAGAATGATGATGCTGCTGAGGATTAGGGATGAGGTTGCTTCTATGAAGGGTAGAATCTTGAATACTAGCTGTCAGGGGCTTGTAGTTGCATTGTTCATTGCGGACATATAGTAGTCAGCCTAATGGATATTAGGTTGAAGATGGATTTAACTTTAAGATGCTGCTTGAGGTCGGTCTAATTTTTTTTTTAATGTGTGAAATTAGAGTGATTACTAACATCTTATAGAGAGACTGATGGTTGAGTTTTGGGACTTGTGCCATTGTAGTGATGGAGGCTTGCTTGAGTGCCAGCTTCTTTGGAAATGATTACTTAAGCAATTTGATCACCATGAGTTGTGTAAGATCAGCTTGCATTGCTACAATTGAACCCATCCAAATATGATGATGTGCTTGTAAAGTTCTTGACCTGAGCATGCCAATTGCCCGTGAACTCTGAGCCTGAGGGATCTGAGAAATTGTCTCATTTCATAAACAGTGGAAAGTTTTCTTTTGCAAAGAAGTGAAGAGGTCTAAGAAATTTCAACAATAGCTGGATCATTTGAATGTTTGAAGGGTTTTCAGAGACCTCTAGCTTTCTTGAAGGCTTGACTACCGCAGGATATTTATTATGTTGGGAATAATTGTTGATTTAAATGTTTGGATTATATGATTATTGCTACTCGCAGGTGAAGGGAAACATCAGTGTCATTTTGAAAACCAACTAGTCACGACTCTATGATCTGTTTTCTCTCGGCTAAGCTTAGTCAATATAAACTCAAAATCCTGGGACTATAGTATTCATTAGAGCACGGTGAAATATTTGTATCTTAGCTGGTGCTGCTGCCACTGCCACTGCCACTGCCACTGCCACTTTGGTTCTGCAGTAAAATTTGAAACTGCAGTTTTGCTGGTAGCTGCTTGGAGTTATATTGCAATGAAAGCCCCCAGTTCTCACTTGTTTTGGACCTTTGGCAGTTAGACATCATGCTTAGCATAGAATTAAGCACGGAAATATATTGCATGCTTCCTCTTTTATTTTATTTTATTTATTTATTTTTCTGTATGTGAAAGTTGTCCTTGAAAAATCTGTAAACTTTGTGATCATGGCTGCCCCATTGTAAACCTTTTGATCTTTTCCCATGTAGCTCTACCAGTACCTAGAGGTTCATCCTTCTCCTGAATGTCAATTACAATGTTCAAGGGAGCTTTCATGTACCCTCAAAGCTTTTCTTTCATGATTCTAACTTTTGAATGCCTCACTCAATGTCCACAAATTGATCCTTCTCATCAGTCAAGCTAAGCACCACCCTGGCCATCTGAATGCTATAACTTTTATGGCATCTTTACACTTGTCTCTTCATCCTTTTACAAGTTGGTTGCTCACATGAAGGGAGGGAATCTTGATTCCATATTTCGATGAATATTTTCTCCGATTTGGCAATGGTCACGTTCCATAATAAACCTAGGTAAATAGCTAGTTGTCACAGCTTTCGAAACTTACTCTACTCTCTAAGGACACTTTTTCTCTTTTCACTCTACTGGGACACTAGTACTCTTTTTCTCTTATCAGTGAGCAAATTCATCTCTCTAAATTATTGAAATAATAATATAGAGGTAAAGTTTGGGAGAATCAGAAAAACTCTATTAATTTCTAGATGAATAATACATACCAAGGCTTTTCTATAAGAACTAGTTTCAGTGAATGGCTAAGATTAATTCACATGTGTGTCATCTAACAATACAAAGATTGTCTAAATCTTCCATTAGCATGTTTACAGTATTATTATTATAATCTTTACAGTAAATATCCCTTAGATTATTCCTGTGCTTTTCTAATCTTTATGAATAAATAAGCAGCATGCTGTTGTAAATTCTTTGCCTGGATTGCAAGTGAGTAGTGAACTTGTTGAACTTTGGATTGCGCCTCATTCTGTGTGCAACCTTACATGATGTGTTGTGCATCACAAAGCCCTCTCCAAATTAGAAATGTGAAACCTCTTTCTAGGATAACCCTTGAGGCAATATTTTTTACTTTTAGTTTGTTGTCACTGTGGTAACCAATGGCTCTTTCTCAGTCCATGCCCAAAATAAACTTCGCAATTTGACTGTTTAAGAGCTTTCTTGATATGAAAATTCTGTTGGCATTCTCTTTGTAATTTAGTGGTTATAATTTTGTATTGGTTGCATCATGTTAAACAATATTTAAATTGGATGATCAGCCAAAATTAGAGGAAAAGAATAGTAACTGTATTTGTGCAACGTTGTGATTTGTTTAGTTGGCATATGGAAGTTAGAAATACATAGAAAGGCAGCATGAAAAGATTAAAGCTTTGTAGTCTATAAGATGAGAAAAATGTTGTCTTTAACAAGTTGGATTTAAGTTTCCACTACATTGTACGTCTTTGTACAGCTCTTCATTTTATCTAAGTTTTCTTGTTTCCTATTAAAAATAATAATTTTCCATTTTATTTTTGCTCGTGTGGTGTTGCATGAGTTAATCTATTAGATAGGAAAGTGATAGGGAGGCATAGAGGATTCGGTTATTTGAATGCTACAAGGAAGTAGTATGGTTTGCAATTGCAGGGCAAGAATGGCCTGTTGTTAGCTGCTGTTCTAGGCCATATGCCAACTTGGACTATCTTGTTTTGTTTATCTCTTAACTCATCAACTCTACTGCATCCAAACGCTTCTAGTAAACAACAAAGAAATAAGTTAGTCATACCATCAATAATTGTAATTGCAATGAAGCACGACCTCTTCTTGCTAGGTATATGTTTTCATGTTTATAAGAGCAACGCTTAGCATGCGAGATATCAATCATATAATTGTATTACCACTGTTGTATAGTTGGAATTTGTAATTTATTTGATAATATTTACATATATGTGTATCTGATTGATACATCTACAAAATTAATTTGAGCTATAATTTTGAGCTTGCTAAGCAATCTCAAAGCAAGAACAGTGCAGATGAAACATTTGCATCCATACTTTTTGAGCAAATTAATTTAGGTCGCTTTTCTTTGAAGTAAAATATTTGATTGCTTGGTCCTAGAATTAATCTCTCCATGCAAATTGTACATTCTGTAGTTAGTTTCTCGTTGGATTGTTGACAAATTATCCCTTGAGAGATTTCTGTCTGAGCCATTGTTTGGTACATACTATCTGTTGTATGCTATCCTTGTATTTTTTTTTTTTTTTGTCTTGCAAGTCAGGCATTCACAAGACTTGACAGTGTTATACAACAAAAATACAAAGTTCCTTTTTTTTTTCTTTGTGAATTTTGTGTGGGGAAGGTCGTGTAATTTTTTTTTTGGTTTTTGGCAGGAACAGAAAACAATTTGAATCAGCGGCTTGTGAGGTGACAGAGAACAGATCTTTACCTATTGTTGATTAGAGCCAAATGCATTTTTAATGTTCGGACAATAATCATAGGTAAAAATTGTCCATTTTAATGTTAGTAGTAAGAATTCTTTATAGTTCTACATTTGATGACAAAGTTTTATATAAATCATCCATCTGCATATCTGTAAATTTTGGATCAATTTATACTTTTGAAATGCTCATTTTACATTTTCTTTCTTTCCTATTGAAGTTGCTTTTGCTGTTGCTGTTCCTATTGCTACTACTGAACTCTTTGTTGTTTGTCAATCAAAACAAACTGAACTTTATGTTACTCATTTCTTTGTACGCGCAATAATTATTTTACTCGTGGGAGATAATTTGGTTGTCTGGAAGAATAACAGGAGGATTCTTTTGGAATGACCAATGAGTAGACACTATCAAGGAAAATAACTGGGTTTTGGTAAAACACACACAAAAAAAAATGGGTACTGAATTGGGGCCAACACTACACCAAAGTGACATAATGCTGCGAGGGCTGCTTTAGGTTCATAATTTGGTTCTCTGGCGTAATGGATTGGGATTCATTTGCCACATGAAAGAAAAATTATATCAATCAGTCCTTGTAGAAATTTCTTCTAATCAGTTATGTTACTTTGATCTGGTATGTTACTGAAGGTGGTTATTGCACTCTAGAAAAGATTAAGCAGAAAATATTGAATCCTGACTTCTATGGAGAAACACAAAGTAAATGATTAATATTTTTATATTCTTTTCAATGAAAAAAATAAAGTGTGGTGTTGAAATGTTTAAGGTCAATTATGTAATGCACCTCATAATTAATCAGGTTCTGGTAGGAAAGTTGTAAAATTAATAAATAGGATTTGATTTGTGTAAATTTATTTATTTCTTTTTTATTTAAATATATGTAAGTTATTAATTAGTATTTGTGTTATGTCATGCTCCTCAGGTTTTGGGTTTCTGCTTGGGGGCTCTAGACTTGTTGGGCTGGATCTGTTTAATTACCAAAACTCATCATTAGTGACAACTGTTCCTGAACTTGTAAACACAGAACCATTTCAATCTTTTCTCTTTAATGCATCTTAGAGGAGAGACGAGTTTCATGATCTAATGATCAACGAATATAAAACATTAACTAGTAGCATATGAATAATCCAGAAGAATAAGCATAACAAAACTAGGATGCCAATAGTTTATACGCATTGATGATTCAAAATCCTATTGAGAGTAAGGGTTGCTTGAACAGAAGAGTTCCTCAAAAAGCTGCTTACATCTTTCATAGCTATATATATGTATAAGTGAAAACCCAGAAAAAGTCAAGCATAACTATGTCAAACATCAAAGCGTGAAAGGCTAATTTAAAGGAACCAAGCTTAGAGAATATGGAAGCACGGTAGGCCTATACAATGAGTAAGAGCCTAACTTGGAGATAAAGCAAACTTCATTCATCTTGTTGCTCTCGACATGATATAGGTAGATATTCGTATGCACCCTCATTAATAAATATCCATCTTTAAAGGCCAAGGGATCCATCCACGGGGTCGAGTCAATAGTCTGTACTCTTGTTACTCTCTCACGCAAATTGCAGGGAAAACTTGAGTATTCTTCTTCCATCACCTCCAAAGTCTTCGAGTATTTAAGATTCCATTTGAAATCAAAGTAATCCTCTAGAAACCAAATGATCAGTCCATTTTCTGAGACCATGGCATAATACAACTGACCATCAGATTCCCCAATACATGACTGAGAGGTGCTTTCGAGCTCTGCAGCCGGAACCGGAACTGAAATCAACCAAGATAACTCATTTTCTATATTGAATGTCAGGATTCCGTCCCCATCAGTCAACCAATGTAGGATCCCTCCAATCAAAACTCCTTTGTTCTTGAGTAATTTGTCCCTACAATGGCAAATCTCTTTTGATGTCCTCCAGGCACCAGTATTTGAAGAGTATATATCAAATGAAAAGTAAATATTCTCTGATTCAATCCCTAATTGACACACTCGAACCAATTTGAAACGAGTTGAACTGTCCATTGTATCCCGACATGGGTCGAATACCACAGCGATGCTGTCTTCTTTATCAGGTTCCGTCCACTTCAGCTTGATCCAGTTTTTGTTCACTGGGTTGCACACATAGATGGCTGGTTCTTCAAATGGTAAGCAACTGCGGCAACAAACCAGTCCATTACATGAAGATAACACCACAACATCCTCAGGCAAGAAGCTAAAGACCGACTGCGGCAATCCAGTGCTTCCCGATTCAACAGTAATGTGTGTAATAGTTTTGATATCGTCAGAGCACCATTGGAACCTCTGCTGGAAGAGAAATCCTGGAATGGGTTCTCTCCTTTGTGACTGAATCCGGCTGAAAAAGCGATCAGATATAAGTTGGCACCACCCCTTACAAACACACTTTAACCCAAGCAAATGTTTTGTTGGCAACCGGGACAACACATTGAAGCAAATGTCATTGTTCAGCAACCCAAAGCTTTCCATTTCCTGAAACACAGAAGAGTGAGTTTACAAGTTGAATACAGAAACACGGAAGACAAAATTCGTAAGAACTAATTCAAAAACCAATCCACCTCCGTTTCCGAGCATTCAAAAGAACATTTCATTATTGAATCAATACTTGTACAGATGGATTTAGAAGAAAAAAAAAAGGAGCAAGTTAATAAACAATGTCACAGTGAGATGCAACAAAAACACAATAAGCATTATCTGATTTCTGCAAACAAAGAAAACGCACAAAATCAATTGTTTGAAAACATATGCAAGATGACATAATCCGAGCAATCAAAACACAACAAACTTTATGCAATCTGCATCACTTCATTACACGTCGCCATTAGATGCAAACTTCTTCATTTGCATTAGCAAACTCTAGACATTGAATTGCTCCAACTCTACGCAGGATTATCAATGCGCATATATTAATAGAAGTTAAAAACCCAGAATTGCAAATACATTAAATGGACAATCGTTATTAAAAATTGCAGATTTTAATCAACGATAACCTTGTGACTTCTAAAATATTACATAAATACAAACTAAAGCACTCTTCGGTTAGAAGTCTAACAGAAACCTCTCATACTACCCCAAGAAACATTACTGGTTCAATTAATCAATTCCCACTTTTTTTTTTCCTGTTTACATATTACTTAGAGACTAAGCATTTTCTTTCACTTTCCCAGCAACCAAAGGGACCACCATTCCTTTAAAACGACACCTCCTCCTGCCTCAACAAACAAACACAAAAAGCTCAGGGCTTGATATTCTGACTAAAAAAGTAAAATTTAAAAAGAAAAACCCTCTGTTGAGTAGATTTTCGTAAAATGGAAAAGCCTTTTTCTTTCCCTTTCCCTCTCTCCAAGCTTTTCTATCACACCATACAGATGTACAAGCTTCGTTGATGAACACAAACACAACAAAGAAAAGAACAGACAAATGGGTATAAGTTAACCAAAACCAACCAACCAACCAATCCATTAAGGAAAAAAAAAACTTGCCTACTTCTTCTTTTAGTTCTTCCCCAGAATCCCTTAACACCAGAGCTGAAAAACACAACCTTTCTCTGAAGCAAAGGTTCTCTCACCGAGTCCGTATAAGGTGGCGCTTCATTTCTTTGCATGCAAAAATAAGACTGTCGCTTTCAGAGCCGGATGCACTACTGTAGTTGATCAGGGAAAAAGGAAAAAAAAAATATTGGGTTTTGCTTGCCTGTGTTTCCAGTACACCATAATCATGTCTTCTTTGGTCCAGTGTCACTTGATCAAACGGTTCAACGATTGCATTATCAGGATTAATATCTTCATTCAGATTTTAAAGTCTTGTCTTAAGTCTAAATTAATTAAATAATTATTTTTTTTCATTTTTCGAATAAAAAATTTACCTTTTGCTGACATTACAGGAGAATATGATGTCAAAATTAAAAGAATATTGGAATTTTATATAACTACAACAGATGTTAAAGACATTTTTTTTTTGTTTTTGCAAGGAAAAGAGAAATTGAAATAAATATACACTAGTTCATTATTATAAAAAACCATGCTGGGTAATTAGTAGAGATGATACGGTGCCGGGCCGGGTCGGGGTGGGAAAACCATCCTTGTTCCCAGTCTCATTTTCATTTTGATCTCCGTTTCTAACTCTATTATTTCCATGTAATAATTATATTAAAAATATAAAATTAATTATTTAATAAAATAAAAATTATAAATTATAATTTTTTAATTAAATATTATTATTTTCATGTATATTTTATTTTAAAATAATATATTATAATATTTTATGTATATTTATATACACATTATTTAATTTTTTTTTGCTTGATATATATGAAAAATAGAAGAGAAGTGCAGTGGAGAGTATTAAATTATTTTCTACTTCATTAACAATATAGAAATTAATTTCTCTCATTTTTCATCCTTCACGTTATCTTAAATTTATCTTATTTAGAGTAGATTCTCATGAGACCTCAAATCCACGAAATTTTTGTCATCCTTGATAATTAATCTTAGCAAGTGGTTTGTTGAGGACTTAACTGTATTAATTCAACACTTAGATTATATTTAAATCAAATATCCAAGTTTTAGTGGGTTTCAAAACTTCCAATATGGGAACCAAATGATATTTTGTCTAATACAAATATTAATAACAAGCAAAGCATATTATTTAAGTTAAACAACCATTTGTTATTTTTTTTATAAAATAAAAAATTAAAAGTACTACTCTATTCATATAAGTAGGGATTCTGAATTTTTTATTTTATTTTTAGTCGAATAAAATGCTTAAAGTTATCAGTTTTTTCATTCATTTTTTTATTACATAAGAAATTAATCATTCTTAAAATATCAAATTTCTATTTTATTTACTCAAACTTAAGATAACTTAAAAATATTAAGTATATCTTAAACTACGTGAGTTACGTATGAGGACTACTCTATGAGAGTTAAAACTACTAATCCTCTATATAGCTAAAGATATAAAAAACAGAAACTCTAGTTACAAGAACAAACCTTAAGCTAAATTAAAAGCACAAAGCTCATTTTGAAAATATTAAAAAAACATTTCAAAATGCATTTCTCTTTGAAAAAATATATTCGGTTGTTGAGAATTCATGTAAAAATTATAAATCGAACAAGTAACTTCGCAAATCACGGACAAATAACTTCAAAATCATAGTTTTATCACTTTTTCACGTGTAATGTGAATTTGTCATGCAAAATATGGTCAATATTATGGAATATGTAAAATTTTAAAATCAATTGCGGGGATAGCTCAGTTGGGAGAGCGTCAGACTGAAGATCTGAAGGTCGCGTGTTCGATCCACGCTCACCGCAAATTTTATTTACATTTTATTATTCCTCTTCATCGAACGACGACGTATGGGCTGATTCCCTCCTCCTTCCTAAATTTCCCAAAATTACAAATCAAGTGCAATTTCGTGTTTTAGGGTATCAGAATCGACATGGCTTCGCGAGGAGCAAACGCTTTGTTATCGAGGGCGATCAGAATGGAAACAAAGTTGAAATCGGCACTGGAAGCGGCAGTTTTGGAAATCGAGGACGTGTCCCACCAGCACGCTGGCCACGCCGCCGTCAAGGGTAATACTGCCGGGGAAACTCATTTCAATGTCAAAATTGTGTCGCCGAAATTCGACGGACAGAACCTTGTGAAGCGCCACAGAATGGTGTACGAAGCTTTGGCTGATGAACTTCAGTCCGGATTGCACGCCCTTTCTATCGTTGCCAAAACTCCACAAGAAGCAGGCTTGAAGTAGTCTTCTTTTTTTTTTAAAAAAAAAAATTGTAACTATCTATCAGTGAGTAATTGAACTAAAAAATTGAGCTGATCGGATCAATCAAAGAGATTGCTTGTTTGTTAGATGGCATCAATAAAGTGCATTTGCAGCGTTGTTATGTTGTGCTTGGATTCTTCGGTTTGCTTAATGTTGCTCCATTTGCTTGTATTTATTGTGATTTTCTTGTTTTAGTTAGATGCAAGATGATATGAGCTGGTCCCTAATTTCTTTACCTTTAGTTTGATTTTTTAATCTCACAAACTTGTAATTGTTTCCTGAATCTATGTGATCCAATCGATGTTGCTGGTACCATCATTTCCTTTATTGCTTGTGTCTAATTTTCTTTAATGCTTACTGGGGTGTAGTATTATAGCAGATTGTCATTTCCTGCAGTACAACCAAACCGCAGAAATTATGGCTTTCTATGTTAATTATTGTGGCTGGATATGTGATTTCAGTAAGCATCTTCTCTTCAATTGGAAACTTTTATCCATTTTGAATCTGGGAAAGTCCTGTTGATTTCTATGGATATGATAGATATTTTATGGTATGATGTTTCGACTCTCTTCATGCCAACATGATATCCAGATGAGTGTTACTTAAGTTTGTGATTAGGATTTTTAATTTATGAGTACTGCATACGTTTTGATTTCATTCTGAACTGTTCGCCAGAATTTCCTTGTTGGCAAATGAGGTCCAGAGTCTGCTTTTGAAGGGATTATTTATTTTATAAAGCTGCATATAGCAGAAAACTAATGATTTTTCAATGTTGCAGCATGCTGAGATGAGTCCTCGAGATGGAAGCTGAAGTAAACTAGTCTAGTTTTCAGAGTTGGAATCTCAAATCTTACAAGCAATTGGGTACATAATTCTTGCATCTTCTCTCTGATATTCTGTCTGCTATCCCTTTTGTTTACTGTCAAGAAACTGAAATTTAGCCCGATGATGTCTCTGATGAATGATTGTTATGCAGTTCTTCCACCTCATGTGTACTTCTTTTGAAAATCTCTCTCTGTATACAAGTTTCGATTTTCAGAAATTTAGGTTCTCAGACACACAACAAAGGAGCTATGGCACATGTCTAATCTTGTGCAACCATTCATGTGTTTCTCATGATGATGGCATCTTCATATTATTGTTACAATTATTCTGGTTTCCATTCAAACTTTATTCTAAGTTTGCAATGGCTTTACATATCACCAAATGAAATTCGATTGAACAATTTTGATCATTCATCTTGTTTTTTATATCATTTGTCAAATGCTTACCTATAAATTTGCTAATTGTATTTTGTAAAGATGTTATTGAACGCCAGTTTTTGATGGTAAAACAGCAGGGTCCAAGACTAGTTTGCCTCACAAATCTTATATTGATGGAAGCCAATTTCAACAATAGGTAATAACGTGTGGATTCCTAAATTTAAAAGTAAAATAATTTAAACATTTGGAAATACTTCACAAAAGTAAAATAATTTAAATGAACAAGAAAATATTTTGAGCTTATTAAACATTTCGAATAATATGGAAGGATTCCTAAATTTTATCTCTTTTCAACCAAAGGTCTAGTTTCTTCATCTGTAATAAATAGGTTCTTAGCATAACATGTAATGCAATAATACACATGAAATGAACCAAATTACTCTGACAATATTGAATTTGATCGTCGAAAAATTCTTAAACGTTAAACTTAAAAAGGGAATATCTTAGTCCTTTGAATAGGATCATAAATCAGAAAACCATGGACCTAGTTGTTACAAATAAATAAACTTTGTTCGTATGTGAAAAAGCTTAAAAGTTGTGACCCGAATGTCATTATCCCAATTTCCAAAAATAAAAATAAAATCGGTTAACGGAAACATTCTGTACGACAAAAATTATTATCGTTATCATCCTGACAGAATTTTGCCCACTTTCCGCAGATGGGATTTAAATGTGTTTTTCAAGAAAAGAAAACCGAAAAAAGAATATTCTACAACAGTTGGCGAAATGATGAGAAGCAATGGCGATAATATTGAATACAGTTGGAATTTCCCGCCAGCTTATAAATCAAAAAAGAAAAGGAAAAAAGAAGGCAAATTTCTGAGGTGTCATCAATGGCGACCTAAAAATAAAACACCCGCGTAATTTTAGCGTTACTTTTAACGGTTTTTCTTCTTCCCCTTATGAATCTGTTCAACCCCATATAAAACTACAAATAGACTGAGAAAATTGCGACCCTCCTTCCTCTTTCTATCTGATATTCAGTTTGCTTGCTTATTATTATTATTATTTGTTTTGTTTTGTTTTTATTTTCTCCTTGGAAAGCTTAGGCGTCGGAGGAGGCTAACATGAACGGCAAGGCCTCCGTCTCCAAGGACCTCGATGCCAAGCATTCCAAGGTTTCGTTTTTTCTTTTTTCTGGCTCAATCGTAAATTTGTTGAATTTGGAAAGACTAGTGGAATTTTATAATTTTATTTTGTGTGTATACCCAAATGGGAATCCTGTTTAAGAAATTTTGGAATTGATTTCTTTATTTTCTTGTGACGTTTTATGAATATTAATGTTGTTGAAGGAAAAGTAATTCTTAGTGCTGTTGTTAATTTTGGGTTTCTTTGGTTTGCGATTGTTGGGGGTGGTGGTACTTTTAGGCTGTGTTTGGCTTGGAAGCACTTTTTGTGGTAAACACTTTCTGAGTGGGAGTTGTATTTGTGGTACCAGTAGCATGCGCCTGTTGAAGGAGCACTACAATTGTTGCTCTAGAGCTATTGTTCTTACCTCGAAGAGTATTTTAACCAAATGCTGCAAAACAAGCATATTTATATATGTATATGTATGTATGTATATATATGCTTTTAACCATTTGAAAACACTTCCTCTTGCTCCTATAATTGATGATGGCTTCAGTTTGTTACTTGTGGTAATCAAAGAATGCAAGTCAGTAAGAATGTTAGAATGATATCACAGCTTTGCAATATTAAGTACAATGAGAGTTGTCGGATTCCATCTGGTATTGTTGGTCCAAATCATCAAAGCAGGAAAAACAACAAAAAAAACCCTTGGATTTTTGTGATTGCATAGAAAGTAGATAGTTATCAAGCATTTAACATTTTACTCATATGGGATGAGAGTATGACACAATTTCAATTTATTATGTACCTAGTATTTCCGATTCTGCAGATAGAATGGGCAATTGAATTAAGCAACTAACAAGGATCTAATGCTTGTATTTAGTTATTACATTCATTTTACTGAGATATCTATTGGAAATTTTTGTTTATGCTGTTAACAGTGATGTGATGTATATATTAACCTCTGAATTGCTTATGAAGGTGTTTATTTCATTCAATTATATATGTTCAATCTTGTACTCTGGTACATAACAGATCTTTATGGTAATATCAATATAGTATTGGAATGACTCGTTTGCTTGCTTTTTCTATGCAGCTTTTAGATGGCCTTCTTAAGCTACCAGATAATAGGGAATGTGCAGATTGTCATAGCAAGTATGCATTTCAGAATCTCTTCTGATTTTCAGAATCACAAATTTAAATTACTATGATTGCTCCATTTCTATGCACTACCGTCTTTATGGGTACTTAATTTGTGCTGCTTATATTATAATGGCTTTTGTGGATCCTGTGTTTAGTTGCTACTCTTAAATGGTTTAAAACATTTTAGGACTTATGATCAGAGTGTATTAGACTAGAGATGGACAACTAAGTATGTTTACTTGCGTTGCAGTCAGTATCATGAATCAGTTCGGCTAATTCTTATTGATAGGAAACCAAATAATGAAAACTCAGGGTAGAAAAAACTACTTTCAAACTTGTTTCTGTTGCCATGATAGCTCATTTTCTTCCATATTTTTTATTATAGCATTCTGTACTTCTTTTGTATGATGCAACTCTGCTTACTGTTGGCTTTTTTGGGTTTAGGTATTGAATTTGCTTAACACAAAAGAAGTTTGAGAATCTGATGCATGTTTAAATAGGATTCAAATCCAAATCAGTCATCAGAAATGTTCTATTAACAGCTTCTTATCATGCACTGTTTTCAGGGCGCCACGATGGGCAAGTGTGAACCTTGGAATATTTATATGCATGCAATGTTCAGGAATCCATCGGAGTCTTGGAGTGCATATTTCAAAGGTATATCAGTGTCTGTTGTTGTATATTTGTATCCTGCAATTCACTCATTTTGCTACCATAAGCTGAACTGTGAATAGTATGTATGCAGTAACTAGATGTCTTTGTATTATAATCTCTAAAAACTTAAATTCTTTTTTGTTTTTGTTTTTATGATGTGCCACTACTTTAGTGACTATTATATCTTGTTGAGTACTCCTTTTCCTGTTATTACCTTTACTATCTTGATAATGGTTTAGTGTTGTGATTTTGGAAATAGGTACGATCTACTACTCTGGATACGTGGCTACCGGAGCAGGTCGCTTTTATGCAGTGTAAGAATTTTTTGCAAGTGATTTAATGAGAGTTCAAATACAAAGCACCTATTTTGGACAATACTATCAAATTGCTCAGATTGATGCCATGATTCCATGGGTGCAAAGATACTGTTTGATTGGTTTTTATCTCTTTAATATGAATCTTCAGGTCCGAAAAAATTTGCTTTGTACTTAAAAACCTTAATTGATCACTGCAAACTTGTGCTTGAAATTATAATTTTTCTTTTCCGTTCATGTTTTAACAAATAATTCCAGTATGCTGTCCATTTACCACTTTATTCCGTGGTAGTAAAAATTGTCAATTTGTATTTTTTTGCTTAGCTATGGGCAATGAGAAGTCCAACAAGTACTGGGAAGCAGAACTGCCACCAAATTTTGACAGAAGCAGGATCGAGAAATTCATACGTGCCAAGTAACTTTGTCTATTCGAGCTCATTGTCTACTATATGAACTTGAAGATAGGACCGAAAAATAATCATCATCTTCTGATTCATATATTATGAATTTTACAGGTATGAGGATAAAAGATGGGTTCGAAAGGGTGCAACACAAACGACTCCAAAAACAATTGAAACCAACCGTAATGCTGATGAGCTTGTACAAGGTGTCAAAAGTGGTATTCTGAGAAAAACAAGGACATTGTCTCTTGAGGAAGAGATTCTTACTAAGCACATAGCTAAAATAAATCCTTCTCCGGCAATCAGGCCTCGTGGGGTAATGACAAATAGTTCTTTATTTCGATACTTATTGCTTTAGTTATAAAATGCCATTATTGAATGCCATTGTTAACATCGATCTTTTGTTAGGCTTCTTTTGATACGAATGACAAGGTTTCCGCAACTCCACCAAGGATTCCAGCATTCACGGCAGAGTTCAAAGAACCCACAAAGAAGACAAAAGGGACTACTGACCTTTACAGCTTGCTCTATGTCAGCAACTCGAATGAGGAATGTGCTTCTGTAACTCCTGCACGCTGGGCAACTTTCGATTGTAAGACACAAACTTCTTATTAAGACTAGCTCCACTACGTACTTTACATGCTGATGAAACGAAAAATGTTCTAAGCAACACTTGTCGAGATCACGGTATGCTTATAAGATGATATGCGATGTTTCTGATTTTGGAATGGAATATTTTTTTTGTGGATAGGAACCGGACTGTTGAACTCAAGGCCATTGAACTGATACACAATGAAGTAGAATTTGGAATGGAGAAGTCACAAAGTTTACAGAAATGATTATCAGTGTATACATATCAAACAAAGGTTGGTGACTTTGCATATATGCTTTCAGGGAATGGAAAGTTTTAGAATCAATCAAGTTTTGATTTTAGAATTCTTGTTTTCAATTTCAAGCACAAAGCAAACAGAGAGCTTTATCATGGAACTTTTAAGCACAAAACTTTTTTTCTTTTTTTTCCCTGTGTTATTATTTTACAATTTCTCATACAAAGTCATTATTCATTGTTGGGTTCATCACATTGATAGCTTGAACTTTTGAGTAATATTTTTCCAATGCGGTACTCCAATTACGTTCAATTTTTATATCGGGTACTTCCATTGACATCTTTAGTGTTAATTATATTTTCTTTCAAATGGGGTGTGTTGTATATTTTCAGACTAGGTTTTATTACTTTAAAAGAGTCCTAAATATCATTCTCAGGCCATCAATATTGAATAAGCCCAAGCCCATAATGCAGTCTCATTTGGGCAACCAACTCCACAAACTCGGCCCAAACTAACCCAAGTCGCAATTGCCCATTTTTTTAAGGAAAAAAAATTAAAAAACGTATTGTTTTTAAAATATAACCTACGCATTTATATTTCATCTTCTTTTCTTAATTTTTTTAAAAATTAAATTCCTCTTTTAAATAAAAACGTGTTAATCTTAATAAAATAATTCCATCATTATTATGTAAAAAGAATTGATATCATAACTAGTTAGATCAAATAAAACGCAATTATAAATTAATCAATGATCGACTTATTGCTATATCACTAATTACATTATTGATTAATGATGTGATATTATTAATCCTTAACTTTTGCTCTTACTTTCAAAATAGCAAAATATGAAAACACAAAAATGCTTTTCCAATTTCCTTTTTCTTCTCTTCTAAATCTTATCAAGAATTGTTTGGTGTCTCCTTTTGGACCCTCTCTAATTGCCTACTCCCAATTTGCAAAGTCCCCATCAAAAAGTACAACCCATATAAAGAGAATATTTCACAATACAATTTCAATTATTAGTTTAAATGCTACAAGGTTTACGATCCTCTCTTCTATTTGAAGAGTACTTTATTATTAGTTTTTAATTCTTTTATAGTAAAATAAGAGACGATAAGGTAATTCGAATATGTTTTTAAACTTTAATTTAAATTAACAACGGACAACATCAAATAGGAATAAATTTATGTTCTATTAATAAACTTATTACTAAAAGTAACTTTACTTTTTAACTTTATTTTTTTAACTTTTTTCACGATAATCTTGTTATTATTATTAATTGGTCATTTATCATAATTACTTCTCCAATAACTTGTTAACTTTCATATTAAAAGTGAAGTACTATAGTACCCTAAATTCTTCACAAACCCAACGGTACATGTGCACTAGAATTGTGTACTTGATTTTTATAAATATAGAATAATATCTCTAAGTATGTGTTTTATTTTTATAAAAATTAAAAACATGACCAACTACAGGTTGCACCTAACCTTTTTTCTTTTTTCTTTTTAATTATTAAATTCATGCCAAATACATCGGGATTCTCATAATTTTAATTAGTTGCTATTTGGCATCATTCTTCTTCCCTTTGCCTTTGTTTATTTTTAAAATTATTTTCTCGAGTGCCCACTAACCAACCAATGTATTTATTATTATGATAATACAAAGATTAATTAATTAATTAATTAATCAAAATTAAATCTCATGAGATTTGAATTCATTTGCTCTTCAAGGAACTTGTATTTTCCTTTCGGTACGGGCTCAATCATTGATTCTTGTCCTTGCTTTGAGTGACTAATAAACTACCTAAAAATTATTGTTACCAAATTTTGAGTAAATACATAATTTTATTTGACAAAGAGATATATTTTACAAAATTTGTTGTCAATTAGATTTAAATCATACATTTGTTAATTCAATAAATCATTAAATTTTATCTTTATTATATTCAAGTTAGTATATTATATCAAATATTATATTAATTGATATTAAAATTTAAATTTTTTATGAATGTGAACGAATGTAATTCAAATCTTAAATTTTTTATACTATTTTAAAAGAAATAACATTAATTGATTTAATTAATGTTATTATAAATATAAATTATTATTTTTAATTCACAAGCCTATCTACCTAATAATAATTTGGTCAATTTAGTAGTACCACGATTGCTCTTCACTTATACATACCAATTCAATGTTTTAGACCACCCCATCATAGTTCTTGCAATCTTATTTATTTATATATTTAATTTCTTTGCCCTAGATAAATTGCATATATACTTCTTCCTTAATCTATTATTTTTGCCTCAATTTCCAAGAGGATAATGATTCTGAATGTTTGTTTTGTCAAGATTTTAGAGGGCTTGACCCATTTGCCACCAATTTTGTAAGCAATTTCATAATTCCCAATTTATTTTTAATATCTATTGTGAGATTAAGACATCTCAACTGTTTTTTTTGTTTTCTCTTCCAATTTCCTCCCCCCCCTCCCCTCAAATATCTTTTAGTTTTAGATAACATTTTGTAGAAACTCTCTGCTACTTCTAAATTGAGTTGTTACTCTACCAAACTTTTCCAAGCATTAATTTAATAACACAAGAGTTGGAATCATAGAAGTGATTTCTATTGAATTTACGTTTGGTTGCAAGGAAAATGAAAGAAAGTGAGAGGTAGAGTCAATGAATTATCACAAAGTTTTTGTCATATTGATAAGTGGTAGAATGATACAAAATGGTCTGAGAATTTCTATGTATAAATACAATTTTTGTAATTTTTTAAATTAATTTCGCCAATTGTATGGACGAGAATCAATCTCACAAGATAAATAAGCAACATTTCAATCTCTAATTTGTTCTTCACAATCCCACACAAGGATACAAATTTTAATTCAACTACATTATTATCCCTAGACTTTGGTTACAAAAACAAAGATGTTTATGAATGTTTGAAAATGTGTGTTATGACATGCAGAAGATTATAGATCATACAAGTAGGTTTCTATAATCATGAAAGGTTTCCAAATTAATTAATTGATTAATCAACGAGACCAAGTCATGTGCACATGGGGTTGATTCTTCCATCTATCATAATTAATTCATTATTGGACCGGAAAATTCATTCAATTTCTTAATGCTAATGTCCATATCTCATACGTTTTATTGAAAGATAGACATACCCTTTGCCTCATTTCCTCACAAATGACCAACTTCTACATTATGGTCAAGCTATACCTAACCCTTTTTTGTATTATCTAATCCCTTATCTATCTACATACATGGCCAAATAACATCCAAGTCTTCAATTGTTCCCGTTTGAACAAATAAGGACATATTTTTTCTATTAATGACAATATATCACTAATCTATATGACAGTAAATAAAATATGTTCAAGCTTTAACTAACATATTTTATGATTATGATTGTCATAATCAGTATCATAAGGTCATTTTGTTGTTTCAATAAGAATAAATGAGGGACCTAGTTGTTACAAATATATATAGTATGCTCTTAGTTGTGAATTTATAAAACGATAAGGACTCGTATGTTATTATCTTATATACAATTTTATCTAATATTTTATGATTTCTTTTGTTCCAATTTTCCAACAAGCACCATCATGTTCTTCCCTTCTGATTTATGGATTTAACTTACAGTTCAACTTTTGAAAGTGATAATAATATTTAAGTATGCAATGTGTATAAACAATGATTTACAAGAAAAGTGGAGGTAGATAAAGAATGTTTTAGTGAAGAGAATGGAAGTTTCCACATGAATTATTAATTTGACAAATTAATAATGCTATCATTGTTTAAAGAAAAGAAGATTATGAAAAAAGATATACAAGATAAGAGTGTAATCTACCTATGATTTAAAGTAAAGGTCTAGCATGAATAAATTATAGGGTTTTGTGACTAATCTTTAATCAATGGTTTTCATCTAATATCTAATCTTACTATAAAGTTTGATGTTAAATTAAAGTTTTAGTTGGTTTGTGAATTTATTAAACAATATGAAAGTTAATATTTATATTTGTATATAATTCTTAATATTTTAGTATCGAAATACAATAATTTAGAGTCTAAATTATTGACAATCTACATAATTATGCAAGTCTTTATTTTTAAAAAATAAATGTTTAAACTAGAAAAGGATATAATCGTTCGTAATTTACTTAATTGTAACTTAACGACATGTAACAATATAATGTTGAATTGTTAATAACTATATATATATATATATATATATATATTTCAATATTTTGTTAATAAATATTTTAACCAAGAAAAAAAGTATCTTATTTAAATGACCCTATTCTAATTTACTAAATTAGAACTAGATAGTGATGAATTATTAATAATTATGCATGAGTTTGTCGATGTGTTGATCTAAGAAAATTATGATAAATCTAAATGACTTGACCCTAACTCTTGTTTTTTTTTTAATTTGATGATCTAAAATATAACAAGTATAATAGATAGCTTTGTAAGTTTTGTTATAGAATACAAATTTTATATTTCTAAGGTGTAAACCTAACACATATGTAGCATAATCAATCGTATATTAATTTAAACATATAGAGCCATAAGAAAAGATAAAGAATACAATATTAACAAAAGGTGTAACAAATTTCATTATGTAACCTAACCCTTTTTCTACGTTGTATTTTTCTATTTTATCATGATTTCAAATTGCCCTAAATTTCAACACAAACCACTATCTCTCTCCTCGCTAAATATATATTTTTTAAATACAGAAATATCTAATTGTTAGTCAAAAGAATGAGACCAAGGAATATTCATAAATTCATAAATAAATGGGATATAAATAATTAAATCTAACTAAATTTAAATTAAAGAAACCAACTATATAAACACAGTTTTGATTTTATATCTTGAATATTGAAATTATAAAAAAAAATACATATACTTTCTTGTATTCACAATGACAATTCTTAACCGCTTGATAGAATTTTTTGTTTCGTAAATTTATTTATAAATATTTTTTAATTCGAACATTTGTGCGTGATCGATTTCAATATAACATTAAATCACTACAATTTATTGACAAATTATTAAGAATAAAATTCACTATAAAAATGAACTAATCATACAAACTTATGTTTCTTTTTAATAGCACAAATACAATCTATTAGTATTTTATTAAATATTTACCTGAAGTCTTGATAAAATTATAATCTAACGTTATCGGGATGTTTGTACCCATATTAAGTGATGTATGACCCTACAGGAAGAGAGGGTGAACTATCCATAAATAATAGAAAATTATTCGAACTATCCATAAATAATAGAATTGAAACGATACATAAAACTTTATGTTAAATGGTTGTTTTATATAAACATAAACATGATAATGTCATTTGTATTTATATCTTTGACTTACACTATAAAAATATTTGTTTTTAACGTTTTAAATCATTTTCCAAAATAAATATATAATTAAAACACATTATAGAAAACATTTTGAAAAATAACAAAAGAAAAGAAAATGCCCAGAATGCCCTTTAACAAATGGGCATTAGAAAAGTGTTTGTCAAAATGGGGTCATGGTAACAAATAGGCAACAAAAAAATCAGTGGAAAAATGAAAGTGCTATTAGCTTGGCTTAGCAGCAAAGCTTGAGAAAAACCCATCCATGAAATGAATAGACAAGTCAGTCGGTCTAATTAGCTTGAGAGAAAAGCAAAAGCAAAAGCAAAAGCCAAATTTAAATAAATAAATAAATATATATACATAGAAGTGCTTATGAAATGAAATGGTGGTGCTTTTAGTGCTGCCAGTCTAGAAGTAGACCATCCTGTGCTTGATGGGACCGATCACAACAACAAACTTCGAAAATTTAAGAAAAAAAAATATTATCACATTTTCGTCCCTAAAATTTAAAATTATATCATTTATATCAAAATTATAAAAAATATATCACTTATTTATCTTATAATTATATTTTATTATTAATTAATTATTAAATATAAAAATAAATACGTAAAATATTATTATTTAATATTTATTATTTTATTTTAAAAAAATTTATTTTTAAAATTTTTAATTAATAAAAAAAATTAAAAAATTTTATTTTTTATTTTTTAATTAATTTTATTAATTATATTTATCTTCATATTTTATTTAAATCAAAATTATTAAAAAAATTATATTTCAAATTAAGTTTATAATTTTTTCATCTTTTATTATATTTTATAGTTATTTTATTTATTTTATATATTTGAATTAAATAACACACAAAAATAAGTTAAAAATAAATATTAAAAAAATATTTTAAAAAAATTAATATTAAAAATATTTTAATGAATTTATTATTTAAAGTTAATTAATTAATTTTGTAAAAAATGTAGGCGGTATAATTTTTATTTTTTTTTAAATTATATAAATTTAAATTTTAAGGGAGAAATGTGATAATATTTTAAATAAATAAATAGGAAACGAATGTGATAGAACTTTTCAAATAAAGAAGGAGGCGAGGAAAACTTTCCAGGAAAATGGAAAGAAAAGAAAAAGGAAAGGGGAAAATGTAGGGGGAAGGCAAGGCGCCGACTGGTGGCACCCCACCACTAGGAGCACCAGTTATCACTCTGGTTTTTAGTGGCAACAAAAAAAATGTTTCTGTTTTCCAATTTCTGTTTTTGGTGTTGCCAGCTGCTTCTGCCTAAAACCATAGCCTCTAATCCCTATAAAAATGTGACATATCTATATTTCTCTGTGTCTATCTACTTCTGCTTAGCCTGACATTTATTGTAATTTTAAATTATACATTTTTTTTTGTGAAATTAAACAAAAAAAAATGTGATTCGGATGAAGTTTTTTGAAATCAAAATTGGGAAATGGGAAGATCTTGTTTTTTTATTATTTTTTTTTTCAATTTCGTAAATTAATGCATTTAAACCCTGGAACAAGCAAAATGATTCGTCCTGACATTGAATGACACTTGATGTTGACAAATACTCCATGCAGCTATTTATAAAAAATTATTAAATTTAATAATTTATAACTAATATAAAAAATATATGTATAATTTAAAAGCTATTTATACGTATTATGTATAGGTATAAAGTTTGGACCATTTGATTCTTATTATAAAAAATTAAAAGATTATTTGATTAATTATAGAGATAATTAAAAAGCATATTAGACAATTGAAAGGAATTGAACGAGACGTGTGTTTGTAGAGCATGTGAAAATTGTAGCTGTAGAAGATTTTTTTATATTTAAAATAATAATAATAATAGTAAATTAAATCATTATCGTAAGAAATTATATGCTGTCTTTTTCTCAAATTCTGTTTTCTTTTCAACTTTCTAAGAAATGAAAAATAATCTTCATTAAAATTTGTTCTGTTCATCCACGTTGCCAACCATTTAAGTGATCAACACTTGAAAATGATAGCAAAATAAGATGGGATGGTTCCGATTTCCATGGATTTTTCTTGAATCTCATGATCACTTAATATTTTTAATAATTCATAAGAATTTGTTGTGTTGGGGATGAAAAAAATGATTAATTTGTTTGACTACTATGTTAAATTCATAGTATTTGAACATATGTTCGAAAATATTTTAAAATTAAATTTTATATAAAGGTGTAATTGAATTTGATTGTACAATTATAATTAAAAAAAATTAGATTTATTTGTAATTTATAATAATTTTCAAGTGTCAATGGTAATTTTTAAATTTATTCTTCAAAGAAAATAATAAGTTAATAAACAAATATGTTTCATTTTTATTTAAAAAATAAATAAAAAATAGCTGGAAAAGCTCCTCCCGATATGGCAAATAAACACATCGCAATTACTAAAAAGCGCTTTTACAAGTTTTTTTAGCTTTTCACAGAAGTGATTCTACAGAAAGAAGAGGCAGTCAAGGCAATCAGGAGCAGCTGTTTCCTGGGGTCAGACAAAACAGCTCAACTACAGCGATAATAATAAATAAAAATAAAAATTAATAATAAGCATAATAATTGCTCATAGTAAATAAAATAAAAAATCAATATTCTTTTGCTGAATTTATGGGGAAAAGAGCCGGAGCTTCACCAAACGCCACCGCTTTTGTTTCAAGAGACTGTTGTATGATAGACGTAGCTATACTCTATTATTTAAACTAGGTAATTAATAAAGAAGAGAAATAATAAATGTAGTGTAAATTAATTCAAACCATTTTCGACATGTGCCTTTTATCATTTAATACAATGAATCACTTACTCTGTAATTTTATTATGGATTTATTTATCACTCCGAACCATCTAAAAGTACTTTCAAAAAACAATGAAAATGTTTTCAAATATATATATATATATATACATTTTGGGGATTAGATAGGTAAAGGCATTATTATTATTATTGTCTAAATTAAATCTACTTAACAATGATGACGACAAACGCCGCGGATCACAGCGGCGTTAATGCAAATTGAAGTCATCCCTCACTCACTGTACTAAATTCCGTTTTCTGTTTATTAAATTTGTAGTAAAATCATCCATTTTTTGGATGGTTTATCATTCGAACTTGTAATTAATCAAACGGTCGAGATTTCATCAAACAAATGGGAAGTTGCGAGAACGTTAACCCTTCCTCTTAGATTAAAGCTTCCCTGACGCCACTTCACTCTCTTTAATGGTCCTTGAGCTTTCTGCTCTGCGGTATCCTCTGAAAAACCAGCAATGTCTTCTTGATTTCTCCCGTGCTACTGAGATTTCCTGTATCAAAATCTCAGAAAAAGTTTTGGACTCTTTCGATTTCCTCACCTCTCATGGGTTTTGCTTCTGCTTTTGTTTTCTTGCTTCCGTTCTGTGCTTCTGTTTCTAATCATTGAAGAAAATTTCATTAAGGGAGTTTCTCGCTTTTTGCGGTTTCTTCTTTGCTTTCTTTCTTCAGTGAATTAATCAATGTCTGTTATGGGTGTTTCCCATTTTAGACCGGAAAACGCTCTGGGAAAACACTTCCAAGTTCGTACTTTTCCTTCTTGCTTGTAAACTCTAGATATTTTTCCGGGAATTTCTGTTTTTCGCTTCCATTTCTGGGTTTTCTGTTTCCTAACCACTGAAAAACAACTCGGTTTCTTGTGTTTGTACTGTTTTCTCTCTTCAATGTTTGGTCCGGGTCTTTCCCGTTTCTCATTTTAGATACTACGGTTAAACCCTGAAAACGCTTTCGAAAACATTTCCAAGTTCATATTTTTATAGAATTTGTAACACATGGGGGATCTGTTCCGAGATTTGGACGCGAAGACGAGCAGATTTGAGACAGCAATTTGGGCTGCAAAGTTGGTGTTTTTATCAGCTGGGATTATTTCCACTTTTATGTTTTTTAAAGTGGCAATAATTCCGTACATTTACAATCTCGTTTTCTCCGTAATTTCCTCCGTTCCCAGCGTTTTTGTTTCTCTCAGAAGCTGGCTGTCTCCGCCGTACATCTACATCGTCCTCAACTTCA
Source organism: Melia azedarach (assembly GCA_028052125.1). Taxonomy (NCBI): domain Eukaryota; kingdom Viridiplantae; phylum Streptophyta; class Magnoliopsida; order Sapindales; family Meliaceae; genus Melia; species Melia azedarach. The sequence continues at coordinate 14,081,997 of CM051401.1, read as the reverse complement.
TCATCATCTCCATTGCCGCTTCTTCCACCTTCCACCATCAAGACCAACGCCTGTCGGAAGAAAACGAAAACCGGAGAAAAGCAGCGGTGGTTGTACAAATTGAACGGAAAACTCAGAAAAAGAAGCGGAATGTTAACACCAAGAACAGTCAGATGCAGGATTCTCCATCTGACTCGACGGAAAATGATGAACCGAAAAGAGGAAACGAGACGAACCCATCTGAAGAAACAGCCTTGAAAGAGTCTCCGATGGAAGACAGGGGTGAAAAACCAGAGAAAGCGGAGGAAGAAGAAGACAATGAATTAGAGGGAAGCCTGGAGGAGACGTGGAAGATGATAACAGAAGGGCAAGGAAAACCTACGAGGCCGCAACTGAAGAAGAGTGACACGTGGGGCACGCCACCCCGGCCGCCTGCTACCACGGACGTCACAGCCGCAGACGATGGCGACTTAAACAATGATCCGGCGGAATGGGCAAAAAAGGAGCTGAGGAAATCCGATACATTCAACGACAGGGCGTCTCTCAGGAGAGAGAAATCGATGAGTCAAGACGAGTTGAATAGGCGAGTGGAAGCATTCATCAAGAAGTTCAACAATGAGATGAGATTGCAGAGGCTGGAATCCGAGCAGCGTTACATGGAAATGGTTAATCGGGGATTTTGAAATAATTTTAGATTAATTAGATAATTAAATTTAGTAATTAGTTATTTTTATTTTTATTTTTGTTTAAATATTTGGATGGTAAAGTAAATTTCAAAGCCTTTCACACACGACACTGCTGGGTGAATCGATGCCTTCTCTCTCTGCAGCTCTGCTGTTTATCATTAGTTTTTAAGGTTTTATTTTTTCAACTTCTGCTGTTGAAGGGGTACTATTGTAAATATCATATTAAAAATGCTTATCAATATTTTTCCTTTTCTTTTTCACTTTTTTCAATATTCGAGTCCATAATTGTCCAACAATTACTTCAAAAAAACACATATCAAAATTAGTTGTGGGTCTTAGGAAAGAGAGGTGTAGCCCTACTACAACTATGTGCATATTCTATATATTAATTTTATAATGGATTAATAATAAAAATGATAAGATAAATTATTGGAAATATATAGTAGGATTGTCTTGACTTGATGAGACATTGTAATCAAAAGTTAGTAATGAAAAATAGTAACACTATGTTTATGTAAAGTTAAATACAAAATATATCAATGTCAATGTGTTTTGAATGATATGATAATAGTGGGGTTAAGTAATTATTTTTACTTAATTACCATAGATTTTTTATAATGTTGTGTCATTTATGTTGGTTGGTATATAATAAATTTAACAAACATACAATTAATTAGGTATAATTTTTTTTATTTGATAAAAAAAATAATATTCTTAAAGGGTATTTTTGTAATCTCATGCATCTATTGATAAACTTACAGATGTCTCAAAAGCAATGAGTTCTGGGGGGGGGGCATGCTTCCTACAAACCCCGACCTTCTAGTTTCAATAGGAATCTTTCAAATTTTTTTTTTATAATCATGTTTATTTTTTAATTGAAAAAAATGTAGTTTTAATGTTTTTTAGTATTTTGAATGTATTATGTTTTGTCGTTTAGAAGGAGTCGAATCATTGATGGTCGTTTTGGTTTATATTGTAAGATAGATAGATAGGCCTAAAATTTTCAGTTTTGTGTCACCAGTTAGTATATAAGCTGGATAAAAAAAAGCAGCTTTTGGTTTTAGCATTTTCAAGACAACATTTCCGGAAGCAGAAGCAGAAGCAGAAGCAGAAGCAGAAAATGGTTGTTTTCTTTTTTTAAAAAAAAAACATGTTTTTGTTTTTGTCTGTCTACCCATGCAGTGACTTTTAGTCAAATTTACTGGAAAAAGTGCTTTTGCAGGATAACTTTTACTTGGCATTGTATTTGCCTTGGGGAATAGCAGCAAAAGCTTACCCACAAATTTGCCTTGATGCTTCTTCATTTTTAATTTCAATTTTATTTTTTATTTTAAAAATAGGACATGATCTTCAACAAATTTCATTCTTGCTCTTAATATATTTAAATTACATTTTTTTCCCTCTCTTTTAATAGTTCTTCTTAATGTACAAAAATTACCTGTCGGCACGGCATCTTAGAAAAAAATCAAACATCCGTACAAAAAAAGAATATTTTATAGATTTATTATTGATTTTGTGGCTAGGGTTTGGTGATCCCACATCTTGTACCATTGTATGTATGATCTGTCTGGCTCTGGCCCCTCCATCGTTCTTACAAATAAAAATCGGACATTTAACTTTTAGTATTTTGAAGGGCATTTATTCCAAAACAAAAGGGAATTCACCACTAAGATAGATGTTGTTTGAGCCAAAATTTTTCAAAATTTAATAATCTTCCCTCGATTGAAAGATTGTCTGCCACTTAGCAAAATTTTATCATTTGAATTTCAACAAGTTTAAAAAATTGGGAAATTAAAGAAACAGAGAAGAATCAAATTTAATCATTTGAATTTCAACAAGTTTGATGTAACGATAAACAATGGAAATGGTGGATACTGTAGTCGATTATTATTCTCTTGGAAAAAAACAGTATTACCCTTTATATCATAAATATCAACTGGTTGTGGGTGTGTGTTGGTTCAAAGGGCAAAAGCTTCAAATCCCACTCACACAAGGGCAACACAATACAATAATAATCACGAGAAAGGCAGAAGAATAAGCTGCAAGATTTTATTAAGAAGTTCATGTCCTTGCCCACATTTGATTATGGGTTAGGAAATTTAACGATTACAAAATATGAATCTGGAAATGTAGTTTACTATAAACTTTTGGCGGCATTAATGCTGAATGTGAGATACCAAATTGGCAAAGTGAAGAGGAAAAAAAAATTACTTTTCGACAATATAATCTACAAAACTGATAATTATGGCAAGAATATATTCCCTATGGATCTAGACACAATATTCAAACACTTAAATTCGTGATTCATCTCTTGCCCTGCGAATTCAAGCAGCATTTTAGACTAAGGCCAAAATAGATCAATCTATCTCCTTTTTTGGTTCAGTTATAATCAGTCAGTATCAGCATGATTTCAAGTAATAGCACCAGTCTTAATTGCTACTACCACACTTGATTGATTTTGGTAACTATTCATTAAGTTTGGACCATGGAGGACTAAGAATCATACCGCAGACAGCACAAGGTATACTGACCCTTGTAATAGATATGGCACATTGCTGTGACTTCCAACTTGGCAGGTGGTATTTGGGTTGGACTGCACACTCTGTGATTTACACCAGGGAACCCGTGTGGACCTCTGGAAGGACCAAGGGGCTTTCCATAACGATGGTGACAAGAGCCAGCAGAACCTGGAAGGTGTATACTGTTCACACGATGGTTTGGCCCCTGAGCTAGTGAATGATGATGAGACTACACAGTATATGGAATGGGAAGTGGGCAAGCACACTGCTATGGGTGCTGACAATTCTGTCCATTTGCTGCTGCATCATTCCTGAAATGTTATCAACTGTCACCACCATTAGTTATGATGCAGAAACAAAATGTTTTGCTCCGTATTTCAATTGCTAAACATAAAGGTCTTCAATCTCATATTATGACAAATTATTGTCAAGTCTCCGTCAGATTTCTGCTCCATAAGAATCTTATACCGGCAATAAGTTGACTTGTACCGTCAATGCTGCCACTGAATTCCATATGATAAGTGAAAACTGATTGGATTACCTTTTTCCGAGCCATCAAAAGGGCACAACCTAGGAGACGACTGTTTAAAGTTGAATCAAATCCACATTCCATCCATTAATTTATTGACAAGGGATAAGAATGATTATATCTACAAACTATCTGTCTTTGCTGTTGGTCTTCCCAGAGGCTATAATTAGAACATAATAGATAAGTTAATATCCTGAAAAATCATCTAGTTATGGACCAACAACAGGTGGCAGAAGATTCATCCGTTTACTATGTATTTGAGAGGAAATAAAAGGTGATCTCAGTCAAATTAACCAATAATAAACTTATGGGCCAAGTTCACTTATCATCTAATGAAAATAGAGTACACGGTAAGCCTAATAATCATACAATAATTGTTGTCAACGGTGCAAACCTACATAGAATGCAAAATCATAACCAACAAATGGAAACTTAGATATCACCATGCCTAATAACAATCACAGAGTAAGAGTAGACCTGAGCCAATTGGACAAGGTAACAGATGGTGTGAGCTCCAAACTCCAAAAAACTCTCGTAGACTGATTCCCCGAAGCAAGAAATACTTCAGCTTTGAGAATTTCAGTAGTGCTGGCCAGTGTAACAGTGTTTTGCAGGTCTTTACATTAATATGTTGCAATTTTATCATTACTGCTTCAATAAACTATAGATTCTGAGGTTGTTTTAATTTCAATTACATATGTTTCAATAGATTATCTTATGAGTTGATAGTTTGAGAAAAAACTAAAACCTTTTGTTATTTGGTTGATCATCATGAGGAATGGTGAGTTATCATTGAACTGATTATCGTCTTCTTGAAGTTTTTGAATTTCAAACAAAAAGGAAAAAGTGAAAGAGTTACGGTTTCCTTATTATACAGCTGACAATTGAGCAAAGCCTTTAAGCAGGAATAAACCTGCAATGTTCATCCTTCATATCTTCTTACAGGCTGAACAAACCATTTATACTTGGCAGTACTTTGCAAGTGCATTATCCATTCAATATTCTTTTAATAACCAAGAACTCCACAACAAAAATAAGAGAATTGATCAGTTAGATGAGAATTAAAATTTTCTACAATTAAATCAGTAGCCTCAATCAGTCAAATTGCATCAGCAGTGTTAATTTTAGTCATACAATATAGACAGTCAAGACCAGGATATACTTTAAATATAAACATTTGTGCCAGAAACTAAATAAGTTATATCAATTGAAACAGAAGCCAGGTACAATGGTGAAAAAAATTAAGAGTAATCAAAATTGTAAGGTATAAAAATGACTTGTCAAGGAAACACTCAACTATTCCATTCCATCTAAAATGCTAATACACAACAGTTAATCAACAAGTAGCACAAACCAAAATTCAATATCCACTATTAATTTGCATTTCCATTCAGAAGAAACATCGACACATAAATGAAGCAATCCTTCTAAACAATATCCAATAAAGCAACTAAGTTTTACCTAACTTGTGCCATTCCCACATTCCCACATTCCAAATCCACCAAATCAACGGTCTCAATCCTCTCCTCTTCCGGCAAAACTGACCAATTGGGACTCTGCACCGCTCTCAACCACTTAAAATCATCCACATTAGCCCAATTCCCAGTCTCCTCATTCAAATCGGCGGCCTCCAAATCCTCTTCCATTCTCGCATACTTCAAACAATAAGGAGCAAATCTTACTTCATCACTATCCTCAATAATTGGTCTACTCCTCACTCTCAAGTAAAAATCACTCCTTTTTGCAAAATGAATTCGAATCTGATGCGACGCTAAAACCAACACACAATTTTCCACTTCCTCAATCAAAATTGAACCCATCACAGGCCCCGCATAAACTTTGCAATTCTTCAATCTGTTAATAAACAACGCATTCACACAACCGATCAATTTCACCTCACAAGAATCAAGTCCTGAAAGTGTAAATTCACCAATTTCCGAACCCTTAAAGTTCTTCACTAACACTTGGTTTTTTTGGTCTCTTAATCCCGGCGAATCCCGAACTGGGGCACTCGTCTTCTTCAACTCCGGCAGCGAAATGGCGCCGGACTCTGCGTTTTGAGTTGCAATTGGAGTTTCTTTCTTAACGGGTTTGTTCTTAAAGGAGAATTTCTTCTTAGGTACCAACTTGGCAGATAAATTATCGAGATTCTGCTTCAAATCCGAGATCGTTTTGAGAGATGAGCGGACTTCGTAGGAAGGGAGCGCATACGAGTTCTCGGCGACCAGTTTTTCGAGATCCGAAATGGAGGAGGAGATATGGGGGAGACTAGATGGATCTGCGGCGGACTCATTTAGGGAGGTAATGGATTTCTTTAAGTCGTTGAAGCGAGAGAGGAAAGCTGAGGTGGAAGACGACTCGGGTGAGTCGGATTTCCGAGTTTCTAACCGAGTTTGATGGCGAGCTGAGAGGCGCTCAAGCATCAATTGGTGTTTCTTCTGCAAGTCTCGGTCTGGAATTTGCTGATTTGCGATTTCTTCGTCTTCCATTTCTGGCGGTATTCAACTGCGCTCGCATCGAGTGGGCCGACTTGTGGGTTGCTGGTGGCGGGAGTGCGTAGCAATAGGAAATTTGAATCTAGGGATTCATGAACTTCGAAATTTCACTCTTTTTTTTTTAATGTATTTTTAGTTTGAATATTGAAATTCCAATTTTATTGAGTTAATGGGCCTTAACTCTTGGGCTTTGTGTGCTATTGGCACATCTCTGAATATTAATTTGTTTTGAACTCTCTTTAAACCCTATTCAATGGGCCCAAAAGTAGTCGCGAGGCCTATGGTTTGTTGTCACAAAAATCAGAGATATAGGAACTCTTTTTTTTATTTTTTCGTCTTAATTTAGAATTTATATTTTATTGCATCAGATAATATAATACAATATACACTATAAATTTGGAATATTCGTACTTCAAATTGTAAACCCTAAATGATAAATTTTTAAAATTTAAACTGGTGTTGAAGCATACGAGCTTCATATGATACAAGAAATTTTGAAGAATTAATGCTTAAACATAAATAAACCCATTGACCAAAAAAAAAAAAAAAGAAGTACCTACATATTAATTACTCTTAATTTTGGTTATACACAGAGACATAGACTCTTCTGATTCGGGGTGTCGTACTAAATCGAAATGTGGTATGATGTGACACTTACATGATATGATGTCAACGAAACTATAATTAATAAATATTATCTTGGTATTTATTGCCCTGGCTTAATGGATACTTTGATGTTTTGTTTACTACTGCCATTACTTTCCAATTTAATAAGAAAGATTTCATGTCCGCCGCCATACGATAATATATTTATAATAAACTCTGATCGATAAATAAAATATTATACGGGTACCTATTTTATTTTATATTAATACCAAAAGTACCAATGTTCAAGAGGAGATTTTCTAGTATGGGTTGATTTCCAGAACGGACTTTTCTTCTTCTAACTTTTTTTAAAAAAAAAAAAAAAATTGCATGTGTATTGAGAATTTGAGCACTATCAAATTCTGATTTTTAACTTGGATCAACAAACATATCAAGCTGTGATATGAGGTACTGCAGCGTGCATTCTGTGAGCAACAGACCTGAGTCTTGGCATACGCACAGGACAGAGGTCACATAATTCAGCCACAAGTACAGCCAACGGTCATCAAACAAACAGGTAAACCCATGCTTCAAAGCTCCTGATCAAATTAATACCCATTTTTACTTCTGGTGAAGTTTTGATGGCTTGTATAATTTCATAAGAAAAAGACACTCCCTCTTGGAATTTGGCCCACTTCTAGAAATTAGAAGAAATAATAATAATAATAATAACAATAATAAATTATTAGCACCAATTCTAGGAACCTTTTTTCTCGTCCAACTTGGCAGCAAAAACTACTGTAGGACCAGGTCCATTATTTATCCCTTGGGATTGGGACTGATCAACCTAACTTTCTGCCGCCTTCTGATTGTTTCTATGTTCCAAGGAAAGCAGAGACAGACAGTCAACTTTTAGCTTTAGTTATCAGCATGACGCAAGTATACAAATTTTGGAAGCTATTGCTTGCATTGGTTCCAACCTGATGTATGGTCCCTCGTGCTTGTGCACTTGTTCCTGTAAAAACTGAATGTACTTAGTGACCCACAAAAAGATTTTATGCCTTTGTCATTCAGATATCAATTAAAGCTGATAAAAAGACTGAATTATGGGTAACATGTATGTAATTAATGTACTTCTACCAAGAATGAAGCCTTTTTTGTCTCTCTTTAATATGGTGAGCACTACTATGAATGAGCTAACTCTCTCAACATTTAAAATCTGCATTAGAAATTCTAATACTTAATTGCTGAAGGTGTTCACAGGTCACAACCCTCTAGAGTGATTAATCAATTAAGCACATACTATATAGAATAATTTTTATCCTACGTACACATTCATAGAATATTGATTTACGATTGGTGGAAAACGAAATTGATACCAACTTATTACGTGTATACTAACATTTACCCTTTTTCATTCTTTTCTGTCGCGTTTATAAATAAGTCGTCAACTAGACTAAATAATTTACCTTTTCCTTTGCTTGAAACGCTACCTGCCAGACACATAGCTATTTTGGACTGATATTATGCTATTGTATTAACCTCCAGTGCCTTTATAAAAGTCCTTTTCTAAAGATAAATAAATAAATAAATAATCACTATAATTAATTAATTAATTATATATATATATATTAATTTTTAAAATTTTGTAGATTGATGTGCGAGTAAAAAGATTTATTTAAAGTTGGACGAGTTTGCTCTTCTTCCTTCAAGTGATAAGACGGATAGGGACGTTGGAAGGAATCCCAACCAATTAGAGTCGTCCACTTTGCTAATTATAATTATAAAATAAACTGAACCAGTATCTCTTAGTTTACTTGGAAGAGAAGCATGTGAACTAACGCATTTTAAAAGGTAATACTTATGAAAGTAACTTCAGTTATCAACTCATCATGTCCATAAAATCCTTTAATTTTAAATAAAAAGAAAAAAAAATTGATTTGTGATAATTTATTCTTTTGACTTCAATACCGGTTTGACAATTATTTTCTAGCCAGCTGCTGATTATGAGCGGCGGTCAGATTTCAATTTCTAATATCTCAAACATGACAACGGGGAACAAGCCGACCCCAGCTCATTATTACCAAATGTGTGCAATGGGCCAATGGACTGCACTCCTTTTTTTTTTTTTTTAAGTAAAAGTTTTCATAAAAGGATTCATTAAAATAAAATAAAATACAGAGCTGAAAAGGCGGGAAAATATAAACTTAACCCCCGAAATCAAAAACGATAAAAAAAAAGTCAAAAATAAATATAATTGAAGAAACACAGGTGATTAATTTTTTAAAAAAAATCACAAAATTAAAAAAAAAATGTAACTCGAAAATTTTTTAAGTGATCACTCATTTTAATACTGCTTTCACTTAAACGTATTTAATTATAAAATTTTAATGAGATCTGATGTATTAGTATTAGTATCAGTTGATTAATTCTTTAATTTGTTGAAAATCCATGATGGTTGTTAGCTTTAATTGCCTCAGTCAAGGTCTTCTATAATTAATGTACTGATTACGATACTCATCATGTGAAGATAAATAAAGATAGGTAAAAGGTGAAGAAAAAGGAGTCGTGGCGTGTGTAAGTTAGGTATACAATTTGTACTGTGCACCTTTGGCACTGGCCCATCTTTATTGCAACTCGTGTGCATTGTAAGCCTGAGACGCAAGATCATCGGCCCGCATACTGCGCCCAGATCTGGGTCCCACAAAAATAGAAAAACTTACGGGTCCCAGTTTTGTAACAATTGCCCTCTCTTTTACAAGCCTTAAAGAGGCAGGTGACATCACGCCGGGGTTGCTTCCACGAGGCCTGTCGGCTACTATCCATGATAAAACCACTCACCCACATTCTGTTTACATTACTGTACGATTTCCACCCTCTACAATATTAACCTATTACTACTAATGCGATGAGACCCTAACATATATAGTAGAAAAATCCCTTCTCAACCCACCCGCTAGGCCTACGTGGCTTTGGTTCAACGTTCGTAAAGGAAAAATGCCTATTACCCCCCTAAGGTTTAAACTAACTACTTAAATCCACCCTAACGTTTGAGAAATATCGCTTATCCCCTACTTTCATTTTTCTTCCAATTTTATCCTTGCATAAAACAATTTAACTCACTCACTAAACCGAACTGAATCTGAACCATCAAACCAAACTATACTTAAACCACCAAACTTAACAATTCTTTTAAATTTTAAATATATATATGTGATAATTTATAATTTTTTTGTTTAAAATAATTTAGATTTAATAACTAAAATTAAGTATGTATAATTTATATTATTAACTAATTATTAAATAATAACAATTATATGTCGAAATAAAATCTATATTTTAAAATTTTTAAAAAGTTTTTAAAAAATAATTATATTTATAATTAAATTTATATTATAAGAATTTAAAAATTAAATAATAATTATATGTAAAAATTAAATATATTATTTAAACTTTCAATTTAATTTTTTAATTTTTTAATAATTTTCTAATAATTATATTTTTCTAAATTATTATAATTAAATAATAGTTTTAATAATTATTTCTAAATTAAAATTATTCCTAAATTAATAAATAAATCATATTTAAAATAGGTTATTAATTTAATTATATAAAATAATTATAATTATTAAATTTGAATTATTTCTAATAAATAAATGTAACTATGAACAATTTATTTTAAAAAAATTAATTTTTAAAGTTTCAAAAAAAATGTATATAATATATATATAATTATTATTATTTAATTTTTAAATTATTATAATATAAATTTAATTATAAATATAATTATTTTTAATTTTTTTTTAAAAATTAAAAAAATATTTTATTTCTACATGCAATTGTTATTATTTAATAATTAGTTAATAATATAAATTATACATACTTAATTTTAGTTATTAAATCTAAACTATTTTAAAGAAAAAAATTATAAATTATCATATATATATATATATATATATATTTAAAATTTAAGAGAACGGTTTAGGTTGGTGGTTTAAGTATGGCTTGGTTTAATGGTTCAGATTCGGTTTGCTTTGGTGAGTCAAATTGGTTCATGTAAGGGTAAAATTAGAAGAAAAATGAAAGTAGGGGATAAGCGATATTTCTCAAACGTTAGGGTAGATTTGAGTAGTTAGCTTAAACCTTATGGGGGTAATGGGTATTTTCCCGTTTGTAAATGGCATGAGACGGGAGTTACGTATTCAAACAACCACTTCTTCAATTTTTTACTCTTAACGCACTCTTAAATTTTTTTTCAAAACAATGTAAAGTTCAAAATTTGTGTCCAAATAAAGGATTTTGCTCGCTAATCCTCTTTTTGTAGGTAGGTAATTATTATTATTATTGCTGCGGGGAAAATTGTAACTGGTGGAGGGAGTAAACACGATTAAGTGGATGAGTTGAAACACAATTCAAGCAGTAGAGGAATTACTCATTGACCATCGTTGGGTGAGATTATGGTTTTGTTTTCCCAATGAATATTATTATATATTAATATTAATTAAGAGCTTGTTATATATCTCTTAATTATATGAAAATGCACGCCAATGGAATATTAATAAGCTTTCATGCAAAGCAGAACAGACAAACATAAAAAGGCTGTCTCTTTTCAAAATGACGTTCAAATCATCACCGTTAATCATAACAAAACATCACCAATACGAACTGAAAATCCCATCACCATAACCAATTAATTCCTTGACACTTAACAGTTAACACCCAAGAAGCATGATCAGATAGCTAGCCATGATCATCCCATTATTATTTGCGTTCACAAAAGAGGCTAAAACATCAAGAGAGAATAGTAAACCAGAACGGTGGCAAAGAGGATGGCCCACCAAAAATCATAGCAACGCGCCGTAATAGTGACGCCATAACTCACGGAAGTTGTAGGAGAAGAAGCAGTTTCGGGAATGTTTATATCTGGCAACTCGTGATCGGGAGTCGACGGTGGAGGAGGGGAACTACGCTTGCTCGGGGACTTCGAAGGACGACGGGGAGATTTTGGAAGAGAGCCGCCAATGCCGGCGCCGCGGCCGGTCACATTAGCTGCAAGCTGGGGAAGCACGTTGAGACAGAACTTGAGGCCCATGGTGCAGCCTGCGTGACCGCCGCAGATGAAGTAGAGCATCCCTGGTTGATTCAGGGGGACCACGGTGTGGCTGCTGTTGTGGACGGCGATAGAATTGACTGTGCTGCACGTGGCATATTCCCGTTGGTTCACCTCTTCAACGTTGAGGCCCAGACTGTCCGTAAACTCTATCAGACCACAAAACATGAGAACAGTTTAAACGGGTAACAAGGAGAAGTAGTTGATCAGTAGGGGTTGACAAAATCGGGTTCGGTTCAGATTTTAAAAGTCAAATCGAACTTGAAGTAATTTTATAATAAAATTGAACCGAATCGAAGAAGTTCGATTCAGTTCGATTCGAACTCAATTTCGGTTTCACACTCTACTTCTTTCGGTTCGGTTTCAGAATTTTTTTTTATTATAAAATTTTATTCGTATCCCTCTTTTATATTATTATTATAATAAATAAATATATTTAAAAAGTTATTATTTTTAACCCTTATTAATATGTATATTTATGATAAATATTATTCAAATATTAATTATTTATAATTTATAATATATTTAGGGGGTCAATGATATTTTACAATATAAAACCGAAATTGAATCGAACCGATTATTCAAAAATCAATTAAAATCAAACTTAATTTTAAAATCAAACCGAATTGAACCGTACGGTTCGATTCGATTCGGTTCGGTTGGACATTTTTTGCCCACCCCTACTGATTAGTGTAAGGGAGAAAAATAGAGGAATTACTCTTTAACATGCCTAGAACACACCTAGAAAGAAAGAGGAAGTACTCTAATTCCACATTTTACTAGCAAGCAAAACAAAATCCATGTATAACCGACAGATTGATTTTCATTTCATTTCAAGTAGACGCAACAGTTAGCTAGGGAAGCAAAGCAAAACACATAGCGTTACCTAAAGTATCACCGACATATGCGTTGATAGTAGAAGGAATCAGATGACAGCCTGAGGAACCACTCACGACGTGGTCCGTTGCAGAAACACAGTTCAATAATACCAAAGCCAAGGAGGACAGACCAATAACTCCATTCACAATCACATTCCATGGTACCCAAGCACCTGCCATTATTCTTCCCTCTGTCAATATTTTCTTTCGTATTTCACCTAGTTGAAAACAACACACCAATATCAATAATACGTTAAATTAATAATCAAGCAATTAACAATATGTCGTAGAAGAGAGAGAGAGAGAGAGATTACTGGCGAGATGTATCTAGCAGCTACTGAAGAAGCAAGTGACCATTAGTTGAGGTAGAGCAAAGCCAAGCCTCACTTTTTATAATAGAGATTAGGAGTAATGCCATCTAAGTGCTTAAAGTTGGGTTCATTACTCTAACTAGTACTACTAATTTCAAAAATATCCTTAAAAGATTTAATTTATTGTAAAATAACAATTACATCCTTTATTAATTATCTAAAAATATATTTTAACTCTTAAAAAAATAAATATTAAAATAATAACAAATACTCTTTTATAAAACATTAATAATTAATTATGTATTAATATATTTTAAATAAAATATAATAATTATAAGAACTATATTATAATATATTTTATTTATAAATTAATATTTATTTCTCTAAAATCAAATGAATATTGAATTGTTATATTATATTATAGTACAATATTTATGATTATATATAATTATAAGTATTATATTGTGATATTTTATTTATAAATTAATATTTATTTATTTTCTAAAATTAAATTGTTATTACTATATTATAGTACAATATTTATAATTATATATAATTATAAGGATTACATTGCGATATATTTTATTTCTAGATTAATATTTATTTATGATTTATTTTATTATTTTTTAATATTTAATTAATATCGAATTATTAATATATTTTAAAAAATAAATTTATTTTATAGTTATAATATACTAATACATAAATAACTATTAATGTGTTATAAAAGAGTATTTGTTATTATTTAAATATTTATTTTTTTTAAGAGTTAAAATATTTTTTTAGTTAATTATTATTAAATAAAAGATATAATTATTATTTTATAATAAATTAAGACTTTTAAAAATATTTTAAAAATTAATAAAATTAATCATGTTAAAAACAGTTACCCTTTTTTGCCTTTTTCTTTTTCTTTTTGGGTTTCGTTTTTATGTTGTCATGTCAACTAGACTAAACGATTTACTTACCTTTTCCTTGCTATTTTATATTATCCCTCCAATAACTTTAACAAAACCCTTTTCTAATTAAACATAAATAAATAAATCACTATAATTTTTATGTGTACTAACGTTATTCGAAAATTTTACACATTAATGTATATAAATACTAACGTTATTTATCACATAATTTTTTTTTTTGTTAGGCAATATTCAAATCGTGTTAGTATACTCTTGAATAAATTGTTGAAATTTTAAAAAAGAATAACCAAAGTAGTGCACTCACTGAATATGATATAACTTAAGTCCATTCATTGGGTAAATCACTTGTTCGTCTGATTACGCATTTGCGTTGGATTCGCTCGACAAACATGCAGCATGCTAAATGAGTCTTGCTTTTTCTTCTTTCTTTGCACTAGTGTTCTGACCTTCCAAATGATAATCAAATGGGTCTTCTTAATTAATGATAGGTTTTATTGACCTGTGTCGCTTTATGTTTATTATTATTTTTATTTATTTATCTACTTCTTTTACTTTTTGTATTGAGGCCTTTTAATTAAAAAAAAAATTCTAATCCCTACCCAATACTTTGATACTACAGAACTCTTTATTACTATTTTATATTTAATATGAAAACTGTCCAAAAGTAAATATTAAATTTTAAATTTTTATACGTAGGTTTGTCGGTAGAGAGAATTTAAAGTAGATTTTAAAATACAAATAAACACATTCTTAATCAGACTTAAATATTTTACATTAACATACATATTATCTTATAATATATAAAAGAAATTACTTATTATTACGTAAGTTTCACATCACATAAATTTCATATGATAGAATATTTTTCACATCCCTATATTAACAAATAATCAGTGTGCAAATTATTAAAAGATTAGTGCTACTCTAATTAAGCCTGAAGATATAGTTGAGATAGAATGAGTCCCTCATTAAAAAATATTTAGCTTTATCCATCTCACACACACTTACATGGGTGCATGCATAATTGCATACGTAAATGAGGCTGCATTACTTATCTCGTCAATAGCCTTTTATTGACGAGAAAAATGCACATTTGTAGTATTTATCTAAATTAGTTGCTTGTTTTTTATTTTGGGTTAATTTCAATTATGTGTGCTTGAAGCCAAGATTATGGCTAACATTATTGGGCGTAGTTCGAGAGACTCGTTACGATAGATTCTGTGTTGATTTTTATTTGAGGCATGATGGGTTTGCCTAAAATACAAAAGGGTAGCATGCTGAGACTGAGACAGGGAGGGACAAAAACATATTCTATATGGGAATGAATCTCACTTGAAACGCACAATATAGTTATATTACATTAGTATCTCTCTCACTCCGTTCTTTATATCACCTCATCCAAACTTGCTTTGCTTTGATGACTTGAGATGGTTCAAAACATTGCATATAATTGACTTGAGGTATCATTGTCTGATCCATTGGATCATATAGAGAGGGAAAGAGTTCCAGCACACAGCTGGAAGTAGAAGTAAATGCAGAAGTAGTGATGAGTAGCCAGCCCATTAATATTTAGAGAAAAAGAAAACTGTTGTAGGACCCGCTCTGAGCCATTAACAATTTAAAAAAATTGAGTATCTGCCGTCATAGAATTCATTATTTATGATAAATACCCTAGCAGGCTAGGACGTCCCTAATCACTCGCCACGTGTCCCCATGATCGGATCAAATCAGGTTCATTGAGAATTCACTATTTGTGATAAACCCCCTACGAGGCTAGGACGTCCCTAATCACTCGCCACGTGTCCCATATGATCGTGATCAAATAAGGTTCATTGAGAATTCATTATTTATGATAAACACCCTAGGAGGCTAGGACGTCCCTAATCACTCGCCACGTGTCCCACATGATCGGGTCAAATCAGGTTCATTGAGAATTCACTATTTATGATAAACACCCTAGGAGACTAGGGCGTCCCTAATCACTCGCCACGTGTCCCTCATGATCGGATCAAATCACTTCCGTAGATCCGCTCTATTTCGAGCTTCATTCCAGCTGATGAGGTTAAAAAGCACTGATATCATAGCACTCACCTAATTTTAATAAGATTCCCATAACACCCTGCGACGTTCCTGACCCTAATCCCGCTTTACATTTGAGAAACCGCGTTGCTTGCTAGAGCCTAGAGTATTGGCACGTAGCACATTGTCACTGATCACAACCCACAAAAAGGCAAAGGGCGTTTGATTTGATCATTCACACGTACAAAAGGACGCTACTGCGCTGCAACCCCCACGTCTTTTGGTTTGTACTACGTTTATTCCCATTCACATCTCCTCTTTTTTTTTTCTCTTTAAGCCTTTTGAAATAAGACAGGAAATGATTGAAATTTGCCCCCCTTTTTTTTGCGGGAGGCGTTGTTCCCGATGCGTTTTTCTCTTTACCGTTGTTACCCTTTTGTGCGCATGTTCAGGAATTGACTGGGATTTGATTGACTTCCTAAGAGAAAAAGGCGTCTTGAAGAATTCCAAATCCTAGCATAATAATAAATGTGCAGGGGAATGTTCATTGGGATTGATGCGGGTGACTTGGTTGAATCATGTCTCTTAAGTGGCTAGTCCACCAATGACAACAGGTTGCACCTACACCATGAGATGACATCTAATGTAGCATAGTGAATGATAGAAATATAATGTAATAAATAATTTAAAAAATTATTTTCTAGAAGGGGTTCCTCTCACATGGCAGTTTATGTTGTAGTCTGCGCTCCAGAAGGGAAAGGGCATTTAATTTGGATTGACACAAAAGAGGACTAGCATACCTAATGCAGTTTGTGCTTGCCATCAATCTTAGCTTTACACAAAAGAAGAAAACGACTTTCAAAATTAAAAAATATCCCTAAGAAGTCACCGCATGTGTTTTATATTCAAAATAGGTTGTCAAATGTCAGTCAATTAACAAAACAAGAGATCAACGATCCACAAGCCACAAGCCAAAGTGGGGAGGGATTTTGAACGTACAGCCGCAGTAGTAGAGATGGTAAATGGGCCGTACGCCGAACACGGTCTATAAAATTTTATCTTATGTGGGTTCACGTATTGGATTGGTGCGATCCGTATAATAAATTTCATAAGTCCAATATAAGTCACGATACGATTATTATACATATCGTACCAACCCAACTCATTAGAAGACAAATCTAACACAGTCTATAAGTTTATTTAGACCCATAAATCTATTTATGTTGTTGTAGTCTGCACCATATAAATATAAATTTTTAATCAAATTATAATTATAAAATTTTTTGAAAGGTGGAGTGTTATCACAGATATAATGAGGTGAAAATTCATATTACTATCCAAATATATCTCATTCGTTATATAATTTGTTATTGAAACTGACATGCGGATGTATCCTTCTATTCAATGATTTGTGAGTGATTGTTTTAACAATAGATGGTGAGTAGTGAATGGACCCCTTATGGATATTATGAACATGATGTATTGTAATGTTATGTTATCCTTGTCACTGCTCCATAGCCTCCGTTGCTCATGTGAATCTCAAAACCATGAGTTCTGGTTTTTCAATTTATTAAATAATGAATGTATTGAGAGAATTTTGTGAAGCATATTTGTGAAGCATGTTAGTCCCATGTTCCCCGTGTGATGATTGTGAAACTGAGGTTCTCCAACAACACAAAATTTATAATTGAAAATTGGATGGAAAACTCGGTTCTTGAGCCTAAATGACAATAAACATATACAGGCTACATGCCTGAAAGTTAAAAGTCGCTAAATTCTTTAAATGTTCTGATATATAATCTATCATCGAGACTGGTCAAACAAATGTCAATGTACTCAAAACCATTTCAACAAGACAACATTTCCAAATTTCATCAGAACCCATAGAATTTAAGGGTAATTTAAGACAAAAGTGAACTTTTCAATGGCAAATATTCAAGACAAAAGTTATCATAGTTTCTAAATTTTCCAAGTTTCTGTCGGAAAAAATTCGTTCAAAAGAAAAAAGCATCAACGACATTGAAGCTTTTACATAGCAAAAGATGCAAAAGCATAATAAATAAATAAAATTGCTAACATCTTTATGAGCTAATTGAACACTTCAATCATTCATGAATGAAGAAATCCAATTAATCATTTAATTGAATAAGAAAAAATAAAATTGAATAAAAGCACAAGTTTCTACTAGAGGTAAAGGAAATATCATTTCTATGGAACATTTAATTGGGCAAGTTCAGTGCATCAAATAATTTTTTGCCGTTACTAATTTCTTACAAAACACATAATCTAACAGTCTTCACTACAGTCTAGAGATGGCAAATGGACCGTGCCGAGCCGGTACGGCCCATAAAATCTCAGCCCATACGGGCTCACGTGTCGGACCGACACAGTCCGCACAGTAAATTGTATAAGCCTAATACGACCCATAACATAGTTACTATACGTACTGTGCTAGCCCGGCCCATTAAAAGACAAACCCAGCACGGCCCATAAGCCCATTTGAATCGCCCATAAATAGTACAAAGATAAATAGTAATATAAATAGTAACCCAATATAAATAGTAATTTAGTATTATTAATATATTTTATGTTATAAAACTTAATTTAAATTAATAAAAATTTATTGACTAATCAATAATTTTTTAAAATTTAAAATAATAATAAATTAAACAAGTTTAAAATAATTATATATTTAATAAATAATAGATTTATAATATTTATTATTAAATAAAAATTTAAGTGAATAATTTTAATTTATAATAAAATACGATACTTAATTATACTTTCATTGTAATATAATTAAATATTTTAGATATTCATATATATAAAATTATAAATGCATAATATAATTATGATTATCATGCATATTTAGTTATAATTAATATCATGTAAAGTCATTAACAATCATCAATTTATTATACTTTTATTTTTTTAAACAAAATCTTATATATAAATTATAATTAATTTTAAAATAATTGTTATCCGTCAAAATTTTATACAAACTATATAATTACAATAATAAAAATAAAATTTTATGTTTCGTTTATTTAGAATGTCATATTTTTTTAAATTTTTATTAAATTTGAGCAATTTAAAATTTATATGCATTAAAGTAATTTTTTAATTTATTTTGTAACTCAATAACTAATTAATGGAAGTAGTATAAATATTTTTAGTTTTTATTTTTTAATATTACAAATTACAAGATGCAAATTTTTACATTTAATCTTTTTTATTTTATTTCTTTTTATATCTAAATAACAGATTACGTTTAACAATACAAGCAAATATTACAAATTATAAATTTACAAAATAAAATTCTTTCTAATTTAGGTATGTTAAAATTAAATATAATATAATTGTTATATAAATTCAATATAATTATAAAATTAAAATTTCAATTTCATCTATATAAAATTTTATATATTTAGATTTAAATTTAAAAATTTATGTAAATTTTATTAATTAAAATTATATGAGTAATTAAATTTTATTTTAATAATTTTATAAGTTAAATTTTATTATTTAAAATTAAATTTTTATTAATTATTAACAATAAAAAATATTTTATTTTGGCTAAAACACTATTTACGAGCTGAATAGTAACAAAAATTATAAAATGACCCACACGACCCAGCCCATGAACAGGAACCGGGGCAGCACAACACGGCCCAAACACTATTCATGGCACGGCACGTGGGTCGATTTTCTCGGCCCAGCCCGTGAACAGTATCGAGCTATATCAGGCCGTGCCGACATTCTTCACGAACAGGCTCGTGCCGGACTCGGACTGGCCCGCCCGTTTTGCCATTTCTACTATAGTCTTCAATATGCATTAATTCATTATGACTAACTTAGAAAACCCACATTGTGCATACCCCTTAACATCCACAAAGAGAAAGAAATAAAGAGGTAATTCAAAAAGGGCAAGTAAAATTTGAGTTAACCTACCTTTTGAACTACAGAGAGAAAGTGAGGAGATATTGTGAAATAGAGTTGATTAGAACTCATTCAATAGTGGTCCAACAAGACAGACGATGAGGAAGAAGGAAACTAGAGAGGGAAAAACAAATTCTGAGCTGTTAAGGGGAGATGAGAGATGAAAGCCGAGAGAGGCAGAGAGGAGACAGGGAGACCAGATTGGTGAAAATGGGACAGAGACATGTAATTCAAAATTTGCTAAGGGGTATTTTACAAAAATAAAATTTCATTAATTTTTCAAGTGCTGCTCCTAAGCATTTGAAGTGCTAATTTAGAAAAAAGCATTAAATATTGCGTTAATTAGCACTTCATATTGCCAAACGGACCATTAAGCTAAGATTTAAAAGGCAATTGCACAAAACTAAATTATAAAAAGGGAGACGATCTATCCATGGTGCAGGAAGAATGTGAGCTTCAACAGATGCAAGCTTCTCAGCGGAGGACGATGAAAGAAAGTTCTGGGAAGAAAGCTGCCAATACCACTCCACTGCTGCTCCCGTCTGCTGCGAGCTGGGGGAGCATGTGATTGTGATGGTTGTTGGGGAACAACCTTTTGTAAGCCTTCTGAATTACAACAAAAGTCACAGGAGGCTGATAGTTTAATGCCAAGGAGGCATATAATCGTTTCGAGTTTATACAACAACAAAGGATATCAATGTCCTTCAGCTGCAATAGGGCCATCCTTGTGAAAGATTATGCACCGCAGCTTCTTGCAGTAACTCCAGGAAAAGGTACAGGGACTTCCTTAATCAACTTGAGGCCCGTGGCGCAGTGTCCATGGAGCAGCAGATGCAGTAGTGCAGCCTTGGTTGAGTCAGATGGACCACAATGTCACCGCTGTTGTGGATGCTGATTGAATTGGCCGCACAGCATGTGGTGTATTGCTCTTGGTTCGCCTCTAGGACATCGTGTTCTGTGCAGTAACTCAATGGATAGACACATTCTTGATCATGCAACCAGATACTGTTCAATACTGCCACGTCTTGTATTTGCACATTGACTAGATATTGTTTCCCCATTCTGAAGACATGCTTAGTCAAGCAGCACTGAGAAACAAAGACCATTATCCGTCTCACAAATCCGCTTTAGATCACCTGCAAGAAAATTTAGGCTTAATAATAAGAAAGAATGATATGGCTAAAATCAGCGAAAAATGTGATCAAAATCGATCCAGAATCACACATCCTAATGAAAGCAGGAAAAAGAAAGAAAAAGAAAAAATGGAAAGAGAAGCAGTATGAGCATATAATTTAAGTAGATACTGTAAACAGAGCCAATAATATCTGAGGGAATGACAATATGTAGGTCGAGTTCCTCCCCGGACCAGTTTGGCCATGTCACCATGGCACTGAATATTCAAGACCTCCACTTGCTCAGGATGAACAGTAAGTGGCTGAAGTACAGATTCAGGGTCACAAGGCTGCATAAATCCTTGATCTGAGGTTGAGATATCAATGGAATCTGACCAACAATATCTCAAAACAAAAGCATTGAAACTCAAAGAGAAATACATAAAGCAATTTCCATACCATGCCAGAAACGTAACACATTTGAGCAAGCTCAAAACAAGAACCACCGGCTACACTCTGTTGGAGGTGCTTAGAAATGATTATGCAAATCCACTTGTTCACTGTTACCACATTAACCGGTTTCTGCAATGATACATAGATTAATCAGACAAAAGTGCCAATAAAAATTTAGGCAAGATAATTTTGAAACATGTTGTAGCTGTCAGATATTAAAGCAAAAGTTCAGCAGTTAGTGGATAGAAGTCAATTATTAACGGTGAAAATGGGCGAGTGACAAAGGAAACCACCAGGAATACAAGCAACAAGCATGCCAACAGCAGAACTCAGAGAAGGTCAGGAATGTTACGCCAGATTTATTATTTGGCAAGTTGAAATCCAGTGTCAACGGTGAAGGAGGGGAATGACACTTGGTCGATGACGGTGCAGGATTAGGATACGAGTAATGATTGGTGGGGAACTGCAGAGAATGACAGAAAGTTGTTGGAAGAAAATCGCCAATACCACCATCGACATTGAGAAAAGTTTATGCAAATTCAATTGTTCACTGTTCCCCAGTTAGCCGTTTTCTGCAATGATGCATAGATTAATTAAGCAAAACCTGCTGATAAAATTTTTCATACAATCTCCACCATAAAATCATTTTCTACAATAAAATGATTATAATCAGACAGAAAAAGCTTTCAATCAGTACAAGGTAAAAAATGGGAGTACATTCTTGGAAATAATCATCTATCGTGTACATGTGCAGATAATTTGGTCCAACAAACACAATTGAACGATATCATTAAATCCAACTGATGTTAGATTTCACTGGGATCAGGATTTCCATCCGTTGAATCCTCTCACAATGCTAAAAAAAAATGTCTCCAGCTAGAATGTAGAATTCAAACTAAAGGCAAATCTTACCCTGGTGAATCACCCCACACTAGAAAGTAATAATAGAAAAGGAATTTTACAAATATTATTGATGCTTTCTCTGCAATTGCAGTTCAAATCAATAACAAGAAGACACCATTTCAGATTCCACAGAGGTAATTAGTAGCATAATGCTGCTCCTGTGTACAATTAAACATGCTGCTATGAGCTTATGTTCCATAACTGGAGCTCTATCGCCAGCAACAACAATCTAATTTCTTCCACGTACAAACATCTATTATCAATTCAATTTCAACTACATAATGAAAATTAATAATAGAGACAGACACAAAACTGTAAGGAGTAAAAGCAATGATGGAAAACAATTAAGAGTGATCAAAACTGTAAGGAGTAAAAGCAATTTGTGAAGAAGACATTCGACTATTCCATTTCATTGAAGATGCTAATACATCACAATTAATCAACAAATAGAACAAACAAAAATTTGATATCCACCATTAATGTCATTTTCATTCATAATACATAAATGAAACAACACCTTCTAAACAATATCCAATAAAGCAACTAGGTTTTACCTAACTCGCGCCATTCCCACATTCCAAACCCGCCAAATCAACAGTCTCAATCCTCTCCTCCTCTGGCAAAACTGACCAATAGGAACTTGCAATGCTCTCAACCACTTAAAATCATCCACATTAGCCAATTCCCAGTCTCCTCATTCAAACCGGCTGCTTCCCAGCACCTTTTCGATTCTCTCATACTTCAAACAATAAGGAGCAAATCTTACTTCATTACTATCCTCAATAATTGGTCGACTCCTTACTCTCAAGTAAAAATCACTCCTTTTTGCAAAATGAATACGAATCTGATGCGAAGCCAAAACTAACACACAATTTTCCTCTTCCTCGATCAAAATCGAACCCATCACGGGGCCCGCATAAACTTTACAATTCTTCAATCTGTCAATAAACAAAGCATTCACGCATCCGATCAGTTTCGCCTCGCACGAATCAAGGCCCGTAATTGTAAATTCACCAATCTCCGTACCCTGAGAGTTCTTCACCAATACTTGGTTTTCTTTATCTCTTAAACCAGGCCAATCCCGAACTGGGAAACTGGTATTCTTCAAATCAGGTAACGAAACGGACTGTATCGTGAGTTACAATTGGGGTTTCTTTCTTAACGGCTTTGTTCTTAAAGGGGAATTTCTTCCTCGGCACTAACTTGGCAGATAAATTATCGAAATTCTGATTCAAACCCGAGATTGTTTTGAGAGAGGATCGGACTTCGTAGGAGGGGAGTGCATACGAGTTCTCTGCCACGAGGTTTTCGAGATCGGAAATGGAAGAAGAGACATCAGGGAGACGAGATGGATCTGCGGCGGATTCAATTTGAGAGGTAATGGATTTCTTTAAGTCGTTGAAGCGGGAGAAGAAAGCTGATGTGGAAGACGAGTCGGGTGAGTCGGATTTCCCAGTTTCTAACAGAGTTTCGTGGCGAGCTGCGAGGCGCTCGAGCATCAATTGGCTCTCATCCGGAAGGTTTCGTCGTCTGCAATTTGCTGATTAGCGATTTCTTCGTCTTCCATTTTCGGCGGATTGCACAATGCTTGCAGCAACTGGGGCAGCTTGCTGTACGCTGTCGCAGGAGAGATCGTTGTGAAGGCGGTCGGTGTGGCGGTGGCGGGAGAGAATAGCAAGAGGAAATTTGAATCTAGGGATTCACCCACTTGATATTTCATTCTTTCTTCTGTTTTTATTTCTATATTCGGAATATTGTTGGGCTAATAATATTCTGTAGTTCAATGTTGTTGGGCTAATGGGCTTGAATGCTGGTCTTCATCCTCCATCTTTTATGGCTTTTATTTTTAAATTAAAGGGCCTAATTAACTTCGCTTTGCTTAAAAGTGATCCTTGCTGTTCTAGTAAAACCATATTCCCTAATTTTCATTTTGAATTAAATTATGAGGACACAAATGCAAATCTTTTTCCCACTCAATGCACTAAATACAAATTAAAGAAATTTTGCTTCAGAATTGGTACGAAAGAAATCGATCCTTAAGTAATAGGCCAAGCCAGTTAGGCTATTATTACTTAGAAACAAGATACAAATTCAAATCTAATTACATTATTAAATTGCTTTTTGAAAAAATATTATTTAGATATACCTAAAATTCCTTCTCAAGTTTGATATCATATCATAGAGCATTTTATTCATTACCGATCATAAATTCTAAAATTTTTAAAACTTGTTTGGATTTTGATTAATTTACAACCATATAATTTTATTAGCAACACAGAAAAAAAAAAAGGAAAGAAACAATGTAATTCTATAATCGTGAAATGATTTCATAGTTTGTTATTGTTCTTAAAGAACTTTTTATTGGCTGCTGGATTATTGTGCGGTGACTCTAAAGAACATGGTTATTGTATTCTATAAAGTATGATTATATGTATTATGGTTTCGTTACTTTGATGAAGCATCTTACAATCAACTTTTTCACTCAATTTACATGCTTCCCTGTTGCTCTGCTGCAACTTTATTCCTCTCTAATTTTTTTTTTCCACCAATCACAACTTGGAATCTTAGTACCCGGTCAATATAAACCTCAAATGTACAAGCATCAAGAAGAGATCAACATTTTTTTTTCTTAAAACTGAATAGTCAAACGGATTAAAGAGTAGCTAAATTTAGTGGAAGGTACTGTAAAATTGTGCACATGTAAATTAAGTTTTCTGATCGAATTGCAATTGCATTCGGAGTCCATGTGCTTTAAAAGGGTTAAAAGAAGAATAAAAAGACACGTTTACTCCTCACTCCCAAGTAAAAAATCACTCTCCTCTTCAATTCTCTCATACTTCAAACAATAAGGAGCGAATCTGACTCACTAATTGGCCTACAACTCCTCGATGTCACTTCCTCAATCAAAATTGAACCCATCACAGGCCCCGCGTAAACTTCACATTTCTTCAATCTGTTAATAAACAACGCATTCACACATCCGATCAATTTCACCTTACAAGAATCGAGTCCTGAAATTGTAAATACACCAATTTCCGACCCTTAAATTTCTTCACTAACACTTGGTTTTCTTTGTCTGTAAATCGCGGCGAATCCCGAACTGGGGCACTCGTCTTCTTCAACTCAGGTAACGAAACGGCGCCGGACTCTGCGTTTTGAGTTACAATTGGAGTTTCTTTCTTAACGGGTTCGTTCTTAAAGGAGATTCTGCTTCAAATCCGAGATCGTTTTGAGAGATGATCGGACTTCGTAGGAAGGGAGTGCATACGAGTTCTCAGCGACCAGTTTTTCGAGATCGGAAATGGAGGACAAGATATCGGGGAGTCGAGATGGATCTGCGGCGGATTCAATTTGGGAGGTAATGGACTTCTTTAAGTCGTTGGAGAGGAAAGCGGAGGTGGGAGAGAACGGGTGAGCCGGATTTCCGAGTTTCTAACCGAGTTTGATGGCGAGCTGAGAGGCGCTCAAGCATCAATTGGTGTTTCTTCTGCAAGTTTCGGTCTGGAATTTGCTGACTTGCGATTTCTTCGTCTTCCATTTCTGGCGGTATTCAACTGCGCTCGCATCGAGTGGGCCGACTTGTGGGTGGCCGGGGCGGGAGTGCGTAGCAATAGGAAATTTGAATCTAGGGATTCATGAACTTCGAAATTTCACTCTCTTTTTTTTTTAATTTATTTTTAGTTTAAATAGTGAAATTCCAATTTTATTGAGTTAATGGGCCGTAACTCTTGGGCTTTGTGTGCTATTGGCACATCTCTGAATTTCTTATGACAACATATTAATTTGTTTTGAACGCTCTTTAAACCCTATTCAATGGGCCCAAAACGCAAAAAAGAAGAAAAAAGAAAGGCCTATCGTTTGTTGTCACAAAAATCAGAAATATAGGAACTCTTGTTTTATTTTTTCGTCTTAATTTAGAATTTATATTTTATTGCATCATATAATATAATACAATACACATTATAAATTTGGGATATTCGTACTTCAAATTGTAAACCCTAAATGATAAATTTTAAAATTTAAACTGGTGTTGAAGCATACGAGCTTCACATGATACAAGAAATTTTGAAGAATTAATGCTTAAACATGAATAAACCCATTGACCCAAAAAACAAAATGGAGTAACTACGTATTAATTAGACTTTTAATTTTCGTTATACACATAGACATAGGCTCTTCCGATTCGGGGTGTCGTACTAAATCGAAATGCGGTATGATGTGATGTCAACTAAAATAAAATTAATAAATACTATCTTGGTATTTATTGTCCCTGCGCTGTAAGCCACAGATCTCCAATTGCATATTTTGATTTTTTTTATAACTCATATTTATTAATATTACAATTAAATATTTACTGAGTTTAAATATAAATTATCGTATCGTATCGTATTTGAAAATTTTATGTCATATTAAACGTGAGATGGCCTACAATTTTATTTGTGAAAAAGAATCGCCTGAGTGGGGAGAACACACGCCCCCAATTTAAAAGAAAATATATCCCATTTGATGTTTTGTTTACTACACGTATTGCTTTCCAATTTAATAAGAAGGATTCATGTCCGCCGCCATAGGATAATATAATATAAACTTTGATCAATAAATAAAATATTATACGGGTTTAATAAATACCAAACGTGGCTACCGGAAAGAATAATTTTATTTTATATTAATACCAAAAGTACCAATGTTCAAGGGGGAGATTTTCTTCTTCTTCCTTTATTTATTCTGTTTAATTGCATGTGTAATCTGTGAGCAACAGATCTGAATCTTGGCATGTGCACAGGACAGGTTACATAATTCAGCCACAAGTACAACCAACAGTCGTGAAATTTTGATAGCTTGTATAATAATTTGAGAAGAAAAAGATAATGTAAACTTAAGAAATACTTGTAGTGATATATAAATATTAAGGCGTGTAAAGGATACTATTTTTGTGCACGTTAAATACTTTTCTCGGACCAAACTCTTATAATTGAGTTTGGTTCGATTTATCTTATACGCCAAAAACTCTATAATTATTTTTATATATAAATAATTTAATAATTTTATAACTAATAAATGAGATACTCATATTTTAAAATATTTTACATAAAAATACAATAAAAAAAACACACACTCCGTCTTAGAATTTGGGAAGAGAGTCAAATACCCACTCTAGAAATTAGCAATAAATAAATTATTAGGACCAATTCCAGGAGTGGCTGGAGAAATGGGAACTTTTCTCTCATCCAATTTGTCAGCAAACACTAATGTAGGACCAGATCCATTATTTATCCCCTGGGACTGATCAACGTAACTTTCTGCAGGGTTCTGACTGTTTCTGTGTTCCAAGGAAAGCACAGACAGAGCATGGCCAAGAATACCCCCAGGGCACCAACTTTGCATGCTCTTGGTTCCACTCGATGTATCATGTATGGCCCCTCGTACTTCTGCACTTTTTTCTTGTAAAAACTGATTGAATGTACTCAATGAACGCAAAAGGTTTTTATGCCAGATATCAATGAAAGCTGATGAAAAGATTGAATCATTGGAAACATGTATGTAATTAATGCACCTCTAGCAAGAATGAAGCCTTTTTTGTCTCTCTTTAATTTTGTGAGTACTACTAGGAATGAGCTAGCTCTCTCAACATTTGAAATCTGCGTTAGAAATTCTAATATTTAATTCCTGAAGAGGTGCAATGATGCTAAGTACATACAGAATAATTTTTATCCTACGTAAATATTCATAAAATATTGATTTATGATTGGTGGAAAACGCAATTGATACCAACTTACTGCGTATATACTAACATTTTTACCTTTTTTCATTCTTTATAGTGTCTATTACCTTTTCGGTCGCGTTTATAAATAAGTTGTCAACCAAACGATTTACCTTTTTTGGCCTTGCATTGCTGCCAGACACATGGCTATTTTGGACTCATATTATGCTATTATGTTATCCTTCAGTGCCTTTATAAAAACCCTTTTTCAAACATAAATAAATAAATAAATAATCACTATAATTACTTATATATATATATATGTATGTATATATTAATTTTTAAAATGTTGTAGATTGATGTGCGAGTAAAAAGATTTAATTAAAGTAGGGTTTATTTAAGTTTGACGAGTTTGTTGGAAGGACACCCAACCAATTAAAGTCGTCCACGTTGTTAATTATAAATAAACTGAATCAGTAACTCTTAGTTTACTTAAGCATGTGGAACGAACGCATTTTAAAAGTTAATACTAATGAAAATAACTTCAGTTATCATGTCCATAAAATCCTTTAATTTTAAATAAAAAGAAAAGAAAATTTTGATTTGTGGTAATTTATTATTCTTTTGACTTTAATACAGGCTAGACAATTATTTTGTAGCTAGTCAGATTTCAATTTCAATATCCCAGAGGAAACAAGCCGACCAGCTCATTATGACCAACTGTGCAATGGGATGAGAACACGTTTACATGTAGCCAATGGAATGCACTCCCTCACAAACAACGTATGTATGCTACACATAATTAAGTTGATTCATCTTCAATTTGCCGGAAATCCTTGATGGGTTTTAGCTTTAATTGCCTCAATCAAGGTCTTCTATGATTAATATACTAATTAATTGTCATCATTTGCTAAAATAAAATTGTTGGCTTAAGTTGCAAAAGCCAGATACACTAGTACTAGTATATTCAATCTTATTTTAGCCTTCGGTTTCCATTTGTTAGTCCCACTCTGTTAGCCTTATCTCACACACACTCACTCACATGGGTGCATGCATAATTGCATAGTTGAATTGCATTATAACTAATTAAAGTGGCAAAGTGTGAGAGAATATATTGAAGATTCCACGGAGTTGGTGGGTAGAACGGATGTGACGCCCGCCACTCGCTACTCTCTCTCACTCCACATTCTTTATATCACCTCATCCGAACTGACTTTGCTTTGTTGACTCGAGATGGTTCAAGTTTGCTACAAATTTGTGTTAGGATCATCGCTACATTGTGTCGACGATTCTAACTGTTCAATAATAAGAAAGAAGTTGAAATAGACCATTATTATACTGATCATGTGAAAAAAACTAACACACACTCCTACTACGATGAGTCCCCATTGCCTAACCCACACAATAAGCAAGCCTGGGTGGCTTTAGTTCAACGTTTTCAAATAATACGAGAGAGGAGTTATCCGGAGCTATTTATAGCCTGAACCCCTTGTATTAAAAACAAAACAACCACTTCTTCAATTTTTTTGTTCTAACACACTCTTAAAATTTTATCAAAACAATCTAAAGTTTAAAATTTGTCCAAATGGGGTATTAACATTTTCATCCCTGGACTTCAATGAAACAACGAATCAGGACATAGTTTTTCCGATTTGAACATTTTCGTCCCTGCCGTGCCGTCATAACACCGTTAGGAAGTGTTAAAGAACCAAGGGTGAAAAAGAGAATTCATTTTAAAACCTTCGCTGTATAAGTATGCATGGGTTTAGAGAGAGAAAGACGGAGTGATGTGATTGGGAGATGAGGAGATGAGAAGAGGAGGGGACATGGAGTAGGAGAAGATGGTGGTGGCTATGAGATAACCCTCTTTCTTGGCAAGGAACGAAGAAGAAGTGATGGGGTTGTTGAGTATGTTCATGGGAGGTTTGTAGATGGAAATGGGTATGGTTTTGCAAAGAAAAATGATGGGCTTGGGTTGATGATGAGGATGAGATGCCGAGAAATCGTCGTCACCATCTGATGCGGCTAAGATTGACCAAGACGGTGTAGTAGAAGAATGAGTGGAGAAAAGTAGAACAGGAAAGGGATGATCTAACAAGGGTAAATATGTAATTCAATGGATTTTAATTGATAAAACTAAACTCAGGGACGAAAATATTAAAATCGGATAAACCATGTCCTTATTGTTGTTTCGTTAAACTTTAGGGATGCAAATGTTAATACCCCGTGTCCAAAGGAAGGAGTTCACTTGCTAATCCTCTTTTCGTACGTAGGTATTTAGGGGGTTTTCCACATACCTCCCCTGAGGTTTTGTGAAAATCCGAATTTCCGAAAACCTTTGGGCAAAGGGTTATAAACCTCCCCTACGCTGGTTGACTTCTGTTAAGCAACTATAAATTAACTAAAATACCCCTAATTAATTACAAAATAAAAATTGTTACTCTAAAATTCGAACCTAAGACCCCTTGAAAAGGAACAAATACTATAACTACCTTACCAAATACACTTGATGTATTTATCAACTTTTACAAAATAACTATACCAAATTACATATAATAATTTCTATAATAACTAAATTTATTTTATTATAATAAAAAATTTATAATTCAAAAATAATTTTATAACAAATAACTTCTATATAATAACTTTAAAATAAAATTATTATCAAATAATGATATTAAAATTATTCTTAAATAATTATTAAAAATAAATTTAAATTATTATAAAATAAACTTATTATGAAATCATTAGCACTAATAATTTTAAAAAATTATTTTTAAATAATTATGAAATAAAAGAAATTATTTTATTTGAAGAAGCAAATATAAATAACGATAATAATTATTATTCTTAAATAGTTATTGAAGAAAATAAATTTAAATCATTATAAATAAAATTATTTTGAAATTAATATTAGTACTAATGATTTGAAAAATTTTATTCTCAAATAATTACTAAGTAAAATAAATTATTTTATTTCAAGAAACAAATATAAATAATGATAATAATTTTAAATTTTCAAAAATTTAATGATAATAATAATTTTATTTAAAAGTTATTATATAGAATTTTAATGATTATAAAACTATTTTTAAATTATTAATTTTTTTATGATAACAAAATAATTTGATTATTAAAGAAATTATTATATAAGTATTTTCAAATGGCTTATTGATTAACAGAATAAATTTAGTTATTAAAGAAATTATTGTATGTATTTTCAAATGCTTATTTTGTAACAATTGATAAACATCTCATAAAAATTTGATTGGTGCGGTGGTTAGAGTATTGGTCTTTCCTTCTTAAATCTCAGCAAAGTCGCTATCATTTTGTAATAATCTGGAGCATTTTGGTCAATTTTATGTTCCTTTAACAGAAGCCAGACAGCATAGGGGAGGCTTGTAACCCCTTCTCCAAAAGTTTCTGAAAATTTGGATCTTCACAAACCTAAGGGGGTATGTGGAAAGCCCCGTAGATATTTATTATTATTATTGCTACGGGCAAAATTGTAACTGGGGGAGAGTAAACAGGATTAAGTGGAAGCGTTAGTACACAATTCAAGCAGTCTAAGGAATTACTCATGTGCGAGTGGGATTGTGGTTTTGTTTTCCCAATGAATATTATTATATATTAATGCTAATTAACAGCCTGTTATATATCTCTTAATTATATGAAAATGCATGCCAGTGGAATATTAACAAGCTTTCATGCAAAGCAGAAGATAGAGCCCATTAATCTTTTAAAAGCGCCGTTTTGTTCTTAGAAGCAATTATGTTGCCAACGCCAAATAAGAAGAAGAAGAAGAAGAAGATGAATTATTACATTATTAGATATGCTTTATTTCTGGAAAAGGTTACATGACCGCATGCATTACATACATATTTGTGCGCGCTATATATATAATTTGAAGAGAGAGAGAGAGAGGAGAAACATAAAAAGGCTGTCACTTTTCAAACATGACATTCAAATAATCACCGTTAACATAACAAAACATCAACCACATGAACTGAAAATCATCGTTAAGATGTATCCGTCACCACAACCAATTAATTCCTTGACACTTAACGCCCCAGTAGCATGATCAGATGATCATGAGATTTATTATTTGGGTTCACACTATTACAGCGCTTGAAGACCAAGCTAGCTAAAACATCAGGACCAGCAGGGTGGTAAACAGGATGGCCCACCAGAAATCGAAGCAACGAGTCGTGATGGTGCCGCCAACAGTAGAACTCACAGAAGCTGTAGGAGAAGAGGCCGTTTCAGGAATATTTGTGTCTGGCAATTCGTTATCCGGAGTCGCCGGTGGAGGAGGGGAACGACGCTTGCTCGGGGACTTCGGAGGACGACGAGGAGATACTGGAAGAGAGCCGCCTCCGCCGCCGCGGCGGGTCACGTTAGCTGCTATCTGGGGAAGCACGTTGAGACAGAACTTGAGGCCCATGGCGCAGTCTGGGTGACCACCGCAGATGAAGTAGCGCATCCCTGGTTGAGTTAGATGGACCACCGTGTCGCTGCTGTTGTGGACGGTGCTGGAATTGACTGTGCTGCACGTGGCGTATTCCTGTTGGTTCACCTCTAGAACATCGTGGGCCAGATTGTCCGTAAACTCTACTCAGAGCACAAAATCACCGATATGAGAATAATAATAAAAACCCCGCGGTTTCGAACGGATGACGTTCGCCGGCGGTTAATGGCGGCCGGTAGTAGTTGGCGGCGGTAACAAACAGTAACCGGGGTGGTTAGATAAATAATCATAACTTTTACTTTTAATTGTAATAGATTGAAATAACAAATAGATAAATTCTATTAAAATTAAATGTGAGCTTTTTAATTTCAATTGTTGACACATGTTAACATCATAACATGTCCTTAGTAGCCAAGGAGAAAAGACACCATGAGTCCTGCCCATAAAATGTGAGTGACTCACATTTCACTGGCAGCGGCAGGCAAAACAAAAGCCATGTGTAACAGAAGATTTTCATTTCATTTCATTTCAAGTAGACCAAACAGCTAGGGAAGCAAAGCAAAACACATAACGTTACCTAAAGTGTCACCAACATATGCGTTGATAGTAGACGGAATCAGATGACAGCCGGATCCACCCACGACGAGGATCGTTGCAGAGACACAGGGCAAGAGTACAAATAAAGCCAAGTACAAAA
Source organism: Melia azedarach (assembly GCA_028052125.1). NCBI lineage: Eukaryota > Viridiplantae > Streptophyta > Magnoliopsida > Sapindales > Meliaceae > Melia > Melia azedarach. Next base: position 14,048,693 of record CM051401.1, on the reverse strand, counting down.
GACTGGTTCTTGCTCCAGTTGCCATTGTTATTGTTCCCCCCCTTCGATAATCACCTACACCAATCAATATCGATTAATATAAACATTAATTAAATTAATAATCAAACCACAATATATGATAGATAAGATCATATACTCAATAGAGAGAGAGAGAGAGAGAGAGAGAGAGAGAGAGAGAGAGATTACTAGTAAATACCTAGCAGCTACAGTATAAGCCAGTGACCATTCAAATTGTGCTTGTGGCTGGGGTGAGCAAAGACTCCTTTTATAATGAGATTACCGCCAGAGATCTGTGTTTTGATTCATGATTGGTGCAAAACGCGATTGATTTTTACACCTACTACACTTTCATTTACATATCCCTTCTCTTCTTTTTCCTTTTTCTTTTACGGCCTCGCTTTTATGTTGTCAACCTCAACTTGACTGCACGAGTTACCTTTCCCTCCAATACCTTTTATCAAAACATAAACCCTTTCTAAACATGAATAAATAAAAATCGTTTATGTATACTGACATTATTCTAAAATTTTACGCAATACATACATAAATACTATAGTTATTTATCACCATAAAATTATATATGTATATATATATATATATAGAGAGAGAGAGAGAGAGAGAGAATATATTTTAGCTAAAAATTCCGATTCGGCAATGTTCAAATCGTAGTTAATTAGTTAGATTTGTAGACTGGCCTGCTCATATTATCATATATTTTGTTTTTAAAAATTAATTCTTTGAAAAAAATGATATATCGTGATGAATATTATTATAATTAAAGAAGAAAATTAATTTCTAGGAGGTTAATGGTACTAATACTTAAGAAAAATGGAGATTATTTCAAATTTTAGCACTCTTGAATAAATTATTAAAATTTTACCAAAGAATTATCAAAACTAGTGCACTAAATATGATATACATACGTTCCAATGCTTTTAACTTGTGTTCTCCATGTTTGTTTGATTATATATGCATTCAATTACGTTGGATTTGCTCGACAAACAGGACACGATCGAAGACCGAAGAATCCATTCTCAGCCTCTAACACTACACCTCTTTAATATTATTTTTATATTTAATATGAAAAGTGTACAAAGTAAACATCGATTTTTAAATTTTTTATTATATATTTTATAATATAATATACGAAGAAATTGCTTACTACTTTCGTAATTTTCACATCATATATATAAATTTCATATGCCAAAAAAATTAAGGTGGGTAAAAGTCCTTTTAGTCTCAAAGATTTGACTAAATATCCTCCTAAATCTTAATAATTTTAAAAATATCTTTAAAAATCTTAATTTTCTATAAAATACATATTATACCATTATACATAATATTTAACAAAAAATTAATAAATTTTTAAATTTTTTTAAAATAGATTATGTTTATATAAAATATATTAATAAATAAATAAAATAATGATCTTATAGCACATATTTTATATAATTATTATCAACATATTACAACTTTTATTTATTATTATTTTAGTTTTATTATTTTAATTATATTTTTTATATAAAGTATAATATAATCATAAATATTTATTATACTGTAAAACAAATAGATTTATAAATTTATATTTTATTAATAAATTAATACTTTATATTTTAATTGCATTTAATTTTTAGTAATTACAAATATGTAATTTGTTATTATTTAATTTCTTACAATAAATTACAATAAAAATATTTCGTTAATTTATTATATAATGACCAATATTTTTATTTATTAATTAATATATTTTACATAAATATAATTTATACAAAATTAAAATTTTTATTAAAATTTAAAAATTTATTAATTTTTTATTAAATCTTAATAAATATTTTATAAAAATTAAAATTTTTAGAAATATTTTTAAAATTATTAAAATTTATAAAATAAATTAGTAAAATGTTTAACATTAAAAGAGCTTTTAGCCTATAAAATTTGGCATGGAATGGGTCCCTGTCACATGGCAGTTAATTATATATCCCCGTAATTTGTGTTCGAAGCAGTGTTGACGTAGGCGATGATCGTATTAAGCTGTCTGAAGCCGCGTTGAAATATTTTTCAAATAGATTTTTGGTGAGCTGTACCATAAAATATATATAACAATCAGCTGCAAATTAATAAAACAGTTAATTCCGGTAACGATGTTAGACGTTTTTGTTTTTTACTTTTTCCTATATAATAATTATGAAACATTAATTTCTTTTTAATAAAAAAACATTTTTAGAATGTGGTCCCGCTCACGTGGCCTGTTATACCTCCTCGTAATTTGTGATCCAATGGCGGTTAAAAGCAGTGTTGAGGTAGGCGCACTAGATTTTCTTATAAAGCTTTTTAAAAGCAGCGTGGAAATATTTTGTTGGGTTATTATCAAATTTTTCCCCTCACATTTGCGATTCTATTACTTAATAAAAAAATTTTAAAAATATATCAAATATCTCCATTTAATCATAAGTTACCTACCCTCAAGTAACATGTTTATTAAAATATTCTTAATTTTTAAATTTTTGTTAATTAATTATAAAAGTTATTTTTAGTTCAAAAGGTTTGGTGTAATACTCTTATAACTGTTACATTTTTAAAAATATTTTTATGAGTCTCAATTTATTATAAAATAATAATTATACCCTATATAATAGTAATTATTATTTAAAAATAACTAACAAATCTTTGAAATTGGATAAAATATAATATATTTATGTAAAATAATAATATTATTTTAATAATATATTAATAAAATAATTGTATTGTAATTATTTGAAAGAAATTAGATAAAAATAAATTACACATTCACAATTATTAGAAATAAAATAAATAATATAAATAAATAATATTTTAGATTTATATATTTTATTTTATTTTATTTTATAACACATGTAATAAATATTTATAATTATATTGTAATTTAGATAAAAATATGTATACATATTTCAAATGTAAATAAAATAATAAAATAAATATCAATAAAAATATATAATAAATTGTATAAGAGTAAAATATAATATATTTATATAAGACATGTTAATTAAATAAATAACAATATTATTTTAATAATACATTAATAAAATAAATGTGTAAGAAAAGATCTAATAAATTTTTGAAATAGTATTGTTAGTTATTTTTATTAATTATTATTATAGAGGGGTATAATTATTATTTTGTAATAAATTGAGATTTTTAAAGGTATTTTTGAAATTATTATAACTTATAAGAATATTAGACCAAACTTTTAGAATTAAAATAGTTTTATAATTAATTAAATAATATAAAATTTAAAGATTGAGGGTATTTCAGTAAATGTATTATTTGAGGTTAGTTGACTAACGGTTATGGGGAGGTTTTTGATATAATTTTTAAATATTTTATCTAGTTGATATAATCTTAAACTTTAGGGGAGACATTTGATAATAATCCATATTTTGTTCTGTAATTATGAAATATCTTCCAATTAGATTTCTGTTGAGCTCTACTGATGCTACAATAACAGCCGGCTGGCTGCGAGTGATCAGATCTTTTTGGTAAGAATTTTTATTAATATTTTTTCTTTTTCATTTCGTAATTTTTAATAATTTTTACACCACTCAGCATATTTACATTTGTGGCATGGTGGGTGATGAGAGAAGAATGATTTTATACAAGAAATAAAATAAAATATCCCAAAAAGATAAAAAAGAAAAAGGGCACATGGTAATCAAGAAAATGCAAAACTTGCTTTCCAGTTTCGTGATATAAACAGCTTTCAACATTAATATATATATATATATATATATATATATATATATACACACACACATATATATATATTGATCTAAAAATATGTCTTTAATTACTTTCTTCAAGTGAAAAAGAGAGAGGATATTCACGTGGGAACACCCTAATTACAATGGAGCGGTGATAAATAACCGGATCAATATACTTTTTTAAAAGTACAATATCTACTAATATTGTAATTAAATTTCAATTAAAAATTTTGATACATAGAGTTGTAATTTATTTTAAAAATTTTGATACATAGAGCGTTCTATTACATTTTTTGCATTAAGCTTTTTAAAGTAGGGTGGAAATATTTTTGTTCTGGAACTATGAAATATCTTTGAATTAGAATCACAGTCTAATTGATTGTTTGAAAGCAGGCACATTGTTTCAAAGCATACCTTATTAAAAAAGGGAAGGGCAAAGCAGTGCTCACCGAAACAGAAAGAGCGTACATATTTATAGCTATAGCACAATATAATATTAAAAAAGTTTTTTTTTTTTAAACACCGTAAGAAAATCACAGTCAACTATATTTTTCTGAGGTTTTTATACATTTTTTACCATTGAAGAGAACTCTCACTGAGAAAGCTTGAGATTAGGGTCAATTATGTGATGATATTCATTCAAGAATTTGGCATTATTATGCATGCAGACAAGATACGTGAGAGGTCCAAAAGGCAAAGGGCATTTGACAAAAGTGAACTTAGTCTACAAACCTGCGCTTTGTGCTTCCGCTTTTTGGGCCATGAATTGTAGCTAAACCCACAGAAGAAAACAACTTTCAAGATTAAAAGATGAGATATTTTTGCTATTCTAATTCTAATAGATGAGCACTAACAAATCGAGCGTCCTTCATGTCATGACCACATGTGTTTTATACTCAAAATAGGTTGTCTGTCAAATGTCAATTAACAAATAGTGAAAATATTAACGACCTAATTCAGGTTAAGACAAGAGATCAACGATCCACAAGCTCAAGTGGAGAGGGATTTTGAACAATATTAATATACAGCTGCAGTAGTAGTAGATGGGTTTGAAATTGAATCCTCTCCAGGCTGATGATAGGGAACTTCAAAGCCAAAAATCGATCGCAGCAACAAGTACATTTAATATCATTATTGCTTAATTAAATTTTCTTTTATAATTCTTATCATAATTCTCTTAAAAATATTTCTTATTTATTTTACATTTTTTATTTATAGTGTAAAGTCTACATAAAACATTTTTGTCTTCATATTTTATTATTTATCCCAGAAATATTTTCATATTTTTCAATAAAAAAATTATAATCTATGTACAAAAATTAAAAAATTAAAAGAAAATAAAGGGAAGAACTCACAATACCAAAACAAGTTTATCTCGGATAGTGTCTTGGTACATATTTATAATTGTACAGCTGTCAGCACCATATAATATTAAAGTTTTTTATTTTTAGCACGGTTAGAAAATTACTTTCACCGTTACCTTTGAGGTTTTCATAAAGCTCCCGGTGAGTGGAAGACCATAACAAAGCGTGAGATTTAGATCAATTATGTAATGATTTCATTCATGAAGTAATGCTCATACATAGAAAAGCAAAATATTTTTTAATTGTAAAAGTCGTTTTTTTATTTTTTATTTTTTTTGCCTTTTGTGGGTTAATTTGAATTACGTGTTTAAGCTAAGATTTATGGCCAACAATTTCCAAAAAGCAGAAGCACAAACTTAAGGTATACTAGTCCACTTTTGTCGACCCAAATGACCTTTGCCTTTTGTTACGTGCTCGTTCTCAAGACATGCTTACTGAAGCAGCACTACCAAGCAAGACCAAGATCTGTCTCAGAGAAATCTGCTTTAGATTGCATGGTCCACTGATGAAGTGATTAGTTGCTGAAACATTAAGTAGTTAAGGCAGTAGAGGACATGTCAATATTTAGAGACAGCCCATCTGACTGTACCTTTAGATCGTCCCGGCTTAGAAGAAGTTGATCGGAGAAACATCCCAGCCAAAGCCCAGATCAATATCTAGAGTCCCATTTATTCGTTTCTGAAAAATGTCACCTAACATAATAGAGCAAGGCAATGCATGAACTTTGTCAACTTGAGGCAGGGCAATCCTTTTCTTTACCAGAATCGTGATATTTAAACTACACAAACAGTCCTTTTCTTTACCAGAATCATGATATTTAAGCTACACAAACAGAGTACGAGTGTCAAATAATTAAGCACTTGCAATCACGGTATTTAAGCTAAGATTTAAAAGCCAATCACACGGTATTTAAACTACGATTTAAAAGGCAATTGCACAAAACTAAATTATAAAAAGGAAGACAATTTACCCATTGATGCAGGAAGAATGTGAGCTTCAATAGATGCAAGCTTCTCAGCGGAGAATGAAGACAGAAAGTTCTGGAAAGAAAGCTGCCAATACCACTGCCACTGCAGTTCACGTCTGCTGTGAGCTGGGGGAGCACGCGATTGTGATGGTTGTTGGCAAGCAACCTTTTGTAACCTTTCTGAACTACAACAAAGTCACAGGAGGCTGATAGTTTGATTTCAAGGAGGCATACCTGTCAAGTATACCAAGGAGGCATATAATCCTTTCAAGTTTCTACAACGATGGATACAACTGTCCTTCAGCTGCAATAACACCATCCTTGTGAAAGATTATGCGCTGTGACTTGTGTGCAGTAACTCCAGGAGAAGATACAAGGGGTCCCTTAATCAGCTTGATGCCCATGGTGCAGTGTCCATGGAGGCAGCAGATGCTGCAGTGCAGCCTTGCTTGAGTCAGGTGGACCACAGTGTCACCGCTGTTGTGGATGCTTGATTGAATAGACTGTGCAACACATGGTGTATTCCTCTTGGTTCACCTCTAACTCATCGTCTTCTGTGCAGTAACTCAACAAATAGACATATCCTTGGTCATGCTGCCAGATACTGTTCAATACTGCCACTTCTTGTACTTGCACATTGGCTAGATATTGCTTCCCCATTCTGAAGACATGCTTAGTCAAGCAGCACTGAGAAACAAAGACCAATATCTGTCTCACAAATCCGCTTTAGATCACCTGCAAGAAAATATAGGCTTAATAATATGAAAGAATGGTATGGCTAAAATCAGCATAAAAATGTGGGGGAAATTATCCAAAATCGCACATCATAATGAAAGGAGGATAAAGAAAGAAAAAGATCAAATGGAAAGAGAAACAATATGAGCATATAATTCAAGTAGCATACTGTAAACAGAGCCATTATTATCTGGGGGAATGACAATAAGTAGGTCAAGTTCCTCCCCAGACCCAGTTTGGTCATGTCACCATGGCACCGAGCCCTCAAGACCTCCACTTGCTCAGGATGAAAAGTAGTGTCTGAAGTACAGATTAAGGGTCACAACCCAGCATAATTCCTTGATCCAAGGTTGAGACATCAATGGAATCTGACCAACAATATCTCAAAACAAAAGCATTGAAACCCAAAGAGATATACAAAAAGCAATTCCGTACCATGCCAGAAATGTAACACATTTGTGCAAGCTCAAAACAAGAACCATGGGCTACACTCTGTTGGAGGTGCATAGAAATGTTTATGCAAATCCACTTGTTCACTGTTACCCCATTAACCAGTTTCCGCAATGATACATAGATTAATCAGACAAAAGTGCCGATAAAAATTTAGGCAGGGTAATTTTGAAACATGTTGTAGCTATCGGATATTAAAGCAAAAGTTCAGTAGTTAGTGGATAAAAGTAGATTATTAACGGTGAAAATGGGCAGTGACAAAGGAAACCACCAGGAATACAAGCAACAAGCCATGCCAACAGCAGAACTCTGAGAAGGTCTAGGAACGTTATGCCAGATTTATTATCTGGCAAGCTGAAATCCAGTGTCAATGATGGAGGAGGGGAATGACATTTGGTCCGTGATGGTGGAGGATTGGGATACGAATAATGATTGGTCGGGAACTGCAGAGCTGAAGAAAGTTCTTGGAAGAAAGCCGCCAATAACACCATTGACATTGAGAAAAGTTTATCAATTGTTCACTGTTCCCCCATTAGCTATTTTCTGCAATGATGCGTAGATTAATTAAGCAAAAAGTGCTGATAAAATTTTTCATACAATCTCCACCATAAAATCATTTTCTACAATAAAATGATTATAATCAGACAAAAAGCTTTCAATCAGTACAAGGTAAAAAATGCGAGTACACTCTTGGAAATAATCATCTATCATGTACATGTGCAGATAATTTTGTCCAACAAACACAATTGAATGGTATCATTAAATCCAACTGATGTTAGATTTCACTGGGATCAAGATTTCCATCCGTTGAATCCTCTCACAATGCACAAAAACAAATGTCTCCCAGCTAGAATGTAGAATTCAAACTAAAGGCAAATTTTACCCTGGTGAATTACCTCACCCAAGAAAGTAATAATAGAAAAGGAATTATACAAATATTTGATGCTTTCTCTGTAATTGCAGTTCAAATCAAAATCAAGAAGACACCATTTCAGATTCCACAGAGGTAATTAGTAGCATAATGCTGCTCCTGTGTACAATTAAACATGCTGCTATTAGCTTATGTTCCACAACTGGAGCTCTATCGCCAGCAACAACAATCTAATTCCTTCCACATACAAACATCTATTATCAATTCAATTTCAACTACGTAATGAAAATTAATAATAGAGACAGACAAAAAAAGAGTAGCAGGATGGCTTGTCATACAAATACATCTTCTATTCAGTTGCTAGAAGGATTCTGAAAAGCAAACAAAAATTTCATAGAACGAGAGATACCTTATTCATTATGTAATTTAAGCTACACAAACAGAATATAAGAGTGAAATAAACTAACGTTTACTGTTCACTTCAATCACACTAAAATTTACAAGGCAATGGCACAAAATTAAATTACGAAAAAATGACAAATTACAAAATAAGTATTAAAGGGGTCAAATTTGGTACATGAAACTAAAATTTGATGCAGCAATAAACAATGGAAATGGTGGATACTGTAGTTATCATTCTCCTGGAAAAAAACAGTATTACTCTTTATATGATAAATATCTACTGGTTGGAGTATGTGTTGGTTCAAAGGGTAAAAGCTTCAAATACCACTCAGACAGGGGCAACACAATACAATAATAATCACAAGAATGGCAGAAGAATAAGCTGCAAGATTTTATTAAGAAGTTCATGTCCATGCCGACGTTCGATAACGAGTTAGGAAATTTAACAATACAAAATATGAATCTGGAAATGAAGTTTACTAAAATCGTTCAGCGGAATTAACACTGAATGTGACATATGGAACTAGCGAAATGAAGAGAAAAAAAAAATTACTTTTGATGATAGAATGCACCAAACTGATAATTATGGCAAGAATATGCTCCCTATGCATCTAGACACAATATCCAAATTTACAATTCACGATTCATCTCTTGGCCTGCAAATTCAAGCAGCATTTTAGACTAAAACCAAAAAAAAAAAAATCTATCTCCTTTATTGGATCATAGAGTCAGTCACTATCAGCATGATTTCAAGTAACAGTACCAGTCTTTAATGCAACTAACACACAAAATTGATTTTGTTAAGTTTGGACCATGGAGGACTAAGAATCATACTGCAGACAGCATAAGGTATACTGACCCTTGTAATAGATATGGCACATTGCTGTGACCTCCAACTTGGCACCTGGGCTTTGGGTTCGACTGCACACTCTGTGATTTCCATGAGGGAACTCATGTGGACCTCCAGAAGAACCACAGGGCTTTCCATAACGATGGTGACAAGAGCAGCAGAAACTGGAAGGTGTATACTGTTCCCCAGCCCTAGTGGAGGATGATGAGACTGCACAGTATATGGCACGGGAAGCAGGCGCCAGGTGAGTGCACTGCTGTGAGTGCCGACAATTCCATCCATTCACTGCTGCTTCATTCCTGAATGGTCATCAACCGTCACCACTGTTAGTTATGATGCAGAAACAAAAGGACCCTGTATTTCAATTGCTAAACATTAAGGTCTTCAAGCAAAATTTAAGGACCTGATATTATTGACAAATTATTGTCAAGTCTCCGTCTGATTTCTGCTCCATGAGAATCTAATACTGGCGATAGGTTGCCTTGTACCATCAATGCCGCCACTGAATTCTGTATGATAAGTGAAAGCTGATTTGATTACCCTTTTCGAGGCATCAAAAGGGCATAACCTAGGAGATCCCTTTTGAAGTTGATTAAAGTCCACGTACCATCCATTAATTCATTGACAAGGGTAAGAATGATTAGCTCTACAAACTGTTTGTCTCTACAGTTGGTCTTCCTAGAGGCTATAATTAGAACATAATAGATAAGTTAATATCCTGAAAAATTATCTAGTTATGGACCAACAACAGGTGGCAGAAGATTCATCCGTTTACTATGTATTTGAGAGGAAATAAAAGGCAATCTCAGTCAAATTAACCAATAATAAACTTATGGGTCAAGTTCACTTATCATCTAATGAAAATAGAGTACACAGTAAGCCTAATATTCATACAATAATTGTTGTCAACAGTGCAAACCTACATAGAATGCAAAATCATAACTTACAAATGGAAACTTGGATATCGCCATGCCTAATAACAAATCACAGAGTAAGAGTAGACCTGAGCCAATTGGACAAGGTAACAGATGGTGTGAGCTCCAAACTCCAGAAAACTCTCATGGACTGATTCCCCAAAACAAGAAATACTTCAGCTTTGAGAATTTCAGTAGTGCTGCTCAGTGTAACAGTGTTTTGCAGGTCTTTACATTAATATGTTATGATTTCATCATTATTGTTTCAATTAATAAATTGCAGTATAGATTTTGAGGTTGTTTTAATATCAATTACATATGTTCAATGGATTGTCTTATGAGTTGATAGTTTGTGAAAAACTAAAATATTTTGTTATTCGGTTAATCATCACAAGGAATGAATTATGATTCAAGCTGAATATTGTCTTCTTGAAGTTTTTGAATTTCAAACCAAAAGCAAAAGGTAAAAAGAGTTATAGTTTCCTTATTCTACAGCTGACAATTGTGCACAAGCCTGTAAGCAGGAATAAACCTGCGATGTTCATCCTTCATATCTTCTTATAGGCAGAGAACAAAGCATTTATACTTGCAGTACTTTGTAAGTGCATTATCCTTTCTATATCCATGCAGAAGCATCAACACAATCTTACTATTCTTTTAACAAGCAAGAACTCCACAACTAGAGAATTGATCAGTTAGATGAGAATTAAGATTTTCTAGAATTAAATCAGTAACCTCAATCAATCGAATTGCGCCAGCAGGGTCAATTTCAGTCCTTAGACAATCTAGAGAGTAGAGACCAAGATATAATTGAAATGCAAACATGTGTGCCAGAAACTAAATAAGTTCTACCAATTGAAACAGAAGCCGGGTACAATGGTGAAAAACAATTAAGAGTGTTCAAAACTGTAAGGTGTAAAAATAATTTGCCAAGAAGACATTCAACTACTCCATTAAATTCAAAATGCAAATACACTGACAATTAATCAACAAATAGCACAAACAAAAACTCAACTGTTCATTTGCATTTTCATTCATAAGAAACATCAACACGTAAATGAAACAATCCTTCTAAACAATATCCAATAAAGCAACTAACTTTTACCTAACTTGTGCCATTCCCACCTTCTACATCTACCAAATCAACGGTCTCACTCTTCCAGCAAAACTGACCAATTGGGACTCTGCACTGCTCTCAACCACTTTAAAATCATCCACATTAGCCCAATTCCCAGTCTCCTCATTCAAACCGACGGCCTCCAAATCTTATTTAATTCTCTCGCACTTCAAACAATCAGGAGCAAATCTTACTTCATTACTATCCTCAATAATTGGTCTACTCCGAACTCTCAAGTAAAAATCATTCCTTTTTGCATAATGAATTCGAATCTGATGTGACGCTAAAACCAACACACAATTTTTCACTTCCTCAATCAAAATTTAACCCATCACAGGCCCCACATAAACTTTACAATTCTTCAATCTGCTAATAAACAACGCATTCACACATCCGATCAATTTCACCTCGCAAGAATCAAGTCTGAAATTGTAAATTCACCATTTTCCGAACCCTTAAAGTTCTTCACTAACACTTGGTTTTCTTTGTCTCTAAGTCCCGGAGAATCCCGAACTGGTGCACTCGTCTTCTTCAACTTCGGTAACGAAACGGCCCGGACTCTGCCTTTTGAGCACAATTGGAGTCTCTTTCTTAACGGGTTTGTTATTAAAGAAGAATTTCTTCTTAGGTACCAACTTGGCAGATAAAATTATCGAGATTCTGCTTCAAATCCGAGATTGTTTTGAGAGATGATCGGACTTCGTAGGAAGATACGAGTGCTCGGCGACCAGCTTTTCAAGATCCGAAATGGAGGAGGAGATATGGGGAAGACGAGATGGATCTGCGGCGCATTCAATTTGGGAGGTAATGGATTTCTTCAAGTCATTGAAGTGAGAGAGGAAAGCTGAGGCGGTAGACGACTCGGGTGAGTCGGATTTCCGAGTTTCTAACCGAGTTTGATGGCGAGCTGAGAGGCGCTCAAGCATCAATTGGTGTTTCTTCCGCAAGTTTCGGTCTGGAATTTGCTGATTTGCGATTTCTTCGTCTTCCATTTCTGGCGGTATTCAACTGCGCTCGCAGCGAGTGGGCCGACGTGTGGGTTGCCGGTGGCGGGAGTGAATAGCAATATAAATTTTGAATCTAGATCATGAACTTCGAAATTTCACTCTATTTTTAATTTATTTATAGTTTAAATATTGTATTTCAATTTTATTGAGCTAATGGGCCTTCACGTTTGGGCTTTGTATGCGATCGGCACATCTCTGAATTTCTTATGACAACATATTAATTTGTTTTGAACTCTCTTCAAAGTCTATTCAATGGGCCCAAAACAGAAAAAAGGAGTGAAAAAAGAATCCACTAGTCTTGAGGCCTTTTGTTTGTTGTCACAAAAATCAGAGATATAGGAACTCTCTTTTTATTTTTTCGTCTTAATTTAGAATTTATATTTGATTTCATATAATATAATATAACATACATTATAAATAAATTTGGGACATTCGTACTTTAAATTGCAAACCCTAAATGATAAATTTTAAATTTTAAACTGGTATTCAAGCATACGAGGTTCATACGATACAAGAAATTTTGAAGAATTAATGCTAAAACATAAATAAACCCACTAACCAAAAAAAAAATGGAGTAACTACATATTGATTAGAGTCTTAATTTTCGTTATAGGCGTAGACATAAGACTCTTCTGATTTGGGGTCTCGTACTAAATCAAAAAACGGTATGCTGTGATCACACTACATGATATGATATTTATATTTATTGCCCCTGGCTTTATGGATATTTTGATGTTTTGTTTACTACTTGCACTGCTTTTCAATCTAATAAGAAAGATTCATGTCCGCCCGACCGCCGCCATACGATAATATTTATAAACTCTGATCAATATATAAAATATTATACGGGTATAATACATACTAAATACCTGAAAGAATTAATTTTATGTTATATTAATACCAAAAGTACAAATGTTCAAGGGGAGATTTTCTAATGTGGGTTGGTTTCCATAACGGACTTTTCTTCTTTTTCATTTTTTTTAATTGCATGTGTATCGAGAATTTGAGCAATAGTTGCATGGGAGTCATCAAATTCTGAATTTTTAACTTGTATCAACCTATTATGCTGTGATACGAGGTACTGCAACGCCCATTCTGGGAGCAACAGACCTGAATCTTGGCATATTTCAAAGCTCCAGAACAAATTAATGCCCACATAGTTCTGGTGAAATTTTGATGGCTTGTATAATTTCAGAAGAACAGACACTTCCACTTCCTCCCTCTTGGAATTTGGGAAGACAGTCAAATACCCACTTTTAGAAATTAGAAGAAATAATAATAATAATAATAATAATAACAATAATAGATTATTAGGACCAATAGCAGGAGTGGTTGGAGAAATGAGAACTTTTCTCTCATCCAATTCGGCCGCATAGCAAAAACTAATGTAGGACCAGCCCAGGTCCACTATTTATCCCTTGGGATTGGGACTGATCAACTTAACTTTCTGCAGGCTTCTGATTGTTTCTGTGTTCCAAGGAAAGCACCGACAGACAGTCAACTTTTAGCTTTAGTTATCAGCATGACCCAAGTATACAAATTTTGGAAGCTCTTGCTTCCATTGGTTCCACCCTGATGTATGGTCCCTCATACTACTTGTGCACTTGTTCTTGTAAAAGCCGAATGTACTTAGTGACCCACAAAAAGATTTTATGCCTTTGTCATCCAGATTAGATATCAATTAAAGCTGATAAAAAGATTGAATTATGGGTAACATGTATGTAATTAATGTACTTCTACCAAGAATGAAGCCTTTTTTGTCTCTCTTTAATATGGTGAGCACTACTATGAATGAGCTAAGTCTCTCAACATTTAAAATCTGCATTAGAAATTCTAATACTTAATTGCTGAAGGTGTTCACAAGTCACAACCCTCTAGAGTGATTAATCAATTAAGTACATACTGTATAGAATAATTGATACCAACTTATTACGCATATACTAACATTTACCCTTTTTCATTCTTTCTAGTTTCTATTACCTTTTCTGTATAATTAACTAACTAGACTAACGATTTACCTTTTCCTTGTTTGAAACGCTCGCTGTTAGACATACGGCTATTTTAGACTCATATTATGCTATTATGTTATCCTCCGGTGCCTTATAAATAAATAATCACTATAATTAATTATATATACATATATTAATTTTTAAAATTTTGCAGATTGATGTGCGAGAAAAAGATTTAATTAAAGTGGGATTTATTTAAAGTTTGACGAGTTTGCTTTTCTTCCCTCTAGTGATAAGAAGGACACACAACCAATTAAAGTCTTCCACGTTGTTAACTATAAATAAACTGAATCAGTAACTCTTAGTTTACTTGGAAGAGAAGCATGTGGAACTAACGCATTTTAAAAGTTAATACTTATGAAAATAACTTCAGTTATCATGTCCATAAAATCCTTTAATTTTAAATAAAAAGAAAAGAAAATTTTGATTTGTGATAATTTATTATTCTTTTGACTTTAATACAGGTTAGGCAATTATTTTGTAGCTAGTCAGATTTCAATTTCTAATATCTCAAAGGGAACAATCCGACCAGCTCATTATGACCAAATGTGCAATGGGATGAGAACACGTTTACATGTAGCCAATGGACTGCACTCCCTCGCAAACAATGTATTATGCTACACATAATTAAGTTGATTAATTCTTCAATTTGCCGGAAATCCTTGATGGTTTTTAGCTTTAATTGCCTCAATCAAGGTCTTCTATGATTAGTGTACCAATTAATTGTCATCATTTGATACAATAAAATTGTTGGCTTAAGTTACAAAAGATACACTAGTTGTATATTCAATTTTATTTTAGCCTTCGGTTTCCATATTTGTAAGCTTCCACTCTTTTAGCTTTATCCATTTCACACACACTCACGTGGGTGCATGCATAATTGCATACATAAATGAGGCTGCATTACTTAACGTTATTGACGAGAAAAATGCAAATTTATAGTATTTATCTGAAATAGTTGTTTGTGTTGATTTTTTTTTTTGGGGTTAATTTCAATTATGTGTACTTGAATTCAAGATTATGGTTAACATTATTGTGCGTAGTTCGAGAGATTCAATACGATAGATTCTGTGTTAATTTTTATTTTAGGCATGATGGGTTTGCCTAAAATACAAAAGGGTAGCATGCTGAGACAGAGACAAGGAGGGACAAAAACACATTCTATATGGGAATGAATCTCAGTTGAAACGCACAATAAAGTTAAATTACATTATTATTAATTAAAGTGGCAAAGTCTGAGAGACAGATAGAGAGTATATTGAAGAGTCCACGGAGTTGGTGGGTAGATCAGATGTGACACCCACCATTCACTCTCTCTCTCTCTCTCTCTCTCCATTCTTCATGTCACCCCATCCAAACTTGGCTTGCTTTCGACGACTTGAGATGGTTCAAAACATTGCATATAATTAAACTCAGACAAAATGTACTTTTAAAATTCTTTTCTTTCCAAGTGAAAGAAAAAAGTATGAAATTCAGTAACTACATTACATTGAAGAATTGTCATTTTAAACCCAGGAGTTACTGAAACGCAAATGGGAATGCTGTGATATTTTGCTGAAGCAAGAAATTAAATCTCGATAGCCTTTTTCTGTTGGGATTGCTCATGGGGGTCTAGGGCATTGGTTTGTTTTAGGATCATTGCCTACCTTGTGTCGACGATTCTAACCGTGTTCAATAATAAGAGACAAGTTGAAATAGACCATTATGATACTCATCATGTGAAGATAAACAAAGATAGGTAAAAGGTAAAGGAAAAGGAGTTATGGCTTGTGTAAGTTAGGCATACAGTTAGGGCATACTCGCCCATTTTTATTGCAACTCGTGTGTATTGTAAGCCTAAGAAGCGAGATCATCGGCCCTCATAGCGCGCCCACGGGTGGACCCACAGATACAAAAAACTTACGGGTCCCAGTTTTGTAACAATTGTCCTCTCTTTTACAGGTACTAAGGGGCAGGTCACATCATGCTGGGGTTGCTTCCACGAGGCCTGTCTGCTACTGTCCATGGTAAAACCACTTACAAACATTCTGTATATCCACCCCCACCCTCTAAAATCTTAACCTAATACTACTAATACGATGAGACCCTAATATATATGGTAGAAAAATCCGTCCTTAACCCACACTCTAGGCCTAGGTGGCTTTAGTTCAGTGTTTTTAATTGACATGAGAGGGGAGTTATGTATTCAAACCAACCACTTCTTCAATTTTTTACTCCTTAAAATTTTATCAAAATAATATAAAGTTTAAAATTTGTGTCCAAATAAAGGAGTTCGCTCGTTAATCCTCTTATTGTATGTAGGTTATTATTATTATTAATATTATTGCTGGCAAAATTGTAACTGGGGGAGGGAGTAAACACGATGAAGTGGAAGAGTTAAAACACAGTTCAAGCAGTATAGGAATTACTCATGGTTGGGTGGGATTGTGGTTTTGTTTTGCCAATGAATATTATCATAAATTAATATTAATTCACAGCCCTGTTATATATCTCTTGATTGTATGAAAATACATGCCAGTGGAATATTAATAAGCTTTCATGCAAAGCAGAAGAGAGAGCTTTAACACACACCCCATTAATCTTTTAAAACCGCGTTTTGTTCTTGGAAGCAATTATGGTGTCAATGCCAAATAATAACAATAATAATAATAATAATAATAATAAGAAGAAGAATTATTACATTATTAGATATGCTTTATTTCTGGGATAGTTTACTACACGACCACATGAATTACATATATCAAGCTATAATTTGAGAGAGACGAGAAATATAAAAAGTCTGTCACTTTTCAAAATGACAGTCAAATGATCACCGTTAATCATAACAAAACATCACCAACACGAACTGAAAATGATTAACGTGTATCCATCACCATAACCAATTAATTCCTTGACACTTAACACCCAAGAAGCATGATCAGATAGCTAGCCATGATCATCCTATTATTATTTGCGTTCACACTATTACAGCTTGAAGACCAAGCTAAAACATCAGGAGAGAATAGTAAACCAGCACGGTGGCAAACAGGATGGCCCACCAGAAATCGTAGCTACGCGCCGTGATGGTGACGCCAACAGCAGAACTCACAGAAGTTGTAGGAGAAGCAGCAGTTTCAGGAATATTTATATCTGGCAACTCGTGATCCGGAGTGGACGGTGGAGGAGGGGAACGACGCTTGCTCGGGGACTTTGGAGGACGACGGGGAGATTTTGGAAGAGAGCCGCCACTTCCGCCAATGCCGCCGCCGCGGCGGGTCACATTAGCTGCATGCTGGGGAAGCACGTTGAGACTGAACTTGAGGCCCATGGTGCAGCCTGCGTGACCGCCGCAGATGAAGTAGAGCATCCCTGGTTGATTCAGGTGGACCACGGTGCGGCTGCTGTTGTGGACGGTGATCGAATTGACTGTGGTGCACGTGGCGTATTCCTGTTGGTTCACCCCTTGAACAATGAGGTCCAGAGTGTCCGTAAACTCTATCAGAGCACGAAATGACCCACATGAGAACGTTTGAATGGGAAACAAAGAGAAGTAGTCAGTCCGAGTCTAAGGCAGAAAGAAAGAGGAATTACTCTTTAACATGCCTAAGAGTGTCATGACCGACATATACTTTGATATTAGAAGAAATCAGATTTGCCCCCCATCCCCCACCCCAAATTTCCCCACACTAATTCCACATTTTACTAGCAAGCAAAACAAAATCCATGTATAACCGAAAGATTGATTTTCATTTCATTTCAAGTAGACGCAACAGCTAGCTAGGGAAGCAAAACAAAACACATAGCGTTACCTAAAGTGTCACCGACATATGCGTTGATAGTGGAAGGAATCAGATGACAGCCGGAGGATCCACTCACGACGTGGTCCATTGCAGAAACACAGTTCAACAGTACCAAAGCAAGACCAATAACTGCATTCACAATCGCATTCCATGATCCCCAAGCACCTCCCATTGTTCTTCCCTCCGTCAATATTTTCTTTCGTATTTCACCTAGTTGAAAAAAACACATCAATATCAATATATACGCTAAATTAATAATCAAGCAATTAACAAAATATCATAGAAGAGAGAGGGAGAGAGAGAGAGAGATTACCGGCGAGCTGTACCTAGCAGCTTCTGAAGAAGCAAGTGACCATTAGTTGTGGTAGAGAGAAGCAAAGCCTCGCTTTTTATAATAGAGATTCCTGCCATATCCCGGTGATTTAATTAATTATTAGTGGAAAACGCTATTGATTTTGATACCTACTAAAAACAGTTACCCTTTTTTTCCTTTTTCTTTTTCCTTTTGGGTCTCGTTTTTATGTTATCAACTAGACTAAACGGTTTGCTTACCTTTTCCTTGCTTCAAACGCAGACATACGGCTACCTCTTTGCTATTTTATATTAACCCTCCAATAACTTTAACAAAACCCTTTTCTAATTAACATAAATAAATAAATCACTATAATCTTTATGTGTACTAACGTTATTCGAAAATTTTACACATTAATGTATACAAATACTAACGTTATTTATTATAACATAAAAAATTTCTGATTAGGCAATATTCAAATGGTAGTTAGTATACTCTTGAATAAATTGTTGAAATTTTAAAAAAGAATAACCAAAGTAGTGCACTAAATATGATATAATTAACATAAGTTCATTCATTGGGTAAATTACTTGTTATACCACTGATGTTTTCCTTGTTCATCTGATTATGCATTTACGGTGGATTCGCTTGACAAACAAGACACGAAAACCTAAGAAGGGAAAATATAGTCGGTGACAAACATGCTATATGGGTCTTTGCTTTTCCTTCTTTCTTTGCGCTGGTGTGCTTCTGACCCTCCAAATGATAATTATATAGGTCTTCTTAATTATAGGTTTCATTGACCTGTGTTGCTTCATTCATGTTTATTATTATTTTTTTACCTTTGCTGTAATAAATACTCTTCATTGAGGGCTTTTAATTAAAAATAATAATTCTAATCCCTACCCAATAGTAATTAATACGACAGAACCCTTTAATACTATTCTATATTTAATATGAGTAAAAAGATTAATTTTTAAACTTTTGTAAGTGGGTTTGTGAGTAAAAAGATTTTTAAAGTAGATTTTAACATATATATTATCTTATAATATATATAAGAAATGAGTTATTATTACATAATTTCTTTCATAATTTTCACATCATACAAATTTCATATGATAGAATTTTTTCATATCCGAATATTAACAAATAATCAGCGTGCAAATTATTAAAAGATTAATGCTACTCTAATTAAGCCTAAAGATAAAGTATGAGATAGAATGGGTCCCTCTCACATGGCAGCTGTGATATGTTCTTGTAGTTTGTGCTCCAATGGCGGTTAATTAGAAGCAGTGTCAGACGACTAGATGTTCTTATTCAGCTTTTTGAAGCAGCGTGTGAAACATTCTTCTTCTACAATTATGAATATTTTTCAAATGGGTTTTTGGGGAGCTGTGCTACAATAGCAGCCTGCTGCAAATAAAACAGTCAATTCTATTTCTAGTGACCCTGTATGTATGTAAGTTTGTTTGTTTGTATGTACATTTTCTGCAATGGTACATAAATAGATCAATTTGACCGAAAAGTGCTTCTGAAGGTTTAGGCATTATCCAATGGTTCGCACAATCTCCACGTATATCAAATCATTTTCTTCAATAATTAAAACAAGTTTATCCCAAATAGTGTCTTGGGATATACTTATAGTTGTACATATGTTAATGTCAGCACATTATAACATTGTTAGAAAATCAATTTCGCCGTTATTTTTGAGGTTTTCATTAATGTTTTACCATTGAAAAGATCTGCGGGTGAGTGGTGGGGTGGAAGAGCAAAACAAAGAAAAACATGAGAGATAGTTAATTAGGCCACTTATATTATGTAATGATTTCATTCATTCACGAAGCATATATGCTGGACCGGATTAGTTTGTGCTCATATAAAGAAAAACAAAATATATTTTTCAATCTTAAAAGTTGTTTTCTTTTTTGGTTTCTTCCTTCCGTGTCTAGGCCTAGATATATGTCCAACGATTCCCAAATAAGCAGCAGCACGAACTTTTTTGTCTACTCAAATGCCCTTTGCCTTTTGTTACGTGCTCGGTTCTCGAGACTTAGTCAAGCAGTAATCTATTGGCAAACAAGACCGAGATCCGTGTCACAGAAATCTGCTTTTATACTACATGGTCCACTGATGGTGGAGTGATTAGTTGCTGAAAATTGTTAAATGTTAATTTGGGGTATCTAAACTTGAAAATTAAACCCTAATTAAGTGAAATTTTCTTTTAGGAAAAAAAAATCATAAATCTGAGATTTAAACTTTATGAAAAGTTATCTTCAACAACCTATAAATTAAACATATAATAACGATCATTGTGCAAATTATTAAAGATTATTGCTTAATTAAACCTAAATATAATGCTCGACAAGTTTGGTTTTCCTATATAATAATTATGGAACATTAATTTCTTTTTTTTCTTTTTAATATTTTCTAGAATGGGTTCCTCTCACATGGCTGTTATATGTTCTCGTAATTTAAGCTTTTTAAAGTAGCGTCGAGTAATTATGAAATATCTTTGAAATAGATTTTTATTGAGCTGTACTACATATATAACGATCAGTCCGCTGCTGCAAATAAAAAGTTGAATTATAATTATCATATTTGTTTTCTTTTTGCTAAGGGGAATTGCCTTTTTTTTTTTCGATAAAATAATTCAGTTATCATGTCATGGAAACAGTTAATATCAATCACATCACTTATTGGACTAACTAACATATCTTAAAGTAAATACTTACAAAAATAACTTTCAGTTATCATGTCATGCGCACAGAATCCTTAATCACAGCCTAATTGATTGTTTCCAAGCAGGCACATTGTCACATGCCGCCAAACCGAACTAAGTGCCACGCGGTGACAACATTGCAGCCCAGCCCTATCAACCATTTTCCGGGACAAAAAGTGCTTATAAAGGTTTCGGCGTTATCTAATCGTTGGCAGAATCTCAACTATTTTGGTCAATAAGAATGGATACAATCAAGCAATGCAAGAAAAGAAAAAAAACAAAACAAAACAAAAAGAAAGGGCAGCGGAACTCCCGGAAACAAAAAAGAGTGTGCTAAATAGTATCACATACAACGTTACTTTTCTGAGGTTTTTATAAATTTTTTTATCATTGAAGAGAACTCATTTAGAAGGCTTGAGATTAGGATCAATTATGTGATGATTTCATTCAAGAATTTGTCATTATGCATGCAGACACATGGGAGATACAAAAGGCAAAGGGCAATTGATTTGGATTGACAAAAGTGGACTAGTATACCTACCTAGCTGCAGTTGGTGCTTCCGCTTTTTGGGAATTGTTGGCCACGAATCTTAGCTTAAACCCACAAAAGACCCACACACACAAAAGAAGAAACCAACTTTCAAAGATTAAAAAATATTTTGCTTTATAAAGCACTAACAAATCCAGAATACTTGGTGACCTCTGGCCAACCCTAAGAAGTCAGCACATGTGTTTCATATTCAAAATAGGTTATCAAATTTCAATTAAAAAATAGTGAAAATATTAGCGACCTAATTCAGGCTAAGACAAGAGATGAACAATCCACAAGCTAAAGTGGGGAGAGATTTTCAACAACGTTAATATACAGCTGCAGTAGTAGATGGGCTTAATCCTCTCCCGGGTGAAGCCAAAAATCAATCGCATCAACAAGCACAGTGTTCCGCCCCCACCCCCCAAGCTGACATTTTATCTTCAAAGCCACATTGGCCAAGTATTACTTATACATTCTCAAGACATGCTTAGTCAAGCAGCAGTGGCAAACAAGTCCAAGGTCTGCTCAAAACAAAAGCATTAAAACCCACAGAGAAATATATAAAGCAAGTTCCATACCATGCCAGAAATGTAACACATTTGAGCAAGCTAAAAACAAGAACCATTGGCTACACTGTCTTGAAAGTGCTGTAAAAAGTTGATGTAAATCCAATTGTTCACTGTTACCCATTAACCATTTTCTGCAATGATACATAGATTAATCAGACAAAAGTTCTGATAAAAGTTTAGGCTGGATAATTTCGAAACATGCAACTGTCGGATATTAAAGCAAAAGTTTAGTAGTTAGCGGATAAATCTGCTTTACATCTCATGGTCCCGTGAGATAGCTGCTGAAACATTAATAAATGAAGGCAGTAGAGGACATGTCAATATTTAGAGACAGGCCATCTGACACCGTTTGTGAAAGATTATGCTGTGGCTTGTGTGCAGTAACTCCAGGAAAAGTTATAAGGAGTTCCTTAATCAACTTGAGGCCCATGGTGCAGTGACCATGGAGGCAGCAGATGCAGTAGTGCATCCCAGGTTGAGTCAGCTGGACCACAGTGTTACCACTGTTGTGGATGCTGATTGCATTGACTGTGCAACATGTGGTGTATTCCTTTTGGTTCACCTCCAGGACATCATCTTCTGTGCCTTAATTCAACGAAAAGATACATCCTTGGTCATGCTGCCAGATACTGTTTAATACTGCTACCTCTTGTACTTCCACATTGGCTAGATATTGCTTCTCCACTCAGGAGACATGCTTTGTCAAGCAACACTGAGACACAAAGACCTATATCTGTCTCACAAATCTGCTTCAGATCACCTGCAAGAAAATTTAGGCTTAATAATACAAAAGAATGTTTTGGGTAAAATCAGCAAAAAAAATGTGGGGGAAATTGATACAGAATTGCACATCCTAATGCAAGGAGGAAAAAGATAATGGAAACAGAGAAGCAATTGGAGCATATAATTTAAGCAGCATTCTGTAAAAAGAGCCATTAAGTAGGTCAAGTTCCTCCCAGGACCCAGTTTGGTCATGTCATCTGGCTCCGAGTCTTCAAGATCTCCACTTGCTCAGGATGAACATTAAGCGGCTGACGTACAGATTCAGGGTCACAAGCCTGCATAAAGCCTTGATCCGAGGTTGAGACATCAATGGAATCTTACCAAAAATATCCCAAAACAAAAGCATTAAAACGCACACAGAAATATATAAAGCAAGTTCCATACCATGCCAGAAATGTAACACATTTGAGCAAGCTCAAAACAAGAACCACAGGCTACACAATCTTTGAAGTGCCGTAAAAGGTTGACGTAAATCCAGTTGTTGTTACCCATTAATCATTTTCTGCAATGATACATAAACTAATCAGACAAAAGTGCAGATAAAAGTTTAGGCCGGATAATTTCGAAACATATAACTTTCGGATATTAAAGCAAAAGTTTAGTGGTTAGCAGATAAAAATCAATTATTAATGGTGAAAATGAGCAGTGACAAGGAACCCACCAGGAATCCAAGCAACAAGCCATGCCATCAGCAGACCTCGCAGAAGGTCTAGGAATGCTGTGCCAGATTCATATCTGGCAAGTCGAAATCCAGTGTCAATGGTGGGGGAGAGGAATGACACTTGGTCAGTGATGGTAGAGGATGGAAATATGAATAATGATTGGTTTGGGACTGCAGGGGATGACTGAAAGGTGTTGGAAGAAACCCGTCAATACCACCGCCGAGAAGTTATGCAAATCGAATTGTTCCCTGTTCCCCCACTAGCCACTTTCTGCAATGATGCATAGATTAATTAAACAAAAAGTGCTGATAAAAGTTTACACAGGATCCAATTTTCATACAATCTCCACCACAAAACCATTTTCTACAACAAAATGATATAATCAGCCAGAAAAAGCTTTCAATCAGTGCAAGGTAAAAAATTCCACTATGTTCTTGGAAATAATCATCTATAATGTACAAGTGCAGATATTTTTGTCCAACAAACACAATTGAATGGGTATGATTAAATCCAATTGATATCAGATTGCATTGGCATCCGGATTTCCATCTGCTGAATCCTCTCACGATGCACAAAAACAAAGGTTCCCTAGCCAGAATGCAGAATTACTAAAGGCAAATTTTACCCCAGTGAAACACCCCACTCTAAAAAGTAATAATTGAAAAGGAATTGTACAAAAATTATTGATGCTTTCTCTGCAATTTGCAGTTCAAATCAATAACAAGAAGACGCCATTTCAGATTCCACATAGGTAATTAGTAGCACAATTCTGTTCCTGTGTACAATTAAACACGTTGCTATTAGCTTATGTTCCACAATTGGAGCTCTATCACCAGCAACAACAATCTAATTCCTTGCACACACAAACATCTATTATCAATTCAATTTCAACTTAGTATCAAAATCTCAGTCATCAAATTAGTATTCTCACCATAGCACCAAGGTGAAAAATTATTATCTCAGAGGTTGTAAAACCAGAAATAAACATGAACTGCACCATGAAATTTAATAATAGCCGACAGAACAGAAAAAAGAAAAAAGAAAAAAAAAGAGCAGGCAGTTGCTACAAGGAATCTGAAAAGCAAATAAAAATTTCATAGCAGGAGAGATACCTTATTCATTGTGTTACTTAAGCTACACAAACAGAATCTAAGAGTCATATAACCTAAAATTTACTATTCACTTGCTATCATGATACTTAAACTAAAATTTACAAGGCAATGACACAAAATTAAATTACGAAAAAGTTGACAATTTACCCATGGGTGCATGAAGAATGCGAGCTTCTCACTAATTTTAATTCCAAATTTCTGATCCTTCCTCCAGCATCTTCTTTTCCTGCCTCTCCTTTTTCCGCCTTGTCCAATATCCATCGTCCTTATAAAGGACAGTAATTATAATTTCCTTTGATATAAAGAAAAGAGGGACGGCAGTGTACAGCCACTTTCTTACATCACAAGCAGGAAGGCGCTTTCCAAGACAGTCCGGTTTACTCCAAGAGAAGTAACCTCTGGTTGTTACGGTAATTACCATCACACTGGTTTGGTAATTTGGCAAATTAAGTGGTTGTTAGCCTTGACTATACACCTCGTGAGAGAACAAACCTTCCGATACCTAAGCGGAAGGCTCACAGATTTACTAGAGGATCGCATATGTTGAACACTTTGAATTACTTGGCTGGAATCATCTTCTTTTGATGGAAGCAAGAACACGACCATTTCCTGATTTCCGATTTCTTCGCCTTCCATTTCCGGCGAATTCAATATCGCTTGCAGCACCATGGGCCGGCGAGATCGCGGTGACGGGGTTCAGTGTGCGATGTGCAGGTGGCGGGAGTGAATGGCAAAAGGAAATTTGAATAATTGAATCTAGGGATTCACATCAACTCTTAATTGCCCCCCCTTTTTTTCTGAATTTTATATTTTAAATATTGTATTTTCAATTTTATTGGGCAAATGAGTCTTAACGAGTGGGCTTCGTTTAGAAATGATATTGACAGCGGTGCTATTGGCAGCCCCGTCATGTGCTTTTGAAACTGTATTTCCTTATTTGTATTTTTATTTTCAATTAAATTATACGAAAATACAAATTCAAATTTAATTTCATCGCTGAATTAATTTTTTTAATATACTGCTATTTAATTTTATAAATACTATATAAAGATAAACCAAACTGCTTATATATGGTAAACTATAAAGTTAAAAGCTCATTATTTTGTCTAAATTAAGAACAACGACAATTATTTATCATGTAATCTAGATAAATTTTTATATACTAGTATGTAACTGCATAAATTACAACTTTAGTTTCGTTGGAGTTTTTTCTACATATTTTATGTATGATTTATTTTGCAAGAAGTGGATGATGCGACAATTCCTTGATTAAGCTATGTCTGTGCCACATGTATGTTTCGTGTACATAGTTCATGTTGTGAATTGCTAGAAATAATTCAGCCTTTTCATTATTGCGATGCTTGTGGCTTCGACATGGAAGGCTTCAGCTACCGGTATAGCAACTGTGATTTTGATTGACATCCTGGATGTGCAAAACCTTTGAAGCCAAACATGAAGTACAAAGCTCATGAGCATCTTCTTACTCTAACAGAGGAACATGCCCTATAAAAGCTCGTGTGAAGCTTGCGGTTTTGAAATTTTTGGTGCTTTCTTTGTTCGTTGTGTGGAGTGTGGCATCAATTTTCACCTCCAGTCCAGCTCTCTTCCACTGCCACTGCCATCAATTATCGAGCATAAACATCGCCAGGCATCGTCTCACTCTTAAGACTGTACTTGTCAAAGATGATTCTGTTTTTGATATACTTCACTGTGATGTCTGCGAGGAAAAAAGAGAGGCAGAACGTCCTGTTTATTGTTGTGTTGAATGCGAGCACTATGCTCATGCGCGTTGTGTAATCACCGAGGTAAAACTCGATGAAATAAGAGAGAAGTTGAAACATTTCTTGTTTCTCTTTGAAAACAAGGGAAATGATCATATTTTTTGTTCTGCATGCAACAAAGTTATCCAAGAGCTAGCATACAGCTGCCACTCCTAAAAAATTTCTCCCTACGAAGTCCTGTGTTGAGCTGCCGAAAGAAATCCAGCATCCCTTCCACCAACATACTCTCCGAAGCAAACTAATTTTGGAGCAGGACACAAATGCAATGCTTGTTCATAAACATATAATAGACTTCATTTATTGCTGTCATAGTTGCAACTTCAATTTGTATATTGATTGGGCTACTTTATTTCATATTTATCTGGTAACTTGACAATTATTAGAAAAATAATTCTTCCAGCATTTGGTATTGATCCCCATATATAAATTCTGCATGAGCATCCGTAAAGATAAAAATTGATTTACGTTTTATTGACGAGAAAAATGCAAATTTATAGTATTTATCTAATTTAGTTGTTTGTGTTTCTTCTTATTTTGGGTTAATTTCAAATGTGTCCTTTTCTTTTCTCTTTTTTTTTTCTTTTCAATTATGCGTACTTGAAGCCAAGATTATGGCTAACGTTATTGTGCGTAGTTCGAGAAATTCATTACGATAGATTCTATGTTGATTTTTATTTTAGGGATGAGGGGGTTTGCCTAAAATACAAAAGGCATGATGAGAGAGAGAGATGGGGGAGGTGGTTCTTGTGGTTTGAGGGGGCCAAAAACACATTCTATATGGGAATGAATGTTGATTTTTATTTTAGGCATGAGTGGGTTTGCCTAAAATACAAAAGGCTAGCATGCTGAGACTCTGAGAGAGAGAGAGAGAGAGAGAGAGAGAGAGAGAGACGGGGGAGGGGGTTGGGGTTTGTTGGTGGGGTGAGGGGGACAAAAACACATTCGATATGGGAATGAATCTCACTTCAATAAAGTTAAATTACATTATCATTAATTAAAGAGGCAAAGTGTGAGAGACAGAGAGAGTACATTGAAGATTCCACAAAGTTGGTGGGTAGATCAGATATGACACCCACCACTCACTCTCTCTCTCTCTCTCTCGCTCCATTCTTTATATCACCTCATCCAAACTTGCTTTTGCTTTGATGACTTGAGATGGTTCAAATTTGCTACTTGACGCCGGGGTTGCCTCCAGTAGGCCTTTCGGCTACTGTCCATGAAAAAAACCACTTACCGAATGGGTATGATTAAATCCAATACATATCAGATTGCATCGGCATCAGGATTTCCATCCGCTGAATCCTCTCACGATGCACAAAAACAAATGTTCCCTAGCCAAAATGCAGAATTACAAAAGGCAAATTTTACCCAAGTGAAACAGCCCACTCTAAAAATTAATAATAGAAAAGGAATTGTACAAAAATTATTGATTGTTTCTCTGCAATTTGCAGTTCAAATCAATAACAAGAAGACGCCATTACAGTATTCTAAACAATATCCAATAAAGCAACTAATTTTTAACTAACTTGTGATTCCAAAATCCACCAAATCAACAGTCTCAATCCTCTCCTCCTCCGGCAAAACTGACCAATTGGAACTTGCACTGCTCTCACCTACTTAAAATCATCCACATTAACCAATTCCCGGTCTCCTCATTCAAACCGGCTGCTTCCAAAACCTCTTCGATTTTCTCTGACTTCAAACAATAAGGAGCAAGTCTTAGTTCGTTACTATCCCCAATAATTGGTCAACTCCTTACTCTCAAGTAAAAATCACTCCTTTTTGCAAAATGAATACGAATCTGATGCGAGGCCAAAACCAACACACAGTTTTCCACTTCCTCGATCAAAATCGAACCCATCACGGGGACCCCATAAACTGTACAATTCTTCAATCCGTCAATCCGTCAATAAACAAGCATTCACGAATCAGGTCCTGAAATTGTAAATTCACCAATCTCCGTACCATTAAAGTTCTTCACTAACACTTGGTTTTCTTTATCTCTAAATCCCGAAGAATTCCGAACCGGGGCACTCGTCTTCTTCAACTCCGGTAACGAAGCGGCCCCGACTCTGCGTTTTGAGTCACAATTGGAGTCTCTTTCTTAACGGGTTTGTTCTTAAAGTATAATTTGTTCTCAGGTACCAACTTGGCAGATAAAATTATCGAAATTCTGCTTCAAATCCGAGATCGTTTTGAGAGATGATCGGACTTCGTAGGAAGGGAGCGCATACGAGTTCTCCGCGACCAGTTTTTCGAGATCCGAAATGGAGGAGGAGATATCGGAGAGACGAGATGGATCGGCGGCGGATTCAAATTTGGGAGGTAATAGATTTCTTTAAGTCGTTGAAGCGAGAGAGGAAAGCAGAGGTGGAAGACGACTCGGGTGAGTCAGATTTCCGAGTTTTGTTATACGCATTAGACACAAGACTCTTCTGATATGGGGTCGGGTGGGTAAAAATATCCGATCCAACTGAATTGAACAATTTAGTTTAGTACGATTTGATTTTAAATTTAAATTATTTTAATTAATTTTTAAATAATTCAATCAAAATTAATTATTTTTAACTTTTATTAATTTTATAAATTATAAATAATAAATAATTTAATAATAATTTTTATAAATATATATAAAAATAAAAATTAAAATTAATATTTTTTAATTTTATTTAATTATTGTAATTATTATATAAAATAAAATTTTTAATAAAATTATATAATATAAAAAGAGTTTGAAATCGAATTGAAATCAAAATAAGACTCTAAAATTAAAATTAGACTGAAATCGAATTTTTTTTTATTTAATTCAATTTAATTTTATTGTTAATATATTTTAAATTTGATTTAATTTTTATAAAAATCGAATTCACCCTATTTTACTCACGCTTTAGTCTCGTATTAAATCGAAATGTGGTGTGCCTCCGACACATCATCAACGAAAATATAATTAATAAAATATTATCTTGGCATTTATTTTATTGCCCCTGTCCTGTCAGTCAGTATAAATCTCTAATTGTAGCCAACCATATCATGCTTTTATTATAGGTCTGGTATCGGATGTATATTTTGATGTTTTGTTTACTACTTGCATTGCTTGCCAATTTAATAAGAAATAAGAAAGATTCATGTCCGCCGCCATACGATAATATTTATAAACTCTGATCAATACATAAAATATTATAGGCGGTATAATAGATACTAAACGCGGCTTCCCGAAGTAATAATTTTATTTTATAACTCCCTCTTGGAAATTGGGAAGATAGTCAAATACCCACTTTTTCGAAATTAGAAGAAATAATAATAAAAATATAACAATAATAAAATTATTAGGGCCAATTCCAGGAGGGGTTGGAGAAATGGGAAATTTTTCTCTCATCCAATGTATCAGCAAGCCCGAAACGTAGCACCCCATCCATTATTTGTGCCGTGGGACCGGCGCCGAACAACATAACTTTGTACGGGCTTCTGATTGTTTTTATGCTCCAAGGAAAGCATGGACAGAGAGAGTCAACTTTTAGCTTTTGTTACCAGCATGACAAAAGTATAAAATTTTTGGAGGCTCTCGCTTGCATTGGTTCCACCCTGATGTCTGGTCCCTCAAACTCGTGCACTTTTTCTTTTAAAAACCGAATGTACTTAATGATCCACAAAAGGTTTTTATGCCTTTGTCATCCAGATATCAATTAAAGCTGATGAAAAGATTGAATTATGGGAAACATGTGTGTAATTAATGTACTTCTAGCAAGAATGAAGCCTAAACTATTACCAAATGAGTAGAATGGGCCAATGGACTGCACTCGCTCACAAACAACGTATATGTGCTGCACATACTTAATTAAGTTGACTAATTCTTCAATTTGATGGAAATCCTTGATGATTTTTAGCTTTAACTGCCTCAATCAAGGTCTCCTATAATTAATGTACTAATTAATTGTCATCATTTGCTAAAATAAAATTGTTGGCTTAAGTTGCAAAGGATACACTAGTAGTAGTATATTCAACTTTATTTTAGTCTACGGTTTCCATTTGTAAGCTCCCACTCTTTTTAGCTTTATCCATCTCACAACACACTAGTACTCACGTGGGCGCATCCATAAATGAGGATGCATTACTTATCTGGTGTTTTAATATAACTTGAGAAATAAATTATTATTATCTATCCACACAATCACAAAATCCGTAAGCTTAATTTATGTACCAAGCTTTTTATTGACGAGAAAAATGCAAATTTGTAGTATTTATCTAAATTAGTTGTTTGTGTTAATTTTTTTTAATCATTTTGGGTTAATTTCAATTATGTGTAATTGATGCCAAGATTATGGCTAACATTATTGTGCGTAGTTCGAGAGATTCGTTGCGATAGATTCTGTGTTGATTTTTATTTTAGGCATGAGTGGATTTGCCTAAAATACAAAAGGCTAGCATGCTGAGACTCTGAGAGAGAGAGAGACCGGGGGGAGTTGTTGTGGGGTGAGGGGGACAAAAACATATTCTATTTGGGAATGAATCTCACTTCAATAAAGTTAAATTGTATTCTTATTAGTTAAAGTGGCAAAGTCTGAGAGACAGAGGGAGTATATTGAAGATTCCACAGTGTTGGTGGGTAGTTCACTCCCTCTCTCACTCCATTCTTTATAGCACCTCAACCAAACTTGCTTTGTAACTTGTGTGGACGATTCTAACTGTGTTCAATAATGAGAGAGAAGTTCAAATAGACCATTATGATATTCATCATGTGAAGATAAATAAAGATGGGTAAAAGGATTTGATGGCTTGCGTAAGTTAGGCATACACTTTGTACTGTGCAACTCCTGTGTATTGTAAGCCAAAGACGCGAGATCAGCGGCCCTCATTGCGCGCCCACGGGTGGGTCCCATAAAAGCGGATATACCTACGGGTCCCAGTTTTGTCCTCTCTTTTACAAGTACTATAATCTGAGAGGCTGGTTAATATCACGCCGGGGTTGCTTCCACGAGGCCTGTCGGCAACTGTTGGGTTCCGGAGCCACGTTTCGGCCCGCCCGGGCTCCTGCAGGATCCCAAAAAAGTTGAAGTTTTATTTTAAAATTATCTATTTTACCTTTATATAATACATATTTATCGTTTTGGCCCGCCCAGAATTTAAAACATTACATTTTTGCCCCCACTGAAAGCCAACCCTAGCTCTGCCACTCTAGTGTTCATGATAAAATCCCTTCTTAACCCACATTCTAGGCTAGTTGGCTTTAGTTCAATGTTTTTAAATGACATGAGAGGTGAATTATGTATTCAAAACAACCACTTCTGTTGTCAAAAAAAAAAAACCACCACTTCTTCATTTTTTACTTTCAACGCAATCTTAAAATTTATCAAAATAATATAAAGTTTAAAATTTGTGTCCAAATAAAGGAGTTCACTCGTTATTCCTCTTATTGTATGTAGCTTATTATTATTATTATTATTGCTGGGGGCAAAATTGTACCTGGGGGAGGGAGTAAACGCGATTTAGTGGAAGAGTTGAAACACAATTCAAGCAGTATAGGAATTGCTCATGGCTGACTGGGATTATGGTTTTGATTTCGCAATGAATATTATTATATATTAATATTAATTAACAGCCTTTTACATATCTCTTAATTAGAAGAAAATGCATGCGAGTGGAATATTAATAAGCTTTCATGCAAAGCAGAAGAGAGAGCTTTAAGACACACACACCACTAATCTTTTAAGAGCAGCGTTTTGTTCTTGGAAGCAATTATCGTGTCAATGCCAAATAAGAAAAAGAAGAAGAAGAAGAAGAAGAAGAAGAAGAAGAAGAATTATTACATTAGATATGCTTTATGTCTGGGATAGGTTACTACACGACCACACATGAATTACAAATATACGCGCTGCATAATTTGAAGAGAGAGAGAGAGAGGAGAACCATAAAAAGTCTGTCACTTTTCAAAATCACAGTCAAATGA
Organism: Melia azedarach; assembly: GCA_028052125.1. Classification (NCBI taxonomy): domain Eukaryota; kingdom Viridiplantae; phylum Streptophyta; class Magnoliopsida; order Sapindales; family Meliaceae; genus Melia; species Melia azedarach. The sequence continues at coordinate 14,016,097 of CM051401.1, read as the reverse complement.
TCACCATTAATCATAACACGACATCACCAACACGAACTGAAAATCATTAAGGTGTATCCATCACCATAACCCATTAGTTCCTTGACAAAACACCCAAGTAGCATGATCATCCCATTATTATTTGCGTTCATACTATTACGGCTTGAAGACTAGGCTAAAGCATCAGGAGAGAATAGTAAACCAGCACGGTGGCAAACAGGATGGCCCACCAGAAATCATAGCAACGAGCCGTGATGGTGCCGCGAACAGCAGAGCTCACAGAAGTTGTAGGAGAAGCAGCAGTTTCAGGAATATTTATATCTGGCAACTCGTGATCCGGAGTCGACGGTGGAGGAGGGGAACGACGTTTGCTCGGGGACTTCGGAGGACGACGGGGAGATTTTGGAAGAGAGCCGCCTCCGCCGCCTCCTCGGCGGGTCACATTAGCAGCGAGCTGGGGAAGCACGTTGAGACTGAATTTGAGGCCCATGGTGCAGCCTGCGTGGCCGCGGCAGATGAAGTAGAGCATCCCTGGTTGCGTCAGGTGGACCACGGTATCGCTGCTGTTGTGGACGGTGATTGGATTGACTGTGCTGCACGTGGCGTATTCCCGTTGGTTCACCTCTTGAACATTGAGGTCCAGAGTTGCCGTAAACTCTATCAGAGCACAAAATAACCCACATGAGAACAGTTTAAATGGTTAACAAAGAGTAGTCAGTCTGAGGCAGAGAGAAAGAGAATACTCTTTAACATGCCTAAAGTGTCACCGACGTATGATATTAGAAGAAATCAGATTTAGCCCCCCATCCCCCACCCCAAATTTCGCCACTTGAACCCTCATAACACACCTAGAAAGACATCTAATTCGACATTTTACTGGCAGGCAAAACAAAACCCATGTATAACCGAAAAATTGATTTTCATTTCAAGAAGACGCAACAGCTAGGGAAGGAAAGCAAAACACATAACGTTACCTAGAGTGTCACCAACATATGCGTTGATTGTAGAAGGAATCAGAAGACAGCCGGAGGATCCACCCACGACGTGGTTCGTTGCAGAAACACAGTGCAAGGCTACCAAAGCCGAGGAAAGACCAATAACTGCATTCACAATCACATTCCATGATCCCCAAGCGCCTCTCATTGCTCTTCCCTCTGTCAATGTTTTCTTTCGTATTTCACCTAGTTGAAAATAACACCAATATCAATAGATACGTTAAATTAATAATCAAGCAATCAACAATATATCGTAGAAGAGAGAGAGAGATTACCAGCTAGCTACACTGAGGAAGCGAGTGACTATTAGTTGTGGTAGAGCCAACCCAAGCCTCGCTTTTTATAATAGAGATTACAGGCTAATTGCATTTTAGTCCCTAGCGTTTTAGACCATGTCACTTTGATTATTATGTTTCACATATTAAATAAAGGTCCTCCATTTTTTTTTTTTTGAAAATCATTATTTTTGTCACTAATATTTCGATCAATGTGACCTAGGTCTCTTAACTAAACTTCCATCCAATTTTAACAGTTATATAATTTTTAATTTATCTCTCATAATACTCTTATATATTAATTTTTTTTTATCTTTTATAATAACTAAGAACATAATTTTTTTTTTAAATTAATTAATGAAAATAATTCTTTATTTTTTCTTTTTCTGTCTTTCTTCTCTATTTATATTCTTAGTTTAGAAAAAAATATAATACAAAAAAAATTATCCATACTCAAAATCTTAATAATAAAATCAATTAATTGATCTTAAAAAATTTAAAAATAAAAAATCTTAATTTCAGTTTATTTTATATATTTTATTATATTTTATCTAATTTCATAAGATATACAAAATAACTCTTGAGGAAAAAAATCATTAATTTTTTGAATATAACACATATACATATTTGTACACTAACTATATTGGAGTTAAAATTTTAAAAATTATTATTATAAAATAAATAATTTTTGTAATATGTTATTTTAAAAAATAAAATAATGAATATTTTTACATTTTTCTATTTGAATTAAGATTATGTAAAAATTTGCTACTTGATATATTTATATATTTTTAAATATTTTTAATGAGTGAATAAGTAAAAAAAAATCATCTAATAATAAATAAATTTTCTTTATGATAGATTTTAAAGAGAAAATTTGTAGATTTTGGTTTTTTCGTAAATTAAATTAATTGATTTTATTCATAAGATTATGTAATTTGAATAAATTAATTTATTTTTATATTAGTTTTTTATTTGATTTTAAAAAAGTAAATAATTATATTTTAATTTATTTTAAATTTATTATAATTTCTCTTTGATATTAAAATAAGAAGAGGAAGAGATAATGAAAAAGAAAAATAAAAAAGAAGAAATAGAGAACAAAGGCGAGGAAGAAGAGAGTAAAGAATTAGTTTTTATTAATTAATTTTATAAAAATATAATTTTGTTTAGTTGTTAAAAAAAAATTAAAAAATTAGTATATAAGAATAATATGATGATTTTCATGAATTTTATGGTTAAATTAATAATTAGTATATTATGAAGAATAAATTAAAAATTGTTGAAGGGTAAAAGTGGATGGAAATTTGGTAACGGACCTATGTAATGTTAACCGAAATGTTAGGGATCAAAATGATGATTTTAAAAAAATGTAAGAATTTTTTTTTATCTTATGTAAAATATAACAATGTAAGTGACATTTTTTGAAATGTTGGGGAGTAAAATAAAACTACCCCCAGAGATTAGGGGCGTATGTCGGTGTATTAATTAATAATTAGTGGAAAACGCAATTGATTTTGACACCTACTAAAAACAAATACCTTTTTTTTTCCTTTTTCTTTTTCTTTTTGGGTTTCATTTTACATTAACCCACCAATAACTTTAACAAAAACCCTTTTTAATTAAACATAAATAAATAAATCACTATAACTTTTATGTGTACTAACGTTATTCGCAAATTTTACACATTAGTGTATATAAATAGTAACGTTATTTATCTCATAAAATTTTTTGATTAGGCAATATTCAAATCGTAGTTAGTATACTCTTAAATAAATTGTTGAAATTTTAAAAAAGAATAACCAAAGTAGTGCACTAAATATGATATAACACAAGCTCATTCATTGGATAAATCCATTTCATGCTTTTATTTTATGGGGTATTTTCACATACCTCTCCTAAAATTTGTGAAAATTTTAATTTGATAAAAAATTTATAAAAATATAAACAAATATTTCCTATAAATAGTAAATTTATCAAAATACTCTCAAATTTATTTTTTTTTTAAAATTACAAAATAGGATTATTTTGGTTAAATTTGAACCTATGACTTTAGTGAAAAATTGAATACTTTAACTATTATACCAAATATATTTTACTATTATATTTTTGAATCCTTAATAAAAATACATATATAATTATTTTTATAATAATTAAAATTATTTTATTATTATAAAACTTATAATTCAAAAAAATTCTATATAATAACTTGAGTTTAAAATTATTATCAAATAATAATAAAATTATTCTTAAATAATTATTAAATAAAGTAAATTTAAATTATTATTAGCACTAATAATTTTAAAACACTATCTTTAAATAAAATAATTGTTACAAAATTTCAATAATAATAATAATTTTATAATTTTATGATAATAATAATTTTAATTCAAGTTATTATACATAAAATTATTTTTGAATTATTAGTTTTATAATAAAAAATAATTTTAGTTATTGAAAAAACTATTATATATATATTTTAAAAAGAGTTATTTATTAAAAATTGAAAAATATATAGATTAAATATATTTGGTGTAGTGGTTAAGGTATTATTTTATTTTTTTAATATCATAGGTAATTATATATTTTATAATTTTAAAAAATTAAATTTGAAGATATTTTAGTAAGTTTATTGTTTATAAGAGAGGTTTTGTATTTTTTTGTACATATTTTCTATGAAACTGTTATTTTTATAAATTTTAGGGGAGGTATGTGGAAATACCCCTTTATTTTATTCATACGTTCCAATACTTGCGTTCTCCTTGTTCGTTTGACTGTGCATACATTGGATTCAATTGACAAACAAGGCGCGAAACCGAGGAGGAATAAAGTTGCTGACAAACATGCTATATGGGTCTTGCCTTTTCTTTCTGTCTTTCTTTGCACTGGGGTTCTGACCTTCCAAACGGTAAGTATTGGGTCTTCTTAATTATAAGTTTCATTGACCTGTGTTGCTTTATGCTTATTATTATTATTATTATTTTTTTAACTTTTGCTGTTATAAATCCTCTTACTTGAGGACTTTTAATTAAAAAAAAAAGAATTCTAACCCCTACCCAATAGTAATTAATACTACAGAACTCTTTAATACTATTTTACATAATTTCTTTCCCAATATTAACAAATAACCAGTGCGCGGAAATTATTAAAGATTAATGCTACTCTAATTAAGCCTAAAGAGAGATAGAATGGGTCCCTCTCACATGGCAGCTGTTACATACATGTTCTCGGAGTTTGTTCTCCACTGGCGGTTAATTAGAAGCCGTGTCGGACGCAGGCGCACTACTAGTTGTTATTAAGCTTTTCGAAGCAGCGTGAAATATTATTCTTCTGCAATCATGAATATATTTTTCAAATAGATTGGTGGGGACCCGTGCTATAATAGCCGTCCGATGCAAATAAAACAGTCAATTCTTTGTCTAGTGACTCCCGATCAATGTATTTATGTCTGCTTTTAGATTAGATTAGATTAGATTAGATTACATGGTCCACTGATCAATTAGTAGAGTAAATGTCAAATTTTAGACTCTACCTCTTGACCGTCCCGGCTTAGAAGTTGGTGGTCTTCGACGTTGGAGAAAGATCCGGGCCAGCTGCCGCAGTACAAATCGATGTTAATTTAGAAACAGTCTCATCTAATCATTTCTGAAAAATTAATGTCGCCCAACATAGAACTACTTTCAACTATATCTATAAATTTATTGATTAATTTATATATATATATATATATATAGTCTATATTTTTAAAAAGTCATTATCTTTAACCGTTTCAAAACTAAAATTGAAATTTTATAAATATTTATGAAATAAAAAATTAATTTAAAATTAAATTTATAATTACACAGTTAAATTTATTAAATAAAAATATATAATAATTCCATCTCTCTTCCTCACTCTTCTGGGATTTGTGTCTTTATAAAACTAAAATAAATTTAAAAATTTAGGGATTTGAGAACTTGCCAACAATGGGACATGAAAGTATGTCATTAGTTGTTGGTGCTTTACCTCAAGTTGGTCTAGTATATTATTATTGTTGCCGCACATTTCTTCATTTTGGAGCTGAGTGGAATTTTGGGAATGAAGGCGTGTGATGATTGAGAATCAGTTGTTGAAGCTCGACTCCACGGTTTAATTAATAATAATAATAATAAATTATAATATAACATACTATAATAATAGTAATAATATCTATAATAATTAATAATAATAATAATATAATATCAGTTTATATATAATATAAAACACTAATTTTGCACAAATAATTAATAATAATATATTGAGAGAATAATTAATAAAATTAATTAATTAATATTACGTATTAAATTAATTAATAATTAATAATAATTTATTTATTTTTATTAATTAATTACTTTTTGATAGGATTAATTTAATTTAAAAATATAATCAATTTATCTTTTTCAAAAGTATATAGATTACTTAATATGCACGTAAGGTTAATTTTTTTTTTATTATACATGGGTTACTTTTAACTTTTTACATATGATGTTAATCGAAAATAGGGTAAATCAATCTTTCATCATTTTTTATTTAAAGATATAGGTATTTTATTAATTTTTCAAATATTCGGATTATATTTAAAATTATCAATAAATTTAAAATAAAGTTAAAAATATCTTTAAAAATAACTTTAGTAATTATCTCATGTACAAAAAAATCGTTAATCACAGCATAATTGATTCACTTCCAAGATTTTTAAAGAGTGTCGAAGAACTTGAGAACGAATTATTCGGAAAACAAAATCGGGATCACACTCTCTGACCCCAAAAATTACAAAGTTAATTTCTAATATGCTGTTCTACTAGTCCTAAAAGATAAAAATAGAATGACAACATTATCGAGTTCAAATTTTCAGACATCAGGGTCCTCAAATTCTTGGTGGATTAGAAACAATCCACCCCACATATCTTTTCATGCATATCTTCCAAATCAAGTGCATCCAGAGGAATTTCTCAACGATCCACAGTCTTTGGTTTTTGTGATATCTTCTCCGCGAATACTATATAGGAATCGAGTTTTATATCACTGATATATTTACACGGTTCCAATTACAACACTAGTCCCGTAATATCACTTATTACATCCAGCCTAGGCTGCATTCTCCTAATGGTAGAATGATTATCTTTCTCACAGGGTTCAAAACCATGGAAGAATGGCGCCACGAATTCAACAGATTCTCTTTCAACGAGAGAAATATTAGAGCGACATATTCTCAAAAGCATGTCATTTTTATATTTAAAAGGACCAGTATTCTCATGATAAACAAACAACTCTACTACTTTTCTGAGAATGAAAAATACGAAATTCTTTCATGCAGTCTACCCAAACTACCACAACAACATCCTACAAATTACAGAGAATTCTACAAAAAAATCTCAGAGAAAAACATGTGTATCCCAACGGAGCTATGGCCACCTCTTTCACAGACGGTCCCATGAGAAATTTATCATGAGAGATATCAAAAGGAGAACAATCATGCAAAGAAAAACTTGTATATCTCCTTTGACCACCAAGCATTCACATCCACATCCTCATTCGAAAACTAAACCCCACTCAGTTTGAACACCTCATTCTCACATGCACCACCTGAACCACTGCCCATTATCACTGATAATGATTCCAACAAGGCCCCAGTACTTCAGATCATGCAACCCAATCCCATCAACCATTTTCTGGGACAAAAAGTGGTTATAAAGGTTTAGGCATTATCTAATCTTTGGCACAATCTCAACCATTTTCTTCAATAAAAATGAATACAATCAAGCATACAAAAATTTAAAAAAACAAAACAAAAAGAGTGTGCTAAATAGTGTCTTTGTATATATTTATAGCTGTAGCACGATATAATATTAAAGTTTTGAGGTATTTTTTCGTAACACTGTTAGAAAATCACATTCAACGTTAATTTTCTGAGGTTTTTATAAATTTATTTGTCATCGAAGAGAACTCACTCAGAAAACTTTGAGATCTATGTGATGATTTCATTCAAGAATTTGTCATTATGCATGCAGACACATGGAGGTCCAAAAGGCAAGGGGCATTTGATTTGGATTGACAAAAGTGGACTAGTATACCCACCCAGCTGCAGTTTGTGCTTCTGCCTTTTGGGAATCGTTGGCCATGAATCTTAGCTTCACCCAAAAAGACCCACACAAACAAAAGAAGAAAACAACTTTCAAGATTAAAAAATATTTTGCTTTTCTATATATGAGCACTAACAAATTCAGCACGTGTTTTATATTCAAAATAGGATTAGTTTGTGTTCATATAAAGAAAAACAAAATATATTTTTCAATCTCAAAAGTCGTTTTCTTTTTTGGTTTCTTCCTTCCGTGTCTAAGCCTAGATTTATGTCCAACGATTCCCAAATAAGCAGAAGCACAAACTTTTTTGTCTACCGAAATGCCCTTTGCCTTTTGTTACGTGCTCGGTTCTCGAGACTTAGTCAAGCAGTATTAATTGGCAAACAAGACAAGACCAAGATCCGTGTCACAGAAATCTGCTTTTATACTACACGGTCCACTGATGGTGGAGTGATTAGTTGCTGAAAACTGTTAAATGTTAATTTGGCGTATCTAAACTTGAAAATTAACCCCTAATTAAGTGAAATTTTCTTTTAGGAAAAAGGTCTCTTCAACAACCTATAAATTAAACATATAATAACGATTATTGTGCAAATTATTAAAGATTATTGCTTAATTAAACCTAAATATAATGCTCGACAAGTTTGGTTTTCCTATATAATAATTATGGAACATTAATTTCTTTTTTTTTTATATTTTCTAGAATGGGTTCCTCTCACATGGCTGTTATATGTTCTCGTAATTTAAGCTTTTTAAAGCAGCGTCGAGTAATTATGAAATATCTTTGAAATAGATTTTTATTGAGCTGTACTATATATATAATGACAGTCAGCTGCTGCAAATAAAAAAGTTAAATTATAAGTATCATATTTGTTTTCTTTTTGCTAAGAGGAATTGCTTTTTTTTTTTCGACATAATAATTCAGTTATCATGTCATGGAAACAGTTAATATCAATCACATCACCAGAAGCATATTGGACTAACTAACATATCTTAAAGTAAATACTTACAAAAATAACTTTCAGTTATCATGTCATGCACACAGAATCCTTAATCACAGCCTAATTGATTGTTTCAAGCAGGCACATTGTCACATGCCGCCAACCGAACTAAGTGCCACGCGGTGACAACATTGCAGCCCAGCCCTATCAACCATTTTCCTGGACAAAAAGTGCTTATAAAGGTTTCGGCATTATCTAATCGTTGGCAGAATCTCAACTATTTTGGTCAATAAGAATGGATATAATCAAGCAATGCAAGAAAATAAAAAAAAACAAAACAAAAAGAAAGGGCAGCAGAACTCCCGGAAACAAAAAATAGTGTGCCAAATAGTATCACATACAACGTTACTTTTCTGAGGTTTTTATAAATTTTTTTATCAATGAAGAGAACTCACTTAGAAGGCTTGAGATTAGGATCAATTATGTGATCATTTCATTCAAGAATTTGTCGTTATGCTTGCAGACACATGGGAGGTACAAAAGACAAAGGACATTTGATTTGGACTGACAAAAGTGGCTACTATACCTACCTAGCTGCAGTTTGTGCCTCCGCTTTTTGGGAATTGTTGGCCACGAATCTTAGCTTAAACCCACAAAAGACCCACACACACAAAAGAAGAAAACAACTTTCAGGATTAAAAAATATTTTGCTTTTCTATGTATGAGCACTAACAACTCCAGCATACTTCATGCTTTTATATTTAAAAAAGGTTGTCAAATGTCAATTAATGACAAACAGTGAAACTATTAGCGACCTAATTCAGGCGTAGACAAGAGATCAACGATCCACAAGCTAAAGTGGAGATGGATTTTGAACAACATTAATATACAGCTGCAGTAGTTGATGGGCTTGAATCCTCTCCAGGGTGACCCAAAAACCAATCGCATCAACAAGCAGAGTGTTCCGCCCCCACCACCCAAACCGACATTTTATCTTCAAAGCCACATTGGTTAAGTATTACTTAACACATTCTCAAGACATGCTTAGTCAAGCAGCAGTGGCAAACAAGTCCAAGGTCTGTCTTACAAAAATCTGCTTTAGATCACATGGTCCCGTGATAGAGTGATTAGCTGCTGAAACATTAATAAATAAAGGCAGTAGAGGACATGTCAATATTTAGAGACAGCCCATCTGACTGTAGCATAGATCGTCGCTGCTTGGAAGTTGGTGATCTTCGAGAAAGATCCAGCCAGAGTACAAATCAATATTCAGACCGTCTCATCTCCAATCGTTTCAGAAAAATTAGTCGCTGAAGATAATAGAGCAATGCGTGAACTTCGTCAACTTAAGGCAGGGCAGTCCTTTTCTTTACCAGTACCACTGTATTTAAGCTACAGAAATGGAGTATGTGTGTCAAATAATTAAGACTTGCAATCATGGTATTTAAGCTAAGATTTAAAAGGTAATAAGCACAAAATTAAAGTATAAAAAATAGGATAATTTACCCATGGTGCAGGAAGAATGCAAGCTTCTCAGCAGAGGATGACGGCAGAAAGATATGGGAAGAAAGCTGCCAATACCACTGCCGCCGCTGTTCACATCTACTGCAAGCTGAAGGAGCACATTGATCGTGATGGTTGTTGGGAAACAACCTTTTGTAAGCTTTCTGAATTACCATAAAAGTCACAGGAGGCTGATAGTTTGATTCCAAGGAGGCATATAATATTTTCCAGTTTATACAACAATACTGGACACAACTGTCCTTCACCTGCAGTAACACCATTCTTGTGAAAGATTATGCTGTGGCTTGTGTGCAGTAACTCCAGGAAAAGTTATAAGGAGTTCCTTAATCAACTTGAGGCCCATGGTGCAGTGACCATGGAGGCAGCAGATGCAGTAGTGCATCCCAGGTTGAGTCAGCTGGACCACAGTGTTACCACTGTTGTGGATGCTGATTGCATTGACTGTGCAACATGTGGTGTATTCCTTTTGGTTCACCTCCAGGACATCATCTTCTGTGCCTTAATTCAATGAAAAGATACATCCTTGGTCATGCTGCCAGATACTGTTTAATACTGCTACCTCTTGTACTTCCACATTGGCTAGATATTGCTTCTCCAGTCAGGAGACATGCTTTGTCAAGCAACACTGAGACACAAAGACCTATATCTGTCTCACAAATCTGCTTCAGATCACCTGCAAGAAAATTTAGCTTTAATAATACAAAAGAATGTTTTGGCTAAAATCAGCAAAAAAAATGTGGGGGAAATTGATACAGAATTGCACATCCTAATGCAAGGAGGAAAAAGATAATGGAAACAGAGAAGCAATTGGAGCATATAATTTAAGTAGCATTCTGTAAAAAGAGCCATTAAGTAGGTCAAGTTCCTCCCAGGACCCAGTTTGGTCATGTCATCTGGCTCCGAGTCTTCAAGACCTCCACTTGCTCAGGATGAACATTAAGCGGCTGACATACAGATTCAGGGTCACAAGCCTGCATAAAGCCTTGATCCGAGGTTGAGCCATCAATGGAATTTTGCCAAAAATATCTCAAAACAAAAGCATTAAAACGCACACAGAAATATATAAAGCAAGTTCCATACCATGCCAGAAATGTAACACATTTGAGCAAGCTCAAAACAAGAACCACAGGCTACACAATCTTTGAAGTGCCGTAAAAGGTTGATGTAAATCCAGTTGTTCACTGTTACCCATTAATCATTTTCTGCAATGATACATAAACTAATCAGACAAAAGTGCAGATAAAAGTTTAGGCCGGATAATTTCGAAACATATAACTTTCGGATATTAAAGCAAAAGTTTAGTGGTTAGCAGATAAAAATCAATTATTAATGGTGAAAATGAGCAGTGACAAGGAACCCACCAGGAATCCAAGCAACAAGCCATGCCATCAGCAGACCTCACAGAAGGTCTAGGAATGCTGTGCCAGATTCATATCTGGCAAGTTGAAATCCAGTGTCAATGGTGGAGGAGGGGAATGACACTTGGTCAGTGATGGTAGAGGATGGAAATATGAATAATGATTGGTTTGGGACTGCAGAGGATGACTGAAAGGTCTTGGATGAAATCCGCCAATACCAACGCAGAGAAAAGTTATGCAAATTGAATTGTTCACTGTTCCCCCACTAGCCATTTTCTGCAATGATACATAGATTAATTAAACAAAAAGTGCTGATAAAAGTTTAGACAGGATCCAATTTTCGTACAATCTCCACCAAAAAACCATTTTCTACAATAAAATGATTATAATCAGCCAAAAAAAGCTTTCAATCAGTTCAAGGTAAAACATGCCACTATGATCTTGCAAATAATCATCTATCATGTACATGTGCAGATATTTTTGTCCAACAAACAGAATTAAATGGGTATCATTAAATCCAATTGATATCAGATTGCATTGGCATCAGGATTTCCATCTGTTGAATCCTCTCATGATGCACAAAAACAAATGTCCACCCAGCCAGAATGTAGAATTACTAAAGGCAAATTTCACCCCAGTGAAACACCCCACTCTAAAACTTTATAATAGAAAAGGAATTGTACAATTGATGCTTTCTCTGCAATTTGCAGTTCAAATCTATAACAAGAAGACACCATTTCAGGTTCCATGTAGGTAATTAGTATCACAATTCTGCTCCTGTGTACAATTAAACACGCTGCTATTAGCTTATGTTCCACAATTGGAGCTCTATCACCAGCAACAACAATCTAATTCCTTGCACACACAAACATCTATTATCAATTCAATTTCAACTTAGTATCAAAATCTCAGTCATCAAATTAGTATTCTCACCATAGCACTCAAGGGGAAAAATTATTATCTCAGAGGTTGTAAAACCAGAAATAAACATGAACTGCACCATGAAATTTAATAATAGCCGACGGAACAGAAAAAAGAAAAAAAAAGAGCAGGCAGTTGCTACAAGGAATCTGAAAAGCAAATAATAATTTCATAGCAGGAGAGATACCTTATTCATTGTGTTACTTAAGCTACACAAACAGAATCTAAGAGTCATACAACCTAAAATTTACTATTCACTTGCAATCATGATACTTAAACTAAAATTTACAAGGCAATGACACAAATTAAATTACGAAACAGATGACAATTTACCCATGGGTGCATGAAGAATGCAAGCTTCTCACTAATTTTAATTCCTAATTTCTGATCCTTCCTCCAGCATCTTCTTTTCCTCCCTCTCCTTTGTCCGCCTTGCCCAATATCCATCTTCCTTATAAAGGACAGTAATTATAATTTCCTTTGATGTAAAGAAAAGAGGGACGTCAGCGTACAGCCCCTTTCTTACATCACAAGCAGGAAGGCGCTTTCCAAGACAGTCCGGTTTACTCCACGAGAATTAGCCTCTGGTTGTTGCGATAATTACCATCACACTGGTTTGGTAATTTCGCGAAGAAGTGGTTGTTACCCTTGACTCTACACCTCGTACAGAACAACCCTTGCAATGCCTAAGCGGAAGGCTCACAGATTCATCAACTCTGTCTGAATTGCCCCCCTTTTGTTTTTTCTGAATTTTATTGGGTAAATGGGTCTTAGCTAGTGGGCTTCGTTTAGAAATGATACTGATCGTGGCGCTAGTAGCAGCCCCATGATGTTCTTTTGAAACCGTATTTCCTTATTTTTATTTTTATTTTCAATTAAATTTTAAATGACAATACAAATACAAATTCGAATTTAATTTCATCGTTGAATTAATTTTTTTATATAGTGGCTGCTATTCAATTTTATAAATACTATATAAATATAGACCAAACTCCTTATATATGGTAAATTATAAAGTTAAAACTTGTTATTTTGTTCTAAATTAAGAACAACTACAATTATTTATCATGAAATCTAGATGAATTTTATATACTAGTATGTTTTAGATAACTGTATAAACTATGTATTTTATGAATGATTTATTTATTTATTTTTTAAAAAACTTCATCTTTAATAGGTCATGGAAGTGAGTTTTAACGAATAAAGGTAAATTTGCAAAGAGAATATATATCATTGTGACTTGTGAGTTGTGACACTGACAATGAGGATTTTGTTTAATCTCTTTGAAATATATATTCTATGTTTTAGCAACTAAACAGTTGTTGTAACATCTTGGACCAACTTTTGACATTACTACTAATCAAATTAAAATTATAAAAAATTTTAAAGGTGGAGTACTGTTATCACAGATAAATTGGGTGAAAATATTAGCATCCTAATATATATCTATATCTCATCAGCTAATATGATTTGTTATTGAAACTGACACAACTAATGCATTTGATGAGCCAACTTGATTCTAGGGTTGGTGATGACATGATGTGAGAGTACTTGATTAGTTACTTATAACTATTTGGTACATTAAAAATATTAAAAAATAAAACTCATAAATCATAAGTGATTGTTTCAATGATACATAGTGAGTGAATGGATCCATTATTTATTGAATATGTTATACTGTAATGTTTATGTCCTTGTCTCTGCTCCATTGCTTATTATATTCACATGTAATATGCTCATCACTATGTTTATCATTGGGCCGAATGCCAGTACTATGCTCATCACTGAGGTAAAACTCGATGAAAGAAAGAAGTCGAAACATTTCAGCCACCAACATTTCTTGTTCCTCTTTGAAAACAAGGGAAATGATCATATTTTTTTTGTTATGCATGCAGGAAAGTTGTCTAAGGGCTAGCATACAGTTTGCCATTCCAGCAAATTTTATCTCTACAAGTCCTGTGTTGAGCTGCCAAAAAAATCCAGCATCCCTTCCACCAAGATTCTCTCTCTGAAGCAAGATAAGCTTGGAGTAGGACTGTAATGCTTGTCATAAACATATAATAGACTTCACTTATCGTTCGCTGACAGTTGCAACTTCAATTTGGATATTGATTGCCTTCACTACAGCCATCAATCAAAATTGACTTTCATATGCACAATCTTGCTTTCTTCCAGAAGTTGTACGACATTCCAAGTGCATAGCCTGCGATTTACCTCTCCAGAAGCCTCTTATTTGAACTGCGAGATGCAACTTCAATATTCATTTCCGCTGTTGTTCATTGCCAAAATTTACTGACCACTGGAGTCACCAACATTCTCTCACCCACCCTTATGGACGGTTGTTTTCTTACAATTGTTGGACACTATCAATATTTTTGTTATGTTTGCGATAAGGAAAGAGATTTTCAACTATCTTGTTATTATGAAACATGCTGGTTTGCAGCAGAGATCAACTGTGCAATTTCAGAGGTAAACTTATTATATTCAGGTATATAAAATCAAGTGCCAGCGATCAGCTGCTAATTTGTTGCTTGATTTGTAGGACTCTGAAGAGGCAAACATTATCCAAGACTAGCGACAAAGGTATATAATGTTGGCATTTGTGAAAAATATCTCTTTCTTTCCAGTAAATAAAAGTTTTGACGGATAAAACTAGTTTGTTTCTTATTTATGTGGTAACTTGACAATTATTAGAAAAATAATTCTGCCAGCATTTGATATTGAATGACCGCTGCTTTTGCAGCTTGTGTAAGTTTCTTCCAATAATTCCATAAATCTTGCTTTGAACTACCCAAAGAGATCCAAATCTCCTATCATTCACACAGCTCTCTCTACCTCAAAGAAGAATCTGGTAGTTCAAATATGCTAGTTTGTGATTTCTGTAACGGGGAACTTGGATGCTGTAAGTTCTGCTGTGATGAATGCAGTTTCCAAATTGATTTGGGGTGTGCTGCGAAACTTATCAAATATCACGAAGGTCGAGAAAAAACCCTACATTTTGGCCACTCTCATCCCTTGACCGTTCTCGAGGTGGACAATACAGATTGCTAGCTGTGCTACTGAAACATCAATGGTTACAGCTATGGCTGTTCACATTATATATTTTATATCTACAATTCATGTTACGAATACTCACAATTTTTGTATGAGATATTTTAAAATACAAATATTTTACGTTGATTAGTTATAAAATTATTAAATTATTTATATATAAAAATAATTATAGAATAAAATAACAAATAAATATAAGGGTTTTTCTTACACACAAGACAAGTCGGCCAAACCCAAATATAAAAGCTGTTCACATTATATATTTTTATATCTATGATTCGTTATGAATTGTCACATTATATATTTGATTTCTGGTTCCCTGGCGTAGGTTTTCTTCATTTCTGGAGAGTTGACATGACAATAAGCAAAAATTACGTATGAAACTTTCAAGAGAAATAAAAGATGACCCAAAGACGTCAGATCAAACGAAGCAAAGATCTCCGGCTGTCATATTTTGAAATGATAGACAAATCATCACCGTTTACATCATTAAACATCACCAACACGCATTAAAAATCAATAAGATTCATCCATCACCATTATACAATTCCTTCTAAAAGCCAACTAGCATGATCGGTAGCCAAAAAACCAAACAGTCGTCAACGTTCACCAATTATTATTTGCACACAAACTACTATTCATCAAACGAAAACAAGCTAAATCCGGAGAAGACGAGAAGTAATGGCGAAAACCAGCAGGATGGTGAGCAAGGGGACCCACCAAGAATCCAAGAAATGGAACCTGATCATGCCTCCAACAGCAGAATTCCCACAAGGTTCAGGAGAAGGAGGAGGAGGAGGTGCTTCAGGTGTTGGCTCTGGGAAGTCCGGTGTCGACGGTGGAGGAGAGGAATCAGGAATGGTCGGTGGCGGCGGAGAATGACGTGGAGGCCTTGGAGGACGGCGGCCACCGCCTCCTCCCCCGCCACGACGGGTCTCGTTGGCTGCAAGCTGAGGAAGCACGTCGA
The DNA here is from genome assembly GCA_028052125.1 of Melia azedarach. Taxonomy (NCBI): domain Eukaryota; kingdom Viridiplantae; phylum Streptophyta; class Magnoliopsida; order Sapindales; family Meliaceae; genus Melia; species Melia azedarach. The sequence continues at coordinate 13,999,985 of CM051401.1, read as the reverse complement.
CGCGGAACTTGAGGCCCATGGCGCAGTGGCCCTCTCGGCCACAGATGAAGTAGCGCGTCCCTGGTTGAGTCAGGTGTAACACAGTGTCGCCGCTGCTGTGGACGCTGATTGGGTTGATTGTGCCACACGTGGTGTATTCCAGTTGGTTTACCTCGAGGACACTATGGGCGGGAGTGTATGTGAACACTGCTCACAACAAACCGAAATAATAATTAGTTCTTCAATCCAATCTGTTATAAGCCTTTTTTGTGTTTCCTTATTATCAAATATGCCCTCATCATGCTTACAAAATTATCACTACTTTTTACTCATTAGTTTCTGAAAATGTTGGCGTGGTGTTTGATTACTACAAAATTGGCAAAAAACAGAAAAAGGAACATAAGAAAAAGGAATCTCACGTTTTTCTTTTATATTTTCCCTGCAGCCTAACTGAAAGCTATCTTGTCAATTTAAGTAGAAATCAACTGAAAATTATCCATGAGAAAGAGATAGAAAATCAAACAGGATTCCCTCATTCTCTTTATACTTTCGCAGCATCCAAACAACTGGAAAATGAAATGCGGGAACCGAGGATTTTCAAGTAATTTTAAACAGAAATCTAGTGAAATTAACCAGCAGGACACAAAACAGAAAGAAGATAACAGACAATTAAACGCATTTGTAGATAATCAAAGCCAATTATCAAAGAGGAATTCGTCATTTTCGTAGCAGCCAAACAAGTACGAAAGGAAAGCGGTAACTGATTGGCGCGCCATGATGCAACAGAGCAGCAAACACGTAGGGGAGTGAGAGAGAATACGATTACCTAGAGTGTCACCGACGTGAAAAGTATTGGTAGCAGACCAAGCTTGGACGTTGGAAGAGAGATCCCAGCCGGTGGGTCCCCCGACGGAGTGATTCGTCGCAGAAGCACATCGCAACGGAATTGAGACTAACACTGTCAGTAGAATAGCCTTCACTGCCCATCGTGGCATCATTATTAGCTCCATTTTCCTTCAACCAAACACCAACCACGCACAATGCACATCAGCATACATACATTAACTATTACCTATAAACTACTCATTCATAATAAACGCAGCAAAAATTCATTAACAAAGCCAGAGCATGCATCAAGTAGCTCAAGTACCAGCAAAACACTAGATCGTGATCCATTCAAGAGAAGTTAATTAAGTTAATAACATGGCAAGAAACAAAGTAATAACAGTAGATCACGTGATGAAGCTCATCAACATTATTATGAATGTTGATGATCAGGATCATGCTTGATCAACGGTACTGATTCATTAGTAACTCAATCAACTTAACGCAAATTCAATTATCAAACGGAAACAATACAAATACGTAGCCGAGATTTGTTAACGAATGACAAAAACCAAATTTTGCACGCAAGATCAAGTAAATTCCAATTAACACTAAGTTGATAGATCATATCAAATTCAAGAGAAATCATACAAAGAACAGAGCAAGAAACGAAGTAATATTAACAGTATATCAAACTTGCATAAATATATATCATCGTAAACTGTATATAATGTTATGATTAAATTAAAACGGATAATGATCATGATTATGATCGTTATAGTGCATGATCAACGGTGATAGAAAATGGATGTTTCTAGAGAGAGAGAGTACCAGTAGCTAGAAGCAGAAGGAGAAGCTAGTGAAATGGTGGAGAAGGCTACGTAGAGTGCGATTTATAGTGCGAGCGAGAGAGCGGGAGAGGGAAAAAGGGCCAGTTACATTTTTGTGTGTTTGTTAGTTGCTATGGGCTGGAGCTGTCTAAGACTCGCAAGGTAGGCGCGTGCACTTTACATCCCTCAATAGTTGAATAAGAGCAACCAACATTTGAGAATGGCATGGATTAATAATTATTTTTCTAATTTATTAACTAAACCATAAAATTGCCGCACATTTATTTTTATAGTAAATTTAGCTACAATTATCATGCAGATAAAACCGTTTAATTTAGGAAAGAAAATTGATTCATACAAGAGATTCTCCTAAAATTATAGGTGATATACAATTCTCTTGAATCAGTATTACTTTGTTAATGTGCTAATTTCTTTGGTATCCCCATGAGTGACAATGAATTTTTGTAAAAAGTCGTGAATTTTAGTATAGATGAATAATATACTTTTTCTTGAAACAATAATTACTTGTTCATGATTTCTATTTGTTTTAGTATACTTTTTGTTTTTTAGTATGTAATCTCTTTTGTAATTTTATCATGTCATGTCATACAAATATGATATTTTTTAAGAAATCATTAAGTTTCAAATTATATAGTTGCATTATGAATTTCACATCTTTTTTAAAAAAATTAGCATTAAATTCTATAAAATACATATAACAATCAATATTAAAATTATGTATCAATTTATTTTTAGCAATTAAAGTTAATATATAATATTTATGAACTAAATCATTATTATGTATACATAAATTTCCCTTAGTTTAAAATTTTGACTTATAATTTAAAAAAAAATAGAGCATTCAACACTGAATCTTTTGATTGTGCAAGACGAACAAGTAAAAAACTTGTGTCACTGTTTTAAGCGTATATATATAATGTCACGATATGTTACATTAATAACACTACTATTGTCTACTAGTAGTAGGAAGTAATAACAAAAAAGAGATTTGAATTTCATAAAATATGATATTTATTAATTATTTGTATTTTTAATAAGCGTAAGGACCTATGATATTTAAGAAGAAAAATCACACTACTGTCATGACCTCAGGCGACACTGCCCTCTCTGACTCCTACAATACAATAGGAGTCCAAGTGATAGAATCAAATTCAAAACCCGCTTGATTGAAATTAGACCTAAAAGATCACAAAATTAATTAATTAATAAGATTACATTACACAGAACAAATACCAAAATTAAATTAGTAATCAGTAATTAGTAGACTGCAGACTGTAGAGCATGTTCGCTTACGTAATGCTTTTTGTCACTTTCGTCCCTCTTTCTTTCAAGATGCTCCGCCTCCTCCTTACTCTAACAGTCAAAGCAGCAACAGAAACAACAAACAGATCTTAGATTCTAAAGAGAGAGAAAAAGAAAAGATGGAGAAAGAAACGGAAACGACGTCGTCTTTGACTTCACCGGCGGAGGTGAAGAGCAATAATAAGCAGAAGGAGGCATTAGGGTGGATGGAGTGGCTGAGAGGATGGTTTGCCGTTAGTTATGAATTCATGTTTCAAAGAATCTTGGCCAGTCACTTGCAGAATCCTTTGCCTTTGCCACCTGTCAACGATCTCACCTGCATTGTCACCGGATCCACCAGCGGAATCGGCCGCGAAATTGCCCGGTATTGTGTTGGTCTTTCAGTTTGTTACCGGCTTGAGTTATCAAAGTTTGTTTGCGATGAGCTCTAATTTTTCTTTTTTTAACAGGCAGTTGGCGGAGTCGGGAGCTCATGTTGTTATGGCCGTCAGGAACTTAAAGGCGGCTAATGAATTGATTCAGAAATGGCAGGAGGAATGGTCTGGAAGAGGTCTCCCTCTAAATATTGAGGTACTTAATAATTGCTTCTATTCGTTTCAGCTTAATTCTAACGTGGAGATTATTGTAGTTGAATTCTACAAGGGTTTTTCTTTGAAACATAGCAGAAATGATGATTTAACATGTTTATATTATATTTTGTGTTTTTTTTATTGGTTCATTTGTCAACCACCCTAAAGGTGTATTTTGGGAATTATTTTGCAGAAAGTTCTTTTGAAAAAAAGTGCTTGCCCTAAAAGCACTTCTAGCGTTTCTCTAAATTTAAAGAACTTTTTAGGACAGCAATTATCAAGCTTCTCCTGAAAGTTCTCCAAGCGCTTTTATATTTTAAATTTGTATTTTCAGCTAAACATTACAAATTTGAAACAAAAGCACTTTTGAGGAGAAGTACTTTCTGGAAAGGCACCTTAAAAGTGTTTTTCTCAATTAGAAAGAACTTCCTAGAAAAGCAATTATCAAGTACTTCTCCTGAAAATACCCTGAATGCTCTTTCATTCTAAATTTGCATGTTCTGCTAAACGTTATGAAATATAAAGCCCTTTCAAGTCTCAGTTGCAGTCGTAAATGATAAATATTCTTGCAGAAACTATAACAACTCTAGCAGTAATGCTGGCTATTGAATATATTCTTTTTTAAGATGTACATCACTATCTAGTTTGATACTTCAGTTCAAATGGCTGACATGTAAATTTTTTTCACTCAAGGCAATGGAACTTGACCTACTCTCTTTGGATTCGGTCGTTCGCTTTGCTGAGGCATGGAATGCACGTTTAGGACCTTTGCATGTTCTTATAAACAATGCAGGAATATTTTCTATTGGAGGTAGGTCTTTTCTACCATTACATGGCATAACTCTACGTCCTTTTTGATGTTTCGCCTCTTGATTTTGTGTGGCTTATTTTCATGAACCTTCTGGTTTGCTGCAAATTTTATATTCACTTATTCATAATTGAGTAATATCTTCACTTTTGCATGCTTTTATTTGGAGGATTAGTTGTATCTGTAATTTCAAACCATAGGATATTTTCAGTTTTAGATGCAACTCTATTGCATGCTTTTATTTGGAGGATTAGTTGTATCTGATTTGGCCCACAAGGTAATTGTTGTGAGTGACAAGTTATTTTTTCTGGTAATAGCGTACTTAAGCCTTCTAATGTATGCTTTAGGTAAAAAAAAAAAAAAAACTGTCTAGGAGACAATCTGGTGTTAGGTGGTTGCACCTCCAAATTTTTGCTATAATTCCTGGGTTCTGAAGTCTAGTTCTGATTTCATGAGTAAATGATGCTAAGGTTTGATAGCTGCACAGAGATGATAGGCTGAGAAAATCAGAGGCCACAAATGAATCTTAAAAAATAAAAGTGTACTAGGTTTTAGTATTATGTTCTGAGAAAAGTAATGTCCTGGAGATGTATAGCATTATTCTCAGAGCTTCTTGGTGAGTAATTTATTCTGTCAAGTTTATGTTTAGTGACTGCAAAAAATTTTCTTAAATGCCTAATGGATATTCATTTGCAGTAGATATAAATTACTGTTGTTAACTGTGCTTGTTATTACAGACAATTTAGGTGCTCCCAATAGAATAGTTGAAATTTTTAGTATGTTTTGTGGCTACCATATAAGCTATAGCAATGCCAAGTTTTTGTTTAGAGACTGCAAAGAACTTTCTTAAATGCCTAATGTATATTCATTTGCAGCAGATATAAATTATGGTTGTTAACTGTGCTAGTTGTTACTGACAATTTAGGTGCTCTCAATGGAATAGTTGAAATTTTTAGTTTATTTTGTGGCAACCGTATAAGGTTTTGCAGTCAAAGATGTTTATTGCATATATCCAGAAAGCTTAGTATCATCACTGATGTAATTTGCTTTGCTGTACCCAGAACCACAAAAATTTTCAAAAGACGGGTATGAAGAGCACATGCAAGTGAATCACCTGGCTCCGGCATTACTTTCAATTTTGCTTTTGCCATCGCTTATTAGAGGCTCTCCAAGTCGAATTATTAATGTGAATTCAGTCGTAAGTTCCGTAATTGATGTATTTTGGCATGCATGTGCATGAATCATTTGTCTGTGCATGACATATTTTCTTTTTTCTTTTTTTTTTCCTATTGTTAAAGATGAAGAAAAGGATGTTATATTCCTTCTTATTGTATGTGTATTGAATGTTAGAGTCATATTGGGTACTACTTATCAAGTCAAATATACATTTTTAGAATATGGTCATGGCCATGAAAATGTTGGAATACATGGTTATGGAGTTCTAGCGGAACATTGTTGTTGGAGTGTTTAACATCAACATCTGCTGTCATAGTATTTCCTCTGTTGACTTTCCTATCTACTAAATGATCTAAAAATAAAGGCTATCAGATTATTTCTCAGATTTAATCTTTTCTTATTAATGGTAAAAAAATTGACGTTAAATGAGTCATGTGGTGTTGAAGGAAGGTATATGTGGAATACCCAAGTTCCTTTTGAGGTCACTCTTTTTTCAATTTCTTCCATCCTGGATAACTTTCTGAGCTATGATCTTTCTCTAAAATTTCATTGTAACTGTATAATTCCTGTTAGTGGCATTGCTTGGACGATATTCTACTGTGTTTCAAAATTTATAGTTTGAGAGGAATTGCAGAGTTACAGCAGTCGTAATGAACTCTGTTAACTGTATGAACTCTGGGATCCTCAGGAAACTCTTGGTTATCCAATCCTAATTGTGTTACAGAATTCTGTTAACTGTATGAAGTCTGGATCCTCAGGAAACTCTTACTTGGTTCTCCAATCCTAATTGTGTTAATGTTTCAAGGAATAATTAAGGAATAATTTAAATGTTAGATAAACTTGAATGTTCCATTCTTATTTTTTTGTGTTCTCCTGTCTACTTTTTGTGGACTAGGAATGCTTTCTGTTTTGTTCCTCTGGAGCTTTTCTGATTAATTTATTATGTTAGAAAGAGTATGAAAGAATCAAGTTAGAAAGCAATTTTTTGACTCAAGAGTGTTGAGCTCCATGTTAACGGATTGCCTTTAGTGGATGATTTGATTATAGGTTCTGAATTTTCTCTTCTTTGTCAGATGTATTAAATGTTTGTTGAGCCCGTATGCACATTTGAATAGAGGGTTAACTTGTAAGAAAAGGAATAAGACAATGGTTAATCATACATAGAGCACTAATAGTTGATATACTGTATTGTATGTAAGTACATCTCAAGTACATCTCATGCTTTTACTTTCCAACTATCACCCTTGTGTGTCTGAAAGTAGTTTGTCCTGATTTTTGTGCGTAGATGCATTATGTTGGCTTCGTTGATACAGAAGACATGAACGTTGTTTCTGGGAAGAGAAAATTTACAAGCTTATTGGGATACTCAAGCAGCAAGTTAGCTCAGGTGAAGTTAGAAATCAAAATTTAATTATTTCAAGAGTTAGATTACTGAAGCTTGGTGTTTCTTTGAAGTTTATTTTATTTTCTTTTCAACTAAATTTGATGGTGAAGAAAATGTGGACATTTGTGGCCGGTTGCTTTTAAATCTCCATAAATTATCTACTGAATTATTCAGCTTGATATCAGTAGGATTATCTTGTAATTTTACTGGTCATTCATAGTGTGAGGGATTGTCCTCATTTATTATATGGAACTAGGTTGTAAACTCCATTCGCAGCCTAACTAATAGGTAGACAATTTTTCATTTTAATATGATCTGTTATGAGTTTTATTGCTGTTTCTTTAGTCTCTTTATTTTTAAATTGACAATATCTATAACATGCATACACACATAGTTACGCACAGCACACACAGTTTTCCTTATACATATACGTCGGCTATCATCAAATTACTGATAAAGTTATTATTTAGAACTGAACAAACTAATGGATAAATTGAGTTTTCTTTTGGCTAAAGCTGTGAAGCCTTAACCTAAAATACGATATCAGTAATTCAAACGGGAATCACCTCTTGATTTACACAAAGCTATGTCTTATAACTGTCTTGAGGAGCTCTTTGTTGGTACATGTGGGGTTTGTTTTGTGGCTTGTGGGCTCATTGAATGAACTGTGTTCTGCAGAATGAATTCGGTTACAGCTAAGTTGTAGCAGGGAAAGCTTGGAAATTACTTTCTATTTCAGAAAAAATTCTAGAATATTAACTTCAACATATAATAGTTACTCTGGTTTCTCAATTAATATTTTTTTCTCAGCTGTTTCAGTGTTTTTTTTTTTGTGCTGACTTCTATTTTGAAGTCACGGAATTTGTTATTAGAACTTTATTTTTTACTAATGAAATTTAAATTTAACTATAACCCACTGAATTGGAGAAATGCTATAAATATTTCCATTTATGTTCTTGACACTAGGCTGCAAGAGCAATGTATATTTTTTTTTTTGTCTATTTCCTTTTGCTTTTTCTTTCTGACATCTACTGTAGTGTCCAATTACTATCAATGTGTAAAATCCAATCATTAATAAATACAAGCTGTACAATCACATATAATGATAATGTATGTCTTGCCTGCATTATATACTTCTAGGTTGCAAAGAAAGAACTAACAATCTGATGGCCTTTGGATTGCAGGTTAAGTTTAGCAGCATCCTTCAAAAGAGGCTGCCTGCCGAAGCTGGCATTAATGTAATATGTGTATCGCCTGGAATTGTCCACACAAATGTTGTAAGTTTCTTGTTGCATCTCAATTTCTGTAACTATCTTGGAAAGGATATTGATATTTTTTATGTAATACACCTACTGTGCATACTTCTTCATATTTGTGTTCCTCACCCCAAAGTGTAAGCTATCCAATAATGAGTACGATTTGTGCAATTAATGCTTTACAGAATCTGCATAGGGCAATAAAAGGCACTACAGTTTATCATGGAAAAGAAGAAAAAAAAAGAGAGAAAAGAGAATGGGTAGTGCTCAAAAAAGGCCGAATTTCTTATTTACATACCTAAATCTCTTGGCATCTTATCAGTGGTATCAGAGCATTACAGAGTTCCTAGATTCAGAACTTATTGATCTTTGGTTGCATAATTACCCTACACAAGGCTATGAAAAGTCCATCTTTATTTCTCAGCAAACTGAAAAATTAGTTTTAGGTTAACATTGTTTATGTGAGCAACTAATATCACTTGCATAAACTTGCATGTGTCTGGGTTGTTCGGTAAGGTTTTTTTCTAATTTCTAATTCCAAATCAAATGATATGAGAACATGGCTAGTTCTTTAATTTATCATAGTGTCCAGAGCAACATGTTTTCTTTAAGCTTGGAGCAAGTTTGATAGTCATATTTTTCCTTTAAAAAATAGTGTGTGTGTGCGTGTGAGGGAGAGACAGAGAGAGCGAAAGGAAAGGTGATGGTGTAGTAGCTTTGGCAACAATGAGAGTTAAGGTTAATGGCCATGGAAGTGATGAGGACAGTCAATGGCAGTCAGTGGATGTGAAAAATTGTAGCATTAAGTGTTGTTGCCTGGGGGTGCCACTGCTCATGAAGTGAGCTAGTGGTGGAGGGTCATTGTAGTATTGACAATGGTGATGATGGTAGTGGGGTCATAATGATGGATAGTATTAGAAATGTGGTGGTCAAGTATCAGCAACTAACGGGCTGGTGATAGTAGTTTGATGGCCGAAGCATGGTTGATAGTAGTGGCAGTTTTGTGTGAAAATAGAGTGAGAATGGTGCCAAGATGTTGGTTGATGGTTTCGATCTTTCTGATGTGTGTCAGATAGAATTGCACGCTTTTCCTTGGTCTTATTCTTGTCAAAAGAATCTGATAATACATTTTCTTTTGTCCCCACATTTTGAATACTGTTTCATGATACAAAAACTAACAAGCTTGTCAAATATGTCCTTGGGAAGTAAAAAGAGAAAAGAAATGATAACACCTAAAAGGCCTGTAGTATTCATTTAAATTTTACCGAAATCCTGCATCTCTAATTGAAAATTTTCTGTTTTGCAATGTTTTGACGGCCCTAAATTTGCTTTTCAACAATCATATCTAATCAAGTGATTCTCTGAGGCTTGCATTTATAATAGCAATATTTTTTAAGCTAGATTGATCTATTTCATGTTTATGGTTTGTCTTGAATCTGCAGGCAAGAGATCTGTCTAAGCTTGTTCAAGCTGCTTATCATTTCATACCCTATTTTATCTTTAGTCCTCAAGAAGGCAAGTCTTTTCAAACACTAGTTATGTGTTATGTATTGTCAATTGCATGGGTTTATAATTCCTTAGATTTTTAAGAGGTTTCTTCTTTGATGCCTTGCAATGCCCAGTGTCTCCTGTTGAAGTTGGAAGTTGTGATAAAAATACATAAAAACGATTACCAGCTAAACGTTGGCATGATTTTCTATTAATACAGGTTCTAGGAGCACTCTTTTCTCGGCAACTGATCCTCAGATGCAGGAATATTGTGATCTGTTAAGAGCAGATGATTGGCCTGTTTGCCCATTCATTTCTCAAGAATGCCGTCCAGCAAATCCTTCTGAAGAAGCACACAACCTTGAGACTTCTTATAAAGTGTGGGAGAAGACACTAGAGCTGGTTGGCCTGCCATTGGATGCAGTGGAGAGGCTTGTAGAAGGGGAGGAAGTTAAATGCCGATATGGGGCTCAACAGGAGTAGTTTTCCATTGTTATCACACCACAAAAGTACTTGTTATTCTAATGCAAACACCATAATGCATTTCCTGAATGCTGCACGAATGGCAACATACTATACTAATTACCTTTCTGGCTCTGTCCTATATGGTTTTTCTTCCCCCAGTTCCAGGTTTGCTCTCTTAAGTGGTTCGTTAGCACATTCCACATTGGCATTATTAGAACAGCCTTTTCTTTGTTCTCCATATTTTTCATTTTTATCCGGTGATTGTGATGAATTAGACAATTGGGGGATGAAGACTCCACAAGTTCAGGGTCAAAATTTGACCCTTTATTTGGATTGAGCTTGTGAACTATCCTCTGAAAGAGAGCGAGAAGGTTCATTTGACATTATAGCTAATGATACTCGTAGACACGTGTCTGTAATCCAATCATGTTTGAACAACTTTAGATAATGCAATCTTACAGTTGATACATTGTTGTCTGGTCTTACAATATATACCGCGATAAGGCTTACAGTTTTCTTAAGTTATATTCTTGTCAATCTTTAGATGCCTTTTCCTATATTTTTTGAACAATTTTTCCAGATTGTTTAGAAATTGCAGTACCTCGACAATGATGCTTGTTATAGCCTTTTGTAAAATAATTGAACTTGCATTGTTAATCATGCCTGTTCAAAATATTTTAGGCAATTCTAAGTTTATTTTCATATTTTCAGTACGCTCACGTAGAGTTGTGTTTATGTATTCGACGTTCTTTTGAACCTGTTTTATACTTTCTATAACCATTGATGTTCAACACCTTTTTTACGTCTGTTTAATTTTGTATTTGCTATTCTGTGTATTTAAATTAAAAGATAGTAGCTAACGAAATTGTCACTCCTTCTTATGGCAAAGTTACCGTTACTTTCATTATCATAGTTAAGGGAGTAGGACTAAAGCGTTGTAAGCTTCAAACAAATTCCAGTGTTCAGTCAAACAATTTCTATCTAAAATTTTCTTCTTAAAGTTATCAACTCCACAATTAGTTGATTTTGAAGTGAATATATGTACAGGGTACGATTTAAATGAAAGTTACGGTAGATAGCTTTTTCTTTTTCTTTTTTTTTGAAAAATAATTAACAAAAGAAATGATAGATAAGAAGGATGTCATCATTAGTGCCCATAACGCGACACATGGGCCTCATAGTCTTATAACGTTTGGGCCTTCCGGCCCAGTCAACGTCTACGAACATGCACAGTCTACCGTAAGTCCATGACATACCTCAGATGAATCAGTAGATTTTGAAATCAAATAGTGACATCCGAAATCACTGACAAACCACGTGTCGGAATCTGATGCGTCAATCTCAAAATTATTCTGGCGGATTTTGAGCAATCTCTTCCGTCACTGTACATATAGGACTTCTTCGCTTCCCTTCAAATATTCAACTTTCACCATCCCCTCACTCAACCTCTGTAGCAATTCACATAACACAGAGCCTTCGTTGTGTTCACGTTCTTTGGCTTCTTCCGCAGAGAGTTGTTGGTACGGTACGATGCTTTCTTCAATATACTCTTCTCCTACTTTGTTTGCTTTTCGAGAAAATGAAAACGAATGGTAATGAAAATTTCCTTAAGTTGAATGTCATCGTTCATGTTGCTGTGTTTTTTTTTGTCCCAGTAACCACCAATGCTTATATAGTGTGATTTAGTTTTCCTTTTGTGTTCATAAACGATCTTTCTCAGAAAATTTTTCTGCCTTTAGTTGGCAGCAAAATAGATTACAATCGGAAATATTATCTCAGTTTAGAATCTCATGTACACTGTCAGTCATTTTTCCTTTTGTTTTATATAAACTTATGGTTTTTTAGCTTTCTCAGAAAATTTCCTGCCCTTTTCTCGTCAGCCAATCATATTATATTCGGATATACTATTGTCGGTTTATTGACTCTGTTGCATACCGTAAGTTCTGTGCTAGTTTGCTTTTGTATTCATAAATACACGATTTTAACTTTTTCAGACAGTTGTCTGCACTTTCTGGGCTGCCAAACAGATTACATGAAGAATTGTTGTTTCTCTAACACGTTTTTTTTTCCTTTGTTATTTTACCTAGAAAATGAGTTACTCTGAGACTAAAGTAAAGAAAATAAAAGAACAGAAAAAGAAAAGGATATAATCAAATAATAATTAAATGTTGAGATTTTTCACATTTACGAATCCTTTAATAGGATTGATTTGATTTACATTAAATTCATCATCGAGATCTGCGCTTCTGTTTCCCTCTGCTTCAACAAAGCTTCTGTGCCATTTCCATCCTTCGTCTTCGTCTTCTTTCCTCCGTGTGTGTACGGTTCTCCTCTTAAATGCGATCCTTAAATTTTGGAAAATATTGAGACTCACTTTGTCTTCCAATTTTGATAGCAATTTAATACGGTAGGCCCGGCATGTCGGAGGCTGATCAGGCGGCGGAGAAAGGTGCATCTCCGCCGAGGAGATTATACAGTGTTGAGCAATCATGGCTTATACCAGCACTCGTTGGTACGGTTCTCACACTCTATAGAATCCTTTTTAATCCATCCATTTGCCAGTTGTCTGTGTTCTTGCCATCAATCATGATTTGGTATTATCTTATTGTTGTTGTCTGGCAACGTTTTTAACTTTTCTTTTCTTTCATCGGATGAAAAAGCATTATTAATCTGTGCAATAAGTTAGGTTACTGCGGTGTCGTATTGATAATATCTTTTACTGCTATTTCTTTTATATACATAGAGTTATTAAAAGCATTTTATTACATTTTGTAACATAGTTAAATTTTGTTAACGTAAGTTTTATTGGCATCATGTTTTACATTTGAGATTAAGATACTATGGTACAGTCATAGTGCATCAATAGGTAAAACAGTTATTAAATAGAAACAGTTGAACTAACCAGATTTTGAGGTGGTGTGCGTTGAAAATTAAAGTGAGGAGATAATAGTAGTTAAATAATATTTTAACGTGAGTAGTCTTCAGCAACTACTTCGAAAATTAGTAATTGTTTTTAATAACTCTGTAGTAGATGTAGCCAAAATCAAATAGTATAAACACATAATTGATCGAATTTTGCCCAATTTCGTGTGTTGTAGAAAAGAAAATTGCAGTAAGTTTTCGTTTGTGGATTACCTTCCATTTTTTTTAAATGAAAATATATCCAATTTTATAATTTAAAATTTGAAAAGAGTGTAAGTTCCCTCTCGTGCAGTCACACGTCAAATCATGTTGGCTTGTTGCAGTAAACTTTTGATTTCTTAACAGTGACCTTTCCATTCTATCTCCGCTCTCTTTACACAATTTTCAATACCAACAATCCTTCTTGCTTTCATTACGCGCCACTGTATACTCGTATCAAACACTCGCTGGTCCTTCAGCAAACACGAATTGTACCACAGTAGTGGGCCTCCAGCCCCATGTCGCCTACCTCACCAAACTTCCCTCTTTGCATTTTCGTCCTTTTTCTCTTGGAATTTACAATTTTAAGTAAAATTATTCTGCTTGTTTGTACGAACATTTAAATCATATTTTGTCGCTTAGCTATAAGTTTGAAACTGCATCAGTATTTCACGTGTTGCCTATAGTTTCCTTATCGGTGCTTAGGTTTACAATTTTCAGACAAAAAATAAAGAATAATAATCTGATTGATGTATAGTTACTATTAGAATATAAATTTTGTAAGGACAAATGCAACATATATGAGGTAGAACTACAATCATGGTTAGCTTTTTCAGCTTCATATAATATTCTTCAAGTTCCTCATTACTTGTACAAATTTTAATATGCAGTTTAGGAAATTAAAATTTCAGTTATAACATCAAGAATGTAAGCTGTAACTTAGGAAAATCTGTAAAAAGCTGCTACTGTTCTATTATACACCGATGTCTAATATTGTAAAGTGTTAAAATTCAATTTGTAAGGAAATATATTTTTTCATGTTGTACTTGAATCTTATATTTGATCGGTACCATTTTTCTTTTTTTATGGTTTTCAAACATGTAATTTTTTGGTGGTTTTTGTCAGACGTCGAAGATAGAATGAAGAACTTGCTTATAAGCAGCATATCTGAAGAAGAAAACGCTGGTGACACCTTTGCAGAACGAGCTGAATGGTATTACCAGAAACGCCCTCAGCTTCTTGCCCTTCTCAAAGACTTGTACAATGGCTATATCACATTGTTGGATCGCTGCCAACAATCACAACGCAAACACAAACACCATTTTCGCAGAAACTCCTCTTCCGAAATCACAGCAGTGACTGATGTGGATTATCAGAATGAAGAATATCAAGAAAATGGTGAGAGTGAGATTAGCCAGATTGAATCGGATGCGGAAAGCACCATTTCATACCAGCAACAAACAACAATGGCTGCTGCTGCTGCTGTTGTTGCACCTCAGAATTATACCAACATTGATAGCATAGTTGCTGAACTTGTGACCAAGAATGTCGAAAATGATATTCTACTCAACCAAGTGAATGACATGGATCAACTCAGCAACGAATCTTCAAAGAAGATTGAATTATTGAAGAACTTGCTTGACTTGTTGGAATCCGAGAGGATTATTTTGATAAATGAGAATGTGAAACTGGGGTACAAAGTGAGTTCACTGATGGAAGAGAACAAAGGGCTTGCATCCGACGCCATGTTCATGAAGAGAAAAGCAGCTGAGCTTGCTAGATGTGTGTTGAGGATGAGAGAAGATCATAGGGTTTGCATACTTAGCCAAAAGATAGAGGATTTACAGGAACAAATATATGGGTTGGAGAAAAGGAACAAAGAATATTATCAAATGCTGGTGAAGAGAGAACAGGAAGCAAAAGAACATCAGAAAAGTTGCATCATCAGAATGGAGAAGATGGATCTGGAAAGCTGTTTGCAATTGGAGAAAATTAAGTTGCAGAAGAAAGCAAGTAAGAAAATGAAGGGATCAAAGTGGTGGGAAAGAGTGAAGAAGGCAGAGTTGTTCAACTGTGGGCTTTACCCTAGTTCTGCTTGACTATTTGATCATATTCGTCTTTCTGCTGCATACGTCAAAACTTTAATTCTACTAAAGACTAGATTAGATATGAATATGATACATATCATTTCCTTTTAATTAAGGGCTTCTTTCTCCTTTTTTTCCCCTGTTTTTAGGGTTTCCGGATAATATTTATATGTTAGATGTTAAATTGTTAATGCAAAGCTTAAGCTACTTTTTATCTTGAGTTAGGACTTCAAATTGCAATTGGGGAATGTGGAGTGAGATTTTCATTATTAATATAATTGTCCGAGCTTAACAGGTTTGATCTAGTTTAGATCATACCCCTCACCCAAAATGTAGCAAAAGTTTCTAGGAAAAAGATAAAATGTCTATATATGACACATACATCGCGAGACACCAGACTCGTGATGTAAACGTAAAATCCACAATAGACTTGACTCGTGAATATATTTAAGGTACATCCTTCACGTTAGTATAACTTCTAAATTTTATTTATTTTACAAACGCTACCCGAATCAAAGTGACAGTCTCCTAGAGTCTAGACTCTAGAGAATAAAGTCCCCATCCCCTCTTTTCTAAGTTAATGGAGTGTTACTTCGAAAAAAAAAATCAAAAAGAAGGGCCCAATGGAGTATTGCAAAAATGCAAACCATGTGCCTATTTCTTATTATTATTATTATGCTTACTCCGTAGTTAATGAAACCCAGCACGTGTAAATGCCTTTCTGGCTGAAAATTCAAGTACGAATGTTCTTCAGTGCGTTGTAAGTTCTCTTGTGAACGAAACCAATCATGCGTCTATTCTGCTTACCCCGCAGTTAATGAAACCCAGCATGTGACTACAAACTTTTCTTATATCATATCAAATTTCTGTTACAACAATGTCTTGATTTGGTACGGTTATGATATAAATTGAATTTTCTCCGCTAAAATAGACCAAACTTCTCTCTAGAAGGTAAGCTTTGTACATAAGCGTTAATACATCTTGTAATTGACTTATATTTAAAGTCGGTCTCTTAATTGTTTTTTATGAAGTGCAATTTTTTTTAAAAAAAATAGAATTAATCAGAATTGATATCTAGTATTATTTATTTATTTAATAATCCAAGGTTCTCTAAAAGTGAAAATAAAATTAGATCCATTACAATAACGGTGGTCTTCTTGTTGGGCCAAGGGCCCAAGGCTATCGAAGAACCTTCAACCGCGAGGAAATTTACCCAAATATCCCTAAAATCATCATTTCCAAGGTTTAAGCTCAAGTCTTAAGCTTCTCCCATCTACAAACCTTAGAATTTCTTGGAAAATCTGAATCCATAACTCTTCGTACACGTAGTCTTTGAATGGAAAAAATTAAAATTTGTCTCTTGGCAATTCCATATACACCATGTTAAGAGTTTCAGATTTGAAAAATAGAAGAACATCAGCAGGAGAGAATATGCAAATGTAGCTACGTGCGTATACACACAAATCTAAATGTCAAATGCCCTATCAAAATAAACTCAGCTAACTTACGATGCCAACATGGATTGGGTTTTAACAATGGGAATTGTCATACAGACTAATATCATGATAACAGACATCTAACATCATCTGCATGACTACCTAATCACAGCACCGTCAGAATATTGTGAGCCTCCTCAACCATATTTCTGATACTTTTGAAAGAAAACAACCATTTGCAGATCAATAACTATCTAAAAGTATCAGTTTATCATTTTTAATAAGGAGAAAAAATAATATATGGCTTTCCAAGCTTACCGTTTCTCCAATACAATCATGCTCTACCTTGCTTTCGCTGCATTCCTTAATATGCTTGAAGTAAGAGGAGCAATCCATGTTGTTGGAGACCGCAATGGCTGGAATATTGTCACCGACTCCACCAACTGGGCTCGGGGAAAAGAATTTCATGTTGGTGATGTTCTAGGTAAGTTTAGAATTCACATACAATAGCGACTTGCATGCTCCAGTTTTCAATTTCACACACACAGAGGTCTGTATATATAGAAAGAGAGAGAGAGAGGTAAGACAAAAAGTTCTATACTGTAAGCATGCTTTACTGGAGAAGTTGCTTAGCAGATACAGACAAGTAACACTAATTATCATTATTGTTTTCTGACAGTGTTCAACTATGAAAAAGACTTGCACAATGTAATGCAAGTGAATTCAGCTGCATATGAAGAGTGTGCTAAAGACCAATATGTAAGGCTGTTTGATAGTGGCAGTGACTCGGTGGTTTTATCGGAGGTTGGCCAAAGTTGGTACATTTGTGGAGTAGATGATCACTGTGAAAATGGTCAGAAGCTGTGCATCAATGTAGCTCCATAGTACAAGGAAACTAGGAACTGCGTTACTGCCAGAATAAATGAAACCGCTATCTTGATGTCAATCATAGTGAAATAAAAGCAGAAATGTGGAAGTATGGTCTTAAATTTTGTGCTATGAAATCCTACCAGTCCAGAAAAGGTATAAACAGCAACGGAATCCCAAATTTTTCTGGATTTAATCACCAAATAAACAAAATCCAAAACTGTCCTCTAACAATTGCAGTAGCAACCATTGAGAGCGAGAGTGAGAGAAAGAATTTACGAGTTGGGAGGAAAAAGAAAAATATAAAAAGAAAAAAAGGAATGGTAAAAGAGGAAATGAAAATACACAATGTTGAAGAATGGTTACTTAAATGCAGCCTGCTTTCTGGTTTAGTAAGCAACGAAACTATAAATGAGCATAAACAAAACACAACTGGTGTACTAATCTAAATTAACATGAACACTGAAAAATATAAATAACTAACTCCATGCAGGACCTGAATGTACACAGTATAAGAAATACTCAGCTTGCTGCTTACCTTCCTGCATTATGGATGCATTTAGTCGTGGGTTCATTTCACTTCATGACTGCACCATGTCATAAGCGAGATAAGGAATAGAGGTTTGTGCCCAACTAGCTTGACAATGAGATAGAGCAGCAATAAAACAATTATTGATCAAATATGTAAAGCAAATGGTGTAAACTGTTTGTTGTTATACCATCCTTAAACCCTGAGAAAGCTAATTAACACGCTGAAGTGAGGTAAGAGCTTGGCCAAGTAAAGTAAGATCCTTCAACTGATGCATAGAACGGGATTTGGAAAGGGAGTTTAAAAGATAATTTGGAGAGAGGACACAACCTGGAAACAACAGAACTATTAATTTTGCATTCTGACAATATTGATGATTATTTATGCATGTGATTTCAGTAATATCACAACGTTTTAAGGCATATTTGCAGCAGTGAGTTTTTCTTGAAGCTTTACAATCCGAGACTGCATGAAAAACATAAGAGAGTATTAGTTAAAAAGGAAAACTTGAGAGGCAGGAAGAGAGAAGGGCCAAATTATGCAAGCTTTATAGCAACCTCCAGTTCACTAGTTGGAATGCTTGCATCACTTATTTACAATTAATGGAAAAGTTCATCACAGAATGTAACCAACCACAGTTACAACAGAACCTTACTGGATTATACCTTAAATGATTTCGAACGACGAATGGAAGGATCTAGCTGCAAACATATAGAATATGAATTTTCAGCAGCATCATATTGGTCCATTGCCAAAAAGACATCACCTTGGCAAACATAAGCCTGAAAAGTTCAAGTCAGAAGATGTACGTCAACGATATTTGGTCTATTATAACGAATAGTATGGCGTTCTGTAATATGTTACGTAAAATGATATTTGATGAGGTGATAGATCATTCCATGACCTAATGTTATGTAAAAAGATGTTTCCAGACGTAATCAGCAGCATACTTCTCTCTTAAGCAAGATTTAAGTTCATCAGCAGTGGATCTCATAAATTTACTGGCAGTAATATAGCAACTGAGGAGCAATTATTTTCTACAAAATTAAAATAAGAAGTGGTCTGACCTCAGTGTATTGTGGAACTAATTTCAAGGCTTCTCTGACATCGTCAAGAGCACCAGAATAATTGCCCTTTGCCAATTTCACAATACACCTGAATAAAAGATAAGTCTTATAAAACTTCAATCATAGCTACCTCATTTAATTGCATTGTAGGTTCTGGATAAGTTTATAGTGAAAATTGTATTGTTAAACCAAATGTTGGTAGAAATCTTATAGGAAGATAATTAATGAGAAGTCCTCATATATTGGGAATTACAGATTTGGTGGAGATAAAAAATTGCTTTGAGAAAGCTTAGAGACCAAAGAAATTTAGGTTTATGGTTCAGTTTGAACTTGAACTGAATTTGTCAGGCACATAACCAAGGTTTATAAGAATCCTAGTTTGTTGTTATTAAAGTTAGTATGAAGCTGACTTAGTTTTTTAGGTTCTCCCCTGAATTCTATTCCAATTTGTATCAGATAACTAGCAAGCTATATATAACTCTGTTTGTAGTCGTCAATTTACCCAGGAAAAAAGAGAAAAGATTTCACATGAAATTCATCATTGTTCTTAAGATGACAAAAAAAAATAGAGCAAGTTTTAGAAGTATTCTCTTTCATATTTTGGGAGTTTTGTTTATGGAAAACTTTTTGTTTTCTTTGTTATTGCTCTATATAGAGAATTCAGGAAAATTTCTTTGGGCCAAGGTTTAGGTAGAATGTTCTGTAATTTTTCATCACACTGGGCCCTAATATGATTAGGTATCCGTGCAATAGTCTCTTGATTGCTTACATGCAATGGACAAGATTATATCCTCTTTTTTCTTCTGTTTTTATTTTTGTGTGCGTGTGTTCTATCAACTATTCCAGGTTTCAACCAGTCCATCCTAAAATTCCTAGCACATGAATGTGCCTAAAAGAGATGACACTTTACCTAGAATCACATTTTTATCTAAAACATATTCATGTCAATCTACAGCCATGAAATTTTAAATGCAGCAAAATCTTGCTTCGGGAAGCATTCCTATTGTGAATAGAATTAGAAAACTGAGTAAATAAGCATGCTGAATTTCATAATGATTTCCCTAAAAGAAGTATGTAAAGTATTTTCGTTGATGATAACATTCAATTTGGCAAACCTGTCTTTATATAAAACATGGATGCCACCAAATGGTTTCAACTCTATTGCCTGCACCGATTAAGAAAAGAAACACAGCATCAGTATTGCACCTCAAAAACATTCCTCCACTTCAATTTGGTTACACCTCAAAATTTCGATTAAGTTTAACAGCTACAAAAGCATTTCCAATGCAGCTGGAAGCACTTTTGGCATCTTAAAAATCACTTTCCAAACATTTTAAATTCTGGGTTGTACTTGAGTTGCCAAGCTTGTGGTTTGTTCCTACAAATCATGGGGTTCAACTCCTCTAGTCCTGAAGAACATAAGGTTCAGCAAGGGCCCAGTGTTGGACTCTAATCCACTAGATGAGTATAGAGATTTCAGGGTTATTATAGGACAAAAAAATGGAATACAAAGTAGTACTTTATCAGAAAAATGAAGTAATTTATGGTCTTGGGAAAACCTTTATGGTTCTTTTTCAAAAAGCACTTTCAAATGCTTCTCTTCAGCTGCTTTCAAATCCAAAAAGCATTTTTATACAACATGCAGTTTCCACTAAAAGCATTCCCAAACCGGACCGTTATAGGCAATAAAGAGTCGCAAGGTAAAATGATTAAGCGAGACTGCTAGAAGAAAAAGACAAAATGTAAGAACGTTTCCGTAAAAATGCTGAATTTATAAAGCATTTGTTCGCACCTGAGAGAGCAACTGTTCGGCCTCCGAGAAATTTTCCTTCTCAATTTCCGTCTCCGCTCTCTTCCGCAACGCAAGCGCTTCCAAACTCTTAACAGCGTCATCGGAACCACTCTTTCCACACAACTCCATCAAAATATCAGAGGCTCGCGCGGCGGTCCCGCAATGCCCTATCACGACGCCTTCGGGTAGCGCCACGAGGTTCGGGCCGGCGCCGCACCGGCCCAAGCAACCGCACGACTTAACGGCGACGCCTGGCGGTGCCAGACCGGACAGTGTTTCGAGAATTTGCATCGAGCCCTGTCTTCGACAAGTCCGGTTCGTGCAAACTCTGAGTTCCTTCAACTCCGCCTTGATACGAGGTATGCAGAACGACTTGTGGTTCGACGGGAATCGAAAACCACTGACTTGTACGGAGTTGAAGACGAAGCAGGAGCTGCTTCCTTCCATGACTTTTTTCTCTAGAGTCTTTTCTTCTAATTCTATCCGTCGACTCAAAAAATCTTCGAGCCACGTTTCCCTGATGACGTGTAAAGTCACCAATTATCTCGACATGTTTCTCTTAGGGATATTTCCAAGGATAAATTTCATTGGAAACCCTTAACAATTTAAGAATGACGGAAAGGTAACAATAATCTAAAAACTATTACAATAATGCATTATTTATTTATTTTGCAATACCATTTTAAAATGTCTCTCATAAATTATTATTGTTTCCTAACGTTTCTACGTTCAAATCATTGATTGTTAGATAAGTTTTCAAAAATTAGGTATAAACCAGCAATATTAAAGGAAGCCTTAATAATTCCTTCAAAGTTCAAACATAATTATAATTTTGAGGTATTAACACATACCTCCCATGAGGTTTGAGACTTTAACATTTAGGTGGAAGGTTTGAGTAAAGGCACACTTATCTCCCCTGAACCTTTAGTTGACCATCCATTTATGTTTAAATGACTAAAATACCCTTAATACTTTAAAGTTAAAATTTAAGAAATTTAATTTTAATTTATATAATGTTTGAAGATTAAAATTTAATTAACAATAATTTAAAATTTTATTTATTTAATATTTATTTAAAGTTAAAAATTTAATTTTGAATAAATATTAAATATGATACATAATTAAAAACTGAAATTATTAAATTAGAAAAGCGGTCATTTTGTACAATAAAGTTTAAAATTTAAATAAATATGGTATATGAATAAAAATTAAATTATCATTAACTAAATTCTTAATTTAAATAAATATAAATTAAAATTTTCAAATTATATTATTATTAATTAAATTCTTAATTTTAACAAATAATAAATAAATATAAAGTAAAATGGTCAAATTAAAATATTATTAATTAAAATTTAAATAAATAAAAATTTAAATTATTGTGAATTAAATTTTAGTCTTCAAACATTATATAAATTAAAATTAAATTTCTTAAATTTTAATTTTAAAGTGATTAAGGGTATTTTAGTCATTTAAATATAAATTGATGATTAACTAAAGGTATAGGGGAGATAAGTGTGCCTTTTCTCAAATCTTCTATCTAAGTGTTAAAGTTTCAAACCTCAGGGGAGGTATGTGTTAAAACCCCTTATAATTTTTAATTTCCACTAAAAATGAGAGATTTTTTGAAATGGATCAACCAATCTCTCTAATTCGCACACTCTCTTGGCAACTCAGTGAACCTTGCTCTATCCTTACAATAATCATAAACCAAGTACTTGGCACGAACCCACTTGAGTTGGTGACTCTTGTGCTTGCTTAACTTGTTCAAAGATGGCTTGTTCCACCAAAACTTCCCCAGCTCGCCGCACATTTTGGCAACACTTTCATCGTTTTCTGGCAACAATATTTCGCATGCATTGATCTCCAAAGATTTGAATGTTGCAACAAATGGGGAATGGCTCCAATTTGTTTTCACTTGTCCTCCCTGTGTTGCCCAATCATCCGCATTCCACACTGAGCCCAGGATTTTCATGGCTTGATTCTTTGGGTACGGCACGAAGTTTTCTTCTTTGTTTGTGAAAAATCTTATTGGAACTCCATCGATGAGAAACCTGAAAATATTCCGGGAAAATTGTGGTGAGAAAGAAAATTGTAGGATGGTGATGCGGATAGTGGAGCACATGCATGCATGGGAAAAGGAAAATCAAGCTGACGTCGAAAGTTAAATAATATTCCTTAAATTTGTTAATTGAACAAATGGGTATGGTCCAAATGGTATTTAATTACAATGGAAAGAAAAAAGAGTAATGACTTGTAAATAATATATATATATATATATATATATATATATATATATAATGGAGATACTCTTTTGATCTGCGTAAATAAATACAAATTGGTAGTTGATTATTATTATTAATAAAATAGAATACAATAAATATTTAAATAATAATGCACTATGTTGAAAAATTATGAAAACCCTTAATTTATGTTTAAAAAATTAATAAAAACGAGCGAATAAGATAGTTGTAAATATGAATAGACACATAAATAGTTATAATTATTAATAGACACATCTTACATCATTAATAAAAATGATTTGAACTGATTAAACTGTATGTTTTAATTAATTAAGACTTATAATTTAATAGAGTATTTTAAGTAAAGGATCGATACTTCTATAAAGACACATTAATTAAGAAGCTTAAAACGAACACCACCTATTTTAGGCTGATTGATCTTTTTTAGCATTCATTTCTCTTAAAATCGAAGTGGACACTATTCAATCTGAGCTCAGAATATATTTTTTAAGAAAAATGTGAATATAAAAATAAAAAAAATAATAATTTAACTTATGCATGCATGCACATGTAAGCTGTGACAGCTGATAAGTGATAATTAATGGATGTAAAATGAGATTAAATTAATTACATAATAATTTGGCGATTCCAGAAGAAGGAATAAGAATGGAAATCGAGCGTAGGATCAAACCAAAGCGAATGCCTTTGCTCTCGATTTCCAGTGCCATTGATGTATATATTTGTTTGAACTAGATATGGTTCCCCTGAAACGTTGCCCAGAAACTCAAAATCTAGCTCGTCGTGACTTGGCCCTTCCGATGACATCTGCAAAATATATTCCTTTTCGAAAATCACATCCGATCAAGAAGTTATATAAAAAGCAGAAGCATGCAACACTATACACACACACACACACACACACACACACACACACACACAAGCTTTAATGAAAGCAGTATCTACTGTAATGTAATATCTTACATAAAAGGCTGTGACCGTTCCAGCAGAATCATCTTCAACTAGTTTGATCTTTGCACTTGCTCTGCCGAACAAATACTTTCTTCTTGATTCAAAGCCACAACCTATTTCGAATTTCCCATTTCCCAAATCAAAATAATGATAATAACAATACTACATTAATAATCTCAACCGTTATTTTTATAGGATGTCATTACCAGAAACAATGTCGAGTGATAACTTGATGTTGTCTCCTTCGATGGCAAGGTGATCAGGGGCCCAAAATGATTGAAAGAGTTCGGTGAAATTAGCAGAAATGGCAGAGTGAAAGAACATAGAAAACAGCAGAAGCAGAGTCACAGATTTTGAAGGAAACTCCATTATTTCTGTGAAGTAACTGGAAATTAAAACAAGCACAACTCAGTTGGCTCCAAATGCTACAATAGGGTCAGGAAATGTGGGGTACTAATTTATAGCAGTCGATGAGCACTGGATTGTAGAAATCATGTGGATTTGATCGTGGATGACATGGAATCTACAGAGAAAATGGAACTAAAAAGAAGAAGAATAATACAGTGTAGTGGGATTTTTTTGGCCTTGTCAGAAGCGACTATGGGAACAATATTCCAATTGATCGCGCGGCTTGTAAATAAAGAGAAGAAATGAGAGTGAAATTTATTACAGCTTTTAAAAAGTGACTTCACTTAAATGGTATGGGCATCCATTAATATTTAATTAATAGAGTCCAAGATTAACCCTAAGCATCCGGCGCTTTAACTTTCAATTTGTAATGATAACGATGTGGACTTGGTGATGCTTTGCTTGGTTACCATTTCAATACATTCCAAAAATCTACGTAGGCAAGGTGATCTCAGCCCCCTTCCTTACGTTGAGGTAGGAAACCCTGTACCACCCACCCGGCCGTTTGGTCTTCACTAATTTGAATTAATCAATAACAATTGGATCTAAAGATTTTAACGAAATTTGATGTACACGTTATAATCCTGTTACTCGCGCAATAAATTTTATAGACAATTCAACGAACACGCCACTGATAAACACTACTCAAGATTCAATCCAACCGAATAATCAAAAAAGAAAAGAGCTAACCGCATAGCAATGCAAACCAATCCGGATAACCAAATAAGCAAAAATCGAGACATGCTGGAAGTCTGCATTACGCAGTTAACATATTTGGCTGCCTTTCTGTCATTGAAGATCATCTGGCTCTACGGTGGCTTACAACAATAATTATACACGGAAAATGACTAAAATCCAAGACTTCCACAGTAACTTATGATGTGCTTGCTTCTGTCACAAGCCATTGGCAAAAACCAAAGAACTTCAGGACGAAGTAGACTTACTCTGGACCAAAACATTGAATTCAAGTAACAGTATCTAGTGTCACAGGGAGCGTCTGATAAAGCATGATAAAGTTAACTCGAAAAAAAGAAAAATAAAAACCTCAAAAAACATAGAAAATATATAGAATAACACAAAAGTCCGGCTAAAAACTTTCTAAGATGCAGCAGGTTTCTCCGTTTTCTCCTCTGCGGCAGCTTCAAAGGTCTCACCTGCCACGAGCTCTGGGACCTCATCATCGTCTTCCTCTTGATTGGCAGCTACACCAGCTCCTGCAGCAGGTGCTTGCTTCTGGAACTGCTCTGCCAGCTTTCTCAGATTGTCCAAGTTATCTGGCCCTGAAAATGGTTAAATAAAAAATAAGATCCACCACAAGTAACCTGAATAGTCATTTGAATGATAGAAATTTTCCAAATACGTACCCAGTTGGTTGATAATTCCTGGGAGAATATCTTGCAATTCTATACAAAGAAAAATTCTCACGTTAATCTCATGACAAATACGAAAGAAACATGCTTTATCAAATAAATATTATTCCACATAAATTTAGACAAGTCATGCATAAAAGCTTGCATCATAAAGTTACATATTTTCTCCTCAGAACAAAAACAAAAGACAGGCTTACTCTTGGTTTGCGGGGAACCACTAACAACCCATGTGTTGGCAGCAATGGAAGCTTGTACTGAAAGAAGATACAAAGAATCCATTAGCTAATAATAAGGTTAACAGGAAGAGTGTGTTAACTGCATGGAAATTTATTAGCAGTCCCATATCATGTTCCAATTGGCTTTACCTTTGGGGTTAGTAAATTGAATAACTACATCGTCCTTGAAAATGTTAACTTCCTCAATTGCAGGAATAGCATTCACTCCTATTCTTTTCAAGGTGCTCTGAAGCCTTTTGTCATCAGTGGTGGTCGTCTTGTGAACAGCCTTCTTCTTTCTGCAGTTGAAAGTTGATGTTAAAAAAAGAATATACTTGTAACGCAAAAAGTTCAATGCAAGGTCATAACACATGATCCAAGCCATTGAATGTTTCTCCAAATTGAAAGCAAAACTATTGCCATAGGACATAAGCCACCACCCAAAGCACTGTGAATCTCTGAATTCAATTATAAGTGAAACAACACACGACATACAAGGGTAGAAATCACAAAACAGAACCACCAAATGATTACTCCTCAATCACACTACACAAAGCAAACCATTGAGTTTAAAGGAGTTATCCTTTTCTGCTTCTTTTGATTCCATATTGGTTCATAAAATGCAACAAAGAAAACACATAAATATAAAAAAAATACTAAACGCTCATATCAAACATACAACTACATCAAAAATCTGGTAATCATGCTAACTAGCAACAGCTTCTTAACATCCATATGCTCATGTCGAAACAAAACAGTAAGCACTGGAGTACAATTCCACACCTTCTCACGCTACCCTTTCCACCGGTGCGAACTGCACCGGCCATCTTCATTAGCTTCTCAACATTCATCTGCATGACAGGCATGACAGAAACGAAAGCAATCAGTGAGATAATATCTTTACTACAACAGCCAACCCAGACCCTGCAAAACCGCATATAGTGCACTAAAAAGAAGTGGATACCGGAAGCCAAAGTTCATGTGAGGTACAAAACAACCAAAATCAGACTACATTAAATTTCAACCAAAATCAGACTACATTAAATTTCTATTGTTTTGAGATCAGAAAATTCATTACCATTGACACTCCTAAACAATACCATTTCGAGTCATCCAATTCATACCGGACTGAAATACTATAAAAAAATCTTAACAGAGAAAACATATGAACCAAAACAAAGTAGATATTCTCAACTAGATAATCTATAACATAAGAAGCAAGCAAGATACAAACATAAAACATATATACTGGAATTGAAACAGAGCATACCCGTTTCCAATACATACTACATATTCACATGCACACAAACCCTAATAATCAAGCGCGCAAAAACATGAAAATTCTTCAGCCCAATCAAACAAATACAAATAATAATTCCAATAGGGATCTAAGAAAACGTTAAATGCCCACATAAACAATCCCAAAAACAATGCAAAAAACCAGAACAGCAAAGCGTAGAAAAAGTCTCACATTTTCCCTACACAGAAAGACAAGAACGAACGAAAACAGTTAATCAAGAAGGACCCGGAAAGCGAAAGAGAGATTGAAGGGTTTTAGCTATATTACCTTCGGCTAGGGTTTTGTGTGGGGATAAAGGATTTGGGGGAGAAGATAAGAGAGTTGTTAATGTTCTCCAGGCGGCGCTAGAGGTTTTGCCCTTAGCTTCGATATAAAAGCGCTGGGGAAAGATTTGTTACTTGGGTGATGATCCGACGGTCAGAAATTGCCCAATCTCATCGCCACGTGTCGTGAAATCATAGGGTTTGTTGTGCCAAAATGCTATACTCAGATTATGGTAGGAACAGTCTGCCTTCATTTGTCCACCGTCCGACTCGTTTGGTCCGGGGATGAGTTAATCAGGACCCGTTGAGCTTAACCCCTTTTCTTCCTTTTTTTTTTTTTTTTCTTCAGACAAGGGGTTTAATATTTTAAAATTGAAATACAGTCATTATGTTCTTTATAAAAGTAAAATAAAGTGTTATATTATCGAAAATATTTTAGATATTTTGAAATATTTCAAACAAGTTTTTTAAATCCACCTATATATGAATGATGTATCAATGAAAAGAAATAAAATTGTGCATTTTTTATAATTTAAAGATATAATATAAAATTTTTATTCGATAATAAATATTAATTTTTCTGCTAAAATGTCATCATTTAATTAAATCATAACAAAATTTTCATATTTTAATTAAATAATAAAAAAAGTTCATATTAGACTAATATATTCTTTTAAAGATAAATAAGGTAGGGCATGCTCAAATCATTTTTTATAAAAAATTGTCTTTACCATCTCTTATTTGACGTTAAATGTTATACCAATTAAACATTCATTTTATTATTAATATTTGTGAAAATATATGTTATTGAAATTAATTTATGCTACTAAATCAGTTTCAATAATTCGATACACAAATGAATGTTTACCATATTATATATGGCTATTCCTTAAACTTATAAAAATTTATTTATTCATAATTTTTTTAAAGTATTTGTATTTTTCTCAAAGTTTATATTCATATGTGAATTTATATAAAAAAATATAATTATGACATTTTATTAAATAATATCTACCATTATTTTTTTGTTAAACACCATGAATCTATTTCGTTATTTAATTATTAGCAATGAAGGAAAAATATTTTGTGACAATAAAATTCATTATATTATTTGGTAAAATATGAATTAGTAAAAGGGAATAAATAAAATTTTTTCTGTGATAACATTCAGCTCCCAAAGTTTATAAATATTATAAATATAGATCACAAATCTTGCCCTTCTACCTTTCTTATTTACTCCATGAATTAGTGTTCGCCTCTCATTATATCAAATAATAGATAAGAAATATGAAATATCAAAAGTCTATTTCTATTGAAGTATCAGAAACGCCCTCATGATATTGAATTTTGACCAAAATAATCTCCTTAAGACTTGAGTTGTTCAATTAACACAGATTTTTCTTCGGTCATTTCAATAAAAAAGGACTTGCTTGATGTTAATGGCCGAACTAAACTATGTATTATATGTAAAAAGTAAAGTTCTAGGGATCTAGATGTTATTACTCCATTTTATGGAAAATATTATTTCTTCCTTATATTAATTCAACGATACAAGTATACATCGAATCATTAAACAATAAATAAATAAATAAAAATGAAACTTTTATAAAAAAATAGGGTTATTATCATATTCCTCTCCTCAAATTTTAAATTATATTATTTGGATAAAAAATTTAAAAAATATATCAAAAATCTCCCTTTAATCGTAATCAACTAACCTCAAATAACATATTTATTGAAATATTCTCAATTTTTAAATTTTAAATTAATTAATTATAAAAGTCATTTTTAGTCCAAACAGATTTGTGTAATACCCTTATAACTCTTATTATTTTTAAAAATATTTCGATAGATTTCAATTTATTATAAAACAACATTTATACCCTATATAATAATAATAATTATTTAAAAATAACTAATAAATCTCTCAAATTGAACAAAATATAATATATTTATATAAAATAACATTATCATTTTAATAATATATTAATAAAATAATTGTATTATAATTATTTGAAAGAAATTAGATAAAAATAAACTACATATTCGTAATTATTAGAAATTAAATAAAAAATATAAATAAATAAAAAATATTTTAGATTTATAATTTTTTTTATTTTACAACATATGTAATAAATATTTATAATTTAGATAAAATATATGTATACATATTTTAAATGTAAATAAAATAATAAAAATAAATATCAATAAAAATGTATAATAAATTGTATAAGAGTAAAAATATAATATATTTATATAAGATATGTTGATTAAATAAATAATAGTATTATTTTAATAATATATTAATAAAATGATTGTGTAAGAAAAATATCTAATAAATTTTTGAAATAATATTGTTAATTATTTTTATTAAATAATAGTTATTATAAAGAGGTATAATTATTATTTTATAATAAATTAAAAATTTTAAAGATATTTTTTAAATTATTATAGCTTATAAAATTATTAGACCAAATTTTTAGAACTAAAATAGTTTTATAATTAATTAAGCAACATGAAATTTAAAGACTGAGGATATTTTAGTAAATGTATTATTTGAAAATAGTTGATTAAGGAGAAGTTTTTGATATTTTCTAAATTTAATTGATATAATCCAAAACTTTAAGGAAGAATTTGACAATAATTTTAAAAAAATAAAAAAAATAAAACAAAACGCACCGTTTCATTTTTGGAAGAGTAATATACCAGTAGGTAACCAGAGCAGAAGCCAGGAGCTGAGCAAAAATGGCAACTTATTCTGCAATTTCCGCAGGCTCATTATCGCTAGCATTCGTCTCAACCGGAACAAGATTCTGCGTTTCAAACCGAAATCCTAAACATTTATTGAAGCAGAGCTGGGATTTTAAAATCTGTTTCTGTTCAACTTCACCTGCTCACTCTAAACTACCACCGCCAAACGAGGCAGAGAAGAAGAAGAAGAACAGAAGACGCGAAGCAAAGAGATATGACGATGGTGATTATGAAAATGGTGATTTTGTGGTTGTGAATTTTTATAAATTTGTATTTATCAAAGATCCTGAAGAGGAAGTTGCCAAACACCTCGCCTTCGTGGAGGTTAGAGACTGAATTTTGTTCATTTATTTGTGTTATGTCTTTTACTACTTGCATTTCGTGTTTTTGTCTCTTTTATTCATTTATCGCGGTTATGTGTAAGTAAGAAATTGTGGTTTTTGAGAAAACAAGAGAAAGCAGGGAGAATTTTATTGATTTTACTGAGAATGAGAATGAATTGTTGGGTCAATCCCTTACAAGTTGTCCTTTTGGGCCTTATTTATTTATGGACAATGTGCTGATGTTAGTGTAATATAGTTGGCCATCAGTTTGTGCTGCATTTTGCTGACAACGTGGTAGCGGGGAGCCTTTTGTAGTGATAGCGTAATGTGACGAGCTTGTTGAAAACCGCCCTACAACTTCTTCATATGCAAAGCTCTTTTTATGAAGTTGGTGTTGGCTTAAGTGGTAAAAGGGATGGGTTGCAGATTAGGTTTAAGATCTTAGGTTCAGATATTAGTTTGTTAAATAGGAAGTGACAGGAGCATTTCTAGTTTAGCAAGTTTGGGTGCTTATGTTCTTTCTTTGACGACCTATTTAGCTTGACTGATCGATTGTAACCTGATGAATCCTTGATGGCTGGTTGCTTGATGATTGAATTTGCAATATTCAGTATAGAAGTTGTATGTGTAAAATGGAGCTGGATCTCATGGACTATCTCCATATACTCTGTCGATTGCCCCATGGCTATTGGGAGCTTTTATGGGATGCTTTTCACTGTGTTTAACGGTGCAATTGGAGGACTGGTGGAATGTTGGCACTGGCGGGTAGACTTAAGGACTTTAAGGAGTGCAGGAGATCCTTTTGAAGATGAGGAACACTATTATGTAGGAGATATTCTCCAGGCTTTTGTTTTGTCGGAGATAGATGCATCAAATGATTTCATAATTTGCATTTGACCTGAGAGGGTTCATATATTGAATTAGTCATGTATGAAAGGGCTTAAATGTGCTTTAATATTACCTACTTTCCTAATTTCTAGTTCTAATGTGATTAATAACACATCTATCTATGCTAAAGTATGTCAAAATTGTCAAAGGTAGATTTATAGATGCTAATTAGTCAAGCTAACTAATTGACTCTCATCGAACCTTCTTTTCTTCTTATAGTATCGAGATCTCAACATACACGGTCGTGTATATCTAAATGAACAAGGGATTAATGCACAGGTACTTTTTTCTTTCCTAAATTGGATCTGATAAATTTTTCGCTGTTTCTTATGAAAAGTAAGCTTCTGTAGAATAGATTTCCTCTTTTCAATTTCATTGGACATGTTGTTATGTTGACTATATTGTTTCTATCTTATGTTCATCTTGCCCTTATTTTCCTCCTCTTTAATCTTTCTCTCAGACTCAAAAAATTGACCGATATTGTATTATTTGAAAATGCAAGGGACAGGTGTAGTTCTTTCTTGTCTGATGGGTACTAATTACTTACATTTGCTCAACATCTGTATTAATACTTCCTTATGATTTGCTTCATCTTTGTGCAGTACAGTGGGCCATCCAAAGATGCTCTTGCCTATGTTGAATGGTTAAGAGAAGATGAAATTTTTTCTGATATATTGGTTCAGATATCTCCAGCTTTAAATGGGCATGCCTTTCCAAAACTAAAGCTGCGGTATAAGCCTTCCCTAGTACAGGCAAGCTATGATTTTCATGATGTTTCTACTTTATGATACGAATCTTTTTATTTCTGGCATCTCCTTTACTGATCATTAATCTAGTGCCACCCATCTTTATTTTTCACA
This sequence comes from Melia azedarach, assembly GCA_028052125.1. Lineage (NCBI taxonomy): Eukaryota > Viridiplantae > Streptophyta > Magnoliopsida > Sapindales > Meliaceae > Melia > Melia azedarach. The sequence goes on along the minus strand of CM051401.1, from coordinate 13,967,613 downwards.
CTATTATATCACTAGAGAATCTCAATAGGTTTTAGACTTGTACATATTTTTTTTCATAATGGTGTCATGTTTCTTGAATCATTGACTTTTACTGTATTACTTTGAAGTTCCTTTCTTTCATGAATATCTTAATCATGACTTTGGTGTTTATAATTGTTTTGGTTTATTCTTCATTTTTGTATGGTGATCACTGAAGGAAAAAAAAAATGAAATTTTATGAAATTGATGTTTTCTAACCCCTAGAGACTTTCTAACCAAATCACCTCCTGTTGTGAAAATGTTCTTGCTGGGATTTTTACAGTTTTCACCACTGTTAAAGTTGGAAGTCTTCATAAATATTTTGTATATGCTTGTGAACATGTAGATGCAAGTTTGTATTCATACCCATATATGTGTGTGCGCTTTAACCACTCCTAATACTAAATTTTATTTCTCTAGTTGGAAGGAGGCGTATCTCATCTTCCTCTGCTTGACCCCTCAATGCGTGCAACACTATTAGCACCTTCTGAATGGAGAAATAGATTGGAAGCGAGACAGGGCATTGATCAAGCATCAGATTCAGATCTTAATGGGGACTTTGTTCTGTTGGATGTGAGAAATGGTATTTCCTTGCCCCCACATGTTAATATCATATTTAAAGCTATATTACTTTCATATTAGATTTATAATTTGAGTCTTTCAGAAAAAGCATCTTTTATGTGCAGTACCTGCAACTTGAAACAGGTAGGCTCTGTAGACAAAAGATTTTTGTTCTGTTGTAGTACTTAGAGGGTTATGGATAATTGAAAGGTATAGATTAATTGGAGGTTATTTAGGGTGTCGAAATGGTGTTATGCTATTATGTCTGAATCTTCCAATCTTCAAGGCCTATTCAAGGAATTTTGGAATAAATAGCTAACTCTAGCAAACACGATACACACTATTATCTATTGGAGGCAATGACCTATTCTGAGTTTGAGATTGCTTATTGGTGGCTCAGTGGCTCTTGAGTTTTGACCAATATCAACTTGAGTATGGCTGTGGAGTGCCATATGTCTAGGTGTTAGATTTGCACAATCACCAGTCATACGGCCTCAGAAACAAGCCAAACTGTGAGACAGATGAATGAATTCTTGAAGTCCCAGATAGTTACTTGTAATGGAAGTATTGTAGTATGCTATGCTCATAATTTCTGCTATTAAAGTCTAAAATGTTGTAATTACTCATAATCAGGTTACGAGTGGGATGTTGGTCATTTCAATGGCGCTAGACGACCTGATGTGGACTGCTTTAGGAGCACTTCGTTTGGGATATCTGAGCAAGAGGTATGGTAATCTATGCCTTTTTATCAAATTCTGAACTTTCAGTATGAATCTCTCTCCTCTAAGCAAGGGGATATTTTGTGACTGCATTTAAAACATGGAACATGTGAGTACAACTGCTCTCTGGTAATTAGTTTGTAAATCTTTGTTTGTTTTGACAATTGGCACTTAGAAAATATAAGGATGCCTAATGATAGTATCCAAATTAAAATATCTAATTTATCGCACAGTAGTGTTTGGATATTTATTTTGGATGTAGTTCTTCAATGTGTCTCCATCTAGTCCCAGCCTTGTGACTTATTATTTAGATGAACTTCTTTATTTTCTTTGCCTTAAAATCTGCTAGACTGTGAGTCAAAATTAGTGCTTTGCGTGGGCCATTTGCAGGATCTTTGGCATTAGAGCAAGTTGTTTGTCCACCTTTGCTCCTTAGTCATTCTTGCTCGCATTTTTCCATTTCGAAATTCTGTCTGCCAGCCGGCGTTGGAAGATTGACATAATTGCTTAATATGGTTTTGCTTAGTGTCTGTATGATTGAACTCTGTTTAAAGAATTTGTGAAATTCAAGCTGTTTTGGGATGCTCTTTGTAACCTCCTAACTCTGATTTTGGGATTACCTGATCCTATTTTTTTCTTTCATTTAAGCTATCCTTTAGAGTTTAATATTCACTAAAAGCTACATGCTCTTGATGATTGACTTGAAAATTAAGGCTTTTGGGCGGAAAGAGTGGATCAAATGGATAAGTAGTCAACAAAGTTTGCCTAGTCACCATACTTTATCTGACAATAGCTGGAGTCCTCAAAGGTGTTCTATGTTATCTTTGCATGTATGGGTTCTTTATGTTATAACTTAAATACCATGGTTCAACTCTTTTCTATTGGTTTAAGCTTTTGGGATTATGTTTAAACAGAGTAAACGAAAAATTGTACTTGTGATGATTTGCCTGTAATGATTATGGATGTCTTCACATCGTCTATATGTTCTACTTTTCAGGCTGTTGCTTCAGATCCTTTAGCAGATCTAGATAAAGAAAAGACAGATATTTTGATGTATTGCACAGGAGGTATTCGTTGTGATGTATATTCAACGATCCTAAGGTAGCTGACTGCTTCCTTGAGTTCTCCTTGTCACTATAAGTTTGCATTTAAATGTTAAATTTAGTAGATCAATCTGGAGTTACTTTCAAATAGTCTGATTCCTTCGATTGTGTTGATCTCTTTATAAGTTTTGGTTAACGATATACTTTATAAAAAACAGAACTTGAATTGATTATATATATTTACAAAAGTGAACAAACAGTTCATGAAAACCGGGACCAGCCTTAGAGAGCATCTGAAAGTGTATAGATAAAGAATGCCATCCAACTCAACCCAAATGTCTAGCAAAAACAAAGCTAAGGACAAACCAAAAGTCAGAATACTCCAAAGTGTCTAGCAACATAGTTGTGAATAATCAATGGGAAACAATCGAATTTGATATACTGAACATCTTTTTTGTTGGCTTATAAAACACATGAAATCATAAAGCAGAAGTTATCCAGATATTTTCAGAAATGCTAGGAATTTGTTGTGTTGCATGATACATTGGACAATGATATAAACCTTCCCTGGTATGAGAAGTAGAAAAAGTAATCAGGTAAATTGTCTGGTTAGAAGCTCTATTTGGATACATTCTTGGTTTAATGTTACTTTCTATGATGCTTCCTCCAAGTTGTTCTGTTTAGTCTGCTTTGACAGTAAAGTGCACTGCAACTTCAATTATTTGCCCATTTATGAATGGTTCAATTTTATATGGCAGACAACGTGGTTTTAAGAATTTGTACACCTTGAAGGGCGGTGTTTCTCATTATCTTGAGAATGAAGGTCCTGTAGAATGGGTTGGGAATTTGTTTGTGTTTGATTCCCGTCTTTCTCTCCCACCTTCGACCTACAACCTTGAAGCTGTGAGTGAAGAAAGTGCGACTGGAAAAATTTCGGAAAATCCATTTGCTAAATGCTATATATGTAGTTCTCAAGTTTGTGAGTTAAGGCATCGGAATTGTGCAAACCTTGATTGCAACCTTCTCTTTCTGTAAGTTCACTTCTTTCTCTTCCTCTTTTATATTCTTCAGCGATTTTGTCCCTTGCATAACTTTGCTCCAGAGATCACTTGGTGGCAGATGATTAGGCCTCTAGTTTTGTCACCTTCCCTCATGATTCTAATTGCAAGAACTGCATGTTTGTGCATCAAATGAGAGTCATAGTGGTTTTTGAATCATCCTTATATCCCCAAACCTAACCATGCCTTGCAAAATTATTTGAAATTATACTTATTTAGTTCTACTAATTTAATCTTATTAAGTATATTTTTAATTTAATTTGTCCGTAGGGACTGGCCAGGTTGGTAAACTACTCTCCCTACTTTGTAAGTTAACTGAGTTCGAATCTAGGGAGGTAAGGGGTTAATAATGTATTTGGCTAAGACCAACCCCTTTACCTTTTAAAAAAAGAGAAAATTATATATTTTTATTTAAGTATTATTAGTCTTTTCCTAGTTTGTAAGAGATTCCTAGTTTTATGAGAGTTTCTAGTTTATGCTGGTTTATTATTTTTGCCCATATCTATGTACTTAGTTTAACATTCAAGTGCGACTCAATATAATATTTATTTTATTTTATTTTCTTTAACAGAAATGTTACATACTGTTATATTTTTTGTCATGGGATTTTAATAATTAGAAATCTTGAAATCAAAAGAGGTCCTTATATGGGTTCGAAATGGAGCCTAACATGTTATATAAAATAATTTATCAACTTTAATCTGGACATAAGGGAGCTGTAATTATCACTTGCACATAACTTGTAAGAGTTTGAAGCATCAAAATGCTTGCTTAAACATGAGAACTGTAGACTCTACAAAGCGCTTGATCCCTCAACATTTTCCTGAGATTTTGAATCTTCATCAGATTTGCAATAAGGGAAATATAAAGAAAATTCAGATGGTTGAAATCATAAATCTAACATAGGAAGTTTGTTATATTTCATTAATATTCTGAACAAACTGAGGAGAAACAGTTTAATTGTATGTGCACTCCTAGTGATCCTTTATCTTACTTGCAGAGGAGCATCACTTAGATTTCAATTGTTGCCTCTTCAATTTCTATTATAAATTTGGTTGGTGGCTTCCTTGTAATGGTTGTCATTTTGGACATTGGACTTCTTAGAACTTGGCATAATTCATAACTGCATAGAAATGAGTTAAGCTGATTGTGTTGTTGCGTCTCTTATTCAGATGCTGTGCAGATTGTGTAAAGAATTTGCATGGATGTTGCTGCTTAAATTGTACCACTGCTCCTCGACTAAGACCTGTTCTTCCTGGACATCAAAGATACAAAAAATGGTACATATATCGAGATTCAGAAGTGCAAAGCCGGTTGAAGATTTGATCATTCGTACATATATGCAAGGTTTGAAATTATTTCGTTTCTGACTTTCATCTGTTGTCACTTCATCACTTAATATCTTCTGGCAATGATCTAGTTTAGTTCTTAGCTGAAAGATGTGCAACTCGTGATTGTTATTGAAAAGCTATAAATCTTATATTCTGGCAAGACAGATTCCAGGATCAACTGAAATTGCGGGGAGGAAATTTGATGTGGTACTGTGCATATGGTGATTTTACTAGTGGATACAGAAATGCCTTATTGGAATATAGGGTGCAGGCTTGGTAGATCAAATGTAAAACAGTAAGGTTGCTTACCCATAAGGAACAAGCAAATGTAAGATCTGAACCAGACTGTACCTGTAATTTCTTATTTGTAAAAACTTCAGATTCTTTTTCCGCACCGAAGAAAAAAAAAGAAGATAATTAACAATGTATAGAAGAAAAGGAGTAAGGTTAAACATTCAGAAGCTAAGAGAAATGGAGATTACAGAATCTGGTCTTCAGTTGTACAACAAAGGGGTTTTCAACCCCAAAAATTAATTTGTATCATGCTATGTCCTGTGAGAAAGCACATAAATTACATCCGTTGCAGAGCAGTATCTGCCATACTTAACATGATGATACACGATCTACATTACATTGAAATCTCAACTTAAATTTGTATACTATTCAAGGGCAGCCATGGAGGGTCCAGAACCAGACTCGTTGCAGTCCTGTGTAGCATAGACTCGATCCTCTAACCGCCTCAATCGTTCTTCCTGACCTGGAACTATAGCACTTTGCTGATGCTGAGCTATGGTAGAGCCTTCATTCGAAGGGAAGACTCGCCCTTCCAACCGCTTCAATCGCTCTTGCTGATCATGAATTATATTACGAAGTGCATCCACTTCCACCTGTTGATTCTGAACCCATGTGCGTAACTCCTCCATCTCCACACGCAGTGCTTCTGTCTGTGCATGTGATGTAGCCGTGCAGTGTATGTCATGAAACAGCTCCGCCTGATCGGATTTATCTTCATAAACCTTCTCTTTTGAGTTAAAAAAAAATGGTAAAGCTAAAAATTTGAGGAACATACACATACCTCATGATCAACCTCACTAAAAATGGATTTTGACCATGCCCGATGTTTGTACGGGACTCGTGCTCGAGATTGAGGATTCAATTTAGGTCGCTTCTGCAGATAATCAAGAAGTTAACATATAAGCGCAATCAGAAGGATCATCAACATTAAAAATATGTACCTCCGAGTACTTGCTGTCAAAGAATGTGCACAACCAATCCCAATCTTCCTGTGTGACATTTCCATAAGGATGCTGTCGAGCTTCTTCTGTTGACTTGAACTGCTTATAGTATTGATGGAGCTCGTATCTATAGTCCTTCCACCTCTTTTCCATCACATAATCTACGCAGCCACGGAGGTCAAAACCTTCCATGTTTTACTCTGTCTACAGGGTTTGAAGCAAATCAATGCAAGATGACATCACCCTCAATTCCATTCTAACAGAGTTCTATACTATTCAGAAATTCATAATTTCATATGGAAAATTGCAAATTGTGACAATTGATTCTAGTCTCAGAAAATTTCAGCAAATCTCCTCACAATACATGATGTTAGAATGTACCTAGAAAACAAGTTGCAACAAAGTTCCTTGAAAGTTATCCATAAGGGTATAAATTGAATTGAACAGAAAATTTCATAATCACTATTCAATTTGTAATGATAAGTACTTGCAAGTCCAACATAAATCTTGAACAGATATAAAGCCAACCGCTGTTATGCACAAAATGAAGAAAACAATACATAAAAAGTTAAGAAAATTTCAAGAACTTAATTTTTCAACTTAATAGAGAACCCAGCGCATTACGCATATAACAAAAAAGGCAACATGCAATCAATTACAAAAGATCGAACAATCCCCAAAATTGATTGATAATCATGAACAACGTATGCATATTCTCCTAATTTGATTTCTGCAGCAATTTTTATTTCACTTCAATTCTCTGAATGCCAGTGAACCTGTAAAATTTCTGAAATTGGAACGCCACAGATGTCCAACCCTTAACCCTTTCTTCATGCAAAAGCATTATGATGCTAGAAGGAAAACACCACAACCCAGCAAATTATAGCTTTTGATTAACGACTGAGAGTACAGAAAATTGCATTGATTTGAGTTGGGTGAGGATATTTTCCTTCTAAACCATTTGCTTAAACCAGGTTTAAGTCTATATAGTGAATGTGAATGCAGGAACCCAACTGAAAAGCCTCAATATGTTCATTATAATTTCCAATTGATCAGCAACTTGTCTATTCATCAAAACTAAGTATGCCAGGCCACCCCAACTAAAGATGAGCAGAACCACTTCCCACAAAAGCACCTTTCAGCTAATCTCCATATAGCACGACAAGTGCTTCTCTAGCCTCAAAAAACATTTTTATCAACTTCCAAACACCAAAAAGAAAGTGTTTTAAAAAAATCCCTATTGACTTTTCCCAAATGCCTAAACTATCACAGAAAGAAGCCCTAGATTTACAATACCTTCAACAACTTCTCTACATACAAAATTAAACAAAAAACGAAAGACAGACCATATACAATAAGCCAAAATGAAAACTTTCTCAGATTTCACAAACTAACAGGCCAAAAAAAAAATTAAATTGAATCAATAAATTTATTCACCACCCAATTAAACAAATAAAAAAGAACAGTCAAATAAACTATAGCCAAGAAAAAGTACCAACGGTGCGAGAGACGATTGAAAGTTGAAGATGAAACTTTACCAATGGCCAAAACTGTGCTCTGTCGAGCGACGAAGAGCAAATTGATTAAAGAAAAATTAAAAGAGGAATTGGTATCTGTTGCAATATATATAATTGATATATATATAAAAATATAGTAATTTCAATTTTTAAGCTACTCCGAAACGAAGCGCCAAAATTGGCAAAAATATAAGGGGATCTTTTCTTCCATTTTTTCTAAAAGGGAGGAAAAATAAAAACAAGGGCGGAGTTTCCACTCCCAATTTTTAGCCAGCTAGGAAGTTTTCATTTATTTTTTAATTTGCATTTTTTTGGTTAAAAGTAATTATTATTAAATCATTGAAAAATTGCAATAATTTTCAGATAATTTTAATTTAGACAACATGTTGAAGCAACCTTTGTTTCACTTAAAAGAATCTTCATGATCAACGGATGAGATTAATCTGACCCCTTCAATTTCCTGCTCTATTTGGCACATGATTAAGCTTCAGCTACAAATATTACTTTTATAGAGTTATGTGTAAATGTGTTACTAATACGAAAATTTTATGTTAATTAATTACTTATTTACTTATTAAACCAATTTTTTTTAAATTCAACATTTTTTTTCTTTTGAAAATTTTAGATTAATTGATTGCATCAAGTCGTCTCACTCACATAATATTAATTTTATGTTAAAATTGTCACGTCAAATTTTAATATGTTCATTTTATATCAAGCAATTTTAAAAATTAAATCAAAATTTTGGTACCAATCCATAATCCATTAGACTTTTGATATTAACATTAAGTTTTTATTCAATGTTTTAAAGGCGCATTATTTTTATTGATTTTATAAATGATATTTATAAATTTATTTTTGAAAATAAAAAATGATTTTTTTTATAAAAATTTTAAACATTGTCTTGTAATATTTAAAAAAAGGTTTGAGTAAGAAATTATGTGAGACAGAAATTGCAAAATAATAAAAACACAATTTTGGTCTTCTTAAATTTTCTTTACAAAAGGTTAGAAAAAATTTATTTTCTTAATTCTGATTAATATTAATTAATAAACTACACTTTGATAACCTAGGCCGATATACATATTTATACATGATTATGTAAAATATTTCGTAGGATTAAAAACATAATTAGAATTTATACAAAACAGTTTGAAAACAAAGGCAATACAATTCAAGATTAAATTGTCGTAGATTTGATCAACTCTTTGTCTCATCATCAATTCCAAGTTCAAAAACTGATTCCCCAGCTGCTACTGCTTCAAAGCATTTCGCTTTCTCTTCTTCTTCCTCCTGCTGCTTTAAGGTTTCATACAGAGGAGCATTCTTTGTCTCCGGCAGCCAAAAGCTCAGAATCCCACTAAAAATGGAGAGCGCCCCAAATATCAGAAACGAAAGTGATGGACTCAGGCGACCAACAACAACCAGCAATGGTGAAACTGAAGCTCCCAGCATCAAAGCTTGCCGCAGAAATGAAACCGCAAAGTTTCTAACGTTCGTCGGGAAAAGCTCGACGCAGTAGATATATAACACGTCGAATGCTGTGGAAGAAGCCATGAATCCCACTGCTTCGATTGCCAACTGTGGCCAACTTCCGCCGGATTTGTTTTCGGATTTTCCCCTGCCGGAGGAAAAAAATATGCAGAGAATACATGCAATTCCTGCTAAGTAAGCCGACTGAGAGAAAAGCGACCGCCTGTTTGTACAGCTCAACAGAACACTTCCGATGAAAACGGCCGGAATCTCCATTGCTGCGTTGAAAGCAACTGAGAAGTAGAGATTGAAGTTCAGATTTTCGACGTTTAATTGGATTCCGTAGTAAACAAACCCAACTCCGAATCCAGCAGTCATCACCGTAAGCAATCTTTTAGCAGCCCATTTTGTAGTCCACAGACTTTCATTGTTAATATTACTTCTATCGACTCCTGCTTCTGCTTCTCCAGAAGCACTTTCTCCCCCTGTTTTTGCTCCTTCAGCAGGATTTGTCAGTTTTAAATTCGTGGGCAGCTTCTTCCCATTAAGTTTTGCAAATTTTTTCAGCACATCAAGCGCTTCTTTGCTTCTTCCCATAACAAGCAGCCAACGGGGAGATTCAGAGACAAAGGGAAGAAACAAGATGGAGTAGACGAGAGGGAAAATCGATAAGATCTTGTATAGAGTTCTCCAGCAGGTTCTGGTAGGATAAGCTAAAAGAGGCAAAGAAAGGAATCCTGTGGAGAAGAAGAAGAAGCCGTACTGACCAACTTGGCCGCGCCATTTGCGTCCGACGGCTTCCGTCGAGAGAACCAGACAGCAAATCCCGATGCCGGAGCGGGCAAAGCCATTTGCAAAGCGAAGGAGAGCATAAATCCAAATGTTTGGTGAAAGAGAAGTGAGAAAAGATGTTGCAGAAGTTAGGAGGCATGAAAGGAGAACTGCTTTCTTTCTCCCCAGTCGTTTGTCAGCAATACGGCCAAAAAATGCAGAGCCTGAGGAATTAAAACAAAATCATTCGACTTAATTATTTATTTAATTTCTAAGAAAAAAAATGGAAATTATATATTTTTTAAAATAAAAATTGCAATAAACAAATCTATTCAATTATATATTCTCCTTTCTATGTTGAATGATTCTATCATTTTTTTTTGTGGGGTTGAAATTACTAATATGGACATAACCAACCAAAAAAAAGTTTTCGAAAAAAATTGATTAGGATTTTAAGACTAATTCAACTATTATTCTGTGGAGGACAAAGGAAAATTAAAACTACAGCTTTTTATTAAATTGTTTTTGTTTAAAATGAGCAAATATCATTCAAACCCGAGAATGCATAACACTTTTGCTTTTAAGTCTAATAATTAATCGTCTTCTAAATTTTTATTAGGACTCAATTATTTTTATTTGATAATTAAAATATAATTTTTAATCACAATGGAGATAAGGTGACAGGATATTAGTTAAAATTTATAGGTGATAGATATTAAATTTAAAAGGTGTGGGATATTGAACAATTTAATTACCAATAATAATAGTAGTAATAATATACTAATATAATTTTATTACTTTATTATGCTAGTAATTAGTTAACATAAAATCTTTTTACTATTGCAAATTGATTTATTTATTTTTATTCAGTTTTATAAGGGAAAAGAAAATCAATAAAATAGTGCAAAAAGAAAATATATTTACCCAATAGAGAACCGAGAAAGAAAAGAGAAGCAGGAATGGCAGCAAGAAACCTTCTGTCGCAGATGAGACTCCACTCAGCTATGGTGGAACTTGTATTCCCACCAACCCATTCCCATGTCCCTTCTGCTAGCCTACAAACTGAACCTCCATTTCCTCTTCCTCCATTATTCTCCATACAAAATGAAGAAGAAGAAGATCCATTAAAACTACTGCCGCTGCTGCTGCTTTTGCACTTCCATGCAGACGGCTGAGCATCAGTAAAAATGGTGACCAAAGTGTTTTGAGAATCAAAAATCCAAGCCAATGACACCAAAAAAACATGCAGCAGTTGTGAGAGACCAAACGATCCTATGTATTCTTCCACCACTTCATCTACTGTCAACTCCAATTTGCTGCTTACTGCTCCTTTTTCTGCAGAACTTATTGTCTTTCCACGTTGCAGACTTATAAGCTCTTGTTCTTCTTCCATTGTTTCCTTTTCTCTCTGGTGTGTTGTTTTGTTTCCTACGTTTCTCTTGCCTCACCAATCTCCACTTAATATATAGACTACCACTATTTTCTGAATATAGTAGTCAACTATTGAATAGAATGCACCATTTGATGAATAGTAGTTAGCTATTAAATAGAATACTTCTAATAATATCATCTAATAAAATTATGTTATGTATCTTTATTTTTAATTTTTTCTTTTTATTATAAGCTCTATCGTGATTATTTTATTTCAAACTAAAATATAAGTATGGTAAAATTAATTTTAATAAATTATGAATGTAAACAAAATTATGTGATATACTCGTTTCACTTAAAATTTTTTTGTAAATTAAAAGTAGAGCTATAAATATTTAGTACAATATTTTAAAAATATGTTTAAAATGGTTGTATTTATATTAAACATTAAAAATATTTAATAAATATTCATTTTTAATTATTAACTAATATTCAACTATTCATATTAACAGTCACTTCCGTACTTGTACGTAATAATAATTTCATCTTTAAAATATTCTATATGAAATGTGTATTAATTTATTCAAACTCATAATTAAAGTAAACTAGAAAGAGTTTAGTTTAGATTCCAAGTATGATATTACTAGCCTATATATGTTAGGTTTTAAGTCCAATGTAAATTAGAATATATATCGCACATTTCAAGTCCTTTTTTATAATTTTTTACAAAGCAAAACGTAATTTGGGGTGTGTGTGTGTATATATATATATATATATATATATATATATATATATATATATATATATATATATATATTATAGGATGAGAAGTGTGATGTGATCATGATGAATGGATTAGTGGTAATAATGCATTACACCTATTATAAGGAGTATGACGTGGACCAATTAATTAACTAATCAATTTCGACATGTCAACTTCAAGAAAAATTAGGTCTTCAACGTGGAAGACCCTTTGAACTTTTTGGCCGCCCAATTGAAGTCTAATGGCTGAAAAAAATTTGTAATCAAATTTCCAAAACATATATATTAATATTTGTTGAGCAAATTAAATTAATATATATTATATCTATAGTAACAATACACTACAATTGGAGATTAATTTAGTTGGGACCAACATGTACATTAATTATTTATTAGTGGTGTTTGGTATCATGGCATAGTGCAAGCCAATCATAAAAGGATTAATTTTAGTGTGGTTTTCCTTTTACAAATAAATAACATTAGGTAGATATAAACATATATAAACCATGCAATATATATTTAAAATTTTTATGTTTATATTTAATTAATTTAAACATATTATTAAAGTGTTTATATTTGACTTAATATGAACCACACAAAGATAAAATGATAAAAAATATGTCATATTTATTGTATAGAACTTGATATTCTTATTAGATTTTATTTTTTCCATTTTATAATGTCATGTAATATAATTTTAAAAGTCGTTGATCATATGTATATATGAATATATATATATATATATATATATATATTTAAGATCTTATAATATTATGTGTAATAAAATTAAAATTATAAAAATTAACTAAATAATATTAGACAATAATATTTCTTATCATAATGTGAACGACGTCGTTTAATAAATTGTAAACAAATATTTATTTTACTCTTAATTGTTTGGCCTTGAACAACCAAGGCAAGTATGTGAACATGATAGAAGCTTTCAATTTAAATAATCATTCATCCGAATCATCTTCTTTTGAGTTGATATTGCAAATAATTGGAGCAATCAATTAATATTCTTCATGAAGAAAAAGATAATGTCTTCGAGAACACAGAGTATAATAATATGAATTAATGAGATGATTAATTAAGTACATGTTTGAAATTAAAATATTTTAAAATTTATTAATTATGATATATAATTAGTGAATATCAAAATTAAGTAAAATTACATCCATTTCAAACAAGCTCTAATTATAAAGTTAAGAAAAATTTTAAAATAATTGAGTTTTTTATTTTATGTTAACATATGTATAGATTAAATTTAGGGTTTTTCACAATGAATTAAAGACAAAATATTTAAACTTCTATATAAATTTAATTTGAATTTGTCATCTTAATTAATTAACTCAAATGTTTTATACAAATATTGATTAAAAAACATAACATATTAAACTTAAAATTCTTGACGTTACAGTTGAGATGCATGAACATCAAGATAATTATAGTGCATGCTTTGTATAATTGCCCGAAGTCCCTCTCAATGTTTTTTGCTTTGAGTCAGGAAGCACTTTCATTCTTATAATAATTGCTATTTAAAATATATAAATAGTTGTATATCTCTTAGAAATTAAATTAATTTCATGTATAATTATTAAAGTTTTTTTTTATATAAAAACAAAATAAAACATAATAATTTAAATGGACAAAGCTATTGAGTGTCACATGTGCCCTAAAAGTGGGGAGTGTATAGACTTTTTTCATGGCCACACATCCTTCCTTTTGAGCTATCCATTTCCCAAGTTAAAAGTGCTTCTTGACGTCCAAAAGCACTTCCTATTTTAAAGATCCTTTAATAATTATTCTATACAAAAAATTAGGTGTGTGGGATTCTGAGTAAGACAACTTGAATTATTCTCCAGTACTACTACTTAATTTTTAAAATTTTACTTCGATTATTAATTAATTTCTTATTACAATAAGTAATTATCTTCAATTTTATAAGAATTAATGATGTAACGTCAATTTGCATAGTAATTAATACAAAGGTATATATATATATATATTTGAGGACTTTTGAGCCACTAATGGTGGCAACAACAACTCTAAAGAAAATAATGATTCAGTACCTACTTATCTTACTATTATTACTTGTTTCATATACTTAATTTTTTTTTTTATTTTCATGAATCTTTTTATTCCTATAAAAGTATAGAACATATAATATTAATATTAACATGAATTAAGAAGAATTATGATCGATAAAAATTAGCAAGAAAATATTTATATTATGTGTAATTTTATTAATAGATAATTTTGTATATAATAATGCTAGAAAACATATATAAAAGAATAAGAATCAAACATATATAATATTAATTTTATTAGTAAGACTAAAATGTATTTTCATAAATAAAGATATTAACTTAATTATTTTTAGTAGTATAACAGTTGAGTGGTTTTATCTTCCTCTTGATCGATTGCAAATTTCATTCAAATTAAACGTAAATTTTTGCAAATGATATTAAACTTATATCGCCTCGACACTCTCGACATATTTTTGATACATGTATATTTTGCTATACTAATTAAAGTTTACAATTAGACTTGAGAGACTAATACCAATTATTTTTCTTTAAAGAATATAAGATTATACCTGTTTTCATTCTTTGGCGACTCCATCAAACTTTAAAGAATAAATGTTTCGTTGTTTTAATTTATAACTTACTTTTAGAATTTGAACTCTTAAACTTTATTATTTTATTATCATGCTTTCTCTAAATTTTGAATTCTTGATCCACCTCTCAAGATTTGTTGTTATCAAAATTCGATGAGATGAGATGAATTTAAGCGGAAGTACGTTTTGTTCAATTAACTGGAAACTGTCAATCAGAGTTATCAAAAGTCATTCAATTGCTTCTCTTTTTTGCTCTTATTTTAATTTCTTAACTTGTATAAACCAACAATCTTTTCTTCTTTTTCTTCTTCTTCTTCTTTTCCATTTCATGCGTTAGACTTGGCCTTTTTTTATTAAATGCTTTTTTCGCATTCAGGCTATATATGTTGAACAAAGTACACACACCTAAAGTCAAAAATAACAAAAATTGCTCTACGGGCAATTTGCTGGCATCCCATTTTGAATAATCGGTGAATAACAAGGCAGATGCAGGCTAGAAATCGAAGTCATCACTAAATATGAGAAGGCAAAAGATTCGCTTTTGCTCGTAGCTGCACTCGTAGCAAAAGATTCGCTTTCACTGTACCTGGCGGTTACAAAAGCGAAGACGGCGAAGACGAGGCCGGCACTGCGATGCTTACCAGAAATTCAGCATTTGAAGCATTTGTTATAACAAATGCTATAGCTTTGATTCTTTCACTTTCTTCGGTCTTTGTTCACTTCACTATGACGCTGGAGACTTTGCACAAAGGCTTGTTTTTGTTTTATTATGGGTTTTGGTTCACCATTGTTGCCATGGGAGGAATGGTTGCTGCGTTTGTTGCAGGAACATTTGCAGTTGTAGCCCCTTGCTTATGGTTTTCCATTTCCATTTGTTTCATTGGTTTGAGGTTCTTCCTTAGTGTTGCGCATGATTAAAAAGGTGATTTCAATCAATATTACAGAAGCTTAGTTCCGGTTCTAGGTAGAGCTAGTATTGGGCTTATTTTGTTGTTATTGATTGAGAGAGGTACGATACATTACTCCCTCTTCACTTAATGTTTGACTTGTCACGTATGTAATGATTTTCTTGAGATTATTGCATTTTTGTCATTCACTTCAATTTACCAATTTGTGCGAATCTAAGTTTTGTCTCCAATATTTATCGGGTAGTTGGCAACTATATCTTTTCCTAAAAAGTTACATTATTTCTCTAATTAATTTTTCTGCAAATGTGATGAGGGTTGCACACAAACATAACCTATATATGAGCTGAATATTTGGCCTCAAAATCAAACGAATTTGACCAAAAGGCATCATAAAAGAACACGTAACAGTAGCTAGCGAAACAGAGAGTAAAGGAAGCTGATTTAAATTTTCAGCAGTTGCATTTACTAATTTCATCAGATTATTGAAACGTCAACCAATCAATCCATACAAAGTCGTACTCCCATTTCTCTGTCGGTTGCTTCAGTGACTTTAGACTCTCATTCTCTGTTTAATGGGGTTATATTTTCTCCCAATGTCAAATTTGTGTAGTAAACCAATAACCTAAGAGCCATATGCAAACCCTTCAAATCAACCAATCCAACTAAATGATAAGAAGATATTTTGCAAGGCAGCTCAAAAAGATACAGGATTCGTTTTGTTCTATACCAATCATACAACTTAAAATATCAATAAGATGGCATTGATTTTCCTTTAAAGCAAAATTGACTTATCTGACCACACCCTGGATTAATATGCCAGACAATCTCATCACGAGTTGACCATCAATCTGGCCAAAGTAGAAAGATTGTTTAAACCAGGGCATGAGAGCAATAGCTAGCAAGCTTGAAAATCCAGGAACTGCCGCAATTTCTGCAAGAGCAGCTCACGAGTGCCAAAAAGAGGTTTGCTACTTGTAATCCAATCCTTCTCAAGAAGACCTGTTTTGGCGCTACTTATCATCTCATCATGGAAAGTGGACACAATACAGTAAATTGAGGTCCTTAGAATGTCAGCCATGGCATATGCTTTTGAATGCAGTAACCCACCTCTCTTCTTAACTATACCAACGTCTCTCCTTCCTGTGTTTAGTTGAGCCCATTTAATACCAGCTGACCCCATCAATTGATTTGTGGCTTGCAAGTTGGTCTTCTTCCCCATGAATGCTTCAACAGCAAGCAGGCAGGACAGAAATGTTGAGAGAACAGCAACGTTGCTACCAGAAAGTTGAGCAACCCCAAACCTGTCTTCCTTGTGCGAGTGTGCAGTCAAGGATGCAACTGTCCGAGCACACCAAGCCAATAGCTGCATCAATCCGTCATTATCAAATTGTAAAATTGTCATGATAATTCATATGAACAGCAAGGAGAGACAAGTTGTGACGTAATATGCTTCACAAGCATCTATAGGACCAGATGGATAAAAACAGAAGAAAAAATAAAAAAAGAAAGTTGACAAAAAACCTACAACTTAGTATTGATCATATTTAGTTTAAGGTTAAAAAGTAGTTGTTTCTAGTAGAAGCTCTCTCTATCTCTCTATATATGTCAGCATTATCTACAAGCCCTATCAATTAATCCCAATCCTCCCAAACACCAAATAATACACACCTTGACCTTTGTTCCACTGAGAACTCTTGTTATGAAACTTTCAAAACCAGATTTTATCATTACCAGATAATTCCAGAACCCTGATCTTTACAAGGTTGCATTCAGTACAGGAAAATTATTTTAACTCTGATTGACCCACAAATTCCCTTTTTCGTTCCAAAACTTAAACCGTTGGTTCGTAGCCTTATCCCACCAGAAACCCATGTAGGCAGATTTTAGCTGATTGTGATTCAAGCACAGCCTTGGAAAAATTTAGCATGATGAACAAGCTTGACAAAATAGATTAAGCATGATGAATTTTCTAAGATAGACTTAGGAATATGGAAATCCAGCAAAGCTTGGATGACAAATGAGAACTGACTCGAAGGCAACCATGCCAAAAGACCCAAGCTTGTGCTAACTCATGATCAGGTCCACGGCACTCATTTCATCCAAGCTATTCTACATAATATGCTTAAACTTGACCAAGTTGATGATTCGTGGTAGGGACAGATTCAAAAGGGAATACTAGCAAGCACATATACATAAATTGAATCCACAAGTGCTATCAACCATAGTTCTTCGTACCTGGAAGTTGTTCAATGGTTCAGAATACTTTGAATCCACTCGGATGTCAGTTGGTGACAGCAACTGATTAGATAAGTCTTTTTCAATGGAACCAGCATCCATACCTTCACCCAACTTTGTTGCAAGCTGTTTTAGAGGCCTCAAGCATACATCGATGACTCTTTTGTAAGTTTCACTGCTTTCTTCAAAGAATGCAGCTCGCCGCCATGTGTCAACATTATTCTCACAAACCATACAGAGATCAAGATATGCAAGGTACTGCAGAAGAGAATTCGGAGTGCTCTCCTCCAAAGCTGCAAGAAGAGGCTCACTTGGATTTGTTTCGGCTGCTGCTGATCCTTTAGGTGGAGCAAATATGAATCTTTTTGTATGCAGCACCTACATAACAAAGTAAAAATGTCATATAAATAAAGATATAGGCTAAAAGTATCTTGCATAGCAAAAACATATTTTAGGAAGATAGCGACTAAGGGAGTGGAAATGGTTACAGATGCAAAACTATTACATTACTATTCAATTCCGAACTCATCAATCTATGAATAACTTATGCCCTAAGAAATGCTTGACTGAGAAACGTAAATAGAAAGTACATGACCAAGATGCAGCACCAAAAATATTTGTTAAAGTTGACATTAACCATTTATTTAAATACCCACACGCTAGAAAGAAAAGAAATGAATATTACAAGCTAAAAATTAGTTAATGCTTACACAATTAGGTCATTATTTCTAACATTTAAGGGGGTTGCAGGGGTATAATATAGTACTGCACACACAATTCAAACAAACTGCTTAATTTACAGACAAGGAATCATATAATACAAACAACAGTGTAGATGAAGGTGCAAGCAGTACAAAGAAGCACGATGATCATTTTTCGTCATTCATAATGTCTATATTCAAATCAAAGGCCAGCGAACAATCAATTTTCTATATTTTTACCAAATGAAGCATCTAATATTCATTAGTCATTCAAATAACATCCAAATGTCTTTTGAAGTGTCTCATTTGTACTAAAATGAATGATATGGAATTTTTGAAGTAGCAGCTAAAATTTATACACTCTTATCAAGTCTTCTAAAGACCAGCTACAGCTGAAAAGTATCAACGAGAAAACTAATCCACAGCTAAATTACTGAATTTAAAAAACCAACCTGATGTAAATGCTGATCTAATTCCCAGCAGAGAAACACAACAAAACACCCAATGTAAAAGATGAACTGCTCAGCTATGAACTTGCCAATTGTTACTTCGCTCTTAACTTGATCTGCCAGTAAAACCACCAGCACAGCAGAAAAAAGGTAAGCTGCATTTGATAGCTTTAAGGCTCTTGTAATTGCTGAAGGGAGGCCCATCTTGAAGCTAAAAAATGGAGGGCGCTGTTGAAACAGACATTTAAAATCAGCAGTCGTGAGTCTAATGACTAGAACATAAAGGGAATATGAGAATATCACAATAAACAACAATACATATAACTGTCAAGGATCTCAAACAATTGAACATTACTGTGAGTAATCCATTTGAAATTCCCAGCTTATATATATTAAACATACATGATAAAGTAATAGCTCACAATTTGGAGACATAATCATATGTCTTGCACAATACATGGACAACATAGTTTATCAAAGGATAATACATTATCCACTAAGCACTCGTAACTCAAAAACAGAAACAACCTTTTGTGGAAGTGCTCTCAATTCTTAGATTGCAGTACATCTATCCACAAAATTGACCCATCTCACCCTCCTGTAAACCAACTTAATTGATAGGCTCATTCATCCTTCCATTTAAAATACCAAATTGAACTCAAAATGGGAAATCTTACACTCAAGCACATTTAATTTTCAAAAATCCAGTTGCTCTAGATTGAGGTATTAATATACTTGAGACCTTACACATCATCCACTTTAACCACATGAACACCCATATAATGTAAATAAACCCACGCATTGTCTGATTAAATCCAACATTATACACAATCTTTTTATAGAGCCCAGAAATCTGAATGAACAGTATCTAAAGCAGTACTACATTTTTTATAGCCAGAAAACTGGCGGAAAATGGTTTAATGGCCTAAAGGGTCTTAGAAACAAAAATATTATCATTAACTTCTAGAACTTATTTCTTCAATAATGAAACTAAAACACCATCACCCATACAAAATGCTGGAGTAGTAATAATCTCGCTAGCTAACTCAGACTCAGGAAATGTTTGTAACTGTTATTCTTCTGCTTAAATTTGAAATTACAGCCAGAAAAACACCCGCTTTTACTCGGTAGCTAAAGTTTGCCTCCCAGTATTCATTTATACTTGACAGAAATTAACACCTCAATCCAAAATACTGATAAAAAAGAATAAAACCTTTTAGCCCAAGATTACTAATCAACATAAAAGTAAGAAGAGAAAAGAGCGAGCAAAACACTAACCTGAATAATGGGAAACTCCAAAACCCATCGCTGCTTATAAACATAAAACAGAGCATAAACCAATCCACAAACAAAACCCCTAAACCCTACTCTCCAAAACATCTCTAGTCCATCATAATCCTCCGCCCAGCAAACAGACGCTACTGACACAAACCCCGCCACAGCCGAAGCCGCCACAAACAGCATCAGAGTCAAAGAAACGACGGCCCGGCGCCGGAAGTCGGGCGACCAAGAAGAAAGCAGACTGAGAGCGAGCTGGAGCGGCGAAACGGGGCGACTGGGATAAGGAGAAGAGGCCATTGAGAGGGAAAAGGAGAATGCCAGCTGGGATAAGTGAAAGGTTAAGAAAGTGAAGAGGAAAGTGAGTAATGAGTTGGTAGATGAAAGTGGGGAGACAATGAAGAGTTTGAAGAAGAAAAAAATGGCGGTGGAAGGAATGGATTGCCATATTAGGAAACCCAAGTGGCGATTTTGAACTACTGATTCTAATGGCGAAGACATTTGGGGGATTTTGGGAGAGGAAGGAAGAAGGAAGATACAGGGGCAGGAATTAAAATGAGAAAGTTGCAGAGATTTAAGGGAAGTTCATTACAACAAGGGTTCTTTCTTTCTTTCTTCTTCCATCTTTGGGCCTTTCTTTTGTTTTGCCGGGCCAGGGAATTTTTTGACGTGGCAATTACGTCTGTGTTTTTATTTATATATTTATTTTTTAAAGACATTTTGGAAAATGGAAATGAATTTTTGAAAATGCGTGCTGAAATTTGTTTCCAGATATTGAAATGTTGTTTACAAAATTGTAATGTGCAGGTCGAAAATATTGCATTATTATTTTTTTAATTGCTTTCAGTTTCAAAAAATAAATAAATTTCAAATATTTAATTAACCTTTATTACGTAAATTTCTCAAATAGTTTTATCAATTTTTTTTAAAGAAAAAAACAATGCAGCACCTGCCACGTTACAATTATCAACTTTTAATGCTCTTTTTCTTCCCCAAAAAAAGGGCCAATAAATATCATTTGTAATGTATAAAAAAATTCTTTTTCAATATTTTTCTATTAAATTTCTTAAATAACATGTTATATTTTTCCAATCCCCTAAAAAAATTAAAATACAACCCATAACCTTAGTAGCTACAGAAACTTAAAAAAATTATCTTAACTACAATAAAAATAATAATAAAAAAAGAATAAGGCCTTCAAACCTCTTCCTAATTTGGTATTACAAGAATGGATATCATCCCCCTCCATCTAACTCTGTTCAATATATAACTATTATTATTTTCTGCAATCAACGACATAAAATGATTTATTTAAACTGTGCCAAAAAAGGAATGGCTGATAAAAGAAAATTTGAATACAGTAAATAAATTGAACTGAACTGAAGATGCATATACCAGCATCACCTATTATTACCAAAATTTCTTGGTCTTTGATATTCTTTTAACTTGAACAGAAGGGTAGAAAAAGATCCTTCTCAGATGTCTGCCGCGTCATTAATCTCCTGAATAAATGAACAAAAATCAAAGATTATTAAAAAAAAAATTAAAGGTGAACAGGAATGAACCGATCTCTCTGTTTCCTCTTTGAAAAAGTTACCTTGTTCTCGAGCAGGGCTCCATCTGGAATTTCCAATTTTGCCCCAGGTTTAGCGACAATACTTACTTTGCCCTTGAAAATCGGAAAGGCAAAAATGTTAAAAGGAACCGTTAAAGTTGAACTTAAATTCTAAATTATGAGAAGATGAGAAGGTGAAAATTTTGACATTAATATCTGCATATTCTGCATGTAAACTAATGAGTTAATTTCAAGTGTACGTATGAGTAAAGGTAAACTTTCAGGTATAAATCAAGTCATTCAACATTGTAAGGTGCATGACTATGTGTGCACACACACACCCCAGAAGGACACAATGAGTAAATATTTTCTTTAAGTTCTATGACAGGTTATTTACAAGCCTTATGCTATCCAATCCACCGGGACATTGTACAGAAATATGAACTTGTCAGGTAGAATAGTGGATAAATTTATTCCTCCTTGGTCAAGGGAAAACGAGAAACCACACAACTTGTAGGTTACTCATAGTCGGCACAAATGTATCGAATATTCCCATGAGATGGTTAAGTAATCACACAACCCCCAACTTTCCAATTAAGAAATCAAAAAGGTCCAAGCATGCTTAGCAGTAAGATAAAATTGATTCTTTGGAACTAACAAGCAAGAATCAAACATGCAAGACCCTAACAAAGGACAATGTCCCAGCTCCAGAAGGGTTGCAAAAAATACCTTGAGTGCAACATCAGCTCCAAACCACACATCGCCTTTTACCTTCAAGCTATCCAGGTTAATAATGCTAGGAATTGACTTAAAGCGACTTTGGAAGTCACTAACCTGAGAAAGAAGGATGTAAACAATTGACATAAGGAATGCCTACTTCTTTCAGTAATAAAGGATGTGGCAAGTCAGCTATAATATTAACCTTTTCAAATTCAGGTCCCAATTCTATTGAAGGATTTAGAGGATTATTTCTAGCGGTGTTTCGGACTAAAATGCATTCAGCAGAGGTGTACAGATCTGACTGCAGAACAAACAAATATGGTCAACAAAGCGAGAAATAAGAATGCAGGACTTTTTCTCTGGGTTGCAGCACGCAATGGTAGCATCACCTGGAGAAGAAGTAAGTCTGACGTTGAATTCACAGGAAGATAATGTGATTGTGGGACATTAATGCCAATAGCCTGGTCAAAGAACTGGTTTGACCCAGAAAGGATTAGAAGAAATAGGCACTAATCGTCAGTACAAAACATGAGAGTTATTAATATACATGAGAAATACCCGTATTGCCGAACCAGCAGCCGTTTCTTGCAAAACAATTTTATCACCATTGCCTTCCTGGGAAGAAAGTGGCTTTTGTCAAATCCTTGTTTCATGAACTATGAGGCTTCATTAGTAAATATAAAGCAAAGGTACCTTTGAACTAGATACATTTTCGATCTTTAACGCATCAATATCTACAAGCTTTTTGATGGCTTTTAGATTCATCCACCTGAGAAAAATTAGATATATGTAGAGTTACAAACATTTGCAACTCTTAGAGGAGTAAATTCACAAAACCCGGTAGTTCACTTACAAGTTTCTTGTATCTATAAACTTGAACTTTCCTCCAGACTTTTTGACCATGATTAAACCAAAGGTAAAAACATTGATCAGCTAACTAAGCAAAAGAAGAATATGGAACAAATCATGCTAGCTGTACACAGTCCTAAAAGTAATCCATAAATTTCTGACTTAATTCTTAAATTAAGATAATAAGTGAATTTTTTTAACACTATATATAGCTTACCTTTTTAGCAGGATTTTGAGTGATATCTGTGAGCTGCATCACATGACAGAAGAAACAATCAAACAATGTTATCTTAAATAAGCTATTGTCAAACATAAACAGCAGAATGAACTATTTTTCTCTCAGTGGCTATGGAACAGTCCAGTTATTCCATCAGCACTCAATACCATGAGGCTTCGTCCCATATTCCAAATCTAGTCAAACAACACGTACCTGAAACTTTCCTGGCCGCAGATTAATCATACTATTTCTCAGGTCAATTGAAGGAATTGGAGTTACCTGAAGATATGAAGATTAGATACATCTTTGAGCCACAGATGTAGAAGCATAATTAAAAATGTTCATTCTTCAGTACCTCCATACAGTAATCAATCTTGTTCTGAATCAAATGATTGAAGATTTCTAAAGCATGTTCAAGGAGCACAAATATCACAAGGAGCACAAATATCACAATAAACTGGTCTTGACAACAAATGTGATAATCAAATATGCTTTAAAAAAAAATCAGGAAAGGCAAATTACTAAAACCACGACAAGGATACTTGGGTCAGCAACAGCTGTTGCATTGTCGGAGTGAACCACAAGTGCATACTCCTTACCCTGGAAAACAAGTTGAAGATGTTTAGTTATAATAATTATAAGTTTACACCAGGATCCTTCTTCATGGAAAGAACTATTATTTTGACTTATCATTTTGCTCGTGAAATGGAGGTAAAACAAAAGACCATGTTGATAATTACAATGAAAGTACTACCTGTGACAATAATAAATCAAGGGTGCTACTTTTCATCAAGGAAAGGAATGCTGTACCGTGGTCAGAAGGGTACCTTTCACAGTGCACAGAATTAGCACAATCAGAAGATTTATATACATAATCAATATAAGAGAGGCATGCAAAATACTGAAGGTAAAAAAACTATTACAATCAACCTTAACAAGAGAGTAAGTTACAAGAATTCATCTATAATAAACCTATTATAAGTATTAAATAACATGAATTTAACAAAACAAATTTACAATTCCTGCAAGCCATCAAATTCAAAATGTCCCTTGTCCTCATCTACCAATAAGATTATGGATGTTTGATATGAACTCATTATTAATATAGAGACAGAGAAACAATGATTACTGGCAATGACTTTTCATTTTACTAAGAAAGTTAATCTCTTATACGGAAATATAACATACATGAGAGAGCCAAGTATCTCAAAAACATAACTGAACACTAAGGGCTACAAAAACAGATCATAATGCATAACCATATTAAGAAAAATCTAGTATGTTGGATTCATAAAAAAAAAATGATCATACAAAGGTAAAAAAAGAAACAAAGAACCAAAAGACATACAATTCATCCTTGCTACTCTGTCCTTCAGATGATTTCTCTTGAGGTTGTTGGCTCTAAATAAATTAAACACGTCACTGATAATAAGTTGTAAACCAAGTTCTAAGGAACAAAATTCAGAATCCGACATATAACCAGGAGAAGACATGCTAAATTTACTAACCAGGTTAAAAGAATGTATATCAATCTTTGAGTTGGAATATTTCTCCAAAACCTGCACTGAACAACTAGGATGAGTAAACTCAGGTAATACACAAGGTCAGAGAAAAAGTAATGAAATGACAAAAAGCAAATGACCTTTTGGGTATGGTCTCGAGTCGCATCTGTGTCCATAAGTATAAGAGGAACATTGCACCCATACTTGGAATTGAGAGACTATAATAATTCATATAGTAGAATGTCCAAAAGATAGGATAAAAGAGGAAATATGAGAAACAACCTTGTTTTAATATAAGAGACAGAAACAAAGATATGGTCAAAATAAGAAAAACTAAAAACAAAAGCTGACCTCAATTTGATTAACTGTTGAATCAAGAAAAGTTAATTTATTATTAACCTCAATTGCAGATCTGCATGAAGAAAAGATAAATAGAAGAAACTGTCAAAATTTAACAAAGAACATAAATGCAATTATTTCAAACAGAGAGCATGGATAAGCTTCCACCACTGAAACACAAAAGATAATACACATCACCTAAGTCAATGAAAAATATACTAAATAATTGCTAATGAAGCCTATAGATGACAAGTAAATGCCGTTTTGGGAATGAAATAGGTGAGAATTATGCAAGGGCATACTTGACATAGGTTTAATCATTTAGATTAATAAATGATGAAAAAAATACTTTTCATGTCTCAGAAAAGAGATTAATTCATTAGACGTAAAACCATTTCTTTTTCCTTTTGGAAAAAACATCAGCAACCACCATGCATTTAAAAAAAAAGGATCAAACAATTTAAGGTCTGGAAGTTGTCAGCTTAAAATTTATCCAGAAGTGGGTTAAACCATGCTTTTTGTTATTCTTCAGTCACATAGACTGCTGAAGAAATGCAAGACAAATAAGATCAGAAACCTAGAGTCTAAATGCTACCCAAGTAAGTCTTATACACGATATAAAAGCTAAAAATGGCAACTAAAAAAAAATGAGGAGACCTTATGTTTTCCTGAAACAAGAAAAAGGTTGACGCTTGATAGACAACATATCTCTTTTAGAAGCAATAAGATGTTATGTATAAATCACCAAAGTATATGCATGAAACTTTATATACAAATCATCCACTATAACTGTATAATGAATATTACCTACTCCACTGGCTCTCAACTTGAAATTACGAAGGCATGACGAAGCATATATCAGTTATCACAAATTGAAATTAGCTAAAAGAAATTCTCCAGTCAGATGATAAGATTACTAAAGAGTCCATCCTCTTCAAACAGCAAAAGTACATTCATGCTCATATTATGTTCACAAAGAGGAATCAATTAATTCAACAAAAAGACTTGGCACCGAAACTTCCAACAATGTTAATTGCTTACTTAGGGCCACTGAAACCCAGGTTTGTTCCCAAAGCTCCATTGAACTTCACCACCACAAGCTTGTCCAAAAGCTCCTTAGTTTCCGCAATATCTGAATTTAGAGAAGAAATGAAATCAGATGTTTTCTCAGCAAATCATATATATATATATATATATATATATATATATATATATATATATATATATGCATACCTACATAAATGCATTCATATATGCATATTAAACTAGTGCAGTAGTAACAGTCTAAATACAATGAAATCATGAATGACCAATGACAAGCCAACTTAAACTGAATATCACCTTCAGAAATGGGTGCTAAGCCATCATAAGGAACAACAAGTACTTCATCTTTTGAACTATCAATATCACTCTTGTTCTCTTTGTCCTCAATTTGTTGCACTTTCTCCCTTCAATTTAGAATTCAGTGTCATATAATTTGTAATTATGCCAACAGGGAAACAATGGATTGCAGAATGCTATTGAAAGCCTATAACATCAACGCTATGCTCAGAGGGGAAAGACTAGAGAAGAAAAGAGATCTCTATTTCCTCCACCATTTCTCTCATATCAAAAACAAACTGCAAGCAATATCAAGATAAACAAGATATTCACCAATAAAACGTTCTTATAATTGCTTCAGTAACAGCTCAACAATAACAAAACTAGTATTGGTGTGGCTGCACAAGATTAAACAAACCTAGAAGCTACAGAAAATAGACAATAAATAATACAACTATAAAAATCACATACTTTATAACCAAATGCTGGCTATTGAGCTCTGTTTACTTATCAATCTTTACTTGTATACTTGTATACTTGGCTGAATAATAGCCAAAATAATGATTCCTTGCTTCTTCTCTTGTGTGCAACAAAAGCAGAATATATTAACGGATTCAACTACACATAACATCCTGTATAAAATCCTTCATAATGGCAAGGTTGCCCAAAAAGGCATACATTCTACATTCTATGAATATAAAACCCAGGAGAGAGTTGCATTCACAATCACTGTCCATATCCCCATTTATAATCACAACATAAGCAGTTGCATCATATTATTCTTCACATTTATTAATTGCCCTCGATCTAAGATAAACACTAGTTCACACATAAATTTTACATCCTATAACTCAACATCCACCATAGAGAGTCTTTTATTTCTTCAAATAATTTATCCTAACTCTTCTCATTAATTTAGATCAAATTGAATCTATGTTCATGACAAACATAATATATTTTCTATCTAAAAAGTACCCACTAATTCAAAGCATAAATGTGCATACCCATTTCCTTTTTTCTCAGTAACTCTTTCCTCTCTATCTTCACCA
The DNA here is from genome assembly GCA_028052125.1 of Melia azedarach. Taxonomy (NCBI): domain Eukaryota; kingdom Viridiplantae; phylum Streptophyta; class Magnoliopsida; order Sapindales; family Meliaceae; genus Melia; species Melia azedarach. Next base: position 13,940,012 of record CM051401.1, on the reverse strand, counting down.
TCCTTCAACAACCCCAACTTCTTGTGCTCAGCCAGGAATGTTTTTGTAATCATATTACACAACAAATACACAAACTGTACTGAATCATTCCCTGGCACTGGGTACGTAATCTTACTATAAACCTCCCACGGCATACTCGAATCCACCAACGCCACAATCGGCACCTGCAACTTCGAGGCCTCCATAACCACTGACGACTTCCTCTCCGTGTCCAACACTACCACACAATCCGGCAGTTTCGTGGGCCCGAATCTAATCTTCTTATTTCTCGACCGGAACTTCTTCGGACTCGAACTATTTGTCAAAAATCCACCCATCCGCCAGAGCGAATTCATGTTGGGATTGTAGCAACCGATCTTTTTTGTCATTTGTAGCATGATTTCATCGAACAGAGGATTGGTATTCACAAACATAAAGGCTGCGCGTTGTCTGGCCAACAAAGAGATGAAGTGGCAAGCATTCCGAAGACAAACGAGGGTCTTGTCTGAATCAATTATTGTCATCTCATTACGCATTCCATAAGTGTATTGCTTGAAGTGGTGGGCGGCAACTCGCCGACCCAAGTGGGCGTTCGTGCTCAAGAGTTTCTGAATAATGATTGAGTGGAGTGTCATTTTCTTTTAACGTGAAATGCTATATCGTTCAGCGAAAAAGGTCAGTGAGATTGAAATAGTAGAATTATTAAACACAAGCAAAGCTCATTAAATGCGTAAAATCTTGAAGTTTTTTTGAGTTCATGAGCTTTGAAGAATTCTCGATCACTGGCGGAGGAGGTGGTGGTGCTGGTTTAGGGTTTATGGGCTGCGAGGGAAGAATTCTTAGTTCTTCTACGAAAATTATTGCTTTTTACAACATTGGCGGTTTTCAGAACTCATTTAACAAAGGTACCAGATTCTGTAGTGTTTTACAACTTTAACCCAAAGTTAAAAGTTCAGAACCTCATATGACTAAACTATCCTAAATTATATTTTACTTCAAACTGGTTAAATAAATATCCTTCCTTCTTTCATTTCTTTAACTTGTTTATTTTTTATTTTTTTAAATAAAATTATGAATAAGTTGAAAATAGATAAAATCAATTTTCTTTTTTCAAAAATTAAATAAAAACAGGTAATATAAATTATGAGAACAAGCAGTTTAAATAGTAATATGAATTCTTTTAGGGATAGTTTTGTCATTTCAAACTCTAAATATCCACAATTTTAATGTTTAGAGACAGAGGGTTAAGTTTCTTTATATATTCTCCAAGGCGTCATATTACTCCGAAGAGTCTTTCTTCCCAGCGCCTTCAGATTGTTTCCCAGATTCAGCTGCTTCCCAGCAATCTCACCGGTTTCCGATGGTTTTCAAAACGCCACTCCGTTGTTCTTGTGCTGCTTCAGAAACGATTTCTGAAGGCAAACTCTCTTCCTTGTTCAAAAATTCTCGCAAACTAACGGCTTCATTTCCAGAAACTGCTTCGCAAGATTATGAACTTACTGTTGAAAACCAAAACGATCTCAAGAATTTCCTCAAAGAGAATTGCAAGTCAGGTAAAATTAATCTGGAAGAAGCACGTTACTTCTTTGGTTACATGATTCACACGCAGCCCACCCCGCCCATGTCATCATTCAATCTTTTGTTTGGAGCACTTGCTAGGAATAGAAACTATGATGATGTTATTATGTTTTACAAGAGATTGGATGCAACTGGAATGCGGGCAGATTTTATTACTTTGAACATTTTGATTAATTGCTTTGTTAACATGAACCGGGTTTGTGATGCTCTTGTGGTTTTTGGGTGTATTCTGAGGAGGGATTTTAGGCCAAATGCTGTCACTTTTACTTCTTTGATTAAGGGCTTGTGTGCGGAGAATAGAATTAAGGAGGCAACGTGGATGTTTAAGAACATGGTTGTGTTTGGCTGTAGGCCTAATGTTGTTACGTATGGGACTCTGATTAATGGGTTGTGTCGCAGTGGTAATACTGGTGTTGCTCTTAAGTTACATGAAAAAATGGTTAGTGGGAGCGATGAACGTGGGCTTATTTCCAAGCCCAATATTGTTTGCTATAGCAGTATTATAGATGGTCTTTGTAAGGAGGGATTGGTAGATAAGGCGAAAGAATTGTTTTTGGAAATGAAGTGTAAGGGAATTAGACCAGATGTAGTTGTTTGTACCTCTCTAATTCACGGTTTCTGTTGTGCGGGTAATTTGGAAGAGGCTAAAAGTTTGTTTATTGGGATGTTGGATCAAGGTTTGCAACCTAATTTGTTAACTTTCAATGTCATGATAGATTGGCTTTGCAAGGAGGGGAAGATTAATGAAGCAAATGGGTTGTTAGAATTGATGATTCAGAGAGGCTTGGATCCAGATACATTCACTTATAATGCTTTGATGGACGGTTATTGCTTAGTGGGTGAAATTGATGCTGCAAGGGACATCTTTGTTTCTATGGATAGTAAGGAATGTAAACACGACGTTGTTAGTTATAATATTTTGATGAATGGCTATTGCAAGAGTTCAAAAGTAGAGGAGGCTATGAATCTTTATTGGCAAATGATTTCTAAGAGAGTTAGGCAAGTAGTTGTTACCTATAATACTTTGTTAACTGGCCTTTTTCAAGCTGGCAAGGTTGGAGATGCTCGTAAACTGTTTGACGAGATGCAACTGTATAATGTTGCGCCTAACTTAAGCACATATAATATTTTCATTGATGGGCTTTGCAAGAATAATTGTGTTTCAGATGCTGTAGAACTATTTCATACTTTAGAAAAGAGCAAGTTTGAATTTGGCATTGAAATCGTCAATTGCCTTATTGATGGATTGTTTAAAGCGGGGAGACTAGGTAGTGCTTGGGAACTATTTGACAAATTGCCTCATAAAAGATTGGTGCCAACTGTTGTAACATATTCCATCATGATAAACGGGCTTTGTAGAGAAGGGAAACTAGAAAAGGCAAATGATTTGTTATTAGACATGGAGAAAAATGGTTGTGCTCCAAATGTGGTCACATTTAATACACTTATGCGTGGTTTCATTCAGAATAATGAGACGGCAAAAGTGGTTGAACTTCTATACAAAATGGCTGAGAGAAATTTGGTCCCAGATGCTTCGACATTTTCCATAGTTGTAGATTTACTTGCAAGGGATGAAAAATATCGTGAATGCTTGAACTTGCTTCCATCATTTGCTATCCAAGAGCCAAAAGGAAGTTGATGTGATGAATGTGGATGGAAGGCAAGATGGCTTTCACAAATACATTGCATGGCTTTGATCCTCTGACAAAAATGAGTCGGGTATGATTATCTAAGTTGAAATGCCTCATATATACTTTAAATATATGGTTTCTAAAGAGTTTGATTTCATACAATATAACTGATTTGGTTATACCATTAGTCTGGTCAGCTGTATGTTATAATAATTGTTAACTTTTGGTCTTATTATGTGAATTCCAGGTTTAGGTATATATGTATGCAGTGCCTGTTGCAAAGTTGATAGGTTTGCTGTTTGTTACAGTTGTCAATCGTTAGTTTTGTTAAGGTGAAGGTTGGATTATGACTATTTGCATGCCCATCTGATGGGCGGGCTTTCTTTTGAGTATTATGCAGTGTGTCTTATTTGAGATCACATATGATTGCCTTATAAAGTTGACTTTGATCAATCCTAATTGTTGGTTTTAACCAGTGTTATTCGTGAAATTTTGGTTGCACACAATATATGCTACCCTTTATAAAAAATGAAGCAGTGAGAAAGGAGATAAATTTCTTAACCATGTGTTCCTTTCTTAGCTCTTTGCGCCTGCTTTAGCTTGTCAGAGGCCAAAATGTAAATAGCTTTCTTAAGCTATGGTTCTTTATCTGGGCCAGGAGCCCAGGATGTAACGCCATGCATGATTATTCCATCAAGCAAGATTCTCTAAATAGTATATTTGATTATTAATTTATAATATCATGTATGTGATTGCCAGGTTCATACATTGCTTCCCGAATTTTCCTGTCATTGTGCTATTGACGGTTCCGCTGTTTCCAAGTCCAGCTACAAATTTGTTCCTTGCCATACATGACAATGTTTCTGCCTTCAAGTTTCAGAAGAGCGTGATAGATAGTGCCGATCCTGATGAGAATACAGTTCGAGAACTAGTTATTTCTGGTCTTGTGAACCAAGAGAAGAGGGAGATGGGGATTGGAAAACCAGCTCTCATTCTAATGCTACGTTACAAATCCTTTGACCAAGTATAGATTTGATGGGCCAACAGAGAATGGGATGAGAATCCAGAACCCATCCTATATTCTGCCGTGTTGCTAATCCTTCGGTACTGTTTTGCTGCATTACTGATTTTGTATGCAAAACAAAGGCAAATTAAATGTTGAACCAAAGCGCCACCAAGGTCTTGGCCTGGTGGTATGTACTCAAGCCTCTCAAAGAGATAGCTTGAGTTCAGTTCAAATTCTCCCTAGAACTCCTGGGATTCCTCAATTTGAAGGCATGGATAACTCTGGTGCGAGGGCAGGTATTTCACAGTCTTGTGAATAGATATCTTAGGTATATTATAACTGTTATTTGAACTCTCGGTAGATTTGATTTTTGACAATATGTCAGTAATTGTAAATTGTAATCCTATTATTAAAAAAAAAATGTTGAACCAAAGCCTGCTCTCATTTTTTTTTTTTTTTAAACTTTATTCTAGCAGCACTCTCACATTTGGCTCAGCCACCATGGCGGTGAGCCTCAATTTCTCACCGTCTATAGATAGATCCTCCTTTTTAATTGGAATTATAAACCATTCAATCTAAGCTTATATATTTGTATAAACTTTCTTCTAAAATTTGGCTAATTTAATAAAAGTAATAATTAAAAAAAATAAACGCTCGGCTCGTTGGGTTGTTTAAAATGTGAGCACAGCATAATTTTATTTGGATTTTCTTATGGAAAATCTAGATTCCAACGCCATGTAATTTGGCCGCTTTGAAATAAATTATGGATCAGAATCGTGGGTGCCTCACGTGAACACTAGGTTGGGACGTGGCAATTTTCTATTGGACTGTACCGCAGAATTTTGTACCCGGGCCAGCAGCATTCATGCTAACCAAATTATGATATAAAAAATTAGTATTTTAAAAAAAATGAAGAATGCTCTTGCGATCACGTGACATGCTTTATCTCTTTATTTCTCTTTAGTATTATAATCCTATATATTATTACAAGTCTACTAATATATATTCAAAAATTTGTTAAAAAATTAAAGATACTATTATAACGTTCCCTAAATGAGAGATTCATATCTCCAGCAGAAACACTGAAATCAAACTCATACGCTTCAAGAGAGTGACTTTTAACCATCAGCCCAGTGTTGCTTTCTCTCTTTAGTTGTTGTATGACACGACTATACGAACTACTACTATTCTTAGTAAATTACGAAAACGACACTTCAATTGTTCTCTATATGATTAAGTATATGATTTTAATTTAGTTTTATTTTTAATAATAAATAATTTTAGTTAGTCAATCACTATTTTAGCACTGTGTTACGTTTTATTTTTCATTCGATTATTCTTCTTGATTGACTGCATGAAAAATCAAATACGTAGCATTTGTACCAGCAAAAGCAAAATTTATGTTGGGACATAGAAAACTTTAAAACTACGAAATATTTACATAATGATTTATCGATTTTCACCTTTATTACAATTAATTGAATCATTTACTAATATTTATAATATAAAGAATAAAGTATTAGTATTACTATGTAATATTGTCCTATCACGATTTTGATGTCAATATTATACATTATAAAGTTAACCGTACACTTATGTCGATGATTGATTAAGATTTTTAATAATATAAAATATAATTTTAGATTATAAATAAACGAAAAGAGTAAAACAATAACTGATTTATTTCTTAAAAATATTTAAAATTAAATTAAAAGTTTATATTGATCATTACAACCAATATTTGCGTTCTTTAATTAGTAAAAATAATAGCCACTCGGGACAAGGGCCAAAATACAAGTCCTCCTTTAAAAAGCATGTATTTGAGTGGTGGGGTTAAATCTTAATTGTAATATTAGTACATATAAGTGTAGTAAACAAATAATATAAATAATTAAATTATTTGTCTATAATGAAATTTTATTATAAAAAATTGGTGATAATAATTAGAATTAAAAAAATGATAATAATTTTCTTTGAAATATAATAAAGAATCAACAAAATCATAATACGCCTATATATAATCAAAACATCAATCATAAATAAAATAAATACATATTTAATAAATTGCTTGACTACTAATGGAAGAAATAATTGAATCGTGCGAAAAAAAAAACCAAACTTTCTCTTAAAGGTATCGAGTATTGTACATAATTGGCATGGCATCGTTGCTGCCGAATATACGATTTTTAATTTCCTTTTTTTATTTAATTTTCAAATTTCTAACACATCACTGCATGTACTAATATACGCCCGCAACGGCACCGGTGTACCACTGCCCCTCCTTACTTACCACGCTTTACGTCGACGATTAGATTCAAACGACACTGACCGCTCGATGAGACTAAAACATTTCCAACACACATCACGAGGCGGATATACAACATCACATTCGAGTTTTGTTTCATATAATTATTGAGTAGGTCCCTCATATTTTAATGTTTTATTAAGAAAGGGCGTAGTTTGTTCATGCGTATTAAACAGATCCAGATCGCCTGATCTCCAGTTAAATAACTATATTACCCTTCAGTGTCATGTCTTTTTATCCATTTCAAAAACATGATATAACAAGCATAATACGGTCATTCAAAATAGGGGGTCACCAGGTGACTGTGAGTAGGGATGGGAATAGGACAAGTTTTGCCATCCCCACCTTAATTTTTAATTTACTCAACTCAATCTAAACCCGTCATAATTTGATTGAGTTATAGTATACTACAATATCTTATTACAATGTCTGTTATAGTTATAATCTTAATTTTTAGGCATTATTACAGTATTAGATTGTTATGTTGGGTCATTTATAGTATGTTACAGTTTTAAATTAATTTTTTTGGGATCATTATAGTATTATTATTATAGTATTAGATTACTTTTTTTAGGTTGCTATAATATCATTACTACAATATTTTTGGGTTGAAACGGGATGGAGCAAGACAAAATATATAATCTTCAAACTCGTCCCATTTTTAAATGGGTTGAGTTTTTGGGTCCCAAACATGTCCCAATCTTCAAATGGATTAGAGTTTTTAGCCCCAAACCTGCCCCAAATGGGACGGGGCGGGTTCGGGGAAATTCCCAACACTAACTGTAAGGGACTTATTTGTTAATAAATGAAAGATTATACTCATTTAATAAAGGAGTAAAAATAGTGGTTCATATGATAAAATCAGTATTATTATTATTATTGTTGCAAAGGCATTTTAGTTCTATGTCCCATGCCAGGCCTGACCTGAGAGAGAGTGCAGGCCAAAAGTGAAAATTTCAAAACAGAAAAACCAAAAAAAAAAATTGTAAAAAAATACAGAAAATTGTGTTGTAATGTGTTGTACTCTGTGATAGTTTCCATTTTGTGATGGCTATGCAATCTGCACCCAATCTCTCTGTCTTGGATTTTCGTGCTCTCATTTCTTCGCCTTCGATCTGTAAGTCGGGTTTTTGAATTTGATTCAGCTATTTTTTTTTCCATTTGTTGTTTTTGAATCTGCGGGTTCTTTTTCTACTTTTTCCATTTTAAAAAATGTGGATATATTGTATGAGTGCGAATCTTGGGTTTTGGGAGTGTTATGGTTGTGTTTTTGAATTTTTAGGGTTTTTTTTTTTTATACAGCTGCGGATCTTTGCATCGGTAGATTTGATTTGTGAGGCTCTCTAGTTGGAAACTTTGTAGGCTTTTTTGTGTTGCTTTTGGTGTTTGTTTGAGGGGATAATGTGGGAAATGGGAATATTTTGTATTTTCAAATTTGTATCTTTTGATTTTTGGTGAGACGAAAAGCATATTTAAGTAAACTAACTTTACCAAATGTTTAAGCGGTAAAATTATATGCTGCATGGGGATTTGAAGTTGGTTTGTGAATGTTTTAACTTTTAAGCATTTTGGAAGCGACTACAGCATGCTCTCTTTGAGGCTGACAAATTGTAGGATATTAAGGTTTCTGAAATTTGATACCAATGTAACTCTAGGCTAAGGCTTATTTAGTTAAATCAATTTCTATTTTGATAGAAAATACAAGGAGATACAACAAGACTTAAGATTTTTGCTTTATCTTTGTTTCCGAAATTTTCAGCATAACCTAACATGAAACCGCTTTCTCTGCATTGGCTGTTTTCAGGTTCTGTGGATTCTTCTTTCTAGTATCTGCCTCTTTTTTTTAATCAGTAGTGGTTGATAATGGAAGACACAAGCTCAGTTGACTTAATTCTGGGGTTTTTGAGGAGAAATCATTTCACGAGAGCTGAGGCAGCTTTGCGCAGTGAGCTTAATAACCGCCCTGATTTGAATGGATTTCTTCAGAAGCTTAATCTTCAAGAGAAGGACTCGACTGAGGTGGTGGAAGAAGAGAATGCATGCAAATCGGTGAGTGAAAATCAGGGTTCAAGTTCTCGTGATAGTGGCGAAGTTTCTAAGGAGCTTATTGTGAAAGAAATTGAGTGCGGGACTGGAAGAAATGGGTCTGAAAGCAAATGGAGAAATGCTGCTTCTACTGGAGAGCGGAATAAGCCTAATGAGGCTATTGGGACTAGTGAAAAGAACTTCACTTTCTCCAAAGGATCAGAGGATACTGTACTTGATTTGTACTCTTGGAATTTTAATTCTAACAATGGTCCTTCAGCTCCTTCCAGAAATGATGGTGGCAATAGTACCAAAAACATCTCTGAGCTTCAGACTTTGGAGCAGTCAAGATATTGTACAAGTGAAATTCCTAATACTGGTAAAGTTAATTTGAAACCTCGAGATTTGGATTTGGGAGAAGAGATTCTCTTTTCGGGTGAGAAGAGAAGTTCATGGCTTGAAAGTACTAGAAAAGCTAATCCAGACTCCAAGTATGAAAAAATTCATACAAGTGAACCTAAGGTTGTTGATCAGCAACTCAAGACTAGTAGCAGCACATATTCTAAAGAAACTTTTGCTGACAACCCATGGTCAAGAAATGAGGAGTCCAGTAATTCATCTTCAGATTTGTGGAAAGATTGTCCTGTCAAGACTGTTTTTCCATTCGCCAAGGGGGATGTATCAACCAGTTATGACATTGGTGCTGGTTCTGACAAAAAAGAAGGTAAAAGGAAAACAGACACTGCTGATGCGAGGGCAGCAATTAAGCAGCAGGTGGATGAGGTTGGAAGAGCTTTATACTTTGGGAAATCTCAGGGGAATTCTGAGCAGAACAGTATAAGCACTGTAGGTTTTCCTCTGGTGAATGATAACCCAAGGGAAGAGTTCCCTAGACTGCCACCAGTTAAACTCAAATCGGATGACAAGCCACTCAGTGTTAATTGGGAGGAAAAGTTTGAGCGTGATGGAGCTGGCTCAAAGCTAGTTAGTTCTGATAATACCCTACTTATAGGTACTTATCTTGATGTTCCTATTGGACAAGAGATCCACTCTTCAGGTTAGTCACCTGATAAAAGACTGATGATATGTTTTGGCTTTATGCAAATATTGTGCATTCTCCACTGTGGCTGTGGTGGTGGTTGTGTTGTTAATTATCTAGACTTCATTTATGTTTACTGATTTCGTAATTGTTGTCAGCTTAACAGATTTGGCATTTTGTATTTATTTTGGTTAGGCTTCTGACAGTTGTAGATTATTGTTCTTTTTTTAAATAAATAGGGAGGACATAATTAGCTTAGTCTTTTTATGCTTGGAGCATCAGTAATTTCCAATACCTTGTGGTGACTCTTTGTTAGCTTAGAAGAGGCCTTTTCGTGTGTGTGGTAAAGCTAGGGTTTTAAAAAGAAATAATTTCAACGAAACTGTCTGACAATCTGGAAATGAAATCTTCTTACTAACTTGGATTGTTTACAAAGTTGCGATTAGGTGTATATGTCTTTTTGTCTTTTATATTGATCAGTAGTGTGATGAAAGCATATAACTTCTGTGAAATGTTGGGAACTTGGAAGTTTGCATCAACATCTTTTATTTCATTGATAAGGATATTTTACCTTGTGAATATTTAAGTGCCTTTTAATCATGGTGATGCTGTCTTGGCAAAGATTTTAATGCCTTCTAAGGAGACTGAGGGATTAGAACTACCTAAATGCTCTTGATATATCTATTCTTTCTCAGAACCTTACAAAACTAAATGACATGATTATTGAACATCTATACAACTTGCCATTTGGATGTTTATCATATAATGAAACTATGTCTACTTATCTTATAAATTAACAAACAACAGCTTATGATGCTGCAAACATCTATTGCTTAGTTAATGCAAGAGAAGTCATAGTTGGAGGTGAAGAATGCTCATTCAGTTAAACTCTAGATTTTTGCAATCCATATGATATGTTTCAACTTTAGCTTTCAGCAATTCTCTGGGCTTAACTGCTTAGTTGTCTGTTGGATCCTGGTTTATTATAATTTTTTTAGCTGTGATTATTAGTTTTAGTTCCTTTTGGAATGAGCTCTAATTTTTGTGGTCATGACATAGGTGGAAAAAGGCCTGCTGGAGGCAGTTGGTTATCAGTAAGTCAGGGGATTGCAGAGGATGCATCTGATCTGGTTTCTGGTTTTGCTACTATTGGTGATGGTTTGAGTGAATCTATTGACTACCCGCATGAATATTGGGATTCCGATGAATATGAGGACGACGACGACGTTGGATACATGAGACAACCTATTGAGGATGAGGCCTGGTTTCTGGCTCATGAAATTGATTATCCTAGCGACAATGAAAAGGGGACAGGGCATGGTAGTGTTCCGGATCCACAGGATAGAGTTCCAACCAAAGATGAAGATGATGATCAGTCATTTGCTGAGGAAGATTCGTATTTCTCTGGTGAACAGTATTTTCAAGCTAAAAATGTTCAACCAGTTACAGCTTCAGATGATCCTATAGGGCTGACAGTTACTGAAATGTATGGCAGGAATGATAATGATTTAATAGATCAATATGATGGACAGCTGATGGACGAAGAAGAGCTGAATTTGATGCGATCAGAACCAGTCTGGCAGGGATTTGTCACTCAGACAAATGAACTCATTATGTTAGGAGATGGAAAAGTTCTGAACGAATGTGGAAGACCACGATTAGACGATATTTGTATGGATGAAGATCAGCATGGCTCTGTTAGGTCAATTGGTGTGGGGATCAACAGTGATGCAGCGGAAATGGGCAGTGAAGTACGTGAAAGTTTGCTTGGAGGTAGTAGTGAAGGGGATCTAGAGTACTTCCATGATCATGATGTTGGAATTGGCGGATCCAGATTCTCTCATCATGAATCTGACAAGAAATATATTGATAGAAAAAGCAAGGATAAAAATAAAATCAGTAAGCAGGAGGCCAATAAATATATCGTTGGGAATGATAAAGGTACATGCACACAGGTGAAAAATCTTACCGATGGGGGTTTTTCATTTCCTCCTCCACATAGAGATGGACAGTTGGTGCAGGCAGGTTCTAGCAAAACATTGTGGTCGAAAAACTGTGATCCTGTTATTAGTGATGAACCTCATGACCATTTGAATGCTTTGATGGGGACTGATGATATGCTTGCTACATGGAGGCAGAAAAGTAGTGATTCTTCAACTGCTAAAAGTTCTAGGGATGAAAATAATGCAAACGCTGTAAGATCAAGAAATTCTACTCCTTCAACGCTTTCAAATTATGAGCAAGAGCATGCTAAGAGAGAAGAGGATGAAAAAATTAGTGCCATAAGGGAAGAGGATCCAAGTGCATCACTTGAGGATGAAGAGGCAGCTGCTGTTCAAGAGCAAGTGAGGCAAATCAAGGCTCAGGAGGAGGAATTTGAGACTTTCAACCTTAAGATTGTGCATAGGAAAAACAGGCATGTCAGTTCATATGATTTATCAGTTACTTGATCATGTTATTTGCTGGTTAATTTTGCTTCTCCAGTTACTGATTGAGACCACAGTTAGAAATGTTGTTGCTCGGAAGCTATAGATTCCCTTTTCTCTTTTATATTTCTATAAAAAAAATTGATGGATGATATTGCAAAATATGGTCTCTCACTAGCTGGCCTAATCCTTAAATCTCTCTGATAACAATTTTTCTGAATTCTTGGACGTACTCAGATTGTTGCTTGGTGGCCCTAAATCAACTTTTACCTCTCATTTCTTTTCCTAGGTAACAAATATTTTTTCATTCACCCTCATTCTTGCAATGGACTAGTCAAGATCATCTGAAATGGGATAGCGGTATATTAAAATGATGAAATTGATGACACCTGTGTGAGCTTCTTGGTCAACAAATCACATAATTTGTTGCTTCGTTGCACCTAAATGTCAAGTGTTCAGTAAAATTTCTTATGTCTCTTATAGTTTTAAATTTTCACGAGCCTTCTATTGCCGTACATTTTGAACACTTAATAAGCAAAAGCATGGGAATAGAAGAAAAGTTATGTGTTTGGTTTCTGCTTGTGTAATGGAGGATGAGAAGGGAGATCACTAGGATTTCCTTGAGCTGGTGACGGTTTGTTTTCTCAGTAAAAGGAGTGGGAATATAATACTTCTTTAGAAATAGGACATGCAAAGTATATTTATATGTTTCTAAATCTGAAGGTTCTTAGTTGGCTTGTGCTCCTATATATGCATATATACTGCTGGAGACTTGGAAACTTCTTAATATTTTCCATATTTGATTTTGTTTTCATACACTGACAAAATACATGACTTGCTTTATTCTGATAAAAGAAAAAAGATTGCTCTCTTGAATTGCTTTTTCTGTATCCCTGAATGATAAAGAAATGCTTTTAGTAAGTAATAAAATTTTTTCAGTGGGGGCAATGGTTCTCTGCCTGTTGAAAATTACTGTTATTGGTTGCTTTGCTTGATTCTGACAGTCTTCTTTGACTGAAGCAACTACGTTTTTGTTTCACAGAACCGGCTTTGAGGAGGATAAGAATTTCCATGTTGTTTTGAATTCTGTCATAGCTGGACGCTATCATGTTACTGAGTATTTGGGATCAGCTGCATTTAGCAAAGCTATACAAGCTCATGACCTGCACACAGGCATGGATGTTTGTGTGAAAATCATTAAGAACAACAAGGATTTTTTCGATCAGAGCCTTGATGAGATAAAGCTTCTCAAATATGTCAACAAGCATGATCCTGGAGACAAGTACCACATTCTGCGTTTGTATGATTACTTTTATTATCGAGTAAGTATTGGTTATACTTTAACTTGTGATGTCAATGCTTTTATAACTTTGTGCAGTAATAATTTTTTTTTGCTGTCTATGTAATGGGTTTATTCATTATCCGTTGTGTTGTTTTTCCTCTTCTTTTTGCACCTCTGCCTTTACTGAATTGGGCTGAGGAGGTCTATAATAAGTAAACTCCCTGCTCTTGGCGTGTGGTCTGTAGTTGTGGCTGCTGAGACAACACATGGACTACACTTGTCCCGAAGTTTGTTAATTCCATTTTTCACAAGTGCCCAAACAGTCTATGGAGTTGTATACATTGTTAGGCTTATTTTATCATGAATGTCCCTCTCACCATGGTTCCAATAACATGTGTTGTACTTAGAATTGGACTATGATGTACAAAAGATCTGAGACATCTTCTAACCAATCAATATATTTCTACTAATGGGCTCATTTTTGAGAGGCCAATAGTTCCAAGCAAAATACTTTTTGTTATTTCTGTTCCAAGCGGAGCCTAGCATGTTTTTCATAATACATTTTTTTCTCCATGACAAGAATATATTTTTGAAGCTCATATCCTATGTAGGAATTGTTCACTGTGGTCCTTTTTGGCTGACCCTATGCACAATGACTCTGCAGTCCATGCTGAATTGATTAATGGCTGATCTTTCTTTATGATGCAGGAGCATTTGCTAATAGTATGTGAGCTTCTTAAGGCAAACTTGTATGAGTTCCATAAATTTAATAGAGAGTCAGGAGGGGAGGTCTACTTCACAATGCCAAGGTTGCAGGTTTGTTGGATGCCATTTTCACTCTGAAAGCCTCTTTTTATTTTCAGTTTCATTTGGTTTTTTTTTTTTCTGTTTTCTAATCTATTGAAATAATTCTGTGCAGTCTATTACTATTCAGTGTCTGGAAGCTCTTCAGTTCTTGCATGATCTTGGACTTATACATTGTGATTTGAAGCCTGAAAACATTTTAGTGAAAAGTTACAGTAGATGCGAGGTGAAGGTCATTGATCTTGGGAGTAGCTGTTTTGAGACTGATCATCTCTGCTCCTATGTGCAATCCAGGTCTTACCGCGCCCCAGAGGTTATCCTTGGACTTCCATATGATAAAAAGATAGACATATGGTCACTTGGCTGCATCTTGGCAGAACTTTGTACTGGAAATGTAAGTTTTTTCCTTCCAGAAATATTAATTACTAATTCTTCCATATATTGCACATTTCTTTAGGGTCAATGCATTAATTCATTCTATTTTGAGTTTTGAGTCTAACAGCCTGTGACACAGTTTCTGGTATTTGATGTGATGTCAAGCCAGTCTTGTTGGTTCCTGTGAGTGATACTACACTGGCAATGAATTCATTTGTGTTTACTTGCATTTTGTTGGTTTTTATATATTTTTCAGCCACGACTAATTTCAGTATATGCATCATCTTCCATTTGCCTGTGTAATTTTATCCAGTCTGTTAAAGTCGATTATACTTTGGTCACTCTGCATTTATTTACATAGGTTATTTATTGTAGTACTTGGAACCAATTGATTATGAATGAAATTTGCCTCATGCAGGTCCTCTTCCAAAATGATTCCCCTGCAACATTACTTGCACGGGTTATTGGAATCATTGGCTCCATAGATCAAGGCATGCTTGCCAAAGGACGGGATACGTACAAATATTTTACTAAAAATCACATGCTCTATGAACGTAACCAGGTAAAATATTTGCTGGTTTTCATAGTCTTTATTTAAATGTAGTTGAATATGGTTGTACAGCAAACATTCGTGTCACTTAAATGAATTGAAAATTAAAAAAAAAAATGTGAGGTGTACATCACACACGTCAATGTCAATAGTGAATGTTCTTACAGGACTTGTTAATGATTTTGTAGTAATAACCAGTGCATCTACATGTGATCATCCAGTTGCTACGGGCACACTGGATTCATCTGTTTATTTGGTTAATGAATTGTTCACCAGGCATAACGTTCTCATGTCTGTCCTGTATCAATACAGGTTACCCAAGGTGAAAAGATTTTTGCTGTGAATGTTTTTAAGATATCTTTTTTGTTCTGAATCTGTGGAAGTTTCTGGAAAGTGGTTCATTCATCTGTAACTGACCTGGTGTCGGATTCCTATAACTATTTTATCTGCCTACTCTGGCAGTCTATTAAGAATATTCTGAAAATGTATTGTGTTTAGGGAAACAGTTCACATAATAGCTTTATGCAAGTATCTACCATTTGCCATTTAAATTGAAGGACAATTATTATGATAGCATCCGGTTTTTGTTTCTTTACAATGCCCATTTAACAAAATTTGCATTCCGTACATAATGTTAACGCATCATTATTCAAATATTTTCCTTTATAAGGCAGTTTCGTTTGTTCATGTATTCTTATGTTATGTCATACTGAATATGACACAAGCATTTAGCAATGAAGTTCTTAGTGCATCTCCTGACTACTTAAAATTGTGTTGGCATAATCTTTAAATGCTGGTTGTATGCTTGCTTACATACAACTAAATGGTGCATTTTTGCTCTTCAATTCTCCAGGAAACCAACAGACTTGAATACTTGATACCAAAGAAGACATCCTTACGGCACCGATTGCCAATGGGGGACCAGGGCTTCATTGACTTTGTTGCTCATTTGCTTGAAGTAAATCCTAAGAAGCGTCCTTCTGCATCTGAGGCTCTGAAGCACCCATGGCTATCGTACCCTTATGAACCAATATCTGCTTGAAGCACCTGAAGATTCTCTTACTCAAAGACATTTTGCAGGTGCCCCCATTGTTCGGGTTTCGGGTGTCTGGTTGGAAGGGAAGGAGCTGCATTTGATTACTAACTCAAATCTGTTATTTAAAGTGATCTTCGAAGAAGTTGTTGGGCCTTCACATGCCTGCACAATGCATTGAAAAGGTGTGTTTGGTGTTGCTGATAGAATTTTCTTCCTTCTCCTTACCAAGTTGTATTTCAATTTACCATAATTGAGAATGTAATTTTGCACGTACCGTGTATTCTTAGGGTTTCCTTGATCTATCGCATTGTTTGACCCAGCGTTAGAGGAAATCTTACAGTCTTGTTGTACATGATGTGTGATAATTCTTTTAGGTTATTTAGTAATAGCTTGTGAAATAGCTGCTTATCCAATTTTGATTTTGGCTTATCACACATATGCTGCACGCTATCAAGTTTGGTGCTAGCCCAGTGAGAAATTGAAAATGTTTCAAGCGATTTCTAACTTGCTGAATTTTGCAGTTACTTCCTTTTTTTGCTTATCAACTGTGCTGTTTGACGCACTTCCCACTTTGGTGGCATTATCATTGCTCCTCATTGGAGCTTTTTGGTTAACTGTAATTATATTTATATCGACTTAGTTGCCCTAATGTTTGCAATGTTGTTGGTAACTTTACCTTTATATTGTCCATTTTATTTGAAAAATCTTGAACAGAAAGTTTTGTATCTTGCTCACATGGTTGGGAGTCGTTCGGCATTGTTTTATTTTCATGTATTATTTAAAAATTAAAAGAATATATTGTGATTGTTGCCCTACAGCGGTTATTTGGTTGCAAATATTATAAAAATGGAGAATTAACACTTTATCTATTGTGAGATTTAAGAAATTTATATTTAAATGGTGAGTTTAGAAAAATTTATACATGCCTCTTTCGAATTATTAGTCAATGGTTAGAAAATCATTAAGAGTAAAAGTATTTTATGATATTTTATTAATTTAATTATTTTATTTATTACATAATTAATGTACATAATTTTTTTTATAAAATTGAGATTTTGAAATAAATATTATTGAAAATAAAATATTCATATAAGAAATATATCAATGAAATAATATAACTTATATAGTAGAATTTATTTGTTTAGTACTATTATTTATTATAATTATAATTTTTTAAAATTAATAATAAATTTAAAATCATATTTTTTCAATGTCTGTACATCAAATTAATAAAAATAATAAAAAATATAATTTCATTAAGTTAATGTATAGGTGTACCAATTTCTTTTCTCAAAGAATTCTAAATATGAAAAATAAATTTAGAATATGAAAAATAAGTTAATTTATATTACGTAAAATAATATTACCGTGTTATATAAAATTGATTGATTTTTAAAATTATTGTCTGATAAATAGAAAATGCTCAAGTATGTTTAAGGACATCTAAATATAGAATAACTTAAATATTTTAATCTTTTTGTAAAAATTGGATGATCAACAAATTATTGAGGAGGAATATATATAATTTTTTTTAAATCTCATTAGAGGAATGTGTTAATTCTTCTTAAAAAAATTAAGTTGTGAATTTAGTGTGAAAGGAAGAGATTGATATTATTTTTATCTTTTGAATTTTTGTTATTATTTTTTATTTGTTTTTAGAATTCAAAAAATGTTGATTTGTAAAATAGTCTAATACTAAAAAAAGTAGGGAATATGCGTTTGATAAAATGTTTAAAGTGAAGAATGTGAGAGATAGAGAACATAAAACTGTCAAAAATATGTTTTTTTTTTCATAATAATACACCTCACTGAATGAATTTTGCCCCGTGTTCAATTTTACAAAATAAAAAAATAGTTTAAAAACTAATATCAAACAAACTTATCCGTTTTCAAAAAAGAAACACACTTATTTTTCAGTATTATTTTAATAATTTATTGTTTATAAATGTTTTAGTATGTTTTAATGAAATATTACTTGGTTTAATCATAATTTTTTATTTTGAAATAGCCCCAAAGAATTTGGGGGTTTAAAATTACATCTTATGGACTCAAGAATGAAAAGTTAATAAATAAAAATATAGATTAAGAGGGTAAAATGCTCACATTTCAAAATTAGAGAAGTATATATGAATAAAAAATTTATCCGGCTCTCTATTATTAAAAAAAGAGGGTTTTGTATACAAGATATTTGAGATTTAGATGTTTCCAGAGTAAATTGCATTTTTTTTTTTTTTTTGGAAGGAAGGGTGTTTCTACGAAAAAATAGGTTTAATCAAGAGTTTATTTGATTTGCAAAAGCATTTCCTCAAAATAAAAACCGGGAAAACGAATTAAGCCGAACAAGTAAGCAACATTTATTTCTAGATTTCGTACAGTTTCCCGGAATTTGAACTGCAAATTCATTTCATTCTGTAAATGGAGGAGCAGAGATCAGCGGTAGCAGCAGCAGCTGAAGAACAGGAAGAAGAAGAGAAACCGAGGCCTTCTCTTTTCCCTCTCTTTCCAGCTGCTAACACTTCAATATCACAACCAACTCCTCCCCCTCTCAGTAATCAGTGGCTCTGCAACAACAGTTTCACTACCGACATCTCCGTCATAAACGACGCCGTCTTAGCCACATCAGCTGCGTACGAAGACAGCTACCGAGATGAAGAAGAGAAGGAGGATCAACCGCAACTGTCTCCTTCGCCTCGTTATGAGTTGCTAGAAGAAGAGTCGGATGAGGAGAAAGGAAGCAAGAGGAAAGAGAAGAAGAAGAGAAAGAGATCGAAAGAGAGAGGAGAGAAATGCGATGCTTTCGTCTCGACGAAATCTAAGGATTATTACTTCGACTCTCATGGAGACCGCGATAATTTGGTCTACGGTCGCATTTACAGGTAATTGAAAAGAACCGTTTTGATGTTATTTCGAAATTTATAATTCTGTGAAAGTATTATCTAGGTTTCATTCAGAAGGATTTTGATCTTTACTGGTAGTTAAAACGAATATTGCTGGTGAAATTTATAATTGTTTTGTCTTATTGTGATGATGCAGAATGGATGTTCCGCGGTATAAAGTTTATAATCCTGAAAAATTATCTAGGTTTTATTCAGAGGGATTTCGTAGGTTGACTAAGAGAGATTCAGCATTGGATAGAGATTATGATGATGATGAAATGGACAGTAAAGTGAAATCCGGTGGTCGGTATTGGTCTGCAAAGTATGCTGCTTTTGAACGCCATAAAAATTTTAAACGTGTTCGTCTTATTGCACCGCCTAAGAGTTCTGCAGTTACTGTGTATGATGATGCTTTTATTCCTTTAGTAGAAAATGAAGTTTATCACGATGCTTTCAACAGTTCAGTTCTGGAAGAATCATGGGAAGATGAAGTGCTGCGTAAAACAAGGGAGTTTAACAAACAGATGAGAGAGCATCCTTATGATGTGAAAGGTTGGTTAGAGTTTGCAGAGTTTCAAGACATGGTTGGGAGTAAGGAATCAAAGAAAGGGGTTCGCATGCAGATTCTTGAAAAGAAGATTAGTATTCTGGAGAAGGCAGTTGAGCTTAACCCGGATAATGAAGAACTGTTGCTTTCTCTTATGAAAGCTTATCAAAGTAGAGACAGTACTGATGTATTAACTGGTAGATGGGAGAAAGTACTCATGCAGCATTCAGGGAGCTACAAGTTGTGGAGAGAATTTCTACGTGTTGTTCAAGGGGAGTTCTCGAGATTTAAGGTGTCAGACATGAGAAAAATGTATGCACATGCAATCCAGGCTCTATCTGCTGCATGCAGCAAGCAGTTTAGGCAGGTTCTTAAGTTATTATATTGAAAACTTTCTTGTTCTTGCTATGTGATTTTCATTCTTTTTTTTCTCTTAAATTTAACTATAGAGCTATGTATTTGATTAGTGGATGTTGGTGCCCTGAAACATGTAATTTTTTATGCTAATGCTCTGAAAAATACGTGCTGTTAACAAATTGGCAAGCATCTCTTGAATATACTTTTATGGTGCTATATATTTTACTAGTGGATTAAATGTTATATTTAGTATATTCGGCCATTTGGAACAAGCAGGAAAGAAATGAGGAAAAAGATCCTTCTTGCATGCATTGTACTGCTTAATTAATAAAATTTGATAGTGATTTTCTTACAACACGGAGTTTCTCGGTAGTTGTAGAGTTATATTCTAAAACTGTCTTACTTTTTCACTCTGGCTTAGAATATTAGTGGTTTTTGTTAGTTTTGTGTTGTGTGTTTAGTTAGGTTATTATGTTTGGCTAATGGCTATGTTTAATGGTTCAAAGGGTCTTAAGTATTAGTTTTGTTTCGACGAGAACCTCTAATTGCAGTTTCAGGGATCTGTGATTGTCGATAATAGTTGCCTTTGGTTTTTAAGTCCCTTGAAGAACTTTAGAATTTGCTTAATTTCAATCTCCTTTCTTTATCAATATTGAAGTATGCTTCTCTGTTATGGCTCCCTCAACTGCAACTCATTTATTACATGTTTGTGTATGTGCCATTTTTTGAGCATCATTACTGATCTTGGGTGCTTTTGTTAATCAGGTAACTGCACATAATTTCTAGAGAAAATCATTACATGGCTTTGTCTTAGGGAATGTGCATAGACTTCTTTGTTTTGATTTTTTTTTTGTTTGGCTGTATATGCTTGTATATCTTGTTGTGTTTCTGTTCTTCCTTTTCTATATCTAGTTCTCTTTATATTATGAGTTTTTTATGTTGGCCATATGTTTTCTTATTTTGGGATCTTTCCTTTGGCTTTCTGATGCAGGTTAACCAAACTATCAAGCCTCCTCCAGATCCTGCTATTGTTCAAGTGGAACTTAGTCTGGTTGATATATTTCTCAGCCTATGCAGGTTGGAGTGGCAGGCTGGTTACCAAGAGTTGGCCGCTTCTTTACTGCAGGCTGAAATCGAATTCAGTTCATTTTGCCCTTCTTTACTCCTAACTGAGCAGAGTAAACACAGACTTTTTGAGCACTTTTGGAATAGTGGTGGTGCAAGAGTTGGAGAAGAAGGGGCCCTTGGTTGGTCTAAGTGGTTAGAAAAAGAGGAGGAAAACAGGCAAAGGATTATGAAAGAGGAGGCTTCACGTGATGATGATGAAGGTGGTTGGACTGGTTGGTTAGAACCTGTATCTAAAACTAAGAAAGATGGTAAAAATCCAGAAGGTGTAGTCAATGATGATGTGGCTGCTGAGGACATTGAAGAGGAAATTGATAGTGAGGAAATAAAGCAGGAAGATGATACTGAAGCTTTGCTAAAACTTTTAGGCATTGACGTTGATGCTGGGGCCAATTTCGAAGTTAATGACACCTCAACCTGGACTAGGTGGGCAGAAGAAGAGTTGTCAAGAGACTGTGATCAATGGATGCCTGTTCACACAAAAGATGGTCTCTCCTTTCTTCTCATTCTTTTTCTTTGCTTCAACATGCTTGTGCTCTTTTCCATTTTTTTTTTTCCTGTACTTCTATGTGAGTCTTAGGTAGCAAAATTTTATTGGCAAATAAATATTGTTTTTTTTTTTTAATAAACAATTAGGCCCCCCACTCATATAGTTAACTGAATTTATCTGTGGAACAGCTGCGATCTCTCATAGTGATGCAACTGAGGATAGAGATGCAGATGAGCAGCTTTTGAGGGTTATAATGTATGAAGATGTCAGGGAATATCTCTTTTCTTTAAGGTCACAAGAGGCCCGTTTATCTCTACTATCCCAATTCATTGATTTCTTTGGTGGGAAAATATCTCAGGGGTAAGTTATTGTACATAGTATCCATTGAATCTTATTCGGTTATGCTTTTAAAATTTTGCATCATTAATATTTATTCATTTACTTTCTTTTTTCTTCTGAATGAGGTAGTATGATTTATAGTCCTACAACTTATAAGTTGCCTGAGTTCTCATAATCTTATTAATGATAACTGGACTGTATTTGCTTGGGCTTTGAGCATGAACTGCACAGATCTTTTAATCTTAAGGGGTTTGGTTGAGTGGTAAAGAACTCTTGGATTCAACCAAGAGTTCAGGGTTTAAAATCCCTTGAGGCCACCAACATGGGATATTTTATATCCCATGAATTTCTTCACTACCACCAAGGTTGTGGTCTTCTATTATTCCTTGTTTAGAACCTCAGTGAACGTAGAAAGGTTGAAAGGTTTCTGGATTTCGGAAAAAAAAGAAAAGGAAACTAGACATAATATGGATGAGGACTGAAAAAAGAATCATGAACCTTCTTGACATAATGTAGAACTGTCACAACTCATCATAGTGCATCTTTTTTGTGCCTTATAAATAAATAGTAGATACTTGGATACACTAATATATCTGTCTTGTTTGCATACTGTTATAAATGAATGTGTGATTTTCTATGCAAGTATTGACAACTTTTTCATCCATTCTTTTTCCTCTGCTTCCAGTATTTGTACAAACAGTTCAAGCTGGAATGAAAACCTCCTGACCCTAGACGCATTGCCTGATTTCTTGTCAGAAAGTTTGAGAAAGATTGATAATGATCTAGCCAAGACAGACAGCGCTACAAGTGGTTTTAGTCTGGATATCTTTTTGGGCAGCACCAATGACACCTCTAGGAGGACTGAGATGATGAAATTTCTTCGCAATGCTATCTTACTGTGTTTAACTGTTTTTCCACGTAATTATATCCTGGAAGAAGCTGCTCTTGTTGCTGAGGAGCTTTCCATTACTAAAATGAATTCCTCTAGATGTTCAGTTACCCCATGTCGAGCTCTGGCAAAGGGCCTACTGAAAAGTGATCGACAGGTATTATTTTCGGAAATTAACTAGTTTAAGGGATTTTATGCTAATAAAAAATAGTTAGAGTTGTCATATTCTTTTTGCAAATTGAACATCATGTGCAAGTGTGCTTAGGGACTATCAAATGTGACTAAATGTCTAATTTTATTTTCTGAGTCAAGTTGTAACTATTGTTGGATGTAGTTTTATCCCTAAATAATTGGTTTCAGGAAACTTGAACTCCTTGCAGTCTTTCAGCTACAGCATGAAACTTCTTTGCATTTCCTATGTATGGCTTTTCAGCATGCTTCTTGTGAATCATTAGGCAGAACTATTAAATTATGTGCTGTAGTTCCTCGCTGTCATTGAATGTGTTTAGGAGTAAGAGTGATGCTTGAATGACTAAATCACATGAATTTAAAAAGGATTTATAATTGATATCCCTGATGGAATTAAATGCTTCTGGTGGTATTTTGCCTAAATAAGAGGGCAAGAAAAACTGATGTTCAGTGCAAAATATGATTTCCATCCTTCCTGCCTGGTGGTTAGTCAAAAAGATAGAGGGAAAAAAAAAATAAATAAAGGGATACATTTTGTTCAATGTTGTTCTCCACACAACTTTTCAGGGGGCAGTAAATTACAAGATCTTAATTTATATTTTGATAATAAATGTTTGGTGTAATCAACAACGCAAATAAGCTTGGGATCCTAGGTGAGATGGCTGCTTATGTCAATTCATTTTTGTGTTAATTTAAGGCAGTAAGAATAATAAATGAAGATGCACTTTTGAAAAGATTCTACTGTTTAGATGGTCTAATATCGATTTCTATGTAGATTTTGTTTTTTGTTTGTGTTTTGACTAGGGAGGCAAGTCAAAGTGAGGCGCTGAACTATAATTGAAGGTGCACTTTGAAAAGATTATAGTACTTTAGATGCTTTAGGAGAGAATGTTATTACTATTTGCTGCTGTAGACTTGTATTTTGTTCTGTTTTAGGTACTGCTGGTAATATTATTTCCGCATTGTATTATCATACCTGATTTTGTAATTTTGATATTTTTGTTTTTTAGGATGTATTGCTTTGTGGAGTTTATGCACGAAGAGAGGCTTTTTTTGGGAATATTGATCATGCAAGAAGAGTGTTTGACATGGCATTGTCATCTATTGAAGGGCTTGCACCGGTAAATTCTGATGTTTTATTGGATGTCTTATAGATATGTTATAGATTCTGAAGTTTGCTTGTGCTAAAGAATGAAAGTATAATTCAGGTTGTTTTTGTGTTGCTGTCCTTTGCAGAACAAGTTTTAGTTCAAGGACCAAGTTCCTGTCTAGATTGCTTTATTTGTTGAACACCAAATGGCATGCTATGTAGTCCTAAAATGCAATTTTATCCATTAGTTTATCTGCATTCTTCATTACAGTTATTGTTTGTGGCATTATGGATTGGCTAATATTTGTTTTGAAGTATGCATCTCACATAATAATTGGCAAGGTGATCTTAAATAACAATGCAGAATTGAATGTGCATTGGTTGCTATTGTTTAAGAATTATTTGATAGTTGAAAGGCTGCAACCATCACCTGACCATTAGAACTTGGACTGCCTACCTAATTTGAATCACATTTTATAACTGCACCTGTTGGTAATACTGAAAAGACATGGCATCTAAATAACTGGATCTGTTGTCCTGGAATAACTGCATAGATTTTTTCTTAATAACTGATCCTTGATTGGTAACCCGTTCTTGTCTGTTCCATAGAAAGTCATGGGTCTTATGCAATCACCTGTAATTATTTCAATGTTTTCATTTTTCTTGTATTTTTCACTTTTTATTTATCTCTATGTAAAGGATGGAAAGGGCTATTGAGTTAAATGAATAATAATTTCCAGTGTTAGAGGCTTCTTGTTTTGCATTTGATTTATATCCCTAAACAGATATATTGGTTAGCAATAAGTGTGGTAGAAGATAGATAAATTTACATTAGTATTTTCCTAATTGGATTTTTTCTTTTATTGCTGAAAATTCACTCCAATATATTGTAAATTTATTGGTCACTGTTTTTCATTTTAACACTGTCGTAATTTGGTGTTATCTCTCTGTGTACAGCTATGTATGTTTGCAAAGTTGAGATTTTATCCAAGTTTATATGTGCTTAGATAATAAGAAGCTAGTATTCTATTAACTATTTCTCACTTGAACAGGATCTAAAGTCTAATGCTCCTCTTTTATACTTATGGTATGCTGAGGTGGAGCTTGCCAACAACTCTGGGAGTGATCCAGAATCATTGTTTCGTGCAATACATATTCTATCTTGTTTAGGAAGTGGTTCAACTTATAGTCCATTTATATGTCAACCATCAAGTTTGCAACTACTGAGAGCACGCCAAGGGTATATGGAAAGAATAAAAGCTGTACGATCAGCATGGTTGCGCGGTGCTGTAAATGATCAATCTATTGCTCTCATCTGTTCGGCGGCTTTGTTTGAAGAATTGACCAATGGATGGACTGCAGGCATTGAAGTTCTACATGAGGCTTTTACCATGGTCCTTCCAGGTAATTCAGCCTTACTGTTTTTTTTTCATTTCATCATTGTTCACCAACCTATAAAATGTAGCTAATAATTATAAACTCACACACAAGGGGACAAATGTTTATGTATATATATGTCTGTTTGTGTGGGAACATGTGCATGGATGTATGCTTGCATATAATGACTCTCAAAAACACTGATGTTGCCTGGTGATTTGCATATGGTGCAGGGACCTCTAGTTAAACGTTCAGCTAGCGGTTTGAGAAATGCCACTAACTTTTAGTGTATTGATTTGACCTGAAAAAAGTCATTGAACTCTGCAGAACTGTTAATAGTTTTGATGGTTCACTGGTTGAAGTGGCAGTTTGAGTTGCCCAAAATCACACCATATAGTAATAGGATTTGTGTGATGGGCATATAGGCATGTTCTAGGCACTTTCTTTTAAGAATGAGCTTGGTATTCAAGGGAACTGTTTCTTTCTTGGATATTATACCCACATCCAATGGGAAAAACTCTTTCATCATCTAGCTTAAATATTTAATTAGCTTTGAAGCTCTTTTGACATTATATATTTGCTATAATTTTTCTTTATAACTATTATATTTATTCCGTTTGCATATTTTTTTTGTTTCAGCAGTTTTTGTAGTTTACTTTGTGCAATCAGCAATTTTCTAGTTTAGATGTCTTATATTTTTGTTACAACTAATTTGATATTTGTAATCTGCAGAAAGAAGAAGCTACAGTTATCAACTTGAATTTTTGTTTAACTTTAATGTGAGGTTGCTTTGGAGACATCATAAGCAATTAAGTCTATCCAAAGTTTGGGAGACCATTTTGCATGGACTCGAGATATATCCTTACAGTCCAGAACTTTTTAATACTTTGGTGGAGATGAGCAATCTCTACACTACACCCAATAAGTTGCGATGGATATTTGATCTCTATTGTCACAAGTAAGTTGATCAATCTTTTTATTGCCAAATTTGAGAGAGATTGAGAATTACTGTGAACTGTCATCGCACATCTGCCATTCAGCTGTTACTGACGATTTTGAAATTTGATTGTCAGTCTCTTTGCTTATACACATATCTTTGATATATGCAATTTCTAATTAGAACTTGTATGTTTATCTAATGACTAATTATATTTTATCTTCTGAACTTTTGTGTCTTTACAAGTGTGTAATTATTATATCCAACTACCTGCTTTAGTAGTATTTTGGTTTGAAATGTCTGTTTGTAGTATCTTTCTTTTTTTATTCAAGAAAATTGTCAACCTGTTTTCTGATTGTCTGTTAGTGTGCTACTTGGCCACTTTAGCTTATCTTTTCATTGACAATTTTTTCAGTACTGTCAAAATAAATAAAAATATGCCTGTTTGTTGTGCATGCTATTCAAATTGTAATTCTTCTTTTGCAATTGACTGTTTAGTTCAAACCAAATCATTATTTCTTTTCCCTTATGACAAACATGTATTTGTATGACTGATCAATCACTTAGAGATTTTCATTAATTATGCATTTTGTGCTTTCATTTTATATCATAAATCTTCAACAATTTGATCTTTTCGCAGATCATTTTTTTGGTTTTACCATGAAATGTCTTTTATCATGATTATGATTCTCCTTCAGAATATTTTTAGGTACTCCATTCATATGTTTGTTTGTGTTGATAATGTTTTTTTTTCCCCAAGAAAACCATCCGTAGTTGTTTGGCTTTTTGCATTGGCTTTTGAATTGAGCCGAGGAGGCCCACAGCACAGAATCCGTGGATTGTTTGAAAGGGCACTAGCAAATGATAAAGTGCATTGCTCTGTTTTACTCTGGCGTTGGTATATTGCATATGAGGTTTATATTGCTTGCAGTCCGTCTACAGCTAGGCGAATCTTTTTCCGAGCTATTCATGCCTGCCCATGGTAAGATCTTGCACCCTTGAGGAGGTTTCAAAATGTGGACTGTTTCCTGTTTTTGAACTGTATCTTGACTTATATGTTGAACCAAGTAGATTTACATCTAGCCAGTTAGGTTTCCGTACACAATAAACATAGAATGTTACATTTTTCATCAATATTCTGTTGCCTGCATTGGTCAACGATTGTGTTCAACCAGTTAGATCTTGGACCATAGCTTTTAATTGATGCAAAAAAAATATTAAATTGAAATTTTCTACCCTTGTCAATCAAGATTTGTGTTAATTGTTATCTTTTGTTTATTTAAAACAGAGTTCTTAAAATTTCCCTTTATGCACATTTTCAGAATGCTTCATTAGTGCAAGAATTTCTATAAAAAGAAAAAAATCATATTCAACATGTAAATTCCTATGAAAATCTAAAATTTTAAAACTTCATTGTGACGCGGTAAGTATGTACTGTTAGATTATATATCAATTAGTTACAAGCAATATTAGTTGGGCACATACTTATTATCCTTCTCCATTTGAAGTTTTGGGATGCAAATTGCTTGTTTTCTTGTTCCAAGTCCTTACGATCAATATATTCTGCAGGTCAAAAAAGCTATGGCTTGATGGTTTTCTCAAACTGAACTCCATCCTAACTGCGAAAGAGCTGTCAGATCTCCAAGAAGTTATGCGAGATAAGGAACTGAATTTGAGGACGGATATATATGAAATTCTTTTGCAAGATGCATAGATGATCCAAAATGTGACAAAAATGGGCAGTTGAAGAATCTCTGGGTTCAGACTGGGGACCAATGAATGTATATCAGTAAATGCTCTGGTTTTTGGATTAATAACAATGACCTCCTGAAGCTGATATAAAGTACATAAAACCTCTTGATATTGCATGGGTGTCTCCTGGTGTTAAAGCCAATCTGCAAGCATTCTTTAAGCACATAAGCAAAGGAGAATGTGAAAAAGCTATGTTTAAGGTACTCTGCTGGCTCATGTATTGTTTGCAGCAGACCTTCAATGTTCATCAACTGAATCTCCTTTGGTTTTGGATGTATTGTGGATGCTTTGTTCTTAGATCTTTTCTTTAAAGTCAAAATCGTTTTAGTTTTTGTTAGCTTTACTCTTGGACATAGTAGTCAACTGCATCAATCTTGATTCTCGGTTCTGGCTCCAATGTCATACCATGATAGTAAAAAGAGTCGGCATACAAATATTTGTCTTTAGTCCTTTAGGGGCATTAGAATATAGAAACATAACTTCATTGACTCTTTAATCATATTCAAAACAAAGAACAATTTGTTTCAACAATTCAATCACAAGCAACAGTTATGCAAAAGAATTTAAATTCAATATCTCCATGCAAAACCCAAAGACAATTTCGATTTCCCAAAGTTTCAGACCCTTCATATAATTCTCGATTTCCATTGCCTTTACTGTTTATTTTGGCCTGTTGCTGACTGAACCTGGGAAGATCACACAATGACTGCTATACATAGAAGACAATGCAAAATGATTAAAATTTCCTGGATAGCACAGAAAGCACTAAAGCGAATCCCAGAACTATTGCTAGCTTGTTAATGCACTTGCTATGTCCTGAAAAATTTGGGGACACGGTTTGAAATGGGAATGGGGTTACGTCAGTTTCAGTTGATGAAGATGTTGGTGGTGGCTTATTTCGAAATGGAAATGGGCTTGGTGGTGTGCCAGTCTTAGTTGATGTTGGTGTCGGCGGAGCCACTGGAGGTGGTGGTGGACTAGGAGGAGGACAAGACATTCCGTCTAGACAATTGTCGGTTACCCTGTCAAAAACAAACGAAAGAAAAATTAATTAAATGTCTATTCATATTGTTGTAAATTGATAAAAAGCAATAGGTAAGTCTAAAATTAGTCTCTTGGTGTTATACACAAGTTTTAGGATTGAATATTGTTGATAATAGAACCGAGGTCGGGTTTGGTTTATGATATTAATACTAAATTATTTTTTAGAAAAGCACATAGAAAGAGACCCGAAAGTGTGCTTTTCAATCTAGCTGACTAATAAAGCTATAGCTAGGGCCATTAGTTATGTGACTTACACTAATTTCAATTTCTTATTACTTGACAGCGAGGTTGGTATGGTTCCATTGAATCTGTTATTTCCCAAATTCCTGCAAAGAGAAAAGAGGAATAAATATCACATTAATTTTAAAAGAAACATCAGCTTGTGTTATTGTATGTCTCTGTGTATTGAGTGTGGTGCCTTGGGAAAAGCTTACAATAGTGTTAAATTCGAAAAAGTTCCAAGAAAATCTGGAATACTTCCACTTAAACCGTTGCTACTCAGATCACTGCATTCATCGGAAGGAAACAGAAAAATCAAATCACCTCCAAGGTTTTATTAGATGGGTATAAATATATATGTATCATGTTTTTTATTAGACGAGTATACAAATATACATAAAGGAAAGTGTACTCACATTGTTTGAAGGGCATCCATGGAACTGAAATCTGGAAGAGAGCCAGATAGAGCATAGCCACTGAGATTTCTGTTTGTTGTTTTTGTTTTCAGAAACAAATGCGAGTTTGTTAATATGCTATAAATATTTCATTGAACATAATAGGAAATGAAATATCGTTAGATATGAATGATTATACGTTTATAGCTTACAGGGCTGTTACACGAGGCATGGGGTCAGTGCTACATTCAATCCAATCCCATGAATATGGATGTGGAAGACAAGGGTCACCACCCCATCCTTGTAGCACCTCAAAGCCACTTTGCAGCGCAGCCAAACCTCCCACTGAATCACCATAAGCAAATCAAAATGAAAATTGAGGGTAAAAATCAAATTGATAGATATTAAGTTTACAGAAAGTGAAATTACCATCTTTGCTGTTAGTTCCATTGGTTAGTGGATCGCTAACAGTATAAACTTCCATGGCATTGAGGAGAGGAGGAAGTGTGGAATCGGAGGTCGCCTGAAGAGTGAATGAATTGCTAGAGGAAGCAATTCTGTTAGTAACATATACTTCAGAAGCACCTCCAAAAGGTGGGATAATGGGATCTGAAATAGGAATGTCGTCAATGCAAAGCTGAAAGGATCTTTTCTGTGTAGGAGTTGGGGGAAGCACTTCTGAGAAGTAGGTGGCAATATAAATAGGAGCCGGCTTTTTTGGAAGTTCAGTAAATAGTAGTATTATGTGAGAAGTGCTTTTGGAGACAACGGCATTTTTTAGCACAGCTGGTGGAGGAATATTATCTGTTGTAACATTAATTGTTGATGCCTGGCTTGTGACTACATTTACTCCAAGCCCGTCTACTCCATCCCAAGTTCGATCATAAACATCGTTTGGATACCTATATTGCCACCTGATTTAAAAAATTAAAATAAAAACATAAGTGCAATAGATTAGATAATTTCTACTACCATCCCATAATTAATTAAGGAAGAAATCCATCTCTATTATTTTTACAAAATTGGAATCCAATCGAGACTTTCTGTCTGAAAGTGAGCTAATGAAATTACATAAAAACACCTTAATTTCAAGCATATATACGTTCAATAAAATAAACACCTACCTGATAAGAGTTTGGTTTGATCCGAAAGCAGATCTCTGAATCAAGCGCAAAGCAAGATTTGCAGCAACTTGACTGTACATCTTCGCCTCCAAACTCCTCACCTCCAACGCTGATATAAATGGCAGCAGCCCTGGATGCGTTTGCGCAGCACAAATGCTCGTAGAGTTTCCCGCCACCACATAAATTGTTTCGTAAGTATGCACTGTATAACTCGAATCTGTAGTGTTAACAGTCGTCCAAAAGTTCCCGTCGAACAGCAGATCAAAGACTGGCGGTGAGGATTTGTCGTCGTAGTCCGCGTAGTAAAAGCTCGCCCGCACCAGAATTCTCTCTCCGTCGTCAACTTTGATGGTGTAGCAGTTCTTCTTCCTCGTTGAGAAAACTCTCATTGTGGTCAACGGATAGGATGCCGAACTGTAGGTCAACGTTCTGGGTTCTCCGGTTTGAATGAAATCGTCGTCTCCGATCCAGTTTATTCCGTTTTCATCCTTGTAGGATTCGGAGGAGCCGCAGTCAATGCTTAAGAACACTGCATGCATGCAAATTAGCGAGCACAGTAAGAAACAAGATTCGTAAAACGTCGACCTATGAACACTCAAAAAGAAATTTTATTTCGACGTATAGAAGTGCTTATGCGATTGATAAGACACAAATTTGATACTGATAATATTTTGAACTATCATAGTACTAGAATTTAAATGATATAGCACAAAATGAAGAGTGATGGATTGATTTATGAATAAAGTATGATCACATAACAACTTCAACTAACAAATTACTCTGAATGTTTTAGGCCGATCGAACTCACACGATAAGATATAATATGAAACAATGAACAACTTCGTTTGGTTAATAAAAGCTAATTGATTAAGAAAGAAGCAGGAGAGCTAAATTGTTTATTACCACCAGCAGAAAGAGAGTGCTTAAAAGCCAATGAAGCAAGAAAAGCTACAAGAAGCAACTTAAAATAGGAAGCCATTTTTTGAGCTAAGAAAGTTGGAGATGCATGAAATTGCTCAGTTGAGTTGAGTTGAGTTACTTATTAGCCTTTCATTTATAAGACCAACTTATTGACTTTGTCCAAGTTTTTGTAGTTATTGTTAATGCCAGTTCATAATCACCAAGAAATTAGGGTTTCTCTAATTAAGTTCAGTCGGCGCCCTTTTGATCAGCTTGACTTTTGATTAAATAATCTCAAAATCACTTTTTTTTTTCTGCTTTCTTTGTTTGAAGTTTTTCCAAGTAAAACAGCCTGGTAAGATAAGAGCTTCCAATAGAAACAGACATAAATATATATATACATAACATGCATACATGTACGTATGTTTAAAGGGCTGGACTAGTCAACATACATATTTCTTTATTCAGACCAATAATAAGAATTCCAGAAAAAAGATAATTTTTTTGGGTGTATAATAATTCAGGATTTCTGTATAAAATTGTTGGCTCGTTCGAATGTGTGTTATAAAATTTTAGGGTCAATATGAATTATACTAAGTATGCTGCTGAAATTAAGCAAAATAAATAAATAAATAAGAAACATACGCTAATTACTTTGATCAAATAAAACATTCTACAAATTTCTTATGTTTCAAGAATTAGATCTCTTCGTACAGTTCATTTTCTTCTGTACATTTAGTTGACTTTGACTGTAGCTGCGTTCTAAAGATTATGTTTTTCTAATCATTAGAATAGTGTAAAATATAAATGATTGTTTGCTTTAAGGTTATCTAATTAAAGAGAATGAGGAAATTCTTTTGACTTTAAAATTTGTAATTAAGGATAGTCAACTACATACAACATAAAGAATTAATTCGGATTATTATTGAATACAATTAGCGGCAGGAATCGTGTTATCAATGATTAATTATATTATTAGTTATAATTAATTAATTAACTAACGTAAAAGTATATATGCCTTAATCATGACTTCGTGCAAGAATGTGGCAACCACATTTCATTTTATATATATATATATATATATATATATATATATATATATATATCCATTGAATTTTCTGTCTTCAAATATTTTCTATTATATATTTCTAAATGAAGTGCCAGAAACAAGAGAGAGAGAGAATTATATACAAGAATTAGTTTGTTTGCTTTTTTTCTTTTCTTTTTTAATTTTTCAAAAAAGTCATAAGAATAAGAATTACGCAGCGTTTATTTTTTCAATTTAAAATTTAAATATTACTAAAATTTGAATATGATTGATAATTTATTTTTATTTTAAATATTTGAATATAAATATTAAGTTATTTATTTTTAAAAAAAAATTAAAACTAATATACTAATATATATGTTCTAAAAAAATTTAAATTAATATATTAAATTATTAACATATATAATTATTAAATAATAAATTAAAAATATTATTAATCAATAAAATATTTAAATTATTTGACAAATTTAAGTTAAAAATTTTAACTTAATTATATTAAAATATTTTTAATAAATATTTATTAAAAAATAAATAACTTTTAAATATCTGAATAATTATATTCAAATTTCAGCTAAAAAAAAAACACAGGCTCTTAATCTGTTTTATTAATTTTTGCCGTTTTTAAACTTCCAATATTGCACACATAACAGTCTTCTTAAACTAATATCATTATTTTTTAGAAATGCCAATTTTCTCTAATAAGAGCTAGACCTACTATATTTTCTTTGTTATAAAAAATACTAAAAATTCTATAATCAATTCTTTAATAGTAAAGATTTACTTTTTAAGGACAAAATAGGTTATCAGTAATAGCTAATGTAGGAAGACAAAATTGTAACTTAACTATGATAAGTTAAAGTGGAATAGAGAAAAAATAGAAAAAACAATTATATTGACTGACAATAAGACCGCTACTGGTCATTGCTCACAACTGATGATCAATTCAAAATAAATTGTTATCGATGTTGTTAAACTCTGAATTTTTCGTTTTATATGATAATATATCTATTTTTAAGAAAAAAACGATGAAAAGAAATCGAAAGTAGTTAAAACAGTGATAATTATTTTATGTTTTCACTATGTTAACAGCAAGTGACAACACATCATACTATCATCAAAATTATAAAAGTCAATTTATTCTAACAATGATGACAATGTATTTAAAAATATGAACCTAAATCCTTAATTATTTTAGACTAAACCTTTTAAATTTTATTTCTTATGATCACAAAATCTCTCTAATATTTTAATTAATTTTAATATACTTTTTTCAATCATCTTATTAGAGGGTGGTTGATAGTACCTTTACCCTTTTTGAATGGAGGGTTGGTATTCAATTTTTTATAATTACACATAAGAATTAATTTCTTTTTTTTTTTGTTTTTTGTTTTTTTTTTTCTGTTTTTTAATTTCTTTTTTTTAAACAAACGAATAAAGGTGGATTTAATTCAAATTGAGTTATTCAAACGTGGATCCATGTTTTTGTGAATCATTAAAAGCCGTTACGAGTTAGTTGTAGGTGAGTTCGAATGCTCTAAAAAGCGTCAGAGGGGGTGTAGTGGATCTAGTAGCATTTAGCAGTGCGGTAGGTGACGTCGGAATAAGGTTTGAGTGGATTTAGAGTACTTTAAGGTGCGAGCTAAGGGTTAGGGGTAGGTAAGGGGGTACTCAGATTCATGTGGTGTGAATTTAGTATCATGCAGTTAGAATGGGATGTTATACAAAATGGACGTACAAAGTAAGCTGACGACACTAGCACAATCTTTTTGATGCGTCTAGTCTACCGCCTTTAAAGCCCAGAGATGACAAAAACCCATCACATTTTATTCCACTCTGCTGAAAGAAAATCAAACACAGCTGAAGGAGAACAGCTCCACTCAGAACCAGCGAGCGAGCGAACGAGAGGGAAGAGCAAAAATGGGGTTAGGGTTGTTAGCTTCAAGGGCGATGAGACCCCTTCGAAATTCACACTCCAGTGTCTTCCTCCGCACTATCGTTTCCAAACCGGAACTCCAATCGGCGGAATCTTCGGCAGCAGCGCAAGCTCCGCCCGAGCCGGATCTCCCTCCTCGAACCCCCGTGGGCGGGGCTCGGATCCACTTCCCCAACCCGGAAGATGCAATCGAGGTGTTTGTCGATGGCTATCCGGTGAAAATCCCAAAGGGAATGACGGTCCTTCAGGCGTGTGAGGTCGCTGGAGTTGATATTCCGAGGTTTTGCTACCATAGCAGACTTTCCATTGCCGGAAATTGCCGAATGTGTCTCGTCGAGGTCGAGAAGTCGCCAAAGCCTGTTGCTTCTTGCGCTATGCCTGCTCTTCCTGGTTTTCTTTCTCCTTATTCTCGATGCTTTCCGATTAGGGTTCTTTAAATTTTACTTAATATTTCGCATAATTGGACTAATTGGACTATTTTTTTTCTCGTTCAAGTTATCTAATATTTGCTCGCTAGGTTTTGTCTTTTTATTTGTTGAATTCATAATCTGCACCCTGGTTATGATTTTTTATTCTGTAGTTTGGTTCCGTTTTGATTATAGTTTTCTTTTGGGTTTTTTAATTCTATCTGTAAGTATGTTTGATTCATTTAAATCTTTTTCCTTCAGGAATGAAAATTAAAACCGACACGCCAGTGGCTAAGAAGGCACGAGAAGGAGTGATGGAGTTTCTGTTAATGAACCATCCTTTGGATTGTCCAATTTGTGATCAGGGTGGAGAATGTGATCTCCAAGATCAGTCGATGGCATTTGGGTCTGATCGTGGCCGGTTCACTGAAATGAAAAGATCTGTGGTTGATAAGAATCTTGGTCCACTGGTGAAGACTGTCATGACTCGGTGTATCCAGTGTACAAGGTAAGAATCTGGAAAATATTTAAGTTCATTCTCTTTCTTTGCAAACTTCTTTTAATGTGTTTATAGTGAGAAAAATTCATCTCAATCAGAAGGTGGGTATACATCTAAAATATTTTTTTGGGTGGCCAAATCACCTTGATGGATGGAGCTTTACTCAAAGTTTGTGTGGAGATGGTACTTAAAAATGTGAGCTGATCATGTTGTGTTACATAACACAGCTCTTTTAAATACTAATACTTAGCTATACATACTTTCATTAGAAAACAAATACTGCTACATATAGAGACATGCACATGTATCCGATTACCATATGGTGGACAGCGACTAGGATATTCCCCTAGCTATCAAGAGTTCACAAAATGAGGATGGTGCTGGGGATGAGACTGAAGGTTTACTGGTAGAATTTTCTACTTTTAAGTGCTATCATGAGTATCAATGACAAAGGAGTTTAGAGTAAACTAGGTATGTAACTTTGGTGGAGCTGGGGATTTACAAATAAAAGGTTTGAAAAACATGTAAAGAATGACCATCAATCAGCATCTCAATGATTTATCTACTAGTTAAAATATCAAAGAATTTAGTGATCAAGATCACTAATTCTTTCCAAAGAGTGGAAAGAAGACTAAGCATTGCAGTTTGCGTACGAAGAGCAGAATTCTTCCACCTCTTGTTAAGGTTATGTACAAAAATGAAAACCAGAATTAATAAAATTTCCAGGGGAAGAAGCAAAAAGATCATGCA
This sequence comes from Melia azedarach, assembly GCA_028052125.1. Classification (NCBI taxonomy): domain Eukaryota; kingdom Viridiplantae; phylum Streptophyta; class Magnoliopsida; order Sapindales; family Meliaceae; genus Melia; species Melia azedarach. Next base: position 13,903,689 of record CM051401.1, on the reverse strand, counting down.
TAGAATGGTTTTTTGCATGAGACAGGCACTCATGTCTAGGAAAATGACATGTGAAAGGAACATTGTTTCACCACGGGTCTACCAAACTTATCAATTATTCATATGTGATATTTTGATGGGTTTGGCTTCCAACAAGCACCTTAATGAGTTATACTTTTGATTTTAACATTTTTTGCTTTTTAGTTGTAGTTATGAAATTTCAGCAAACTGCTGATCCTTCATTTCCGGTGCAACAGGTGTGTGAGGTTTGCAACAGAGGTTGCTGGAGTTCAAGACCTTGGCATGTTAGGTCGTGGCAGTGGAGAGGAAATTGGAACTTATGTGGAAAAACTTATGACAAGCGAACTTTCTGGAAATGTGATAGATATCTGTCCAGTTGGAGCTCTTACTTCAAAACCTTTTGCATTCAAAGCAAGAAATTGGGAGTTAAAGGGAACAGAGACCATTGATGTTACTGATGCAGTTGGATCTAACATTCGAATTGATAGCAGGGGTCCAGAAGTTATGCGTATTGTACCGCGGTTGAATGAGGTAATTTCATTAACTGTTTTGCTTCCATTATTGTTTCTTCATTGTCTTCACCAAAAACATGGAAGTTCTTACCTTATGTATGCAAGTCTTGTACTGTCAAGAACTGTTATGTTATTGTTTTGACAATGCAAGGGTTGTGATCTCTCCTTAAGAAAAAAATAGACATAAGTAAATAGATTGGCTACTTTGCATTGTCACGTAACATGACTATGATCCATCAAGAATAAAAAATAATAATGATAGCAGGAATTTGATCAAAACCTGTCACTGACAAACAGTGTCTTCTTGTGCATTGATGGCTGTGAATTTTATCTGAAGAAGTATTCTGTTAATCAGATTATGGCATTTTGTATGAAGTGGGAAAGCTACTGTACATCAGTTATAAGTAATTTAGGTGGTAGTTGTCTATCTTGTGGTTTTAGTAAGGTGTGAACGATGCTTTCTACAAATATTTAGGCTTCGAAAAGTGGAATATGTGCCTCCTTTGCATCAGTTGATAGTCTTTGCTGAAAAAGTGGAAGGAAATGAGCTTTGTAATAAAATTCTCTGCTTTGTTATGTGGCACTTAGCTTGGCTTTTTGGATTTTAGCCTTACTAAGTGCCGTCTGTCACTAGGAGTAAAACCTAGTCTCGTGACAGTTGGTATTAAGGTTTGCCCCAAGATAAGATGGAGCAAGTAACTTATACGTTGAAGGCAAAGAAAAAAGAAATTGGAGAGGAAAATGTAGATATTGACAATGAGGCATCGATGAACAATTTTCCTCATGTGAAAAGTTAAAAAAATAAAAGAGAAGTTATTTCGATCAGTTGGTGTTGAGGGGGACATTTGTTATTATCACCCCCAAAATAATCTAGAATTTTCTGGGTTATTTGAATTCATAATCTTCTAGTTTAAGCTTTTGCATTCAAAGCAAATTCTAATATGACTAGCAGTAATTTAAATAGTGACCAACAATAATTTGAATAGAAATTGAAAAAGAAGAAAAATGGAAGGAACCAAAAAATTGGAAGAAAACACTGGAAGAAATAAGGTCGATGATTTTACTGATGACATCAAGTATAAAAAAGAGTCTATGCTTTGCCAAATAGATATAATTTGTGAAATAAAGTATGTGCACCCGTGTGATGAAAAAGAAAGAAGAAATAAAAGAAATATTAGTGTGTATGTGTGTGTATTGAGAGAATATATGAGTGAATCTATTTTTGAGTGTAAACACTTGTACCAAATTTTTTTATGAGTGATTGTCTTGTTTGTATAACACTTACACCATTCTTATGTTTAAGTGGTTCTATATTCTTTATTAAATTAAAGTGTCCAAATTTATTTTTTCTTCATAATTTAGTATCAAGATTCTGTGTTCAAACACCTGTCATGTATGATGCAGGTTTCTCACAATGTTATGTGAGTTTGAATCACATATTGCCAGCTATTGTTCTAGGAGAACACAACTTTTTAAATATAATGATGTTTTGTTTCACCTGTGAAACTTGAACTATCAAAAGTTTGTCCCTGCTACAAAGCACCAATGTTCAAACACAGGAACATTAGATTTGTTTCTAAATAGTTTTGATTGTGTTAATTTTGGCTTTCAATGTGCATTTCTCTTTCTTCTTTTTTCTGCCCTTGGTTTGCAAGGAAGAAATTCGATTTTTTTTGTTGGGTCATGTATCACGTATAGATGTATGTGTTAAATGTGGCACTTTATCTTGTTAGATGTGAACCTAAACCTATTAATATTCTTTCATGTTCGCCTTTTCTTTTCTTTTTGGAAAAACTTTTTGCCCGTTGCTTTTTTTTGTGATTGTGTACATAATTGAACATTGGATTTACACCGATCTCTTCTCAGCAATTTGTCCTTTAGGCGGTCCTGGAATGTTGAATATGTTTAATTGTGAGTGGTTTTAGAAATTAATTTCCCATAAGAAATGGTATGACTTCAATTTTGAAGCAAACTCAGGTTAGAGATCCAAAGAATGTTAAAATCCTGACTGATTGACTACTCAAATTAGGTATTTCCATGACTGCCTTGACGCAGTTGTGTGTCTATGGTATAGAGGATCATGATTACATGCTCTCTTGTAATCCTTTTCCTGTTTTTAAGAAAATTCAAGTTTCGTTCCTTGTAAGACAAAGTTATGTGCTCTCTTTTGGTGCCTGGAGCACTAGAATTATTTTTTCCTTTTAATTGACTGGCTTGAGCTGCAGTTCTGATTTTGTTCTCAGCTGGTGAATATTGGACTTAATTAGAGTATTTAACATTGTTACTTTATGTCTATGATTAATATGCCTGTTATAAAATGTGCTTGATAAATTATTTATGGTCTGTGTCACACTTAACTTTAAGAGGTTTAAAAAAAGAGAGAAAATTCGGTAGTCATGCTATAAGGATATCCATAGAGCACTAGAGGTGTAAGTTGAAAACATTTAGGTGCTTTTGTTTAGATTTGCACTTCTTTTAAGCATCTTTTGAATTTATGTTCTAAATCTCCCATTTATCTGATTTTAGCAATTTGTTTCAGGACATAAATGAAGAATGGATTTCGGACAAGACTCGTTTTTGTTACGATGGTTTGAAGAGGCAGAGGCTAAATGATCCGATGATTCGTGATGCTGATGGGCGCTTTAAGGCTGTGACCTGGAGAGATGCCTTAGCTGTGGTTGCTGAGGTTGCTCTTCAGGCTAAACCAGAAGAAATTGTTGGGATAGCTGGTCGGTTATCTGATGCAGAATCCATGATGGCACTAAAAGATCTATTAAACAGAATGGGTTCAAATAATGTATGGTGTGAAGGCACTGGCACGCAACCCAGTGCTGATTTACGATCAGGATATATAATGAATACTACCATCAGTGGTCTTGAGAAGGCTGATGTTTTCCTTTTGATTGGTACCCAGGTAATACTCATACATCATTTTTTTGTCAACCTGTAAATTTTGTGTTCAAATTTGATACTAATTATTCATATATTTCCATGTTTGTATTGACAGCCACGCGTAGAAGCTGCTATGGTAAATGCCAGAATTCGCAAGACAGTCCGAGCAAACAACGCTAAGGTGGCTTACATTGGCCCTGCCACAGATTTCAACTACGACCACCAGCATCTTGGCACTGGCCCAGAAACACTTACCGAACTTGCTGAGGGTCGACATCCATTTTGCTCTGCCATCTCAAATGCCAAAAACCCAGTCATAATTGTTGGTGCTGGGCTCTTTGAGAGGGAAGACAAGGATGCTATTTTTGCCACTGTTGAAGCAATTGCGAAAAAGCACAACGTTATCAGACCTGACTGGAATGGGCTCAATGTTTTGCTTCTCAATGCTGCTCAAGCTGCAGCCCTTGACCTCGGACTTGTGCCCGAGTCCACCAATAGCATCGAGTCTGCGAAGTTTGTGTATCTCATGGGTGCGGATGATGTGAACTTGGACAAGCTTCCAAATGATGCCTTCGTTGTTTATCAGGGCCACCATGGTGACCGTGGTGTGTATCGTGCCAATATAATTCTCCCTGCATCAGCATTTAGTGAGAAGGAAGGGACGTATGTAAACACAGAAGGTTGCACTCAACAAACGTTGCCTGCAGTCCCGACAGTGGGTGATGCCAGAGACGACTGGAAGATCATTCGTGCACTTTCTGAGGTGGCAGGTTTAACGTTACCATACGATTCAGTTGGAGGCATCAGAACGCGAATCAGGACGGTGGCACCAAACCTCTTGAACGTGGATGAAAGAGAGCCGGCAACTTTCGGGCCTTCGGTGAAACCTGAGGTCACTGGAAAAATGGATACGACACCATTCAAGAGTGCAGTTGAGAATTTCTATATGACTGATTCTATCACCAGGGCATCAAAGATTATGGCTCAGTGCAGTGCGATGCTACTGAAGAAGTGAGTGATTGGATTTTCATCACTCAAAATAATCAGGCAGATACACTTTTTTTTTGGTCTTCCCGCTGCATTCATATTTTTCTATTTTAAGCTGCTGCTCATTTGCCAAGCTTCTGGAACAATGGAAGTGTTTTCCAATAAAGTAAATTAGGCTTTGTTTACTCCCTTGTAAAATGTTCAACGATGTAAAAGCACTGTTTGCTTTTGTAAAACACTTTTTATATGATTTTGCTACATATTTTCTGTGCAGTTTGGCACAAACTCCTGACGTCCAGAGTGTACTCTCTCTTGATTCTGATAATGTGTGGGCTAAAAACATAACAAATTGTTTAATAAATTTCAAATGCTATGTAATTATCTATAACTTTTTTCTGAAAAATAAATTAATGGTTATTCTATCTTTTTTGTTTTTGGATAAATATATCAGTTGATCTCCATAATTTTCAAGAGTCAAGTCTTTTTTAATTCACTTCGTTAAGATGTTACATAAATTTAAATTCAAAGTTTTCTTCAATCGCAATGCAATTGAAATTACAATCTCAGTTCTTTCTTTTACAACCTCAATAAATCTAATCCATGGAATCAGTTAGTAGTAAGAAAGAGAACACAATATACTGTCATAAAATTTTTTTTGACACGTTTAACTTAAATTGGCTATCATGTGACTAAATTATAAAACAAAAAAGACAATTAAAATTCTAATCTACAAAGTCAAATAAGTATCAAATTAATTATGTGATTATTCAAAGAATCTGTTTGGCCTTGTTTTTATTTTATATAAATTAATCCTCACTGTTGTGGTGGCTGTATGGCACCGACGGTATCTACCTGGGTCTTGAAAATTCTAGGATATATTCAAACATGTTGAATTTGCTCAAGATCTTCCTTCAATCGAAAGGAAATCTAAAATTCAAATGCAGGGTTTTAGATTCCTTGCAAAAGTACAAATTTCAATGACTACGATAGATTAAGTAATTAATTACCATTCTACATAAAATAGTGTCATAATTAATAACAAACTTTTCTAATTAATGCTCAAAATTGAGTTGTTCTTTATTCAAGTTTTTTATACCGAACATTATTCTTAATTTTTTTTAATTTCTCTTATAAAATGAATTATTCTCTAATAATTTACTAAGAGTTTTGATTAATGTTGCTATAAAATGGCCTAAAAGTTTGCATTTAAGTTAGATAATACAAATCTTCACCAAGGATTTAGCTCGCCTTTGTATGGGTAGGTATCTCTAAGGTGGATAACATACACATTATGGGTAGATTGTAATAATCATAATATTAAAAAAAAGTTAGACTAATACATAGGATTGAACGGCATGTGACGAAGACCATTTGTATGATAAATATCATTAAAGTTGTGATATTGAAAATAAAAGTAAGACAAAAAGAATCAATAAAAGATCTATTTTTTCAATAGATTGTAAAAGTTGTAATAAAAAAGTTATAGTAAGACATACATATAAAAAATCTTTATTTTTTAATAATACATAGGATCAACCCGTACCGTACGTAATGAAAATTGTTTTGAATGATAAATAATCATTTAATTATACGATAAATACTAATGTTTGAATTAATTAAATTCATATAAGACAAAATACGTATGATATCTTCGTTAGAATACATAAACTTCCGTATTAAGTACATATTAAAATTTTTTTATTCTAAACATGTGATATAATAAGTATTGATATAGATAAATAATAATCTTAAAAATTATCACCAATTAAAGATATATAATATTAATAATAGTATATTAAGATGTCAAAAATGTAAATGTTAAATATGAAAGTTTTAAGACTTTTAAAGAGTTATGACTCAAGTAGGGATTAATTTTCAACTCAATTCCATAGATGACAAAATCTGCTTTTGCTTTTTTTGTTGTTGTACTTAAAATGGGAAAGAGAAAATGAAGCAAAACAGATTTGAAGTCTTCCTTAGACAGCTGCATACAAATTATATATAGATGGGTATATCTGCCAGAATCTACACAGACAGCTATACATATATATGTATAAATATAACATGAAAATCACCCCCAAGTGAACTAATAATTCATCCCAAAAAGGAGAACTTGATTTAAAATTGGTTGACTTGATTTAATATAAAATTTAATGTTTGAAACTCAATCTTTAAAAAAAGGTAATTAGAATTATTAAAAGAAGACAAAAAAGGAGAACCTCTGTGTAGTTAAAATAAACATGTGATCTTTCTAGTCGAGATCAAGACAATCAATATATAAATGTGTGTGTGTGTGTAAGCTTAATAACTCAATGTCATTACGAAAAGTCATAATAATTAGTTTAATAGAATGAAGAATTAAGAAATAATTAATTATATTGAAGTTAATGAAGCACAAGTTTAATTGTGAATTCGAATGAAAATGGAAGGGTGACAGATCATTATCGTGTATTGGGTGGTTACAAGTCCTGTCAAGATCATGTATAAGCTTTGGCGTTTGGGGATTTCATTTTCACAAATTACGTCAAACTTTGAAAAATGATCATTGATTCTATTATTATTATTATTATATCTCTAATTGTAGGTGGTGGCTAATTAAACTTCATTATTATTCAGACGGCCTTTCGGATAGTTGATTGCATCACTATTACCACTACTACAAATCCTTGACGCAACTCCAATTTATTTATCACTATACATATACATATACATATATATTTGCAGCAGGGAGATATATGATTGGTATAATTGCATTTAATTTCCAAATTTAATAAATGAATTTTACATTTTTCCTTAATTGTTGTTTGTACTAACTGAGAATTCTGAATTGGGGGGACAAAATAGTTGCTTTCATGCATTCATTTTTCATATTAAAAGAGTATACAAAAATTTCTAGGCAAGACAGAAGAGTATATGAGAATGGCTGTGTTTGTGTATATATGACTTATCATGCATATATATGTAACATAAGGATGAAAATTGTAGGCATTCATCTAATGGTGATTAACAATTCAACACACACACACACATACATAGTTAATTCAGAACTTCAATCTTAATCACAAGATGTTATAAAATCAAGTCCCATACATATAATTGTATTGTACTTTATAAGATAAGCAATATGACATGGTTATGATATAAAGTGCATACTATTATTCTTTTGCTTTTCTTATTAACTCTTTTGTTGTAATTTTTAATTTTTTTTTTATATATTATGATTATCATCTTTTTCCTATAATTTTCAATTTACCAAAATGTAATAAAAAAAATTAGAGAATAAAATAAAAAGTATTAGAAAAAGTAAATAAATATATGATACAACTAAATCATTTTAACTTGAAAATAAATTACCATAAAACTACTTTTGCATAATACTCAATACCCATATATAGTTATGTGCAAGTATTGTCAAATATATATATATATGGTCGCTACCACAAACCCTAAACTCACATGCAAAAACAATTCGGAAATGGCTTGAAATACAAATGTTCCGGATGATGATCTTTCATTTTGTGTATATGTTACACAAACACATCTAGGCATATCAATATATAACAATACAACCTCTTGCAATTTTCATGCATAATAATTAACGCAAAGCTTCTGCTTTTCTGTATTTTTGTAACCCTAATTGCAACATACATACATTAATACACATATATATATGTATTTGGAATTTTCTTAAATATTGTTCTTCATTCTATGACAGTACGTAAAAACTATATGTTTAGAAGTAAATTTTTTGTTAGTGAGATATACTTAATCCGTGTGTATAATTAAGCAATTCTCTTCTCTTTTTCATCTTCATATCATTCAGAGAAATTCAGAAATGTTATGAAGAAGAATTTCCTACTGATAAGAAATCGATAAACTGAACCCCCGCAGTGCCCTGCTGCTGCTCTCTTGCTTCTTGATCAACCTCTTCATCGTCTCTTCTTGCATTGTCTATCACTTCACTCTTCGTTGAGTCTGTATTTACTTGCAGAAAATCATAGAACTCCACCGGATGATTTTTATCTGCAATAATTAATCAATTTAACCAATATAATACCACGTATAAGAACACTATCAAAGTAATTAATATTTTCCATTTTTCATTTGCCGTCAAAGTATGGAAGTGACTCGAACTTCAAACTTCTTATCAATATAACAAATAGGACAGAATTGTAATTTCTCAGAAAAATTTCAGCTACCTTGATTTGAAGCAACAAGATGATTTGTATTTTCAGCACAAAACCGCTTGAAAAATTGCTGCTGATGATTTTGAGGGAAAGTGTAATCAGATTTTCCGACAAACGAAGCAAGATGCTTTGCCTGATGATGACGATGATCAGTAGTAGAGCAGCCGTTATTCTGTAATAATATTGCATCTGTCTTCGGAGGTGTAATAGTAATTTGATCATTAATAACAATAGATTGAGCAGCTCTTTTGGCGTAAAGTCTCGACCTTTCTCGACATCTTCTAGCCATAATAACATGCCAGTGATTCTTCACAGCGTTATCAGTTCTTCCAGGAAAGAGTCTAGCAATCACAGCCCACCTGTTTCCATGGATTCTGTGAGAAGCCAGAAGCCGTTCTTCTTCCTCTTCCGTAAAAGGACTCCTGTTTATTCTCGGATCCAATTGATTAAACCATCGTAACCTACAACTTTTCCCTGATCAAAATTCACAAACTATCCAGTCAGTAAAACTACCATCATATTTTCTTTTTCTAAAAAAAAAAAGATAATACATGAATATAAAGTAAATTCCTCTTCGATTCTGATTATACTTATCAGCTTTAACGTTACATGTATAACTTCTAAATCAGAACCCTAAATTAATTATATATCGTGATTTACCTGATCGACCTTGGAGCTTTTCAGCTATGGCGTTCCAGTTATGAGGGCCGTACCGTTCTACCAACTCTCGAAGCTTTTCATCTTCGGCAGGCCTCCAGTGTCCTCTGGTGCACATCTGATCCTCTAACTCGACAAAATTCAATAAATATATCTAACGAACTCAAAAGAAAACAAAGCTAACTGTAGAAAACCCTAATCCAAGAGCAGCAGATGATCTCGTCTTCGACGTCGGATCGAGCTCTGCTACGAACTAATAAACAAACCTAGAAGGGAGAAAATTTGAAAGAGGTGGAGAGAAGATAGAATATATAAAGAGAGTGAATTGATTTTTTTTTTTTTTTAATTTCTGTTAGAGAGTGGGAAGGGTTTGGACAGACTTATTTGTTGTTGTTGTTGTTAGCTGTAGAAGAGATTGATGCAAACGTCTAGGCTAACAAACGTTTATAAGTAATCAACTTATAAACAACAAACAACAAACATATATATCATACATGAAATGAAAAGAGAGAGAGATGGAAAAGGTTGCTTGGTGGGGTGAATTTCGTTCTGCTTTCAACATCTTTCCCAAGTTTCTAACCTACTCATAACCCACCTCGCTATTACATTATACATTATTTTTTTAATCTAAACTAATAGAATAAAAAATAATAAGAACATTCAAATTAATTTTTTATTACTACTTATTAATCTGAACATGATATATATACATATACTTTGATAATATATCCAATTAATAATAATTCTACGCATAAAAGTTATCCCCTTGTATTTATTTTCACCGACACAGATTTGGCTTGGTATTATTAATTGTATTATTATCACCTCAATTTGTATAAATATATTGTATTACTAATTTGTATGTGTAGTATTATTCTTCAGACAGCCTAACGTTATCATCATTTAGAACTTTTTTGTTAATAATTATTCAATAGATCCATTTAATCTTAACTTTAGTAGTACATTTAAAATCCATCACTTAAATTAAAAGAATTAAACTATCAGATAAAATTTCAACGGTGATATTTTAAAGTTGAGTCATAATTAAACATTAATCACATCAATGTAATAAAAAACTATTACAATCTTTAGATATAGATTGATAAACAACTTACTTGTGTAACTAAGTAAACAAAAAGCTGACTCAAACTCTTAACATATATAATCCAAAACTTATCTAATAATGAGGAGTCAAGAATCAAGATTGCTATTATGCACTGTATTTTGCCACTGATGTAAATAAAAAAAAAAAAAATATATATATATATATATATATAAATAGTAAAATAAATAAATAAACATGAGATATTGGTATTGTTGTTAGACTACAGACTTGTGTGATGTTTTTGGATCACCTTTCAGACCTAACTAACAGTTTAGCAAAACAATTAGGAAACCTGTGAACTGCACGTGGAAACTCTAGCAACCATCGTTTAACTGCTTCTTTCGAGTCAAACTTCTAGTCTTCTTCCCCAGTTGTTTAATTTAGTTGCTATTAAAATTATGAAGTTACAATATTGTCCCGAAACTCTTTGTGGGTTGTCTAAAATGCCCTTTTCCCTCATCTTCAAGACATCAATTTCTAACGGAAGTTAGCAATTAGTTCAATCAACTGGTGAATATGGACAAACGAACCTGGAACTAGAGACATTCATTTGAAGTTATCCAGATTATTTTCTTAATTATAAAGATAATAATTATTACTCAAAAGTTTTTTGTACAAATCATCATCTAGTATCAAAACACCTGTAAAAAATTATACAGTTAGATTTTGATGATTAAACCGAAATATATATATGGACTTGATTGTTGCGTAAATTACATAACTATATATAATGTTGGCAGATACTAAGTGCTATCCATCTAAATCAATTGCCTGCAGTAAGAGTCATATATATAGTATTAATTAATCTATCTTTTTATTAACTATGTACTCATTTTGAGTATACATAAGATCATATACTTAACTCCTTGAAAATTATATGATCAAGATACACATGTTCTTGGATCATGGGCAATTAATCCAACTTTTTTGGTCATTTGAAATTGAAAATATATGCATATACTACAAGTAATTTTCCATAGTTTCCATGCATTTATATATATATATATATATATATATATATATATATATATATATATATATATATATATAGACGTAAGGAAGAAGAGAAATTAATGTATAGTTTATTGATTTGTAGGCTTGAGCAATCGTGAAGAGAGATTCTATGTAGTTAGGTACGATGGAGCACATACAGTTGCAATCACGAAAGCAATGGTAGAACTTAATTAATGCAATTACACACATGGTTTTATTATAAACTAACTCAAGTGATGATGCTCATGACTTTAGGAGGATGATGAAATTTTAGAAATGCTTTCACTATGCTTGTTTTACACTTCTTCAGGAAAAAATAAATGTTCCTATGCAACTGAATATATAGCTCTGGTAAACCCTAAATATTGACACTAGAAAATAACATATACCATAATTCTTATACAGTTTGTCCTTAATTTTAATAGAAAAATTTTAGGTAGTACTGCTATTCCGATATGTTTATCTAATGAAATTATCTAATTAAGTTAAATTATATAATTTTAAATTCTTTCTCGTATTAGTGAGTTTCAAAATAAGTATTTATAAGGTAAGACTTTGATTTTCAAGCTTTTGAACATATATTAATAGAAAGATATATTTTTTGTGTATATTTTATGTTATTTGGTTGATATGCAGAAAAATACTGAAATTGCACATTAATAATCCAAAAAAGAAATACACTAATCTTATTTTAAGAAATGAACGTGCTTTTGCACTCTTTATGATTAAAGAGAGACAAAAATGGTGGAATTCATATATAAACAATAACTTTTTTTATATATTATTTCACTTACAAAATAAAGAATTTAAATATTTTGTTATATTATTTCACTTACAAATTAATGGTAAAAAGTTTTCAGTATTTAAATACTATTCACCAAAATTCACATGATTCTGTATGATTGCGTGGCATTACTATCTGAAGAGGGTAACATCCACCATTAAAAATTAAAAAATATATATATATATGTATAATTAATTATACATCATAAAAATCTTTATAAAAAATCTAAGAATAATGTCAAATTTCTCGAAATTTATGCCGAAAACTTTATATTAATATGGTATTAAATGAACTACGTGATTGTACTTGAGAATTTGAATTTAGATAATGAAGATAAGTTGTTGATTAAAAGTAAGTTCTGAAAATTAGTAAAAGTTTAAATCAACATATAATATCAATTTTTTAGTTATTAATTAAAACACTAATATATCCCTAATATGACCATCCAGTCTAAAACACGTTCCATTCTAAGGAGAGAACACGTATGAGTCCTGTCTATGACAGGATTCTCCTCATAATTGTGGGCTTTCACTAAAATGTGAATAAATACCCCTCTTCTAGTAACATATGAGTTAGACTCTTCCACAACAATATAAATATCAGTGAATTATAATGTTAAAATATTCAAAACAAAAATGTAAATATCAATTAATTGTAATATATATATATAGCCCTAATATGGTCACCCTTCTATTCCGTATTGGTTAACTGTTAACTAGCAACAGTCACACAACGGCGGAAGATGCTAATAAGTTGACATGATCCAACACAGGTCGTACCGCCAACGGTCCCTTATGTCAAACAATCCAACGGTCCTCAAAAAACCTGATGAAGAAGACTTTTCATAAACGAACGTGTAATTAAATTTTAAAAAGGTGATATCAAATCTTCGTTTGACCGTTGGCCTACCATTGTCCCAAGTTGGAGAACAATTGCTTGTTATAAAAGTAGTATTAAGAGAAAGCCATTTCTCATCTTTCACCCACCAAATGTCTTAACCAAATTAAAATCCTCCCTTTTCCTTCATTTAGATTGGTAACTGTCACTACTAAACTCAACCGTTTTCTTCAACTGTCGACAAAATTAGCTTCTGACTTTCTGAAAAATAAATAAATATATAAATAGAATGATGAATTGCAGATTCATCATGCAAGCTCATAAGAATCATCCCAATTAATGTAACGAAATCACGATAGGGGATCGATGATCAACTATTGACTGACATTAATTCTAACTGTTCTAATTAAGTTTGTCTGTATGGAAATCTTTCTTGACTGTTCACCTGTTTTACCTACTTCACATCTAGCTATCAGAGATTTTCTTGACTTCCTAACAGTTAGTTTTAGTTTATGAACTACAAGAATGTAGAATTATTACGATTTCTTGTAACTCGCTGTAGCAGCAGTTTCAGAATTTCCATCAACTATATATGCATGCAAACAAATGAATGTTCTCTCTCAAATAGGCATATTCTTTCTATATCCAAATGGTGAAAGTTTATTCAACCTCGATAATTCGAATAAGATTTAAGGTATTATTATTTTGCTTACCAGGAGCAAACATTCTTCCCCGTGGTTCACCTGTACCCTATGAAGATTTTGATTAATTGTAATTTTGTTGATCATACTTTTGCTAAATGAATGTCGTTATGATAAACATCTAACTGCTGGAAAAACTCCAACTGTCATGTTTTACCTAACAATGTTAACCTCCTATTATTGGAGCATAAAAGTTGTATTTTCTGCTTCAAGCATGGACAAAAATAAGATTTTAAGGGGTTGAGATTCTTCTCTTTCTTCTGATTTGACGCCAAGTCACCAAATTTGAGATTAGGGTTTCTGGGACCAGAAGTTTTTTCAAAACTTCTCAACTGTAAAACTGCCAGAAACCAACTTATGCACCATTCAAACTGATTTCTTTTGCTTCTGAAGGTAGCTAAACTCAAAAAAGTGAACACCTACCAATCAAAACATGCAATAATGCTATTCCTTTAACTACCTATTTCTCTATTTCTATATTCTATAGGTGTCAAGACCATGTCTTTCAACACTACCATAACTCCTTTGGAATAGTAACAGTAATCTGATTAAAAATAAGAAAATAAATGCCTTTTGGTTGTGGAAACTATAATATCATATGCAAAAACTCCTTGAGTGAAAATCACTTTTGAGGTTGTGGGGTATTAGGTAGAAGACAGAGATGTTAATGTCAAAACTGTTGGCATGGATACATTCCTTTAAATGGATTTTTATACTAACCTTGATGGACTATAACACCTTTATATCATTTAATACAACTGAATAACTTCTAACATATGCCTCCAGGATCAAAGGATATAATTCACTTTCAAGCAGGAGGAACAGGTCCTATCTAGGCTTTCTCTAATTACACGAATTTTGTTTTAAAATGAAATCGAAAGTAATTAAAAAATGAACATATAAAAAAGGTGCTTCTGACAGTGATAGCTTCAGAAAATGAGCATCCACATCAATAAGTTATTTTTGCAATTAATAAATCAGATGTCCCACTACCGTATCGAACGTGTAGTTGAAGAAAACTTTTAGTGTAGTAGGAATTCTATCAATAGCATGAAGAACAAGTGCACTAAATTACCATTTCTTTCGGCTCAAGTGTTGATAAATGCAATAAAACTCACAAGTCCAGTATGATTGCTAAGTTTTGTCACGTTCAAATTTGACTAATAGAGAGCTTATATCCATATAACAACCTACTCTCCTATAATCATAGGGAAAAATAATAAAAAAAAATTCAACGCTACTAAAGAATGCCGCAACATTCACTCTTTAAGCCACTAATATGATGACAGGTTCGGCTCCTACCACAGATTTTTCGTGATCAAATAGTCAAGTTCCACGCCACGTGTGTATCCACAAAACTAGAATCATTATAATTGTGTTTGCGTGTATACAAAGATATACCGACAATTCATATTGTTCCTCACAATCTCTGATTCTTATGATATCAGTCAAGGTTCAATGATACTAATAAGAAAATGGAGTGCTGAAACAAGAAGTGCATAATGATAGTAGGAACTTTTCAGTTTTATCCTTGCAGTTGATACAAATAATCATACAGTTATTTAATAAAAATAGTTTGTTTATTAGTTATGATCAATTTTTGACGAGTCCATTCAGCTCCCAACCCACTTTAATCAATAATAATGTTGAACATTAACATGCTCCTTTGTTTATTCCCTCTCTATCCTTGTAACCCTAACCATCTTAATTTTTCATATACGTGAGTTACTTTTCAAGCACTAGAAAGACTAAGGTACCCTCATGTTGAAATGACATAAAGAAGAGACCTCAATACACAGATGACAAGTCAACTAGGAGATTAGATAATTATACAGCTAAAACAAAAAAATATAAACGTAACTATACTTAAAAAACATAGACTTGACTGAGCAACTTATAAACAATTGGATTACCTCTCTAGGATTAGCTGGGAACTTTGCATCAACTTATCATCACAACCAATCTAACAAGGAAAGCACACACTGAAAGTAATGAAAAACACAGAATAATTCCTGAATTTTTCTTTTCAATATGCATAACGTTCACACATTATATCAACCTACCAATATATAAGAATACAGCTCCATAGAGAATTTTTTTTATAACCAATATATTGAAAAATAATCATTTCCATACATATTATAACCAATAAGAATTCTTTTATTTTTAAAAAATAAAAAGTCATAAGATGAAATGTCTTGATCTCCAGCCTAAATTAATAGATTGAATCCTCTTCTGTCAGTATTTGTATAATTAGGCGATAATTGATGGGATCAATTTTCCATCAATTCAATCATAAAGGAACTTAAGTTGATTCTTTGTGAATTCTTTAAAGTGACTTGTAACAAAAATCACAAATAAGTCTCGAAGGAATGCTACTGAAAATCAACAAGCTGATGAGACAAAGCCTTAAAAGGCAAAACATCATAACAGCAAAAGCAAGATCATGCTAGAGTTATTTGTTTCAATCTTCTTGAACTACAGGTAATTAAAAATAAAACAAATGGTTGAAAATGTAAATTTAGGTTAATAAAATATGTTTCATTAGGAGTTTGTGCATTCTTTTCTTTTTGTATAGATACATGAAGATTATAAGCTCTATCACTGGAAAACGATTCTCGCATTTCAACCCAAGAAAGAGATTTCCATACATTGCTTGGTATGAATTTAGTAAATTCAATTTTCTATAATACTAAAGCTAAATAAGTGCCAAAATGCTTAAACGCCTCCTTCCTTTCTTTGGGCAACCATCTAAAACCCAGTTGGCAGTCTACAACCGTGCTAGGGCATCGTGTCAATGGAGTTACTAACCTCAAATACTAAGGCTGACAGTATAGTGTTAAAATAATTAGAGGTTCTGGCTACAAAGTGTTACAGTAAGGCTCAGTTAGAAATATTTTTGCTCCTGCATATGATCATCACAAAGAAGCATAAATCCAAAAAAGATGTTACATAGTAGATATTGGTACATGAACAAATATTTATTTATCAATTATCAGAGAAATGCAACATCCTTTTTCCAAGATCTGCTATGGTAATTTACAACAGTGGTTGCTGGTGACTGGCAAGGTTAGTTTGCAACTAAAAAGCTATGATATTAGAGGATCTATAACCACGACAAAAATTACTGAAGTACAACGGAAAAATGATGGCTTTCCAACCTCAGGTTTTGAATGACATTATCCTACTCAATATATAAAAGACATGGAAGATGGATTCTTTTTAATGATACTCACAAGGCTGAAAATTCGACTTCCTGAGTACAAGGACGATATGCTACAAAGGTGCTATCACTTGAGAAGGAACCAGGATTAAAACAAGTGATTCCAGTGTATTTAAACGCCTTCTGCTCGCTTTTATCACCTAAAACTATCTGCATTAAGAATGAAATAAATGTCAGTTTTATATCTCCATGCAGTTCTGATAGTAATGAAATTCATTTCTTATCTTGTCAATTTAAAATAACACTTAATTGCTGTCCCTATACTTAGCGTATGCAAAGAATCAATTTCCTTCTATTTGCTGCACCAATAAATTTTTAGGCAAATTAAAATGATCTAATTTAATACTTTCTTCAATTGGATATTCGACTGTTGTAGGTTGGGTTCTAGTTTCTAAAATCTTATGGGCAATCCACAATTCCAGAATGTTGCCTGTATTCCATCATTCATATGTAATCTAAGAATGAATAGATCACAAAATGCTGCTTCGAATATAGGGATCAACAATCCCGTCAAAATTAAATTTGAAACAACAAAAATATAAGATGTAAGTAGTACCGTATGTGGAGTTGGATACAGATGAAGAGAGTGATCATAATTCCAGATAATGGGCTGTACCATCAGAGGGAGTGGGCATAAATGACTTTGGTGGATTATGGTAGCAACAAGCTGCAGCAGAAAGAAAGAAGAGAAACAAACTGTTAGTTAGCTAGATGACCCAATGTCTGAAAATGACTAATCAGTCTGCAAAGTATTTACAAGAACTAGATTGGATGAGCTAAGAAAAGAAGAATACATGCTCGAAAGGATCATCAGTCTCTTCTGTAGATGGAGGGATCAAACATGCACGGCGCATCCTGTACAGAAGATCCTGGCGGAAAAACACTATTTCTTGGGTGTAGAACTTGATTCTGTGTTCAAATATAAGAATTGATAACATGTTGAGGCAGATAGATATGCAAGTTGCCATAACCAATTAACAAGAAACCCTATTTCAAACAGCAATAATCAACTCCAACCGAAAGCATCCTCATTAATCCAACATTCCTCAATCCATAGGATTTAACGACCATATAGTTAAAAAAATTTTGATTAAAGGTCCAGGAGGATGTCTTCTAGAGAAAATTATACTTATGCTAATGAATGTTTTAACTGGTCAGTTATCAGAAAGTTCAACCTGCAAGGATTACTCGAAAATATGGCATTTGGGATGTATTTTTGAAGCTCCTCAGTCAGATATTTTGGTAAAGCACACCTGGGAAGAACAGTTGATGGGCCTGAAACAGCAGATTTCTTAAGCAACATAACTCTGCATGAAAGAATCAAGGAAACATGCAGTAATCAGTTTAAAATACCTGCATCATCAGGACCTGGAATAAACAGAAACCGACTATGCTCTTTTAGACGTGAATGGGCTGCAATCATTTGCCCTAGCTTGCCAAACTGCAATCTATATACCAGGTTGTATGTTATTGTTTTTATTTATGCCAGAAACAAAGTTGTATTTAAAACATAACAAGAAAACTAAAATTGTTCACCTGAGACTTGAAAAGGAATGAAAGGAGAGGTTGCATGGGCGAGAACAAAAGTTCCCCATAAACACAAATAATGACGGCACAACCTCCACACTCTCAAAACCATTGAGGACAATCTCCAGCTTTCCCATAGCCTTCTCTAAGGAAAAGACAGTCAAATGATTAAGTGAAGGTATTCAGAGAAAAGGAAGGGAAAAAGTAGTGGAGGTTGCAATTCACCTCTTCATTATCCAACCAAATGTCAGAGAGTATGACAAACATGTCATTCGCTGCCCTCTTTTCCAGATCTACAAGTCTAAGCTATAAAAAATGTAATAGGAAAACCATGATCAATCATATTACTTAACAGCCATTCCAACAAGTTCCAAAGAAAGCATTAAATATGTTTTCTCAATACTGAAATATAAGAAAACAATGATAAGGATACAGTATCCTCTTTTGTTAGTGTACCACCACCAAAGAAGTCATGTCCTGCAAGCAGCTTCAGCGCCTGATCTCTGTCCTCCAATGGAGGAAATCCACATGTAATTACCTGTATGACAAAACAACTATTAGAATGTTAACTAAAACAAACTTCATCAAGATTTTTGAAAATTGTAGAAATCTGCATCCAGGTACCAGTAAGTAAAATGTATACACTTGAGAATCTCTAGAAAACTGCATTCTAGATATTTATGTCTTTTCATCATCAAATTGTTGGTATTTGGTAGTCTCAGAAAATAAAGCATATGCAATTTTTGATAAACAAATTGCAGTGCTATTATAAAGTCATACGCAATTATAGCAACTTTATCTGAAGGATGTAAATCTCTGACCTGAAAAATACCATCTATAAGCATCTCGCCTTCTGCCACAACAATGGTGTTTTCTGTAAAAAATCCTGTTGTGATTTTGTAATACTTGTCAAGGAAATCAATGATATTGTATCGCCATATTGATTGCATTTAATAAAGTTTGAGCTTCTTGTAAATCTGAGTAAAAGTTAATAAAAAAACAGGTAGATAACCCAAGCTCTGATGACAACAAAATGTAAATTTTGCAACCAAACAAATAATTAGGGAGGTTCTTAACATAGAAAGAAAAAACAGTTCGAGACCTGCATAGAGTACAATAGGGAGTAGAAAAATGGCTTCAAATTAGGCAAAAACCAAACAGGACTCAAAGAAAATCAAAAGGTTAAAAAGAGAAAGCTGATTTACATGAAGTAATGAAGTAGATATGAAACAAATGTCTCCAAAAAGTAAAAAATATGAAATCCTAGTTATGGAAAATGACAAATAGCACATAAAACTAGGTAAAGGATATTGCTTTAGACAGATTGATTTCCACTGATGCCGTAAGGTCTTCCAAGTAGAAGTGACCATCCTCCAACTGAGATATCACACCCATCACCCATCTTCTCCCAGCTTGACCAACCAAAGACTGAATTGTAGAAATCTGTTCAATGCAAAAAATAAAATAAAATAAATGCCATATTTTTCATGTTGAGATATGTGGAGAAAACGAGATGAGAGATAGAAGAACAACCTCACAACTTCCAAATTCCGAGGTTTCAACATCAAAAGATGGTTTGGAGAAATGTTGATCACGAGAGACCCTCTGAAACAGCAGCAGAAACCTATCCCTGTACAATGCTGCTTTTGCAGAAGCCTCACCATAAATAGGCAGACTGCCTTTATGCCTAAATTGAAACAACATTCAATTCAATGCCACCAATCACTACAAATAATTTAACTACCACTCATCTACAAAAGACTTTGTTGTCTTCATCTCTTTTCCTCAATTCCAAATTATGTGAATATGTGATTTCAGAACCTTAATTATAAGCTGAATCTTTGAGAACTTTAGAAGCATCTGGTTTCCAATTTAAAAATACTGGTCAAGAATTAAAAATAAAGTTTAGAGTTTGCAGAAACTACAAAAATAATTATCTTTTACATTGGTTTTAGGTTTCCAACTAGTTTTTAGGATTATACTTTAAAATGTTTTCAGAAAACCATCAATTCAAATATATTTTCTAAACATTTCAGTATCCCTGGTTATTCAAAAGCAAAGAACTGAGCATTTAACTACGAAGCAGGTAAAAGCAAATACATTAAATTTGAGTTAACATAACATAACGTACTGATAAAAGTGTTTCTTGATAGGATCATATCGAAATTTGGGAACCAAAAAGGAATCGATTACGCGAATAGCAGAATGACTAGAAACAGAGCTGGAATCTTCCTCAGCGGCCGCCTCCGCTTCCAATAACAGAGTAATGACTCGATGAACCGAATCCTTGTCGATTATCGAAGATTTCACTGCCAATACCAAGCAAAACAGAAATTAAACCAAACAACGTCGGAAAAAAATATTGCGATAACTGAACCAGATTTTAATATATCGTACAGGAAGATTCGTGTTCGAGTTGATCGAGGAGGAGATCGATGGCTTCGTCTTCGGCGTCGGGAAAACGATTGACAAAAGATACGATTTCCTCGAGAGCGTCAATTTTGAGGCCGTAGCCTCTGATTTTCAATTTCTTCTGTATCTTCTTCTTCGTTTGTGCACTCATTTTTTTTTCCCCAATCTAGCTTTGATTTTCCTCTCTGGATCTCTCTTTCATTCTGCGTTCGCTATCGCTCTGCGTTTGAGCGGGAAATTAACGGCGGGAATATTATTTTCTTTTACTAAACCCTAATGCTGTAATAACACAAGGGTCTCTACCTTTTTATGGTATTAAGATTTGAGGCATGGTTTATTCATTTTCATCCAAAAGACCCTTGAAGTGAACTTTTATGAGAAAATACCAATTTCATCCCTAATATATTTCAATATTATTATTTACATTTATATCATTTCACCTTTAGTTCTTGTCATTATAACATGACTGTTAAATATTAATACATTTTTTATTTGATATATTTATTCTTATCTAAATTAAATTTGTATTGTGTTTAAATTAATGTAAAAGAAATATAAAAAATACATTTTTTTATTAAGATTATAATTACTTTCATTTTTAATTTCAATTTTTATTTTTTTATATAACCAAATAATTATTAAATAATATTTTTCTAAATTATATAAATTTACGAAAAAAAATTCATAATCAAGTTTTATAAAACGTCTTATTTATAAATAATTTTTTACAAAAAATTTAGATTTTATTATTTTATTTTAAAAATAAAAAATTCAAAAGAAATAAACTTATTTAAATTTTATTATTTTTATTTTATTTTATTGTAAAAATGAAAAAATAAACTTATTTATATTTCATTATCTATATTTATACTTAATTTTATTGTAAAAATTTAGAAAATAAAAATAAATAAATTTATTACACTATAAATTTAATTTTTTATTCTTAGTAATTTTTTTAATTTGAAATTACTTTTTATTAAATAATTTTATTCTTAATATTTGTTTGAGATTTTCAGATTTTATATTTATTTAATTTAATTTTTTAAAAATTAGGTGATATCATCATTATTACTAGAGATAATAGGTTATTTGTACTTAAAAATTAAATTTTTAAAATTAATATTATAATAATAGGAATTAAATATATAATTTTGAAATAGTAAAAATATAAGTGATAATATTAAAATGTGTTAGGGATAAAATTAATATTTTTTTCTTTTTATATTCCTGGTGTGTTAAAAAATGGAGCATATTAAAAACTAGGGATATTAACACATACCTCCCCTGAGGTTTAAGCCTTTAACACTTAGATGAAAGGTTTGAGGAAAGACACACTTACCTCCCCTGGACCTTTAGTTGACCATCTATTTATATTTAAATGACTATAATACCCTTAATTATTTTAAAGTTAAAATTTAAGAAATTTAATTTTAATCTATATAATATTTGAAGATTAAAATTTAATTAACAATAATTTAAATTTTTATTTATTTAATATTTATTCAAAATAAAATTTTTAATTTTAAATAAATATTAAATATGATACATAATTACAAACTGAAATTATCAAATTAGAAAAACAGTTATTTTGCATAATAAAGTTTAAAATTTGAATAAATATGGTATATGAATAAAAATTAAATTATCATTAACTAAATTCTTAATTTAAATAAATATAAATTAAAATTTTCAAATTATATTATCATTAATTAAATTCTTAATTTTAATAAATAATAAATAAATATAAAGTAAAATGGTCAAATTAAAATATTATTAATTAAAATTTAAATAAATATAAATTAAAATTATTAATTAAATTTTAATCTTCAAACATTATATAAATTAAAATTAAATTTCTTAAATTTTAACTTTAAAGTTATTAAGAGTATTATAGTCATTTAAATATAAATGGATGGTCAACTAAAGGTTCAGGAGAGGTAAGTGTATCTTTTCTCAAACCTTCCATCTAAGTGTTAAAGTCTCAAACCTCAGGAGAGGTATGTGTTAATACCCCTTAAAAACTATAAAAGTTTAGGGACCTTTTTAATACAAATGGATAAATATGGTCCTAATTTTAACATCATAAAAGATGAGGGGACCGTGTGTTATATACCACCCAATCTGGGATACTAAAAACTAAAGTTCATCCGTAATTTGGAGGCAGAGGACGTGACCTTCCCGAACCCTACTACTAGTGTGTACATTACATGTACATATAATGTCAACTTGTAATATCTTTAGCTTGAAATTACATGTACATGTAATGTCTCTAGTCCAGCGCCGCGCCGCCCGGAAAAATAGGTTCATATTTTAAAAATTTATGAATAAATTTTACCTTTAAATAATGTGAAAAATTACATAATATAATTACTGAATTTATTTAAATCGTTTTAGGAAATGTTTAATTTATTTGAATTTTGTTACACAACAAAACCCTTTATGTAAAGTACCCAAACTTACGCATAGCTATCTCTGCAAGCAGATCAAGAGTTAAAAGGTATATACATATATATTCAAACTTCAAGTTTTATCAAGTTGTTACATTTGCAGACCTGCAGTTTGGTTCAGACTTCATATCTTGCATTTTGCTTGTTCCTATGTGCATTACATTTGCTTGACTCTACAAGTGTGCACTCTGTTTTCCAATAAAGCATTTCTGTATATACGAGAAAATGGAAGCCGCCAATGCAAGATGAATGGATTATATCAAAATTTCCTCCGCAATATCATTTGATCACAGAATCTCTGACTTATTTTGCAGCAATATAAAATTAGAAACTTTCAGTAACAACTAACAACAGTTGCATTAGTGATTCTGAATGGCTGAGAACTAAACTAATTCCCACCAGAAGATATTGTAGGGACAAAGCAGAAACAGATGAAGACCAGAAATTTATCCACTTCAAACCTTGCATAAATTAATAAATGATCAACTGGTCAACTGGCTTTGCACTTCTGAATATACGTGCCATTTTTCTTTTGTAACTTTGATGCCCAGGAAGAACACAATCAGTGCAGCATCTGAATAACAGACACAATAGCACAATCAGTTTCACTTGTTCTACCTAGGACCAAGCAAGAAAGACAAGCTACAGTCAAGATTTCCACAGTTCCAATATCTTAAAACTCATAACCTTGTTAACCGGATCTGCATGGATTTTCAGAAACTTTTCCAGTCATGCTTTCTTCACTCACATATTCAAGCTTATAGGCCAAAGGGCATGAGAGAGAGAGAATAGGAATCAAACACAAGCAAATTCCCCACCCATTCTACAAGACCTTTGTTCAAAGATAATAGGAATCACTACTCTTCAAGGAGTACAAATTAAAAACAACATTGTCTGCCATATAAAATTGAACCCTTCATAAATGTGAAAATAACTAAAGTTAGGTTATATATATATATATATATATATTCAGTTAAAGCTTTTAACCAGTCAATCGACGTTACCTATTTGATTACGATATCTACTTCTGCTTTTACCCAGCGAAGGTATCTAAAACTGTCCGATTATCATGAAGCAGAACAAATTCCTAGCATATTCTGCAATTATAAATTCCATACATAAGCAGCCATGTCAGCAGAGTTCTGATTATTAGCACTAGAAGACTCTTCTGAGATATCCCTCTTTGCACGACTTTTCTATGAGGTGGTTTGGGCAACTGTCCAAGATCGACACCACCATGCAGCCAGATTGTCTATATAGCATAGTTGCCAATTCATTCATGTTCCACATTCCAAATTTTCACAGTTAGCAAGCTGAACCGCAATTATGTACATAGCTATCTGAAAGTGAAAATTACATGACTAGAATCCTGTCTTCTTACTTCCCTCTTAAGCTTATTCTAACTCGCTTTTGATTCAGTGCAAAACGTCTTGCTATAACAGGATTATAAAACTTCCTCATATGCTCTGAAAGTTTGTGAATGGCTCGGAGGTCACCAAGCACTGAGAGCTGCATCAGGAACGAGTCAAACTTCCGATATGGCAATTTCAATCCTTTGTCTACAACCTCTTCCAACAGAAAGCAAGCTTCTTTCACTTTATTGTAACCAAAAAGTCCATCAATCATCATACAGTAAGTATCAATATCCCGCACACAGCCCCTCTCATCCATCTCGTGCCAAGTCTCAAATGTACTATCAGGTTCACCCAGTTCAAAAAACATTGAAATCAGCATATTGTAAGTCTGCACACTCGGGAAACAACCCACTTCAATCATTTTTCCATAAAGCCTAAGTGCTTCATCCCTCTTTTTGTTGTCACATAGGACCTTAAGAAAACAGTTATAAGTAACTATATCAGGCGGGTAACCTTTGTTGCCCATCTCTTCCAAGAACCTGTAAGCTTCCTCGACTTTTCCAGCCAGACACATCCCTTCAATTAATTCCTTGTATGTTGAAACATCAGGAAGGCAACCACTGGATATCATATGCCCCAAAAGTTTAAAGCATTGCTTCATTCTATCATTCTGTACAAGGGCCACAATCATGATTGCATATGTTTTTGCAGTTGGTGAAGAGATGGTTGAACCTTTCGTTCTCATGAACTCAAAAAGTTCAGCTGCTTCTGTCACCATCCCAGCTTTACAAAAGGTATCAATAGCAGTGTTGTAAGTAAAATTATCAGGAGTATGACCCATTTCGATCATCTCTTCAAGTGTCTGCATTCCCCTTTTAGGGTTTCTAACTCTACACCACCCAAAAAATAAAATATTATAGGTATTGGCATCAGGTTTAACCTTGTTCTTAATCCTCTTACACATGGCCTCAGCATAATCCACCAAACCACACTTACATAAAGCATCTAAAAGCAAGTTAAGGGCATTTATCTCTGGTGGTGTCTTCACCTTTATCCTCTTCTTCTTAGCAAATTTCTGAACACGAGTCATGTACTTTTCAGTATATTGTCTCAAAATCGTTAATAAAACATCCACAGGAACAGAATTCTTCTCGTTCCTCTTCATGTAATCTAGCATATTACACGCAATCCGAAACTGCCTCGCCTTATACTTCGTACTAGACAATATATCAACCATATGGTTATAAGCCTGAGTCTCGTGAGCATAATTTTCCTGCTGACCAGCCCACATAAAGAATCTAAAAGCTATCTTTTCTTCAAGATGAAGCCTTTGAAGGACTTCGACAACCGAATCAGTTGTCAATGAAACACCAAGATTGTCCAGTGCTTTCTCCATGTTATTGTACGCATTAGAATTTTCCATGACAGCTTCATATAACTTCGCAACATCACTCACCAAACTCCTATTCCTAACAGCACTTTCTCTAGATCTGCAATCAAACCCTGAATCCAATTCTGAACAAAAAGTGCGAGAATTAAAGGGTTGCGACAATTTAAGCAAATTTAAACATGGATTTGTCGCTGATGGTTGCGGGAGATAAACAAGCGTCTTCGTAACATTTGTATAGCTTGAAAATGAGGGGGAAAGACTTTTTGCAGCAAAGAAATACGTGCAAAACCTCCTCATTTGCTAATATATATATCAAACTCTGCATCAAATTTTAGGATGATTCAATATGAAAACTGGCCATAAAACACATAGATTGAAGATAACTGAATCAAGAAATCAGGTTTCTATCAGCATGAAACAGAGAGAAGATGAAAAATTACCAGGAGCAGCGGCGGTGATGGGTAGCGAAACCCCTCGTTCAGATTCTCGACGAGACATTAGAAATGGGAAACATTATATTAAGTTAGAGAGAGATGAATTTGGGATAAGCCGCTTTGAATTTCTTGCGTCTTCTGAGAGAGAGTTCTTCTCGTTTTTGCGGTTCCGGGCAGCTTGTCTTTCTTTACTCCCATGTCCCAATGAGGAGGATTCGAATTTGTGAGAGGGGCATTTTGGTCCCCTCGTCTTATTAAAGGATTAGAATTATACGTATTATTAATAAAAACTAATTTTGTAAACAGGTTATTAATTTGGCTACCTTTTAAACACACGATTTTAGAAAATAAAAAGCGTCAATTTTTTTTTTCATGTGTTATGTCTAGATAATTTAATTTTGGTTTGGCACAAGCAAGTAATTAGCATTTGGTTATGAAAACACTTAAATGTAAAATTTTAATTAATTTTTAGGACAATTTTTAAAAAATAAATTTAATAATTTCTTTAAATTTTCTACTTATTCACTTAATCATACTAAAAAATAAACAGGATTTTTCATGAGGTCTTCGAATTGTTACCCATTACCTTTTATTCAATAAAAAGTTTTCCTATGAAGAGATAGAAAAAATAAAAATTACTTGTAAAGTAATCTTGTTTGGATTGCTTCACGATGTGAAAGATTCAACACCCTTGAAGACATATAATGCAATAAAAGTTAATAGTTTTTCAATTTATTGATTGTCAATTAACATAACATCTTTTAATCATATAACCACTCACGAGATTAAAAGCACTCTAAAGCACTTCATAATTAATTAGCAAACAACTTTGCCTTCTAGAACAATAATTAATTTAAGCACAACAAAAGCTAATTCTTTTATGAGTTACAGGCTTACAGCAATCACAGCAAATCTGATTAATTATCACATACAAGCATCACAGCAAAAGCCGATTATTTTATAAATTACAACATTCAAAACCTGGCCCTTAATTAAATTTAGTAAGCTTAACTGTTCAATTTGTGAAAACTTATTCATATAGTTCTCTCATTAGCAGCATACACACACCTTAGAAGAAAACATACATATGGATGCAGATCAACTAAGCCTTAATATTTCAAACCACCATTGAAGCTCAACATGCTCCAGCTCTCCGGGCTTCAGCGAACCGCCTCCAGTACTGGGTAATTTCCTCCTCAGTCTCTCTCACACTCTTCTTATGCAGCTTCCCATCGTGCTCGCCCTCTGGAGTCTCACCGGTGGCAGCTGTGACATGAGCAGCTTTTGTGGAGATACGACTTGGAAGTGAGTCAATTTCCTTCAAAACTTGCATGATGTTTGTCACCAGTCTCTCTGCTAGGCCCCGGCTGAAATCCTCCCGGACCACCACCCGGAGAACTGCCACGTGTTCAGCGTTGGCAGGCATTGTGTAGGCTGGAACTATCCAACCGAACCTTCTCAAATTCTCTGCTACCTCAAACACAGTGTGTTTGCTGCTGTCTTTCAGAGAAAAAGCTACTAAAGGTACTCCAATCTCCTTGGAGACAATGTTAAACCGCCCTGTTTTTTCTAGTCCTTCTCTGAGAACTCTTGCATTTTCCACGCAATTTGAAATAATGTCCTTGTAACCCTGTTTTACAAGACATCAAGAAAATAAAACGCTAAAATGAGAAGTGATTTCCGGGGAAAAATGCAAGCCAAAATGTACACTTTATCAAATACATGAGAAAGTGAGAATTATCCAAAATCTAGGGAAAAGTTTTAATTCTCCTCATTCTATGTACAAGACACCAAGAGAATCAGTGCCATCACAAATGAAGGATTCACGTTGCCTCAGTTTTCAACCTCATTTGTGCTGAGGGCTGATGGTGATCATAGACTAACTTTAAACGTGAACTTCAACAATAGGTCATACAGCATAATTCAATAAGTTTACAGTATATACAACTGTCCTAAAAGTAGGAGGATATATGTTCATGGATCTCTGAGAAACTGGTTAGAGTTATTATGATCAATGCTAAAAGTAAACAGGAGTTACCTCAAAGCCAAGCCGTATGAACTGGTAGTATTGAGCTATTATTTGACTGGAGCCTGCCAAATAGGAAAACTTATAGATCAGAAAAATGGTTGCAAAAGTCATAAATTTGCAACTCATTTTCCATTCAATGGAACAATCTACTGATATCAAAATGTTTAGGAATGGAATTTTGTTAAACACACTTGTAAAATGAAATAGCCCTGCAGGACTAGTTCACATCGTAAGACCTCTTGGATAATACAAGAAGTTTGGGGATTGAAGAAGTAGTTTGATTTTCATCATATAATATTTAAAAGATTAATGCACTTTGAGAATGTTTTTAAAAAGTGATTTCGTAAAAATATAGCAATAACCAGAATCCAACAATGTATTGCTTCAAATCCACATCTTGTAAAGTGCAGACATCTATACTTGAAATTTTTTATACATAGATATATAAGCCCACCAATAAAACAATAGATTAGAAACAAATGAATTTTTCAGGCTAAAGCCTATCAACCAAAGTTCTAGTTGCAATAGCCGATAACGGGTCCATAGTGAATTTGATGGATGATATCACTTCTAGTTACTTACCAACACTCTAATTTCACTTTTTCCATTCGAAAATCCCTCTAATTTCCCATCTAATTTTTTAAAATTAAGGATTTGAAATAAGTGATTGCCTAATCCTACACTTATGACAAAGGATTTATTGGCAATAAACCATAACAAAAGAAGGGGATTCACCTAAATACTCAAGATACTAACGAGAAGGAAGGGAGAAATGTCTCCAAACTACATAGAAGCCACCAAAACCAACCGAACTTATACCCTAAATCCTAAAAGCTAAGGCCCAATCTCCGCCATGATCTATATCAACTATAGAGAGAGGGAACCTATATTTGCAAGCATAAAAGATAGCACCTTACTAAAATGCCTAAAAAGGCAAAAGGTTGGCAAATAATAGATAAATGTACAATATAAAGCTATTGTTCGAGACTGAAGCATATGTTTAAAAGTTTGAAAGTGTAAAGTTTAAAATCTAAAATCCAGAGTTCAACTAAGAGAATAGCCTTTTTCATGTTCTTAAACCATCTATCTTTACTAAGGGGCCTGAACAGAAAGATAGAGAAATGCTTAACGTACAGGTATATCAGTGTCTTACCTTTTGAGAAATTGAGGGTAAAAGTTGGTTGATCAGATCCAAGGTAGTTGATGTGAAAGACAAGTTCATCTGGCAAGTCGTCCTTGGTCCTCCACACAACCCAACCAACACCTGCATATACGAGACCATACTTGTGACCACTGACATTAATGCTCTTCACCAGTCGCAAACGGAAATCCCATTCAAGGTCCGGATAGAGGAAAGGAGCAATGAATCCTCCGCTGGCAGCATCAACATGAATTGGGGTATCCCAACCAGTCTCCTCATTCTTTTTGGTGAGGAGTTCATTAAGAAGCTTCACATCCTCAAACTCTCCAGTCAGGGTTGATCCCAGAATCGCTGCAACACAGATGGTATTCTCGTCTACCATCTCAACAGCTTTCACAGGGTCCATCACATAATATCCCTCTTCCAGCTTCACCTCCTTCAGCTCAACCTCAAAGTACCTTGCAAACTTCTCCCAGCAAACCTTCATAAATCACGGAAAACATTAGCAAATTAAGAAACATTTTAACTATCTAGAAAAGAACTTTATTTAGCAGATTCTGGAGGTTCAAGGTGCATTTTCTCTACTAATAATGCTCACACAGACATAAAAAAGAATCAGAAAATCGGGTAAATCCAGACTTGAAGCAGAAGCAATCATCAAAGATGCAAATGTGAGACAACAATTTCCACATATATATCACAATTCCATTTGTGTCCTACGAAATGCAATATGCACAAATTTCTCCATCCTCTTTACTGACAAAAATTGAATCCTTCTACTGCCTAAAATTCTACACGCACAGCACCAAATGTTTTGAATGGATAACAGTCGTAGGAACGAACCATTTTTTCCTCATTGGAATCAAACAAGATGAAAAATTACGCGCTTTGAAATTTTGAATGCATGAAGCATGACAGGTGATCTGAAATTAACCTGCACGTTAGCTCCAGTGACAATATTGGGTTTATCGTATGGTTTGCCTTGTGCTTTTCTCTTCTGCTGCCACTTCCTTTTAAAAGCTAATCCAGCAAGCATTATTGCCTCCGATGAACCCACAGTCCCGACACCAACTGCAGCCTCATCATCTCCAACAGGAGCATTAAATAGGTGGGCGATCATATTCACGCACCGATTCTGTAGAATCAATAAATGATTAATTTGCAGCGGCATTAGTATACAGAAACCACAGCAGGAAGTTGTCTCCAAAACCTCAGGACATTGAGACTATGACATTTTATTGAATGTTGAAAAGCAGATTGCCCAATAATTAAGTAATGCTTAATAAAAATCCAACAAATGATATAGATTATGTAACATGTTGCTTGTTTCCCAAACAAAAAGAGACAGAGACCTGGAGCTCGGTTGTAACAGGGTACTCATCCATGTCAACATAATTCTTATTAATCGAGTCCATCATGAGCTTATCACACTCAGGTTCCATCCATGTGGTCACGAAGGATGCCAAATTCAGCCTTGGATTTCCATCTAGCATCAGCTCATCATTTATTACCTGATATGCTGCTTCTTTTGGCATTGAATTCTCAGGCATCCTGAATCTACATCCCACATTTACACCCCGTAAGTTAAAATAAATAAATAAATAAATAAAGAAGAAAAGTCGATTGTCTTTTTTCTTTTCTCAAACTTCCAAGTTTCATGTTTAGTTCACACCATCCGGAGCTAGAAAATTACAAGAAAAGGGGAAATTTTGTAAAAATGTAAAAAATTTCTCAAGCAACTCCTTTTTTTCGCCATTGGTTTATTAAATAAAAATAGTTTCCTCAAAGATAAACAATTCTCTTTCAATGAATAGGTTAACCTAAGTAGCTAGAAAGACCTTCAGGAAACTATATCCCTTCTCCGCCACCCGATTAAGTAAATGAATAAAAAACTCTAACTAAATTCCTTCGTATTTTCTCCTTCAATAAGCAAATTGTGTTTCTTTTCGTTATGATTTGTGACAACAAAATTAAAATCTTGTGTGACAAAAATGTCACCAAATAACTTCACTGTAGGTAAAATAATGCAACATGAGTCTACAAAATAGAAATGATAATGCCGGAACCAATCAATTGTGACAATGGAATTGATCACAGTAGCAATATTGCTAAAATCTTGAGCCTAAGGTATGAATAAATCTTTAAAAAAAAATCTAGCATTCCACAGCTAATTTCCTTTTAAAAAAATTTCCGAAAAAAATAATAATTTCTTAATAATAAAATAAACTCTAAATTATTAGATAATAGAATAAAATATTTATTGTCTGTCTCTAACTTGGACAAGTATCATCAGTTAAAACTTTGACTTGACACTAGGCAGTTTCAAGTTATAAAATAAGACTAGGTTCATCTGAATCATATCTTATCACACTTTTCTAAAAAAATAAATAAAAATAAAGTTATTTCTCACTAGATCACAGTCTGCAAATATTTTTGAAAAATAAAATGCCACCAAAGCTCGAAACAGAGATTATACTAGAGATCTAAAGTGTTTGGGATCGCCTGCAACTATTATGAAATGAAATCATTGACGGTCAACTCTTAAGTAAGGAGACGATCCAACAATAGTCCTTGGGTAAAAGTGAGTGTTTCAACCAACACAATCGGGATCAGATGAAACAAAAGTAATTTCATCAACAATCAATAACAAATAGAAAATCGTCATTAAATTGATAAAAGAAGAAGATCCATGAATCATGTCTAACAAAACAGAAAAATCTCTCCATCACTTGATTGATCATAAGAAAGAACAAGAAAGCCACAAGAGAGTTGATCACGGGGAGCAAGAAAGGAGTTACTTGGGAACAGGAGAGCGGACATATCTGGAAGCAAAAGTGGAGTGTAAATGCTCTCCAGATTCCGATTTTGTCACAGAAAGCGCCATTTTAATTCTGTGTTTTCTCTTTTTGATTTGTGAGGAGAGAGGGAATGAGTTTGACTATGAGAGAGCAGCTACATCCTACAAGCAGTAGCGGGTTTATATGGGGACTGGAATATGCAATATTAACAAGCGTGGATTTCTGTCAGTCACGTAAATTGCGGACACGTAGTGGCCATAAATTGTTCCCCGGTAGATCAGTAATACTTACTATTGCTGCTTTTGTAAAAGAAAAAAAGGACAGTGTCATCGTCACCTGGCCTACTGCCCTTTTCTCCAGGAATATGCCCGCGCAGAAGTTAGAAAGGAATTCTACCCTCGCCAACACATCCACAGAACCTGGGACTTAAACAGTCACTCTCCAATTAAGGATAAGTGCCCTCGACAGCCTTTAATTCTTTTTCATTTCCAATTTCTACTCTTTCGCTTGGATTCTAAATTTTTTTGCAATTCTTTTCTTTTATTTATTTTTAATTCTTTTTCGGCTTCCTTTGACATTAGACAAAGGGTAATCTTCACTCCGCCCCTTTCAAATATAATAATCATCACTCTATCTCTAAATTTATTATAAATCATCAAAAACCTCCCATCCGTTAAGTTTAATTATCAGTTGATTGATAAAAAGACTATATTACTCTTAAGTCTAAAAACACAATATTACTCTTATAAAACTCAAATTAATTTCTTTTTTTTTTCTTTTTCTTCCTTTTACGTTCTGTCTTTTTTCTCTTTTCTTTTCTTCTTCTTCTTTTCTTCTTCTTTCTTTTCTCTTCCATCATCTCTTCATTTTTCTTCTATGGCTGCAAGCAACCTTTCATGGTTGTGCAAGCTACTGCAAAGTTCTATAGTTACTAAAGGCAACTTCTGATGGCTGCTTCAAGCAGCCTTCTATGGCTGTTATAGAAAGCATCAAATGATTGCTTCAAGTAGCCTCCAATGGTTGCTTTAATCAGCTTTTTATGAATAAACAAAGAGAAGAAAAAAAAAAACGAGAAAAGTGAGTAGGAGGAAAAATAGAGTAGAGAGAAGAAAAAAAATAGAAAATAATTATAATTATAATTTATTGATTTATCCCCTTAACAGTTGATCTTAACAATCAAACTTAATGAATTGGGGGTCTTTAATAACTTACAATAAAATTAGAGGTGAACTAATGATTGTTAATTTAGAAAGAGGCGGAGTGAATATTACTCTCAAGCAAATAATGCAGGAATTCTCCATATGGCTCGAGAAATTTTTACATAAATTATTTTTTTGATATCATAATTAATTGATTTGACAGTGAACGTTATGTTTCGATCCTACGATTTCATAAATGACCTGAATTGGAGGCATTGACATACAAGGCTTTCACAATTGCTACAATGCAAAGTTTTTTAATGGGTTTAATTTTATTTTAAGTCTGTTTAATATTTTGTATTTTAGTTTTACGTTTTCAAGTTATAGACTTAATGTCTTAGATTGTATTGTTTATTTATATATTTATTTATTTTTGACAAATCTAAAAGATTAGATTTTAAATATAATATTTGTGCGTCAATATCATCCTCTTAAATTATAGCCATTTTAAAATTATTTAATTGTTTCTTAAAAATATATTCATAAGTTTTAAATTCAAGGATTTTAAATGAAAACAGATAAAAATTCACTAATTTTGGGTTCTATATTTTAAAAAGTCAAATTAGTGATAAATATTTTTAAAATTTATATAAAAAACTTTGATTAAAAAATTAAAATTAATTACAACTCAATAACATTATCCTGACTTTAGTAGCTAATAATTAGTCTTGTTTGGTATCAAATGGAGCAAAGAATTCAATTCCTAATCATTAGACGAATGAAATTTGAGAAAATAACTTCCGGATCACTAAGTTTGTGAGTTCAGCGAATCAAGGTGATGACTTATACATTTCTATCAAATAAGTCCACAAAACCTTCTGAAAGTTATAAGATTCGCCACCTGATCCAAAATCCTCATCACTTACGTGGCGCAGTCTTATGGGATGCTTTTACGGTTGCCGTTTCGAGAAACGTTAGTGGACGTGTGACAATGAGTAATACGGGTCCCACTCGCCAAAAGGCCAAAAAAAAAAAAAAAATGAGACAGGAGAACCAAAATGCAACATCTTTAGGCTCGTGGACTAATCTCCACATGCATTTCGGCAATTGTCGGCAGGGGCCAGAGGATTGAAAAGAGTTGACAGTTTGGTTCCATATCTCCGCACATGTCACTTTCACCGGTTTTCTTACTGCCACGGTCCACTTCTGCTTGCCGATTCGGTGTGAACCGTTAAAGTCTAACCAACCAGTCTCTGTTCCCTGGCCACCATTCACGCCTCGAAGCGAGTGAAGC
The DNA here is from genome assembly GCA_028052125.1 of Melia azedarach. Taxonomy (NCBI): domain Eukaryota; kingdom Viridiplantae; phylum Streptophyta; class Magnoliopsida; order Sapindales; family Meliaceae; genus Melia; species Melia azedarach. The sequence goes on along the minus strand of CM051401.1, from coordinate 13,868,845 downwards.
AATTTAAGTTTTAGAAAAATAACATTTGAGTCCTTAATATTTAATGAATTATAAATAAGGAGAACAGTTTTCCAATAAAAGTTCTGATACAGTGCTACCGTGCTATGTCAATGAGATGCTCAGACAAGTCTATGCAATTTTGTTACTTTTTAACGAAATTGCAAATAAAAGTATAACTTATAATTTTTCTTGTAAAATTACATGCTATTATTATATTATGTCAATTAAGATTTCAAAAATTAAAGGATAAAATTCTAAAATTTATAAAAACACAAAAAATTCCGGAATTTGCTTTTCATTTATATGCAAATAACTAGGTTTGCCTTCTTTTTAGGCGGTACAATTAAATAATTTTATAACTATTTCAATTCCGTTAATTAAAAGTAAAATTGGAGACTCATATGAAAGAAATCAAAACCTTTCGTTATCCCGAATTCTGACAAAAATTCCAAAATCACTCTTATTATTAAGTTTTAAAATTACAAATCTAATAAAATTTTGTAATAAAAGAATTCATCAAATAATATTAAAATTTAAAAAACAATACTCAAAAAATGAAACGTGAACTGATATGTAAATATTTTTTAAAAAATTAGAACATAATATTCAATAAAAAGTAATTGTAAAGTTTTGCATTGAAGGAGAATAATAATATAGATAGATAAGAATGGCGAACATAAAAGCACGGTGAGGGACCAAATTAACTGGGTCGCATCGCATCAGTGCCTACATTAAATGACCTAATGACATGACATAGAGAGAAGTAATCAAGGCCCCCACAAACGAAATTATTTATGTAATAAGTTAAAGCTGAATAAATCAAGGCCCCCACCCTCAATCGTGCTTGCTTGGGTGCTTGTAATCAAAGATGTCATGGAATGAGTACAATATAACACGACACAAATAGTTTTAAATTAATAAATCGTGTTCGAAATATATTTTTGAATTTATATATGAATTTTTTTGACAAAAAGGTTTTATCATTTATATGCATTTTTGTAATTAAAGATTTAAAATAAGTTTAACATAGCACGACATAATTAGTGCTAAACTATGGGTCGTATTGGGATAGTTTTTTGAACATTAAACATGACAATAAAGTTAATAGGGTATGCCACCGTACGAATTTTTTAAATGGGTTAGTGCAGCCTAATTCACACGTCATATTTGTAACAAATGAATCTGTCTTCTAGAAAACTGAAACACGTTAACTTTTAATTCATAACTTTTCTGAACTCAAAACTACTTTTATGTCAGTAAGATTAGTCTCTTTTGAAGCTCGGCCAAACTATGTGCCTTCTCATTTTCTTTGAGAGCTGGGATTTTATTTTACAAATTAAACAAATCTGGGTAGAAAAAAAGCTTGAGGGGAACTGATAATTAAGATACAATCTCATTATTGTCTGACGAATAAACGTGAGGCAATTGGTTTTACTTTTAGATTGCATCAAGGAGAGCTGAAAGCCATAATGTTTTTGGAGTCTGATTACTCATGAGAATTTTCAATTCAGTGAAAGCATTTTTTGTTTTGCGATAAAACATTTTGCCAGTGTCATCATTCCGTGGAGCAGATTCATGGACAATACATCCATTAGGGAGCTAGCCATTTGGTCGACCTCATCGAACTACCCAAGAGGCCTACTTATCGATGTCTACAAAGAGGACCTTTAATTTCTTCCTCCCTCTTTCAACATCTCATAAGCAGCTCTTCGGCTTAAATGAAGAACCATGCACCAAAAGAAAGTCGAATCGGGAACGAATTATATGTTAATAAATAGAATCTGCACAACTAATATAGCTTGGAAGTGAAGGTTACATGATTAGTTTCATGGCTTCTTACTTCCCTCTTAAGCTTATACTAATTCTCTGTTAATTTAGTGCACAATTACTGTCTTGCTATAACTGGGATTATAAACTTGCTCATATGCCCTGAAGAGAACACCAATCACTGAAAGCAGCATCAGAAATGAGTCGGACTTCCTACATTGGCAATTTCCAACCCTTTGTTTACAGCCTCTTCCTACAGAAAGCAAGCTGTTTCTACTGTATGGCAAACAAAAGGTGCATCAATTATCAAGCTGTAAGTATCAATATCCTGTGCAAAGCCCCTCTTACTCATCTCGTGCCAAGCATCATCACGCTTACCCAGTTCAAAAAAACATTGAGATCAGCATATTTTAAGTCTGAATACTTGGCAGGCAAACTGTTATAACTACAAGGGTAATCTTCGTTGCCCATCTCTTATAAGAACTCCTAAGCTTTCTCGACTTTTCCAGCCAGTACATTCTTTCACTGAATTCCTTGTATGCCCCGAAAGTTTAAAGCATTCGCCGTCCCTGCTTTGCAAAGGGAATAATTGCAATATTGGAGGTAAAACTACCAGAAATATAAGCGATTTGGATCTCTTCTAGAATCTGCATCCCTATTTTCAGGTTTCTAACTTCACAACGCCGGAAAAAAAAATATTTATTCGCATCAGGTAATTTAACCTTGTCCTTCACCTTCTTACACATGGCCTCAGCATAATCAACCAAACCACGTTTACATAAAGCATCTAAAAGCAAGTCAAGGGTCATGTACTTTTCAGTATATGTTGTCTCAAGATCGTTAACGAAACTTCCATCATTTCTGTCGTTCCTCTTCACGTAATCTCTACATTACAAACTATCCAAAACCACTTCGTCTTTTGTATATTAGTATATCAATCATGTGATTATACGCTTGAGGCTCGCCGGCATAATCTTTCGGATGATCACCAGTCAACAGAAAGAATCTAAACACTATTTTCTCTTCGGGATGTAGCCTTTGAAGGACCACAATAACCAAATCAGTTGTGAATGAAACACCGATTAAGTAAGTATGGCTATAGTACAAAACAATTAAGATAGCCTACGTTTAAGATGGTTAGACTTAGTTTATTAAAAAATTATCTTTAATTATAAATAAAATAAGAATATTGTGTAAAACTATCTTCTAATACATATTTAATAAAAATCAATTTTTATTTGAAAAAATAAAAATTTATATATAGGCCGATTTTAATAAAATTGACTTTGATTTTAAAAAATAGATAAATAAGTTTTAAATCATTTTCTTTTATGTTAAGAAAGGTTGTTCTGAGTTATAGTAATTCTAATACAATGATGGCATTAGAACAACGTCATTTTAACATAGATAATTAAATAAGAATGAAGCAAATCTAATCATGTTTGTTCTCAAACTCTCTCTTTGCATCTGAAAGAACGCCTCAATTTAGCACATGCACTGACAGTTCTTAATTTTGGTGAGTGTATATGAGTTTTTAGTATTGGAACAATTGTGGATATGAAATAAGAAAATTTTATTTTTGGATAGATTGATCAAAATAAGAGTTAAAAATGTACATGATTCGTTTCAGTTTGGTTTAATTGGAAATTTTTTTAAATTAGATCGGACAAAAAAATATTAAGTCTTCAATTTTTAAAATTGTATCGGACTAAACTAAAATCAGACTGAATGAATAATTATCAACCTAGTTTTGTTTGGTTCGATTATTTTCTTTTATTTTTTAATAAAATGACATTGATTGAATGTGTTTTTACTATAAGATATTATTTTGATCTGGTTTCAAATTTTATAAAAAGGAAAAAAATTGATGTTATTATTATGCTATAAGTAAAGAATTATATTCTTAAAATTTGTATAGAAGTGAAATAAAGGAATCTAGATGTTATTGGCCCAATGAAATTTCATATCCAATATTGTATGATCGTTACCACACTGTTGTTTAGGTGGCACAATGTGATTGGGCTATCACGTTACTGTTTCGGTGGCACAATGTGATTGGTGCTTTGCACTGTCGCTATGAGGGAAAAATACAGAAGAATATTTCCTAGAGCCAGGAGAATCACGAATTATTCTCGCGTACTGCAAGAAAATTGAATTTCCCACCCTTGCTCGTGTCACTTCCACCGCACGAGTCTATTTCTGCTTGCTCTTTTTTGTTTTTCTATCTTAAATTTCAAAACTACAGATTTAATAAAATTATTAGATCGCCTTTTGATAAATTTTTTAATTAGAAATGGTACAATTTAAATAAAAAGCACTTTATAAAATATAATTTATTTAAAAGAAGTTGCCGTGGTCATGTTCAATTTAACCTTTATATTTATAGTAAATAAATTATCTTTTAAAACATTGAAATGTTATTATTTTTAATTTGTAATTATTTACACAAAATTGAGACGACTCAATCTATTCCTTACGATTTTAGTACAAGAATTTTTAATCCATAATTACTTAGATAGAGTTAATAACACTCTATTTGTTAATAAATTATCTTTAACGAGTTAATATATATTTTATTTTTGTAGCATATTAAATTATTTTATAAAAAATAATAAAAATATTATAATTTTTAATTCACAATTTTGGTAATGTTATGTTTATAAAATTTAATGAAAACATAAACGTATTTTAACATACCATAGATTTTTTCTCTCTTTTTTTAGAAATAGACCTAATGATCGTTGGCCAAGTTTAAGTTTGTCTCAAATTTCTTTTGCGAAAGTGAAATTAGCTTCAAAATAATTTTGCTTAAACTTCTTTTCCTCAGCTAAAATGAGCTTCTTTTTAATGTTGATGTTCTTAATAATTTATTAGACATACGACAGAATAATATAATATTATCAAAATCAGTTTATATAAATGATTTTATTACATTTTCACTTGCTTTCAGGAATATATTATTCCCCAGCTGAGCTGGATTTTAGGAATCTCGTTATTGATCTGAAGAACAAGGTGAGGCAATTGGTTTACCTTCTTTTTGACAGCACATCAGGGAAAGCTCAAAGCCCATCGTATATTTGGAGTCTGATTATTCTGAAAATTGTGAATTCAATGAAAGCAGTTCTTATTTTGCTCTAGAATATTTTCCCAATGCCATCTTTCTGCAGAACAGATTCCTGGACATCCATTCTAGTACACTTCTTTACCAGAGGAACCAGTTGGTCGACCCTATCGAACAATCCAAGAAACCCGCCGGTGTGTATAAAGAGAACCTTTCTCCCCTCCCAATTCTTTGGATTCTCAGCCATGTCTTTAACCATTCCATAAGCAGCTTTTCCGCTGAAGGGAATTAGTACAACCGAAAGAAAAGTTTAAATGCATACGCCAAATCAGGATAGACTATAATGTTAGTGAATAGAATTTGATGTCAAGTAGCTGGAATTAGATTACGTTGACAATTATCTCTTTATGCAAATGAGTCTCCGTTGATGTGGTGTCAAAGATCAGCAAGCTAGCTATCATGAGTAAAATTCACGTATCCGTCGAATGGAAACATATACACATACAGGAGCACATCCCCTAGGGAGCTAGAGCTGATCATATATATCTCATAAATTATATATGTAGAATAGCATTGTTATACCTGTAAACTGGGTCAAAAATAACACCAGTTGTCGCAGCAATTTCTTTGTAAAAATTCAGCTCTTCAGAAGTACTAATTGCATACCCTACACCTTTGGCCTGTGTAGAAAACCAAGAATTGAAAACAATAATCTTGTTATTTCACATCCAGTGAATAAACCCTACGTGTTGGAAGACCCATCAAGTAAAAACAACGTCCATGCACAACAAAAAACAAGAAGAAAATAAATGCTCTCATACATTCACTTTTGCGCTAAAAGAGGAAGTCAGCTGACAACCTAAGTAGCTCAGCTTCAACATATAAAATGGCCAAAAAGTTTACATGCCATGTAACTAATTATGTTCTTGGTGTCAATACGGTGGCCGTATTAAAACGTTGGCCATGTAATGACTCAGATAACAGACTAACACCATTATTATCTAATTGCTATTGTTTCTTCTTCTTCTTCTTGCTTAAAAAATAAAATAAAATAGAAATTAATATGAAGAGATCAGAAAAAAGCTAATATTAATGTCTTCCGTTTTTAGTTCAGTACTGCAATCGATGGATAAAAGGCAGTCTAGTCACCAGCAAAAATTTCTATAATCAATAGTTTTATTGATATAATACTAGCTAATAAATCAAGGGAAAAGAGGCAAATCCAGCCATGCACACTCAAGTGTTTTCGTAAGTCAGAAAGTCCTTCAGCAACCTAGCATCCAAGAAATATTTAAAGCATTCCATGATCATCATCTTTGGAGATGCAGAGTAAAGGAAGCTAATGGTGGCTAAGAACATGTGGATGAGGATGTGAGGCAATATCTGGCAACAGCAAATTTGTCCTCAAAGATATGAAATTGGACAGAGGATAACATAAGGAAGAATAAAAAAGTGATAGCTAACAGCACACGGGATTTGAATATTTGAGACAGTAATTATTGAATGAAATCTGAACATGTGACATTTTTATTGTGAAGCTGGAGGACCACTAGCTAAAGTAGCTCAAATTTACAAAATGAATTTTTTCGGCTAATTAATAAACATACTGTTTAATTACTTACATTTTGAATGTTCATAACATCACGCGAGTTAACGCCTGCATTGATTTCATCAAGTAGGTCTTGAATAATGTCGTATAAGTAGTCAGGATCTTCATAGATAGAGAATGCACGGACCTATGTGGAAGAAAAAAAAAGGCAAATATTTTCATTGACATATATATTCAGAGCAACAAATGTAAATGTAGATTACAATAAAGTTTACTAGATCCCTTATGGTTTGGCCTGTTTCAAAGCCACTCTGTCGCTTCATTTGTAACATTTTGGTCCCCTGTAGTTCAGATCTAGGTATAAAACACCAAAACAATGCATTTCAAAGCTTATATGTATGTCTCTTATATAACATATTTTAATGTTTTGCACCTGTACTTGAACCACAAAAGATATGCAAGGAGCGAAAGTACAGAATGGGAAAGAGGAAAAAGGCCAAACCAAAGTAGACACAATGAATGTATTTAACCAATTAATTTTGTTGATATGAAAGAATTACTTTTGCTTTCAACGTTCCAAGCCATGATCCCAACGCCAAACCAGCAGCTGTACCTCCACTACAAATCACTCAAAAGAAACCGCTTAAATACTCCAACAGACTCGCTAAAGATTGACTATTGAGTCGACAAGTGGAAATTAGCTATAAAATTAACAAACAAGTAGAGCAGAACCTGCCACAAGGCACAACAATATCATCAAATTTTACTCTGCCGTTTCCATTTTGAAGCTGCTGCTCAATCTCCCTTGTTGCTTCAATATAGCCCCTGAACAGAACTCAAGAGTTTTATTATGTCAAAAGACAACAAGTAGAGCATCCTTTTCATAGAAAATCCAATCAACTTGGAAACACACAAAGAGAGAGAGAGAGAGAGGGAGAGAAGGAATATAATGCAAACACGTTATCAACAAGACTCACCCAAAGAAAAGGCTTAGAAATTGAGACAAAAGTATCAATTCTAGCATCTCTGAAAAGATACCACAGGAAGTCAAGCAAATGGCAGAACAAAGCACAGCTTAACCATAATAGAAAGAACAAAGAAATAACATATATTCCATCTCACAAGAATTATTCTCCTGCTAACGCCCTCTTGTTCAATTTGAAGCACAACTTAATTTTTCCATCCCATAGTTTTGAACCAAAGAATAAAACAATATATAAGCAACTGTCAATAGATAGACAATCAAAACACCTCCCAGCTCCTAAATTCTTAAACGAATAAATTTTCAATCAGTAGGTATCATCACACGCGTAACACAGCTGAGAACTTGCAAGCAGCAAAAAGAACATAAATGTAAAAATAAAAAAATGCAGGTACAAAAAGAGATAAGTCAATGGTGACCCGTCTCACCAGATCCCTAGGGAGTTTGATCCACCAGCGGGAATAACATATGGTCTTCTCCCTTCCTTTTCCAACTTTTCTTTTAGAATATTAATAAGAGTCTGACATCAAAAGTAATAAGGTAATCAAAATTCTGAAATCACACTTGAGATCAAGAATTAAAATTCACATAATTTAGAGAAATCCCTATTTAGTCAATCAATAATCCCTTATCAGACAATCGCAAAAGGATAACATGAAACCAACAGCCATGAAAATAATCTTTCAGCATTGTCTTTATAGAGATGCATTGAGTAGTAATATATGGTCACAAATGCACTACAGAGAAGACAGAGGCCAAAAGGGAGAAAAAAAAAAGAGAGGAATAGACAAACCGCACTCCCAATGTGGATGGCTACTTCTTCTGAGACGAGCTGAATATGAGCTCCGACTAAACGATCAACCAGTAAATTGCCAGTCAATCCAGGATCTTGGTCCTCGAGACCCTGCAACATTTGTATTAATAAACTTTGATACAATATGGAAATAACTAAAAGAAAGAAGGAAAGAAAGAAAGAAGCTAAACCTTAGAGGTGCAAAGAATAAGATAAGAGTCAAGACTGAGATGCTTGGCAGCAACAGCAGTAGTACAACAGTGATTGCTTTGGATGGATCCAAAAGTTATGATACAGTCAGCGCCTTGAGCCAGTGCATCCGCCATTAAAAATTCTGATTTCCTCACCTTATTACCGCTCATTTGCATGCCCGTAGCGTCATCACGCTGCAATTTAGTTACGTATTTTTCAAAAATTAATGTTCATTGATCATCCTAATTCTCAAATAAAAAATTAGTAATATATAACTCTTAATATTATTTTAAATTAGTTAATCTTTAATTAAATTACATAATTTATAAAAGAAAGTTATAAAGAGATACAACTAAAAATGAATAATTAAGATGAAAGAAAGGTATGCTGATATTAATAAATTAAGATGTAAGTAAATATTTTTATAAAATATTAAAAATTAAATGATATATAAATTTAAAATATGGTTCTAAAATATAAATATTATAATAAAAAACTTAGCTTAGGATAAAAAATATAAGAAGTTATTTTATACTTTATAATTAACACGTGGAATCCCAACGGAGCGAATTTCCAAAATGAAAATGAAAACGAATTTTCAAAAAATGTTTCCAACGCACCCAAAGCTTACTAAACTTCAATGAAATTAAACTATAGAGAAAAGCGAACATAGAAATTACCTTCAACCAGACCTCGGTGTCGTTCGGCAAATTAGGGAGATTCCATTTGTGAATCGGAGTTGGAAACTAAAAGGAAAAACTGTCTTGAATCAACAAATTAAGATCTAATAATGAAAACAAGTTAAAAACAACATAAATAAATACAAGTTATGCTTAATCAGTTTTAATTACGTGAGCGAGAGAGACGACGTGAGAAGGAATGTGGCTGAGATGCGAAGCCCATGCCGGCGGAGTGTATGGCACTTTAGTGAGGAATTTGGACGGGTGGCTGCCGTTGTTTATTTCCATTTTTGTATTCCCTTGCTGCTGAAGTTGAGACTGATCAGAAAGTGTGATTTGGTTGTGGCGTTGGCTTACGTTTGATTTGTTAATGAGAGAGAGAGAGAGAGACGATCGGATGATCAGAAGATGAAATCTGCTGCCGCGAAACAAATTTCTTGCTTTTACTTTCCGATTTTGTTTTATTGCATTATTTCTGCATTATCAAGTCGCTCGCGCAGAAAAATAATGGAAAACGAACGTACTTCAGGTTTTTGTGCCCGAGTACTGAGTTGTCAACAAGTAACCTGAAGTCACATCACTGATCGATTCACTTATCACAAGTTGGATTTTTAGTTGTCGGGTTATTTAAATACAATTTACAACTACTAATACATTGAAAGTTTTGATAATAAATTGATTTCTATTGTCTTTTTCCCTATACTCCAAGGTATATTTGAATACAATTTACAGATCCAGACATTTTGTCAAAAATCTACTATATTTGAATACAATTTACAAGTATTGACAATTTGTTAAAAATCTACTAGGAGTTTTGATAATACAATTATAGTGTACCCCAAATAATTCTGATAACACAATGATTTTTGGTAGTTAGTTTATTTATTTTTTAAACTTCAGAGGAGTAATAGGATATTTCAAGATATCTACACTCGTACTAGAGGAATATGTGAGGGAAAATCCTCCCAGAATAGTCATCAGCTACTCTCATACTAGAGGAATACCATTGCCAACATCATCGCTTAGCAATTTCCGCAACCATTTCTTCCACTTAAAAGTGTTTGGTATCAAATGGAGCAATTAAAGAATTCAATTCGTAATATTTGGACAAATGAAATATGAGAAAATAAAATCCGGATCACTAAATTTTGTGCCTTCAGCAAATCAAGATAATAACTTGTACACTTCCATCAAATAAGTCCCCAAAGCCTTCTGAAAATGATAAGATTCTCCACCTATATCCAAAATCGCTATCGTTTACATGGCGCAGTCTTATGGATGCTTTTATCATTGCCGTTTCAAAAACGAATGGGGATCCTCCCTGATCTAAGTTGTCGTGAGCTTTTAACCTTACTGTAATTGATTAAGGTGAAGAATGCGACAAGGTGAGGCAAAAAGATAAAGAAGATTTGGGTTTGTTTCTTTTTTTTTTTTTTTAATTTTTCGATATGGTAAATTATATGGTTAATGGGTGAAGTTATTTTCTTTAATCCTTCAATATAATAAATTATAATGATTAATAGGTAAAAACTATTGAAATTCAATCTCAACCCTATATTGTTAATTATGCCACTTGTTAACAAATCCTTTAAAACTAAGGATGTAAAAGATTAAGAGAGAATTCACAAATTCAAAATATTATCCTAAACCATTTTGTAGAACATTGAATTTATTCACTTTTGACTATTGGAATTGAATTTAACATTATATTAATTATGCCTTAATTATATGTGTTATATTTCATTTAAATTGTTAGAGATGCATAGATTTAATGGTCAATAAATAATATATAAATATGTATAATTTTATGAAACTGTTATATATATATATATATATATATATAATGATTAGCTACCCATTGTTTTATAAATATTTTTATATTATTTATAAACAATTGAATATATATACTTCTAATAATTTGGATGAAATTTAATGTGTATATTAATTATATATTAATTACATTATGTGCGAGGTTGTTTTATGTATATAAATGTTTGCATCAAATTTTAGGATGATTCAATAAAAGATTGGCTTAACCGGTTGAAGAAAACTGAATTAATAAATCTGGCTTTGATGGTAAAAAACTAATTATTTCAACACAAGAAAAACTTAGATGGTAAAAGCTGTTCAACACAACAATTTCAAACTGACACACTTAATTAGATCTAAAAGGCTTAACCGTTCAATTTAAAAGCTTATTCCTACGAATTATTCAAGGTGAAAACACAGATACGAAAGAAGCAAATAGCCTCAAGATTTCAAAGCCACCATTGAAGCTTATCAGCAAGCTCCTGCTCTCCGGCCATCGACAAGCCGCTTCCAGTACCAGGTGACTTCCCCCTGAGTCCCCTTCACACTCTTCTTAAGCAGCTTCTCGTCTGGAGTTTTCCCGGTAGCAGGTGTGAGAACAGCTGCTTTAGTACTTGGAAGTGAGTCAAATTCTTTCAAAACTTCCTCAATGTCTGTCAAAAGTCTTTCCGCCAGACTCCGGTTGAAATCCTCCCGGACCACCACACGGAGAACCGCGACGTTTTCAGCGTTAGCGGGCATCGTGTATGCGGGAAGTATCCATCCGAACCTTCTCAAGCTCTCGGCTATGTCGAACACGGTGTATTTGGTGCTGTCCTTGAGAGAAAAAGCTATCATGGGTACACCAACATCCTTGGAGACAATGTCAAACTTCCCCATTTTAGTCAGTCCTTCTCGTAGTACTGTCGTGTTGTCCCTGCAGTTTACCATAATGTCCTCGTAACCCTAGAATTTTCAGGACATCGAGAAAAGAAAATGCTAATCAGACGTAATTTCCAGGAAAAAGGCATTCTGAATCGTAGATTAATTTTATCAAATACGTAGTTACCTCAAAGCCAAGCCGTAAAAATTGATAGTATTGACCAATTATTTGACTGGAGCCTGCCAAATAGGAAAATTTACTAGTCATTTTCCAGACAACATAAAAATGCTGTGTAATAAAGTTTTCTGTAACACGCACTCTTGTAAAATGATATAACCTTCTTGCACCAGTTAATTATATGTATAAAAAACCACTTGAAATTGTACAAGAAGTTACGATATCCACACTCTTAAAACGTAAATTTACAATAATATAATGCTTCGAATCCGTATCTTTTTGACATCTAATTATGTTCCTATATAAATACATATATGATAGTTATTTAATTAATTAGCAGCAAAATTGTCTTTTGTAATACGTATACCCTTCATATTTGTGAACACTATAACACATACATGCCCTTAAACTTTGTATATGTTTTATAAGAGTTAAATAAAATGCAAGGGCATTAATTGGAATAATAATATAAATAAACCATATCTCTCAAAATTTTCATCATAAATTATGGCGTTTATATATATAGTGACAATTTTTAAGATTATTTATCGCACAAAGTCTCATTACCCACTTGATGAATATCATATATATTATTTGTACTATTACAAAAGCCGACTTTTTTAGCATAGAGACTTGTGATAAACATAATTTTGTCAGAAAACTATGATATAATCTTATAAAAAAAAATCTGCGCTAAAACTGGAGTCCATTTTGGAGATTTGTTTAACAAAATAATGTCGTAATAATCGCGTACCTTTCGAGAAGTTGAGGGTGAAAGTTGGTTGTTCGGAACCTAGATAGTTGATGTTAAAGATGAGTTCCTCGGGCAAGTCATCTTGGGTCCTCCACACAACCCAACCAACACCTGCATACACAAGGCCATATTTATGACCACTGACATTAATGCTCCTCACCAGCGGCAAACGGAAGTCCCATTCAAGTTCAGGATAGAGGAAAGGAGCAATAAATCCTCCGCTAGCAGCATCAACATGAATTGGGTTCTCCCAACCATTCTTCTTGTTCTTCTCGCTGAGGAGTTCATTAAGAAGCTTCACATCCTCGAACTCTCCTGTCATTGTTGATCCCAAAATCGCTGCAACACAGATCGTGTTCTCGTCTACCAACTCCACAGCTTTCACAGGGTCCATCACGTAATATCCCTCTTCCAGCTTCACCTCCCTCAGCTCAACCTCAAAGTAGTTAGCAAATTTCTCCCAGCAAACCTACGTACGTAAATCAAACCAAACGTTAAACATGGATATATTTAGATGTATATAATCCAAGCTGCATTTTTACAATATGTAATATTGCTTACATGCACATTAGCTCCGGTGACCATGTTGGGTTTATCGTATGCTTTCCCTTGTGCTTTTCTCCTTTGCTGCCACTTCCTTTTAAAAGCTAATCCAGCAAGCATCATCGCCTCTGATGAACCCACAGTCCCCGTGCCTACTGCAGTCTCACCATCTCCAACGGGAGCATTGAATAGTTTGGCGATCATATTCACGCACCGAGTCTGCCAAATGATCCACAAACGATTATAAATTCAAGACATCAACACAACCCAACGATAACGCGAATGTAGCCTGTTTCTTATATACCTGAAGCTCACTGGTAACGGGGTACTCGGCCATATCAACAAAATTCTTATTAATGGCATCCATCATGAGCTTGTCACACTCGGGCTCCATCCATGTGGTTACGAAGGATGCCAAGTTTAGCCTTGGATTTCCGTCTAACATCAGTTCATCGTTTATTAGCTGATACGCTGCTTCCTTTGGCATCGAGCTGTCTGGTATTTTGAATCTACGTACAGTCACAATCAAATCAGATAATATTCATTTGAAAAACAATGGGAAAATAAAATAATAATAATAATAATAATAATAATAACAAGAACACAAGAGAGCTAGGGTTGATGAGTTGAATGTGAGAAAGCGGTTACTTGGGAACGGGACTGCTGACATATCTAGAACCAAAAGTGGAGTCCAAACACTCTCCACAATCTGATCTTGTTGTAGAAATCACCATTTTAATTTGTTTTTGTTTTCTCTCTCGATTTCTTTTGTAGCAGTGGGTTTATATGGGTGATGCATAATATGCACGCATTAAATAGTGAAGTGAATTTTGGATTTTAGTGACGCAAATATCAGACACGTGCTCCAATAGATAGTTGCGTAACTGGCAAGTATACCTTGATTTTTTCTTTGTTTTTTCTCTCTAAATTTCTAAATTCTACTCATTTCGTTTATAAATTGAGTAAAAATTGACATAATACCAACCTTCTAAATTTAAATACGACAAATTCTATTCTATTGGAAAGGAAAGTAACCCCATCAGTTGAAGGGTAATTAACAGTGTCCTCACCACTTGGAACACAAATCTAAGCGGTCTACTCTTTCTCTCGGATTCTTTTGATGTCAAGAGAGTCATATAATTCAAGGACGTTTGGCTATGTATTCACTTTCTATATTCATTCAAGAATTAAAGTCTGAAGGAAGACGTTTTTATTTTATCGTTTAACTAAGTTATATCATGTATGATTTTTTTTTCTTACACTTATTTTTATGAGTAAAAAAATTTTATATCATATTGTTATGAGAAAATGTATCGTTGTGTTTGCAAATTTAAGGGGTTAGATTTTAAATATAATGCGCGGTTGCCTATATTATCATTAAATTATAGCAATTTTTATTAGTTTAAACAATAATTTTGAAAATTATTTAAATATTAAATTAGCAACCTGAGAGGTCTTTTTGTTTTAAAATTTGAAAACTATATACGTTTATTATTTTAATTAAGAAATGGGAAGTTAAAAACTTTTTACATCATTTTACTTATCGTATGAAATCGAGTACAAAATTCAACTCATCGGTTATACAAATGAAATTTGGAAAAATAAGAATCCGATCCCTAACTTTAAAATATTTACAAACTGATGCAGTTTATCCATTTATATCCAATAAGTAGTCCTTACCCACCACTAATGCAGCTTGTTGAAATGTATAAATTACCCTTAACCTATTGCATTTTGACCATCACATACAAAAGAATTTAACCTAATTACCTGACCGTAATTCAATCATTTGAACAAAGTAATCGGATCTATTTGGTATAAATGAAACAGTATACTCTTATGTGTAAAACAATAAAATAAAGGAACCTAAATGTTATTATCTTAACGAAGTTCGTTCACATTATCGTTTTGGCACAATGGGACCAGGGCTATCCAAATCCTTATCGCATTATCGTCTAGGTGGCACAATGTGATCGGGTTCTGTCCGAAACCGTTATCCATTATCGTCTTTGTGGCACAATTTGATTGGGTGCCTCTCACTGCCGATCTGGGCAAAAAGACAGAACAATATTTCCCACATATTGCCCAAAAAATGAACTTCCCCCATGCTCACGCCCGTGTCACTTTCACTGCACGTGTCTAATGTGCTTGCTTTGCTTTTCTTTTCTCTTTTTTTTTTAGTGTTTTTTCTCTCTTAAATTCCAAAACGACAAAGTTTAATAAAATTTTATGATACGAACAAGTATTCTTGAATTTTTTAGAATACATAGATATTTTTTAAAATAATTTAATAAACATACAACTGACAAATAGCTCTCTAATTTAGGAGATCGCTTTGGGATAACTTTTTCTATTAGAAATATATTAATGGTACAAATTTAATGAAAAAACACAAACATAAATTTTATGTAGTGATTCAATTTACCTTCTTCTTCACATTGCCATCATGCCGTTGGAGTCTGATCACTCTGAAATTTGGTGTGAAGTAGAAATTAAGTTGACAATTATGCAAATGAGTCTCAGTTGATGTGGTGTCAAAGATCAGCAAGCTGTGAGGTAAACAAGGTACAGAATTATATTCGTTGAATGCAAACAAATGCATATACTCACGCACAGCCAACAGGAAGAGCTCATATGTATCTCATAAATTATGTATGTAGAATAGCATTGTTATACCTGCTGTAAACTGTGTCAAAAACGGCACCAGTGGTTGCAGGAATTTCTTTCTAAAAGCTAAGCTCTTCAGAAGTGCAAAAAATCCTTCAGTTCATGAATTTTCTCTCGCTACTAGCATCCAAGAAGGCCGCAATCATCATCTTTGGAGATGCAGAGAGAGTAAATGAAGATAATAATGGCGGCTAAGAACATGTGGACGAGGCTATGAGGCAATATCTGCCAGCAACAAATTTGTCCTCAAAGATGTCAAATCGGAGACAGGATAACATGGAGAAGAATACAACAGTGATAACTGACAGGCTGTTAATTATTGAATTAAATCTGCACATGTGACATTTTTATCTGGAGGACCACTACCTAAAAGAGCTCACCTTTCACTCATAAAATATGCATTTACAAAATGAATTTTTTAAGGTAGAAGAAAAAATATCGAAAAGGTTAATTTTATACTTTATAATTATTAACAAGTGGAATCCCAAAAACGGAGCGAATTTGTCGTTTGTTTTCCGGATACGAGAATGAACACGAATTTACGAAACAGTTTCCGGACCTTACTAAACTTCAATGAGATTAAATTATATAGAAAAGCGAACGTAGAAATTACTTCAACCAGACATCGGTGTCGTTTGACAAATTAGGGAGATTCCATTTGTGGATCGGAGTTGGAAGCTAAAAGCAAAATTTGTCTTCAATCAACACATTAAGATTTAATAATGAAAACACGTTAAAAACAACATAAATAAATACGAGTTACGCTCGTGTTTTAATTACGTGAGCGAGAGAGACGAAGTGAGAAGGAATGGGGCTGAGGTGCGAAGCCCATGACGGCGGAGTGTATGGCGTTTTAGCGAGGAATGTGAACGGGTGGTTTTATTTCCTTGCTGCTGAAGTTGAGACTGATCAGAAAGTGTGATTTGGTTATGGCGTTGGCTTAGGTTTGATTTGTTAGTGGGAGTGAGAGACGATCGGATTCAGAAGACGAAATCTGCTGCCACAAAACAAATTTCTTGCTTATACTTTCCCATTTTTTTGCGGTTATGTTCTTTAAAAATAAATCTCTACTATGAAGTAGATCCAAAAAATCTGAAATTTGTAACACTGTCTGATTGGAAATGAACTAAGCTCATTCTCCGATGGCAGCAATTTTGGTGGCCGATACTACACTGGTGAAGTTAGATTTGTTATTATTTTTTTTAAAATTAATTAAATATATATATACATATAAATAAAATTATATTTTAATTATAATATATTAATTAATATTTAATTATCAATATGTTATAAAATAATATATATTATTATTTTATTTTTTATGTTCATACCAAAAAAAAATATAATCGTAATTTTTTATGAATATTTTTAAAATTATTTTTACTATTTAAATAATAATTTAAAATATAAAACTCACATAATATTTGTTTTCACAGTGTTATATAATGAAAGAAGAATTAAACTATTTATAAAATAACAAAAAAAAGGACATTAGACTAAACAAAAAAAAATAAAAATTCTCCTCTCTTTTAATATATTTTAAATAAAAAAACATTACAATTAAGACTTAAAAATAAAAAACATGGTATGAAATTAAGTATTTATAGTTAAGATATAAATTTTCTATTTTTTAAAAACAAATTAGCATTTATAATGAAATAAGTATTTTTTATGAAATCATATTAAAGACTCATATGAGCATCCCCTTTTCTTTCAATGAAATTGGATTAAAAACTAAAATAAGGATTTTCAAATTTATTTTAAAACCTTTTAACCGAGTTACCGCTCGCTTCACTAGTTTAGGTTTGTCTCGAACCTTCTTCAGGTCAGTAAGATTAGCCTATTTTGAAGCTTGGAAACTTATGCCTTCATTTGCTTTGAGCAATATATTATTATTCCCTTATCCGGAATTCATTTATTCACTTAACAACAAAAGAGAAGTTTAAGGGTAACTGATAATTCTCATGATGGTTGATCTGAAGAATAAATGTGAGGCAATTGGGCTACCTTCTCCTCTACATTGCATCAGGAAAAGCTCAAAGTCGTCATGTTTTTGGGGCTCGATTACGCTGAAATTTTTCAATTCAATTCAAGCCTTCGTTGTTTTGCTCTAGAACATTTTCCCGGTGCCATCTTTCCGCGGAACAGATTCATCGACATTCATTCGATTCCAATTCTTTACCAGGGGAGCCATTTGGTCAACCTTATCGAACAACCCTAGAAGCCCGCCAGTGTGTATAAAGAGGACCTTTCTTCCCTCCCAATTATTTGGATTCTCAGCCATGTCTTTCACCATCCCGTAAGCAGCTTTTCCACTGAAAGGAGAGCAGAAAGAGAAGTTTAAATGCACAATCACACAAGCAGCTAAGTCAAATCAAGGATAAATTAATTGTCAACTAATAGATTTTAGATTCAAGCAGTAATTACATTCGCATATGCGCAAAAATGTGCCTCAGCTGACATGATCATAAGTAATATCACACCCTCAATGTTAGAGCGTTGTCAGCAAGTTACCTTTCCGAGAAATAGAATTCATATTTATCTCAATACTTTGGCTATTGTTATGGAACTTTTCCATCCATTGACTGAAACACAGTACACGCATGCCCAGACCCCTGTACTAAGAATCCCGTATTTCATAAACTGGAAGTGGTAGACATTGACATACCTGTAAACTGGGTCAAGAACAACACCAGTTGTTGCAGCAATTTCTTTAACAAAATTAAGCTCCTCAGAAGTGCTAATTGCATAGCCTTGACCTTTGGCCTGTCAAAAGGCAATAATTAGAAACAAGAATATTGTCATTTCACATCCACTGAACAAACTTATCATTTGAGGCATTAAGTAGAAATAATGTCACATCCTCTCAATGCGCAACAAACAACAAGAATAAAGTTGTCTCTACCTTCACTTTTTGTGAAAAGAAAAGGTCAGGCAACCTATCTAGCTCAACTTCAATAAAATGAGCAAAGCCTACATGCAACGTAACTGATGGTCTCGTGTACTGTCCTGTAATTCCCAAACTGAAACTTTGCCTATGGAACGAGTTACATACATACATACACCATCATTAGCTAATTGCTCTTCTTTTTTTTTTTTCCCCTGTAAATTCAAAAATATGAACTGAGATTAAAATCAAAGACAACATAATTCTTTCATTTTCAGTTCAGTACGCCAATACTCCAATTGATGGTCAAGATGGCAGTCTAGTCACCAGCAAAGATTTTCCACAATCAATAGTTTTGTGGTGGCCAACAAGGATAAGAATCCAAGGCAAATATCTGGTGACAACTGAAAGGACGTGGGGTTTTATGCTGCTTAAAAGTTGTATATTTTTTTTGAGAACAGTGACATTATTGAATTCAATCTGAACACGTGACATTTTTATTGTGAAGCCAGAAGACCACTAGCTCAAGTAACTCAACTTTTCCTCAGAAAACAAGCATTTTCAAGCTAAATTTTGGCTAATAAACGAAACTATGCACTCACATTTTGAATGTTAACAATATCACGTGAGTTGATTCCTGCAGTGATCCCATCAAGTAGGCCTTGAGTAAAGTCGTAGAAGTAATCAGGGTTATCACAAACAGAGAATGCATGCACCTACATAAAAGAAGAAAAGTGCTGAAATTTTAGTTGATATAAATAAATCAAGAGTAGAATACAGACGCTTTTGTGGTTTGGCCTGTTTCCAAGCCACTCTGTTGTTTCATTTGTGACATTTTGCCCCCTGTAGTTTTAGGTCAAGGTATGAAACACCAACAACACTGCATCATGAAGCTTATATGTATTTTATGTGACATTATTTTAGTGTTTTATATCTGTACTTAAACCAAAGTGGCAAAATGTATTTAACCCATAAATTTATTGATATGAAAAAATTACTTTTGCTTTCAGTGTTCCAAGCCATGATCCCAATGACAAACCAGCAATTGTAGCTCCACTAAAAATCAATCAAAAGAAACATTAGATTCATTGGCAATATGGCACCAAACAGGATACTAGATGAAGTTGTCAACATTATATGTAAATGCAAAATCCCAAATGTACAAAATCATTTTGGAGTTCCACATTCAAACCATAATGTGGTTTGAGTTAAAGCTAGGAGTTATTATAATGGTGCAATAATAAACAAAGTAGAACAAACAGAAACTGTACAGAGAGGAGGGGGGAAATTAGCCATAAAATTAAGAGATAAGTAGAGCAGAACCTGCCACAAGCCACAACAATATCATCAAATTTTACTTTTCTATTTGCAGTCTGAACCTGCTGCTCGATCTCCCTAATTGCTTCAATATAACCCCTGAACAGAATTTTATTATGTCAAAAAGACAAGAATTATAGTTACCTTCTAACAGGATATCCAATTAACTTGGAACACAGAAAGGGAGAAAGAGAGCAGAGAGAGAAGGAAAACCATGCAAATACGTGATCTATGAGACAAATTTACCAAAAAATAACAAATAAATTGAAGATTTTGCTGTTTAGTGAGCTTATTTAACGGAAGATGACAATTGTCACCCCCCATAGTCAAGCACCCTCATTTCATATCCAAAGATAAACAACCAACCATGTCCTTTATCAAATATATAAAACAAAATAAACAACCAACCAATCCCAGTATTGAGATAAACATAGCCATTATCAAGTACCCAACTGTAAACTCATCCCATCAGGAGGGAATTCCACTACCAATGGCAGTCATTAGTGACAAGATCAAATAGCCTGATAAACGTTTCCTTCCAAATTATGCAAAACATGGAAAAAATTAAGCTCTCCCTATCCAACCAAAAAAATTATCAAACTGAGACCAATTTATTAATTCCAGCATCTGCAGAAAAGCTACCACCACAAACCCAACAAATGACAGACCAAAGCATAGTTGCAAACTAACAAACAAATGAACTTCCATCTCACAAGAATCTGTAACTAAAACCCTCTTGCTTAATTTGTTCCAATCTGAAACCCATATGACATGAACAGAGACATAGATTATTATAAAATAGAAAGATCAAGAAGGAATGAGATAGTTTACAGAAGAGACCTCTTTGCAATAGCAAGAGAAGAATGATATGCTTGGAAATCACTATATGTAACAATGATAGATTTTCTCCTTTTCTACTGCACTGCACTGTACTGACTGAATGAAAAAGCTTCAGCACAATGATTAAGATGTCTTAATCATTTGCATTTCTTGAAAGATAAAGGAAAAAGAAAAAACAAAGAATAAAAACTTCTAGCACAGAAGGACTTCCAAAAGAAAATTACAAGTAAGCTATTGCTTCTCTCGCACAACCATATGCAAGTCATTCTTTAATCAGTTCTTTGTCACCAAGCTGAGATAACACTTCACTCAACCAAGTGCTGCAGTCTACCGCAGACTTCTAGTCCCACCCGTAAGAAAAAATCTCAACCCAAAAACTTGCCACCTTCTCCCAAACACATACAAACCACACAATATAGATATCACAAATACTCAACCATCACAACCGAATTTAGAACCAAATAAATTAGACCCATGTCAAAATGTTATTTCAGCAACTATCAATAGGTAGACAATTAAATCACCTCACAGCTTCTAAATTCTCATCAATCAGTAGAATGAATGACATAATAAATGAATAAATTTCCAATTAATACGTCTCATAACATCTGTGATGCAACTGAGAACTTGCAAGCAGAAAAGAATATAAATGCAAGAATAAAATGAAAGAACAAAAGAGATTAGACAATGGTGACCCATCTCACCAGGTCCCTAGGGAGTTTGATCCACCAACTGGAATAACATATGGTCTTCTCCCTTCCTTCAGCAACTTTTCTTTTAGAATATCAGTAAGAGTCTGACATCAAAAGTAATAATGCAATCAGAAGTATTAAAATCATACTTGAGATCAAGATCTATCAATTTAGTAATATCTTGAGAATGGTTGAAAATGCATAATTTAGAGAAATCCCTGTTCAGTCAATCAATAATCCTTTATCCAAGCAATTGTAAAACGACAACATGAAACCAGTGCCACCACTGGAAATCATCAAAATAAGCCAAAGCATTAAAATGAGCATCTAATGATGAAAGAAGACATCATCAAGGTGGCATGGGAATGACCAACTAGAATTTATGTACTTAAATAGAATGCAACATTGTTAGGATCAGTCACTCAATATCCATGTAAAGAGTCATTTCATCAGCTCTTAGGTATTATGTGAAAATAAAGAGTACATGTGAGCACATACACAGAGAGTGAAAATCATACATATACAGTTGATTTTTCAGGCACATGTAGAAGATAAACACAACCAAAAGTTTCAAGAAGTTCTATAGATTGTAGTCCTCCACAAATCCAAGTTGTTTAATAAATCAACAAACTTTTTGACAGAGCATATTTTCCCAATGCCATTACTTGTTCAAGATTCTTTCTTGAATTCTACATTCAAAAGATGAGAAAAATTTTGGAGTATCTTTGCTCTGCATATGGAACTCATTAAGCTTCCATTCTTGACAATATATAAGGCTGAAGAGTTATTTTAGATGTGCTTTTCCCATTTACTCTAGGTCAGCATTACTAGCATTTATGCATGTGTATGATCATAGCCTGTCGAATATGGAATCTCCGCCAAATGGAAAAATGGAAAAATAAAATAACACAAATGCAAAAACAAAACAAAAGACCCTCCTTGAAAGGAACTAAAAGAAATAAGGGTAAAGAAAAAGATTGCTAGTGCATTACGAAAATTACAAGAAATTTACAATTAAATTTACACTTGTTCCTCTTGTACTTTCTAAGCACTGGAAGTGTCAAATACACATCCACTGTCCACATTGTGAACATGTGATATAAAGTATCTACGATGTGTACTTCTAATACCTAGAATTGTCCACTGAAGAGCTGAGGTTTAAAGAGATATTTCAAATTCTGAGATTTGAGAATTTGCTAACTTATGCACATGTCAGTTGGGTACTTAAGATGATCAAAATTGGATACAACAGGTATCTAACTTTTCTTTTTGCTCTCAATTCGCTTAGGAAGTTACGATCAATTCTTTGCAATCTAAAGTGTGCGTTGTTTTCATATACATCAGTCATCAGAGTGGTAATAGACGTTCACACATGCATTACAGAGCAGAGAGAGGCAAAGAAAGAGAAATGGACAAACCACACTCCCAATTTTGGCATATTCTTCCTTAGAGATAAGTTCAACATGAGCTCCAACTAGACGCTCAACCAATAGATTGCCAGTCAATCCAGGATCCTGGTCCACGAGAACCTGCAACATTTATATCAATAGACATTTGACACAAATTGTAGCAACAAAAACAAAACAATGTACAATGTGAAATTACTAAACAAAAGAAAGAAGCTTAACCTTAGAGGTGCGAAGAATAAGATAACAGTCAAGATTAAGATACTTGGCAGCAACAGCAGTAGCACGACAGTGATTGCTTTGGATACCTCCAATGGTAATGATGCAGTCAGCACCTTGAGCCACTGCATCTGCCATCAAAAACTCTAATTTCCGTACCTTGTTACCACTCATTTGCATGCCCGAAAGGTCATCACGCTGCAATGTAGTTGCAAATTATTGAAAGAAATAAAAATTAATTTTCGTAGATCTCAGACAGTAAAATTGGTTCTCAAATTCATCCAAAAACCATTTCAAAATTCTCAAAATTCATGCATAGCTACTCTAAAAATCAGCATCAAATCACTACAGATCAAGTATAATGGAAAAAATGAGTGATCAAGTATAATGGAAAAAATGAGTGATCAAGTATAATGGAAAAAATGAGTGATCAAGTATAATGGAAAAAATGAGTGACCTCCAATGGCGAACACTTCTAATTTTAAAGTACATTTAGAAGCATAGCAGTCACAAACTAACCCCAAATTTTATCAAAAACTCCTCTGCAAGAAGATTAGCTTACAAAAATTAAAACCCTACTAAATTCTCCCGAAATCTAGGAAAACGTCAATCCTTGCTACCTTCAATAAACTTATACAGAAAAACGACGTCGAAATTACCTTCAACCAGACCTCGGTGTTGTTGGGCAAATTAGGGAGGTGCCACTTGTGAATTGGAGTCGGAAGCTGAAAGCAAAATTAATTAAATCAATTAAAAAATAATAATTAAAGAAAATAACAATTAGGATTGAAGTTTTACGTGGCCGAGAGAGACGGCGTGAGAAGGGATGAGGCTGAGGTGCGAAGCCCAAGAAGGAGGAGTGTACGGAGACTTCGTGAGGAATTTGAACGCGTTGTTTGTTTCCATTTTCTGATGCTGCTGTTGGAGCTGAGACTGAGAACCTGCGATTCGGTGGTTGTGGCGTTTGCTTAGCTTTGATTTTCTAATGGGAGAAATGCTGGGACTCAGAAGATGAAATCTGCTGATGCAATACATTTTTCTTGCTTCCAGCTTTCCATTACGTTTACTGTTACTGCTTGACAAATTCCGTCAATGCTTTGGACTGGCTCTAAGTTCTGTGACGTGTGTTCGCTGCTGTGTACAAATTGGGGTAATAACATTTTTATCTCTAAAATTTATAACAATAACAAATCGTGATTGTTTTTCTTAATTTTAACATTCCATGGACCATTATTTATCATTCATTGCCGTTGTTAAAACTGAGAAGGATTAAAGAACAGTTGGCACTGTGTTAGTGTGTTGGGACTAAATTGTTAAAATTTATAAACTTATGTCCTGATTTGCATCTCTCCAAAGTTCAGGGACGAAAATGTTATGAGTTAGATGGAGTCTAGGATGTTACTTTCTTGAATTTACCACCATTCGTTAGAAATTCAGAGCAGCAGCAATGATAATACACAAGGAATAGGCATCAATTAACAACGTGCAATCGCGGGAATACATAGGATGCTAAAGCCTGCGTAAGTTTCTCAAGTTCGGCCTCAACCTTGCACTAAAAGTTAAAAGCTATCAATCTGGGTACGATAGAAGCAAAGAGAATTTTTAGGAGCAAAAATTGAAATTAAAGGAGCAACATAAAAAATAATAAATAAAAATTAATGATGTTAATTTTATTCCAAGTTTAATTTGTACATTTCAACACCTATAACTCTTAAACAAATTTCTTCTAGATATTGAAGGAAAAAGCCCTCATTCCTTCACTTCCCAGATCACAAAGAAATGTCTTGTAAAACGGATAATGAGACACAGGAACAATCCATTTGGTATACCAATTTGTGTATTTGTGTCAACTAAAAGACAGAACCGCTCCCCTTCCTTTTGCCTGTCAAGATATCCTTGGCTTCATTGATCTTGGATGCAAGATAATGGCTGCCCCCGGCATCTGGGTGATTTGCCATCATCACTCTCCGATGGGCTTCCTTTATCTTCTCCATCACAGAGCTCTCTCTGCAAGAAAGAACCAACAAAACAGATAGAACATTAAGCAAAAAAAGTTAACGAGAGAATCAGCAGCTCCATTAAATTGCCTGGAAAAGTAATTCATTGTACATTCAAAAATTTTATGGTCCAACCAATCTGAAAAACACACTCAAGGTGCTTTGAGATGGTTAAAGGAAAATGCAATACATCATAACATGAAATAGGAAGATGAACTACTTGTGGCAATATGCATTTATAATGACAGAAATAAGTTCCTCAAGCTAATGCTTCAAGAAAATGCAGAACGGCCACCAGCAGAGCAGAAATATACATGGTTATTCAAAATAGATGAAATAGAAATCAATTAACAGAAATGCGGTCAACATAAAAATAGACAACTTGTCATTAAAACCCGGGGAAAAGGAATTTAGATTTGAAAAATTTTATTCCAATCAATTTCAACTAAGCTACTTAATGCAAACTACATAGTGCTGCAAAATGGAAATTGAAAGATGTCCATGCAGTAACCAGTTGATCAGCAAGATGATTCCTAAACTAATGGCAAAATGCATTGATATACAACAACTTTAAGATCTTAAAGCTTGTAATCCAAGTGAATTAGAGAAAGGCCAGCCAACGCAATGAAGAGAAATACAGTTTGAGAAAATGGATAACTAAGTTACCTGACTCCAAGTATTAATGCTGCTTCCCTTTTAGACATGACTTTTTCAAATCCTCCATAATAAAATCTCCGAACAGGGGGAACTACGGGGCGAGTTTTGAATGCTTGCCATGCAATTATTAAGTATCTTCCACCCATAGCTGCAGCTGCCACACTAGCCCCTAGCACAAGAGGAGATGTCTGACAAAGAAGATGTAGATGTAGATGTCAATCACTAAAATGATCACTTATACAGCTTGCATTCTTTGCATACAGCAACTAGTTGATCATTAAGAAAGACATCCCAATGCTCACATCACTTGGATAATAACAGATATTTTTTTTAATATATCAGTATGAAGTGATCTAATGCAAACCCAAATACATCAGGCTCTAAGGAAATAGCCTACTTGTTTAAATCTTAGGAGGCCTAGTGATCGATCTCCCTCATGCCAACCTCAAGGAGGAATTATGCTTAATTTGTATGTGTACAAGAGAAGAGATGAGGTGGGATGTGCGGTATGAAAAAAAAAAAGAGAAAAAAATATGAATTCATCCAGCTAAAGGGAAAATCAATGGAGGGAGGGAAAAAAGGTAACACAAAAGGGAACAGAACAAAGGCTCCAATTAGGTAAACTAATTCCAAGACGCACTGAGCTGTATAATAAAACCAAAACTATAATCCTCTATGAAAGAAGTGCTTCTACACTCAAATGCGGCATAAGCATAACAAAACACAGCTACAACGGACTATCTGCTTATCATTAGATGGAATCTCCACCTTATTAGTACATAACAAATGTTGCCCATCATTATTCTACCCCTCCAACTTTCTGATCTCACACTCTGCGCAGAATTTTCATCTTCACAGAAAGCTTTCAAGCTCATCAACAATGCCAAAGAAACCAAACACAAACTTTTAACCTTTTTCCCATTAACCCATCAATTAAATTTTCTCAGCACCCTGTCTATATTTTCATCGAGAACAATCTAATATCAAAATAAGATTAGACATATAACTCATCACAATTGCATTAAATTGATGGATAATTGAGTTAATAATATATAAAAATAAAAGAAAAGAAACAACTAACAACAACTTAGCCAAGAAAATTTACCATTGTTATAATTCTGGGAACTTAACAATCTCAAAAACAGCACCAGTTGTGTAATCGATAAGAACCCGAAAACGAACGAATTGACGGGCTTTTAGCTTTTGGTTTATTTTTGCAAATTTTCTATAAAGTGAATATAAATGAATAAAATTGCGGCATGGCGGGAGCACTCTTGCCTTGCGCTCCAAGGAAAAACCGAACAACCGACCCTTCAATCGGAAAAATCGAGAAAAATGTGGAAAATTAAAAAAAAAAAAAATCTAATAGGTTTCTTCTAGAAGATTTGTCCGTCTCTGAGGGGGAACTGGGTGCAGGGCGAACCACATCTGGTGTCAAGTTTGGGCCGAACCGGACCAGGCCTTTTAGTAGAGTTATCTTATATATATATATATACGGGGGAATATGACTATTGCCCCTTATATTTTTAGCTAATTAATCAAATCACGCCTTACTTTTAAACAATTATCTGTTACGTCTTACTTATTTAATTAATTGACGAAAAAATTAATATTTTAAAGATAAATAAATAATTTAACGAATTTAATTAATTTAAACAAAAATATTTTGAAGACTTGATTTTTTAATTTTCTAAGAATTATTTATGTCAATTTATGATAAGTATAATTTAATATTATTAAAATATTATTTTATTTAAAATTTATATTTTATTTCTAAATAATTATTGGTGGGACCTATATTTTATAAATTGAGACTTATTTTATTTGTAAAATTAAAAATTTAGAATATTTTAATAAATTCAATAATTTTCTGTCAGTTAACTAAACGGTAAGATATAATAAATAATTTTTTAAAATTAAGAGGTAATATGGTTAATTAGTCAAAACTATAGGAGGGCAATGATCATATTTCATATATATTTTTTTTATTTTTTTTAATTGAGAGAATTTTACTTCGATCTTAAACGATTTAAGAAATATTTTTTTTAGTATATTTTATATATCAAATAAAAATATCTCTAATATTGTTAAAACTTATTATTTAGATCTAAATTATTTGGGTCAATGTTATTTAGATTAATATTGATATTTGCATATATAAATTATTATCTTTCCTCGTATGTGGAAGGATGACTTGAATAGTCGAATTCCGGTAAGCTTCTGGTTTTCATTGTTTGAGTTATTTGGTGAAGGCATTCTGTCCTTTGTTCCGTCTCCTGAAACGTCGTTGTTCTTATGACCTTTTGTTAAAAAAAGATGATTTTGTTGACTGTTGCGAATTATCGAAATTATATAAATGAAATTGGTGATTTCTGTAGAGCTTATATGGGATATTTAGAACGTAGGCGATTGTCCCTAGATTTGACAGCCTCCGATCGATCGTCTCCTCTCAACGATCCTATCTTACTCACACATTTGTCTGGATAAGTACACATATACATGAAATTTCTTGTCATCTGCCTGTAAGAAAGTAGCATTTCATTTATTTATCTCAATACGTTATCTTGATTCTGAAAGCATGTAGGAGACATATAGGTAGAAAAGAAAAAAAAAACAAGAACCAAAAAACAAAAAAGGAAAACAAAACAAGTAGTTAGGTCAGAAAACAAGCAATTTAGGCAACCACATTAGCAGTGGACTCCTTCTCCACAGCCTTCTTCAGAATGCTGTCCTCTTCCAGGAGCATTTGTACAGGCAAAAACCCGAGACCATTGGCCATAGCAAGCATCATTTGCTTAGTCTCCGCCTTGAACTCTTCCAAATCCACCGTCCCATTTGAGTCATGGTCGAATTGCACAAACAGAGAGTTGTAAACACTAGCTAGCTCATCTGGGTCTGGTTTTTCATCGATGCCGAAATGGGTCTCAAAAACCCTCAGGCTCTTCAACTCCTCCAACATTTCTGCATAGGAAAGGAGACCGTCGTGATCTGTATCTAGGTGAGCAAAACGGTCACATATCGAGACGTGGAATGCTTCGTCGTCTTCCACAAAGCTTACTATCGTTGCACCATCCAAAACTTCTACACTCATTTTGCTCTGCTTCTCTACTATATCAACCAAAGTCAGAGAGGATGTTTGTGATCTGTAAGACAAAGAAGAAAGGAATTTGGATCTTGTTGAAGCATTAGTTGGACTTGTGTTTATATTTATAGTTACACTTAGAAAGACAGTTTCAAAACCTATAGCCTCTTGTTTCTTACTCGCCAGAGTTTTTTGAATTCTTGAAGTAGTGATTCCTTTTGAAGGTTCTCGGATATACCCTTCTCAATTGATCTTTCAGTTGTATGGTGCAGCCTATTCCATCGTTTACAGTATAACGACAAAGTTAGACGCCGGTCAAATAGATTAATAAATTATAATTGCATGATTAATACCGACTATTAATACATAAATGTCACGAATTTTCTTTTAAAATATAAAGTTTGTGTGTAAATTTCATTTGTAACATTTTATTAAAAAGAAAGTCCGTGGGCTTGCATCCATTAGTGTAATTTGCATGGATGGCCTTACAACCATTGAAATTCAATGGGCTTTACCGAATACCAATAGAAAGTTGACAAATGAGGTCAAAAGCAGAATTTAAAACTGAAGGTTCGATTCTACGCGTCTCTAACAAACAACGGAAGTACGAGACCCATAGAAATTGAAAAATACAGTCAAAGCAAATGAAGTCTCCTGCTTGTTGCTTTGCATGTATAGTTCTTCTCTTTGTATTCTGAAAATACGAAATGTTTATTTTATATAAAAGCAAAAATAATGCTGAATTGACTTGGACAAAAAAAATTATATTTTACAAACAATGAAGGGCTGCAACAAATAAACAAGCTAAAAAACTACGTAAGCTTAATTTATTCAAACATGTCGTTTATCATGAGCACAAAGTTCATACTCATCACAAGCCTTATTCAATACATTAGCTTACAAGCTTTTGTCTCTAAAATTCAAAAGCATAAATTTTAATTATGTGGAGAACTTAATCAGTGCTTGGTATCGTCTTCAAACTCAGTATCAGGATTCTCATTAGCATGAGAACAGACATCTATAACAGTCATTTGAATAGCAGTAGCTACGGCAGCATCGGTGGCGGCAATATCCTCTTCTCGGTGGGCATCCTCTCTATCCACCACGACCACCTCCGTAGTTTCCATTTCCTGGGTACCCATAACCAGGGTCGCGGTCGCGTCGCCATTGAGATTCACACTTGCCTCTACCTTAAAAATATAATTAGACAGCATTGTTAGCTAGTTTAAATTAAATCTATAATAAAAACTATAGTAGCATTAGCAAATCTTTGATGTGTACTCATTTGAGTAGTGATCATCCGAAGCTGGAGCTATAAGAACGAGAGCAAAGGGAAGACGAGTAAGAAGAAACAGAGTGATCTTGGATTAATCAATTTTTCTCTTAATTGGTAGAAATTAATTAAGCTAGATTTCATCCCAGAAATATATTAATGTCATTCGATAGACACGATGAGACGAGCAATGAAACTTAATTTACCCTCTGTGTAGACACGGTAAAAATTTTGAATCTCTATCACTTGATTTCTCCATCGTCTATTTATTCTTCTACGTTTCATTCTCCACTTCTTGTGGTTGTCAACTGCCTTTAACCGTAATTCTTTCAACTAAGAGAATCAATCAAAAGACTGCTTAGTTACGTCTTAGCTTTGAAATTAGGGAATTAATGAAATTATTAAATTAAGTATAAATAAATTATTAAATACTTTCCATCAAAACTTAATGTCAACAGAAAAAAAAAAAAAGGTGGTTGTACTTGCAAAGTATATATAGAGTTTTTGCATGGGCTAAAGCTTATTTTAAACTCAAAATAACACTCTGGATTTTGGGTTACTTGAAGAGATCGCATCACCAAGAAAAAATATGATCTATTCGGGAGACAGAATTAAAAGTGGAATCAGTGTCGGTCGCTTCATACTTCAAGGCATTAAAGGCCACTTAATTATTTATTATGTGTATATAGATACACACACACACCCCCCCAAGATCCATCACCATAGTTTAATAGAGCATTTGAGAATGTACGGCATATATGCCAAAATGACAAAAGATTATTGTTCATATTATCGACAACCTAATTAATGCATGAGCAGTGTACATCGTTATCTTATAACGTTCTTAATTATATTAATGGGATGATGTGTCCGTGACCTTTTAGTCTCCTTAACTTTTTTTTCAATCTTTCATATCTCTTCATTTTTTTTAAAATTTAAAATATCCTCTTAAAATATTATTTTAAATATAAATTAATTATTTTATCTCTTAATTATTAAAAATTTATAAAATAATTTAATTTTTATATTAAAATAATTTATTTAAAAATAATTTATAATTAATATTGTTAAAAATCTTTCTAATTATCAATTTTATAACATTAATTATAAATAAATTTTAACAACATCATTTATAAAAATTTTACAAGATAAAATATGCTAAGAAATTATTAAAAAATTTTATAATATAAAATTTTTTTAATTGTAAAAACTATTTTATTTTTATTTTTATAATAATTTTTTACAACTAAAAAAATTATAAAAAATTGACAATAAATTTTAACAATATTTATTATTTATAATTTTTAAATAGATTATTTTAATAAAATGATCAATGATAAAATTATTTATAATTAATATTGTCAAAATATTAACAAATTTAAAATAAAATAATTAACAATCAAAATATTATTATAATTTTTAAATTAATTATTATAATAATATATTATTGATTATTATATAGTAAAAATAAAAATAATTAAATAATTATACATATTTTTAATAATTAAGAGATAAAATAGTCAAGTTATATCTAGAATAGTACTTAGAATAGTATCTTAAGAGAATATCTCAATTTTTTTTTTAAAATTAAGAGTATGTAAGATTAGAAAAAAAGTCAAGGGGTACCTCCCTTTTTTCAAAAAGTAAGGGGTAAATTACATTATTCTTTATATTAATTATTAAAAATTAAATTTAATTTGACTTAAAATGTAAATTAAATTTGTAAGATTAGCCTAAAAATAATATGATCTGATTTTTAAAAATTTATAAAAATATTTAAATATTTATTTCATAAAATTTAAATATTTTATAATAAATTTAAATATTTATAAAAATATTTAAATAATTGAAATAAATATTTAAATATTTAGAGTAAATATTTAAATATTGTTATAGATATTTAAAAAAAAATTATATTTATTAAATTAAATTTGTGTTGACATAATTTTAAATAAGTGTTATATCATAAATAAAGGTGAATTCTTCTATTATATGTCAAGATAATAAAATTTTAAACTTCTCTCATCCCTTATTTAAAATTATTTTTAACATATTTATTCTTTTTGTAATTTAAACCCTCTACCTTTTAACATATATGTGCTCTAATTTTCAAATCAATTAACGAATAACAGTTACAATACAAATATATGTAATTAGAGATTTTGATTTCTCAAAACCATTTAATTAGTGACTGAATTAACTAAACTGTATATTTAACCCTAGAAAAAAAAAAAAAAGAGAAGAAAATGTTCTCTTCCTCTCTTTTGTTTAAGGGATTCATTTAAGTCTTTGTGTATTAATTAAAAAGATTTAATTCGAATAAATTAGTAATTTTAAATAAATATAAATTAAAATTATTATTAATTAAAATTTTAATTATTTTAATTTTTAAATATTTAAATAATTTAAGATTAAATTTTTTAAATTTTGTTTTAAAATAAATAAAAATATTATAATTATTTAAATAAAAATAAATAATTAATATTTAAAAGAAATAAATATATTTTTTATTTTTTATTTAAATATTAAAATTTTAAAGTTGGAGGGATAAGATCTGCTTAAACCCCCGACCGACTCTCTCTCTCTCTCTCTCTATCTCTCTCTCTCTCTCTCTGTATATTTCCAGCACATACCAAATTCAGTTTTGAGTGTCATCTGGGGTCCCCAGCTATACATGTGGCTCGTTGAAAATTTTGTGGCTTACCATTAAATGAATTGAGATAAGCAGAACCAAATGCACGACTGACATATACAAAACCCTAGCCTACAGATCAAAATTATTAATTGCTGCAAGGGCTTCATTATCGTTTTTTCAACGCCGTATATTGCACGAAATCTGTATGTTGATTATTGTGAATTCATTAGATCATAAGTTGACATTAACATTACTCCCCTCAGTAGCGGCAGCCGATACATGGTCCAGTGTAATTAAAACAGTAGTCATTATTCAGACACGTACACTTGGCCAATTTCGTAAACCAAAATCTACAAATCTATCCGTTTTCCATAGCCAGAGCCTCCTACGCAGATCTCATCAGTATCATTATCATAATCATACAAACCCAAAGAGGAAAAAAACTAAAGGAAATATTCAATCAATTAATAGACGATTTCAATTAAAAAGGATTGGATAATTTGGACAAGTAGATAGCTGCTAACACCCAACTAACCCTGTGGGTCATAAGTTCACTCACTATAAATAGAGATGAGAAACCACCATTTTTATCACATCCTTCTCCAATATATTATTTTAGTAAGTGATTGGGTTTCTATCGTAAGAAAAAAAGTATGGGTTCCAAGGTTTTCCTTGTTTTAGGGCTATTAATGGCCATTGTTCTTCTTATTTCTTCTGAGGTCGCAGCTAGAGACCTTGCCGAGACCTCCACTGATCTCAACCAAAATGGTGAGCATCGTTTCATTATTTGGTTCTGTATTTGGTGCCTTCAGCTAAATTATCTACGTTTGCTTTCATTTAATACATTAAGACTAAGAGATACGATCTCCTCCCCAATGCTATAATTCTTTTTCTTTTAATAAACCTCCAAGAGAGTAAGTACATGTAATAATCCCAAATGGGAAAGAAATCAGGTAAAACAAAAAATTGGGTACACCCAAAATTTAAGAAGCATATCTTTACGAATTTCATGCACAGGAAAAGCCAACCAAGTGAAAGCAGAGCAAGTCAAACCATAGTTAATAAATTAACTATTCGGACAAACTGATGCAATAATAATGTTATGCATTATTTTACATGTTTCCTATATATGTTATTATTTTCCTTTATTTCGTGAAAATACAGGAAATTTACGATGATATATATATATATATATATATATATATATTAACTATTCGGACAAACTGATACAATAATAATGTTATGCATTATTTTACATGTTTCCTATATATGTTATTATTTTCCTTTATTTCTTGAAAATACAGGAAATTTACGATGATATATATATATATATATATATATATATATATAATACTCTAAATTTGTATCTCTACATATCATATATAACAGGTTGTAATTGATACATGTGCAGCTGAGGAGGCGAATGGATTTGACGATGCCAAGGACGGTGGATATGGCGGATATCCTGGCGGTCGCGGTGGGTATGGTGGTTATCCGGGCGGGGGTCGTGGCGGTTATGGGGGCTATCCCGGAGGGGGCCGTGGCGGTTATGGGGGCTATCCTGGCGGGGGTCGTGGTGGTTATGGTGGTGGGCACTGCCGTTATGGTTGCTGCGGTCGTGGCTATTATGGAGGGGGTTGCAGGTGCTGCTCTTACGCCGGTGAAGCTGTTGAAGCAAACACTGAAGACAAACCTCAAAACTGAAGAAGGGCCATATATATATATATATATATATATATATGTATGTATGTATGTATGTATGTATGTATATGAATAAAAAATAAAAAGTGGTGTTACAATTGTGCGTTGGAAGCCACTTAATTATGTGTGTGATCAATGTATCTGATCAAGGAGTAGTTAATGTATGCATAAATCAATGGATGTTTGAAGTTTTAATAGAGGAATGAGTTTCGTAGATTCGTTAATTCAGTTA
Source organism: Melia azedarach (assembly GCA_028052125.1). Classification (NCBI taxonomy): domain Eukaryota; kingdom Viridiplantae; phylum Streptophyta; class Magnoliopsida; order Sapindales; family Meliaceae; genus Melia; species Melia azedarach. The sequence continues at coordinate 13,834,071 of CM051401.1, read as the reverse complement.
TCTCGAATAATACATTACATGTTGTCTATAATCATTATATTGACAATGAAATATAATTAAGGTAAACAATATACGTAATACGTAGTGCAAATTATGTAAAGGATGAAGAAATTTTATTTATACGTGGCAATCGGACATTGGTTTTATAACATTTAATTAAAAAAAATAATCTGCACATACTATTCGACAAAATTAATTTTGGAAATTGGAAGCCATTAACAACGTAGTATTGGGTTGAGACGATGGCTGGAAAAAGCTTAGCTAAAATATCGTTACTTAACAATATACAAAAATTAATTATATATAGAAACTAATAAATGAAATATTGTGTTTGATTAGCACAGGAAAATATTATATAAATTTAGCACATTTTAGTTATATGTTCTAAGTAACTTACCTATATAATCACTCTTTTGCATAATTAATTATAATCAAGATAAGCTGATTATTAAAATGTTTTTTTTTTGGGTAAATATCTGGTACGATTTTATTTATTAAAGTATTTCAAAATATCTAAGATCTTTTTTTTTTAAAACAAACCCCAAGGACAACTTAAGAGAATAATATTATTAATAACACTGAAAGTATAATAGTATAATGAAATGTAGATAAAAACTTAATACACTTGATGAATAAAGATTAAACGCTTGTTTGTTCTTTGAATCGAGAATAAAATTATTTAAATATTTTTAAAATATTTATTTTTTAATTTACATTTAAAAATTTATCTTAAATTTATATAATTAAATAAATTAAATATTTTATTCATCAATTATCTTCTTAATTTATTTTTTTTAACATTTAAATTTTAAATCCTATTTAATTTTTTTACACCTATATTTTATGTAGTTATAATAATATTTTAATATAATTTACTTTTCTTATTTACCTTGTCATTGATTTTTATATAATTTAATTATTAATTCACAATTTTTTTACTCATAATACAAAATAAAATCATATATTATATAAAAAATAAGGTACATGTGAATACAGTTTATTAAAGATTATTCAACCCTAAATTATTGTGTCAACATAATTAAAATTTTTATCGAACATAAATATAAATATATACAATATTTAATAAGAATATATATAAATATATCAATTTTAAATTATTTATTTTTATAAAAATAAATAGCATAATAGTTATATTCATATATTCTATAACTTAGATTTATATTTTATTTAAAGTATTAAATGTGGGTAAAGGCCATCGAATAATATTACCACATGTCAAATCCTAATTAGCAATGGGGTGGGTTACTTTATTTCCATCCCTAAAATATCATTGACTGAAGAAAAATCCAAGTCAACGACTGACAAGCATACAAATGAATTACATCAATAACAGTAATGATGCTACAAAGTGTAGTCTCAGTCCGTCGCGCTTTTCTTTGGCTGAGAGAGCAATGAACGGCTTGGATTTAATCTTGACTTTAAAGTGGGTAATTCCCTAAGACGAGGGACAATAGGCTTCAGAAGAGGGTCCAGCACATGTAACTACAAAAACACAGCCATGCAACCTGCAAATAAGGTCATTTCCACTACATTACCACGTGAATAATAAGTTTTATCTGCGCTTCTTTGGGAAGCACAGTATAAATAGAGATAGGAACTCACTAACATTATCATATCATTTTTAAGTGATTGTGTTTCTGCTATATATCTTGAGAGAAAAAATATGGGTTCTAAGATTTTCTTTCTTTTAAGGGTTTCCACGGCAATTTTTGTTCTCCTTCTTATTTCTTCGGAGGTGGGAGCTAGAGACCTTGCTGAGAGTTCTTCCACTACTGATCTCAAAAAAAAGGGTGAGCTAGCTAGTTTCAATTTATCATCATAATTGATTTACTGGGTTCTGTACGCATGCATCCGGTGCTTTAATTATTATTTGCACTTGTTTTTATTCTCTAATTAACGTTGTAATAGATACTTGTACATTTACATATATGCAGCAAAGCAGGCCGCCACAGAGCCAAAAGGAATTAACGATGCCAAGTACGGTGGGTACGGAAGCCCTTTTGTCCCAGGGAATCGCACTCTTCCCGGCGGCTATGGCTATCCTCCCGGAGGCCCTGTTGTTCCAGGGTACCCCACCGCTCCCGGCCGCCCTGTTGTTCCAGGGTACCCCACCGCTCCCGGAGGCCCTGTTGTTCCAGGGTACCCCACCGCTCCCGGAGGCCCTGTTGTTCCAGGGTACCCCACCGCTCCCGGCGGCCCTGTTGTTCCAGGGTACCCCACCGCTCCCGGAGGCCCTGTTGTTCCAGGGTACCCCACCGCTCCCGGCGGCCCTGTTGTTCCAGGGTACCCCACCGCTCCTGGCGGCGGTTATCCTCCTGGTCAGGCAGTTGTTCAACCCAAACCTCACAACTGATGCATTAGCCATACACTCACGTTTATCTAAATAAATAAATAAATAAAACGGTGCTTAAATTTGTGGCCATACACACCGTGGTGGTTGTGGTGGTGCGTACTGCCGTTATGGTTGCTGCGGTCGTGGTTATTACAAAACTGATGAAGCGCCATGCATATATATATATATATATATATATATATATATATATGAATAAAAAATAAGAATGTAATTAAGCCAATTAATTATATATGTCTGTAGTCGATGCTTCTGATCCAGAAGTATATTAATTTATGAATAAATCAATACATCTTTGGAGTTTCGATATATATCGGATTGAGTTTTAGCTTGTTTAATTCAATTATATATCTCGAATAATGACATATTGTATTGTCTATAATCATTGTATTGTTAACAATGAAAAACAAGGTAAATAATATACGTCATGCAAATTATGTAAAGGCTGAAAAAGAAAATTTAGGATATTGATAGATCTTTCGTGACGTTTAGATTAATAGTCAGATATCTCTTAAAATTTAGAGAAAAATAAAATTTTTTAATATTAAATAAATAGACAAATATCTTTTAATTTAAAAAAAATAATAATTCACCGGACATACCTCTAAGGAAGGATATTATGTCGGCCTATTTGATAAAATTAATTTGAAAATTGGCAGCCAGTAACAACTATTGGGTTGAGATGATGGCTGGACAAAGCTTAGCTATTACCAATAAAATTTCAATGCTTTTAAAAATATCTATTAAATTTCGAATTTATTGAAAAAAGATGACTATATCCTTACACAACAATATTTATTTAGCAAAAATAACTATTAAAATTTTAAAATTTGATAAAATACAATATATATAATTTAAAATACTAATTTATTTTATTAATATAAAATTATAATAAATTTATTTACTTTATAATATATTTTAGGTATATATTATTTTGTTTAGATTATAATAAAATCATAAATATTATATTATGAATATGTGGATTTATATTTATTAATAAATTTAATATTCATTTATGGTAATTTTATTTAATTTTTTATATGAATTTAATATTGTATTGTAAATATATTATAAAATAAATATTAAATATATTATAGACATTTTATTATCAATGTGTTACATAAGTATTTATTATGATAAGTATTTTTAGTTAAGAGTTTAAAAATTTATATGATTTACCATTAAATAGGAGTATAATTATTATTTTTTTAGTAAATTAGGATTTTAATGGGTATTTTTTATAATTATTAAAATTAATTAGTCTAATAGGTCAAATTTTAAGGACCTACAAGTCATTTTCTTAAGAAAATATTATATAAATTTAGGGATATTTTAACATATCCTCTAACTTTGAAAAAGAAATGAATACTTCTTAGGTTTTTAGAGTCTTAAATAACCTTAACATTTTGAGAAAATAAAAAGATATCTTTAGTTTTTTTTTAAGAAAAAAATACCTACCTTGAACTTAAACCTCGATTAGTATGACTTATTAGAATATTATCACTTTTAATCCCTAAACTTAATTAAAATAATAAAATAAAATATACTTTTCTTATTATTAATAATTCAATCCTTGTTATTTCTAATATATTTAAGACAAAATGTTTAACTTAATTTCTTTTATTATTTTAAAAAAATTTGAAAATAAAATATTATGTATTTAAAATAAATTATTAGCAATTAATATAATAAACTATATTCTAAAATGTTACTTACCTTCTTTTTTTTAATCTTTCTTAGTAATAATGGTTTAATATGTGATAACTATAAGAATATTTAGATAAAATATGTATAGTATTTTATTTAATATATATTTAAAAATTATATTAGTTTCATTGTATTTTTTAAAAAGTTATGTAGCACATATTTAATATAAATAAAAAAATATAAATACATACTATATTTATTACAAGTTAAGAAAATCAAAATTTTCTTTAAAAGTTTTTAATCAAAATTATATTAAACTATTAAAAAATAATATAAAAGTATGTATATGATCCATTCTATGTGTGTCAACACTAAATTTAATTCATATATTATGATTTATTTTTTATTTTATTTAAAAGTCTTCTTTTTCTTTTTAATATTCTATAAATACTCTTAACCTATTTTATATCACAAAATAATTATTTATATTTTTTTTAGTTATTGTTAGTACTTTAATTTGAATAAAAAATATAATATTTTTTCAAAAGTCAAGAGAATGTATAAAAATATTTACATAAGTTGGAATAAACATACATAAGTATTTTGTGATAGAAAAATAATAAATTATAATATGTGAATTAAATTTATTATTACGTCAATAAAAATAATATAAATATTAAAAAATATACATTAAATAAAATATTATACATATTTTAATGATCAATATATATTAAATTATTACTAAGAGTATTTTCGTATATATTTTTCTCCAAATTAATTGTTAGTATTTTATTTTACACGATTAATATTTTAATTTTTAAATTTTTTTAAAATAATAATATAAAATAAATATTTTTATGTTTAACATTTTAATTTTAAATATATTAAAAATAAAGACTGAATTGTCAACAATAAAAAAAGTATATATTTTTCATTATTATAATTAAATTTAAGGATTAAATTAATAATATTCTATGAGTCAAATTTTCAGAAATTTAAGTATATTTCTCAAAACTGAAGAGAGTCTATAACACTCTCTAAAATCTTAGAGAATATTTATTACTCCTTTAAAAGATAGAGAGTATGTTATAATATTCCATAAACTTAATACATATTATTTATAGGTTCCTAGTACTTATTCATCCTTCGTGCTTTTCTTTGTGTCGGAAAGAAATCAACGGCTTCGATTTAATCTTGATTTTGAAGTCATCCCATCCTAAATTACCCTAACTTTACGTCTGCGAAGGATTGCCGGTGGGACCTCACAATTTTTTTAAAAACTTTTATTATAGGTTTTATGTTTCAAATTTGTTTTAAGTTTTTATTTGATTTGACCATTTCAACTTTATAGAATTATTCATTTATTTTTAAATTTATTAATTATTTTTCAATTTTTAATATATTAATTTTATCTTTTAAATATTTTAATCTTTAATTATTTATTTTTTACTACACTGTTTTTTCGAAAACATAGACATGTGATTCGAATAATTGATCATTTTCACTACATTATTACGTGAATAATAAGTTTAATTTACACTCCTTTAAAAAGCATACTATAAATGGAGATAAGAAGTTATTAATTTTATTGTTCCATTTTAAGTGATTGTGTTTCTATTATTATTAGAAAAAATATGGGTTCTAAGATTTTCTTTCTTTTAGGGGTTTCAATGGCAATTTTTGTTTTGATTTCTTCTGAAGTCGGAGCTAGAGACCTCGGGAGAGTTCTTCCACTACTGATCTCAGAAAGAAGCGTGAGCTAGTTTCAATTGATTATCACTGAAATTGATCTATTGGGTTTTGGTTCTGCACGTATTTACAGCACTTGTTTTCATTCTCTAATTAACGCTGTTATTGATAAATATACATATACATGTAAGCAGCTAAGAAAATTTGACTTTGGAATAAGAAATTAGACAAGTCGCAAGTATTCTTAAACAACCAATAACGAAAGATGGCTTCTAAATTGTAATGTCCTGAGTCTCAATAAAAAAAAATGAAGTCAAAATAAAAGAGAATTAAAGATATTTTGACTCAAAATAAGCATTTTACTTCTTCATGAAAATCTTAGCATAGAACATAAGAAGTTTGGCTAACCCTCAAACACGTAATGAATTAGTCAATCTTTACTTATATCATTGCCTCTCCTTAGTGGCGATTGAGGAGGCAATGGTTGATTATGATAAAATTGCTTTACTTAAATAATAATTCTTTCCAATCACCATGTAATCGGATTTTGTTTTTTAAAGAGTAAGGCTCAACATGTCTCCCCATATTTATAATATGTTTTGTTTATTTTTCATTCAATAAATCTTGCTTCTATGGAGCTAAGAAGGCCACAGTGCCAAAGGGAATTAACGATACCAAGGACGGTGCATATGGAGACCCTGTTGGTGGCTACTGCCATTACGGTTGCTGCGGTGGTGGTTATTATGGGAGAGGTTGCACATGCTGCTCCTAAAATAATTACATTGATCATACTTGCAACAGTAATATAATTTATTTGGATTTTCTATAGACTCACTTATTCTTATAGCTGCCCTTTTATTGCACATGCAATACTTGTTCTTAAATTTTATGAGATTGCCATTAACATTTCTCCTCCATTGCTTACCGTTCATACTTTCTGTATTCCTCCCTGTGCTTGAAGTGTTTGAGGCCATTTCTTCTCCTTGAATTTGCTGTTTGGAAGTCAGCACCTTATCATAATTTATCTTGTTGCACCACTAACTACCAAACAAGCAAATAAATTATGACAAGTTAACTGTATCTGTTTGCTTGAATATTACTAAATAAAGTGTTCTTAGTCTAATGCATGCATGAATATGGTGTGTTTTCTTATGTGGCTATGGAAATTTGATGCTCTGTTTGAGGAAGGGAACAAATCAGTGAGTTATTTGGCATAAGTTTGCCTAATGTTGGAGTATTTGGTACTTTCACCTGAAGAACAATGTAGCTAAATTGCTTTGCCAATGGATGCCTTTAAATAGATGTACAAGTGAGATATATCCGTTGCAACCCAACGGCTCTATAGTGATAAAGCTGTTAATCATGTCATGTCAAAATTTCTCAATATTTAATTTAGCTAACAAGTCTACCAGGTGCAAATTATAGCTATACTTAATGCTCTGTTCAACTTTGTTAATTTGAAAGTAAGATTAAGGGCTATTACGTAAAATCAGTGGTTAATAAACGGTAGGAAACGATCCAGGGGAGGTAAATGATTCTTTCCCCAAAACGTTTTACAAATTAATAGTTTTTTAAACTTGAGGGGAGGAAACTGAAAATAACCCAAATTTTCAAACCAAACTACACGAGTCTTCTTCAAAATTATAGTCCTAAAATAATTAATGAAGTTAATTTCTAACTTACGACCCACTTTGGTTAATTACTGTTATTTATTTTTATTAATTATTTTAAAAGATAAAATAATTCTTTTAATTGAATTTATGAGAATGAAAAATATAATAATATTTTTTTAGGTGAAACATGATTTACAATTATTTATTTTATTAATTATTTTAAAAGATAAAAACACCTTGTAGTAATATAAAATTAACTTAAAAAACAAGCATTATCTAAGATCTTTTGGAGTGTTAAACGGGGTAAAGAGCACCAAATAAAATTACAACATGTTAAATCCAAATTGGCAATAGGGTGGGATACTTTATTTCCTCCCCTAAACTAAAATATCGAAGACGTTATCCACATTGAATGAAGGAAAATAATAGTCGGCGACTGACACAAACAGGTCAGCGACTCGTACAAATTGCGTTCTTTAATGGAAAAAAAAGTGTCTTTGAACCCATATTTTTTTCTTTGGCTTAGACTTTGAAGTCATCCACGTGTTGTGCTAATAATCCAGCAACAGTGGTTCAGAAGAGGGTCCACCACATATAGCTACAAAAACAGAGGCATGCAACTCTCAAATAAGGTCATTTCCACGACTTTACTACGTGAATAGTAAGGTTTATCTGCACTCCTTTGGGAAGCACATTATAAATAGAGATAGGAACTCACTAACATTATCATATCATTTTTAAGTGATTGTGTTCTGCTATATATCTTGAGAGAAAAAATATGGGTTCTAAGATTTTCCTTCTTTTTGGGGTTTCCACGGCAATTTTTGTTCTTCTTCTTATTTCTTCGGAGGTGGAAGCTAGAGACCTTGCTGAGAGTTCTCCCACTACTGATCTCAAAAAAAAGGGTAAGCTAGCTAGTTTCAATTTATCATCATAATTGATTTACTGGGTTCTGTACGCATGCATCCGGTGCTTTAATTATTATTTACACTTGTTTTTATTCTCTAATTAACGTTGTAATTGATACTTACACATATATGCAGCTAAGGAGGCCGCCACAGTGCCAAATGGAATTAAGGATGGCCCGTACCTTGGGTACGGCGATCCTCCCGGCGGCTATGGCGCTCCTCCCGGCGGCGGTTATGCTAATGTTCCTCGTGGTAGTGGCTGCCCTTACGGTTGCTGCCGTGGTGGTTATAATGGGAAAGGTTGCACATGCTGCTCCTATGCCGGTCAGGCAGCTGTTCAAGCAAACAATCAACCCAAACCTCACAACTGATGCATTCGCCATTCACACACGCTTATCTAGATAAATAAATAAATGTTTGCTTAAATTTGTGTGTTGTAAGCTACTTTCGTATTTGATGTTTCAAGAATGGTAGTACTGGTCATATTGGAAGAAGAAAAATCAAAGTTCAAGTCGACGAGTGACATAAACTGGGAAATGAATAGCATGCACGTTATTGGTATAAGTGTCTTAATCTATCACGGGGATTAAGATATTAAGGCTTGAAGTCATCCGGCCCATTCTAGATTAACTTCTGCTAGGAAATATAGTCCAAAACTTAATAATTGAGGAATCTAAAAAGTGACCTTATATTTAACAAAGGGGGCACATTCACATACCTCCCTTGATCGATAAAAAGTATTACTTAATTTACAGAGACATCCCTTCTGCCTTAACATCCACTCATTCTACCTTTTAAGCAAAAACTCTATTTTGCCGTCATTGTTTGTGTTTTTCGCCCAAAACAAATAAAACGGCAAAAAAAAAAATGTGATAGCAGAAACGTTTTTAATCTTTTCTTATTTTTTTTTCTCTTAAAATTAAAAAATTAATAAAATAATCCTTCAAAAAATACGAATCTTATCTTTAAAATAGTTTTAGATTAATTTAAATATTTAATAAAATAAATAATATTTAAATAATAAATAAAATATATACATGATACTACTAATTGAAATAAAAAACACATAAAAAATTACAACACAAAATTGTAAAAAATGTATAACATCGCCCGAGTTCTTCTACATCTAGATAATTATTCGGATTTGGCGAAAAGTGTCTCCCCATTAGTCAATCAATGCAAAGGCATTATTGGAGAATATTTTCTTTTTGAAGCTACCATCTCTCTAAGGCTTCGGCTGAGAAAGAGAGTCAAGCATTTTCCAATGTCCTCAAAGAATACTTTGCAGAGTTTCTATCTTACTCAACCAATACCCCATAATTTTGCATATACAACTTCGGTAAATAGGCAAAACACTCGATACAACAAGATGGCACGTCGTCTTCCTCAAATCTTTGTTTGCAATAACCCATTTTCATTACTTCTTATACATCTCATCCAAAGTCTCGTTAAATGATTTACGCATTTTCTTGACAAGATCTTATCCAGCTTTGTAACAGCTTGACAAGAATGAGTTCAATTTGAGTAACACCAAAGTCTTCATTATATTTGTCAGATTAAAAATAACTGAAAATTTACTTTGAGAATCAATTTGTTGAAGATTTTTAAAAAAAAATTGGATGATGCAAAGAATAACACAAGATATTCTCAAGCCAAGGCATGTATAATGCATTGTTCTTAAGGAAATTTCTGCCCCTCTAGGACAATGTCCTGGTGCAAATATGTTTTGTACCAGTATTCCCTCCAAGATACAATGGTTGTCAGTTCTATAAGGGTGCACTCCCAAATATAAAACTCTTGAATAACAACAAAATTAATAACATTCTCTATTTTTCTCTCCATTTACTAAGGCCAAGATGTGGCCTTTATTTATAGGTCCACATGTATCTTTCATTAAAGCATATCTTTTCACACATCTTTTTATTATGACATATCTTTTCACACATATTTTCATTTATTAAATCTATAAATATTTTGAAATATAATATATATTTTATAAAATATACAACAATCCCCCTCTATTTCAAAATACATATAAAATATTAGAGAATATTTAGAATTTCATGCATATGTATTGGTGCTTATCAGGCTATGAACCAGTCATTGGACTACTAATCGTGTCTTACAGGAACTTGGTGAAACATATAGTTTCTATGAACCAAAAGTCCTTTGGCGTAAGTTAGAGGACTAGCTATCCACATTGAAGTCTCATAATGAGTGTTGTTCTGCGATGTGGCATTTTCATGGTCCTGTGCGTACTTGGAATTCATGAATACTTTAGATATGCTTGCCTAAGCTCTCATAGAAACCGACCCAATTTCATATTTATATAGGTGAACCCTCCATCAAGCATGTCCTATAGTTTAAACATGCTACCATTTAATATTTGGGCTATGGAGTTCATAAAGAGTTTAAAAAGTTCATCCTTTATCACTATAGTTTTAAGTACTATCTTGCCATAAGGAGTGACTTAATATTATGTATAAGATCGATAGTACAACAAGACAATAAGTTTCTTATTATTACCCCTATGAACCTACTTCATGGGATCTCCAATCACATTAGTGGAGTTCTTATCACTTTTGTTTTTTATTCTAGGCATAATCCCCTTCCCCTCAACTTTTAAAATCACAATTTTCTTTAATGGTTTTGTCAAACATTGGCCAAAATTATACATCATGTCTTTTTACAGACTTTTCATTCGATCTAAAATGATATAAAGATCAAGATATACACACATTTTTAGTTGAAAGCTTTCCAACATGCTTTCTCTCCACTAAAGGCAATTCAACATCAATATATCACTTTTCACTATTGCTTTTTTTAATAGTAGAGGATCATCACATTACACATTAATGGTGTCTTTAAATATTTATTTAATAGTCTTTATAGGCAATCTAATAATCTTATTGAAGACTATTGATATATTTATAATTTCTCAAAAATATAACAATGATGCCTATAACACATGAAATCATATTTCAAATTTCATACAACTTTTATTGAATATAAAAGATTACCATAATACATATTTTGTTTAACCAATGAGAATAATATTCAATTAATATACATATATATTATATAATAAGTACTCCTCTCATAATTAATTAGGAGTAATAAACCGTAGTCTCTTTTATGTCACTCATGCTAGAAACCAAATTATTAATCCTTATTTTAATTAATAAGAAACCTTTAGAATTAGCACGCAAAATAAATTAAGGTCAAATAAATATAATTCAAAATCACATCAACATTATAATGAATTATATATAATAAAACCTTCACATCAATACACAAATATTATGCCCAATATGCTCAAAATAATAAATTATTTAATAAAAAATTTCTAGGCTTATATATCAACAAACAGAAGTTCTTAGGGTCATATTAATATTATTAATAAATTATTAGGGTCAAATAATAACTTTGCAGAAAGGTTAAGTCCAATCCATAATTATCTAAAGATCATAGCAAACTTCAAGATTAATCAATAGATATTAATCTTATGATAATTTACCATTGGACTCAAATGATATTAATCATCAACTTCCTTTCCACGTCGTCTACGTTTCCAGATTTTCTCACGAATTCACAGTCGGTATTGCAATTTTAACACCTAAATCAACATATGCCAAATAAATGAATAATCAAATATATTCAATCATCAGACAATTGGGCATTCAAATTTTAAAAAAAAAAATTCATATTGCAATACTCATATTTTGACTTCTACCAATAAATCAAATATTTAATTTTAAAATACAGGAAATGCACCTTATTCAATGTTCTTCTAACTATATGATTATGCTGGAAATTTTATCTTCTCCGAACAAAATTTCTTTGCTTTCTTATAATTCTTCATAAAATTTTTCAAAAATCCGATGTTCACCCATTCTCCATCAAACACAACACGAAAATAAACCACATCCTTTAGGCATAGAGTTAAATGATTTTCCATCTTCGTACAAACATGAGTAAAAATTTTGACTAAAAATTTTGGGCTATAAAGCTTTTGTTCAATTAAAATCTTCGCTGACCTGGAGACATAAACTCAATGTGAACATACAATAGTTCTTGAGACACGATTTTCAGCCATGAAGAATTGCACATCTTCATCACCCATGTTATCCTGTGGACGGCAAGTATTCTGGTGAATTCCATGCAAATGGGTAAAGGGAGTAGCATAACTCCTTTACATTCACAGCCATTAAACTTAATCTCACAATAATTTCCTTAAGATTGTTGGAGATTTTTAAAATAAATTGGATGATGTAAAGAATAACACAAGATATTCTCAAGCTAAGGCATGCATAATACATTGTCCTTAAGGAAATTTCTACCCCTCTAAGATAATGTCCTAGTGCAAATAAGTTTTGTGGCAGTATTCCCTCCAAGATATAATGGCTGTCGGTTCTATAAGGGTGCACTACCAAATATAGAACCCTTACATAACGCAAAAATTAATAACATTCTCTATTTTTCTCTCCATCTACCAAGGTTAAGATGTGACCTTTATTTATAGGTGCACATGTACTTTTTCATTAAGACATATCTTTTTACACATATTTTCATTAGAACATGTCTTTTTACACATCTTTTTATTTATTAAATTTATAAGTATTTTGAAATATAATATATATTTTATAAAATATATAACACAATTTGCCACACCACTTTTCATCCCAATTTCTACATAAACCCAAACCTAAAAAGAGATTTCATAAGTTTAATGATAGTAATAAAAGAATGGTGGTTGGATTTGTCTAGCGATTGTAGCTGGATTTATTTGCAGGGAAAGAGAGAGACTTCAATACATGAAAGAAAGTAAAATTAATTGGTAAAGTATTGTAGTATCTTTGTCTAGGTTAAAATATTGTTATTATCCTTACAAATATCATTATTACCCTTACAGCTAATAGAAAAATGAAGTTTTGTTGACTCTATGAGAACTAAGTAACGTTTTCTATTTAAGTATGATTTTTGACGGACCTTAAGGGATATGTGAAAATACACCATTTAACAACTTCACTTAAGTAGTGTTCCCCTAGTAAGTAATCAACCCGTGACAAAAATAGAAGTAATAATTTTCAAACCAGAGTACAGGAGTCATCTTCAAAATTGTGGTCCGAAAATAATTAATGAAGTTAATTTCTAACTTTTGACTCACGGTGTTTAATTACTGTTATTTATTTTTATTAATTATTTTAAAAGATAAAGTGATTCTTTTAATTGAATTTATGAGAGTGAGAAGGATAATAATATTTTCTTAGGTGAAACATGATCTACAGTTAATATTTAATTGAAATTATTAATTATTTAAGGGTGAGAATATACTTTTACAAATATTGGCGCAAATTGAATATTAGGAAAACATCTTGTAGTAATATAAAATTAACTTAAAAAACAAGCATTATCTAAAGATCTTTTGGAGTGTTAAACGGGGTAAAGAGCACCAAATAAAATTACAACATGTTAAATCCAAATTGGCAATAGGGTGGGTTACTTTATTTCCTCCCCTAAACTAAAATATCGAACACGTTATCCACATTGAATGAAGCAAATTAAAGTCCGCGACTGACTCAAACAGGTCAGCGACAGTGGTTCAGAAGAGGGTCCAGCACATGTAGCTACAAAAACAGAGGCATACAGCTGGCAAATAAAGTCATTTCACGACTTTACTACGTGAATAGTAAGTTTTATCTGCACTCCTTTGGGAAGCACATTATAAATAGAGATAGGAACTCACTAACATTATCATATCATTTTTAAGTGAATGTGTTTCTGCCATATATCCTGAGAGAAAAAATATGGGTTCTAAGATTTTCCATCTTTTTGGGGTTTCCACGGCAATTTTTGTTCTTCTTCTTATTTCTTCGGAGGTGGGAGCTAGAGACCTTGCTGAGAGTTCTCCCACTACTGATCTCAAAAAAAAGGGTAAGCTAGCTAGTTTCAATTTATCATCATAATTGATTTACTGGGTTCTGTACGCATGCATCCGGTGCTTTAATTATTATTTACACTTGTTTTTATTCTCTAATTAACGTTGTAATAGATACTTGTACATACATATATGCAGCAAAGCAGGCCGCCAAAGTGCCAAAAGGAATTAACGATGCCAAGTACGGTGGGTACGGAAGCCCTTTTGTCCCAGGGTATGGCACTCCTCCCGCCGGCTATGGCTATCCTCCCGGAGGCCCTGTTGTTCCAGGGTACCCCACCGCTCCCGGCGGCCCTGTTGTTCCAGGGTACCCCACCGCTCCCGGAGGCCCTGTTGTTCCAGGGTACCCCACCGCTCCTGGAGGCGGTTATCCTACTGGTCACGCAGCTGTTTAACCCAAACCTCACAACTGATGCATTAGCCATACACTCACGCTTATCTAAATAAATAAATAAATAAAACGGTGCTTAAATTTGTGGCCATACACACCGTGGTGGTTGTGGTGGTGCGTACTGCCGTTATGGTTGCTGCGGTCGTGGTTATTACAAAACTGATGAAGCGCCATGTACATACATATATATATATATATACATGAATAAAAAATAAGAATGTAATTAAGCCAATTAATTATATATGTATGTAATCGATGCTTCTGATCCAGAAGTATATTAATTTATGAATAAATCAATGGATCTTTGGAGTTTCGATATATATCGGATTGAGTTTTAGATTGTTTAATTCAATTATATATCTCGAATAATGACATGTTGTATTGTCGATAATCATGAAAAACAAGGTAAATAATATACGTCATGCAAATTATGTAAAGGCTGAAAAAAAATTTAGGATATTGATAGATCTTTCGTGAGGTTTAGATTAATAGTCAGATATCTCTTAAAATTTAGAGAAAAATATATTTTTTTTAATATTAAATAAATAGGCAAATATCTTTTAATTTTTAAAAAAATAATAATTCACCGGACATACCTCTAAGGAAGGATATTATGTCGGCCTATTTGATAAAATTAATTTGAAAATTGGCAGCCAGTAACAACTATTGGGTTGAGATGATGGCTGGACAAAGCTTAGCTATTACCAATAAAATTTCAATGATTTTAAAAATATCTATTAAATTTCGAATTTATTGAAAAAAGATGATTATATTTTATACAACAATATTTATTTAGTAAAAATAATTATTAAATTTTTAAAATTTGATAAAATATAATATATATAATTTAAAATACTAATTTATTTTATTAATATAAAATTATAATAAATTTATTTTGTTTTATAATATATTTTAGATATATATTATTTTGTTTAGATTATAATAAAAACATAAATATTATATTATAGATATGTCGATTTATATTTAGTAATAAATTTAATATTCATTTATGCTTATTTTATTTAATTTTTTATACAAATTTAATATTATATTGTAAATATATTATAAAATAAATATTAAATATATTATAGATATTTTATTATCAATGTGTTATATAAGTATTTATTATGATAAGTATTTTTAGTTAAGAGTTTAAAAAATTATATTAATTATCATTAAATAGGAGTATAATTATTTTTTTTAGTAAATTAAGATTTTAATGAGTATTTTTTATAATTATTAAAATTAATTAGTCTAGTAGGTCAAATTTTAAGGACCTACAATTCATTTCCTTAAGAAAACATTATATAAATTTAGGGATATTTTAACGTTATGTATTGCATAATTAATATAAATAAAAGAAAAATATAAATACATACTATACTTATTACAAGTTAAAAAAATCAAAATTTTCTTTAAAAGTTTTTAATTTTTTTAGTTATTGTTAGTACTTTAATTTGAATAAAAAATCTAATATTTTTTCAAAAGTCAAGAGAATATATAAAAATATTTACATAAGTTAGAATAAACATACATAAGTATTTTGTGATAGAAAAATAATAATAAATTATAATATGTGAATTAAATTTATTATTACATCAATAAAAATAATATAAATATTCAAAAATATACATTAAATAAAATATTAAACATATTTTTTAATGATCAATATATACTAAATTATTATTAAGAGTATTTTCGTATATAATTTTCTCTAAATTAATTGTTAGTATTTTATTTTACACTATTAATATTTTAATTTCTAAATTTTTTTAAAATAATAATATAAAATAAATATTTTTATGTTTAACATTTTAACTTTAAATATATTAAAAATAAAGACTGAATTGTCAACAATAAAAAAGTATACGTTGTTCATTATTTTAATTCAATTTAAGGATTAAATTAATAATATTCTATAAGTCAAAATTTCAGAAATTTAAGTATATTTCTCAAAACTGAAGAGAGTCTATAACAATCTCTAAAATCTTAGAGAATATTTACTATTTCTTTAAAAGATAGAAAGTATGTTATAATATTCCATAAACTTAATACATATTAGTTATAGGTTCCTAGTACTTATTCATCCTTCGTGCTTTTCTCTGTGTCGGAAAGAAATCAACGGCTTCGATTTAATCTGATTTTGAAGTCGTCCCATTCTAAATTACCCTAACTTTACGTCCGCGAAGGAGTGCCGGTGGGACCTCACAATTCTTTTAAAAACTTTTATTATAGTTTTTATGTTTCAAATTTTTTTTAAGTTTTTATTTGATTTGATCATTTCAGCTTTATAGAATTATTCATTTATTCTTAAATTTATTAATTATTTTTCAATTTTTAATATATTAATTTTATCTTTTAAATATTTTAATCTTTAATTATTTATTTTTTACTACACTGTTGTTTCAAAAACAGAGACATACGATTCGAATAATTGATCATTTTCACTATATTATTACGTGAATAATAAGTTTAATTTACACTCCTTTAAAAAGCATACTATAAATGGAGATTAATTTTATCATTTCATTTTTTAGTGATTGTGTTTCTATTATTATTACAAAAAATATGGGTTCTAAGATTTTCTTTCTTTTAGGGGTTTCAATGGCAATTTTTGTTCTGATTTCTTCTGAAGTCGGAGCTAGAGACCTCGCGAGAATTCTTCCACTACTGATCCCAGAAAGAAGGGTGAGCTAGTTTCAATTGATTATCACTGAAATTGATCTATTGGGTTCTGGTTCTGCACGTATTTGGTGGATATTATTATTTACAGCACTTGTTTTCATTCTCTAATTAACGCTGTTATTGATAAATATACATATACATGTATGCAGCTAAGGAAATTTGACTATGGAAGAAGAAATTAGACAAGTCGCAAGTATTCTTAAAAAATCAATAACGGAAGATGGCTTCTAAATTGCAATGTCCGAGTCTCAATAAAAAAAAAAATGAAGTCAAAACAAAAGAAAATTAAAGACATTCTGACGGGAGAATGCCCGATTCCCCCCTGTTATTTGAGCTAATACTTCGATACCTCCTTGTTATTTTAATAATACCCCAAATTTCCCCTCTTTTAATTGACAGAGTTAAACATAATAACACATGGGTCTTTAACATTTTATTTATTAACTTACATACTCTTAATATTATTAAAAATACCCACAAAAATTTTAATTTATTAAAAAATAATAATTATATCCTTATATAATAATAATTAAAAATTATTTTCAACTCCTAATTGATAATAACATATTTTATTTTATAACATATTAATAACTAATTTATAAATTATCTTTTAAATATAAATTTATTTAAACTTTAAATTTTTTTTAACATAATATTCATAAATAGAAAGATAAAATTTTATAATTTTTAAAATAAATAAAATAATAATAAAATTGATCATTTATAAAACAATTCAAATTTTAGATAAATTTTTATTCAAAGAATAATTTATAATAATTTATTTAATATTTAATATAAAAATATTATTTATATTGACTAACACATATGAAGAATAATATATTTTTAAAAAATCATATTAATAAATTACATATATAAATCTATCTACATAAATTGACATGATAATATTATATTATATCACTACATATTTTACATTTTCATAAAATATTTTAGCTTAAAATATTTTTTTAATTGTAAAATTCATTCTTTTAGTTTAAAATATTAATTTCTTTTTAATTTTGATACTCATTATTGTTTCAAATTATGAAAAAAATTAATGACATACGAGCCCCTAAAATTTGACCCATTAACTAATTAATATTAAAAATTTTAATTATAATATATTAATAAATATTTAGGTATCAATGTGTTATAAAATAAAATATATTATTTTTTTAATATTTATTTTCAATTAGTAGTTAAAAATATCCATGAAAAACTCAATTTATTAAAAAATAATGATTATATCTTTATTTAATAGTAATTAGCTAAAGAAATTAATAGTAGTTAGTTACAAAATAAATAAAATATTAAATATATGATTTATTTTATAATACCAATATAATACTTGAATTGTTAATATATTATAAAATTTTATAATTATATTATAGTACAATAGTTATGATTATAAATAATTATAAGTATTGTATTACAATATATTTTATTTATAAATTAATATTTATTTATGAATTTTTAATATTGTATTATAAAATATTATTGTTTTATTTAACTTAAAAATTATAAAATTAATCATTCAATTTATATTTAAAAGATAACTTATGAATTAATTATTAATGTATTATAAAATATAATATAATATTATTTTAATAATTATTATCAATTAAAAGTTGAAAATAATTTTTTTAATTATTATTATATAAGGGTATAATTGTTATTTTTTAATAAATTAAAATTTTTGTCAGTATTTTTAATAATATTAAGAGTATGTAAATTAATAAATAAAATTTTAGGGATCCATATATTATTATATTTAATTCTGTCAGTTAATGGAGGGCAGATTCGGGGTATTATTGAAATAACAGGAGAATATCGAGGTATTGGTTCAAACAACAAGAAAGAATAAGACATTCTCCCCTTTCTGACTCAAAATAAGCATTTTACCTCTTCATGAAAATCTTAACACAGAACTTAAGAAGTTTGGTTAACCCTCAAACACGTAATGAATTAGTCAATCTTTACTTATATCATTGCCTCTTGTTAGTGGCATTGAGGAGGCAATGATTGATTATGATAAAATCGCTTTATTTAAACCATAATTTTTTCCGATTACCATGTAATCGGATTTTATTTTTTAAAGAGTAAGGCTCAACATGTCTTCCCATTTTTATAATATGTTTCGTTTATTTTTCATTCAATAAATTTTGCTCCTATGGCTTGCCAATATATATATATATATGCAGCTAAGAAGGCCACAGTGCCAAAGGGAATTAACGATACCAAGGACGGTGCATATGGAGACCCTGTTGGTCCAGGGTACGGCAGCCCTCCTGTCGGTGGCTACTGCCGTTACGGTTGCTGCGGTGGTGGTTATTATGAGAGAGGTTGCACATGCTGCTCCTATGCCGGTCAGGCAGCTGTTCAAGGAAACAATCAACCCAAACCTCACAACTGATGCATTCGCCATACACACAGGCTTATCTAGATAAATAAATAAATGTTTGCTTAAATTTGTGTGTTGTAAGCAACTTTCGTATTTGATGTTTCAAGAATGGTAGTACTAGTCATATTGGAAGAAGAAAAATCAAAATTCAAGTCGACGACTGACATAAACTGGGAAATGAATAGCATGCACGTTATTGGTATAAGTGTCTTAATCTATCACGGGGATTAAGAAATTAAGGCTTGAAGTCATCTGGCCCATTCTAGATTAACCTCTGCTAGGAAATATAGTCCAAGACTTAAATAATTGAGGAATCTAAAAAGTGACCTGATATTTAACAAAGGGGGTACATTCACATGATCGATAAAAAGTATTACTTAATTTACAGAGACCTCCAGTCCTCTCTGCCTTAACATCCACTCATTCTACCTTTTAAGCAAAAACTCTATTTTGCCGTCATTGTTTGTGTTTTTCGCCCAAAACAAATAAAACGGTAAAAAAAAAAATGTGATAGCAGAAAGGTTTTAATCTTTTCCTAAATATTTTTTTCTCTTAAAATATTACAAAATAAAGAAAAGAATCCTTCAGAAAATACAAATCTTATCTTTAAAAGTAGTTTTAGATTAATTTAAATATTTAATAAAATAAATCTTATTTAAGTAATAAATAAAAAAATATGATAAAATATGTACGATACTACTAATTAAAATAAAAAACACAAAAAAAATTACAACACAAAATTGTAAAAAGTGTATAACATCGCCCGAGTTCTTCTACATCTAGATAATTATTCGGATTTGGCGAAAAGCGTCTCCCCATTAGTCAATCAATGCGAAAGCATTATTGGAGAATATTTTCTTTTTGAACCTGCCATCTCTCTCTCAGGCTTCGGCTGAGAAAGAGAGTCAAGCATTCTCCAATGTCCTCAAAGAATACTTGGCAGAGTTTCTATCTTACTCAACTAATACCCCAAAATTTTGCATATACAACTTCGGTAAATAGGCAAAACACTCGATACAACAAGATGGCACGTCGTCTTCCTCAAATCTTTGTTTGCAATAACCCATTTTCATTACTTGTTATACATCTCATCCAAAGTCTCGTTAAATGCTTTAACCATTTTCTTGACAAGATCTTATCCAGCTTTGTAACAGCTTGACAAGAATGAGTTCAATTTGAGTAACATCAAAGTCTTCATTATATTTGTCAGATTAAAAATAACTGAAAATTTACTTCGAGAATCAACTTGCAACACCACATTTCATCCCAATTTCTACATAAACCCAAACCCAAAAAGAGATTTCATAAGTTTAATGATAGTAACAAAAGAATGGTGGTTGGATTTGTCTAGCGATTGTAGCTGGATTTATTTGCAGGGAAAGAGAAAGAGTTCAATACATGAAAGAAAGTAAAATTAATTGGTAGAGTGTTGTAGTATCTTTGTCTAGGTTAAAATATCGTTATTATCCTTACAAATATCATTATTACCCTTAGGGGAATGTGAAAGTACACCATTTAACAACTTCACTTAAGTACTGTTCCCCTAATAAGTAATCATCCCGTGACAAAAATAGAAGTAATAATTTTCAAACTAGAGTACACGAGTTATCTTCAAAATTGTGGTCCGAAAATAATTAATGAAGTTAATTTCTAACTTATGACCCACGGTGTTTAATTACTGTTATTTATTTTTATTAATTATTTTAAAAGATAAAATGATTCTTTTAATTGAATTTATGAGAGTGAGAAGTATAATAATATTTCC
This sequence comes from Melia azedarach, assembly GCA_028052125.1. Lineage (NCBI taxonomy): Eukaryota > Viridiplantae > Streptophyta > Magnoliopsida > Sapindales > Meliaceae > Melia > Melia azedarach. The sequence goes on along the minus strand of CM051401.1, from coordinate 13,812,666 downwards.
TTAGGTGAAACATGATCTACAGTTAATATTTAACTGAAATTACTAATTATTTAAGGATGAGAACATACTTTTACAAATATTGGCGCAAATTGAATATTATAAAAACATCTTGTAGTAATATAAAATTAACTTAAAAAACCAGCATTATCTAAAGATCTTTTGGAGTGTTAAACGGGGTAAAGAGCACCAAATAAAATTGCAACATGTTAAATCCAAATTGGCAATAGGGTGGGTTACTTCCGAAAGGATTACTAATGAAATACCGCATCTAGAAGCCCGTTTCCTCCGCAATTTAGACTATTTCCTCCCCTAACCTAAAATATCGAACACGTTATCCACATTGAATGAAGGAAAATAATAGTCCGTGACTGACACAAACAGGTCAGCGAATAATACAAATTGCGTCCATTAATGGAAAAAATTGTCCGTCATAATTTTTTGCTTTGGCTTAGAGTTTGAAGTCATTCACGTGCTGTCTAATAATCCAGCGACAGTGGTTCAGAAGAGGGTCCAGCACATGTAGCTACAAAAACAGAGGCATACAACTCTCAAATAAGGTCATTTCCACTACAGTACTACGTGAATAGTAAGTTTTATCTGCACTTCTTTAGGAAGCACATTATAAATAGAGATAGGAACTCACTAACATTATCATATCATTTTTAAGTGATTGTGTTTCTGCTATATATCTTGAGAGAAAAAATATGGGTTCTAAGATTTTCTTTCTTTTTGGGGTTTCCACGGCAATTTTTGTTCTTCTTCTTATTTCTTCGGAGGTGGAAGCTCGAGACCTTGCTGAGAGTTCTTCCACTACTGACCTCAAAAAAAAGGGTGAGCTAGCTAGTTTCAATTTATCATCATAATTGATTTACTGGGTTCTGTACGCATGCATCCGGTGCTTTAATTATTATTTACGCTTGTTTTTATTCTCTAATTAACGTTGTAATTGATACTTACACATATATGCAGCTAAGGAGGCCGCCACAGTGCCAAATGGAATTAACGATGCCAAGTACGGTGGGTACGGAAGCCTTTATGCTCCAGGGTATGGCGCTCCTCCCGGTGGCTATGGCGCTCCTCCTGGCGGCTATGGCGCTCCTCCCGGCGGCTATGGCAATCCTCCCGGCGGCTATGGCAATCCTCCCGGCGGCGGTTATCCAACTGTTCCTCCTGGTGGTGGCTGCCCTTACGGTTGCTGCGGTGCCGGTTATTATGGAAGAGGTTGCAGATGCTGCTCTTACGCTGGTCAGGCAGCTGTTCAACCCAAACCTCACAACTGATGCATTAGCCATACACTCACGTTTATCTAAATAAATAAAACGGTGCTTATATTTGTGGCCATACACACCGTGGTGGTTGTGGTGGTGCGTACTGCCGTTATGGTTGCTGCGGTCGTGGTTATTACAAAACTGATGAAGCGCCATGTATATATATATATATATATATGAATAAAAAATAAGAATGTAATTAAGCCAAGTAATTATATATGTATGTAATCGATGCTTCTGATCCAGAAGTATATTAATTTATGAATAAATCAATGGATCTTTGGAGTTTCGATATATATGGGATTGAGTTTTAGCTTGTTTAATTCAATTATATATCTCGAATAATGACATCTTGTATTGTCTATAATCATTATATTGTTAACAATGAAAAACAAGCTAAATAATATACGTCATGCAAATTATGTAAAGGCTGAAAAAAAATTTAGGATATTGATAGATCTTTCGTGAGGTTTAGATTAATAGTCAGATATCGCTTAAAATTTAGAGAAAAATAAAATTTTTTAATATTAAATAAATAGACAGATGTCTTTTAACTTTAAAAAAAATAATAATTCACCGTACATACCTCTAAGGAAGGATATTATGTCGGCCTATTTGATAAAATTAATTTGAAAATTGGCAGCCGGTAACAACTATTGGGTTGATGATGGCTGGACGAAGCTTAGCTAAAATTTAGTTACTAATAAAATTTCAATAATTTTAAAAATATCTATTAAAATTTAAATTTATTAGAAAAGGATGATTATCTCCTTACACAACAATAAAATTTTGATTGTTTCAAGTCCAGTATTTTGTTGGCCATCTTTCTTTAATATATTAATATTAAGGAAACAAACCTTTTTCACCTGCTTTCTTTTCTCCCCTTTACCGATAGATGCACTATCATTATACTTGATTAACACAAGAAAATATTTTATAAATTTAATAAATGTTTATTACACATAATTATATAATTTTTTTTTTCATCAGTCTTATGTTCTAAGTAATTTACATATAGTTATATAATGTTCTTTCCATCAGCCTTTTGCATAATTAATTTTAATAAGGATTAAGTTGATTATAAAAATATTTTAGGTAAATATATATGTGATACAATTTTATTGACGTTTTTCAAAATAGTTATTTTTTTTGAAAAAACGGATATTAAGATAGTGTTTTTTTTATGTCAAATATGAATATATCTAAAATTTAAATTCGATTGAAATCTAAGTTCGATTAATATATTTATTTTTTATTTTAAACATGAAAAATAAATATTAAATTATTTAATTTTTTAAAAATAAAAAATTTGAAACTAATATGTTTACATATATATAAAAAAAATCAAATTGATATATTAAATTATTGATATATATAAATATTAAATAATGGACTAACGGTATTTTTTATAAATAAAATATTTAAATTATTTAAATATTTACTCATTTAGATTTAATTCAAAATAACTTAATTATATTTAAATATTTTAAAAAGTGTTCATGTATAAATTAAAAAATAAAAGCCTTTTAAACATCTGAATAATTATATTAGAAATTTCAGCGAAAAAAAAGAGCTCTAAGAATAACTTACAAAAATAATATTATTAATAACAATACTAAGATGTTGTTTGTTTTTATTACTGAAATCTGAATATAATTATTCAAATTTCTAATAACCGTCCGTTTATTTTTTAACTTATATTTGAATATTTATTAAAAATATCCGAATATAATTAAGTTAAATATTTGACTTAAATTTGAAGGAGCTAATTTCTAAATAATTTAATATTTTTATTTTTTAAAAATATCCCTAATTAATTATTTTTTACGTATTTTTTTCCTGTTGTCAATCTCTCTTACTTGTCTTCTTAACTTTACTTATTTTATACTTTAATTATTGCAATAAATATGAATATTTATATAATTGCACACTGCTATAAAAACGAGCTTTTTTGACAGAGGGTTTTGTTACAAATAACTTTTATCACAAAATCTTGATATAATTCTATCAAGAACCTTCGCTCTAAAATAAGAGTCTGTTTTCTTAAATTTCGTGATAAAAGAATATCAAAAGTTTGTGACATATAGCTTATGATAGAATGATAAAAATTATTTACTAATCAAATGATATCCTTTAGTGAGTAATTTGAGGTTACATTATGAAATAATAATATTGTGAAGTAGTTTATTGAATATTATTAAACTAATTTTATTAAATTACATCAAAAAGATATTATTATAATAATATATTGAAATAATCTAATAATATTATAAATTACTTTACTATTAATAATATTTTTACGTGATTGGTTGCGCTATTTGTTTGCTTTTTATTATTTTAACATTTTTAAATTCGAAAATTTAAATTATTAATATAAAATAAATGAAGTCTTAATCCTAAAATTTCATCATTCTCTATCATCTATAGCCACCAATCATAACTATCCTAAATCTTAACTTGATATCACGTTGTTGGATATTTTTAATAAAAGTTGATGATGCAAACAATAACACATGATATATTCAAATCAAGGCATGTATAATGCATTGTCCTTAAGAAAATTTCTACCTCTCTAGAACAATGTTCTGGTGCAAATTGGTTTATATAGCAGTATTCCCTCCAAGATATAATAAATATTGGTTCTATAAGAGTACACTTTTAAATATAAAACCCTTGAACAACACAAAATCAATAACATTCTCTTATCTCATATATGATGTTCAAAATATGATCTCTATTTATAAGGATATATGTAAATATTGGCCAAAATATTGGTTTTCACTATTGCCTTTAATAGTAAAGGATCATCTCATTACACACTAATGATGCCTTTTAAATATTTATTCAATAGTCTTTATAGGCAATTTAATAATGTCATTGAAGACTATTGATATATTTATAATTTTTCAAAAATATAACAATGATGCTTATAACACATGAAATCATATTTCATATTTCTTACAACTTTTATTGAATATAAAATGCTACTACCATAACACATATTTTATTTAGTAAAATGAGATTAATCTTCAATTTAATATTTATATATATATTATATAATACTTACTCCTCTCATAATTAAATTAGGAGTAATAAATCTATGTCTCTTCTATATCATTCATGCTAGAAACTCATTAAAAAATCTTTATTTGAATTAATATAGAACTTTGGAACTAGCATGCAAAATAAATTAAGGTCAAATAAATATGATTCAATCACATCAACATTAATATTATTTAATAAATGAATTGTATATAATAAAACTTTTATATCAATACACAAATATTAAGCCTAACATATTCAAAATAATAAATTATTTAATAAAAACTTTTCTAGGCTTAACGGAAGTCATAGGGTCATTTTAATATTATTTAATAAATTATTAGGATTAAATAATAATGTTTAAAAATATTTGGGTAGAATGTAAAAATATTTAAAGATTGTATCAACAAAGACAATTAACTAATAGATATTAACTTTAATGATAATTTACCACTAGACTCAAATAACATTAATCATCCTCTTCCTTTTCAACGGAGCCGACGTTTCCAAGTTTTCTCACGAATTTCATAGTCAGTATTGCAATTTTAACACCCAAATCAACATAAATCAACACATGCCAAATAAATAAATAATCAAAGATATTCAATTATCAGACAATTGAGCATTGAAATTTTAATTTTTTAAATAAAAAAAATTCATATTGCAATACACGAATTTTAACTTTTACCAATAAATCAAATTTTTAATTTTAAATAAAAAAACGTATCTTATTCAATGTTTCTAACCATATGCTTATGCTAGAAATCATATCTTCTCCAAACAAAATTTCTTTGATTTCTTATAATTCACCTTGAAAATTTCCAAAATATCTCATGTTTAGCCATTTTTCATCAAACACAACACAAAAATGAACCACGTTCTTTAAGTACAGAGTTAAATGAATTTTCGTCTTCATACGAACACTGAGTAAAAATTTTGACTGAAAATTTTGAGAGGTAAAGCTTATGTTCAATTAAAACCTTCACCGACCATGACCCAGACATAAATTCAATGTGAACATACAATAGTTCTTGACACACGATTTTAAGCCATAAAGAATACACATCTTCATCACCCATATTATCTCTGTGGATGGTAATTATTCTGGTGAATTCCATGCAAATGGGTGAAGGGAGTAGAATAACTCCTTTACATTCACATACAACCATTAAACTTAATCTGACAATGATATCATCTCATGCCACTTTCCGGTACATCATCGTCAACATAAATTTTTCTTCAGACTGTTAGATATTTTTAATAAAAGTTGATGATATAAATAATAATACATGATATATTCAAAGTAAGACATACATAATACATTATCCTTAAAAAAAATTTTGTCCCTCTAGAATAATGTCCTGATGTAAATAAGTTTATATGATAGTATTTCTTCTAAGATATAGCAGTTGTTAGTTCTATAAGGGTAAACTCTCAAATATAAAACTCTTAAATAACATAAAGTCGATAACATTTTCTATTTTTCTTTTATATATGATATCTAAAATATGAATTCTATTTATAAGGATGTCTTTTCATTTAGAACATGTCTCTTTATAATACCTTTTCATTTATAACTTCCGTATCCTACCAATCATATTTTGAAATATTTGCATATTTATAAAATACACAACACACGCTGCCACCACCTCTTTCTCCTCCCTCATCTCTCCTCTCTTCTTCAATTTGATCTTCTTTCTTCTTCTTCCTTTTCAAGATTCGTTAATAGCTTCAGTAGCAGTAATGGCCGATTTTGATTTCAACAATGTTTCATCTTCGAAGACCGTCCGTGTAAGGGACACGTCCGGCCACCTCGGCTTTTCTCTCATCCTTCGTCTCTTGCTCCGAGGCTATGCCGTCCACGCTGCCGTCCAACACCACGGTTAGTTACTCCGAAACAAAACCTAGGTTTTTTTCTCTTTTTATTTATTTTTTTTTGTTATCTCCGTATTTTTATTTTTTATTTAGAAAATAAAAAATTAAAGAATTTTAATTTTACATAAAAATATTTTATTCATTAACATGTATAACTAATTCTTTCAATTCAAGACCAATTCATGTACAATACAGTCTTCAAATTTTCTTTCTATTTCTTGCTTTTTATTTTATATTTCTAAATTCAAATGGCACCGTACAGTCTGTCCTTGATTTTATTTTTTTTTTAAAAGCTCTGTTTCGCATGTATAATTTTTCGATAATTAGGAATGAAATTTTATCATTTTGTAATTGTAAATCTTTGAATGAACATATCAGTCTATTAGTAGATTATTTTGATTAATTGTTGGATCACAAAATCTCTAATTTATTTAGAGCATATTTGTTGTAATTAACAGCTGATTAAGCTTTAGGTTAGTTCATTAATAAAGACGATCATAAAGATGAATAGAGAGCTGGCACTAGCTTTAGTTTTAAGAGAAGAAAAAAGATAGAAGAAAAAAATTATTGAAACGAATAATGAATTCCAGAATAGGAGTGAGTGTAGGGATGTCATTTAATTGAAAATCTCAACTTTGATTTATTTTTGTGTTTGGAATATGTTAGTGGAAGTCGGAGAGTGATCCACATCTCTTCCTTTCAGGTTTCATTAATTAATTTATTTTTTTCGAAAACAAAAATTTTATCATATAATTAGAATTGGAAAGATGTATGTGCAGATGCTATCAGAAATGCTTTTGTGCTTTTCATCCAATGGTCACGAGAAGAAGTTAATATTGGAAGGTAAAGAGAAGGAAAACCTCTTTCTTTCTTGTTTAAAGATATCTTATAAATAATTCTTATCCTTGTGCATTTTTATTTTCAAATGGGTTCACATTTTGATGACTATATAACTATATATATATATAGTCCTGCATCTCTTGTATAACTTTTGGGTTTTTGAATGGTAAATACAGTCAAGTGTTTGGTATTTTTAATTAATTGGATAAAATTTCTGAAACCAACATTTGCATTTGTAAATTTGATCATCAGGTTGTGGATAAGATGTAGTCTGGTGTTAAATCTAAAAGACAGGGTTGGATGTCAGAGTTGCCAAGGGAAGGCTTAGGTGTAGGAGTCATAGAGAAAATGAAAGAGAAAAAGAAAAAACGAAGTCATCTGGCAAGGGAAATTTTTGGCACAGTGTATGTTTGTAATTATTAGCATGGTAACTATTTGTGTTCTTGAGCTCTAAATAATGAACAACAGATTCTGTTTTATCATGCTTACTTGATAAGGTCTGGTTTATTTTCTTGTTACAGCTATACTGGTGCAAACTCTTCTTTTATCTTCTGTTCTACAATTATAGGCTTCTTCTTCAGGTTAGCAACCATCACCATGATTAAAGTTGATTCCAGTCTTTGATTACAACGTAAAATTGCAATGCCTATAAATTAAGAATATGCACAATTAGTTTGAGTAATGTTGTTTACAATTGTACACAATATATCCTCCTCCATGTTGGCAATTAATGGTAGAGAATTCATTTAATTATTTTTTCTTTGTTTATGTTTCCTACTGTAGAAGGGTGAAACAAAGAGCAAAATCTCTTAATTTTCCATATTAATTCATCTATGTGTATTTGCTTGAATCTCCGCTCATTTGTATCAAGTATAGCGATGGGTAATTTAATTAGCTCATTTTTCTCTGGATTTACTAAAGTCGTTGGTGACCTTTTTGACTCCCCACTTGATTTTCTCTCTGGAAAATCTTGCAGGTATATATATAAACTTTATTCTCAATTTACTTCTCTATTGCATCAATGTTAGTTACTAATAATATCTCTTGCAACACTCTTTTATTTTTAGCAATTCAGCATTGATAATAATAGTTAAAATCAGTGTTTAAATTGCACGTTGGCATATATATAATGTAATTTTTATTGCATTATGCATTATATACTTGTAGTTTTGTACTAATTATTTGAAGTTATTCATGGAATAGATTACTTTATATAATTTTGATACCACTCTCATTTTCTACTTTCAATTTTTGTTCAGTTTAATTTGCCAATACCACAGAGAATTTTTGTGTAGCCAATTTGCTAAAGATTGCCATGGCGCTATTTCTTATCTACATTTTGCATTATAGTTAATATTTATAACAATATTATTTTAGAATTATGGTTAATATTTATAATAATATTATTTTTATTTTATTTTATTTTATTATTTGTTGTGTTTTATTTTATTTATTAGTAAATAATATTTCTAAATAAAAATATACAAAATCATGAAATAAATGACCAAAAATAACAATAAAAAATAAAATTAATGAAAATTAAAAATCAAAAAAATCAAAAAATGGAAAATTAAAAAAATCAAAAACATCAAAACTGCCAAATAAAAAAATTGAATAAAAAATCGTACAAATAAGAAAACCTAAATACAAAAAAAAACAGATATATCTTGATAATATTATATGAAAAATTCTTGATAAATTTGTCATAGAGACAAAATTTATTATAGATTTGTGATAATCATATATCACAAAATTGTGATAGGCCACCCTTTTGTTATAAAATAACGACGTATAAATGCTATCAATAATTATTGAGTGGACCTTCTTTGATAAAAAGTTGTAGTTACAAAGTGATTTTCTTGATAGATATTATTTATAAAAAAAAAAAAATCTTTTTTGTAGTAGTAACAAGTATATTACAATATAACATATTATTTTTTTTAATTTTATTAATTTTATATCATCAATTAAAAATTATTTTTAAAAAAATCATATATCAAATAAATAAATAATATACATATTAATATAATTTATTAATATCTATTATTGTACTAATATATTTAAAATTATAATAAATATAGTACATTATTTAAAATAATATATATCAAAATATTAATTTTTGAACTTTTTATTTTATCAAAATAAATAATTTATTATTTATTTTTAAATATTTTAAAATAAAAAATAAATATATCATTCATATTCACAATTAAAAAAAACAAAAAAAAAAACAAACATTCACTAAAATTACAATGCGAGGAAATATCATATAAAACAGGTCAGCGAAGCACAAATTTGACATAATGCTACAAGTGTCTTTGGCTTGGAGGGGCAATCGACGGTTGGATTTAATCTTGACTTTGAAGTCATCCCATTCTGATCAGGTCGATCGCAGCTAGAGTTTTGATAAATATGGATATGGTAGAAAGTGAGACACGAGTTTCTCATCCAAGTTCACCCAAGCTTCAATTCCATTACCTTCTTCGTTGTCCAAGAGCATAACAGTTTCGAAAGGCATTTGTATTCCACTTACCCATGCAGGCTTTCCCCATCCAAAATCAACACATATTGGAAACCCACAACAACTACTGTAAATGCCCACATCTGCCTCTTCTTTGTTCAACTCTTCGCAGTATTCTTTGTAGGGATTTATCACCGTTGAGAGGAAAGCATCATCGCCAAATTCTTGATCAGTTCTTGCTGCAGGCTTCCTGTATGCATCCCTTATCAAATCAACAAAGTCATGCAACTTCATCTTATTCTCATCCGCTATGAATCTTGCAGTCGTAAACCTGAAAATGTTTCCAAAACATGTTTCTGATACGTTCGGAACTGTATTCCCTCGCAAATTCACTGGAAGGAGTAGCAGACAATCTCTCAGATGACCATGTTTTGCTCGGAGAGCAGTGATGTGAGCCTTCCATATTAACGCTGTTACCACCTCAACTCGTGTTACTTGGCGCTTGGGTCTGCAGTCAGATGTACTCCCTGCAGTGACTTCAGCCTTCAGCTTTGTTATTGCTTCTGCGTCAAATACAAACCTCCTGGTGACGATTTTCAGTCCAGTTTTCATTGGGCAAGGTATCGGAACTTCAATCTTCGATAAATCTCTTGCTGGAAAAACAATACCCAGATCGAAACTAGGGCTGCTTACTCCATTTACAGCTCCGTAACATGATGATTTTGCCCATGCATTGATGAATGTCCAGAAGCCAAATCCATCAGCTGCTCTGTGAGACATGCATATGCCAATGGCTACCCCGCCCCATTTGAACATATTGATTTGTATTCCCAGTAAAGGACTTGAAGCTGATTCTGTATAACCTGGAAGAAACTTGTTTAACAGCTCGGCCTCGTATTCTCCGTTGAGGATCTGAGATAGCTGCCCATCAACTTCAGCTTCTATAAACTCAACTCCTTCATCGTTACAGTTCACCGAGAGATTTTCTTTGTCCAATATTCTTCCCGCTAATGGGTAGAAGAGGGTTAAGATTTCAGACAGTGATTTCTGCAAGGAGTTGGAAATTTGGCCGGTTGCCTCTGGGTAGTAAAGAATGAAGGGGATGTACATTGAAGGAGGAAGCTGATCAAGAAACGATAGTTTAAGGTTTCTGAGGTGAATTGGAGTTAGAACTGAGGGTTTGATGAATTTTTTGGAAAGAATTTGAATCTCCATGAGAAAAGGAAATTAAGATCTGAGCTTTCTAAATAATTGGAATAGATGATGAAGCTTTGGGCATAGAATGTAAGATAACTCTGGTCCTATATATATAAAAACGAAATTAATAGTACTAATCCTGCTTTATTAATTATTGGACTTAATATACAAAACTACACTTACATTACTCAAATATTATAAATTTATAATTTTCCCAAAATTGTCTTTAACTAATTAATGTATTAGGTGTTAATTAGTTTAACCGGTAAAATTTCAATTCTTAAATGCAGAATATATAATTTTTATATACAACATTAAACTGATAATAATTTTACAAAATAATTAATATATCATAAATTCAAATAAATTTATAAAATTATAAAGAAAAGGGAAATTGGGAGATACCCCTCAAATTTCACCCAAAAATAAATACCCATTAAATATTAGAGATAAAGAAATACTCCCCGTAAGAATAAAATTGTCTCAATTTATGTAAATTTATAATATTAGATTTTTTATAAATTTTCATGTGAATGAAACACAATTTTTTTAAAACTAATATTATTTAATATTTATTTTAATAGTTTATATACAATGAATTAATATAATAAGAATAAGATTATCTAAAATAATAATAATTTAAGATAAAATTATAAAAAAATTAACGGTATAATTGTTAAAAGAAATAAATTAAGATTATAATTTGTTATAATATTTTAAAGTTAAAGGGTTATATTGGCCATATGTATTAGTAATATGGATAAAATAGTCTATTTACATGCATTTTAAATATTCATGGGTAAAATAGTCATTTATATGCATTTTAAATATTTAGGGGTAAAATAGTCATTTTGTGTAAGAATTAATAATTTAAGGGGGTATTTCTTTTTTGTCCGGACTTAAGAGGAGTATTTTTTTTAAAAAAATATGAGGGGGTATTCCTCTTTTGCCTTATTCTTGATGAGGTATCTCTTAATATCGCTAAAGAAAAAATATATCTATAACAATATTGTTGTATATCATTGAAAAGTGTACTATATTTTATAAAAAATTAATTTTTATAATAAAATTATAAATGTATGATAGTAACATGTCTTTTGTTTTATTACGGTACTTCAAATCATTTTAAAAAAATAATTTTCTGTTAATTTAACAAAAAAAAATTAAAAGTAGAGGTTTTGAGTTAAATGACAATCTAACAGGACATAATAGTAATTTTCCTTTAGATATCTGTTTATAATTGCATTTTTCTTTATATCTATCGCCTCACAGTTATATGTTTTAAATATATCTTCACAGTTGTGTTCTACAAGGCCTTTGGGTGATTCCAAACTGAGTTCTCCAAAACACCCCGACCCCAAATATTCTATTTGTATTCCATTCCCAAATCCCAAACTTTTCTTTGTAATCAAAATTTTTAAATACTGAAAATAAAAAATTTACGAATTTTATTTTAATATTTATCTTTGATTATAATATACTTTCGTTTTACTATTTTCATTTTTATATTGCATTAAACTTCACATCATTTTATTTACAAAATATTTTTATTCCACACCATTCTATATTAAATTTAATCTCAATTATAAAAAATATCTACGTGCATTAATTTATAAATGATATCGGAACTTGTATAAAATTAAGAAATTATTAAATTATTATTTTAATTTAAAAATTGAAGTCAGTAAATAAAATATCAGTAAATAAAAATTTAAATTATTATTTTAATTTAAAAATTGAAGTCAAAACAATACACTTGATAAATTTTTATATATTATTAATAATATATACCAAATTAAAAAATTGTTTATATTCCTAAAGTTTATGAATATAAAATGGTATTGTTAGTTTATTTTAACGTTATTCTAAATAAAGCTATCATTAATATATGGTAATTAATAATATATTATATAAAAAATATCATAGTATTTATTTTTTTGTTTCTCAATAGAAAGATAAAAAATCTATTGGAAGAAATAACTAAGACAACAAAATTAGGGAACAAAAATCTTATCCCTCAAAGAACCATAAAACAATCATCAATATTATATAAACATATTTATAAGGTGCATTCTTTTGACTTCAATTTTTGACTTAAAATAATAATATAAATTTATAAATTAATTTTCTTTTTCATGTTAAAGCTTATCACCCGAAAAAAAAAGGGAGATGAGATGAGATGAGAAAATTTCACCCCGTCTTACCAACTTTGTTGGCAATAAAAGGGGTACAACTCAAAATAAAAATTAAGAAAATTTATCAAAATAATAAATGATTAATTGCTTTTATTGTTAAATCAAATTGTTGAGTTGGCAAAAATAATTTTTACCTTTCAGACTTTACACTTGAATGATCGGATTGTATGAATCTAATAATTAAAAACAGTAAATTTAAGTACGATAATGATTATAATTAACAATAATAGCAATAATAAACTTGAAAGGAACTAACAAAACACATTATTGTTCGAAAGAAATTAAATAAAAACTTTTTTTTATTAATGCAAAAACACAAGATTACAACCATATATTTTCCCACTACTTAAGAAACACTTAAAATTTGGGTTATATGCTATTCAAACTATGCATAAACTTTCATCGATAACGATTAAACTTATAATAATCTCAACTTCTTATTTTCAGTATATTTTTTATCTTGGGATTAATAGTATATTTGTATAATTTTAAAAAAAAAATACTTGAAATTATGTAAGTCCGTTTATAATGTAATAAATGTTTTCTATTTAAATTTTTGATGTTAAGGATACGAATTGTCTTCGTATTAAAGGAATACCTATTCACAAATTGAGAGAAAATTCTCTTAAGAAAGCCCTCGTGTTAAAGAGATACTTATCTTCAAATTGTGGAAAAATCCTCTGAAAAACTCAAGTCCTCGTATTGACCACGAGATTTCTCATTCAAGTTCTTACCGGGCCGAAGCCTTAGTGGAGAGGCCCATTATAGATTAACTTCCCATATGTTCCCTAGTAGTAATCCAGTGACAAAAAAAGTTACAAAAATAGAAGCTTGCAACTCCAAAATTAATCTGGTCTCTATTAATTTCCAAACAAAAATACACGAGTCTTCCTCAAAATTGTTTCTGAAAATGAAAATGTGAACGTATTTAATCCAAGATCGCAATTTACAATTTAGTTTGAGGACAATAATATTTAGTGCTCATTTAGTTTAACTTTTTTATTAATCAAAAGAAATTTTTTCATGATAAAATTTTTTTTGATAATTTTTAGAATCATTTGGTTGCCATTAAAAAATAAATTTTTGAGAATTAAAAAAGTTTTTTTTTTATTGGAAAAAGCCCAAATTTTAGGCTTTTTATAATAGAATTTTTTCAACTTTTTTAAAAAGCAGAATTATCTAAAATACCATTACTTTATTTTTAAAATATAATATTGTTTCTTTAAAATAAAACATTAAATATATATCTATTAAAATAATTACTCAAATTTTTTTAAAAACTATTTGTGATAACTAAACGATTAATATTTTTTTTTAAAATTCTATTTATAAAAACTTTATGGATAAAAGGTCTACTCTAAAAAAAAATTATTTGAAAAGTTATATCAAATAGACCCTTAGTGGTGCTACTTCCACTTATTTAATATTCACTTAAACCCTTTCTTTAAATAATTTTAGAAATTACAAAATTTATTCTACTTACAGTATTATTTAATATTATTAACTTCCACTTAACTCCAAAAACAAAATTGAGAAAGGTGTTTGGTAACATCAAATTCTTATAGAATCCATTCACTTTTTTTAGTAATATTTATTATTTGAAGTTTTTATGTCATTGTCTATAATTTTAAAGTAGTAATATCTCAATCTCAAAAATATTTTAAAGATAAATTCAATCTCTTATTCTTTTAGTAATTTGACTGTTATTGTGACACCTTATATAAATTACACATTAATAAAGCATGAGAGAGATGTCAAGTTTGTATAGGTTAATATGCTCTAACCCCCAGAAAACATTTTTTGAGTTGAAAAATCAAAAAATAAAACTGTGATAGGTTGTGTAATCAAAGGGGACAATATCTCTAATATTGTGATGGGCTGTGTGCTCAAAACAAATAATATTTTTAATAGACTGAATTGTTACAGTTGATATAAGAATTATTCTATATGTCCTCTTGAATAATAATAGGACAAATCTCAATGTGATATTTTAACTAAATTTTACATCTATAAAACACAAGAGAGATACAATTTTTTATTAATTAGTAGAAAAAACAAACATAAGTGAGAGATTGAAACTGAAATAATAATAAACTGTTATTATTTTTTTAATTTTTTAAAAGGTGCATTAAAAGAAGGGATGTCAAGAAAATATAAATTTTATATGGTATAATATTTTAGAGTATAATATTCGTAAGTTAAGTGTTTTGCTTTTAAAAAAATGTTATTTATTTGTTTGATAATCAAACATAATTTTAGCAAAAATAAGATGAATTAGGTAAACAAGAGTTATATTAAATGAATAGAATTATTAGAATAATACGATCAGTTTTATTATAGAATAAAAAATATTTTGAATAATTTAGTTTTTAAAAAAAAAACTTAAAAACTATAATAAGTATAAGAGAATCTTTACCAACACAAATAAAAAAACATTTTCGATAATTGATTCCCCTTTTCTTTATTGCAATCTAAATTTTAAAAAATATTTTTCTAATTATTTTAACTCATTGAGAAGTCATTCATCAATATTCATAAACCAATATCAACATTGCAATGGATAAAAAATGAAAAGGAAAAGAATGATGGCATAATATCATCTTTATCTCTAATCTTTTTAAAATAACAAATTAAGACATACACGTATAAATGAAATGTTCAGAAAAATCTACACATACTTCATCTAGAACGTTAAACCATCTTTTTTACTAAAAGACTAAAATACTCTTAAATTTTAATTCTACTTAAAAGGATAAAATAAGAAATTAAAGATTGAAAATTTTAAATTATTTATCAAATATTTTACAAAACTTTGAATTGTGTATATATGTTTAAAGTATAAATAAAATAATAAAAAATCAATAAAAATAGAATATGAATACATTTATACTATATTACTAATTATTTATACTATCAATATGCTATAAAATAATATTATTATTTAATTCATTAATGTATTTTATGTAAATATATTATACTTTATCAAATTTTAGAAATTATTTTTTTTTAAATAACTATTAGTGGATAGGGATATAATTGTTATTTTTAATAAATCGAGACTTTTAGAAGTATTTTAAAACTATTAAAACTAATAAGATTATTGGGCTAAATATTTTGAATTAAAAGAAATTTTAGCAAAAAAAATTATCATATGTTCTATTGTTTTACCAAAATGCCTATATGTTTAGTAGTCAACATGATCAACTTACAGTTTAGAAAAGATATGTGTAGCTTTTTTCAAACCTTCTATTTATGCATAAATTTCTCAAATCTCAGGGATAAGTATATGTTAATTTTATAAATTTTTAGTAATATTTTTAAATTATTTTAAAATCAAAATATGATACATAACCTTAAAAATAAACAAAAAAAATTGTCAATTCTTTTTAAATGGATTGATGAATATGTGTTCCAAGATTTTTATTCAAAAATTTAAATACATTATTGATTTTGTGAAAAACTGAAAGAAATTATCTTTTTATTTTTTAGTTAAAATTTTAAAATTAATTTTTATTTTAAAAAATAAATTTTATAATTTTTTTAAATGAGAAATAGTTTTTGAAATTATTATCAAAAGGACACCAATATTTTAAAAAATAAAGGATATTATGACATTCCTCTCTAAATGTTTGAACTTGTATTACTTAGAGAGAAATACCGAAGATTATATTACATACCTCTCTATAATATTAATCAACTAACCCCAAATGTTGAATTTTTTTAAATACTCCTTATTATTTATTTTTATTAAAAATATTTTTTTGTAATATTTATTTTTGTTTTGTTGTGCCGTTAGTTAATTCAAGAGTATTAAGTAAATAAAATGACCATACACTAAAAGATAAAAAAAAAATTTGATTTGAAGTATATATTTTTTTCAATAAGCATTTTTTAATCATAGATATATATCAATAAAATTGATTAAAAAGATAAAAAAGTAAAAAAAAATTATTTTTTTTTATTGCATAAAAATTTAGAAAAGTAAATTTTTTTCTTCAAATAAAATAATAAATATTAAATAATAATATTTTATTTATTTACTCTTATACTTAACACCTCATGATCAAATATAATTATTATAGAGATAAGTGACATATTTTTTTATAATTTTTGTATAAGTGATATAATCTTTAAGTTGAGGGAAGCAATGTGATAATTCGGCTAAGAAATAATTATAAATCATATCGGGCAAATGAGTAAAATCTCAATGTGAATATATTGCAACGAATAAGAACACTTCAAAGTCAATATCTCCTTATGTCTACGTTGACGTGGCAAAAAATTACGCTAAAAGCATTTGGCCTCTAAAAGAGCTACTAACAACTCGGAGGGAACGACGAAGAAAAGCGGACAGATATTTCTTTTAACAGTAAAATACAAAATTAAAAGAAAAAAAAAGAGTAAAGTATAGGTAGGGTACGATTGAATTCTTTGTATTTATTTAATAAACTAATTATTATCACAATGACATGCGGGTCCTGACTAAAATACCCTTTCCATGTTAAGGTTAAAATTGTGCCCGTCTAGATTTTACTTTTGTTAAAATATTTTTTTAAGGTTAAACCATGTTGTGTTTGTTGCAAATGAAGAAGAGTTCTTAGAGGATTTAAAAAATTATTTTATTCATATTAGAAAAGTTTTAAATTTGGGACTTTTGATAAAAAAAAAAATTATCAAAACCTTATTTAAAAACTTATATTACATAAAGCTTTAAAATTTATTACTAATTTAATAAGATCATATTTTAACATTATTGATTTTTATTTAATTTTAAAAGAAAAAAATGTACAATATACTAATTTTTCGTAAAAATTCATTTATTTTTTAAATTAATTTCATTTGACATTATGAATTTGAAGTTATAACATTTCAATTTTATAAAAATATTGAAGTAATTTCATGGATCTATTTGATATAAATATACAAGCTATCTCTCTCGATAAAGAGATACAAAACATTACGGTGCAGATATTATCATAGGAATCATATATATTATTTGGTCCCGTTAGATGACACAACAAAGCATGCAATTATAATTAACAATAATAGTAATAATAAATTCGAAAGGAGTTACAAAAGTACATAGCATTATTTGAAAGAACTTAAGCAAAATCTTTTTATTAATGCAGAAACACAAGATTATAATTTACAACTATATACTTTCTCATTACTTAAGAAACATTTGAGATTAGGGTTAAATTTTGTTCAAACTATGCATAGACTTCTACCAATAACGATTAAACTTACAATAATTAATTTTAACTTTTCATTTTCAATAGATTTTTTTATCTCAATACTAATAGTATATTTGTATAATATCTGATAAAAAAAATACTTGAATTGTCTTCGAATTAGAAGGATACCTATTTACAGAGTTGGGAGAAAATTCACTTCATAAAGCCCTCATATTAGAGAGATAATTATCTTCAAATTGAGGAAAAATCCTCCCAAAAACTCAAGTCCTCGTACTGAACACGAGATTTCCGACTCAAGACTTAAGACCAAAGAAAAGCCTGAGTTTTTAGTTTCGTAACACTCAAGAAAGGAAAAAAGATCTTTTGCGACCCGCGACCTCTATCTAATTATGCGGTTATGATTATTTATTATTCTTTTTTTTCTCGTCTTGTGAATATTATTAGTCAGAACGTTGATTTGAATTTAAAAAGAATTCAAATTTGGAGATAGTCCATGCTTGAATTCAACTCACAGCACTCGATGAAGATTTGACATAAGAAAGATTGTTGCACTATGATAATTACTGAATCAATATCCTACTTGTCAGCTGAAGTCTAAAATGTTGCCATACCGGTAGCAACGGGAGAATGCCTCTCTTTCTTTCTTTCTTTCTTTTAATGCTCTATTTCAAAGATGCACAATTTTGTTAAATGAAATATTATACTACACTCGTTAACTTTTATGAAAATAGTAAATACCTTTTTAATTTTTAAAGAGTGGTAGATATTTTTTTAACTTTTTAGAAAATAGAAAAATATCCCCTAAACTTAAACCTCTATTAATTTGATTGGTTAAACAATCTAATCCTTGTTTTTAATATATTTAAGACTAAAATATTAAACTTAAACAAATTTCTTTTATTTTATTATTTTTAAAAATGTTAGAAACAAAAATATTATTTATTTAAATTAAAATATTAATAATTACTTTAGATAAAATTATATACTATAATGCTACTAACCTTCTTTTTTTTCTAACTTTTTTAGTATTTATTATAAATTAAGATATGAATTTTTTACTATTTACACAACACTAAATTTAATTCATATATTATAATTTATTAGTTTTATTTTATTTGAATTTTTTTTCTTAATATACTATAAATATACTTAACCCAATTTTTTTCTTGTCAAATAATTATTTATATTTTTTCTGCTTATTTTTAGTATTTTAACTTGAATAAAGAATTTAATATTTTACAAAAGTCATGAAAATATGTGTATAGGAATATCTAAATAAATTAGGGTAAATCTACATAACCATTTTATGATAAAGGAGAATAATAAATTATAATAAATGAATTAAATTTATTGTGTCAATAAAAATAATATAAATTTTGAATAAATAATATTTTTATTTCTAAATTTTAAAAAATAATTAAATAAAATATTTTTTATATTTAACATTTTAGTCCCAAAGATATTAGAAATAAAGATTACATGGCTAATAATAAGCAAAATATATTCAGTTTTACTAATTTAGTGAAATTTAGGTATTAGAATGATAAGATTCTAATAGGTCAAATTAATAGAAGCTTAAATTTAGAGAGTATTTTTTTATTTTCTTAAAATATAAGGGGCATTTTCTTATTTTCTAAAAAATTAAGGGATATTTAACATTTTCTAAAAGTTTAAGAAGTATTTACTCTTTTTAAAAAAATTAAGGGGTATAATACAATATTCTTTTTTAAATTTTTGTTATAATATTTATAATTTTTCTTAATTTATTAACTATTTTTAAAATTTTAATCGATTAATTTTATTTTTTAAACATTTTTTATCTCGTAATTATTCACTTTTGGTTCATTTTCAATTATTCTGTGGGTTGGAGGATACGGAAGAAATGGATCAGGCAGCGGGTTCTCAATTATATTTTTCTGGGCTAAAAATTACAACAAAAAAAGATTAAGAATTACCAACACAAATAAAAAATATTTTCAGTATTTGATTGGCCCCATTTCGTATTGCAATCTAAATTTTAAAAAACATTTTTCTAATTATTTTAACTCATTCAAAAGTCATATTGAACAAGTCATTCATCAATATTCATAGACCAATATCAACATTGCGATGGATAAAAAATGGAAAGGCAAAAAATGGTGGAATAATATCATATATGTCCCTAATCTTTTTAAAATAATAAATTAGTACATGCACATAATTATATTAACAAAAAATGTCCCCGAGTTTCGCGTTTCCCATAAGTCTCTCCCCTCAGGAATAAAATTATTAAATTTGAACAAATTATGTCTAATTTTATGGTTTCGGAAAGTTTGGAAGACGAAAATATTATTATCCTAAAAGACAAGGATTTTTTATTTCTTTTTCATGTTATTACTTGTAGGGTGAAGTTTATCTACTCTTTAAATTATTTTAAAAATAATACATAAAATTCAACCATTAGTCATAGTCACATTTCAATAGTTTTTTTATAGCAATAATTTCCTAATCTCACTTTAACAGACAGCAAGTAGCTAAATCATTTAAAAATTGTTACTTTAAGTTTCAAAGAATTAAAAAATGACTAAACATGACGACCAAGGAAGGAGGCTAAAATAGGAATAAAAGGAAGGCAGCTATTAGAATACAATAGTTATAAGTGGGAGGTCATTAAATTTTTATTACATTTTTTTTGTTAAAATTTAAGAGTAATTAACACATACCTCCTTTCATATGGTTTGAAGAAACTCACGTATAAAAAAAAAGTTTAAGAAAATCTACACATACATCATCTAGATTGTTAAACCATCATTTTATTAAAAGACTCAAATACTCTTAAAAATTAACACAAAATAAAAAATTAAATAATTTTGAATATTAAATTTTGACTTATTTATCTAAATATTTTTATAAGATTTTGAATTGTGTATATATGTTTAAAATATAAATAAAATGATAAAAAATCAATAAAAATAGAATATGAATATATTTATAATATATTAATAATTATTTATACTATCAATGTGCTATAAAATAATAATATTATTTAATTAATGAATGTATTTTATATAAATATATTATATTTTATCAAATTTTAGAAATTAATTTTTTATTTTTCTTAAATAACTATTATTATATAGGGGTATAATTATTATTTTTAATAAATTGAGGCTTTTAGAAGTATTTTTTAAAATCATTAAAAACTAATAAGGATATTGGATCGAATCGTTGGAACTAAAAGAGATTGAATAAAAAATAATAATTATCATATGTTCCATTATTTTACTGAAATGCCCATAGGTTTAATAATCAACATAGTCAACTGACGGTTTAAAAAAGATATGTGTAAATTTTTTCAAACTTTTCATTTATGTGTATGTTTTCCAAACCTTAGGGGTAGGTATGTGTTAATTTTCTGAAATTTTAATTACATTTTAAAATTATTTTAAAATCAAAATATAATATATAAACTTAAAAATAAACAAAAAATTTGTCCATTTTTTTAAAATGGAATGATGAATATTTGTTTCCAGATTTTTATTCAAAATTTAAATACATTATTGATTTTGTGAAAAATTGAAAGAAGTTATTTTTTATTTCTTAATTAAAATTTAAAAAATAATATTTTATTTTAAAAAAATGAATTTTATATTTTTTTAAATGAAAAACAGTTTTTGAAATTGTTACTAAAAGGACACTAATATTTTAAAAAACAAAGGATATTATGACATTTCTCTCTAAATGTTTGAACTTGTATCATTAATAGAGAAAGAATTGATATTATATCACATACCTTTTTATTATATTAGTCAATTAATTCTAAATATTGAATTTACTTAAATACTCATAATTATTTATTTTTATTCAAAATAATGTTTTTGCATTTTCTATTTTTATCTTGTTGTGTTGTTAGTTAATTCAACTGTAGAAAGTAAATAAAAATGACCATATATTAAAAGATAAAAAAATTAAAAACTTGATTCGAAATATAATTTTTTTTAATAAGCATTCTCTAATCATAGATATACATTAATAAAATTAATTAAAAAATAAAAAATAATTTTTTTATTTTTCTTTTGTGACCGTAAAAATTTAAAAAAGTAAAGTTTTTTTAAATAAAATAATAAATATCAAATAATAATAATTTATGTATTTATTTTTATATTTAACAGTAAAATGTAATTATAAGATTGATAAGTGTATATTTTTTATAATTTTTAAAATGATATATTTTCTATAACTTTTATATAAATGATATAATTCTAAACTTCAAGGATGCAAGTGATAATACTGCTAAGAAACAATTATAAATCATATCCGGCAAATTTGGAAAATCTCAGTGTGAATATAAGCTACGAATAAGAACGCTTCAAAGTCAATAGTTCCTTATGCCTACGCTGACGTGGCAAAAAATTACGCTAAAAGCACTTGGCCTCTAAAAGAGCTACTGACAGCTCGGAGGGAACGACGAAGAAGAGCGGACAGATATTTCTTTTAACAGTAAAATACAAAATTAAAATTAAAAGAAAAGAGTAAAGTATAGGTAGGTACGATTGAATTCTTTGTATTTATTTAATAAACTAATTATTAACACAATGACATGCGGGTCCTGAATTTTTAATTTCTCAAGGCAGGACGTACTGCTTTCACTTGTACCAAATAGATCCTACCAAGTATCAACTACACCTTCCCATGTTAACGTTAAAATTGTGCCTGTTAAAATACGTTTTTTAAGGTTAACCATGTTGTTTTATTTTATTTCTCAAGGGAGGACATTCCGGTGCAGATATTATTACAGGAATCATTAATATTGTTATTTGATATATTAGGTGGTTGTATGCTGCAGCGTAATAGTAACAACTAAGCCAATCAGACGGAGCCAAAGCTTCTGCTCTTACAAGAACGGAACTGACTTTTCAAAGTGTCTGCAAATTGCATTCTTTATTTAATTCTCATTTAATCCTAAAGTCTTAGTCAGCTCTTTTCTCTCTCTCAGTCTTCGCTTCTCTCTTTAACAAGTTTCATATCATCGTTGAGGTGAATTCATCAATGAATTCAAGACACTTTACTCCTCTTGTTCTTCAGTTCAGTCAATCATGAACACGCGGAATTTCTCTTCCTCTTCACTGCATTGCTTCCATTGATTCTTTCGTTTCGCAGTCTGTAGCCGAGAGTTTAGATTCAACGAGGTTCGCTTCCTTCTTTTTAATCAATTTACATATGAAGAATTGTAAATTTTTGTTTGCTATTGGTTTTATCCACTAATTTAGGAGAAATTACGAGCAAAATGCTACTGTTTAGACGTACGAGTAAGTTCATGTTGCCGTGAATCGGAAATCGGAAGTCGAAAAGAGTAAAACCGATGTTGTACAACTTGGTAGAAGGACGAGATAAGATATTAGTAAAATGCGGAGATTGTTTTCTTCTATCTGTGTATTTATTTATTTCTGGATAGGCTAGTATTTTAATATTAATTTTACTTGTTTTGACTTCGATCAAGCTGCCGGAAATGCCCTTGCTCAAAGTACGATATTTACTAAACGAACAATAGAAGAGCTCTTAATGACTGGAAATTTACTGGATAAATTATTTGTTTAGATTTGTTTTGGACTGGACTTGTTCTTCTGCTAACTCGTGTTCAGCTTCAGTTAATCTTATGTATATTTCTATAAAATCAAAGTAGCTGGTGCAACATAGAATTGTTGGTTTGAATTTTGAATAAGTCTGGCCGGAAAGGACTCTATTTATATTTTATTTGTTGATCTGGAAATCTCTCAGAGTTCCAAAATTTGGAGATTACTGTGGATCCTTTGACTAAGTAGAAAGGATACTCTGGGATGTAATAGCTTAGTTTGTTTGTGCTTTTTAGTCACTGACGGCAAAGTAATTCTGGCCGCGGCATCAAAAGCAATATGCAAGAGAGGAAGGCATGGCAAATTCAGGAGGGAAGTTGCTGATGAATTTCTTCTAAGCAACTCTATATCCAATGTGTAGAAAATATGTTCTTTTATTCCTTATTTAACCAAAGTAGAAAATTTAGGAATGTCGAACGAGCTCTGCACTGGTGTGTGAAATTCACTTAGTGGAGATCATCCGAGATAAGTTGGTAAAAGCAAGAATTATGTGAAAGAATAGTCGTTGGATCAAGTTTCAAAATTCCTTAGAATTAGTGAATTCTTTTTTATTTAAGTAAAAGTTTCTTTATTTGCCTGTGTATTAAAATTCACTGATGACATGTCAATTTATGTGTTTTGCATGCTTAGTCTATTTTATTTTCTTTTGCAGGTCTATTTCGTTGGAAATGGCTGGATTTGAAAAAGATGAGGCACCAATGCTACCAGACTCCTTACCAAAATCATCTGATAGAAACGTTGATTCTCGACTTCAAATGTTTGCTGCTAGGACCAGGAGTGCATCGATGTCTATTCCTTCTAACTCCATGGAGTCCTATGAAACTGAAGCTAATCTTGTAGGCCATACTGGTCCCCTACGAACTGAAAGAAGAACACCATTTATACCAATGAGTGGTCCTTTATACATTAGCCGTAAACCTGAAAACATTTTCCTCACAAATCCAGGAGTTACAGGTCTTACACGGTTGGAACATAAGGCAGAAAAATTTCCTTCTTTCAACAGAATGGACCAGAATGATTGGCTTGATGACAGGTATGCTGCAAAAAACGAACATTTACTGAGGTCTGGACAATTGGGAATGTGCAATGATCCTTACTGCACAACTTGCCCAACATATTATCATTACAAAGCAGCGGAAACAAAACAATCAAAAGCTTCCGGTATATTTGATCCCAAGGTATTTTTCTTTCTCAAGCTATTGAATTTCACTTTTGAGGCTGTAATTTTGTTGCCTTTTATTATTTACTCAGGTGCAGTTCTCGGCTACATCAAGGAAGAACACTAACACTATAGCTAGCTACTTCGTTACAGAGCTTTCCAGTTTGATGGATGTTCCATTCACTTGATTATGATGTTGCCCTTATAATGAATGTTTCATCAAATTAATGATCTACATATCTGTGCACACGCAAGTACATACATATAAAGTTTCAAGCAAAACATTCATGCATAAAATGGTTTGTGCATGTGTTCGTGTATAAACACACACACACACACACGGTTTTTCTTATTTACCATATTGTTTTGACTAATATATATGTGTGTGTACATATACATACATATATATATATATATGTATGTATGTATGTATGTATGTATGTATGTATATACTCACACACTTGCACAAACCATTTTACGCATGAATGTTTTGCTTGAAACTTTAGCTTTATATTTTTATATCTATTTGGTCTCTGGATCTTTTCTTAATCAAATGGCTTTGTTATTTGTAAATTGTCTATATATTTTATTTTCTAGAATGATCTTATGCGATAGCTTCAACTTATTTATGCTATCTTCTTTATTTTTACTCATTTACAGTTCCATAATGCTCTTTACGGGGATGCCAAAGGTTGGGCCAGGAGATTTATTTCTTTTGTGCGTGGATATGTTCCTGGGATTATGAATCCTCATGCTCAGATTGTTCAGCGGTGGAACAAATTTTTTGTAATTTCTTGCTTGGTGGCTATTTTTTTAGATCCCTTGTTTTTCTTCTTGTTGTCTGTACAAGAGGTATAGTTCTTTCTATTTTTACTTGTGGAAATATTATGTTTGATTTCTTATTAAGTAATTACTTTTGATACTTTGCATGCTTAAATATGGCTCTTGGGAAAATGACAACTCATAGAAACTTGGTTTTTCTTATTTACCATATTGTTTTGACTAATATTTGGTTCAATAATCTGTTTTGCATTTTAGGATTAAACAATTGCTTGTATTGCATAATGGATTCTGAGAAAGATCAATACTGACATGTAATGGAATCCCACATCTTGTTTGCATGTTCTAGATTCTAGAATGCAAAATTGCAGATATTTTTGTTTATAATCCTAGTCCATACTGTCAGCTAGTTGACCATTTGGTGCTGTGTGTAAAATTGTAATGACGGTAACACAAGAATACCATAATAAAATTATTAACATGGGGATACATATTTAATTAGATTGGGCAATTCCTGTGCATTTCCTTAGATGAGAAGAAAATACAACACAGCTTGTTTGGAAATCAAAACGAGAAGAAAGTTCACATGGCCTCAAATGACGTTTAAACTAGATTTCATAAACTGCCCTACTTTAATTGCTCTATCATGTCTCAAGTTATGTATCAAAATGCTCTTCCTATGTGTTTTGTGGTTGGTTGATTATTTAGTTGGATGTTTTGTGTAGCTTTTCCATTCAGTATTTTTTAAAAACTACAGTTCGTGGTTTGTGGCTTGTTTTTGTTCTTAAAATATGTTTAAGCTTCTTTTATACCTATAATATGTGGTAGTCCTAGATTTTTGGTTTATTACTGGAGCTCATATTTCCTTTTGGTTTACACGAACCTTATCCTGAATGCAGGATAATAAGTGCATAGTTCTTAACTGGCCCATGACTACGGCAATTGTGGTTTTCAGAAGTGGAACCGATATCATTTACTTTCTCAACATACTTCTTCAGGTAAATTGATCCTTCTTTCAGGTTGGATAGCTCTTTCTTGGTTGTTCTTTTTGTCATTAGTATTACCATTACTAATAATGCAGTCTCCTATTGTTCTTGGAACAACCGGTGGAGCTCTTTCCTTATATAAATTTTATATCATTGATCAGCCATACATTATCTCAGTGAGACCACCATTGCCAGAATGATAGGGCTTAGATTGATTTTTTAATTTCTTTTTCAGATATTCAGTAGCAGTCATGCACTCAAAATACAAAATAAGTGTAAGAAACCTGAAATGCCCAACTTACTCTTGTTTTCTTAGTTTGTTGGGTTTGGAAAGAGTGTAATGAGCTCAATTATGCTGGGAGTGCATTAAGGCAGGTTTAGAAAATGTTTTCCCATAGTTTCTCCGTTTTAAGTGAGGTTGTGGCTACAGCAGGAACTATGGTTCTTTATATTAAAATGTCAAAAAGAGAAGGTATTATGTGTAACAAACACAACCAATTTGGTAATTTGTAATTCTTTTGCTTTCAGAATGCAATGGAAGTACTTATTATTTCTCACCCATATAGTAATTTGAAGTTAATTTGTGGAAAAAACATGAGCAGTTTAATATTCCAAGCAATAGCTTAAGGGAAGATTTTCATCTTTTTATCCAGTGTGTTTAACTTCTATGTTCTACTGAATTTTTTTTGTATGATATCTGAATTCAGTAGATTTTGCTGGACCTCTGAAGTGGTTCAGCTTTAATACATGATGAATGTAAATGATGTTTATTCTCCTCCTTGTATGTTTTTATGCAGTTTAGATTGGCTTATGTTGCTCCAGAGTCTAGGGTGGTTGGTGCAGGGGAGTTAGTTGACCATCCAAAGAAAATTGCTCTCAATTACCTTCGTGGATACTTTTTTGTTGACTTATTTGTTGTATTACCGCTTCCTCAAGTGAGTTTACTTTATCCTCCTTGCTCCATCCCACACTTTCCTCCCTCTTATGTGGTGACTTTTTATTTCTTGCTTTCTACTTAAGATGTTACATCTATATGGTTAATTTGCAAATCTCCTTATTGTAAGATCTAGTTTTGTTCTTGGTTTGAGATGTGGGCTCTGTTTGATATCCCATTTTAGTGCTGAAGATTCAAGTGCTCTGAGCATATCATGATTGAGTATGTTTGGTAATGCAAAAAGACTCTGACTTAAAAGCAGAGAGATGGCTGAAAATATTTGACCTTAGAACTTTTGATGAGCACTGAAAGTGATACAAAATGTAATTCAACTCACTTCATCACTGTCAATATGGAGAGAAAGAAGAGTGGGCACATTGTTTTTTATTTTTCTGTTCCTATTTTCATCAATATTCTCTCTCCCTGCAATTGGTTGCTATCTGTAGTGTTTACCTAAATTTGTTACAAAATGTTGTTTGTGTGTTGCGTGTAATCGTTAAGATATTGACTAAAACCATTTTCAAGCATACATGTGAAAATATTACTTCGTTAAGGAACAGCATTAAATCTTTTTATGTTTTCTGTCTGTTGAGACTATTGGTAGACTAGGCTTGAAGATTTTGTAGCTAGTGTTTGTATTCAGTTGCATTAAACAAGTCATTGGATGTGTGTTCTTCTTGTTGATATTAAAAATACTAAATTCTTGTAGACATATGAATGTATCATGACTTCGGATAGCTCTCAGCTTATGGTAGTACAGTGGGCAGTGTTTGCTCATGCTTTAGTCCTTCCTCCCAAGAAAAAACTGAAGCAATAGGCTTTAGAATTTAGATGTACAAGGATAGGGGTTTAATTGAATGGATTAAGATGTGGGATCATTTTGCACTGCAGAGAACTAGTTTGATCATATGAAAACAAGAGGAAAAAACAAAGCCTTTAAGAATTGGTTGACGCTTTTGAGCATGTCATAAATGTGCATATTTATGCATGCACAACCATGCTTGTGCTTGCATATTTGCAAGTTGGTGAGTGGATCATTGATGAGAAGGTATATCTTTTTCACTGTATTGATTTCTACTCCAGAAAATGAAAAATGGTATTGTCCTCTTAAGAGTCATATTGATGAAGAAAAAGAGAAAGAAAACTATAGAAATCTATGCTCTATAGTTTTTTTAAATTTACTACAAACAGGTTGCTGTATCCTGATACCTATTTATGTCTATGACTTATGACATAGGCTTTATTGTGATGCATCCACTGTTTCTCCTTCACTTATTTGCAGATCATAATCTTGTTGGTCATACCGACATTCTTGGGTGGAGCAAATTATGCCAAAAATCTTTTACGTGCAGCGGTTCTTGTTCAGTACATTCCCAGGTTGTATAGGTTTCTGCCTCTTTTTGCTGGTCAGTCACCAACTGGCTTCATATTTGAGTCGGCATGGGCAAACTTTTTCATTAATCTTTTCACCTTCATATTGTCTGGTCACATTGTTGGTTCATGCTGGTACCTCTTTGGGTTACAGGTAAGTAAAGGTGGTTATAAGTTCTTTTTTTATTTTTTTATTTTTTTGGGCACTTGTTGCATCTAGAACTTCTCTATGTTCTCAGTCGCTGAACTCACAGTAATACATTTAAGAATCAGTTTTCACTATCTATAACATGAGAAGTTCAAGCATAGCATTACCCCTAATTGATATTCGCTTGAAGTGACTGTTTAAAAATCAAAACGATTGTATCATTGTTCTTTTTGATTAAATTTATCGCTCCATATAAGTGATTGTTTAAAATCAAAAATACTGTATCATTGTCCTTTTGATTAAATTTATCGCTCCATATATTCTTAGGTGCATTGCATTAGACATTAGTCAAGTTTGTCACTCCAGATATTCCTTTGTGCAGTGCATTAGTCAAAATTTATCACTCCATATATTCTTTGGTGCATTCCATTAGTTGTCAAGAGGATGATAAATCTTCAGTGCCCTGCCAATATATTAGATGTTCAGTAACTTCTGAAGTAAACTGTACTGTAGTTGCTGATAAATTATTCTCGTGTGTCAGTCAATATTCTTGTACGTAAAACTGTAAGTAACCAACAGAGAAATCTGAGACGCATTAAAACATTTGAAGATCGAAGATTTTTCATCTTCATCAACTAGAGGCAGGTTGACCACTGATTTTAATGACCCAAGTCTCTTTTAAGAGAATTTCTTTTTTCTTAGTTTGTATTATACTGATTAATTTAAAACAGGAACCTTCAGAACCTGAAAGGAAGAGAAAAACATGTACATAAACCTCCATTAAAAAACATCTGTAAGAGGTATTGAAACCCTATTCTGCTCTTTACATTACCTTCTTGGTAAGTTGGTAGTATTCACTCTTGTTCTAGTTATCATAGTTAACCTTTATTTAGGTAAAATTAATATGGTTTTTCATGACTGGGATTTCATTATTTTCATTTTGATAACCCTAAGGGTTGGTGTTGAGTGGTAAAAGACGCTTGGATATAACCAAGAGGTTAACAATTTTTCAAATCCCTCCCTTCAGTTTCCTGGCTACTAGAGTTGTAGGTGTTAATTACTGCCCTGACCAAAAGCTCAAGGGCCCAAACACAAGGCCTCTTGGTAAAAAATGGATGTGATATTATGCTAAACTATTATTTTACCTTAAGTTTAAATTAGTGGGTGGGGGCCCAAACAATAATACTAAGGCCTAACATAGGGATTAGATAGTAGTCCTTAGTCTAGAACTCACTGGTGTCAAAAAAGAAAAAAAGGAAAATTCATTTTCATTTAGCATAATAGTATACAATCAGCTAAATATTATTTGGGTACTCTTCTAAACCTTATCGGACCATATAACCATTGTTAGGTAAACATTGTTTGGGTACTCTTAACGTTAAATGGGATTTTTGGTATACTTTTTAATACATTGTGTTACAGCTTAGTGGTGGAGAAGTTTTCAAATTGATTCTATGAGCAAAACTCAACCTGTTGAAAGTAAAGGCTAGTTGGTTATTACAGTCATATGTTCCAACATGAGTGGAAATATTTCTGGAGGCACCCCAAAAATATGTTTGTATTCTCTACAGGCCCCATAGGATGACAGTTAGGTCATTGTCTCTCTTCAAATCCAGCACCTGAATGTATTATTTGATGAATTTATGCAGCATAAACATGTCAGAAAATTCTATAATGATTCTCAACGTACTTGTGTCAAGTGAAATCCTTATGTAATTTTTTTTTAATGACTTTTAAGGACAAAAAAGAATTTTAAAAGGGGTATTTTTGTAATTTACTAACTTGCCTAATATTTTTAGCTTCTTTCATTATATCCCGTTATGCTTCTTTTCTTTGTATGGGTTCTAGATACTTTGACATGATGGGCATGCATTCCCTGTCTATAATGTTTTGCTTGCTTAATATTTTTGTTTTACGGGAAAAATGTTGGAAAATTACTTTTATTAGTGACTGGATGAAAGTTTTTTTAACAAATTGCTTTATTTTCTTCCTTGCTGTCCTCTTCCTTGTACCAGAGAGTTAATCAATGTCTTCGAGATGCTTGCCATAAGTCCTCAATTGAGAAGTATTGTATGAAATTCATAGATTGTGGCCATGGGAATGACGTTGGACAATATAAATATGATGACACATGGATGAACTGGACGAGCAATGCGGATGCTATTGCTTGTTTTGTAAAAGATGGTGATTTTTCTTATGGAGTTTACCAAGAAGCTGTTGAACTTACCACAAAAGATAGTATCATCACCAGATACACCTATTCATTGTTTTGGGGATTCCAGGTAGCTTTTTATCACCTCTTTGTTTTGGTTATTCTTTTTATATTAAATTTTTAACAAATGTGATCACTTGATTTTAGGCCAATTAGAAATAGGTTTGCAACTATTTTTTAACAAATGTGATTATTTTACCTTATTATATAAAGGTAATGATATTTTAGTTTAATAAATAATCATGGTTTATTTTTCCTTGAAATACTTCATAACCAGCTCATGCCACACATTTTACTTATCTGTAAAGCTCTATTTTTGTCTTGTTATTATTGTAAAAACTATTTTGTGTTGTTAATAAATATCACTAACTACTAGCTTAATTAATACAGCTTGTTTATATTATCTCTTTTATGTTTGATTTGTGAAGCAAATCAGTACTCTTGCTGGAAATCAAACCCCAAGCTATTTTCTCTGGGAAGTCCTTTTTACCATGGCCATTATTGGACTGGGCCTCTTGCTCTTTGCCTTTCTCATTGGAAATATGCAGAACTTTCTCCAGGCTCTTGTAAAGAGGTATAACCTCCTAATTTTTTTACTTGTAAAATTTCTTGCAGAACCCCTCTGGAACATGGCTGTTATCTTTCCTACAGAACTTTCATGCAGTCAATTGAACAAAAAAATTTCTTACTAGAATGCATTGCTTTAAAGTATGTAATGTGCCGTAAAGTTTTAATTTGGAAGTTGTGTTATGAAAGACTAATTGTTTTTGGTTGAGATATTAAGTTACTGATTGCTTTAGACTACCTCTTCTGTTTTAGGTTTTAGGTATGCATAAGTGGTGCTGTGTATTTAGTTAAAATGACAAATATAAAACTGACCAATCAATGCTAACCTTGAACCATCAAGCTCATGCTCGAACAATTGGTTAAGGTCTAGAGCAAGAAAAAATAATCTATTTGCTAAATAATATTGTTGTTATCTGAGACTTTTGTCATAATAAATGAATTTGACGCCAAAACCTTGCAATAAATATTTTGCCTGATAACTTTAGTTTGCTTTCCCAGGAGGTTGGAAATGTCACTAAGACGTCGTGACGTGGAGCAGTGGATGAGCCATCGGCGTTTGCCTGAAGAATTAAGAAGGTATCTCAGTTTCATGTTTCTATATGTACATGCATGCATGAAGGATGTATTAGTGTTTAGTGTCTTGGAGAATGTGAAGTGGAGACATATGAGTGCCTTAGTATATGTGAAGTCCAAGTTCACAAGCTCCAATGGACTTGGTGTGCATGTCACTCTGCATATGGTGGACAACACTGCCAACTATGCACACATGCACTTGTCTACTTATTTATTTTGGAAAGATTTCTTCTCTCTTTTTATTATCTTCTTTTCAATTGCAAAATTCTTTTCCAGTTTCTTCTTCATAAGATTCAAGTTCAAAACCAAAATACAGCCCCATAAGGTAAAGATCTGCTGTAATGACCAGCCATTCACCACATATTGCCTTCCCCTTTTGGAGAACATACTGCATTAATACAACTGCAAAGAACAACCACAGTGCCTTTTATTGTAGTGAAAGGGATACCATGTCTATCAAGCTTCCCTCTGTAAAAGTTTTATGTCGAAATTGTGAGTGGATGATCTTGCCTTTGCAAATCATCTTTTATATGCTTGAGCAATGCATTATTCAATAACATGGATTGTCATTTGCATTTTTTTTTAATACATATAATCTCCATAAGAGGCTTTTGTTTCTTTTTCAAGTGGTCACCTTGCAAATCTTGGATAAAGCCTGAATGAGAGAATGCGAACTCTCTCTGAGAAATGATTACACTGAAGTGTGAATTGTGTAAACGAAGGTTTCAAAATGTAGACAATTTCAGTACTTTAGAATTTGTAACTTTTTTGAGGTATAATATTGCAAATACAGAAGAAGTGACAGCACGACCTCTTTATTTTATTCTTCTGTAAGAGAGTTTTATACACTGAAGTTGGTACTATCAAATAGAGTCATAACCTGGACCCTATTTGATCCCCAGGTACTATATCTTACTTGATCCTAAAGTAACACATTTGTAACTCTTAAAAAATTACAAAGTCAAAATATTCTGAAGGGTCATATAAATCAGTAGCTATAATACATAAAGTTGAATAAATAGAACTCCATTAATGCTGAAGAGTTGGTCTAGGTTCAGTTTCGGTGAGTTGCTTAGTATCTGTTAGCAATTGCGGGGCTGCACCATTTCTGTCTATTGTGGAAGAAATTCTAGACTTTAGTGATGGAGTTGATGTGTATCTTGACCGTTTTCTTTCATCTAATTCTTTCATCACATGATGCATATTTGTTCACAAATTGACACATAAAATTGTTCTACTGAATAGGCAAGTACGGGAAGCTGAACGATATAGTTGGGCTGCCACCAGAGGGGTCAATGAAGAAATGCTTTTCGAGAATTTGCCTGAAGACCTTCAGCGAGATATAAGACGCCATCTCTTCAAATTCGTTAAGAAAGTAAGATAGAGAATATCCTGCTGCAACACTGAATAGTTTCTACATAGGCATGTTGATTGGTTATGGTAAAAAACAAATATATCCTGCGTTTCAGATGATTAAGGCCACGTGACAAGCTAAATACATTTGAAAACCTGCAAACAAGTAGGTTGGGGAAATTGGCTTCAATAAGATGTTGAAAACCATTAGAAAGGGAACCACTAACTTGACAGTGCATAAACATTTTATGGATAGGGTAAGAATACAAGAAAAAATCCTTTGACTTGCAATAATTGAATGAGCTAGGACTTTTCAGGAAAATTGTGGGTATATCTCAGGCCTGGGGGCCTCCTCACTTGACTGCTCAAGAGATGAGAGTTTTCAAAAATTAAGAGAACTATTTCCTATTCATTGAGAAAGATGTAAATGCTGAATACATTTAAGGATATAAGTTTGATCATATGTAGTTATGGAATATAAACAATTATTTGATAAATTCATGGAATATAAACTGAAACTCTTTCATCCTAGGAATTTTGGATAATCAAAGATGTTAAAAGTTTTTTGAACTCTCATTAGTTACTCCAGGAAATGACATTAAATTTAAAAATGTCCCTTTTGCAGGTTCGGATTTTTGCACTCATGGATGAGCCTATATTAGATGCTATTTGTGAGAGATTGAGACAAAAGACATACATCAAGGGAAGCAAAATCTTACAGCATGGTGGACTGATTGAGAAGATGGTTTTTATTGTGCGTGGGAAAATGGAGAGCATTGGAGAAGACAGGATCAAAGTTCCCTTATGTGAGGGGGATGTCTGCGGTGAGGAACTTCTTACATGGTGTCTTGAACATTCTTCATTAAACAGAGGTACTGTTATGGCTAACGCTTAAGTTGAATCAGCTTCTTCTTGCTGTGCATAATTGAATTGCATGTTTTAGGATTTCAAATATTCAGCCACGCTGTTACATGCCTTAGCATGAAATCCAAAATAATTTTCTGAACGTGGCTTCCGTTCCAGATATAAAGAAAATTAGGCTCCCAGGGCAGCGATTGCTTAGTAACAGGACAGTGAGATGCTTAACTAATGTAGAAGCATTTTCACTGCGAGCTGCAGACATTGAAGAAGTTACCAGTCTTTTTACTAGATTCTTGAGGAATCCTCGTGTTCAAGGAGCCATAAGGTTATTTCTACATCAATATATATCCTGTTGCCTATAAAAGTAATATTTTAGTAATATTTTTAATAAGTGCAGTAGTCTGGCTGTTTTATGTTGAATTATAGTGCAAGTTGAAAATTAGCTCTTTTCCCCATGTTTACGCCAAAAACATATTTTTGAATCCTACTGCTTGCTTTAATTAACATTATTACATTCATTTCATTTCAGCGGCCTTGAAAAGGATCTTGTTTAAGAAACCTGAATTTTGGTCTAGCACGGTTCAAGTCCATGTAGTCTCTATATTATTTAAATGTTTTGAACTGGTTTAAGCATAGGATTAATTTCTCTAGAAACTAGACTTTGTCCTGTTACTAGTATTAATATACTTTATCTAGAAACAAATTGTCTTGATTTTTTTTTTGTCTATATTTATACATGACATAAATAGGATTACATTGGTTTTCATTATAGGTATGAATCACCCTATTGGCGATCCCTTGCTGCTACTCGGATACAAGTCGCATGGAGATACAGGAAGAAACGTCTCAGTCGTGCGGATACCTCTCAGTCAAATCATTCTTCCAGATAATCTTCTTGTCCTTGTAAGATATCCATATATATGTGTTCGAATGCAGTATAGCTGTCGTCTCAAATCATATGCCCCCGTTTATAGAAAATACCATTTATACAAACATAAGTATAGAAATTTTCCACTTATTATTTGCATTATGAATCCTCTTAGTTGAGGTTGAATCATTTTTGCAGTATAATGATTGATCATTCTGATGTTTAGAATGTCAGCTTCCCTGAGTAGTGAGTATGCCATCGATGTTCTTCAAATTCAGTTTATCAGTTTTAAGGAAATGGATATTACTACAAAGGCTATGCTTGGTATTTTGGTGTGTCCGGAGTTTTGAATGAACAGTTTAAAATATATGTAGTAATCCAAATTTTAGTGATATCCACTTTTTTTTTTTTTTTCATTATTTTTTATATCTAATACTTTCATCCAAGTAACTCTGGTTTCAAATTTACCACACCTCAATATTAAAAAATGCCCAAGCTTTTCGAGCTAAAAATGACAATAATATATAAAGCGCAGCCTAGTTTAAAGTTCATCCAAACCCACAAACTTGCGAACCCAAGCCTTGATGATCTGGGATTGCTTTGCTCGAATCTTGGTCATGTTTTATAGACCAAAACCAAGCACAAAAAAATTAGAATGATTAAATCAATACCATTGAGAGACCTTTTTTTAATGGACTTTTAAGAATTGAATTATATTTATAAAATAAAAAAAAATATTCTTTTGTAGGTTCTCCTTCATGAACAATTGATCACTAAGTATACAATCAATTTGAACTTGGATTAGATTTTATTCTTTTGTTATTAATCATTTTATTTTATAATTAACGGATTTAATGATTAATTTGTATTTATTCAAATAAAACTTTAGACGGTGAAATGGTGATGTCTAACAAGAGACAACCTTGAACTAATTTACAAGTCTACTAGAGTCTACTCTGCAATCCAATTCACATACAGTGAAGTAAATCAATTGTTTTTTTTTTTTTTTTTTTGCTTCTATTTTTCTACCAAAATTAATTACTACATTAAATTCAGCTACATAACTAATTGTGGGAAGCTCTGGAAAAATAAATTTTACTAGGCAAATCACCTAACAGGGGTTCACAGATTCAACTGTTCTATTGGCATATTCAAAATTGTGTAAGCTCACTCCTTTAAATGCATGGCTACTTCCTAAACCCATTATTGCTTTGTCACACCAATAAAAACAATAACATAACATTACATCTATATATTACTATTACTATTAGTTTGTAGCAAGAGAAATTTCACTAACACCCCTACATTTTATCAAAATATCACTATTATCTCTTTCTTTCTCTTTCTTTTTGTCCAAAATAGTTTACTTTTTTCTTTATAAAGATTACATAAATGTGAACCAAACTTTTCCCCTATCTACCTCTAGTGTGAGTGGGTTTCGGTCCCCAAATCTTTTGTACTACTTGTAGAGATATTATCAATTAAACTAATTAACACTTATAATTAATATGATCTCTCTCTATTAATAATTATTGAAAATAACTAGCTATTTATCTTATTTTAAATAAAAAGGTAAAAAAAAATTTAATAAAATAAAGAGTGAAAATTTAATTTATTTAATTTGTTAAAATTAATATGCGAGGTAACACGGCGATATCCAATGAAGTTTTGAAGTGCCTATAGTATTACTTAAGTTTTAGGTGGTAGTTTTATGATTTTTCTTCATCTCCTTCACATTTCAACAAATCTCAGAGGGTTCCGACGAAATTATTCCTATTATTATACAATTTAATACTATAAAAATTAATAAATAAACTTGAAACCAATATTCCTAATTGGTAGATATTTATATATAAATAAATATAGTAGGTTCTCCTGGATGTGATGAATTGAGGCATGCAATAACAATATATGCCGAAACAGACAGCAGCTAGAAATAATTTTCTTTTTGGGTACTTAATATATACAATAATTGCTAAACTATCAAAGTC
The DNA here is from genome assembly GCA_028052125.1 of Melia azedarach. Taxonomy (NCBI): domain Eukaryota; kingdom Viridiplantae; phylum Streptophyta; class Magnoliopsida; order Sapindales; family Meliaceae; genus Melia; species Melia azedarach. Next base: position 13,775,178 of record CM051401.1, on the reverse strand, counting down.
AATAGATGAAAGATGTGACCAATTAATATTATCTATCTATTTTCAATTAATTTTTTTTATAAAAACCAATAACATTAATAATAATCCCAAATGGATGGACCATCTCTTTCATTTTTATGGTATATATTTAAAGTTTTCTAAAAGCACACAGTGATTGTGACCTGCCTTATGTGGTTAGGTTTTCACTTGTTATTGCTATTCTACTAAGAATTAATATCCAACAAATTTTGATTTTGCAATTAAGACCATACAACATTAAATAAATATGTTTGTTTTGTATTTTTTTTTTAAAAAAAAAGTATTTCAAGCAAGACAAATATATCATACTATCGAAGCTATTAAGTATTTATTTTTATTTACTAATGTTAACGATTTTTATGCTTACTTTTATTTTTGAATTTACAAGCCTATTTACTATCTATAATCTATTTTTGATACAAAAGAAATCTACTAATATTACATAAGTTATGTACTGAGAATATAAAGTCGTTTTTATAGCATACCCAATACTCAGATCTGTCTTCAGTGTAGAGGGAGGTCTACCCTAAATTTTTTGGGAGACAAACCCACATTAAGTGAGAAATTCCCACCAGCTACAATGGTGGGGTATGAGTTCGATTTATCATGATTAAATTATCTTTTAGTAATAACTTCTTGTAATTTTAGAAATATTTATGTAATTATTGTTAATTGATATATATATATATATATGTATGTATATAGACAGGTGAAGTGAATAAAAGATAGATTTAGTGTAATTTGAAAATTCATAATCTGAAAAAAGACTTAAGATTAGATTTAAGAGCTCTCACATTTTATGCAACTTTTTACACTAATTTTAAAACATTGGATTAATTTAAATATCTGATATTAAATTTCATATGTACGTTAACTAATTAATACATTAATTACAAATTAACAATGCATGTTAATTTAATTTCAACCTCAAAAAAGTGTATTGATAAATTATATGTTTTAAAAATTATATAAAAATTTATGAAGAACAAAGACGATATCACAAATCTCACCCATAGTTAATACTAACAAAAATAAAATAAGAACAAGAGACAAATATTTAAAGCAGAAACTAATGAGTGCTTGGTCATATATAAAGATGTAGGTATAACTATATATATATATAGTTTTGTATCATTGAATAAGGAACTTGCTGTAGTTAATGTGAAAATCTTCTTTAACCATCTCAATTTAATTTTTTAAAACTTTAATAATTAATGTTGCATAAAAAAGGGAATTGAAATAAATCTAAATTTGGTTGCTCAAGCCGTGTTCAATTTAATATATAAATGATTTTATTATTATATGAATTCTTTTTAAATATTGATCCTGGAAATTAACTTCTAGTACTACAAAATCAATAAGCCCTAGATAATTTCTGGGTCATTGAGTCATAAACCTAATTTTATTTAATGTTGAAAACCTCCTCAATTAAAACTAGCTGCCTCATCATCTTCTTTCTAGTTTCTTCTAGTGTAGGCTTTTTTTATTTGGTACATCTTTTTTAAATAAAAATATTAAATTTAATGATACATAATTTTATCTTGATCTTTACGTCTCATTGGACCCGTATTTATTTAAATTTCGTTTAATGCTTATTGAATTCGTATTTTATGTTCGGTATCCGTCAAAATCATATTTTATATAAGAAGTATACGCATTTACACGTCTTCATGTTAGGTTCTTATTTATTAAGTTAAAATTTTAAAATTATAAATTATGTATATTATTCAATATCGAAAAATGCCTTCGTTGCGATTTATTTATTCCATTCTCTATGGTTGATTTGTTTTGCAGTATATAAAAAAGATGATAAATTGGATGATATAATATAATTTCGATAAATTTCAATAACATAATGTGATCTGAATCTTCACCTTCACATCTCATTTTAATTCAAACCTATTTAAAGTTTTTATCTAATAATTAATAAATTAATCCACGTTTCATGCTCAATATACATTTATCACATTGATATTTCATATAAAAAAGACTACACTCTAATATATATATATATATATATATATATATATATATATATATTAATTTTCGGCTCTTATCTAATAAATTAAATTTTGTAAATCATAATTAAACTAGATATATTTATAATCAATTTAATGATGAAAATCTCCATCTTATTAACTGCTTATCTCATCGTCTTCTTTCTCTGGTGGCTTCTTCATGAATAGACTAGTTTCTGTGATATGAACCACGTCTTCACAATTATTTGAACAAAACAAAATATGAAGATCTTCAATAATTAATTATCAACAACAAAACGTTCACCAATTTTTATGGCACAAACAAGCCTAAATAGTAAAGGATAATGTTATTTATCCAAGCTAAATGCAAATGACTGACACTGAAGACAAAATTCGATCGAACTATATATTTATACATGTATTAATTGGAGACAATTTTAATTTTCTGATCAAGAAGCCAATAATGATGTATTTAAGCATTAATTCTATATCATGTATCTCAGTTTTTTGGTGTAAAGGGTGCGAAGAATATATTGAATATTGATGTTCAATATTAATTACACGGAAGAAATTAAACTCAATATTATTAGGGATTTAATTAGGTAACCAATGCAAAGAGATACATAAATAAATGGAATCACCAAAAATCTCGAAGATAGCTTTTTCTTTTTTGTTAAGAATGAGATGACATTGAAAAAATGTGTGTGTATATATATATATAGTAGAGGAAACTCTCAATATCATATGGTAATAATATATGGTGGGTATAGTTTGTTAAATATTAAATTTCTTTAGAATGATACAATAAATTCATATTTTGAATCTTATTCACATTAAAATAAAAAGAATTATTTACAATTATATAATTCTTTTTCATAAACAAAATCGTAAGATTCATGATTTAGGGTTTGCGGCTACTTTTTTTTTTTTTAATGTTTTCTACGTTCAAAAACATGCATGCATGCATTTTGAGTTTGTCACTTCTTGTTCATTTTTCAAGTAGTATTTCAGAATTTTGTTTAAGCACATAATAAATTTAATATATATATATGTAAATTATTATTTAATAAATTTTTAACATAATATATTATTTTAATTAAAACTATGAGAATGTATAAAGTATATTAAGAGAAAATTTTCAATCTTATTTTTGCACACATAGGATTTGAATTATATTGTCACTTAAATATTAATGTTCAATATTTCTTTAAAATAATTTTAAATGAGAATTGAAATACCCACTCACAAAACGTCAAATTCTAACTCTTATTATTATTCAAATTCGAAATAATTTGAGAGTGTAAAGTGTGTCTCAAATCACTAGAATTACGCTTAAAATATAAATTTATATTTATAAGTACATGTATTATATATTTAAAACAACATATACTTAATATTTTTTTTGTAGTTTTTCAATTAATTACAGTCTTACTCACATATATATAGCTTCTAGTTTTATAAATATACAAATAATTTATTTTTTCTTACATATTAGAAGATTTTATTGAAAAAAGAATCAAAAGCGTGTGATAGAGAGAGGATACGAGGAAAATGATAGAAATAGATAGATCAAACCCAAAATCCAATTATGATGAAGGTGGAGGGCTCGCATATCTCATAATTGTTAGATTTTTCAATTTTTTGATAGTTCTGGTTCAAGAGTTTTTGAAATTGATTGTCTTCCAACCATTTGATTTTGATTTTTCTTTCTTCTTTTTTTGTTTCAATTAATTAATTCATGATTAAAGTTATTTTTAAAAAAAATAATGATTTTGAACTATTGACAATTATACTTTTTGGAGTTATATATAATGACAATTAATTAATGTTACCCTTCAGTCACCAGAATTTGAGTTAACTATATATATCATCTGTAAAAGAAATCAAAATTTCCGATAATACAACTCATTTTCCACTTTTTTTAAAAAAAAAATTGATTTTTTTAACAAAACAATTAAATGTAAAATTTATATTAATTTAAAAAAAAAAACACTACAATTATTTTTATTATAACCAATGCACAGTATGTAACCAATGCTGTTAGAGAAGTTTGGTTCTTCGCTAGGAAGGAGTTGGTTGGAATTTGAGAGAAAAAATTAAAACAAAAGTGAGCCCACATTTTTATGATGACGTGTACTTTCCAAAATATGAGTAATAGGAAGCGCCACATCAGCCCAAGAAATTTGTGGGTCCTACCAACTCAATAAAATAATAATACCGTTAATACGGGCCATAAGCCGTGGACTTTACGGTCAATTCACTAGTGAAAATAAAACATTTTTTTTATATATTATTTTTATTTCTTTATATTATAGTTTATAGAAGATTTTGCTCACCTTGAACATCTAAAATGCATGCATAATTTATCATAAATGAAATTGAGAATAAGATAATTCTACGTTATAATTTTGTCTATTATAGCATAAATAATATTGCTTTATTAAACAATTTATTATCATACATATGATCAAGTGTAACAAAGGATATAATATTGGTGCTATCACTTTTATTACTTTATTTATTGATTTCATATTTAAGATTGTCACCATATTTTATTTAACTAGTAAATTAAATTTGAAGGCCCTTACATTTACAAAATTATTATTTATATAAATTGACAATTAAATACATCAATGTGATAGACAAAATTAATAATAATAATATTCTAACAATCATATTTATCATTAATACATATAACATTACTTACAAATTTTTAGTTGTATATAATATCATATTTAACTATAACTTTTAATGTGATATTAATTACTTTCAACATTGATTAATAACGTAATAAGATATTATCAAAAAGTATTTAATGATATTAATATGACATTACACGTTATAAATATCATATTTTTGAATTATCCAAACATATTATTTTGGCAATTTTACTAAGATTTATATATTAACTCATATCTATAAGGTTACATTTTGCCAAATAAAGAAAAATATAATAAATAGGTTACCCAAAACGACATTTTTCTAGATTTATTTTAATACATATAATGTGCATACATGCTATAACATAACATCAAATATACTATAATCATTAGGTGCCATTTTTGGTGGGATGATATTAATGCATAAAAATTCAATTTTCAGAAAGAGAGAAAAGACAAAAATGAGAGACTTGGACTTGGAAAAAAAGAAAAATAAAATAATTATAAGGAAGGAAATTTTCAGTGTTTGTTTCATATTATTTTCTAAAGTTTTTTTTTCATTTTTTAAAACAAAAATTAAAATAATTTACTTATTCCTTTTAAAAAAAATGATATTTTATATGTTATTGATGATGTATGATAAAAATTTCTTTCTTAATTATATTATATTTTTATTATTAACTAATAATTAATGTATAACAATTTTCTATAAAAATTTAAATATTTTTAACGATTTACTCTATTATTTCTCACTTTTTTTTCTCTATTTTTTTTTCAAATAAAAATCTCACATTTTTCTTCTAAAATTATTGGTCTATGTACATTCTTACAAATTGTCAAACTTAATTTTAGACCTAATAACACTAAATTTAAATTAAATATTTTTATTTTGTAAAAAAAATTATGAAACGGGTTTTACCATAAGAAAATTGAAAATATTTATTGTATATTAAAAAATTTATAGAAGGAAATAATAATAATAATAATAAATAGTAGGTTTGACCAATTGAAAATTGAAAGTGGGGTTGACATCGAGAAAAGTTTCAATTTGGCCCCTTTTGGGGTCTACAATTATTTATTACTTATGAAAACTCAAGCAGCGAAGTGCGCTGTCCTAAAAGGTATCTCTTTGACTTTACAAACTAAAGGACATTTTTGTCTTTACACAACTTTTTATCGTCCAGCCGGAATTTTCTTTTTCTTTTTCTTTTCTTTATTTATTTATTTATTATTTTACCGGCGACGAATCCGTTTGATCTTATTTAATTAAACGTTATTTTTTTGGATTTTCTAATTTTCATTAATTTTGATTTTCTCTGTTATGTACACCTGGCGGGTTGGCCGTGTGCGAGCGTGTGTACCACTCTTCGACTCTAGAGAGAGAACGAGATAAAAATTGTAATAAATTTTTAGAGAGAGAAAGCACCCCCTCGAATATGGTGAGAGTGAGCTACGATTTTAAAGAACCATTTTGGGATAACTTCTTTGATACCTCTCTAAATTTTCATAATATCAAATTTATTCAATAAAAGTCAAACGTTTTCAATAAATATCAAATTGTTTTGAGTGATAAAAAATTGTCATAAATAAATAATTATGGATATATTTAAAAATAATAATAACAAACTTTATTTACAAGAAAAATAATTCTAAAGTATAATAAATATTTTTATAAATATAAATAACAAAAAAATTATTAATAATAAAAGAGGGCTTTAATATATTTTGACATCTATAGAGATGAATAGAAAAAAATTGACTTTTAAAATTTATTACATAAGACAATACAAGACAAGACAAATAATAAAGTATTAAATAATTAAAAATATATTATATAATGTAAATAGCCCCATTTAAAACTTTTTATTTTAAATGAAAATCTTAGCATAACATTGTTACATCAATCATATCACTAAAATATAAGGTAAAAATGTTTAATTTCACTTATACATACAATCATTTAACATTATACAGAAGTTGAAGGACCTGAAAGAAATAACTCCGACCCGTTCAATTTCTCTCACTTGGAAGGAGGCAAACGCTTTAAAAACTCGTCAGTTACACATATATTCACACATACACAAACACAAAACAGAGAGAGAAAGAAAATGAAATGAATGAATGAATGCATTCTACTGCTACTGCTACTGCTACTAATACTATTACATAGTATATTTAGTTCGTAGTAGTGGCGCTGAGACAGTGAGAGAGGTTTTGGTGGCTGGTCCTCTCTTATTTTTTTTCTCTACTGTCTTAATTACAGCCTAAAATTTTCAATTTTTCTTTTTATTTTCCTCTCATTACATGCCTTAACTTACTCTCTCCTAAATCATGCTTCTTCTTCCTTTCTTATATTCTTTCATTCCTCCTCTTCTCCTTCTCGAATGCTTCTAACACAAAACGCACGCCAAAATCTCTCTCTCTCGGGCTTGTTCTTGTTTCTTGTTCTGGTTGTCCGGTTTTTTTTTTGTCCTGTATTGTTTTGTTGGGAAGGAGCGAGGAGTTCATATTGCTTCGTTTGTGCCATGGGAATAGTTGGTTTTGAATCAGAAAAGTTTTGAGGTGGTGGGTTTGTTTAGAGAGGGAGTGTGTGTAAAATATGGAGTTTGGCGGCGGCGGAGGAAGTGGGTACTGGTGGGGACCATAACGGCTCCGACCCACAAAGGAGAAAGAAGCGTTACCATCGCCATACTGCTCACCAGATTCAGAGACTTGAAGGGTAATACTTGCATTGTATTAATGTTTTTGTTTTGTGTGTTTGGTTTTGGTTTTTCTTTTTTTTCTGTTGTCTTCTCTTTTGTGAAAAATGATTCTTTTTTGGTGTTGAATGAAGTATGTTTAAGGAATGTCCACACCCAGATGAGAAGCAGAGATTACAGTTGAGCAGAGAATTGGGTTTGGCTCCACGACAGATCAAGTTTTGGTTTCAAAACAGGAGAACCCAGATGAAGGTAACAGATGAAAGTCATAGTGTTTTTTTATTTGTTTGTGATTGTGAATTGTGATGGTTTCCATGGCGACAATGTATTCTAAAATATTCAAATATTTCACTTAGGCACAACACGAAAGAGCAGATAACTCTGCTCTTCGAGCAGAGAACGATAAGATCCGGTGCGAAAACATTGCAATCAGAGAAGCACTCAAAAATGTCATTTGCCCTTCTTGTGGAGGTCCTCCTGTTAGCGAAGATTCCTATTTCGATGAACAGAAGTTGCGAATGGAGAATGCCCAGTTGAAAGAAGAGGTGGGTCTCTCTTGTCCTTTCCCTTTTGATTTTCTTTTACTATATTGAGTTATCTCTTATATTTTCCCCCTTTCCAATTTTATTGTTTATTTTCCAGCTTGATAGAGTTTCTAGCGTTGCAGCAAAGTACATAGGGAGGCCAATTTCCCAACTACCACCAGTTCAGCCCATTCATATTTCTTCATTGGATCTGACGATGGGGAGTTTCGGTAGTCAAGGAATTAGTGGTCCTTCCCTTGATCTTGATCTTCTTCCTGGAAGTTCATCGACTATGCCAAATTTGCCTTTTCATCAAATAGTTTTATCAGACATGGATAAGTCTCTAATGACAGATATTGCAGCAAATGCAATGGAAGAATTGCTTAGGCTTTTGCAGACGAATGAACCTTTGTGGATGAAGTCATCTGCTGATGGTAGAGATGTTCTAAATGTTGAAAGCTATGAGAGGATGTTTCCAAGGGCCAGTAGTCACTTGAAAAATCCAAATGTTCGAATAGAGGCATCTAGAGATTCTGGTGTGGTGATCATGAATGGCTTGGCGTTGGTTGACATGTTTATGGATTGTGTAAGTTCTTCATTTATCTCATGCTCTGAAATAATTGATTACAGTGGCTACATTATTCTTATTGATAGCTTATTTGAGTTTGCAGAACAAATGGGTAGAGCTTTTTCCTACTATTGTCTCAATGGCAAAAACAATTGAAGTGATATCATCCGGAATGTTGGGTACTCATAGTGGTTCTTTGCAATTGGTAAGTCTTAATTAGTACAAGATTTTGGTCACTTTCTTTTGATTTTCAATTTTGGTTTAGTGACTTCTCATATGAAATGTATTGTCACAGGTGTACGAGGAGTTGCAGGTGCTATCACCATTGGTACCAACTCGAGAATTCTATATTCTCCGATATGGTCAACAAATTGAGCAAGGGTTGTGGGCAATAGTAAATGTTTCTTATGATTTTCCTCAATTTGCTTCTCAATATCGGTCTCACCGGTTTCCTTCTGGATGCTTGATTCAGGACATGCCTAATGGCTATTCCAAGGTTGTCAAATCAATTCAATTGTATGCATTCTTTCTTAATTTCCTATTGTTACACACTACTAACTAAAACATTAGCAACATTGTATCTGAAATTCGAGACAGGTTACTTGGGTCGAACATGTTGAAGTTGAAGACAGAGCCCCTCTCCATCGGCTTTATAGAGAACTTATTCAGAGTGGATTGGCATTTGGAGCTGAACGCTGGCTTGCTACTCTGCAAAGAATGTGTGAGAGGTTTGCTTGTCTAATGGTTTCTGGCAATTCAACTCGTGACCTTGGAGGAGGTAATTTTTAGTAATCGTTCATTTGACATGAAATTTTCTTATCTGAGCTCTCAAATAAGTCGTATACCTCTTTCAGTAATTCCATCACCTGATGGCAAGCGAAGCATGATGAAACTTGCTCAAAGAATGGTCAACAATTTCTGTACGAGCATTAGCACATCTAACAGCCACCGATGGACCACACTTTCTGGGTTGAATGAAGTAGGTGTCCGTGTTGCCCTTCATAAGAGCACAGATCCTGGCCAGCCTAATGGGGTGGTTCTTAATGCTGCAACTACCTTTTGGCTTCCCGTTTCCCCCCAAAATGTCTTTAATTTCTTCAAGGATGAAAGAACTCGACCTCAAGTATATGCATTCTTAACCTTTTATTTGTTATATCAATCGGGTTACCTGTCTTCTGCCTATGCTAATTAGTCATTCTTTTTCCTGTTTAGTGGGATGTTCTTTCTAATGGCAATGCAGTACAAGAAGTTGCCCACATTGCAAATGGGTCACATCCTGGGAACTGCATATCTGTTCTTCGTGTAAGTATAATCAAATTCGCTTTCTTTCCTTGTAAATTCTGTTGTGCTTATGTAACTAAAATTTATGGTGATGTATTCCGCTCAAAATAGGCCTTCAATACTAGCCAAAACAACATGTTAATACTTCAGGAGAGCTGCATAGACAATTCAGGGTCGCTCGTGGTCTATTGTCCAGTTGACTTGCCAGCCATCAACATAGCAATGAGCGGTGAGGATCCTTCCTACATTCCTCTACTTCCTTCAGGATTCACCATTTCACCAGATGGTCATCTTGATCAAGGAGGAGACGGGGCGTCAACTAGTAGCAATGTGCACGGACACATGGGCAGCAGATCTAGTGGTTCACTAATTACAGTAGCATTTCAAATTCTAGTAAGCAGCTTGCCATCTGCTAAGCTAAATATGGAGTCGGTGACTACTGTTAATAACCTTATCGGCACCACTGTCCAGCAAATTAAAGCAGCCTTGAATTGTCCTAGTTCCTGATGATGTGCTTCTGTTATTGCTACTACTGCTGCACAACTGTTTTGCTTCTCTCTCTCTTTACCATCCTTAAATATTGAAATCAGAAAAATTCAGAGTCTCTTTGTGCTGGTGGAATTCAATGTAGGAAGAAGAAGTATTGGGGTTAGTTGAGGCTTTCAATGCTCTTCCATCAAGTGCTGAAGCTGCTTATTTACTGCTACTGCTGCTTGTGCTGTTTTTGCTGCCAAACTTCATTACAATCTACACCAACTTCAATTTTTTTTATCTTTTTTTCTTTTACTCTTTTACAAAACCCTTTTGGCTTTTTTTTTTTTGCAATTTACCGTGGAAGAGTAGTCTTAAAAGAGGGAGTCAAGAACGCACCATACCTGTCTTTCCTACTGAGTTTTGTTTCATATCATATCATTGTTAGCTCTTTCCCTTCATTTTTATTTCGCAAACAAACTCAGTCAGAAAGGAAGAAATATGTATGGTTCGGGTATTGACTTCTGTTCATGGACTTAATTTTTTATCTATATTTTGAATTTATTACTCTTTTATTGTGTAATTAAAACTCTCTCCTCTGCTCTTTCTCTTTCAAAGTTTGAAGTTGATGTATGCAATAGAAAACGTCCAGGACTTCATCAGTAATAAGAGAACGTAGGGCCAGAATTTGACAGTTTGAATGGTCACCATAGATGAAAGCTTCAGCTTGATATCAATGTTGGGCTCCATCTCATCTTGTCTCGTACTACAAGTAATTTGAACTTCAAAGATAACCTTTATCTGAATTTGCCCAAGACATTTTCTGCTGATATGCTTTTTCTTTGATTGATATGACTTCAATCAGCCCACTTGAGTTGAGTTGCGGCAGGACTTGATGTGTTTGGAAGTGTTTTCAACTTGGGGTGTTTTCGAAAATCACTTAAAAAAACATGATTTTCCCTTTCGTTTCTTATTAGTTTTCTATTTATATCAAATAGGTCCTCGGGTTGATCACTTTGATACGGTTGGAGACTTATTATTTGTTAAATATAAACCTGCAGCCCATTAACTGCCACACTTAGAATTCCTATCAGAAATAGAATCAATCACCAAAATTGTTGTACATCATTAATATAGAACTCAACTGTTGAAAAATCTGTTGTCATTGAATTTACCCATCTGTCAGTCTCAATTAATTAGTTAATTAATTAATTAATTAATTAATTAATTATGACGACCATGCATTGCAACATATTGTCACCATTGTTGCTTTCTGAAAACAATTCGGACTTCGGGGATTTGCTACCATATAATTGATATTTACGTACAAGTGGGATTATTTCTGTGGGTCACACCGGCCCATTGTTCCATGTGTATATTTATGTGACATAATTATGTAACACCATGTATGTAAATAACATTAAAATTATTAAAATGATAATACTATACTATCCGACATATATATCTCCTAAATTAGATTAAAAAGCAACATCATTATTTACAGAGAATATTATCATATTTCTCTTCTAATATTTGAATTTATATCACTTAAAAAAAAAAGATAAAAATTGTATCATATACCTCTCTTATAGTATTAATCAACTAACTTCAAATGATGAATTTACTAAAGTGTCATTAATTATTTATTTTTTAATATTTATTTTTTATTTGTATGATAATTAATTCAAATATATAAATTAAATAAAATAATTATAAAATAAAATAAAAATTATTTATTTTTTAATATCTATTTTTTATTTTTGTGTGTGTTAATTAATTCAAATGTACAAATTAAATAAAATAATTATAAAATAAAATAAAAGATACGAAAATTGAAAATTTAATTTTAGGTATAATTTTTTTTAATAAGTATTTTTTAAATGAAATATGGAGATATATTATTCTCTTCAACTTCTCTTTGATTGGGTAAAGATTTAAAAAAATGAAATTTTATTCTTTAAATAAAATAATAAATATTAAATAATAATATTTTATATAATTATCTTTACACATAACGATAAAATATAATTATAAATGAGATAAGTGATACAATATATATTCTTTCTTTATAAGTGATATAAATTCAAACTTCATTGAAGAATATGATAATATCTTTTATTTATAGAGCTAACTCATTTGATATGTATTAATTATCAATCAAAGTAATTATAAGGAAAATCTAATATATGTAAGTTGTTTTTCTTTTTGTAATAATTATAATATATGAGATTTGGTGTCATAGTTAGTACAATAATTTATGAAAATTATTAATTACAGTGATTTATGATAATTAGTGATGTCATGGTTTCAATATTTCCAGCAGTCTGAAGTGTTATGGTGTCTGAATTTGCAGTAGGGTTTTTGATGAAGAAATTAAAGAAAGCTATATTTTAAGAACAAGAACAACTTAGTTACTGTAACACATTTAATACAATTAAATAAAACATTAAAGCTTCTTCATGTACCTCAATGTATTATATTGTCTTCTATCTATACAATATAATATAATACAATACAATATAATATAATATAATTTCTTAATTCACTTTACAATTTCTTGATTAAAATAAAAAGAAAAAATAATAATAAATGTTAGGACTATAAAATTAATGTGTAGATGACATGACACAGTCTAATTAATGACACTCACGTGGGGGAATTGTGAATAATTGGGAAAAGAAACTTAATTTGGCCAATCAGTGATGTATAATTCCTTGATTGACATACTGTGCTTTGTCTAAAATGGTAATTTCCATTTTTTTTAAATTTTTATTTTTGGGAGATTTATGAAAAGGAAAATGAACCAATCAAATCCAATGAAAATAATTGAAGAGTGGAGGACGAAAATCTTGTTAGGGCATGTTTGGTTGATAACACTTTTGAGAGTTGAGAGTAAATATAGGAAAGGAAAATAATTTTATTTTCAATTTTGTTGAAAAATAATCTTACACTGTTTTTGTGATCACACGTGCTATTTGACATATTTTTAAAAACAGTTATTTTGATTACTATTTTTGAGTAACGATATTTAATCCTTATATTTTATTTTTCATACTTTATTTCTAATTATAAAATATCAAAATTTTAATGATGGTCGTAAGAAAATAATGAGAGCTAAGATATAGTAAATAAAGAAAAAAGAGTGATGGGCTTTCTCTCCACCTCAAAGCCCAACGATGATGCCAAGATTTGAAGTCCAACGTAGAAAAATTCTTATCTATACAGTTAATGGGTCGAAATCGAAATAATTGGGCCCGTAGAAGAAATAATCCAAATATTTTCTATTTTTCATTTTTTTTTAAAACAAAATCAATTTTTCCATTTTTATTTCAGTAAATAAACAAAATATCAGTAAACGAGTGTAGGGTGCGTTTCGATCGTTTATGATTGCAGAAGAAACAAACCGCGTTTGCCGCTGACATTTACTTGCCCTCTAAAGTCAACTTTCTTCTCTCTTTATCGTCTACTCGTCCGCCATTTTCGTATCATTTCTTCAGCCCAATCGAGAGAAAAACACAGAGAAGAAAGAGGAAAAATAAATATGGGAAGGCTTAGCTATGAACCATATATACAGCACTTCAGCCATCCTCATCTTCTCGAGCTAACAGACCCTCAAACCCTAACCCTAATTCCTCCATGTTCAGCCTGCAAGCTCCAATCCTCAGGAAGCTGGATGTACACATGCAAGACCTGCGTCAACTTCACCTTACACGTGTCGTGCACCCAGATTCCCCAGTTGATCACCCACCCCTCTCATCCATCCCACACTCTCTCCCTGCTCCCGACACCGATCTATCCCGGTGGAGTGTTCGGCTGCGACGGATGCGGCTACCGGGGACACGGGTTCAGTTACCACTGTAACAGCTGTGATTTTGATTTACATATGCTCTGCGCTTCGAAGCCGCTGACTATTTTCCATCAATCTCATTCTCATCAGCTTCACCTCACGTTTGATTCTCCTTATCATACGAAAGGATTTTCCTGCGATATTTGTCGGAAACTCGGGGCTAATCACTGGCTGTATCACTGCAGTTCGTGCGAGTTTGATGCTCATTTGGATTGCGCAGCAAATGTTAATTCAACAAGACCAATTTCACAGCCGCAAGTTCAACAGGTTCAAATTCAGCATTACAATTCATTTCCAGGAGCAAATCAAAATCAACCGCAGTTTGTTCACAGTCAAAGTACGGGAGCTTTGCCAACGCAGAACAATAATTATCAGGCGTCGGCTCCTGCTGCTGCCACTGTTACCGGAAATCCTATAATGGATGCGGTGGTTTTGGGCTTTGTTGATGGAGCAGCGCAACAGGTTGGCCAAAACCTTGTCCAGAGTTTCGTGACTGACGGTGGCGACGGTGGAAACAACTGTGATCCTAGTAATAACAACGGCGGAGATTCGGCATCAATAATTGGCATCGGGTCTTCGATTATAAATGGAATCTTTGGTGATTCGGGGACACAGAGTTAGAAAATGGGACGAGTTCTGAAAATTTAAGTATAAGCGTAATTTCCCAGCAGTTAATTTCATGAAGAAATTAATATTTCATTGAAAAGAAATATATATTCTGTACGTTTTTGTTGCATGTATAGCCAAATATTGGTGTTTTCATTTTCATGTAAAATTATATTCTGATTATTTAATTTCAAAATCAAAATTAAACTTTTTCTTTTTTGGTGGAAGGGAACACGGCCTCTATGAATATGATATTTGTCTCGAGGGTTGAACTTTTAAAAGTTGCCTGATGTAAGCTTAGAAGACTCTGCATGAAAGTCTATGATAATGTAAAAAGTTGGTAAAAAAAAATATTAAAAGATGAGTGATTATCATTAAAAATGAACACTTGTTTTGATTATGAACTTAATTTTTTAAAGTTGAGATGGACCAGACAAGAAGATAACAACTTGTAATAATAGTTGAAGTAGTACATTAATTAAATAACAATTTGTAACATTAAGTGTAATATACAATTGCAATATGTTAAAATATGCTTATAACAAATTAAAATAACATACAATATATATAAAAAAAAAGACCCCTTCGAAGCAAAATTATTTGAAGTATTGAACCTTTTAATTAATATTATATGTTCTATATATGGAGATCAACATTAGCTCAAACGCCTTATTTTTGAAAAAAATAAAACTAATTATTTTAATGATAACTCTTTTACAATTTTGTCCCTTAGAAAACCTAACATGATAGCTTATAGACTTTGATGAAAGATAAGGGGGTGGAGTAGAGTCCCTCGTGTTTCGAAACCTAGACGTGAGGTAAAAAAGTGTCTTTAACCATCTTGACCAAGATCTTGGGGGCCTTTGACGTACATACATCAAACAATAAGGATATAGATATATATTCATGAAAGTTTTTTTACCTTATTTTTTAAATAAACATTATCAAAATTTTAAAATAATTAAAATTTTTATTTTACACACCTTTAAACTTTCAAAATTAACCCCTATCTTGTTTATATGATCCTACATAATATATCAATATTTTTCACTAATATTTCGCGTAGGCTTGACAAAAATTCAGATTCAAGCCGAGTTTTAAAAAATTTAACGCGAACTCGGGTTTATTTTTTACAAATTTGATTCGATCTGGGCCCAAGTCTAATAAAATCGGATCAGATAAAAAAATTGAGCTTCAAACGTTCGAAAAAATAAAAAATTTTTTATTAAAAACTTGATTCAGTCTGACCAAACTTTAATTTATTTGAAACTTGGACGACCCAAAATTGACTCAAACTTGAACCTGACTCGGATCAGGTTATAATGTAAAAAATTTAAATTCAGCTCAATCTATATTTAGGACCGAGTTCACCGGAACTGGGTCAAGCCCATATTTTTTTACCATACCTAATCCCAAGTAAGAAATAATCTTAATTAATTTCGTAACCATTATATTATTTTTGTTATTTATTAGCATAACTTTTTTTTATGATACTTGTTATTTGTCGTATGAGATTTTTCACAAAGAATTTGGATCTAATCTTAATCTTTTGTATCGTGTACTCAAAATTCATTGACACGTGACATATTTTAAAATAAAATATTGAGATAGTCTTTTAAAAAATTTATCAATTAATTTTAAAAATATTTTTTTACCTTATAATATAGTACATTATAGTAATTAATTGTTAAAATTTTTTAAAATGCAATCTCAACCTTTCATTTTAAACTATGCCACGTATTAATATATTTTTAAAAATTCTAGATACAAAAAATCATGATTCGATCCAAATTCTTTTAGAAAAGTGTATAATATCTTACTTATATAACATATTTCATATTTAAGAAAATTTCATAGTAGGGTGATATTAGAACAAATGTAGCGTCCAAATTTTTTATGTTAATATTTTAAATTATTCGTGTTATATTTTTCAATTATATATATATTAAAATTCAAGTTTTAGAATCGTCCAATTAAAAGTTTAAAATTATAGCAAAAATGATAGAAATTGATTTTGTACCGCATAGGAAGTGAGATGCCATATACAAAAAGAAGAGAAATCGTAGAGGCAAGCACTCGATTAGCATGATAGCTTGGTAATTTTAAAGCTATTGGGCCCGCTAATGCAAACTAACCTTAAGACGAGTGCATGCCCACACCAACACTTCGAACACGGTGTTTAATTCGGACGTCAATGGACGCATTTTTTAGGTCCTCCGGATTCAAACAAAGAGTAAACCGCGTTGCAGCTTGACTTGTTTGCTTTCGAAGTCAATTCTTTTCTCCCTTATCTTCTCTGCTCCTCAACCATTTCCTAATCCTCTCTTCTCTTCATCCAAATCCTGAAAAAATGGAACAACACATCCAGCATTTCAGCCACCGTCATCTTCTCAAGCTAACAAGCCCTTGAGACCAAAGCCTAATTCCATGTTCAGCCTGCAAGCTTCGATCCTCAGGAAGCTGGATGTGCACATGCAAGACCTGCCCCGACTTCACCCTACACGTGTCGTGCACCCAGATGCACCAGTTGATCACCCACCCTCTCTCCCTGCTCCCGAAACCGATCTATCCCGGCGGACTGTTCCGCTGCGACTGCTGCGGCAACCCGGGATAATAACCTAAAAGCATATTTTGTTTATTGCTTATGTTGCCATGACGGTGTTTTCTCATTATCATGTAAAATTATATTTTCACTCATATGAAAATCAAAATCAATTTTTTTGATTCTATGGTGGAATTAAGGAACACGGGTCTATAATCTTTGTCTCAATGGTTGAACTTTGTCAAGACTTGATTCCATGAAAGATAATATATGAAAAGTCTATGATGAATATGACACTGTAAGAATCAATTACTCTTAATATATATATATATATATATATATATATATATATATATAAATTTGAAGCTTCTCTTGGTGTTCTTTGGGATCGCAGATGGCAATTTTAAGCAAAGTTATAGTGGGGCTCAAGTCTTCTTACACGTCTTTAATATTCAAATGTCAATGGAAGGAGGGAGGTCTTCCACATCCAAACAAAGAGGAACCCGCCTTGTGGCTTGTTTTGTTGCTTTCTAAGTCATTTTTCTTCTCCCTCAAAAATACTAAAAATGTATCATTTAATTTTTTTTAATCATTACTTATTGAATTATTATATTAAAATATAAAAGAAGAAAGTTAAGAAGAATATTGGAGTTATTTGGAGATTTCACTAAATTTTAGGGGTGAAAATAGTAATAACCAAATTGGTCAAGTTCGTTTTCTTTTCTAGTAGTTGTTCCTCATTTATAAAAACATATATTTTTTTAATAATTTAATAAAATTTTATAATATAGTTGTGGTACAAATACAATATCCAAATCTTTTTTTCCTACTCTTGATTCACGTTATATGTTCTAAATTTTGTCACATGTTTTTATTTATTTAATAAATTTAAAATTCTGAGAATCATAACTAAAAAAGTTAAGAATTGTATATAAAAAAAAAGATTCTAAAATTGTAGAGTCAAATTTCTGTTAATCTATCACAGAGTTTATAAAGTCACAGAGATTCATGAGTCCCTATATCTCGATTGGACTTGATTAATATGATAAAGTTGGCAAATTCGTAATTAATTTTAATTAAGATAAAGTCTAATTCTTACACTGTGTTTAATTCAGAGTTCAGACGTCAAAAATGAATGGAGAAAGGTCTTCCGAATTTAATTATTGACTTGTTTGCTTAATTTATCAGTCAATAATTTTCTTCTCCCTTATTTTATTTCCTCCCTCGGATCTCCAATTCTCCACCATTTCAATCTCCTTCTCCTCTCTTCATTCTGAGTTTTAAAAAAAAAAAGTCTCATCCTCATCTAGCTTCAAGCCTTCAACTCACGTTTGATATATCCTCCTTATCAGACGAAAACATGGATGTTACTGACTGTCTCGCTGCACTTTGTGTAGGCCTTGGTGCTCATTAGGATTGTACAACAAATTGTTCTTTCAACGATACAAATTTCGGAGCTTCAGCCTCAGCAGTTTCAGAATCAGAATCAGAATCGGTATCAGAATTCGTTCCCCACAACAAGAACAAACCCAAATCAAAGACGACCGCAGTTTGTAAACAGTGCAATTTATGGGAGCTTCGCCAATGCGGAATAGTAATTATCAGGCGCCGGCGCCTACTACCGGAACTCTTGCAACGGATGCGGCGCTGTTGCAGCAGTTCATGGTTTCTCTACAACAGCAGTAGGGCAAGAAATTTCTCTATAGCAGTTCACGGTTGATTTTCCACGTGAAATTAACTATATTTTCATTAATACGAAATTAGGGTGAGTTTGGCGGTGCTAATAAGTACTCCATAAGTACCAATTAACACTTATAAAATATTAAATCATGTATTTGGCATAGTTAAAGTAATTATTTGATTAGTAAAAATTAAATACCTTTTCGAATTAGCACTTTGAGTGCTTTAAAGAGTAGAACGTATATAGTTAATAATTTTTTTTTTCTAAAATATCTCTAAACAAATTTAAAAATTATATTTCTTAAATATATTTTTTTTTGTTGAATATATTTTAAGGGATATTATTACATTTCTCTCCTGAGATTTAAGATTGTATCACTTAGATAAAAATTATAGAGAATGTATCACTTACCTCTCTTATTTTAGTGTTAAAAAATATAAACACTAATGATTTTAGTACTTATTTTTTAATACTGCAACCTAGCCCTTAATTCAATATCAAAGTTTTTGTTTTTTGGGTAGCATTAAGGAACATGGGTTCTACAATCTTAATTTGTCTCAATAGTTAAACTTAATTGTCAACTTCATGAACTATAATGATAATTATATGATAGGGGAATTTTCACATACCTCCCCTGAGGTTTGGTGAAATAACACATAGAGGGAAGGTATGACGTAATTCACACATACCTCCCCTCTCATTTAATGAAAATTTACTTTTTTTTCTCTTAACATCTAATTTTTGTTAAAAAGTCAATTTTACCCTCAATCTATGTCATAATTAGAAGTTATAAATATGAATATCATGTCTATAAAAATGTTAAAAAATAGAACAAAAGAAAATACAATTGTAAATCTACTTTTTCCTTCCATTGCACTATATATACACACAAGTTACCTTGTACATATACAAATGATGTTCTGTACAAAACCAACATTTCTCCTAAAATTTTTACAATAATACCATTTTAGCTCCCAAAACACAGCCACTAATCCTAATTTTTATAATTACCCTACAACAAATCAACTAGTACTAAAAATACCAGTCATCATAATTTTGTCTATTCTCCTCATCTTGCAAAAATAACATAATGTCAATGTGATAACAAAAAAAAAAATTATAATTGACCTTAATCATGCACAAACACAGCAGCTTCAAAGGAAAGATAAAAAAAAAAAAATTACAAATTGGCATAAACCTTTTCACGCACAGTAACATTTTCTTTTGCTCCATTTTTTAACATTTTTATAGACATGATATTCACATTTACATCTTCTAATTATGACATAAGGTTAAGGGTAAAATTGACTTTTTAACAAAAATTAGATATTAAGAGAAAAAAAAGTAAATTTTCATTAAATGAGAGGGGAGGTATGTGTGAATTACGTCATACCTTCCCTCTATGTGTTATTTCACCAAACCTCAGGGGAGGTATGTGAAAATTCCCCTTATATGATATGTTATAAATAAATAAATATCTTACTCCTATATATATCCAATTTTTTTTTATCAAAATTGGATGCTCTCAATGCCAAATTTTATTCTTCTCTTCTATCAATATGTGGTATATTTTTTATTAAATTAATATTATTTATAATACAATTTTCATAGTAATGTAGTATACAAATTTATAAAGTAAGTTAAATTTCTAGAAAAATATCGAAGTCACAATGTGGTAGGTGTGTGATATTTGCAGTATTGGGCTCATTTCTTTCATTTGGGACATTGGGCTAAATACTGAAAACTAATCGCCTTGGGCTTGAGTGGCTATATTCAAACCCCAATTTTGGTACTTTTCTTGGTCCAATAATGGATTTTTGTTTTATTCTCATCAAAAAATATTATTTAGCACACATTTTCTCTCGTCCGTCGCATAATGAACATAAATTAAACACAATCACTCTACAATCTAAAGAGCATAATTATCTTATTAAAATATTTGATAGTCATCAATTTCAACACTCCTGCACTTGTATTTAGTAATTCTATTTAATATAAATTATAATTTGAGAAATATGAAAACTTAAGTATGGCTTTGGTTCGATTTTTTTATTAGTTAAATTTTTTTTAATAATAATAAAAAGTTTCAAATTTTTTAAAATTGTTTGATTGACATTTTGAAAATAAAAAAAAATTATTTTCTTTTTACTGAAAAAAACTTAAAATTTAAGTTTTTGGCAATATAAGTTTTTTAATTTTTTAAAAAATAAATTGTCTAAATTTTTTTTTTAAAAAATTTATGTTATTTTTTTAAAATAAAATATTAAAAATTATTTATTAAAATGATTACTCAAATTTTTTTAAAAACTATTTGTAATAATTAAATAATTAATAAATTTTTATAAAAAACTTTACTTATAAAAATTTTACGGATAAATAATCTACTTTAAAAAAATTTATTTGAAAAATTATATCAACCAAACCCTAATTCTCAATAATTTCTAAATGTCTTAATTTATTATAAGAGATTTAACCGATTTAACCAGTTTAAAAATATATATTTTTTATCTTTTTTTTTATTTTAACTAAAATCTGTCCTCAATCTATTATATCATACGTGTACTATCTTAAAAATATTGTTATCAATTTTTTGTTAAATTTTTTAAAAGAAAATGAAAAATTTTATTTACTAAGTATCAATTTTTTTATCAGTTAAATTAATTAACAACAACAAATATAAAAAAAAAACAAATACATAAATAAAAGACAGAGACAATATTATTTATCGTATTTTTAGGCCTATAAAATCTTACAGGTAATGAAAGTAGGGAGCAATATCTTAGCCAATGGTTCAAATTAACATCTTAATGATAGTGATGTTGCTGCCTATTTTCAATACATTTAACTATTTATAACATTAGGTCTTATTTTGAATTTTTTTAATGAAAATTACATAATTTAGAAAACTATTAAATTAATTTCATAATAATTTGTTTGTTTGTATATAAATAATATAAGTTTATTCCTAAAATTCACGTGTGGTAGAAGCAATGTTTGGCCAAAAGCAATTTTCTACATAATTCTCCAAATCACATGTTGCAAATTATCCAATCAAAAAGCACTTCTGAAAATAAAATAAGAAAAAGAAGAATCGGACGCCCGAGGCTGTTGCTATGCTAGCTGGTGTAGGAACTTCACATTGGCACGTGAAAGTAGGTTCAGATATCAATAAATTTTAGGTATTATTTTAAGCAGAGACCAAAATTGAGGCAGAAAAGCACTTGCCCAGAATCACTTCTGATCTGGACGAATCAAAATCATGGTTCATAAATCACAGCCATGCCATGTAAGACTTTTGCAGAATCACATGTGATCTGCTACACGGGATTTTAAGTGAAGCTACCAGTCGTTCCCCACTGATCCAGAATGTATTAAAATATTATTTATCATTTAACACCCTGAGCTTTTTCATTTATTCACGTTAGAGTATAGTTTTTCATGTTTTGTCCAATAAGTTCC
Organism: Melia azedarach; assembly: GCA_028052125.1. Classification (NCBI taxonomy): domain Eukaryota; kingdom Viridiplantae; phylum Streptophyta; class Magnoliopsida; order Sapindales; family Meliaceae; genus Melia; species Melia azedarach. The sequence goes on along the minus strand of CM051401.1, from coordinate 13,752,843 downwards.
AACCGTTGATCTATTTTTCCTTTTTGTTAATTATTGAAGAAAAAAACATAGTTTTAGCTTGATTCTAAAATATAAACTTATCATATGTAATTTTACAGAAAATATGAAATACTCTTACTATATATATAAGTATAATTTTCTTCATGCGAGATTAAAACTTTTACTATTTATATGATTAAATTTTTAAAATGGAAATAGTGTTATCTAAATTCTTAGTAAAATTTTAGTGCAACATAATCAGTAAATTATATATGTAATACTAAAGTAAAATAACTTTTTTTCTTTTATTATTAATAATAATAAATAAATAATAGGGACTTAAAATATATTTGAATTAAAAATTTTAAAATTTGATACTATAATCTCAGTGAGATAGAATTAATATAAAATATCAATCAATCTTTAAAAAGTAAACAATCCTACTAAAATTTAGTTTATCAAATAAAATTTTTAATTATACTTTTAAATTAAGTAAAATTTAACAACACTAATCATACTCTTATTTAAGTGTTTTAGAATTAATATATAATGTCTTTTAATTTATAATAATACAAAATAGAATCGATAATCATTTAGTATGAGTATGGATGTTTAACAACGATATAAATTATTTTACTTTCAAATTAAGTTATAATACATTAAAAATACCTTGTTTGTTTGTATAAACATCAATTTATGTTGTTAGTTACAATTATACATCTACTCAATAAAATACAAAATATTAGGGACTTTGATGATATAAACCCAAAATATTAAAAAGTTCAAAGAGGATTATCATTAAAATAATTAAAGAAAGAGACAAACAATGAAGAGGATAACAAAGGCCAGCCACATATGGACTATCTTAGAGAAAGATCCGCCTCTCATTTCATTTCATTTTTTTAATTTTAATTTTTATTCTTTTTAATATCTTTTTGACTTGAAAGTTCCATTAACAGGGGCACGTGGCAGCGAGGCTTTGAGTTTAGATCAATCCAACTAACAACAATCTTTCTCCCAAACCCTCTAGAGAACAAATTTTGTGGTTCGTATTTTTTCTTGTTTTTAAAAAACAGTTTTTTGGCAACACTTTGCTTTTGTGTGGGGTAAGCTTTTGCCCAACATCCATCATAGAATGGGCTCCACATTTACCCAGCATACATTATTGATTTATCCAATCCTCTACGGTGGATGTACCATTTCTCGTTACATCTTCACCGTTGATTTATTGTATAAAACATTCATAACAATATATATGAAATTATTTCCATATTTTTGTATATTTATTTCACGAATAAGATAATTACACTAATCCATACAGTCTTTAATCAAACAACAACATGAAGCAATGACATCAAACCACATCAATTGTTTGCAATCGTAGACTCAAGCGTAGGCGATCGCACATTACAAGACAATATTAATAACAAAATTTCTCAAAATAATAATAATAATAATCTTGGTGGGTATATGTATTAGTACATAATTATAAATAATATATACGAAGAGCGCTCTCATTTAAGCGTGGGCGTGGCCTGTACGGTAAAGAAGGTAGAGTGGATGAGCCGAGCCGAGCCGAGATGAGGTGGCAAAAAAGCGTAATGGAAATCTCGTGGGGTCCAGCTCACCTCATCTAAACTCTGTTACAGACCACCACTTCCACTTGGCCAGCCGTCTTTGTCTCGCCGTGTATTTTTTTTTTTTAATTTTTAATTTTAATTTAACTTAATTTTTTTTAGAGGTCATAGATATTTTCTGGATTTTTCTTTTAATTAGGTCCACTCGCAGCTTTAAAGAGAATGTACTCCACACTCTTTGAAATATAATGCAATTTTGACTCTTTAAATAGGAAATAATTGCAATTTTGACTTTGACAACAACAGCTCATAGCACTAAATTGTCATAATAATAAATAGAGTAAGGCACTAAAGTACATACTCTTTATTTTGCTTTGCCTTAAAATATACCTTTAAGGGAAAAGCATACTAATTAAGGCATTGCAAATTTGCAATGAATGAAGTGAATTTTTTTGGGAAATTAATTAAATGCACCACATATAAAAAAGAATGATGTATATTCCATTTTTAGATTATCTACATATTTTTTTTCCTTATTATATGATATCAATAAAATTTAAGATGTAAAATTTTTATTATTATAGTGATAATTAATTAATTAATATATAATATTTTGTGACAATATTATTCCATCTGTCACATTAAATATTGGGCACTCCAATCTTTCTAAAATTGTATCTTTTAAAATATAAAATTTGTTAGAATAATAGAAACATAAGGTATTACGAAAATATATTAACTTGAAAATAAAAAATGTAAGTTTCGAGAACCGCATGTTAGGCAAGTAGAATGAATTGTGTAATCGCGCGAGTAAATCATAAAGGCCGACGAAATATCTATTTTCACAAAAAATCGGAGGCCCAGCAACAAATAATTAATTATCCATCCATCCATCCATCCATCCATCCGCCCATTACATCCATTTTCGATATCTTATCTGAAACAACGAAAATTAAAGAGAGTGGAATACACATCACAATAAAGCGCCGCGTGTCAAGGGTCCCGTTCATTTTGAGCCACAAGATTCGTAGCCCTTCTCGAATTTTCCATACAAATTAAAATTTTAATTAAATAGAATAATATTATTAATTCCAGTCCTATGTGTCACCCTATTACTCTTTTTAACTCCTCCCGATTTCTCTCTATCAATTTCAACGAATATATGTTGTATCTAATTCCTCCTTCCCTCCCTCCTTTCCTCTGATTCTTTGATTCTTCCTCCGTTAATCAGAGCTCTGTGGAATCTTCCAGTTGTACGCGGGGGAATCTGTTCTCAATTTCTCGCTCCCTCCCTCCCTCGCTGGTTTTTAAAGCGCGAAGACAAACTCTGCTTTCAATTTTCCTTTTTTTGGTTCCGCCAGAGTTTTCTTTGGGCCGGTGAGTTGCCGATCTGCTTACTGTTTTACTGATAATTTTCAGTTTGTGAGATGTTTGTTTATTTTTTTATTTTGCCTTGTGTTTTTGTTACTGTTGACTAAGAACGGAGGAACCTTAGATTTGCTGCCTGCATTTCTATTGCTGTTTTGTGCTTATTCTATTTTTTTTTCATTCCTTTCTTGTTTTTAAGATAATTAGTCTTAATTTTTTTTTTGTTTTAAATTAAGATCTTAATTAGTACTTTGCAAATGAAAATATGAAAACTATATTTTTTTGTTTTAGTTAATGTTGTGTTATATTCACTGTAGATTTATGCAAGTACGCGTTGGACAGTTTATTTTTATAGAGTTAATGCTTATTAATTTATTGTAGTACTTGAACAAAGTGTTGGTTACTGTTGGAAGTTTGTTCTCTTATGGATTAATAGAAGACGTTAGGTGGATCTTAAAGGTGTCATGCTGTTGTGATTTCATTTTATTTTCAGTGTGGTGGTGTTTTTGTAAATAGGACTTGGAATTGGCGGTTGTTAATTTGTAGTGGGTTTGTAAGATAATGAAACTATGAATTTATGGTAGTTTGCGTTGCAATTTTTAGGAGGGAAATTGAAATCTGAGTTGCTGGATTTTGGTATGTAGGACCAAATTGAAGGTTAAAAATGTCAAATAGTTCTATAGCTGCTGGAAAGAATGGTTTGCAATCCGAAAGTGCGGTTCAAGTGAAGGAGTTGTATTCATTTGAGAATGACCGTGTGCCCAAGGTTGCATTTTTTCCCTTCTGAAATCAGTTAATCTTTTTGTTCTTTTAGTGTAGTTAGTTTGATTTTAAGTAAAATGTTCTTTATTAACTGTGTTCGTGGATTTGGTGGTTCTCCTCTGTTTTAACAGGTGAGGAAACCTTACACTATCACAAAACAACGAGAGAAATGGACTGAAGAAGAGCATCAGAGGTTTCTTGAAGCTTTGAGATTGTACGGTCGGGGCTGGCGTCAGATAGAAGGTAAGCTAAATGGAGGCATGAATTGTTGAATCTTGTTAACAATATTTGGTTGGAGCATATGAAGTTACTCTTTATCTTCATACAGAACATGTAGGTACCAAATCTGCAGTCCAAATCCGCAGCCATGCTCAGAAATTTTTCTCTAAGGTCTAACGCTTTAAATTCAGTCACTTGTAATATGTTCATTAAGATTACCCCATGGCGTGCTAATGTTGTTATTGGGTTTATCTGGAAGGAAGTTCTCTTGCATTGACAGGTATTATTTTCTTTGTTTCAGGTGGTCAGGGAGTCAAATGGTAGTGCTGAGAGCTCCATTATGCCAATTGAGATTCCTCCCCCTCGGCCTAAGAGGAAACCAATGCATCCTTACCCACGCAAACATGTTGAGTTACTCAAAGGAACGTCAGTTTCTAATCAACAAGAAAGGCTTCAATCCTCAAATGCATTGATTTCTGATACAGATAGGCAATCACCGACTTCTGTTTTGTCACCATTTGCTTCGGATACATTAGGCTCTGCAGTCTCAGATCAACAGAATGGATGTTCTTCACCAACTTCTTGTACAACTGAAATGCACTCGGCCAATTTATTACCGATTGAGAAAGAGAATGAATATGTAACATCCAACTCATCCCCTGAAGAAGAAAAAGTTCCTACCCAATCAGCCCAACCAGCAGCTGGTTCCAATGTGGATGAGATGTTGTCCGTGGTAAAGCTGTTTTCTCAAACTTTCGGCTGGGTTTATTCTGTCACTGCTTTTTACAAGCTTTCATTTTTAGTACATGTTCTGATTCTGTCTTTGTGATTCAGAAAATTGAATCTCAGTCCAAGGACTCTGTATGCATCAAAGGAGATGCAGCTGTGGTACCAACTTGCTCAAGCATTAAGCTTTTTGGAACAACAGTTTTGATTACAGATTCTCATAAACCATACCTACCAGGTGCTGAAAGTTACAAGTCGCCGAAATCCAACTGCAGTCAAGAGAATCTTGACATTGACAAAAAAAGTTATGTTCAGAGTGTCCCATCAAAGCATTTGGACACCTGTTTATCTGTTGGAATGGTTGCCAGTTCATCCTCAGATGGAAAATTTGTTTTCCCTCATATGGGGTTCCAAAAGGAAAGCACCAGTATTGCAGAAACATGCCCCAATTCGTATCTTCCTTTGTGGTCTTTATGTCAAGGTGTTTCCTTTTCTAACTGTAGGTCATATAACTACCACTCAGTTCCAACACCCATAGAGATATTGAAAGAGAAGGAAACTCTGAATGAAAGGTCTTGTACCGGTTCAAGTACTGGTTCCGTTAGTGTGTTAGAAAATAGAGAGAAAAGTACAGATGCAGCAGTTGATTCTCAATGCAGACAATCTTCTCCTTCATCCCGAGCCATCCCTGGCAAGGGATTTGTGCCATACAAAAGATGTTTAGCCGAGAGTGACATAAATTCATCTGTGGCAGTGTCTGAAGAACGCGAGAGGCAAAGAGCTCGTGTGTGCTCATAGCACTGCCCAATAACACTCCCCTAGATTGACTCGTAAGAACATTAGGAATAGCACAGAAAGACGGTCAATGAAGTTTGAGGGGATGATCATGCACATACATTAGCTTAAGAATTTGATCAGCATTGAACTACATACTCAGAAGAGTCTTTCAACTCCGACTGCCCTCTCGGCACCACACCGAAGAAGACGAAGGAGCTGACTATGGCACGGATTATGCAGTTCATTTTGTTGAACGGCGCGTGTTGGTGCCTAAGCTCTCAGCACTCAGACCGGGGTCTGGTATTTCCCTTTGGCCGTCAGCAGTTGTTTCATAATTATATCTCACTATAACCTTTGTATTTCTATTATGTTTAATAACTCCCTAAATTCTTATGTTTGCAAAGTGGCAATATGCCTGAAGCGACTTCGTTTTAATACAAAGTCCTCTTGCACTGCTTTGCTATTCAGCCTCCTTGTATCAATACTTTCGACCAGCATGAAAGTTTACTTCTTTCTGGACTGTATAATTAATTACCGAGTTATGGAAGAATTTTATACCACTTGTCTTTGTACTATCGTGTAAAATTTATCAAATTTATTCCAATTTTTACGGCAAAAACAGGCAATGTAAACCATCACCTGTGTCTACAGATACATTGTGATGTACATAATTTTACCAGATGCTGAGTCTCAATTTGTATTTGTTTATTTAATTTTTATCATATTTAAAATTTTCATGAGTTTGGATTTAACGTTGGCGTTCAAGCTGCTGCATCTCTTTCTGAAATAAAGTTTGGGCATCCTGACGAATCAATTTTATTATTAGTTTAGTGCATGCATATTAGGTATTTTCTTTGACTTAAATAGGACTTGAGACCGTGCAGTAGCACTTTGAAAGAAGGCGGCTTCTAGAAATTAAATTTCATGACGGATACATAAAAAAAAAATTTTGAAATCCTGATGGAAGAATTTTAAAGAAGATGAAGTTCTAGAAAGAGAATGTCCGATTTTTTGCTTGAGTTATGAGTTAATACTCTATTATTTTTTTATATATTTTTAATTTAAAATACAAATTAATTGAACCGAATCAATAAATTGAACTGATTTTTTTAAAATTATAAAATAAATTAATATTACATGAATTCAAATTTAGACTTTATAAAAATAAATTAAAATTTTTATCGCTATACTAAATTCATATTTATGATAACTTGTTTAATCTTTAATAAATAACTTTTTTAAACGTATATAAATAAATTCTATTAATAGGTAAATTGTATCAATAATAAATTTTATTAATATAAAAATTTATAAACATTAAAATATTTTAAATTTAAAATTATTTAATATCGTTAAATTATAAATTTTTAAAAAAATATAAATTTATAAAATTTTAAAATTATCATAAATAATTGTTACATTATTATCATTAGTAATATTTTAGAATAATTTTATAAATATGAAAATATTTTTTTTATTTTAAAGAAAATTTATTTTATATTTTAAGAAAAATTTGAAAGATAAAAAAAATAATTAATAAAAGTTAATTGGTGTAATGATAATAATGTTGATGTATTTTATCTTATTTTAAGGTTTGAATTTTTACAATTTGATTTATTTTTATCATTATAAAAAAATCAGTTTAATTGATTTTGGTTCAATTGAAAAAAAAAAGAGTTTGGAAGGTGATGAAATATTAAGATAAAATTAAAAAAAAATTATTTTTGTAATTATAAAAAACTCAATTTAATTGATTTTGGTTAAATAAAAAAATAAGAATTAGGAAAGTGACGAGAGACCGAATAAAATGAAAAAAATAAGAGTAAGAAAGGTAATAGGATATTAAAAAAATATAAAGAAGTAATTGATATTGTCTACAAAGTGAGAGGGAAACGAGCGTTCTCACTTCTAGAAAGTTGATGACAAAAAAGGGTTATTCAAAGGCAGAACAGACTCCATGTGGTCAGTAATTTTTTCATAATTATTTCTGCAAGTAAAAGCGGTGCCCGCATCAAAATCTAGACTGGGCGTTGACAGGATCTATTGAAAAAAAAAAAAAAGATATTTTGTAGTTCCAATTTTGGCCCATATTTATTGGGGACTGTGATTTTTTGTTTACTATTTTGAACATAAACATTCCACTCTATTACATTTACGTCTATCCAAGTACAAACATTGCTCGTAACTAGGGTTCATGTTAGGAGAGGGTGCATTCATTTCAACCTTTATTTATTTTTTTATGTTAATCACGTGGAATGAGAAAAAAGAAGTCCAATCCTGAAAGCTTTGGATCTTGAAGAAACATTGTGGAACAAAGACAGGAGGATGATGTTCTGCTTCACTTGATGTACCATGTTCCATGTGTCTTGATTTCACATTCACCTATTTGAACTCTCTCACACACACCCTCTCTTAATAGCTTCCCTTTTAGGTTGAATTCCACCTATGAATTCCACAATGCTGGCTTTCTATGGATGCAGATTTGTTTTTGTTTTTTAATTTTTATGTTTTTCTGTAATATATCATCTGGGTCACCTAATTTAGGTACATCCATAAGGGCTCCAGCTTGCATCTTCCAGATGTTAGAAAAAGAAATAACTGGGATCATCAAAAAACTAGCTAAGATTTGAAAACTCCACCATTGGCACATTTACACTTGAGATTACTGAAGACTTTCTCTTAAACGAGTATTGATATTCCCAGACATAAGCCATCCACCAGGTTGAAATTATGCATGACAAAAAAAATCTTACTTCATACCTCGTTAATGGTTTCATGTAACATTCTGGTAAGCAATATAAATAAAGTTAATCAATATCTGGCTACAGAAGCAAATAATAGGTAGCAAAATTGTATGCATATACCTATTCGGCACAATGCCTTCAGTTAACTGTTCCTGTTGCTAAGAATGCACATCATAGAAGCCAGACCTCTAGGGCTTGTGCAAGTATATGATCATCCGGGATTGCATGAATGAGAAGGGGAGGTATGCCTGCAAAAGATGTTAGATAAAGAGGTTTAACGGATTTTTGCAAATAGACGAAGGAGAATTGTTGTCCCAATGGCTTCTTCTTTTTCTTTAGTTGTATTTGTGAAGCAATATTGTCACCTCTAGCTCTTCAATTTTGTCTTTGGTTTTGTTTGTAGGCCGGGCGAAGCTCTGATCTGGGTTTTGCAATTTCAACAAATATTACCCTGCCATCCAAAAACTGAAAGGAAACAGTTTGAGCCTATAAACCATTCAATGTTATTCACATTGTTAAAGAAGAAATTATAATTTTTTTTTTGAAAGAAAACAGCAGAGCATTATTTTTCTGAAAAGAATCAGCTCACCATTTTGAAGGAAGAAGCATATATGTGTTTAGCCGACAGTTGTAGAAAAATATGAATAATCTTGAAACCAAGAGCCTTAATTTTTTCTTCAGTCAGAGAAATTCACATATGCATACTGTTTGAACTTGGACTAGGTTTTCAAACTGCAATTCTTTTGTCAGATCCTAGACATTCAAATAGCCTCTACAAGCCACTGATAGCTAAAAATAAATCAATGGCATAATGAATGAAAAACTGTCACTTTCTCCTAATTTCAATTATGCGTCATCTGATCAGGAAAAAAGTTGATGTAGGACAATGTAGCAAAGAAGTGTAGAGAGAAAGAAGAAAGGAGGAGAGGAAAAGAAAGGGTGGAAAAATTATGGACAGTTGAATAATAACTGTGCAACGCATCATGCTTTGCTTTTCTATCAATAACCTGGGACAGCCCTATAGTATATAAAAGCTGTAAAGAGAGAGATGGCATCAGAATAGACCCAAGAAACTAACACTCCAATAGAATAGGTTAGCAAATAGCTCAGATTTATTTTCAGACTAGCATTATAACAAAACATTAGCACAATTATCAAATTCAATCATCATACTATACTTGTTTCTTCGTTCGGTCAACTTTACTAATATCCAAAGGTTAATCTATATGAGTTTACCTTCTCAATCTCACAAATATTTTCTTTAATTTGTTGCTCCACATTAATAACTTCAGATTAGCCTTACTGCTAACAAAAAAGAATATCCGGTTTAGTAGATTAGGTTGAATGATGACCAAAATCTTACAACTAAAGCATCAATTATTAATCATCCTGGGCTTTGACATTGATTTCCTTGCACAACAGAAGAACCTGAAGAACCGGTAGGTCCATTGAAATGCTCCATTCACAAACAAGTTGACAAAGTAGTAGGTTGAAAGAACAAGTAGCATTGGCGGTAATCAATCAGGTAGCTAATATGGAAACAATTCTGTGCATAAACTTGATCAAGTTGACAGATTTTAGAACTGGTCAGTGTATTCCTCTGCTAACATGCTCTCTTGCCACAAACTTGAACTTGAAATGCAATTTCTTAGATAACTTAGGGTATTGTTCTCCTAATTTCCCATTTTCTTCTTCTTTTACATGTTTCTGGATTCCTTTATTGCTTAGACTGGTCAAGTTAAAACACACCTCATTCATTGGGCTTAAGTCATGAGAATATTAATATAAAACTGAACTTAAGCCATTACTAGCAACATTTCTTTCTGATATTCATTAGTTTCATATTCAGAAACCAGCAAAGATTTCAAAAAGCAGATAATATCCTGAAATGAAGATTACCATTCTTCATACCTTTCCATGCATTCCCTCAATAGCTTTTTGAGATTCCTCCTCAATTGCATAATTGAGAAATGCAAAGCCTCTGGGTCGATTTGCAATTTTATCCATCACCAGATTAACTGTGAGATAGGAGCTTTAATGTCTTTTAAACCCAGAAAATTATTCATAAATGAATGGCAGATAATAATCATAAAATCTAACTGACATGGTTCCTAGAAGAAAGGATAACACATCAAACTTTCACAGTTTCTCACCTTCAACAAGCTGGCCAAAGCCTTGGAAAGCATTTCGCAAACTCTCTTCAGTTGTACGGAAAGAAAGCCCTGCATCAAATATCGCATAAAATACACCAACATGATCATCATGGATCAAGGCAAGAAAAGATATCATAAGTGCATTTGATCCCTCTATGCAATACAACTTCACCAACATGCCTGTCATTGGTCCCTATGAAAGAGTCTCATTCAAGGGGCAAGGCACCTAAGGAAAGTGACTAGTGAAGAAAACACTTGTTTAGCTCTCAAAGATTTACCATTGTGGCTCACAAGAACAAAGAAGAAGGAATAAGAAAGAAGTTCCAGTATGCAGAATCTTTCAGCTCTCTTATACTTCTAAACAATACTGTCCTATCATATATTTTTCCTTGTCAATTCCAAAAAAATAATCGTATGCCATATGATCAACATAGACACCAAATCAATTGCATAATTTTGGTAAGACATGTTATTTCTCTGTACGCATACCAGCATGTATCTATTGTTCTCAACTTTGATTGTGTTTCCAACTTTATCAAATTAAATTTCAGTTTGGTACATAAAATTCATTATAAGATTGAACAGCCGCACAGAAATAAGGGCCTCATTAAGATTCAATTATGCTTCTGAAAAGAATCGCATAGAGTTCTTCATTAATGGCATCAAGAATTCTTATTCATTTTTATCAACGTCCTCATTCAGACTAGTGGCAACAAAATACTACTTCATGTAAGCAGAAAAAATTTCGATAAGTTCAAAGAAATCATGCATTTGGATTAGAAGCACAAATATTGGGAAAGCTCACCACTGACAAAAAGCCTGGTTTTTGGCCGAGAATCAGAAGAAGAAGAAGGAGGCAGACAAGCCAAGACAGAGCAACCCCCACGTCTGAGAGAAATTGAAGAAGGGAAGCAGCGTCTTTTAATTGCAAACGCAGCAAAAGCAGGTCTACTAAAATGATGAATTACGGGTTTTGGGTTAACGTTATTATAGGTAGTTGCAGCTGGAACAACGGCGAAAACTGCTGCAGTTGCTGCCATTTTCTTGGAGCAAGAGCAGGAGGAAGGAGAAGGTGAAGCTGACGCTGAGAGATGAGGTTTGTAAAAGGCCAGAGCTCCAATGTAAAAGCCCAACATCCATTTCTATCATTGGACCATATTAGTCTTGGGGATCTGTCGCTTTCTTGCTGTTTAGACATCCTCTCAGGATAAATATAGCATACATTGTAATTTGTAGATATAGATGTTTTGATTTACAGTATATTTTATATCTGAATTTTTAATAAATAATTAATATAAAGAGATATTATATTTTATTCATGACTTTTAACAAAAGATAATATACCTTCTCAATATTTAAAGAAGATAAAATATTCTTAAATTTTATAAAAAATCTAATATATACCTTAAAATTATTATTATTTACATGTTAATTTAATTATTTAATTATTAAAAATATCTAAAATAATTATATTATTTTTTATTTTATAATAATATTTAAATTCTTAATTATTTATTTTCTTTAAAATTTATAATTAAATATTTATAATATCTAATTACATATAATTTCTAAATTATATCATATTATATTTAAAAAATTATATATAATTAATTATATATTTTTTTATAATATAAAATTTATTATCAAAATTTTTTAAATTTTTATATAATTATACATAATTTTTAAAATAAATTATTTTAATAATTATATATTTTTTAAAATATATAATTAAATATTATATAATTTATCGATAAATTTAAAAGAAATTAAATAATTAAAAATTAAAATATTATTATAATTTTTAAATTTAAATATAAAAATAAATTATTTAATTATTATAAAGATAATATAATTATTTTAGATATTTTTAATAATAAAAACAAATAATAATTAAATTACTATATAAATAATATTTAAAAAATATCTTAATTTTTTTAAATATCAAAATAAATTTAACATCATAATATAAATATAAGTAGATTTAAAATTATAATAAATGAATTAATAATTTTTTTAATTATTTCCTAAACTTAATTACAATTTTAAGCACACAAACAACTTTTCTAAAAAGGAAAATTGAAAAAAACAAATTTTTTAACAAAACCAACCGCTGGACGGCTGGAGAGAGTTGCAGCGCAAAACACAGTACGAGAATCCAACACTAAACCCAACGTTTTCTTACCAGCTAAACACTCTTAACTTCGTGTTGTTCGAGGAATCAGATGAAATTCAGAAACAATTGCCAATTTCTAAATCCTCCTCGAACTAGCTTTACCAGCACCGGTATGCCATTGTCAGTACAGTCACTTGCAGCAAGAATAGAAAATTCCATCATAACCAAAGCTTGTAGTTTTACAAACATGAATTTAATGAATAAGAAATCAGCAGTTCTTTACCACTATCCCTGTCCTGATGGCGCTTTCGCCGCTCTTGCCGCCCACCTTTACTTTTCTTACTCCTCAGTTCCTGCTCTGTTCTTTCCTAACACTGTTTACAATCCCATCACCCCAGATAAACTTCCCTTGCATGAAATTGATGATCTTTACCTACTTGATTTTGTGGGTCCTTCTGGTTTTGTTCAGCAAATTCTCTCCCAAAGTTTCCAGGTCTGTTTATTTTCACTACCATTAATTTTTATTTATATTTCTTTTATGAATTTTTAGTATTTTATTTTTTTCTGTTTTTTGTGCAGGGTGGTGATTTTGGACCATCACAAGACTGCACTTGAGGCTAAAATTGAAGGTGAAAATGTGGTTAAAGTATTAGATATGGAGAGAAGTGGAGCTACAATTGCTTATGATTATTTTAAGGAAAAGATTTTGGATAAAACATTGCATAGAGAATTTGAGCGTGTAAGGTTGCTATTTGATTACATTGAAGATGGAGATCTTTGGAGATGGAGACTTGAAAACAGCAAATCTTTCAGTAGTGGTTTAAAAGATTTAAACATTGAGTTCAGTTTTCAGTTAAACCCTTCTTTGTTTGAGCAGGTACATTTTCCTGTAATAGTCATTAAAATTGACCTAAAAACTTTGACAGAAATGTGTCTGGTTGAGGGTTTTGAAATACTTCTTTGTATACAACAGTAAAACTGGTTTTAAGTTCTGAAAAATAAGACGTCTATTTCTTTTTCAATGTTTTGTAGGTGATTGTATCCAAAATATATAAAAAAAGCCTATAGCCTTTCATGCTAACTATTAACAAACCTCTGTTGCAATGTAAAAAATGCTTTAAATTCTTTTTCAAGTTCTGTTTGTGACCATCTACTTATTTTTCAAAGTTTTTAGGATTTAACAATTTGATCTTCTAGAATCTTTCAAACTTGTATACCCGACTACAATGTAAAATGTGAATACATCAAGTTCGATATTTTGCTCGAAGTCTGAGGCTTTGCCAGTTTTAACATGCAGTATGTGTTCTAGGATTAAATAGTTTCTATTTTTCTTACATGGAGTTGGTATTTGTGATGCTATCAAGTTATTGCTCCATTACTTGTAGATAGTTTGCAATACTAAAGTATGACAACTTTGGGCAGTTACTTTCGTTGGACTTGGAGTCTATAATCAGTCATGGTATGGTTAGCCTATCACACAAGCAAAGATTAATTGAAGGCACACTCAATCAATCATACAAGATTGCACTCGGAGGTGGAGCTTTTGGACATTGCCTGGTATTGTGCCTGCATTGTTTTTCTTTCTTTTCATTTTATTTTATTTATTAAAACAACTTAATGTAAGAGAGCTAGCACTACAAATAATACGATGCTCCCAATATTGTTATGTGGTCGACAGCAGTATGCCTGTCCATACTCTTCTAAAATCATTATAAAAATTCCTCACGTGTCTCTGTACATAGTGTCACCTTGTCCCCAAAATCATATACGATATAAGAGGTTTTTAATTTCATTTTTCCACTTGTAGGCTGTTGATGCAGATGCTGTTGCAGAGTTGAGGAGTGAACTGGGACATCAATTAGCTAATAAAAGCCGTGATTTAAAGTTGAGGTTTGTGCAGTTCATTAAATGATGCATATAATAAATTCTTATTGTGCTCTCTAAATTTGTACATTCGTGAACTGTTTCATGCTTTCTTCTTTCCTGTAGAAGTTGCAATTACATCATGATTATTTGAGTTTTACTTTGTTTAATTTAGCATTTATGGTTAATTAATTTTTCTGACATGATGTTTTAGTAGGATTTGAAGAAGTGGAAAATTTTCATCAGTGGCATTTATTGCATTACACAGCAACTAGACATTTGCATTTACAATGTAGGGTAGTTTAGGATTCTAAGATTAATTAGTTTACTGTCCAAGTAATAATAATAAATCAGAGTTGCAGTTTCTATACAATTTTAAAATCAAATGTTGTTTGATTTTCCATGTTACTTTTGTCATTGAGTTTTCTTCTTGATTTCTTCTACATGTTTCCATTTCTAATGTGGTTCTGTTTTCTTTTTATCGAAAAAATTAAATTACTGTTCTTGTAGAGGCATTGGAGCTGTTGTTTATAGAGTGCCGGAGCTACAAAATGATCAGGTGGTGAAAATAAGCCTCAGGAGTTTAGATAATGAAGACACAAGTACCTATTTCACAGGTTGTTATCATTAATTACACTGCTCTTGATATGCATTAATTTTACTGCTGGTTATGGTAGTATGTAGTAGTTATGGTGGGAAATGATGAAATGTATTATGCCATTCCCTTGTAGGAATTTGGAGGTGGTGGACATCGAAATGCCAGTTCCTTCATGTTAAGCTCTGCAGAATTTGAAAGGTGGAAGGTGAGTTTATGCTTTACTGATGCCAATTCCTCCATGTTAAGCTCTTTGAAATTTAGTGTGGAAGCATAGAAGGTGAGTATATTGCCTGAGGCAACCTGTAGTTCATTTTTTCATGGTCAAGGCAAAGATGTAAGTATCCACAAGGAAGAAGAGGAAATGAAAAATAAAAGGAGGTTGCTTTTTATATTGTATGAGGTTCTTTTTATTTAATTCAATTTTATTTGTTTTTAAGACTTTATGAGACTACTGGATTTAGTGTTCATTAATTTAATTTCAGGTCTGGCTCCTTCCAATGTTCTAATCTCTGCTAAACTGTGTAATTTGTCTTTACTTATTCTCAAGCTTAATAAAATGAAGCACTTATTCCACTTTAGATGATGCTAATCCATTTACCAACTTACATTATTAACAGGGAATTAAATTGAAGAAATGTTAAAAGATTATCCTAGCTGTTATGTGTTCAACAATTATTTTTCATCTTTATTTGTGTTTAGTCCAATGATAACTAAGTGGGAAATTTCACAGACCCCTCCATGATTTGCATTAAGTACACAATAAATACTATGGATTTGGAATTTCACGGATTGCATAACAATAATGTGTACTTCTATCAGATAGAAGCCATGGATTTTCTTATTATCATAGATAAATGCTTACAAATTAGACAACTTATGAGATCTTTTGTTGTCACTACATGACACATTTGCTGTCTCATCCCAGTAGGTGGCAATACAACCTCTTTAGAAGGTAATACACAACAACAAGAAAACCAAGGGTGAAGAGCCTCTGATTCCAAACACGTACAGGATTGCTTATTTGCTGGGAGCTAGGGGGCTTTTGCTCTAAAACTTCTTCACTGCAAAACACAGTCCCTTAGTGAGTTGAAACTATACAAACAGTGAAGCAAGTTAGGTTTCAGGATTGTATCAAAACCATAAATGCAAAAGTGGTTCTGAGTTAGTGTTGACGGTGATTTGATAAGGACTGTAATCGATAATGTAATCTGTATATCAGTTCCTTTTCTTTGCTTTTTTATTTTCCTGAAAATTATCTATTTCATCTCAAAATTTGTCATATGTTTATTTTCTTAATTTAGAAGTTCATATAGCAATGAAGATTTTCTGACATACCTTTTCTTTGGCTGAGCCTTTGGTTCTTCTTGTGGGGGTTTTCCTGTCACTTCTGGTGCGGGTGGTTGGGGTTTAGCTGTCTCTCTTGCTGCAGGTTTCTTGGTTTCAACTGGAGCAATATACGCTAATTGTTGTGGTTCAGGAATTTTGATGGGTACATTCTTTGCCTGTAAGATTGTGATTATCAGAAATATTGTCTAAGATTTAAACAAATTTGTAGTTATTCGCTTAGCTAACTCACCAGTTTCCTGAACTGGAGGCTGAATAACATTTCGATGTATCGTTGCTTAGCTTGCTTCTGTTCCTTGTTCAGTTGCTTCCAAAATCCATAAATGGATCCCATGTTCAGCAATTTGTTTGCATAAATCTTCCATGTATAGCTGCAAGGCACACAAAGTTGCTTATACATATGTGAAAAACTCCAATGTTGGTGTGATTTAAACATCCAGGTGTCATATTATTACCATTCATATATACGCTGGAGGCCTGCTGTTGACATCTTGTTCCAATGTCCGGCATCTGTCTTACATTTTTCGAAGAAATCAGCAATCTTGTTGCTTGATGCATCACCATTGTTTGGATCAATATGGAAGCCTGAAACCCCATCAACAATGATTTCTGCTGGACCTCCTTGATTGGTTGCAAAAGTGGGTAAGCCACAGTTCATTGCCTCTATGACTGTCAGACCAAAAGCCTCATAAAGTGCAGGCTGCACGAAAGCTCCCTTTGTATCTGCAATGCAGCGGTACAGCTCTCCATTGCGATATCTGTCAGCTTGAGCCGCTATCCATCTGAACTGGCCCTTCAGTTGGTATTTCTGTATCAAGTCATGCATCTTCTTAATCTCTGCTATTTCTTCTCTGTCATTTGATTTGGATGGATCGAAGAATCCAGCTACCACAACAAGGTTCACCAAATTTCTCAACCTTTTGTTCTTCCCGTACCATTCAGTCAGTCCTGTGATGTTTTTCACTGTATCGAGTCTTGCCATGGAGAAGATAATCGGTTTCTTCCTGTCTGCCAGATATCCACTGTCCCAGACATTGTTTTGTTAGTTTCATTAGTGGACAATTATAACTTTGTTTATGCATTGGGAAGAAAGATACTGAGAGACTTACATGTGCTCATTATTATCCTCCTTGCTGTAGAGTAGTTCCTCAATGGCAGGATGAAACGTGGTTAGCCGTCTTTGTTTCCGAGTGTAGGGAAAGTAGACAGATTGATCAGCTCCGGGAGCAGCAATATTGAACTTTGTATCAAAGACATCGATGCCTGAGACGACTCTACAAAGTCCCGGCATCGTGAAGGCTGTGTGGCTTTCATATTGTCCAGGTCTATCCTTGCTGTAAAAAGAAACAACCTATCAATGTTACAGGCAATGCCAATCTTTTCCGAGATATATGAGGAAATGCAATAGACTAACCTTCCAGCAATTTCTTGGTATGTGCTGGTTACGACAAAATCTGTTTGATTCATTGCAATTAAGTCGGCCGTAAATTGGCATGAAAAGTGGTACTTTGGATCTAGTTCTTTCCATTTGGCATCTGAATCTTCATACTTGGTTTTTTCCAAAGCATGAGCTATAGTTGCCTGGATTTCGAGGAGAAAACAAATCAGAACTGCTGAAGGTGGGTGATCTGATTTAGTTTAAAATTGTTAAAGAGATAAGGGATTTAACCTGAGTTATTCCAAGTTTTGAAGCCATTAGAGATGCCACCAAGTTTCCATCACTGTAGTTTCCAATTATCAGGTCTGGTTTACCTTCCATGAATTCAAGGATCTTAGCGGTTGCATCCTGAACGTATAGAACAGAGAAATCACGATAAGTACAAAACAAGAGGTTAGAAAGAAGAAGATGCATGTTAGAGGCAATGGAGGAACATGCCTGTTCAAATTGCTCGAGGTAAGGGTAGACATCAAAACGAGAAACCCATTGAGGGAGAATTCCTTTCTCTGTCCTGAATGGTATCCTGAGAATGTGAGAGTGCTTAGTGTCGAAAATTGGCTCCAATTCTTGGTTGCACTTTGTTCCTTTGGCATCTGGAATCAGTCTTGTTACCTGTGTAAAACTACCGCATAAATAACGATATATTTTCTCTAATGATTAATTTATATATATATGTAGCAATAGCATTGTTCGATTGAATGTTATTAGATTTTGGTAGCTGACCACAACAATCTGAGGCTTCACGGTAAGGCCTTGCTGCTTAATCCTGAGAAGCAGTTCTTCCTCTAAAGCTCTTACTTGATCAAGAATGTAAACCACCTGTTGCATTTACATCATAGAGAAAATTTTAGTTTGGGACATCGTAGACATACGACTAACATAATTTTCATGAAAGGTTATTAACGTGTGGTTTAATGACATATATGGAAAGTATCACGTGGAATCGATAGTAGGCAAGGTTATCTGCGAGGGTTTATATACCTGCCCACCGGTATCTGGCAATCCGAGAACATCAGCTTGCCCAAAGTAGCCGTGGGGAGAGAAGATAACCAGGTTGAACATGTTTGGAAGCCTGCTAAAAAGCGCCTCCAATTTCACAGGATCCGGGGCCTGCAGTACATCAGAAAATATCCTCATGGTCTCTCGTACTCTTTCTGCAGTATTGCCCCATCCTTTCTCAAACCCCCAATCTTTGAATCTGAAAACACACAGTAATTAGCAAGCAGCCAGGAAAATGAACAAGTTTACAAGCAACTACGACTGTTTGGAGTAATAAGTGAATAAATTTAATAAAACCTCTGCTGAAATTCCTGGAACTGGCGTCTCTTTCGGCAATGCTGAGATGTAAACTTCAGCTACAATCAGAGCTGCCTCAAGCTTGGCAACTGTATCTAGAGTTTGATTGATCATAAGTTTCTGCAAGTTAACAAATACAAACATCAACCACCATCAATTCCTAAACTGTTCTTAATCCTGGTCTCAGCAACATTCGATTTTTATTTTTTATTTTTATTTGGATGAAAAATTGTTGATGCTGGTTACCTCTCCTCTGAAATTAAGAGCCAGAAGGTAGTCAAGCAAATGCTTCGCGCTCTCAGAATTGCCAGTAAGCTTTGAGGACATGAACTTCGAGATGTAGTTGACCCCATTTCCAATTGAAGAAGAAAGAGTCAAGCGAGGGGATGAGAAATCCATTGCTCGGAAATCTAACTCCAATGCGTTTTCATCATTTGCCCTGCATATCATATCATTTTTCATATATTATTCTTCAAATAAAAATTAAAAATAGCAAACCATATTCATGCATATATATATATATATATATATATACGAACCAGTTTTCGTCGAAAATTGTTTCCTTGAACCTCAAATATTCCAAAACATTAATTCCTTCAACTGAAAGATCATCAGCATTCACTTTAACATATTCCCAGAAGCCAGGATTTGGTCTCACAGCTAAAGCAACATAGGGTGGAACAATAGCTGCTTCCTGCAACATTTTTAGAGCAAAACATTATTCCGTTGACAAAAATTATTACACTACTCATGCATGCAGACGCAGGTGCAATTCATCTTATGTACAGACGACGGTTTTCAAATTCAAAAGATGCAGGCATTTGCAAGATAACAAGAATTAATACCTGAGTGGAGCTTAAGATGTAACCAAGTAATCCCTCTAAGACCTTGCCTCTTTCAATTTTATCTTCTATTGATTTTTCAACTTCGGCCATCAAATTGCTCCGTTTCATCAGTCTTTTCCCCATTGCAACAAACCTTTTTACAAAACATATTAAAAAGGAAATGTAAACTCAAACTCATTTGAATAACCGACTGCTTAAGTTATACCATCTCAAGAGATTTTACCTCGAAAAACATCTTTTCATGTGGTACCGGCTCTGTCTCAAGGCATCAGGCATAGTGTCTGCAATTGTATCTGATCGCTTGAGGGATGGAGGAGAGGAAGAAGAAGCCATTTTTGCAACAAAAATAATTCAGTGAAACTTCCAAAGAGAGAGAGATTTTGAACTCAAATTGCTGCTGTGTGGTTTTGCTATTGTTGTTAAATGTGTATATATAGTGAAATAGATAGAGCAAAAGGTTGAAGTCCAATGGCCTAAAAAATGAGATTAGAGGAGAAGGAACATTCTTTGGTGCCTAGTATGGGAAATGAAAAGAGTGAAAGGAAGAAAAGAATTTTTGATTGGTTGATTTGCCTTTTGACAGTTTTTTCCTTTTTTTTTTTCCAAAAGGTGGAGGGAAAGAATTTAAGTAACATGTGACTCATTTTTTTTGGTTTTACCTTTCTTTGTTAATAAATATTATATAAATAAAAATTAAACACTCTCTCTATGTTGGTGGGGGTTAGTTAATTCAATTAGTAAACTTTCATATAAAATATCGTAGTTGGAAATTCTGATAGCTACGCATTGGAGGATAGTTTTGTTTATTTCTCAAAATATTTTATTAAAAATCTGATTTTAATAAGAGACGAAACCAATTGAACCATATCATAACATGGATTTATTTATTTATTTATTAATATTAAGTATTTAGCATTTTTGGAATGCACAATTGAGAATTGTAATTGCCCATTAAGATGGACAAAACCTTATGCTTTTCTTCTTTTAATCATATGATTACAAGCTTTTATGTCGCCCCCTTTCAGTATCTTATATATTTGTAAGATCTTCCTTATGTTTACAGGATATTTGCATGTACAGCCAATACATACTCGCTCAACTATGAATATAGTTATTCATATAATCTTTTGATAGATATAAATATATTCTTTTTTTTTTTGTTGATGTTAGGCCGTGAGATAGATATTTTGAAGGTGGTAAAATTTGTGAGTTCGAAGTTAAATCCCATTTAACATCAAGAACCCTCCTATATATATTTGCGCTAAAAAACAAAATCTTAAGTCAACTTCTTCTACCTTGGATTTATTACATTTGATGTAAACTTAATGAGAAATATATTTCTGATCTTATTTTGGATGTGTGAGTAATTTTTATGTCTTTTAATGATAAATAATATAATTTCGCATTGAACTCCAAACTGCTGGAGCAGCGTTCACGGGCGCCAAGCACCCACTAGCTTCTCTAATCAAATCAGACAAATTTCAACTTTACGGAGCACGAATCCGAATGTACGTTAGGCCCCTTATTTTGTGAGGACAGGGTCAAGCCGCAATGCATGACCAGTCTGACAATTTTCATTTTATTTTTTCCCCCAATAAATGAAGTCTGAGAGCATCTATTACCCCCGCCGAGAGCAAATTTTTAAACTATGCCATTAAGAATATAAAAATCATCTCCCAAAATTGACTTAATTATAATGCAGTAACTTTTTTTGAAAAAACTTACCAGACCAATCAAACCACACAAAATCCTAAGCAACGAGAATCAAGGTCAATCACGGCGATCAAGCCATGCATGCAATTTACAAAGCTTTTCCCGCTCTGGATCGTTTATAGCTTCAGTGGTCATCGCAGCTAACAAAAATTGATAAATTAATAATGTTAACCTACCATCTGCCCATTTATAAAATGGTAACTAATGATTTCATCCACGGCTTCCCCACACTACAGTTCAGAGCAAGCCCTTTAAGCCAACAAGACCAGGGGCCTCGACATAAAAAAAACCCGAGATAATGAACGTTACTAATTTTGAGGTCAAAAGTTGCAAAACACACCACTAGAATTTTCTGCATCCATCATAAATCCCAGAAAGGCAAAGCCAAAAGTATTTTTAAACGTATGGTTCTTATACAAGGACAAGATTAATTGAACTCTTAACAATAAAACATAACCCGTTTGACATTCTCCTTCAGGGCAGGAAGGGGTCTGACAGCTGCACCAGCACCAGGTCCTCGTGTGCTCCTTGCACCAGCCCCTCCACCCATGCCTCCACGTCCAACAGCAGTACCACTAGTCATTGAACCACTGTCCGATGTCTCTGGTTCCATATAGAAACGAGCTCGGAACGCCGCAAGGTGAGCATAATATGCAGGGGGAACTGTCAAGTTACAACAGAAAATAACCTCACAAACATTGCAAACAAAAAAACACAAGATCATGCATCCTTATTTGTGTGCATGCACCCATGTGACTATTAGAGAAGGCAAGAGAACGAGAGCTTACCAATTGATACAGAACGAGTGCACCTCGCATATCTATAGAAATTAAAATATAGTATGTCAGTGCCAAAGTCAAATGCAAAAATTGAATATACAAGTGTATCTTTTGCAACTTAAGCCAACAATTCTAGCACACAATGACAATTAGCAGATTATCGAAGACTGTTTGCCCGTTGATTGAGGTAAAGATAAAACCATCAAGGATTTCCAGCATATTGAGGAATTAATCAACTTACGTGTAGCACAGGTTGTTTGTGAGTGACTGCAATCCATCAGCTGTAAACTTGTTCTCATCCCATAGCACATGGTAATGAGCTGGACGGCTTGTACCCTGTTGTCATGTTGGGGATATTAGAAACTGGAATCTTACCACCTCATAAACAGGAGCTAGAAAAACATCTAACCTGTATTCCGGCATGGCTACAGAGGTAAAAGTCAAATTCAGTTGGATGACAGATCTTGGAGTCCACAACAGTACCTGCAAAATTCATTACAATTGAGTTTTAGATCACAAATGAAATCTCAGAGACTTTAATATAATCATCAAATAGGATAAATTTATCAAATCAAATTAGTTACCAGGCAATATATTTCCACTCCTGTCCACTGCATTGCGGTCATGATGGTTGTTGGCGAACAACCTTGTGTGGTGACGCTTCTGAACCACAACAAAAGTCACAGGAGGCTGATAGTTTGGCTCCAAGGAAGCACATGCCTTGAATTAAGTTAAACAAAGAGGAAAATCCATAAGTGGACGTAATTCAGAAGTTAACCAGTTTCAATAAAACCTTAAGCGAAGTTAAAAAAAACATATTAGAAAGTCATCCCGCAAAGAAATTTACCTTACGGATAGCATCAAGTTCATAGAGCAGTACTTGATAAAACTGTCCTTCACTAACACCATCCCTGTCGATATAGAAATAAATGGTTAGTCAAAGCAAGAGAAGGCATTAACAGGACAGCAGTAGTGGAGAATATGAAAATGCCTGTAAAAGATTATGCGCTGTGGTTTCTGTCCAGTAGCTCTACGGAAAGATATAAGGAGTTCCCTGCATCCCCCAGGAGAAAAAAGAAACAAGTCAAACCACCAACCACAGCATACTTTTTACAAAAATAAGATTAAGAGAGTTAGTAATGCAATTGTCAACTTCCATATGAAAGGGCAGAAGCAGATACATAAAAGCCAAAGCAAAGAAGCACACACATAGAAGCCAAAATGAACATACATACACATCAAAGCCAACGAGAAGAAACTATGAAAGCGAGGAAGCAGATACATAAAAGCCAAAGCAAGGAAGCACACGCATAGAAGCCAAAGTGAACATACATACACATCAAAGCCAAAGAGAAGAAACAGAAAACAAAACTTAGGTTTGTGTTGCACACGTGAAGAAGAGAGAAACTAAGTCATCAATCATACTTAATCATGCCACCGGATACTGTCCCTCTTACAGGATCCTGCCACGTCTTGAACAAATCTTGAATGAGCTCCTGCCTGTGCGCTTGAGCACAAACCAATCCAGCATACTTTGTAACCTCTGGCCAATCTTGAGAAGCTACAACCTGTGTTTTATATTCATCAGAAGTTCTCAAATATTAACAACCTAATTCGGGTTAAGACGAGATAAAGCGTTCAGAAGCTAAATTGGAGAGATTTAGAATAATATACAGCTGCAATAGATGGGCTTGAATCCTCTCCAGGGTGAGGATGGGTAACATCAGCACCGAAAATAATAGTAGGTCTGTCACTGACAAGAGGTATCCGCCTTGATATTGCATCAACAAGCACTGTGTTCCTCCCTCCAACCTTCACATTTATCTTCAAAGCCACATTGGCCAAGTATTGCTTGCTCATTCTAAAGACATGCTTGGTCAAGCAGCACTGGGAAACAAGACCAAGATCTGTCTCACAAATCCGCTTTAGATCACCTGCAAGAAAAAATAAGCTTAATCATAATAAAGGAAAGTACAGCTAAAGACAATGGACAAAGGTGGGGAAACTGATGCAAAACCATGCATACTAATGCAAGAAAAGAAAAGAAAAGAAAAGAAAAAAGATAAAACAGAAAAAGAGAAGCCAACTGTGTGATATCACTGAAGTAGCATACCATAAAGAGAGCCATTATTATCTGGGAGAATGACGATAAGTAGGTCAAGTTCCTTCCCACCCAGTTTGGTCATGGCATCATGATACCGAGTCTTCAAGACCTTCTCCACCTGCTCTGGACGAGCACTAAGTGGCTGAAGTACAGGTTCAAGGTTAAAAGCCTGCATACATCCATGATCCAAGGTTGAGACATCAATGAAATCTTACCAACAATATCTCAAAACTACAAGGTTGAAACCCACTGAGAAACATATGCAGCAAATTCCTTACCATGCCAGAAATGTAACACATTTGAGCAAGCTCATAACAAAAACCACGGACTACACTGTCTTGGACATGCCGAGAGAAGTTTATGCAAATCCAATTGTTCACTGTTCCCCCATTAACCATTTTCTGCAATGAGACATAGATTAATTAGACAAAAGTGTTGATAAGATTTTAAGAGACAAAAGTGCATCAGAACCCAATCTTCTGCACAATCTCTACAATATAACCATTTTTTTCAATAGAATGATTATAATCAGCGAGAAAAAGCATTCAACCAGTACAAAGTGAAAAAAGCCAGTACTCTCTTGTAAATAATCATCTATCATGCATGCATGCAGATATCTTTGTCTAACAAACACAATTAGTTGAGTGTCAATTAAATCCAATTGACACCAAATTTTGTTGAGATCAGGATTTCCATCAGTTGAAGCGTCACATGATGCACAAGCAGCAAATGTTCCCCAACCACAATGTACTAATTACTGGAGGCAAACTTTACCCTGGTGAATCCCCCCACCCTAAAAATATGATAACAAATAAAGGAACTCCACAAAAACCATTGATGCTCTCCCTGCAATTGCAGTTCAAATTGATAAACTCCTTCCACACAGCAATATCCGGTACCAATAATTTCAACTTTGTATGCAATTCTCAGTCATGAATCAGTCATCATGACTTGTCAAACAAGAGTTCAAAAAGATGCATTCAGTTGCTAGAAGGAATCACAAAAGCAAATACCAATTTCATAGCAGAAGAGGTACCTTATTCATCATGTTCCATTGTCCAACTTGAGGCAGGCAATCCTTTTCTTTACCAGTATCATGATATTTAAGCTACAGAAACAGAGTACATGAGTCAATTAAGTACTTACAATCACAATATTCAAGCTATATTTACAAGGCAATGGCACAAAATTATATTATGAAAAAATAGGACAAACTTACCCATGGCGCAGGAAGAATGCGGGCTTCAACTGATGCAAGTTTCTCACTAATTTTAATTCCAAATTCCTTTGCATAAGGATCATCATGATAGGCATTATGATGAACAGTCTACAAAGCCCATAATAGAATGCTTTAGTGAAATTAAGTAGTGGAAAAATGCCATAAGTTAATGCATGTCACACATATATGTTAACTGGCGAACACAAGCCATTGCTATCATAACAGACCTGCATAATGTCGCGCTCCCTTTCATGAGGACGCTGACAAGTCACCTTTAGCAAAGCGGTAATCTGCCTCTCATTTAATCTCTTGGAGTACCTCTGACCCTCAACAATCTTGCAAACCTAAAATTACAGAAAGCAATCAGTTATGCAGGCATATCCATAAATCATAAAAGTGGAAAATGCAATTACAAGTTCACCTCCATGGGCAAATAATTTGGTCTCTGCTGATTTCCTACTTGCAGGCAGGGCAATTGAGTATGTTGAATTACAAAACCATAGGTTTCATAAAAGTATTCAACAACAGATTTCAGGGTGCCACTTTCATCAACCGGGAAACTGACAAACAAATCACGTCAGAGAAGTAAGTTCCATACTGCAAATTCAATATAGCTATGACAATGTGCAATTTCAAAACAAATATACAGAAGCACATTGCAAAGAGAGTACAGTAATACTCACGTCAGCTCCCCTGTTGTTTGTGATGTCAAACCAGATATACGGTACTTTCTGCGCATATTTCCACGATGTGTAACTTCAACCTTAACTCCTCTAAGAGCCTTCTTGATCTGTTAAGATAATTGAAGCAATGGTGTTCACATCTCATAGAAAACAAATTATAGAAAAATTTCATTGTACATGAAATGTATGAAATACTAAAAATGCAAATAAGACCAAACAGTGTACTGAAATGCAAATAAATCAATCTAATTTGTAAACAGTGTTTATATCTGCTCAACTACCAACAATGTGCAACAGAAAACAAGTTCCAAAAAGGCATCAAAAAGTCTAACCTTCACACGATCAGCATCAGACAATGGCCTGGAGGAAACATCTCGGTTAAGCAGCTGCTGTACGAAGTCAATCACTGGCAAAGGCTCAATAAAGGCAGTAGAGGACATATCTGCATAGTAATAATTTTCCACAAAAATTATTATCGAGTGCAAATTTATACTGTAAGCAGCATGAACTAGATATTTTAAGGAATGAGAACAACAAAGTAAGAAATAACTGGTAATTGAACACAAATATATAATCATCAGGAGCAGCTACAGAACCGTCAAAGAAAAACAGCAGTAAATGGAGGATACAAGGAAACATATAAAAATATATTCCACAGGCACTTGCACCAAGATACAGGTCTTGAAGAGTACTTACCAATATTTAGAGACAGTCCCATCTGAGTTGGTCGAATACTTTGATAGAAACCACGCCAACTTTCCAATCCCTCACCCAGTGGCTGCCTCCTCCCTAGATCAGGGGAATAGAATGATCGACCCACAGGACAGTACCTACAATCAATCCAGAATCTCTCTATATCACATCAAAGGTACCACTGAAATTGGAACCGCCCACTTAATTGCAACAAGAAAAAAACATAAGCTATACCGGGTTGTAGGCAATTCTCGCAGAACAATGTCAAGAACCTGCAGGGCTTCCTGAGGTGCATCAGCTTGTCTCCCCTGTAAAAACAGTCCTAGATGATGTAGGTCAGCGCGAGCAGCCAACTTTATCACAACTCTGAATTCCCTCTCTCTCCTGCATGAAAAAGATAATTACAATCATGCACAAACAACAGCATGAAAATTAATCAAGGTGCACATAAAAATAAGACTTAATATGAACCTTTGTCCGCCTTGTCCATCATCCTCATCAAGGAGAGTGATTCTAAATTCCTTTGATATGAAGGGAAGAGGCCCAGCAGTGTACAGACTCTTTCTTCCATCGTAAGCAGGAAGCCGCTTTCCAAGGTGGGATTCTCTGTACAATTTAACCAGCTGCTCCATAACAGCACGGTTGACTCCACGAGAAGTAACCTCTGGTGTTATGGTAACCTAAGATGGATTAACAGCTTCAATTATCAACTTACATAAAACATGAGAAATAAACACATACAATGATTGAAACACAAAAAGCGAACTCACATCATACTGGTGTAAATCCTTATCTGGTAATTCGGCAAAGAAGTGGTTAGCCTTGACTATACACCTCGTACCAGTACTACCCTTGCCAGGCCTAAGCGGGAACCTCACAGACTTACTGGAGGTTGGGACAGGTTGCATTACTTGGCTGGAAGCAGCTTCTTGCGTTAATGAAAGCTGCTGCATCTGTTGCGTAACTTGTGATGGCTCAGGTGGCCTGGATGATGAACTCGCCTCAGATGGCGTGGGCTGAGGGGTCACCCCAGACTGATAAGGAGCCAGGGTTGCTTGGTGCAGCTCGGGAAATTGTGAAGATCTGGATGGCCCACCAGAAGGTCCTCCTCCTCCGCGGCCACCACCACCACCACCCATACCAACAGCGCCACCGCCACCGCCACGACCACCACCATAACCACCACGACCTCCTTGCTGGGGTCCTCCCCTTCCCCTGCCTTGGTACTCAGAGCTCCCACCATAGTGTTGCTGTTGTGGTGCCATGCGACCACGGCCGCCACCACCATAACCTCCACGACCTCCTTGCTGGGACTGAGGGGCCCAACTTCTTCCACCACCTTGATATCCTGCTCCACCACCTCCTTGATGCGGTTGAGCACTCCTTTCTGATGAGCGCTGGGAGCCACGACCACTACCCGCACTACTTTCCTGGGATTCAGTACTTTCACCCCCAGAGGAAGAATGATCGGCTCTTTTCTTCCTCACCATAGTGATACCTGCATGCATGGATAAATTTGTCAATGACTATCATAGAATAACGCAACAGAAATATAAAATCTAATCAAATAGACATGTTAGGTTACAACCAACAATGTGAAGAAGAAAATGTAGCCATATAGATATAAGAAAAGCACAAAAACAGATTTGGGAGGCACTTGATATGGATAAAATTTAACAAAATGTACACACTGATATAAGTGAAAGAATTTTTTCTATACGAATAAAACATATAACATTGTTTTAGAAGAAAAAAAAGGCATTAAGGATAAAACCTGCATCTAGATATTTGTTAGAATGTAAAGACAAGAAAATTTTAAGTCAACACCAAAATTCATCATTTATCATATTAATCACCAGAAAACCAACGTATATTAATCTATGGTCTAGAAATATAGTAGGAACTAGGACTAAAACATAAGTAGTTATAACATCAGTTCATTCAAAAACCAGAGGATCACAAAAGAAAACCAAGCTCCACTCCAATTTGTCTTCAATAAGGGAAAATGGATGAACCTTATACGTCTACTCAAACTGTTAATCCACACGCAATAAACCCAAAATTATAAACAGAATCTCTTTGGCTTTTACCACAATCACGCAGTACAATGAATTTCCATAAATAGGCAAAAAATTATAAGAAAACCATAAGTCTAAAAGTTTCAAATATTAGGAACAATAAAAGTTTCAAATATTAGGAACAATATTAATGAGATACAGAGAGAGAAACCACAGCCAAATACTTTAACAGTAACAAAATAGAGTGAAAAATAGAAACCCTAAACCACATGCTGTAAAACCAACAGAAAACTGAAAAAACCTCGAAACAAAAAATCAGAAGATCTACGATCTAAGACAAACACGAAAACCGCGCCAATAGAAACCTCAAAGACAGTAAAAAAGGAGTCATTCAGCACATAATCACCAAAAAAAAGTAGATCCGGAGGAAGGAGCTAACAAACATTGAGAAGAACAGAAACGAAACCCTAACAGACTAGATCCATAACAGGAAAAAATCAACACATCAACATAGAGAATCACATTCATAGCAAAAGAAATATGACATGAAAGCAGTTAAATAAACCCTAAAACCGCCATTGTTACCTCTAAACCGGTATCGGAAAACCGCTGAAAAATGATATAAAATAAATAAAAGCAGCCACTCGTACAGCGGCACTAGCACAGACACTCTCTCCTGCTTTGCTTCGAAGATAATAGAATAGACAGAGGAAGAGTAAGTAAATATTTGGAGAGTAAGGGAGAGAGAAATAAAAATAATAATAATAAATAAATAAATAATAACTTATTAAATTACTAAAAATAAAATAATAATAATAATAGAAAATTTTATAGGCCTACTTTCTCTCTCTTTGTGAAAACCCAACAACGCCATCCATAACCCTTAACTTATAAAAAGTGTGGTAGGTGCTCGAAAATGACAACTCTGTCCTCGCCCAACCCCTCCAATTCTTCTCTCTCCCCCTTTGTCTCCATTCCTTACCTGGATGCTGACCTGGCGAGCCTCCAATTCTTCTCTCTCCCTCTTTGTCTCCATACCTTACCTGGATGCTGACCTGGCGATCCTCCGGATTCTCAGTGGTACGTGGATTATGCTGACGTGCAGACCAGCTCTCAGTGGAATGGGAAGTGATTCACATGATTGGACATTGAGACCTCAATGGCCTAGTGTTCATCTCCATAAACCACAACCTCCCCGCACGCACTGAATGTGTAAAATCCTCCCTACTCGCGTTTCCTATGCCCCACGTATCAATTGGCATCGGTTAGAAGAAAGCGAGTGGCGGGTGAGGTTGGGTGTTGGGTGTTGGAAAATTAGTGGGGTGAGGTCAAACGAATTAATAATTGATAAACAGTGTACGATCAAAACTAATTATCCAACTTAGAAAGAACTGTTATAATTACGTTGGTGGGGATTTATTTTAATTGTAATAATTATGAATTTATTTATTAACCGGGTTGATGCTTTCTAGAAGTTTCTTTATTCAGCTTCCTTTCCAAGTTGTTGAGATATTAGGAGTGTGTATTTTGAGAAGCGCACAGACCGCTCTCATCTGACCGTCCCTATCTAGCTGTAGCTGTCTTTCACTTTCTTTAGAGCGGTCCGATCGCCTATCCATTATGTTACTTGACGTTAGCTGCGGTTTAATCTTTTTTTTTTATTATTTTAAAAAATAATATAACATAGATATCTTTCTCGTTGTATTTATTGTTTGTTAATTGAAAACCACTATGAATATGTAACATTTATCCCAAATTAATTAAAATATAAATGTGAATTTACAAATTTCGATCGAACTGTGAAATTTGACTAATTATGTGAAGAATCAAATTATTGACCGCGTAAGTATAACTGATTATATTAATGCTTGAATTTTAACAAAATTTTGGCGCCTAAACTTCAGAATTTTTCTATATCAAAAAATTTAGTATGGATCAAGTGAAAAGTTGAAACGAGTAATAATTTTAAAAATTGTATAAATTTATTATTCAATTATAAAAAAATTATTACAACATCTTCATTTTTTTAATCATTTACGGAATGCTTTCGGATAAATTTTAAAATATCTACTGTTACTAAATTATTAAATTAGTGAAGTCAAATTTAATTCATCTAAAGATTTTAACCATGTTCTAAAACAATTGTACTTGATTCTCGGGCTTTAATCTAGTCATTTAATTTGATTTCCGTAACATTGACTTATAATTTAGTAGCCTGTTTTGCATGATTTACCTAGGCGACCAAACAAAGGCAAATAAAAGATTTTAGCAAGTCAAAATATATTAAAAAACACTTCAAAATTTCAAACTCAAACGGATAGATAGAATATTCCGTCTTCTTCTATTAGAAATTGTTTAATGCATAAGATTCGGCCTACTTGTCTTAAGAAGTAGTTAATGAATAATATTAAAATCTTAAAGGAGATGGAGAGAGCTGAAATTAGTATATATTATTATGGGTATGCTCGGAATTAAAATTGTGATTTATGAGTTAATGAGAATAAAATTCACTAATTATCATAAATAAGTGACCAATAACAGCTATATAAAGAAAGAAATGATATCCAAGTCATGATGGAAAAATTTTGTGGAAAAAAATAGAAACAGTATTATTTATGTACCTCAAAGAGAAGGAACACCCGGATTGTAGATTTTGAAGACATTTGTGCGTGGTCCCTGAGCTCCGGGTTACTTGCAAACCACTGCTTCCAACAGCTGAATTGCAGAAGTTGACGATGTCAGCTGCATAAGGTAAATGAGCACTCCTTGATTTCATCAAATAGTTTACCTGTCTAAAATTCACTAGATTTGTTGCTAGCAAATGGTATGCCACATACAGATGTCGGTATAGTATCCAGTTTCAAGTTATTCCTTGCCGGGTATTGAAGTGAACAAAGGAAAATTTTCAGTGAAGTTCACTTTGTTGAAATTTTGTTTCTTTGATTGTAGAACTATGAAGGAGACATTCCCATGCTTTAATTACCTTTAAATAAGGCCGTTCCCTGAGATAGGAATATCTCCGTCTGTGATGGCTGAAGACATTTCTCAACTTGAACCAGATGTCCATAAGTCATGGAAGGAAAACTCCAGGAATAATGGAGCACTGTGAATACTCCACCGGGTTTGTGGCTTTCTCAAGATTCTGAACTGACACAAGAACTCAATATTCTTTACGACCCGAACTACCTTCCAGTGCTTAACAATACACTGAAAAGGAATACCAGTTCATGATCTCCTTGCAGAGGATTTACTGACAGCTGAAATTTCTCTATCTTCATGTCTACCAGAAATCTCCACAATTGCAAACTCCATTTCTGAAGTGATGAAATCTACTTGCGTCTCTCACTGTTATCTCTCTTTTCGTAATAACAGAGATCAATTTTATGGCAGTGTGACAATCAACACAAACTCGCAAATTCTTGGTAACTAGAATAGGCTTGGGAGGTCTCAGACTAATAATTCCAAATGCAATGGCTAGCTTCTCACTGTGGTAAAGTAAAATTCTTTCTTTCTCCTCTTCCTCAACATCTTGGAGAACAAAACTAGATTCTGCACGATAGCCCAACCTCTTCATATCCACTAATAGTTCTTCTAATTTCTTGTTTATCTGCACTGATTGTGGATGAGACCTATCTCCACCAACAAATGCATGAACAACTCCATTTATCTCAATCCAGCTGCATCCTGGACTTTTCTTAAAACCTTGGTCTCTCTGCTCAATTCTGACATATGCTGCATCATCCCATCTGCCAGCAGCACTATACATATTTGATAAAAGAACATAATTTCCTGTACCTTCAGATCCTAGCCCCTGGATTTTCTTTGATACCTCTTCCCCAAGTTCAACATCCTTATGGATCCTACAAGCAGCAAGTAAGGCACTCCATACATGAACATCAGGCTCAAATGGCATTTTTTCTATGAATTTGCATGCCTCATCCAGAAGTCCAGCACGTCCCAGAAGATCAACCATGCATATATAATGATCCATTCTGGGAACAGTGTTGATACCTTGAATCATGGAATTAAACAATTGCTTACCCTCTATAACAAGTCCCGAATGGCTGCAAGCAGATAAGAGACAGAGGAAAGTCACATCATCTGGCTTCAAGCCCGTAGCCTGCATTTTATTGAACAACCAAAGAGCTTCCATCCCAAGCCCATGTATTCCATAGCCAACTATCATTGCGTTCCAGGAGACAATATCCCTCTTCTCCATTCTATCAAAAACTTTTCTAGCCAAGTCAATTTTCCCACACTTCGAGTACATGTCAATAAGAGCGTTGCAAATTGAGGTATCTTTTATAAAACCACAGACAATAGAGTAACCATGTGCACAAGTACCATGCTGTAAAGCAGCCAAATGTGAACAAGTAGGCAGAACACAGATCATTGTTGCCAAATCAGGTTCAATCCCACATAATTGCATCTTGTGGAAAATATGTAAAGCCTCCTGTGCATAACCATTCTGTGAACATCCAGAGATAGTGGCATTATATGAAACTGTATCTTTCTGGTTCATTTCATTAAAAAAACTGATTGCATCATCAATGATCCCGCACTTTGCATACATTGAAAGCAACGTATTTCCTACCATTACATCCAAAACAATGCCAGTTTTAACCGATAAAGCAATGGACACGCCTCCCTTTCCTCAGATCAGTTAACTTCGCACATGCTCGAAGCACAGTGCCTATAGTTACTGGCGTTAAATTTACTGCTTCCTCAGTCACCATTTGATCAAATAACAGTAATCCCTCTCTTGGAAGCCCACATGTAACATATGCTCCCAGTATAGCACTCCAAGTTATCTCATTCTTGACATCCATTAAATCAAAAACTCTGCTTGCATAAACAATGCACTGACATTTCGCGTACATATCCAAGAGTCCTGTTCCAACTACGGCATTGTTGTTGAAACTCTTCCTAACACAATAACCAGTGCATAGCCTTCCCTTGTCTCAATGCATTAGCTTCTGCCACTGTGGGAAGAACTGCTACAATCGTGGACGAAGTAGGCCTAATTCCTTCTTTTTGCATTTCAACAAACAACTGAAACGTTTTATCATTTAACCCATGAAGAGAAAATCCAGCAATCATAGCATTCCACGCCACAACATCTCTATGAAACATTCCGTCAAAAATTCCTTTTGCCTCATTCAAATTCCCGCATTTTGCATACAAGTCAATCAAAGCAGTAGCTAACATAGATATCTTTATCCAGCCCAAATGCTTTAGCATGATCATGTATTTCTCTACCATCTTCTATTGCTTCGAAGCCAGAACAAGCTTTTAGCACAAAGGGGAACGTGAATTTGATCGGTTTGACACCCAATTCCAACATCTTATAATATAAATCAACTGCTTTTTCATAAGGTCCATTCCACGCATATGCTTTTATCATCAAGTTCCAGAAAAAAACATTCGGTTTAGGAATTGTGTCGAACAGGTAGCGTGCAAGTTCAATTTCATTGCAAGATACATAAAAATGAGCAAGTTTTTCAACTATCAAATGATTCTTGATGTGGGTACAGCTGCTTTTTAAGGAGATGTTGATGGATTTTCTTCCCTTCAGTGAGCTTCTTCGATTGAATGCAAGATTCGAGAAGCCGAATATAGTGAGTAAGTGAAAATTCCTGCGTTTTAATGACTGCTTCGCATTTGAGCTTGCCACAAATAGATTTCATAGAAAATTTACTTACGGGTAACTTGAACATCTGATATAACCATCAAATTTATTGATATGGGTGTAGAACATTGACAAATTGACGGTGAGATTATCAAAAGATTTTTCTATTAACTTGGGGAAGATCAGCTTAGAATCCTTTAGTGCTCGCATTCATCTTTGGAAATTGAAGTCTTGCCAGCTCCTTCAGGTGTCAAATGGACGGGCCCAAATATTAAATAAGCTTAGCTACAAAAGTTCGGAAGTGCTATAATTTTATAAATATGTTTATATTATTTATAAATAATTAAGTTAATATATTTTCAATCGTTGAAATAGAATTTAATATATATAATTAACATTTAAATATATTATAATAATTATAATATATTAATTATATGTGTTAGTTTAATATTTAAAAGTGTATAAATTTAATAATTATTTTAAATTTATTTATATATTATTAATTGAATACTAAAATAAAATAATAAATTATTTTATTATTTAAATGGGCTGGGCCCAACTCTTAATAAGCTTAGCTTACTTTTCATATGTAAATTTGATAATTGAAAAAAGAATTGATAAAAAAGAGTAATATTATACATTACAATAAATCATTTCAATATAGCAAAAAATTACCATTTAATTAATAATTACTCAAGATAATTTTTTTTGAATAATTACCTAAAATATACAGCTTTATAATCAACAAAAATATTTGAACATTGAAAAAATTTAATATTTTAAACTTTTATCATATTATTCTTATGATAAAAAATATTAAACTAATTCAAATAAGTTTGGTTGACTAATCAGTAAAAACCTTATTTCAAGTTTTTAAGATACAACATGTAAAATATTAATTTTTATTAAGACATTGTTAATAAAATTTTATAGTAATAATTTGCAAGAAAATATATATAAACTATATTCTTATTTTATAATTTTGTGAAGATTTAATGACCCATTTACCATCATGATCTCATTATAAAATAAATTAGTAAAATATAGTAAAGATTATTAATTACTTAAAAATATATATTAGTTATTATATTATTTTATATTGTAGTTTTCTTTGACCTTCTTGTTGAAGCCACTAAAGTTAATTAAACATATCAATTAATAGAGCAAAAGTTAAAAGAGATGTACTCAAATGAGAACCTTTTTTTAGAAAACAAACAGTTGATTGAGAGACAAACATCTCCAAAGACTGTAAAATGAAGTGGAAAGAGATAAAGGGTTAGTTTATGGAGAGAAAAGCAAGCATATAGAAGATTGTTTTGTTGAGTAATTATTAAGTAAAAAGTTTGAGGGTAAAAAAGAAAAAGAAAGTAGCATTGATTGAACTAAAAGAGTGGAAAATTATGAGATTGGTTTAGTGTTATAATGTTTTTTAATTAATTGCCAAATTTAATTTTTAGATTTCTTACTCTTACTCTTACTTTTACTTTTATAGTGAAAAGGTTAATTAATTCAAATATTTAACACAAAACTTCCAATATTTATCGTAGATGTGTGATTGATAGCATGAATTCCTAACACAAAAGTTAAAATATCTAATGCAAAATTTTGAAACAAGAATATTATTAATATTTGAAATGTTATTTGCAAAGTAGAAAAATCTCATGGTCATATGTAGTACGATGATAAATAAGAAAATATATTAAAGAGCTAAACAATTCCGTTGAGCAAAATAGTCAGAGTTTAGGGGTTTTATTTATTTTTTTAAAAAAATAAACATTTTAAGGGTTCAATTTAGTGAAAAATAAACTCTTAATTCTAGCAACAATTAATATTCCAAACCAACAAGGTTATAATATCCCATCACAAATAACATTATGAAATATAGCAACAATTAATATTCCAAACCAACAAGGTTATAATATCCCATCACAAATAAATTTATAACATGAAATTATTCATAATTGAGTTTTGAATTTTTTTTTCAATAATAAGAGAAAAAGAAGAAAATTGAAGCATGCATGCATGTGAAAGACTTGCTTGAAATGTGAAAATGGTGAA
Organism: Melia azedarach; assembly: GCA_028052125.1. Classification (NCBI taxonomy): domain Eukaryota; kingdom Viridiplantae; phylum Streptophyta; class Magnoliopsida; order Sapindales; family Meliaceae; genus Melia; species Melia azedarach. The sequence goes on along the minus strand of CM051401.1, from coordinate 13,716,145 downwards.
GTTGAAAGTAAGAAACAATGTGATTCTATCTCCCTCCTCCTCCTTCTTCTTCTCCAACCCTTGCTGCCTCCCTTTCTTCTTATTCTTTTATATTCTACCTTTTCATTATATTTTTTTGGAAAAAAAATGTTGAATTCATTCAACAAAATAATGTTCTTTCATTTTATATCTCACATCCTTTTCTTCAAAATGTTCAATCAAATATATTTTTAGTTTTAGTTTTAATGTTAAAATTACTTTCAATTAGTTATTATTATTATTTTGTTGTAATTTCTAAATAGAGAAGAGTTTATTAGAATTAAAAAAATTGTTTATCTCTAATAGAGAAAGCTCAAATCTTAAACGTTGTAGTTTATTTTTTCATAAAGGATTAAATTGTTGAAAATATGTTTATTATATTTTAACAATTAACATAATTTCTCTTATTAAATAACTTTAAAATAATTTGATTATTAATATAATTTCATAATTCTGACTAAAGATTTTGATTGACTAATTAAACTGTTTTTTTGGTTAACTAGATAGTATAAAAAATCTATTTGAAAAATCTCTTCTTGATGAAGTATATCAAATACATTAAATATAGTATATATATATACTTCTAGATATACAACACAAAAATAAAAAAAATAAAAAAAAAGCTAATCTTAATATTGTATTATCTTAAACACATGCTTGATTTTTGTAAATTGTAGCAATGTAAAGACCTAATTAATGAAACAATATCAGAGTGACTTGAAATTTTAATACCTTATACTTCTTTCAAATCTAATAGTTTATAGTTTTATTATAGTAACTCTTCCAAACTAAATTGTTTCAGCTATCAAAGTTTATTGGTACATTTTATTGATAATACTGTTTTGATCTTATGCACACCTTATAGAAATAATATTGAAATGGCTTAAAATTTTAATTTCTTATATCTTACATTCTAGAAAATTTCATATAAATCTACTGTATTTTGTACGTAGTTTAATGTTCGACCATATGAAAATCTAATGAAATAACATTGGAATGACACAAACATTTTAAAATATTATACTTTCAGGTATCTATTTACATTTCTAGCTATATATCATATGAAAATTTTAATAAAATTTTTATCAGAACATCTTACCACCCACTCAATGAATATCATATGTATTGTTGAAATGAAAATTAATTTGAGATATATAACATTATTTAATTTCTTATTTATATAATAATTGTGTAATAAATTAAGTCGATGTCATTTATAAAAAAGAAAGAGTGAGCAACAAACATTGGCTACTAAATAACAAAAAATAAATAAAAGCAAGTTCTACCAAACTCTTTAATCACTATTTAAAATTACATCAGTCTTAAATATACCTTAAATTATATGAAACTAATTAATGAAGTCCAAAACCATCTCATATTAAAATAATAAATCGATTGTCATAAGGAAAGATGTGGAAGGAGTGGATGGATAAAGAAGTTATAGAGAAAGAGGAAAGGGCTTGCATTAAACGTTTGTCTAAGAATCTTTAAAAGAGAAAGTGAAAAATAACCCAAAGACATCACCATCCTATCCCTAGCCTCTCTTTCTCTTTGAATCCTTTTATATAAAATCATACCGTGCTTGTACTCACAAGAGGAAGCTCCTAACTTACAAGTACTGAAGAACAAGCTCTTCGTTACCCATCAATCACTAACATCAGAAAGTTCATTCGTCGTAAATGGCACCGGTCGGATTACCTCCAGGTTTCAGGTTTCATCCGACCGACGAAGAGCTCGTGAATTACTACCTCAAGAGGAAGATAAATGGCCAAGAAATCGAACTTGATATCATTCCTGAAGTTGATCTTTACAAATGTGAGCCCTGGGAATTAGCAGGTTTACTTTCTCCTCTCTTCGCTTCTCTTCTCTTCTTTTCTCTCATGCATTAAAATCGTTTCCGACAGCATTTTTTTCATCGAAAATATGTATTTTCGAATGCGTCATAATATAACAAGTTGTTCAAATTTTGGATGATTTCTACTCTCATTGTTAACAAAGAAAGAAATCTATCTTCAATATTGACGGCGAAATCAAACCCAGGTGAAGCTCCTCACCTGGAGGTGAGCTTCTAGCTAAGTATGATCGGCACATTGTATTATAACACTGATTGATTGTATAAGCTTTTTTCTTTTTAGATTTTATTTCACTTAATTTTTCAATTTTTGCTCGTGACGACATTGTAGAGAAATCTTTCTTACCAAGTAGGGATCCGGAGTGGTACTTCTTCGGACCGCGAGATCGGAAGTATCCGAACGGGTTCCGGACAAACAGAGCGACTCGAGCCGGATACTGGAAATCGACCGGTAAAGACAGGAGAGTAACGTCCCAGAATCGAGCCATTGGGATGAAGAAGACATTGGTTTATTACAAAGGACGAGCTCCTCAGGGAATTCGGACAGACTGGGTTATGCATGAATATCGGCTTGACGACAGAGAATGTGAGGACATCTCTCCCGGAATTCAGGTAGTTGGTACATTATAAAGTTTTACTAATAATTTCATGGAGGAAAATAATTACTTATCATAATTATATATTTCATTATCATTATTATATGCTTTATTTTTTGTGTAGTTTATGTTTACTTTGAGTGTAGTGCTATAGCCGAAAAATGTCACCCATTTGCTAGAGTCAAAACTCTATATATAAATGTGAGTTTTTAACCCAAATTTTTTTTGTGGTAAATCATAGCTTCTAATTTAATCAAATTAAAGGTTCTCAATTATATTCATGGTTATTAGGATAATTAATCAACATCCCTCTCAAACTCCTAGAAAAAGTTCTCTCGAATTGTTTTTTGGTAGTAATTTTATCTTTTTTTGAAAACATTTTATTATTCGATGTTGTTCTCTTAATATTTTTAAATTTTTGATTAATCGACCTTGGAACTCTAAACATATTTTACTGTTTTAAAAAATTTTATTATTAAAATTAATTAGCACCTACATTTTTTAATATTTTACTTTGAAAATATTCTTTAATTGGATGAGTTGTTTTTCTAACTTTGACAATTGTGACACACGTTTGAGTTGCAAATTAAAATATTTGACTCCATAGACAAGAAGTTGATTAGTTGAATGCCTTGGTCACCAAGATCATCAACAAACATGAATTTTTTTTCTTTCAATCATTTCTTTTACAGCTAAGTATAAAAGTTAGATAAAGCTAACTTCATATTTATCTCCATAAACCCCCTTTAAATGTTATATCAAGCCCTTAGAAATGTAATGGGTAGGAAGAGTCATTAACGTTTGGAAATTCCATCAAGTATCACTTAATTGTAACTATTTTCAAAACTTCTTATTATTCGGTTATTTTTCATAAAAATAGGGACTTTATGTGAAAATATAAATAACAGTAGTGAAGTGTAAGAACGTGAAAAGTGCATGACGTGCATGGAAAGTAAGGAGCTAGCTACCCTCACTATTCTTTCACATTGTTTTTCCTTTTTCTTTTTGAAATATATATATTTTTATAGTGAGAAAAGCTGCACCATATATGCATGCATAGAACAACTATCTAATTTTTCTTAATTCTTTCGTTATAATTTTAAACTATTTTATTATAATTCTCAACTTACAAAAAATATATTTACAAATTAAAAATGATATTAAAAAATTGGGGAATGGAAACGGAGGAATTATATATGAATTGTAATAGAAAAATATTTGAAAAACTTGGGCAAGTGATGAGTACGGTACATACATTTGTATTGTAGCATGACCCCGAATAATAAATAATGATAAAAATAAGACGCAAAAATGGGTGACATATTCTTTCCTTGCTCTAGTCCTTGATCTCACAAGTTAGAAAGTTTTGGGTAGCTTCACTTTTGTTTTTCTCTAATGAGACAAAAGTATTATCCTCCCATATGACTCAATATCTATTAAATTTTGTTTTTTCATACTTTATCTATCTTTTTAACATTCTCTCTCTTGATCTTTGATTGAAGATTCTATTATGCCTAAGCAAATCAATTATTGGACTCTATTTTTTGATTATTTAATATATGCTCTAATGCTAGCTAACCGGCCCAAGAGCAAGTTTCTCTATCACTTTCTCGGTGTGAGAATGTGTCGGTTGCTTTTTGCTTTATTCCAAACTCTAAAAATATAGGCTAATCGTTATCAAATTGATCATCCCATGCATATCATTAGAAAAACCTAGGATTAATTGCACCGACTATAAGGCTAGCTTCGATTTTATGTATAATATATGTTTTTTTATTTATTAAATTTACTTCTACGACACTTTAAAATTTCAAACCTTTCTATTTTAGTTTATACTTTAGAGTGAAGACGGATTACTTTTCTTTGATTATTTGGGTATATTAGATAAAGATCTTTCTTTAATCAAATTCAAGCATATATAAGATGCTTGATGATGGTGCATGCAGCAATTTACCTGGAAAAGTCCGCCCTAAATATTGACCGATCATGATTTCCCTAATCTCTCCAAGCTTTCGAAATCAGCAAGGATCTTGTTCAAAAGCTTTTTCCATCCACAAGCCAAAACTTTAAACTGATCTCTCTCTTTCTCTCTATCATCTTTACATTTTGCATTCAGTTTTAGAATTTACCCAGTGCGCGAAAATAATGTAAACTAAAACGTAATTAATATCAGAGTTAAGATCCCTGAGCAGTCAGCTAACGAGTGTATTTATATAACTGTGTTTTCGGCTGCAGGATTCCTATGCATTGTGTCGAGTGTTCAAGAAAAATGGGATCTGCTCCGAAATGGAAGATCAGCAAGGACAAAGCAGCGGCATATCATTAATGGAGAGTTCACAGAATGTAATCAACAATGAATACGATCAAACAATGTCTCCCGATGTTAATCCAATAACTTCGTCTTCTTGCTGCATCGATGAAGATGACAAAGATGATTCCTGGATGCAGTTCATTACAGATGATCCATGGTGTTCTTCCAATTCTGCTTCGGCTTCGGTTTCTGCTCATGGTGGTGAAGAAGTTTCTCATTTTGCATTTACACACTGAATTTTTTTTTAAAAAAATAAGAGTATTGGGTGCTGGTGGTGAATAATAAATTTAAAAAATGGTTGTAAAATTTGTTGATTATTTCTATTATTAGATCCTCTCTAATTGGATGTACGTAGTTTTATATTTTGTTGGGATAATATATGGTTTGGTGGGTGGATTTTATGGGTCAATTTACAAAATGGCTCTTTGGATTTTTTGTTTTAACATCTTTATTTGGGAGGTGAGGTGGTGGTTATTCAAATATTATCATAAATTGTGCAATATGGAATAAAATGCAAGTGTTATTGTGATTGTCATTCTTGCTTAATTTCTTGTTTTTGGGTAACTGCTTACGACTTATTCTTGCTTCGATACAACGAAATATAAATAAAATCACTTAATATTATATATTAATAATAAAATATTTAAGTTTTATTAAAAATTAGTATTATCAAATACTTTTTTAACTTTATTTTTAAAGAACGATAAATACTACAATCTCATATGAAATTAGAATAAATATAGTGCATTAATTAGGCAAAATTAAGCTGTAAAAATTTACTTTGTAGGCTTTGATTAGAGAAATTTTTTTATGAATCATAAGCTTTTCTTAATTGATATTTTGTCAACAATGCAAATCAAATTGAAAGAGGAATTTGTTGTTGAACTACTTTGATTTCGATGAATGAGTCTTTATTATATTATGTATTTTGTTAAAGAAAAATATGTATAATCTAGATAAAACTTGACTTTGTCATCAACTCTTTTTTTTTCGTGTTTAAACTATATTAATTTTATATACAATATTAAAACTTTTAAAATTTGACTAAACAAGTAGTTAAGAAACTATTTTTCTACTTCAAGAATTAATATGCCCTCAAAGTATTAGAATATGGATGATTTTTTATGATGAATGAAAAAAAAAAGAATAAAAAATAGTTTATATCTTATACTCTCGAGATGTTATATTGGTAGTTTAAAATAAACAATTATATTTTTTTTTGTTGGGTAACTTAATTAAGTGATGAAATAATGCCAAAGTTTTTTAAAAAGTGTGATACCTAATTGATAATGCCATACCATTTTAGGAGGGTAAGCTTGAGATAATTATTTATGGCATTACCCTAAATAAATTTTGGGCGTAATTTATTTGGAAAACAAATGCATTTCTTACTGTGTTATCTTCTTGGGCCAACTGGGCCACACATAGATAAAGTAGAATAAAATACAAACATCGAAATAGATTAGGGTACTTTCAGATAATAAGTGGGGTCCATTTAAGGACCATTTTTTTTTTAATAAATAAAATTATCCAGAGAATATTTTCTTGTTCGGACAAGCCATCGACGTCTACAAATTACAAGTCACCACCCAAAAAAATTAACCAGACAACCATTTCTCTCTCTTTTGACATTGATGCAACAAAACCACAGCCTGCTGTAGACTGGGGTTATACGATACCGTTTTTTCCCTTCCCTCCCTCTCTCCTCCGATTATGGCTTTTCAAGGGAAGAAACTCATCAGTAATCCCGATGGTTCGCATTTTTCCCCCTCTACTATTACCTTTTAATTTAATTTTAATTTATTTTAGTTTCTCGTTTTCGCGCTTGACTTTCTGTTCGCTTGCCCGTAAAAGGAAAATGAAAATTCTAAGTAGTCTAGTTCTTTTTTTTTAATTTTAAATTGGTTGTAATTTTGAGCCATTTATTGCATTTGTGAATAATTTTTATTTAACCTGTTTTTTCATGCATGTAATTGAAATGTAGATTGTGACCTAGAAGTTCTTTAGTTTCTAACATTTTCTCGGCAAGGGAATCTGCACGTAGAAATTCACAATGGATCGTATCTGTTTGGTTGTTGTAACTAGTGTAAACTTTTAAGAGATGAAATTCAAACGACCACTACCCGTTATCTTCACAAAACATCGTCGTTTATCTCGTTGTATGGCATTTGTTTTGTCTTGCTCTCTTATGACTTAAATTGCACGGTGCTAGTAAAATCAAATTGAAGAGTGAGTTTATGTTCTTATTTTATTGAAAAAGAAAAAGAAACTGGAAGTGTTTTGTTTCATGATGGTTGCAGATGTGGTGACTGAGTTCATTGAGGGTCTTGTGGAGACTTATCCTGGTCTGCAGTACTTAGATGGTTTCCCGGAGGTGATAAAATTTTCTATGTCCCATTTACTTGCAATGAAAAATGTAATGTTTGTATGCTGGTTACTAATATAGTAGTATTTTTCATTTATGTGTTAATGCAGGTGAAGGTTGTTATACGTGCTGATGTTTCAGGTGCAACATATGACAAGGTTGCAGTTATATCAGGTGTGAGAAATTGCACTGTGTTAAAAAAATTATCGTTTCAGTTTTATAATTTGGAGACTTAAAGCTACTTGTTCTAGAATTCTTGATATCTTCTCTTTCACAATCATAAATTTGATTGTAGAAAAGCAATAATACATGAAACAGTATGTTACACTAGGCTAGAGATTTGACTTACAAAAATGGTGCAGGATTATTCGGTTCTGAAACTGTCTTTTGTTTTGACAAAATCATCATAAAATCTGTAAGCAAATGTTCGCATTGCCAGTCTTAGTTGTATGTCTCTTTGGTTGCCAATCTTTTGTATATACTCTTAGTTGAATGTGTCTCGTTGGATGCCAATTGTTTGTATCAAATGTTGTCTTTATGATATGCAACAGAAAAGTCCAATCAAAAGACTTAAATTAGTAGGTTGAGTCTCAACTATTATGTAACATTTATAGGAAATCTATGACTGTTATGCTGAAACCATTTATCCCTCAGACACCTAGAAAGGGGTTATTGAGCTAACTAACCGTGCTTTGATACCATGTTATATAAATCCAACCCTAGATCTTAAGTTATTACATTGAGGGCAAAGCTATATTATAACATTTTCAATCTCATTTTAGAGCAATGTGGGACTCTTACTAAAAGAGAGAAAAATTTCTCAAAAGTAAATCTAATTTTAGAGGGTTGAATTATAAGTAAGAAAGCATACGAAAACGTTCTGGCAGCATGGCATCAGATGGAGGTCAATTTGCATCATAGAAACAGAGAGATAAGATGAAAGTTTTCATTCATTCTTATATTTCCTTGGGAGTCAGTTTATGAATCTCCGAAGTAAGAACAAAGAGCTTTTGACTAACTGTTGGACTCCCGGTTCATGACTTGAAAAATTAAGGACAATACTAAATTATCATTTTATTATCTTAGCATAAAACTCTTTACGGCTTCCTTCACTTAACTTTTGGACTTTTCCTTTGACTAAAATGTACACTGTTGTGCTGCTGGGCTAATTCCAGTCCTTATTTGAACAAAATTGAGCTGTTTGGGCTTTCAACTTCTTCTTTGACGATTTTGTGTGCTTTTAGAAATCTCTGTCACCTGTCCATCAAATATTGGCTTCATTACGATAAGATTGATCATCACAGAGAACTTTTGATCTAACTGTATTCTTTATGATACAGGAGGTGGAAGTGGCCATGAGCCTGCACACGCTGGTTTTGTGGGAGAAGGAATGCTGACAGCTGCAATCTGTGGAGATGTTTTTGCATCTCCCCCAGTAGATTCAATTTTGGCTGTATGTTTCATTTCTTGTTATTACTTGTCTGTTCTTAGCTAGCATTCCTATCATTTATAGTGTTATTCTGTTGGCTGACTGATCTTGTGCAATTGAACTTTAGGGCATCCGAGCTGTAACTGGTCCTATGGGATGTCTTCTTATAGTCAAGGTACTGTTATTTCAAAAACACTTAAGTGACGATTCACCCATTAATAATTTTGTTGCATTTTATAAGTTTTTTTCTTTTGATTGTTCTATAGTGAGAATTGCTACTGGGTTTCTACATATGATCTGAATGTGGAGTTGTTTAGCTTTCATTTTTTTGATTTATAATGTTATAATCTGAATGTTAACAGAATTATACTGGTGATCGTTTGAATTTTGGTTTGGCCGCTGAGCAAGCAAAATCTGAAGGTTATAAAGTAGAGGTTTGTTCTTACCAAAATCTATAACCAAGCATAACCGATAGTTTAAGTGATGATACTATTCTTTGCATTTGCAGATTGTTATCGTTGGAGATGATTGTGCTCTGCCTCCACCTCGAGGCATAGCTGGAAGGAGAGGTTTGGCAGGGACTATTCTTGTTCACAAGGTTCTCTCTGTCTCTCTCTCCCCTCTACCCTCTCTAGTAACATATGGATGAAGGGGCTTTTTGGCCTTTGCATTCACTTGCAAGCATACTAGGGAAATATATCAAAAATTAGTGCTGGTTCATGCATGCAAAATGGGAAGCTTAAGAGCCATGCTGTTAATTCCATGTTGAAAATAATAGTTCATAGTGTCAAACAAAGAAAGAGAAATAGACCAAATGTATGTCATTGTAATACAGTTTTAGGCTAAATTTCACAATCAAATTATTTGCATGCTTTACACGTGATGTTATTGACTAGGTTGCTTATGATATATCATGACTTGTTGACTATTTTGAAAGGCTGAACTGGTCTCTATGTGGTTCGTATTTATTTTTACTAAATCTCTGCCAAAGACAGATTGCTGGAGCTGCTGCTGCTGCTGGCCTTACTCTTGCCAATGTTGCTGCAGAAGCAAAACGCGCATCTGAACTGGTTGGAACAATGGGTGTTGCATTATCTGTCTGCACATTGCCTGGGCAGGTTACATCAGATCGTTTGGGCCCAGGAAAAATGGAACTTGGTCTTGGAATTGTGAGCTACTCTTAATGCAGAAACTCATTTTAATATAGATAGTGTAACACATCTCATAGTGATTCAAATACTTTTAAGTTTTTTCAATTGTTTAGAACAAACTGATGTTAATTCCATATATTTTGAGTTGATTGCTGAATATGTTTTACATTTTACTTTAGTAGCTGGCTCTCTTCATGGAACTCTTTAGCATGCAGCTCATCTAGTTGTCAGACCACCCTTAAACTCTTGCCATAAGGTTTATGTATTGAATTAAAAAATAACTCTCATTTCTTTCAGCACGGTGAACCTGGAGCTGCTGTGGTTGATCTTCAGCCTGTAGACGTGGTTGTTTCTCACGTTCTTAAGCAAATATTGTCGACGGTACGCTCCAATATTGAAGGAGATATCATCGTTTGGATAATGAGTTCTATTTCATAGAAGTTGAAAAAAAGAAATAGCAAAGAAGAATGTTTTTTTACAATATGCCATCAGTTGCTCAAATTCTTCGGAAGACTAGAGAAAATCTGATTTTTGCTCCCTTTTATTGCATCCATTTTTGCTAAAACTCAGTGTTACTCCATGCATATGATGAAACTTCATATAACACATCTAATGCAATATTTCATTTCTCTTCTACTTAATTTGATGTTCTATTATTCTTGTTGGTTGCTGCTTGTAGGAAACTAATTATGTTCCGATTACACGGGGTAATAGAGTGGTGCTCATGATCAATGGGTAGGTCGATGAGTATCTCTATGCTTTAGATCGAAATTTACTTTGTTATGTGATTGGAACTCCAGATGTTGTTGGTAAAATGAGCATCTTGTTTTAATTTTTTTTCAATGAGCATCCTGGTCTCATTTTTTTTTTTTTCATAGGAACAAAAAGCTTTCATTAAAGTAGTTGTTGTGATCTACAAGAGTGAGCTAGCTGTTGAAAAACCAGGATCACCTTGGGACAATATCTGGATGTGTACAAAAAGAATAAGAACCAGCTCTAAAGTTGGGTTCTATCAGAAAACAAAACTGCCTATAGGAACAGCTATATACATACAAACTATACAAAAGTAACCTAATGCCCCTTCCTGGTTTAGGCTTATAGAAGATGAAGTGGCATCAGCGTCCTGCACTAGAGTTGAAATAATTTGGTGTATAGTCTCATGTGATGAACCAAATACATTTTATTGATATTACTTCTAATTTATGATGATCAAAAACAATTTACTGGGAAATGCAAAGGAACAGTACTCAGAATCCCAATGGGAACAATTCCTTTTGTGCAGTTTTACACTGTTGGTAATGACCCCGGCTGTCTAAACTGATTTGCTGCAATTTATCTGGAAAGAAGTACCTACGTTGTTATCTGAATGATTTCCTTTTAACATAGAATAGAAATCTAGGTACATCCGTTTGTTTTTATTTCCTTATTATCTGAATGATTCACTCATTCGTTTTACTCTGTTGCCTGCAGGTTAGGTGCCACTCCTGTGATGGAACTGATGATTGCAGCCGGAAAAGCAGTTCCAAATTTGCAACTGGAACATGGACTGGCTGTTGATAGAGTGTATACAGGATCTTTCATGACTTCACTTGACATGGCAGGTTAGTTTTAGCTTCCAACAATATTCTGTTTAAGTAATTATATAATGAATCTTGGTGCTGGTTTCTTTCAGGATTTTCAATTTCCATTATGAAGGCAGATGGATCAATACTGCAACGCCTTGATGCTGCGACTAGGGCTCCTCATTGGCCTGTTGCTGTTGATGGTCTGTGACTTGTTAGAATATTCCATTCTTTGTTTGTGTTCCCTAATTCACTTATGCTTGTAATGTTGTCATGTTTGAAGCTTTGCCAATGGCCGAACTGATGATCTTTATACAATAGATCTATAGGACAAAATGATCATATACTCTTCTAAAGTCAAAAGAAAGTTTTATGGTGTTTTATTTTTGTTATTTCTGGAGTTTTCCGTGCTTGCAGGCAATCGTCCACCGGCCAAGATTCCTGTTCCAATGCCACCTTCTCGTTCCACAAAGAGTGAGGAGGTTAGTTTTTAGAATCTGTTTGATATTTTAAAATGGGTTATCGTGAATGGACCGTATTGCCTCCTCAGATACATTTAATTTCATTTGTATAACACGGTTATGAGGAGGTACTAGTAGACAAGGTTGATCAGCATATGGGTGGTTAGTTAATTGCTTGTTGGATTATCTCTTTGAGCTTCACAGATCAGCCAAGCTTCCTCTTGTCCAAAAACACAGATGGGCATTAGTTAGGCCTCTACAAACAGCTATTCTGATCATTATATTCAGTAGTTTCACTATGAGAATTGTACTATTTGCAAGAAAATCCCCTTTTATCACAAACTTCTGTTCCTTAATGCATGGACAATATTATGCAGTTGATGATGAAACCACAGCAAATAATTTTTTCTTAAATCTTGAATGCTAATGACTTGAGGGCTCTTAGTCAACAAGTCTTCCCCACCAAATCATTTTGTTGGATAATTTTTCTTATGTCAAATTTGGAGCACCATGTTTTAAAATGAGCTGATGAACAATAATGATGGTGAAGACAATTATGGTTGGCTTTTTAGCGCGTGGTTGTATCAGAGGGTTAAAAGTAGCATTTGCTTTCTCGTACTCTTGTATCAGAGCTAATTGTCCAATTTTGCTGTTGTTTAGTCATTAAATCGGCCACTACAGCTAAGTCCACAAGGCCGAATACTCGAGGTGGCTATTGAAGCAGCAGCAAATGAAGTTATCAAGCTCAGGGACGATTTAAATGAATGGGATAGCAAAGTTGGTGATGGTGACTGTGGATCGACAGTGAGCCCAATCCCAAACTCATGCATCATCTTTGTTTTACTGCTGGTGCATAACGTTTTGGATCCTATGTGAATTTATTTGCTTTTGCAGATGTACAGAGGTGCAACAGCAGTTTTAGAGGACATGAAAAAGTAGTAAGTTTTTACTCCTATTTTGGAATCTTTTATGTTCCGAGGAAATTATGCTACCGTGGGCCAGATCTGCAGCAAATCTTGGACTATATCCATATCTTCTTTTGCCTCCTTTTCCCTCATTCTTTGTGTTTTCTCTTATTATTTCTGCATGTACAAGTAATTTGTCCATTATAGAATCAGTGTTCTCAAAATGAAACATCTTAGAAGTTGGCATAGAAACTTCAGTTTGTCATGGATCAGAATCTTTCTTTTTATGTTTGTTATTTGCTAAAATTTGGTGCTTGGAACTTCAGTATGGCACAATTTATTTATGGACTTGGATTCTTAGTCTATAATATTGGTATGCAAAGGATGGGACTTGACCATGTTTGTCAATACAAATGCATTTCTTCTAATTTTTCATTTCATAGGATTTAGTTGACAAAGCATCTTTTTCTATGTCCAGTTATCCTTTGAATGATGCTGGAGAAACAATTAACGAAATTGGAGCTACTGTTGGGAGAGTTATGGGTGGAACGAGTGGAATCTTGTAACTTTCCTTCTTTTTCTTTCTACCCGTCATGTTTTGACATTCATGTTTTATGATAGTTTCTTTTGTTAATGTATTCCTGAGCCATAGATCTCCATGTTATTCCTTATGAAACAGATACAATATATTTTGTAAGGCAGCATATGGAAAGTTGAAAGCAAATGCCCAGTCAGTTATCACATCAAAACAATGTGAGATTTTTTTCCTCATGAATTAAGTTTTCAGGCTTGCCTACCTTGACTAATGGCTTTTTTTTTTTGTATTCAGGGGCTGAAGCACTTGAAGCTTCCATTGCTGCAGTCAGTAAATATGGAGGAGCCGCTGCTGGTTACCGTACGTTGTTAGATGCCTTGATTCCAGCAGTTGGAGTTCTTCAGGAGGTTGGTCCTTAGTTATAATTATGGCAACCATCTTATGCTTTGTAGATTGTATGCTAATGATAGTTTGTCCTGATATTTTACGTTACAATCAGAGGTTAGCTGCCGGGGTTGATCCTGCCACTGCTTTCCTTATATCATCCGAAGCAGCATTGGCTGGAGCTGAATCTACTAAGCACATGCAGGCACAGGTGAGGGTCTTATTGATCCTTTCCCCGTTATTTAGGATTCTAGTTGTGTTCAACTTATCTCACCAATAATGCAAGTTGCCTGTGAGCAACAAGAGCTATGGCGATCACACGGTTATATTATAATACTAATAGAAGAGATCTGGGAGAAAAATTCTATGAAATTATGGAAAACAAGATCTCAGAAAAGGAATAGTATAATTAAGGTATTAAGATAATTAATCAAGTTTACTTTTGTAAGTTGTTCAGTGGGGCAGCCAACTAAAGTTTTGTCATGTTATGGCATTATTCCTATGCCACGAAATAGAAATGGTGGGAGTCTTTTCCTGTCAGGTGAGACGTCAGCGGCAGCTTGAAGCTTGAGGTTAAGTTTCACAAAAAATGTCTAAAGCATATATATAATAATGGGTTCACTTTTGAACAAATCAGACATTTGGAATCTAGTAAAGTGCACTAAAATGATGGCTTATTCATGATTTATGATGAACCTACACAATTCCTTCAGCATTCAATGTATTGTATTGCCTTTCTTGAGTTTGAAATCTGACCTATAATTAATGCAGGCTGGCCGTTCAACCTACATCTCGGGGGACATCCTCGCATCAGTTCCCGACCCAGGTGCCATGGCTGCAGCCACATGGTACAGAGCAGCAGCCTTAGCGGTTAAGAACAAATACAAAGCTTCATGATCTGTTACATTTGCTTCTCGCTTCAACTCTTGTCCCTTTTTGGCTACAGATTTAACCCAGTAAATTTTTTGTTCATGGTTATGCTCTCCGCTTATGCATTTTTTTGTGCATAAAGCTGAGAGAGCGAATTTTTTTTCTATACAGTGTCTCCTCCCATTTTCTTTAGAAAAATGTAACGTTGAATGTCCAATGAACTCGAGTATCATATACATCAAAAGCACATGATTCTAACTTTAACGGTCCAGATAACATCTTCAATACTGTTGAAATGCATATGGATTGAGCACAAATATGGCATGATTTTGCATTACTGAATCCGTAATGGTTTCTATTTTATTTTCTACATCATAGTGTTAAAAAATTTTAGATTTGCGCCGTTTTCTTTAAAAAGATGAGAAATATTGATGCCAATAAAATGTTTTGTTTTATGAGAGAAAATAGTAATATTATGCTTTTTAGTTTGTATCTTAACACTGGTTTCTCAAATAATGTTGCAGTCAGTTTTCAACTAATTGAGAGGAGTATTTAATATTTTTTGAAAAATCTCTTTTAAAAACATCTTGCAAGGAAAAAAATTAGAAACTACAGGTCAAAGTGAGAGAAAGTTAGAAAGGAAAATTCAAACTTGGACGATGAAAAACATGCATCCTGTTAGCTTGTTTTAGGCAAAACATAAACGAAAGGCGCCGCCCGTAGATATAGGAATTCTTCGGTAAAAATTTCAAATTCGGAGATGTGCTTAGCACGATTTTTCAGGTAAATTACGTTATTGCCCGTTGGGCTCAAGTGGGACCCAGCAGGAATCTAATTATGTGGGATTCCTGCACCGTCTCATGATTTGGTCAATTCAATCGACACCGTCCGATCTTACCAAAGCATCAGATTCTTGCCCGAGCTTGAAGCTACCAGCTAACATTAGTATTATTAATAATACCGCGTAGGAAATCGGTCAACTGAACAAAGCTAAAGCATTCATTCATTTCCACATAGAATTTTCTAAATTCCATTGCGAGAAGGATACGATGACGGAACAGCTCACCGAAGAGCAGATCGCCGAGTTCAAGGAAGCTTTCAGCCTCTTCGACAAGGATGGCGATGGTATTTTCTGCAATCTTTCCTTTTCTTGCTTAAATTTTATTTTTTGGTTAGCGATTAATTATTGTTGAAATCTTGTATCTGTCTCTGCTAAGACTTCCGCTGTAATTAAGTTATTCATCCATAATTATGAAATTTGTTCTTGTTGATTTGCAAAAATCGTCTACAGCTTTTATCTCAAATACATTCAACTACGGCGGTAGGAAATAAATAGTTGGGGGACAATTGCGTCTTTTTATCACGCTTCTTAGTAAACTTGAAAAACAATTGAAGCATTAGAGGGACCTATTTTGTTGCAGTAACAAACCACATGGACGTGTTTGATTCTTTTATTTACTCACTTTAAACATTAAATCAGCTCATGCTGTTGAATGACGGGACAAATTTCGGATGAATGGTAATCTTCTGGACCGATTTGTTATTTTCACATACCATAGGATTAATTGTTAATAAATTTTGTTTTATGTTGTAACAGAAGTGAAATGTGAGTAGTTTCTTCTGCTTCAAATTTGTAGTTCGAGTTGTTTTCGTGGAATTATGATTTGTACAAGTTCAGGAAATTGTAAAGGAAAATTTAATTTCTAATCTATGGTTTCTTTGTATAGGTTGCATCACTACCAAGGAGTTGGGTACGGTGATGAGATCTTTGGGGCAGAATCCCACTGAAGCTGAGCTACAAGACATGATCAACGAAGTTGATGCTGATCAGAATGGAACTATTGATTTTCCTGAGTTCTTGAATTTGATGGCCCGCAAAATGAAGGTCAGTTTATTTCTACGTACATCAATGGAGTTACCAAAGTTGTCTTGTAAAGATGGAGAGAACTTCCAGCTATGATGAGAATCATCTTTTGTACTGATATTCTTATGTTAGTGATATTTCCCTCATTTTACTCAAGTTAGTGAGGCTTATGTCTGGATAACCAAATTAAAAGACAGCTGGTTTTAATGCAGAGCGGAAGCATACACTTGTCATAGCATGTTTCATTTCAACTGCTAAGAAAATGGCTACAACTAGTGTATACTTGCTAAGTGTTGTGTAGTTCATTTGTTTTCACTTCACTAATAAAAGCAACTACCTTGTTTTGCCTGGTCAAGCAGTACAGTCGTGGCTTAATGAAAGGTTTACTCTTTAGAAACTGACTTCAGAAATGCGAAGGCCAACAAGAAACGACCTCCCTTGCATGCCATTCCTTAAACCTAAAACTATTCTAGGATGTACTGCATCATCATGTTGACTTATTTCTATTGATGATGTCCTGTGACGACTGTAACAATGATAGAATCCTTTCTTGAGAAAATATTATTCTGCACTTGAAAGTTTATAGCTTAGTATGTTTATATTTGGGGTTGCCGCATATATTATATGTAATGACATATATCAAGAGATTGTCAAGATTTTGCCAAATGTCTTATACTTTTACTTCTAATGATGTTTGGGTAACTAACCTTTTGCTTTTGATAGTAATTTTGCTTTAATGTGTTTACTGGTTTTTATAATTTTCTTGAAGGATACTGATTCCGAGGAGGAACTGAAAGAAGCCTTCAAGGTTTTTGATAAAGATCAGAATGGTTTCATTTCTGCTGCAGAGGTATGTCACAAGCAGATATATTTGGTTCTACCCTCCCCCATTAAAAAAAGAGCTATAATTTGTATTAACATAATCGAACATATATTGGTGTAACTTCAAAAATATGATCTATCAAACAATAGAATTACGGATGGAAAACTATTAAAGAGACAAAAAATTAAAAGGAGAAGAACAATAGATAAGGAAGAAGGGACTTGCATATTAGGAAGAAGGGACTTGCATATTAGGAAGAAGGGAGTAAAAGGTTGAATTCAGCATTCTGTGCTAGTTGGTTTGGGTATTTCTAGAAACCAACTTATTCCAGTTTGTTTAGCGAAAAACAATGTAGATTACAACACACATTTGAACAAGAAAAAAGAAAGAAGAGAAAGAGATGGTAGTACTATGATTGCATTGAATATGAGACAATTTACAAGCATGTTTCTGTGCATTCATGTAGTAGGTATCTGTGTTAATAGGAAAAAAAGTCCTACTCTTGATTTCTTTACTAGTGTTCAAGGTTTTTGACTCTCAAATTGTGCAGCTTCGACATGTCATGACAAATCTTGGAGAGAAACTGACCGACGAAGAAGTGGATGAGATGATTCGAGAGGCTGATGTTGATGGTGATGGTCAGGTGAATTACGAGGAGTTTGTGAGGATGATGCTGGCAAAGTGATCCCAATTATTTTGTTTTGGAAGTTGTAGGGATGTAAGACTGAGATATACCTAAAAACATTTCTACTCGGTGCTAGTATCTCATGTTTAGACATTTTGAAAACCATTGATGAATAGTTTAATCTACTTCCCTACTAGTCTTTGTTTCTTGGGATTTAATACCTACTGTGCTTGGATGCATATATGTTTAGCTTATTTTTACTTGCATTATAATTAATGATAGCCACAAATCATTTTAATAGTTTTTGTGTATGGTTGATTTGTTGCCAACTGTATCAAATGCTTTTTAATGCCTTCTTTTTCCCACTACTCAATGCCTAGATTTTATGTTGGATGGGTTGCCATACTTGTTCTTGTCTCAAATTAGATATTTACTTTGTTACAACACTCTTTGTTGATTCAGTACAATTTGTAGCCTCATTCGTCTTATGTGCTAGATTGATGTCAAATTAAGACAGCTAGATTTGTGTTGGTACCTAATTTCTAGAAGGTTGGCCTAATTTGACCGATTGATCTAGTACTATTGGTGTCGTGTTAGGTTGAGCTTTGGACATTTTATTCCTTAAAAGAAAATTTGCAAAACATAGATAGTGGAGGTGATTGAGAGATTAGAAGTTTGTTAGTATGTTGAGTATCACAAAAATAATTGATGAGTACAAAACGTAAGTTAATTAAGGCGCTGTTTGATACTACTGTTTTGAGGAAGCAAATGAAAGCATTAATTATTATGTTTACATTTGTGAGTGGATAATTAAATGTTAATCGACAATTATAAACAGATGGTAAAGATTGTTTAGTGTTTTTTTTTCTTCTTTTTATTGCAAAAATTGTAAACAGATGATTTATAGATTGTAAAATTTATTTGATTAAGATTGTTTTTTCTAATCTAATTACGTGATCAAATACAGTTTGTTAATAAAATTTAACATAAAAATTAAGATCTATACAAACAGTAATATGCATGCATAATTAGAAGTTTAGATCGAGAGGGAGAATTCTAATTCTCCATTCATATGATATCTAGCTCATAAATTAGATGTATGAACTTTATACCAAACAAAAAACAAACCATATTAATGAAGCAAAAACATTAGATCAAGAAATCACACAAATCAAAACTTAAAATTAAAAAGGGAAAAAAAAAAAAAAAGACTTCCTCTACACTACTGAGTAGTAAGAGAAGAAGCATTCCCAGTAGAAGCAGAAGCTGCAGATGAAGAAGAAGAAGAATTCTTATGATTATGCATCCAAACTTTAAAAACCTGTCTGCTCACTCCAACTCCTCTGCAAAATCTCTCCACTTCATCTTCTACATCCTTCCTCAGCAGCTTCCACCCCAGCTTCTCCGCAAACGCCATCATTTTCTCCTTCTGCTCTGGCGTAAACTTTCGTCCTGAACCTCTTCTTCCCGCTCCTCTCCCCAGCCTCCGGTGACTCCACCACCGCCTGAGGGCCCCCGATGCCTCCTGCACCGTCACCATACTCCATCAACTCCATTGTTGATTCAATATTCTCGCGCCTGCTGCTGCTGCTATAAGTCACCCTGCGGTGGAAGTTCCGGTGGCAGCCGCATGCAGCGCATTGTAGAGATGTTGGGTAAGTGTTGTCAGCGGTGAACTCGCCACAGCCGTCGGTGGCGTAGCTCCCCAAGCTGGCCGCATGGTTTCTTAAGCACTCTCTGTACTTGTGCTCTCTCTCCATTTCCGAAGCTCTCTTTTTCTTTTCTGTGTTTCTTTGGAAGGTCTTCTTCTTTCTGTTTGATAGTGAGAATATTATGAATTACTGTATGTGTTGATTGGAAAATAGGATATCTATTTATCTGTACTTTAGAACATTGTTGTATGTTTTTGTGAGTATATATATATATATATATATATATATATATATACAATTATGACGTCAAAATTATTTAGGTATAGCTAATTGTATTTTATAGATGAAAGTAAAATATTAGAGAGAAAAAGCAAAAAATTTAGATGAGATAAAAGTAATGAATTATAACTTGTGAACCAAATTTAGTGTTTGTGTTAATGACAATATAATTAAAAATTGAACATATTTATATTTTCATTAAATAATTTTATTTAAAAAATTTAGCTAAAGAAAAGAGATTTTTAATTATATGCCTTTGTTTATAATAAATATATATATATCTATTTTTTAATATTTTATTTATATTAATTATGTGTTTAATAGAATTTTTTTAAAATATATATAATTTTTTTAAATAAATAAAAAAAATATGTTAAATATATTTTATTTAAAACTTCTCTTGATTATCACATATCACATATTATTAAAACAGTAAAAACACATCAAATCATGTTTAGATATTCTTTTGTTAAAAACATATTTTATTTGTTAAAAATATGGGATATACACGTGTTCAACAATTATTATTTATTAATCACGCACTTATTTATACAAATCACATTGACTATTTTTGTCTTTTTATATTAATACATTTGAAATAAATCACACGATATTTCAATCTCAATACATTCGTTTAGAAAGCGTTTAAAAACATGGTTGTATACACGTTCAACAATTATTATTTATTAATCACGCACTTATTTATACAAATCACATTGACTATTTTATCTTTTTATATTAATACATTTGAAATAAAAATCACACGATATTTCAATCTCAAATACATTTTTTAGTAAGCCGTTTAAAAATATGGTTGATATACACGTGTTCAACAATTATTATTTATTAATTACGCACTTATTTATACATATCACACTGACTATTTTGTTTTTTTATATTAATACATTTGAAATAAAAATCACATGATATTTCAATCTCAAATATATTATTTAAAAAACCGTTTAAATATTTATTCGTCGCTTACATTTAAACACTATTTCATATTAATTGTAGTCTTTTTTTGGATTCAATTGTAATCTAAATCATGTAAATGAGATTAATTTTTGTAAAGAATGTAAACAATTGTGTAGAAAATGAGGGAAAATACAATAAGAAAAATGCAGAGCAAGAATGAATTCTTAATCCCTCTCAAAGATGTATCACGAGAAGAAAATGTGAAAAGAAAATGAAAAGAAAAAAAAGGCCAGGTGAGAGAAGTTATGTATAAAAATAAAATAAATAAAATAAAGAAAGAGAGATAATAAATAAAATAAATCATTTTAAAGCTGTACATGGCCCCGTGAACAGTATGGGATTTATTCAATAATTGACGTTGGGAATAGAGATAACCAACCAAAAATGAAAAATAAAAAATAAAAAAAGATGATTGGGAATTATTCATGAAGGTAAAAGTTTTTACAACACTTGTATGAAATATTTAGAATTGTTGCATTTTCATTTACATTTAAAATATAACAATCGAAATATTTAATAAATTGATATTTATTAAGTTAAAATAAATAATAATTATAATAACAACAATGAAGCAGAAGAAGAAGAAGAAGAAGAAGAAGAAGAAGTGAAGTTGCTCAAATGGAAGAAAAACAGATCATGAAGAATCCTTATCCAAATCAAAATTGCATATGGGCATGCCTGTTTTCAGGTCTACACCTTATTTTTCTTGAATTTTCTATCATATTTTTTTAGACCAAAGGTATATTTTTCTTGCACAATCTTCTTGTTTTTATCTTTAAAGATAAATACAAGTTTAAGCTCGCAAGAATTTATACACGAAATTTATTTACGAGATTTATCTGAATTCAAGAAAAATTTGTGTCGAATTCTGAATTCTTTTCTTTGTAAAAGGAAAGAGATAAGAGAAAGAGAAAAAAGAGGTAAACATTTTATTACTAAACTACTAATAAATGATTTATTCATAAGATTTAAGTTGAAGTAATTTTCTATTTTGAAAATAAAGATGATCAAGAGATAAGAGATTGATTCCTACCATTTTAATTTTGCAAGAAAAATATTTTTGATTTTGTTTTTTTTTTAAATATATAAAGATATAAGGTTTTAGGTTTTATGAATAATAAAGTATTAATTTAATTTTATAATAACGAGGAGTAAATACAAAGTTCACATGTGTGATAAATTTACAAAAATAATAATGTCATTGAAATATGAGTGTCTGAATAATTGGACATTAAGGAAATATTAACTTAATTTTGTAATCATTATGATTTATGAGAGAACACTGAAAATCTAGAATCATGAATAATTTATGTTAAATATTTATAATTACAAATCGACTTAATGTTATATATATATATATTATGTTATGTTATGTTATGTTGTGTGCAGCATGATAATTTACTAAATTTATTCAACAAGCAATTAAACATTTTTAAAAAGATCTATTGGGCTAAGGCCCAATTAATCACAGATTGATTCTCTTGCTTAGACTTCTTGGGCCCGTTTTAGTGGGCCTCTTTAATTATTGAGCTCAATAAATGTTCCGATTACACCTTTCCTTTGCATAAAAGACAAAGAGATGGGTGTACTCAGTAATACCCAACAGATTGGGGTTTTTTCTTTGTGCTTCGAACTCTAAATAAACAATTAAATAAAAAATCAATCAGAATCTAGTATTGTTATTGCCTGAACCGAGTATAATTAATTTGTTTGACCGAGAAATGATTGTGAGAGAAGATAATTATTACAGAAAGTTAATGAAAAATTGAGCAGTAGTCAAAATTAGGGATGAGGCAGGCTAAGTATGGTACGCAGAGGCACTGCACAGAACAGCAGGAAAGGCAGGAGGCAGGACTGAAATGAAATGAAAATAAGATATGATATGATTTGATGTGATGTGATGTGATGATATGATATGATATGAATAAAGATAATAATAATAATAATATTAATATTAATAGAGCAGGGCTGTTGCTGGTTCTGGTTCTGGTTCCGGGTCATCATTATATGTAAATACGGATCAGGGCCGAAAGGCCTGCAACTAACCCCAATTTCTAGCTGACATTTTCTTCACTCTTTATCTTATGCCCCCCATGTCTATGACATTTTTGCCCCACCCCCCTATCTAGTTACTCATCTCATAACCTACATTATGTTATACACATATATACTCAAATTTTGTTGAAATACATGTGAAGATTATCGAGATTAATTGTAATATTTTAGAGTCTATGTTATGCTTCATATATTAACAAAATTCGGATCTTTGTAATATATATATATATATATATATACATACATATGCTAGTTGAGTCAAAATTAATTAAGTTTTTGGATTGAGGTAGTGTGATTCAAATTAGGAATGAGGATCTTCGTTTCAAAAGGATAATTCAATTAATTTGTCTTATGTCTTAGAAAAAAGACATGAAAGAATTGATTAATTTTGACTCAACTAGTATATAAATTAACTTTAACTTATTAATTTTGTTTGAAAAATATCTGAACATAGCACACTCAACACCAAATGAGAATATGTCACACAATCGAAAATATTTCTTCACATGTTCGAAATTCATGCATACTCGAGGCTAAATATCCTTAATTAAACGGGGTCCAAAATTCAATAAAATTTAACTTAGAGTAGAGAAATACAACTCAATAACAAAATCTCAATGGTTTAAAGCATAAGGTATGCATTTTAAATTAAGGCAAAATTATGTGAAAATTTCATTCCACATAAACATTCTCCTCTTAAGTAATTTTACTGACTTAAGCATTAGATAACATACGTCAGAAAAATTAACTATTCTCTGATTTTTTTTTGTTTTACAAACAAAGCGAAGAAGATTACTTGAAAGACTTGAAGGCTAAAATTTGTTGTTTGAAATCGAATTGAGCAAATTTTTTACATCAACAAATTTAAAAAAATACATCATAATACATCAAGAATTAGCAATATGAACAATAATAATACATCAAGAATTGAGTTAATAAATTTGAAAAAAAAAACTCAAATCTTCATTTTATATATGATATTAAAAGTAACAATACTTCAATTCCAAACGTAACCTTTATTATCTAACTTTTCTTAATTAATATTAATATAATCTAATGATAAAAAGTGGCTATAGATATACATACACTCATTTGCAAAGTACTAAAAACCCATGATAGTTTTTAACCTTTATTCATAGCTAGCTTTAGCTGTATTAATAATGAGTGTAAGTAATAGGTGATACGAGTACAAGCCAGCCAAAAACAAGTTAGGTTAATGATGCTTGTTCGATGAATTGAATCATTAAATGAATCACCGAATCATTCCTTTTCTGCATTCATTCTCATTTATTTTTATTTTTATTTAAAAAAATAAAAAATTGAAAGAGTTTAATGATGCTAATTCACCCCCCTTTGTTATCATAATAGCCATGCATGCATGCATGCAGACTGCCCATTAATTAATTGTTGCAATCCAATCCTTGTCATTTCCGTACCATTAATTCCTCTTATTATAAATGATAATGATAATAATAATAATAATAATAATAATAATAATAATTATTATTATTATTATTAATTTCTTCATTATTGTTATTAATTTTCTTGTTTGTTTTTTATTTTTTGTTCTTGGGTAGGCTGGAATTTTGTTTGTTGTCCTCATAATCAAGATTTCATTCGTTAATAAAAAGGCTTACATGATTATATGCTTAATAATTCAATGAATACTTTGAATACGTGTACTTATTATAAAAAAAGCATGTGATTTTATTAATAGATTTGTAGATATTATTTAATTCCTATAATTTGCAATGATTTGATTTGACATTAGGCCCCCTTAAACCCCAAAATAGTGAAAAATAAACTTACTCCTGAAATTATTGTCAAAGATCAAAAGTTGTAAATATTCTTTTATATATATATATATACATACATATAGTCTTAAAAGTAATATGAAATTATTAATAACATTATCATCTCTTTTTCTTTAAAACGATATTACGAGAAAATAACCCAAACTCTTAGATTATTTTTTATTTTTAAATATGAAACTCTTTTTATACCGTTTTAAAAAATTTTACGGGTTAAAATAACTAACACTCACTTTTTTATGTACTTATTTATGTGAAATTTTTAATTAGTGGGCAATAGAATAAATAAATATATATATATATATATATATATGTATGTATGTATGTATGTATGTATGTATGTATGTGTAAAAGACTGCATTCCATATTTTCTGCTAAACTCTAATTATATATCATTCTTATCTTATATTTACTAAATTATGTTTTTAACTCTCAAAATAAAGAGCCTCAAATACATAAGTTATTTTTTTAATACCAAATAAAAATAGTCCCTTTTTTGAAATTTTTGTTAATAAATTTTAAAGGTATTTAGAATCGTTGTGAATTTAAAAAAAATCTATTTATACTATATTATAAATGTAATTAATTTTAAAGAGAATCAATTTTATATTTGATAAATTTTATTCATAAAATATTGTAATAATCTTAATTATTACAATGTATATAGTAAATAATAATAAATAAAATTTAATTTGAAGTGTATATATACTATTTAAAAATAATTTATAGTAAAAAATAAAATTTTAATTACATTTTCAAGAAAAAAAATATTTTGATTTAAATAATTTTATTTTTAATAAAAGTTCAAATTTAATAATTTATTTTAAGACGTATTTAGTACTATATTTATAAATAACATTATTTCTTAAAATTAAATTTTGAACAACATATTTTTTTTTTACTTTTTCAAAATCGATAGTAGAATGAGATGATATTATCAAAAGTGATTATGAAAACTTTTACTAATTATCTAAAATTATTTTTAATTACTTAAAATCACATTTATCTCTTAATCCAAAAAATATAATGAGAAATAGAAAAAATAATT
The DNA here is from genome assembly GCA_028052125.1 of Melia azedarach. NCBI lineage: Eukaryota > Viridiplantae > Streptophyta > Magnoliopsida > Sapindales > Meliaceae > Melia > Melia azedarach. The sequence continues at coordinate 13,690,574 of CM051401.1, read as the reverse complement.
TTAGAATTAATTGGTAAATTTTTTAAAATATTATTTTAACCGTTTATTATTAGCAACATCATATGGAGATGTGTTTACAAGTTTAGAATACAAAAGTCAGTGACTAACTCCAAGATTTTAATAAAATTACTAATATTAGTTTGTTCATTCATTTGCTTATTCTTAAAACACTTGATCACTTTTCTTAATTTATATCTCTAAAATATTTATGCATAATAATAAATTATTTAATCACTTGATGATTATTAAAAGGATATTTTGATACTAGAAAGATAAATATCTTATAATAAGTAATTAACATCTAATTAAATTAATTGGGTATATAATTGTCGATATATAGATAATTAAGGAGAAATAAATAAATAACTTAAAATATTAAATAAAATATTACGTAAGACAAAAAAGGAGGTGGGCAGGAGGAAGCATTGAAAGGGAAGAGAGAAGTGCTGCTGCTCTGCACATGCTCCAAGAAAAAGGCAAACGCAAAGCAAAGTAAAAAAAAGCTCTCACTTTTTGGTTCTCTCATTTTCTCTTTTGTTTTAGTTATCGCCGTGAAATCCAACAGTAAGTTTTCAAGAGGGAAGTAAGTTTTTTCTTTGAATGGTCTCTGCATAAAAGGAAAGATGCTCCCTTTTCTTCTTCTCCTGCTGCAGCTGCTGCTGTATAATGGCCCTGATTCTGATGAAGAAAGAGACGAGAGGGGGAGGGGAAGCGAGTGAGTCAATGAATGAATGGACGAGTGAGTGAGTGAGTGAGTGAATGAGAGTTTGTTTGTGTCTGCGTGTTTGAAGCGTTGAGAGGACGTAGAGTGAATCTGTCATTTAAAACCCCTTACAACTGTGGCACTGAAAAACATGGCGTTTTCGCATTTACATTTATGTGAAGAGACCAGAAAACCTGCAGCGGAAAAAAGGAAAGGATTTCTTTTCTTTTCTTTTCTTTCTTTCTCTCTCTCTCTTTCATAGATATCCATGAATATGATAGATTGAAAGAAAGTTTAGGTTTTAAATATTGTTCAGAACTATTCTTTAATGCTGAAGGGAACGGGTCAGGGTCACCTCCAATTTCTCTGACCTCTTTCAGACAAACAAAGATCTTCAAATAGTCCAAACAGATAATCCAACGCAACCAAAAGTTAGATGCAACAAGAGAAAGAGAGAGATTGTGGTTTTTTTTTGTTGGCTCTCATCTCTCCTTTCTCTCCCCTCATTCAATGAAATAGTCGCACAAACAACAGTAATTATTTTGCATCGGGATATGGAACAAGGACAGCTTTCATTAAACAAATTAACGAACAAAATATAACATCGCACAATTTTTCCAGGCAGAGAAATCGATCGATCACTGATCACCGCATAATACTAATTACCAACTTGAGATAATCACAACACCAACTCGTTATATTAATACAAAAAAAGAAAGATAAAAAAGGGAGAGGAAGGAGAATAAGCATAATAACTTGGACCTAAAGAAGGGATATCGTGATTTTAATTTGAAGGGTGGTTAATGGTTTTGGCAAGACGATTGTTTCGATGATTATCGTTGTCTACTTCACCTTCTGTTGTTGTTGTTGCAGACGATATGTAACTTAAAACCAGAGAGTTCTCGTCCGGAGGAATTCTTGCCTGAAAATGTTGTTTGCAAGCTTGGCAAGTTATTCGCAGAATAGTAGAATTGATTTGTTTTATTGCATGATCTTTTAGAGATTGAGCTTTGTCTAACTCAGCTTGTGCTTGCTGCCTAATTCTCTTTGCGTTGGCAAACTCTTGTTCAGCTAATTCAATCTGTCTTTTCGCTGCCAGTCTTGCCTCTTCTGCGTAAGCTTTCTCCGCCATAGCCAGCCTTAACTGCTCGCGTGCTTGTTCTTTGAGCCTCGACGCAACAATCCCTGGCTTCTCATTCGTGCTGCTTTCTTTGGGAGAATTCTTCTCTGCGTCTTTTTTCGCGTACGAGATGTTTGAATAATTTTTCTCGCTGAAATCAGATGAACCAATTGACAGCTGCAACTGAGTAGAATGATTTTCATCTCTCTTAGGAGAAACCGAGACATCAATGGGATTTGATATCGTCGATAGCTGAAGCTCCAAATTGTGATAGTTAGCATTTCTCGACGACTTTTTTTCAGTATGAGTCAGGAACATGGCCTCAATTGTTGGCTTTGGGATCATCAAATTAGGCCAAGGAGATGTGGTGAAATTGGTTTCACTCGACGGGCTTGGACTCGACGCAGTTCTTGACAAACAAGCGGGCTGTAAACCTTGCGGCTCTGACCGGAGACGTCCCATACTACAAGCATCTTGGTGTTCAATGAAACTCTCAACTCTATGAAAAAAATAATAATAAAACATTAAAAAACAATTAGAGCGTTACATGTAAGGGTAAAAAATAGCTGTACTTGTAATATATGATTCTATGTAGCACAAAAGTAGAACAAAGAAATATTCAAAAGGGATTGATCTAGGTGTCCTTATCGATGAAGATGAGCATCATAAACAGGAGAAGGAGAAGATCAAGTCATTTATACATTAAATAAACATTAAAAAAAAAGATTATAATAAACACTTTGAAAAAAGATTGACTGAAAAAAATCAATAAAGTTATTAACAGTAAGTGGAGAACTAATCATTCAAGACACACAGTTCATTACATTTACACCTGTAAGATTGTTAAAAAAATCAATGTTGCAAATGAAGAACTGTTTTGGCTTCTGAGTAATCTAATTAAATGCAATATGAAAAATTAATTTTTGGGAACCGTGTTCAACTATCAATAAACACGATTAAAGTTGTACAAGTCAAAATCTAAGTAGTATATGTATATATATATAAATATATATTCTCAACCCTTTTGGCTTTTCCTTTGCTTTATTCGAGCTAATGGGAACCAATTATGATCATGAGGTTTGAATTGGTAAGAAATTAAAAGGAAACAATTTGAAATTTTTGGGGGTAAGAAGATTGGTAAACCCGATTATAGCTTATACTTGAGAATCTATTAAATCAATTAATGGAGAAAATGTGTATGTCAAAGGGAAAAAGGAAAATATGAATTAACCTTGAGAAAACTCGACCACAATCACAAGAATGTCCCCGAGTGCCACAGGTTTTGAGATGAGCTTTGTAATCTGATTGAACTGCATAGCCTTTTGAGCACTTTTCACAAACCCATTGCTTGTGATTGCTGTGCTTTCTACGGAAGTGCTTCTTGATCCCTACCAAATCTCCGAGCGCGTGGCACGGGTCATGGTGCAAGCAGCTTGGCTCAGGGCACACGAACACGCGCTTCCGAACAACCGGCGTCTCTCTTTTCAGCAGCTTCCAGGGAACCTTATGCCGCCGTCTGTGCATCTGTAGGTTTTGGTCTCGCTGAAATCCCTGGTTGCAGATCTCGCACACGTAACGATCCGATTCCAGTAGCGTTTTCGGAGATAGGGAAACCACTTCTGCATCTGGATCTGCATAGACATAACGAATTAACACAAAACAATAAGGCCACGAACATAAACATACATATTACCTATTATGTATGTATATAAGTACATATACAAGAAGAGCAGAAGAGAGGAAATAAAGAGAAATTAAACCTGGAGTTCCTGCAGGTCTCCGCTTTCTTTTGTTATTGTTATTTCCATTTTCCAAGCAAGAAAAAGGCTCCGAAGAAGGAATAGCTGCAGAGGCTGAATTATTGGCTAACATGGAGATTTTTATCCCTGGTTTGGAAGATTGATCAGAAGGTATATAACATAACTACAAGCATGAGGTATAATAATGATTAGTAGTAGCTATAGGGAGAAGAAAGGAAGAGTGTGGGTAGAGAGAATTAATTAAGAACATGAGGCAGCTGAGAATAGAAAAGGTAGCAAGCTATGTGTTCTATCTATCTTTCGGTTTGATGATCAGCTTTAAACTTTGATCAGCTTTTCCTTATTTATCAGCTTTTTTGTTTTGGTTGTGAGGTTTGGCAAGCCCTCTATCTTCATATCCAGGTATTTGTTTGAAGAGTGTCCTTAATAAACTTGTTCAAAAGGGGGGAAGAAAGAGAAGAGAGAAAGAGAAACAGCCAATCACAATGCTCGAAACCTGATCCCACAAGCACAGAAGAAATGGGCCAGAATGAAAAAAACATCCCCCGCGCTAAGGAACAAAATACTCTTAATTATTATTATTATTATTATTATTATTATTCATCCCTCCCATACAGTGCAATGCATACAATAGACCAGTAAATTCTATTAATTCTTATTTACTTATTTTTTTATTATTACTGTTATTTTGCATGCATAAATACACAACCCATTACCCACACCTCCTGCATAAATACACCCGCACACACATCGTACTGTAAGCTTTCTCTTCGAATCATAAAAACCCCGTTTTCATCAGTCAGCTAAATTACCGAAATACCCTTCCTTCTTGGTTAAATTAATTGTGAGGCAGCGCCCATAAAGCATACTGAAGATGTGAAGTCACACTCAAGGGTATAACAGTCAATAAAAAAATACCACAGTTTTTCTTTAATTGGGGACGTACTGTTCGCTTTATTAACATTAATTGAATAGTGTTCGATCTACGCACTATGGCGAAATTCACAAATATTCTTGATTTTAATTGGCCCAAAAATGTACCAGAATCAGAATGAATGAATGAGTATATAAGCTTATATACAACCATTATTATTATTATTATTATTATATTTTTCTTCACTAAATTATTGGCCAGGCAATACTAAATTAATAATAATGTATCATAGTCGAATCCTACACGAAACGAAAAGGGAGATTAAGGGATGAGGAATCGACTAATTAATTATTTAATTAAAATTAGGCAGGTTCTTTGTTTAGTGGGATACGATTCAGTAATAAACTTGTGCAATTTGTTTTCGTTTTTTTTCTTCTCAAAAATACAGAGAAAGAGAATCAAAGGATCAACTAAGAATTCTTAGCCTTATGTATTCTTCTTGTATTACTAATGAATTTTTCCATTTGCCCATAATTATTTATTTTCTTCACGACTTGCCTGCTTCGTAAAAAAAGGTTCGGTCCATGCAAAAATTATTCTAATTAATAATAATTATTATTGTTATATAAGCACAAGTCATAATTTTAGATATTTATTTATTTAATTATTGTATACAAATATATAATGTAATGTTGACACGTAGCACAAAACGGAATATACCAGATCATTGGAGAGCTTCGGATCATGCGTATCTTTTCGACGTTCCTCCTAACTCAACTACGTTAGCTGAACTTATCCTATTTCATCACAGCCGTCGGTTTCCTTTGATAATCTTGTTTTGGATAGTATTTTAATCAACCTCGATTATATATAATTTTTGTTGAACAATATTATATATTACGAATACCAGATTTATTAATATAAATATAAATTGAAATTGGACTCGAGTCACATGTCTTTTTATTATTTAAAATTTTTTATCTAATAATTCTGAAGAATTAGGTTCGACGTTATTATTTAACAAAAATATCATCAAAAACTATATCAATTTAAGGTTATTTTGATGTTTTTCCAAATCAAATGTAGGGAAGAATGATTATTAACTTTTTATTGTTTACTAAAATATCATTAATTAAAAAAAACCCTAAAAGATTAAAAAAATTTACCATTTGATCAATGAATTGCAACTTGAAGTAATTATACGGAAGATCTAATATTTTGTTGGTTTCATTTACACACATGTCAAACTTGAAGGGCTGAGATTGAATCACACGTTTTTACAGTATGGTCGTAGAATCGAGCAGCGACGCAGGGGATCATCTCTGGAAGATATGAAAGAATCTAAGAAAAGGGTGAACTCCGACACCAGAAATGTGGCCTCTTGTTTGGTGGCTGCCGGGTTGCAAAAGCCGTGGGTCCCACTATTGTACGTCGGCATAATTTCACCACCTCACCCACAACATCCTCCCTCCTGTCTCTTTTTATTTATTTATTTATTTATATAAAAAGATTAATTACAATGAACGCTAACAATCTCTCCAATCTCCATACAGAAAAAGTAAAAAAAAAATTAAAAAAAAGAAGAAGAAACAAATCACAAGCCGCGAATTAATCACTCACCCTCTCGTGTTACATAAAGAAAGAACGCAGGCATCTTTCATCTTTAATTTAATTTTGGTTAAAATATTGAATTTTATATTTTGAAATGTTAAAAGTATGAAATTTATATCTTTAACTTATGTAAAAAAAAATAGAGTTAATATTACGAAATAATAGAGTAATTAACTATTTATAGACGCTCTTATAAAAATGTTGTCTCATATATACTATATCAACTAAAATATATTAAAATTTTGTACCGGGTTGTTTAATATTTAATGCTAATTAACAGTACCACATAATTATTAAATCAAAATCTATAACCATTTATTCATATATTTTGTTATGTATTTTAAAAGTATTTATCAAATTTAATTAATATTAGAGTATTTTGAGATTAGCTGATAATTATGTGTCGGATAAAACAATACTCGCATTAAATAAAATATTAAAATACATAAACATAATGAAATATAAGTATTTTCTTTTTAACATTGTTAAATGAATATAATCACTTAATTTTAAAGAAATTGTCGATTCATTGTAGTATTTATATACATGATATCTATAATTAGCATTGATACCAAGTAATTTCACATTAAAGTAGTCGTATATTAAAAGTTACTCCATTTGAATAGTATTATTTATAAATTTTTTGTGATATATTTTAAATCTAAAGAAATAGAAAGAATATATACATAGTGGAGTAATAAATTTGAAAAAAAGGGTGGGGGGCGGGGGGGTTAAGGAAGGTAGAAAAGTATGATTGGATTCGGGATCGAGAGAGATGAGATGAGATGAGGATGGGGAAGATGATTACGAAGGACATTCACTTGTGAAGAGTGCATGTGTTTGAGAATCCCAATTAGTATTATACTCCCTAATTTCTTCATCATCATCACCCATTCCTTCCATCCCTTCACCTCATGTATATATATATATATATAACAATTAATACTCAACCTTTTCTTTTTCTTTGTCTTTATTCTATTCCCTCCCATCACCCACACCCACACCCACACCCACACACAAAAATAACAATAAATAAAAATAAATTAATTTAACATCGAATATGTGGTTAAAATAATTTGTTAATTTTTTTTATTTTATTACCGTTTTTATCAACATATTAATTGTTTGAAATTAAAGTATTGTAATAATATTATTAAGATAAAATTACTAGAAATTAAGTAATAAACGAAAAATGTGAGTAATTTTAAATATACTTTAAATATCGAGAAAACGCCAAAAATAGTAGAGAATCTTGATCTCCTTTTTTCATCATAGTGTGCAAGCAGGAGAGTTTGTTCTTAGGTGACGTGGGCAACTGGCTTCCCGCATTTCCTCTCGTATCTAGGCGTTGTGGAGTTTTGTGGTGGGTAATTGGTTAAGTTGCCACGTGGAGGCTGACCTGTCTGGAGTTGACCCGGTCAATTTGACTTATCATTGGCAGCTATTGGGCTTGCTACTTATGGGATTTGGGCCAGTGTTTCCTTATTTAGTATTGACAGATTGGGTTATGGATTATGAGTCCTAATCCAAATATGCACAACGGTACGTTATGTTATGGTAAATAAAATAAAAATAAAGTTAAATAAAAGTACAACGTGATAAAAAGAAATTCAAGTAAAATGGATATATATATATGAATCCAAATAATAGCAAGAGGCCTCCAGGTAAACAGTGACATTATTATAATAAAATGGTGTTAAGTTAATTTTATTTAATATTATTTTTTAAACATAATTCGAATAATATTAGAATACGCTTGACATTCTTAGGATATCTCGAATTTGAAGAATTGAAAATAGAATTATACGAGATAAAAATGAAAAGGGTAGCTACACAAGGGTGCATTAATTTGGTTTATAGATACATAGATACTCCAATAATTCTTTTTGGTGAATGGGTTTAATCGGTTATGGACCCTTGGTGGCAGTATGTTCTGAAGAGTTTGTCCAATTGATAATTGTGAGAGTTATAATTACTAGAAACAATTTGGCAATAATAGACCGACCTAGCTAGATCTCCCCACAGAAGAATATATAAGATATTACGTTTAATTTTCTTACACGTACAATCGCAATATTGCAGGTGACCCCAGCCCCAGCCCCCTCTTATAGAAGAGATAGAGATAGAAAGAACAAATTAATTAAAGCAGCATGCAAATATTATTCTCTCGACTTATCAAATGCTTGGTTGAAAAACATACACATAATATAGGTACACAGTCAATATCAACAACAACGCAGCTGTGTTGTGTTGATCATTTGATAACAATCAATGGCTACGATATCATGATCATGTAGACGACAAGAGCATATAAAATTTTAGATCACATTAATTATTGGGTTAATTAATTAATAGGGTTTTGAGATTAGAGAGAGCTAGTTAAAATCTTTCTCGAAAGAAGTATCTAATTTGGTCCACTTCCAATTAAATGAATAATCAATAATGATTGGTTATTGTTAAATAATCTTCTGTTTATAGAAATAAATAAATAAATAAATATGCATTTGCATTTCCATTTGTGGACCCTAGACTTACGTATATTTATATATCTTTATCATCATCCATTAGATTCAGTACTGTATGTCCATAATGTATGGTTGTTTTCTAAATATAGTTACCATCTTTCTCTTTCTCATGGCCAATCAACTATATCAATAAGTTAATTAATCAACCAAAAATTAAAAAAATAATAATTATAAAAGGTGTAAATTAATTGCGTTATGTCAATTTGATTCAATAATAGTACATATTATCTATTAATCTATCACATCACCTATTGTATTGCTTAATTTTATTCTTTCCAATTTTCAAAAAATTAATTAATTATTCATACTTTTATTTATGTGTTAATATAATATATATATATATATATCTATAGAGAGAGAGAGAGAGGTGGGATTGCTACTGTTAACGGCCGTTAAAGGTGAAGGAGGAGGAGCTCAATGAATGAATGTGTACAGTGATAGTGGGACCAAGAATGAAGCGATCTTAATCATGATGAAGAAGCGAATTGGACGGAATAGACGTTTGGGATGGAGTGGGGAGGTAAGGATGCTTTTGACGGTCGGGTGATAATCAAACAGAAGAGGAGGGCATTGGCCCCCCACAACAAAATTCTCCAAAGCAATTTTCTAAGGAAACTTACATCCTTGGCTTTTTTTTAATTAAGAAGTTTCCCTTGTCACTTTCGTACTCTACATTTAACTCCATCCAATTCCAACCCATGAGATAATATAATTAAGTAATTTGCTCTGCTCATTTAAAAATAATATTATTTATTTTAATCAGCTGTTAATTTTGTTACTTAATATACGATCGAATTAAGATTTTCCAGGGTTTTGATTCACAAACCTGTAGAGGCTAGGAGAAAGGTTCAATAAATATGTAGCTTAAGGTTATTTATTAGTTTAGTTTCGACTTAGTTTTGATAACACAAACATTACTATTTAGAAAATATTCAATTTAATTTGACCGTTAATGTTTATTTTACATGAAACTAGATTTGAGAAAATTAGGGTTATGAGATAAATAAATATTTTAAGAGGGATTAAAGCATAAAAACATATCTAATTAAAGAGAATAAATATAAATTTATAAAGGTTAATTAATTTGTAATTATATTATACTCGAGAAACGAAATAAGGTGTGTTTGGTAAGAAGGAAAATAGGAAGAAAAGAAGAAGAAGAAGAAGAAGAAGAAAACCACTCAAAATTTTCTCATTTTTTCAAGCATATAATCATTAAGACTGACTTTTTGAATTGCAAAAGAAAAACGTTTTCGAATCCTAACCTTTCTAGGGTACTTGATCATAATTGACTCTATGCATGGAAGATATATATATATATATATTTTTAACTTTTTCTAAAAGCTTTATGATGGATTTAGAAAAAGGAAAACAATTTAGAAGTTACAAACTTAAATTTCAAGCATTTCCTTTCCTTGACTAAGAATTAATTTATAGCTTTCAAAATGATTATTTATATATATATATATATATGAGATAATTAATTTAAAGAAAAATGATGAAAATAGTTATTAATAAATACCTTTTTCATAACTTTTTGTAGTTTTTCTTCTGTTTCAAACATTAATTACATAGTAAAAAAGGGGAAAAAAAGAAAGAAAGTTAAAAAGGGAACATGTTGTTAACAAAAGACATAATTATTATTGGGTCATGAAGAATTACATTATTATTACAATATGTATATATATAGCTATATAGGAAACAGACATAAGCTATAAGCTAATTAATTATATGATTAATCACTAATTATCATGAAAAGATTATGAGATAAGTAGATAACTACAGAACTAATTAAGATTCCTTTTTAATTTAATTCCTTTATAAAGTAAATCATATATATCATCAATGTTGCGCCAACTATACAGTATAATTTCCATTTTCTTTCTTGTTAAAAAAAATATATAAACATGGCATGGATAATAACATCCAGGTCCCTAATGTTTTACATTTTTATGATTAACGTATAATTTTATTTTTTTTATATTAAATATATCCCTAACCCAACCCAGTTATAACCCTTATTACTATTACTATTATTATTTAAAAACAAAAAGTTATATTATTCATAAATAAAGTGGGAGTGCAAGAGATAGCTCGAGACCGAAAATCAACAGTTAGGTAAATAAAAAATTAGGAACATTTAAGAGTTAAGAATGATTGAATTATTTTTAATGTTAAGTTATATATTTTTAGATTTTGATGGTTAAAATTTAATATTATAAAAATAATTTAGATAAAAACACATAAATCTATCAAGTATGTTCTTATTAATAAAAACACAAAAATTCAGAAACCCATGTGTTAATATACCCCATATATATATATGTATGTATATGTAGCAAGCAAAGACAAATGATAATGGAGAAATGCATGGGTGGTGGGTTCAGATGGTAATAATAATAATATTTTAGTGTAAGTAAGGTCTTACAGAACATAATATTCTTAAATTGTCTTGTCTTATGAAGAGGGCCCTATATATATTCATATAGGTAGCAAAGCAAATTGATTATTATTAATTATTCAGCTTGTGTGTGTAATGTAATGATATCATAGTTTTCTCTTGGAAGTATGTCCTGATTGAAGCCATATGTCTTTTCTTGCCTCCTCATTTTCCTTCTTTTGATTTGTTCTTCTCCATTCCTCTCAGTCTAATAATAATAATGCATGGACAAGCATTTATATATTTAAATAAAATATATAATTTCAGTCCATATATATATGTAGTGCTTGATAAATAATGTCTGTATCTTTGAACAGCTTTTACACAAGACAAACATATCTTGTTCATCATTCTATCAACTATCAAAGCATCTCTCTTCACAATACCTAAAGCAAATCCAGGTCTGGTGTGGCATGTTGGCTATGCCCATATCTCTTGCTATATCCTAATTAAATTTTTTAATTTCAGTATGTATGAATTCGAATGTATGTAAATACATAATCTGCAATAATTTAACGTTAGATTTTAATACAAAGAAGGAAAAATTGGCAGGTCCTACTGAATTCATTCATCATGCATGTCAAATCCTGATGAATTTGATCGGGGGAATGAAATAAAAATGGACCTACTTAAAACCACCTGCATTAATTTTTAATACATACATACATACATATATACTTCAATCATTGCAGGAGGATTTCTTTCTGGGGAAATTAAAATTTAATTGTTATGTAACTGTGAATAAGATATGTCTCAAACAAGCTGCCTAACGCATGAATGACAAACAAATAATTGAAGTTTCAAGTAAAGAAACTTCAGTACGAACTGAGAAATTTCTTTGAAGTTTCATGCAAATTTCATTTATTCATCAAATTCCAAATGGGGTTTTGGTTTTGGATACGTATATCATGGGTTGATGATATTTATCTATCTCTCTCCTGCATATATATGTTCATACACAAAGCAGAAAAAGACACGAGGGACATAATCTACACTAAGGCTAGATATGTAAGCTAATTATATAAAGAGATATATATATATATATATATATATATATATAATTTCACCCTTGTTAATTAATGGAGATATATATATAAGCCAAAGAAGAAAGAGACAGAAATAAAATTCCAGTGAATGGTATAAGCATTGATCGATGAGAAAAAATTAAAACGGTTAGTCAATTTCCCATCAAAAGAAGTCGGGTTTCTTGGTTTGGTTCTGCTTGTGCTTGTTCTTGAATTTGTTCTTTATTTCCTAATTCCATTATAAAACACATTCATTCTTTTTCTCTCTCTCTCTCTTTCTTTATTCTTCGATCAAATGAGAAAAAAATAAAAGCAAATAGGGTTAAAGTTCAATTATCTACTCAGACAAGGAGCGTGGGTTGTCCTAACTTTTCCTCTTTCTTCACTTCTTTTGATCTCTTTTCCCTTTATCTTTTATGGAAGATGACCCTTTTTGTTCTCCATGTGCTTCAAACATGGTAGTGGATCATCTCCACGAAAGACAAACACCTAGAAAAAAATAAAATAAATAATATATGGTATATTTATATATGTTCATATACTGCAAGTGCATGGAATTTCCATGGAATCCAAACCAAATCGATAACACTGTCATTTCAAACATTATAGATAAATATCAAATCATTCATTTATATGTAGATACATATTTGTTTTGAAATTAACAAATTAAAATAATCATTAAGTTTAAGTAAAATATAAAATTGATGTATTTAGGACTGTTTTATTTAAGACTTTAATGAGTTGTATATATATATATATATATATATATATATAAGAGGATGTGGGTACAAAAAGATAGAATCTTGGTGCTTCTTTTGGTTGGAAAGCAATGAAAGGAAAGAGAAACAAACAACAGAAAGTGACCAAAAAGAGGTTATAAGTGGTAACATGTCACGAAAAAGCTTGAACTGAGAAAGAATAAAGATAAGATCAAAAAGGGTTATTTACAACAAAGAAAAAAAATAAAAAAGGCCTCGGAAGAATTGACACAAACTTTTTTCAGAAGAAGAATCGAAAGAACAGGGATTTGTATCATCATATCATGTACGTATCATATACATACATAAAATAATCAGAAATAAAAATAATAAATTTTAATTGACTGTTATATGGGTGAGAGAGAGAGAGAGAGAGAGAGAAGATAACATATACATGTATGCAGAGTAATGTTATTAATGAAGAAAAGTTAGTGCCCCCAACAAACCCTAATCATGAATGAAGATGTAGAGGGACCCTTTGAATTTGGGCATCTTTTGATCAGAAATTTCTGCTAAAAAGTTGAGTACTGATGGCTTCAGAAACAAACCATGTGAGTGGGGAGACTTATAATTATCTTTAAATCCAAAAAGAATTGGGTTTGGGTTGTGTTTGCTTTGCAATTTTTCATTGCTGGCTGTTGCTTCTGCTTGTGAGTGATATGTGCAAACTGCAAATGCCTGCCCCCATAGTCGAAAAGTCAAAACGCATCAAATCTCCCCCATTGAAGATCAAAAGTTTCTCTTACTTTTTATAAAAGATCAACACACCAATTGCCAACGTACAATCATACATTTTCATTTTCATTATTTATCAATTTTATTAATTCCTATTTAAGCAGTAAGAACCATGTTGAAACTTCCACGGGGGCCACTCCTCGCTACCTATTTCTTTCATTGTTCTATTCTGTGTTTCCTTCCATGGTTTTCTTTTCTTTTTACTTTTATTTTTTTAATAAATCATTTAATTTCATCCACCTTTTCAGTTAATTGAGTATATGTTAATGATTAATATAACATTAAATTAGGCTACTCAATCATTATTCTCTTCAAACCTATATATATATATATATATATATATATATATATAGCCGTTGTTTCCCTTTAACTTAAAATGAATTTATTTATTTATTAGAATTATCAAACTATATATTCCTACTATTTAAGTTAATAATCAATTAATCATGCTATCTTACTAGTTTATTGTTTTTCTTTTAATTAAAACGTGAATCAAATAGGAATTAATGATGCTTTATATTATACTAATTACTTTTCGTGCCTATTCTTGTTCTTGTGTTCCAATTTACATGTCTCTAACCCTAACCCTAATCTTTGATAGGATTTGATTGAAAGTATACTTTTCTAACTTTTCAATCTAGTAATGAATGAAACTTGAAAAGACACTTTGAGCTAATAAAGTAGAATACTGTTTGTAAGGCCTATAGGCCCATTTCATAAATTTCCAGGTCTTTTGTGGGAATTGTGGCCCACTATCAAAATTCTTGGTAGGCCAGCTTTATAAGGCCCATCATAGGCCCATTTAATTGGAGAATCTCCTTTTTATGTCTTCAAAAGCATTATGAAGAACAAGACTATTACAAGTTTTTTTTTTTTTTAAAACTATTCCTAGATTGAAACTCCATAGAAGATAACTTTCTTTTTAATTTCGTATACAACTTTACGAACTAAAAACAATAATGTGAAAAGTAAAAAACAAATCGTGTAAAATATATGATAACAAAAGAATATCATCATATTAATTTAACTTATTTACTAATACTAACAAAATAATATAAAGACTACTCTTGTGAAGACTTTTATAAGGATTGATATGGTATGAAAAAGTTTATACATAGAAGTAAAAAATAATACTATAAATATAAATTCAATCATATAAATTGACGTGATAGTAGTATATTATTGCTTCGTTTTCTATATTCTTACCATTTATAAAAGTGAAAGAAAATAAATTATATCAATTACATGGAAAGGACCTCATATATATATAGAAGATAGTATATATAAGAATTCGTATTCACAATATTATTGAAATATAATTTAAATGATGAAAATATTAAAATAGGAAATAAATAAATGTGGCAGTGTTCTTTGTTATTATTAATATTATTATTTGCATTTGCATTTGCAATTTCGTGGACATTAATTCTCAAATGGGAAATAAAGAATTTTAGAGCGTCTTATTTAAAACAGTCTGATCAGGAATTAATTGATGCTGAAAGATATGGAAGAAGAAATAAGTAATTATTAATTTCAGCTGAAGAATCCTCCTGAACTTGTTTTACGATTGATGGAGGAAATGACTGAAACTACAGCCATGCAAACGAAAGCTCCAAGCAGAAGGCCGGTGGCGATATAACTCCTGTCGAGAAATTTCTCGACGCGAGATTTCAAATCGTCTGCATTCAGAAATTTTTTGAACTCGAATGTTATTGCGAAACCAGCTCCAACACCTGTTGCTAAAAGGAAGCTGATAATCTGAAAAATTAAAAACAAAAATATTTAATGTTTTATATTCTCATTTATATATTCTAGTAAAAGCTCATATCGAGAAAATATCCTGATCATCTTCTAGCTAGTACGTAGAAAATAATGTAGGTGTAAAGTAATTATTTAATTAAACGAATGGTGGGTCTAGTATAGACCTTATCACCGTAGAAGTCAAACTCCGGCAAGAAACGGCCGGTTATCATCCTCTTTTCGGTAGACACAAAGTACACAGTGAAAGGTAATTGCAACAGTGAATAAGCTGCTCCGATTACCGCTGTAGAAAATACGTATCTGCAATTTTTCATCACCGACATTGTTAAAATTATACAAGTACGTATAATACAGGTGGGTGTCAGTTGATTCAACCGAGAAAACTTCTTATAATAATATAAATCAAACTACGTAGAATTTAGATTTTCTTATTATTTACAAATTAAGGGTATTTGAATGAATGGAATCACCTATAAGCAAAGACATCTTTGAAAGTTGTCTTGGAACCATCACCGTTCCTGAAAGTGTTGATAATAAATACCACAATGCAGCCTGCTGAAAGCAAGAGAGTCAAAATCCTGAGTATAAGCATTGAGATTGCCATCCCTTTGCCTGATCTTGCCATATTCGCACTGCCTGTATATTTACTTCTCTTAAAAACTTAATTTCCTTCTGCAATTTGTAGAAAAAAGCCGCGCTCCTGTTCACATGTCCATGATATTATGTGCAATATATTTATAGAAGCAGGGAGGCTTCAGGTTTTTCTTACTGGTCTCGATTGTGTCAAACT